>CM044985.1:3715000-5043000 GCA_024586325.1 Stellera chamaejasme | reverse complement strand
GAGCAGATCCGATCCATGTAGATTTTGGGCGCGCAGACCCGTTAGGTAGTGCTTTGGCTTCCCTTGCTGGTGAGCAGACCAGACTTGTGAATGTGTGATTATGGGAAGCTCTTCCCCGGATGGGTATCTTCCGGGATGACTGTAAGTATCCCCGGTGGCTCTGCTTACGGAACATTCCCACAGTGGGTGTTGTACACACCCAGTGTAGGTTCGTCTAATGGATTTATTTTTTAATATTAAGAAATAAATGGTTCATTTCATCAGACATGTGACACGCATTTTCTAGGCATGCTTCATATATTACTTTTCCTTATGCTCGAATGATTCAATTTCTGTTTATTAATCAATCGTACTTAGTTTCCATTGTCTGTATACTTGTTTATTTGAGGACGTATCATAACCCTAATGAAGGTCCTGATACACTCCTCCTTACTAAGCGTATGGACGCTCACCCCCTATAATTTCAGGTGAGCACCCTACTGTTGATTACTATTCCGAGTTTACCGAGGTGAAATCGGGATATAGCTACTACGAGGAGGAGTAGACTCTGGGTGATGATGCGCTGTAGTCACTCGACAATGGCTTAGTTGTATCTTTATTTTGAGAATTTGATTCATTTTCGTTGCGGTATTTCAAACCCATGTGTATAACTACTTATGTTTTACGGGTTTTAGTAACGCTCTCATTTATTACTCTGATATTTAGAAAATTTTTAATTGCCTTCAAAAAATTATTTTGGTTTTATTTCCAAATGGATTTAAAGAGTTTTAAATTTTTCGCAAATTTTTGGGTTCTAAAAATGGGGATGTTACAATAAGTCACTCACGGCCTCATGGGTAAAGCCCAAGTCCCAAGCCCAACCCATTAACAATTTTTAACTCACACTCAACTCAAGTCTTAGATTCTCTCAGCTCAAGATGATCCACTCATAATCATTCATCAGTTCACCAGTCGTCACTCGTCCCACTCTCAGACTTGCATCTCCCATTAACAATTTTGTAGGAGAAGTCATGCATATCAACAAAATGAAGATGACAGTCTTGCACGTTTGGATGTTTGGGTTAATATATATTTAGACTACCATGAATGTTTTTTTTTATGTTTATGTTGAATTTATGTATTTATGTTTAGATGTTTAAAATATTTTTTGGATGTTTATGTTGAATTTATGAATTTATTTAGGATATTTAAATAATATTCAAGTTCTCATCTAAATAACTGCGAATGAACCGTTAACCGTGGATATTCGTGGTTAACGGTTGTGGATATAAACTTATAACCGAGACACGTAAAACTGTATACCGCGGATACTAAAAAAACCGTGGTTAGTGGTCGTGGTTTAAGGGTTATCGTGGTTTAACCAGCTCATTGTCATGCCTAGATGCAAGCAAACAACTAATTCTCAGCCCTGTTTAGACAAGATAAACAATGATAATATTGAAACGAATTAGATCTGGTGGTGGCACGACAACAGTGACTTCCATTCAATGAATTTGAGACCTTGAGTGCATCACGATGATGACAGGCCGAGATGAGCGTTTAGGCTATGGAGGTGCAGGGAGACGAGTGTCGATGAATGGGTAGCTGGGTTGCAAGCGGTAGTGGTTGTTGGGCTGCGAACGGCGGCGGTTTCTAGGCGGCAAGCAGCGACGTTGGGCAGTGAGAGGCGACGATTGCTGGGCTACTCAAAACCGAAGCTATCGGACCAAAAGCAAGGACATTGCTCAACAACCAGCTATGAAACAAACGAGTTGAGGATCAAAAAGCAGACACAAAGTAGGAATCAAAAGAGCAAGGGAATGGGTCCGATTGCTCTAGAACTGCGATGGGAATGGGAGGGATTAGGGATTCAATTATTAGATTCACAAGGGAATTTTGGGAAACAGGTAAGAGGGTACCAAACATTTAATTGATGGGGGTAAAATGGTAATTTATGTCAAGCTCGTTAAGGCTCGCGAATCGTATCAAACTGAACCTCCGAGGCTTGAGCTCGGCTCGTTTTAATAAACGAGCTTGAAAAACGGCTCGAGGCTCGAAAAAGCTCGGCTTGACAGGCTCGTTGGAGCTCGAGCCGAGCTCGAACGGGCTCAGTTTGAACCACAGCCCTACACTCAGCAGCCTCCAGTATGTAACGAAATATTCCTTCTATTATCATCTCCATTATTTGTCTTGCACATTTTCTGATCAAAAGTCTTTAATTTGCACTTAGTTTTTAGAGATTAGAGGTTAAAACAGATCGATAAAAAGATCAGTGGATAAATCGCATTTTTCGACCTAGTTAAGTGTTTTTTGCACCCGGAGCCATTAGTCTTCTACCCGGTTTCTAAATTAATATTTTGTATTATTACAATTAACAAGTGAATGGACATGGAATAATTGTCCATCATTCTCAAAATCGAATAATTTTTTATCCTTAACAAAAACTTCAATTCAAATACCAATAATAATATAGGTATTGTTGTAGGGGAAGTGCATTTTTGGTCCTAGAAGTTTCATGATTTTAACGAATTACCCTTTCAAGCTTTCAAAATAACGAATTAGTCCTCAAACGATTGTAGCTCATTTTTAGTATCAAACGCAATGGAATCATGTCTTGGACTCTTGGGGACATATTTGCCACATAGATGGCTAAGAGGGTCGTCACTATCCAGACTAACATTTCAATTGTATAACTTTTTGAAATAACAATTAAGTCCTAAAACTTTAATAGATTCCACTTTCCATCATTTATTTTCCAGTATTTTTACATTCCATGAATTCTCAAATCCGTGAACCAATTACCTAACACCCTCATCGTACCTCCAGGTTATAATTACATTGTTATGTATAGTCTTCCCCCTTAGGTTTAATTACTAAAATTAACTACATTATCTCAATTTTTATTATAGGTTGAGGCCCATTAATTCAGTTAGAAGTCTATTTTATACGGCGCTACTAATTACCCACTAGGCCACTAGTGAATAAAACCACTAATGGATTCTAACACTATCTAACTAAATTAATTAACTAACTAACAATTCTAAAGCCTAAATTAGGTTCTTAAACAAATAATACAACTAGTGATTTTACCAACTAATTGGTAAATAAACTCACCCTATTTTATAGGGCTATTTTCTTTAAATTACTTAAAATGGATTTATAATTGAAATTCAATTGATGTGGTAGCCCAAATTAGATGAGGTCCAGTCAAGAACATTCAATTTTGGGTGTATAAATTTGCATAGAAAACGACAGAAAAGATTAGTTCCCATTAATTTATTTTTTCCGCTCTTAATTTATGTTTTTTAAAATAACAATTTGACAAAATCAAACAATTTATAAACAATTATAAATGAAAAAGTCTATAGTTTTTATTCTATAGTCTGCATGTACGCAATAGTGATCCTAGTGGATTTACAAGGATCTTAATACATGCAATGCAGCTGTACAAGCTCATGCAGAAATGCTAAATACTGTCCCGTAAAGTAAACTTGTTACTCTGTCAGTAATTCATGGACCCAAGCCCAAACCGGTCGGACTTAAGCTGGGCCGGCCCGGCCCATTTAGAACTTTCATTAATCGGCCCATTTCTAATTAGGAGCTTAGCTTTACTTGCAGTGTGATTAAGGTATGCACCGTCCCTATAACATTTTTTCTTCACTATTTATATTATTATTATTATTTTCATAATAAGGTGGTTGTGAAGAAAAGATGTTACATGAATGAGTGCATATAGAGTAGTTACCCCTTAATTAGTTACTGTCATCATATATATAGATAACATAGAGAATTATGGGTTATTTATTTATTTATGGGATATATATTAATTAGATGAAGGCATGGCAAAAGTGTTGGGTGGTGCAGCAAATGAAAGCCTCTTCACGAACCTCCCTTTCATTCTAGGCCTCTTCTCTGCGTTCAACTTTCGAACTTCGTACCTTATTTTCTTGGAGAACAGCCTCGTCCGCCGCTTCTCCCGGTACCGAGACACCCTCGCCTCTCGCCCGCCGTCACCCATCGCCCGACCAATTCCCAGGCCGGTGAGCTCCCCATATGCTAACCCGCACATGCCCTCTCCTCCAACAACCTGCATACATTCAACCCATCCATTAGTAATTAATTAATCAATCAATGTACCAATTAATTAATTAAGCAGCATAAACCACGTTAATTATAATATATGCTAAAGGATTAATTGGATTTTAAATTGTAAATATGGAGTACGAAACTATGGTTTGTGAATGAGTCTATGAACTATATCTCAATTAATGAGAGACTTTGATGGTGAATTATTAATTGGTTGACGTACTCAATGACCAAAGTCTCGATTATAATTTGTAAATATAGTTCTAAGGTGGAGTCAATAAGTTATAATTAAGTCAGTTATCTAATTGATTTGATATAATTTAGCTTAGTATTCTTTATTTAGTCTACGGCTACCAATTGTCAACTAGATCGTTTCAGAGTATCGAAAAAGAAACACACCAATTTTCAGGGACGAATGAAATATTTTATAGTGTTTAATCTACAATTTTTTTCAAGAATGCTTAAGTATATAAAATTAATTACTGTAATTAAAATTAACATTCCTATCATAATCTTAATAACAAAAAAACATAGTACTTATCATAATTTGAAGTTTTAAATTTTAAAATATATTTTTATTTTGAATTTTTGTTACTAATCCTAGTAAAAATTTAAGTTGAACACAACAATTTGAAACATTAAATTCAAACACTACAATTTTTACCAACTTTTTTTTCCAATGATTTAATAAACACCAAATAAATAAATAAATAACCGTACCCAAAAATCTGGCATGCATTGGTGCGGGTCGATTTCGGGACGATGGGCGGTGGTCCACGGCGAGCCTCGGCTTGCCCACTCACCGATGACTGCTTCGTAATCTAAGCTCAGCAGCACTTTCTTCTTCCTACCATTAATATTTTCTTTTGCTTCTTCTTCTTCTTCTTCATCTTCTACTCCGCCGCCGCCTAATATGCCGCTTTCCACTTTGTCATCTTCATCTTTCACATCTTCCGCTCCTCCGCAACTGGCCTCCGGAGAATCGTAGTCGAAATTCAACTCGAACGTCTCTCTTCCATCCACCTCCATCTCCATCCTATGATCAACCTCGCCGCTCTCTCTTGAACTCTCCTCGCTTTCCATCTTCACGCCGCCCAATTTCACGTCGTCGACGACCAACCCCAGATCCTCCATCGCAAAGGACTGATCTTCCAGTCCTTTCCCGAGCATGCTCTCCACATCCGCCGCGAACTCGGCAAGATCCAAATCCGACGGAAAAAACCCACGTAACTTACTATCAGTACCGTCTTTTGATCCACAAACAGAACTATCTCCGTTTCGTGGATGGTCATCAGTGATATCGGCAAATTCGTTCCTTTCATTCGAGTTAGCGCCGTCGCATAACTCTGCAACAAACGGGTCGAAAATCGGGACCCGGTACAGAAGCTGTTCCTCATCATTCTCCTCGTGCTGCGATATCTCGTCGGCGCCGACTTCCGGCACGAACGGAACCGGATTCGCCTTCCATTTCCAGCCCTTAGGGCTCCGTCGCGTCGTCCGCGCTTTTCTAGTGAACCCTTTGTGCCACGTCGTCGGCGCCGCGAGTAGCTTGAAGGAAGCAGTTTTCAGGCGAACCCTTTCGTGGCGGCGAGCTAGCTGGTTGGCGGAGTGGACGGTGGAGTCGCACACCTGGCAGAGGAAAGCATCGTCGGCGGCGCAGTACCACCGCGCTCGCTTCTTTATGCAGCTGTCACAGGCTCGCGCCGTCTTGCCGGAAACGGCATTAGCGACGCTTTTCGTAGATATCATTAACGAAAAAAGCTTAATAAAAGCTTCTTTATGGAGAATAATTAATTTCCAAGAAAGAATTTCTTGCTGGGTTTTTGAGAGAGAGATTTAATTTATTTTACTGGAAAAGGATGTGACCCACTGAGTGCGCTTTTGCACAAGATTTATTGGAGTGAAGAGAAGATGAAAACGCTTTTTGGGCTTGGGCTCAAAAGTGTTTCTGTGGGCCCAGGCCTTATCTAGACTCTGATTGGTGCAAGTTCCAGGATCATCTTCATTTCAGGATTCTGATTGGTTGGCTTCAAATCCTATGGATTTCAGTGTGGGGAAACAGTACAGAACACCTGTGTCTACTTCAACTCCTTTATTTTCTTTGTCTTACTTTTGCCTCTGCAAATTTTGAGGGTCACTTGTGCTTTAGCTTTTATGGCACTTGTTATTATGAGTACATTATTTGTATATATTGTATGGATCCTTTCGCTTTCTACTTCTGGTAAAATAGATTAGATTTTTTTTTTGGGGTTACTTTTGCATATTAAGGTAAGTGAGAGTGTGCAACATTATCTATTTGCCGACAATTTGTGTTTATTTCTCTGGTACTTTGGTTTCTCATATAGGTACTTTGGTTTCTCACAATATACTTCATTCCAAAAATTTTAAAACACAGAGTTTCCGACATTTAATTTAATATTTTATTTCTCAAACATTTTCAATTATAGATTCATTTTTTTGTACATAAATGCTAATTTGATGTGTCTAGTTTATTGACATGTTTTTTTTTAAAAAAAATTCAATTAAATATTTATATGAATAAATTGAAATCAAATGGATATCAAAAGCTAAATGTTTCAAAAGAATTGGGATGGATGGACTAAATGTCCGTGCCTTGGGATATTGGAGATTTTAGATGAGAATATTGTAAACGGAAAGAAGTTATAAAGAGATAGAAAAATGAAGGGAACAGTGTATATTTGACAAAAATACGTACGGTCGACATCTTGTTTATCATACACATGCTTATATAACTAGAAGTTAACAATATAATGTACAATCAACGTTGATTGGTGTTGAATCATACATGATCTTATATTAAATCAAAATTGATCAGTTAAAATGGTACTTCCTCCATCATATTATACTTAAATATTTCTATTTTTAGTAGTTCATCAACAACTTTATTTGTCCATTACCAAATTTTGAATATAAAAGAATCTACTATACATAAATGATACTCCCTACGTCGTTTTTTAATAGTTACGATTGACTTTCGATATTGTGTTTGATTCAATTTTTTACTTGGATTGGAAGAGTTCTTTAAAAAAAAAAAAAATTATGCTTAGAAACTAGAGAAAATGATTTGCCTTATAATAACTTGACATTGTATAACAAAATATTGAAAAACAATTTATAGATTAAAGGCTAAAAAATAAACGTAACTATTAAAAAATAATGGAGGTGATGTATAACTCCATTCATAGTTTCAAATGATCTATGTTTTACTTTTTAGGTTGTTCTAGTAAAATAGATACGTTTCTTTTTCATAAAATATGAATTTCATATCAACTTTACTTTATTATTCTCATTTTTTTCAAAAATATATATTATAACATATATATTTCTTTTACTTTATTACCATCAACAATATTTCTTAATTATTTACGTATCCATTCAATGTATACGGAGTATATTTTAGCGGTACAAAAGGGAGTATATAAAATAGAATGAAGTCAAAACTAAGCTAAAGACCAAATGTTAGTATGGATGGAGATCTTGCATCTTCCTCTTGAGTGAACAATAATATTCACTCATTTGGCCATGACAATTATGCACAACCGGCTTCGGCTAGTTAGATGTGGTCCGCTCTTTCATTTTAGGGGACCAACTAACAAGTGGATCGTGATTTTTATTACTATAATTATTAGTAGTACTTACGTCATCTCTAAAAGGAAGTTACAATTCATTTTTTCAGCATTTAATACATGTTTTTTTTAAATATTTTAATATATAAAATTTAATGATTTATATGTAAATGAAATGATAAATGACACTTATAAATATATTTTTTCTAAATTTTGTTTAACGAAATCTTCTTAGTGAAAATTTGAAGCAAATATTGTACAAAAATTAGCATATGTACTCCCTCTATCCCCAATTAATTTTGTATTTTACGTGAGTGCGGAGATTAAAGTGAATGTAAGATTTTATGTGATTTGACATAATTACCCTTGAGTAGAGATTGCATAAAATATGGATATAAAAAGTTAAGATAAAATGGGGATAATATGATAATTTTTATAGAATATATGTTTTCATTTAAAAAAATATAGAATTTTTTAGGGATAATTAAAATTAATTGGAGACGGTGTAAGGAGAGAGTATTTATGCACAATTCACAAACGTTCTTTTTGTGTAAGGATATTTTATGTTTTTTTCTTTTCATAGCACAGGTTGTCAGTGTACTGTAAAATCTTACAAATCTAGTGTACTTTTGAATGAAATGATGAGATTACAATAATCACAAATGAACCACAAACTTTTGTCTCTCTTCTTTTCTTTTATCAATCTCTCTTACATCTCATTTAACAAAAACAAATTAAACCTTTTATGGTACTTAGGTTGCTAATTAATACTACAACCATCTAATTTGAGGAGAAAAACTTTTCTCACCTTACATAATAACATTTTCTAACGTACTCTCCCTTGTTTTATTTCATTCTCGAGCAAATATAGGAAAGCCTGTCATTGATTAACGTTACTCTCATAAGGAGCCCTTTAATTACCATTGTAGGTGAAATGAAGTGAGGGTTAAATCAACAAGCTAGCTAGCTAGCCCTATTTTAGTTAATTAATGTGTGGCTAATTAATTAATTAACCAATCAAGAGATTAATCAGAGATGTGGATGGATAAGGGTGGAGGTCAGGTGGTGATGTTGCCAGTTAATTGGGATGGATGTGATCAGTTAAATCAACACAAAAGTCCCAGCGGCGTATATTGTAAACGTCCACATACCTATGGCCATATTCTCTTCCCCTGAAATTGACGTAACATACATACATACATACCATGTATATATATAGACACATACATATGCACTTGGATATTATTTACTGTACAATATACGCTCTTTCTCCTATACTCCATTAATTAACTGAAATGTTATTTTCTATTATAAAATGTGTAGAAAATGAGACAATTGGCTAGGAATTAACTGTGAGATTGATATGCATTTTAAACTGAAATGGGCGTCTTGTTATCATTTATAGAGTGGACAATATTTTCTGTGGACAGTATATTCATTTTGAGCACAATTGTGTTTGTGGCATAGTTCAATGATAACGCCCTAATTTGAGTGAATTTATATATATATATATATATATATATATATATATATATATATATATATATATCGACTTTTTCCGTTCCTTATCCAAAATACTAGCTAGCTACAAGATTGTTACAACAATTTTTTAACTTTATACTATTATATACACTTCGATTTTCATGCATGTTGAAAGTACTTCTTTTGAAAGTACTTCTTCCTTCATACTAAAGTGTAGGTTGAACATCTGTCCTACACAATGGTGTAAATGGATAGTCCACTTTAAGGGTAGCTCGAGCTAGAGCTCAAGTTGGAATTCATTGAGTCGATTCCTAATTCGAGTCTAAAATGTAACTCAATAGATTAGTGGACCGAGCTGAGGTTAACGATACTCGACCTTATCGATACTTATCAAACCTCTTGAATTTCTTGATAAGATTATACTCCTTTCGTCCCAAAAGTAACGCAACAGTTGACTTTTAATATCAATCTGACTTCAATTTATCTAAATCATTTCTTAATGGAAAAAAACTAAAAAAAATACATTCATAAAGTTAAGACATCAAATTTTTAGTTGTATATAAAAGTTTTAAATTTCTAATTTGAATTGATAGAGAAATAAAACCATAGATCGATTAAATGCTGAAAAATCAGTGTTGCATTACTTTTGGGACGGAATGAGTAATCTGGAAACCGGACCGGACCGGCCGGTCGAACCGGTCTGGTTATCGGTTCCAATACCACCTCTGCAAAACCGGACTGAACCGGCGGAACCGGTAAGAACTGGCAGAAACCAAAGAACCGGAATCGCCGGTTTTTGAATAAAAACCAGTTGTGTATGGTGGGCCTGTTTTTTGCAAGTTAAAGTGCAGGGTTTTGGCCTGTTTTTTATGGAATTCATGTCAAAAGCCCAATGGGCCAGCCTGCTCTTTTATTTATTTATTTTTTGATAGATCTCATTTAAATTAAAAGAAGCAATTAACATTGAGAGAATTGAAGGTTAAATTTTACTCTTAATCATTTTTATTTTTGGATTTGAAATAATTGTGTACTAGATTCTTTAGTAAGATAGTTTTATGTTCAAAGAATAATTATGAGTATTTTATTGTAGGTGATGGAACTTTAGAACTTGCATATGCCAATTTTTTTGGAATATTTAGAGCTTGTATATGCCAACTCTTTTGAACTTTAATAGATCTATATTTTTAAGTTTACTATCAATTACATATTTATTTTAAGATGAATGATAAATATTAGATATTCCGCGTATTTGACTATAACCGGTTGAACTGGTGGCTCAATTGGTTGAACCGGTTGAATCGTGAACCGGTGACCAAACGGTTCGACGTCCGGTTTGGTTTTATAAACCATGTACACAACTGGTGCTATTTACCAACTAGTACCACTAGTTGTGTTAATTGTGTAAAACCCTAATTCTAGGAATGGTATTTCAGTCTTTAAAAATTGTTAGTTAGTTAAATTAGTTAGATAGTGTTAGGATCTACTAGTGGTTTTACCCACTAGTGGATAAATAACATGGCCGGGTATATACGGGTATATACTGTAAGACAAAAATATCTTTTTTGAGTGGGAAAGGAAATTGAAGGTAATAAAGTAAAATTGATGTTAAAAGGTTTGCTTTTTAGGAAAAGTTTTAGTTTTGCTATGACAACCCAAAAAAGAAAAACGTATCAATTTTGTTGGAACAACGAGAGTAATAATCATTAAGGGTCCAAATATTTTATCCCTCTTTTTTCCCAATTTCCTGTCTGTACCAGACTATAATATATTAACATAGTTAATAAATCTATTAACTTTTTAACGGAACAGTTAATAATGTTAATAAATGTAGTAAGAGACGGGAAATGGATTGGGAAAAAATGGACAACGAATTCCCTCTCATCATTATGATCCATCTAAAATTACCAATTCGAATGTTTAAATAGTATAAGCTTGATGGTATCATATATTTAATAATTTGCTGATTATAATATACTCGTTCAGAAGGGCTTTAGATCGAACCTATCGAATTATAGATCCGAGCACGGGTCTGGTTTAGGCCGAGCTCAACCTTGAGTAGTGACTAGTGTCGATAAGTAAAGCTCGAGCGTAGTGGGCTCGTGGTCCACCCGGCCATTTACAACATTTTGGGATTTAACTCTCTCAGTCTCATCTGTTTATAATAAGGCCCATCCATTATCAAAAAAAAAGAATAAGGCCCATCCAATATCAGAAAAGAATACGGCCCATCCCATATCAAAAAAAAAAAAAGAATGAGGCCCATGCAATAAGGGATAAGGCCCATGCAATATCTGGATAAGGCCCTTCCGTTACCCTAAAAAGATAAGACCCATCCAATATAAAAAAAAGAATAAGGCCCATCTCTATAAAGCCCAATCTGAAAGGCTTGTCCAAGAAATATGAGCCGGGTAATTATTCGGTCTTGAATGTTTAGCCCAAGGAAAGAAAGAGAAGAATAATTCTTTTTTGCTCCTCAGAAACACACATGTATGCATGTATACGTTCAGAGATGATTTTAGTAATTCACATTATTAAATCAAGATGCTTTTAAAATGATTATTCTCAGAGTGTGGCTTCAGCTGGCATCTAAATGTTAAATGCACAAAAGTTTTAAATCAAAGCTTGTAGATCTAAATGTTATTTTTAAAACCAAATACGCCGTAAATAAATTGAAGTGTCAAATGTAATCATAGGGGTAATAATATCCTTCAAATAAAACCTCAGTACTAATAAATTGACATAATTAAGATACAAGTAGGTGGATCTGCAAGTGAATGTTGTACACAGTATTGTTATTCAATTTGTCTTTTTTTTTTTTAATCTTTTCAATTTCTGTCCAGATTGCGTAAAATTAAATTGATAGCCCCATTTTAAATTAGCAAAATGATTAAACGTGTAGGGCAGTTTGGTATACAAAAATGGAGCTGGCTGGTTGGTGTAACATACAGTGAATTGAAGACGGCTGGGCCTTGCCTGGGCTAGCTAGGCTAGCTACCAGGACCAACTGTACGGAACACACACTTGCTTCTAAATCCAATTTCCAATCCAACCACAAAACCTGAAATTTAGAACCAAGAAACATGGGGTTTGTTTGCAATATTAGGGTTTCAGCAAACCCTGATATTGAGTGGCAATGCAAAATTCTCAACAACACCCTAATTTAACTAGAAGTTCACAAAAACCTTCACCTTTTTAAAATCTTACAATTCCGCCATCATCAAGCCCTCACCAACACCGGCATCGGAATCGTCATCAGCGCCGCCAACGGCGAAATCCCCTCTCCCATTTCCGACCCCAACTTCGCCACTCAATGGATCAACTACAACATCTTGTCGTCGTCTCGACGGCCCATTCAATGTCGGTAATGAGTTAGTCGGAGCCGCCGCCTTCCGGATTGTTCCTTGCTAGTTACCAACCGTTTCTAAAGAGCTTACTCCAATTCGAAGGTGCCAGGCCCAAGCAATCTGACACCTCGATGTTTGGATTGCAATCCAGCGACCTCCAAAGTTTAGATCTACAAAAACCGGTGAACCCCAAACCAATTTGATGCGTCCCACCGTGATGCGGTTGTCCTGCTATCGATTTGTGCTCATCTCGTCGCCAACCCCACGTTGTGATCGTCTTTCCGAGCCGTCGTATCAATGGCACCAATTGTTGGGCTTGTGGATGGAATTGTTTGGGAAGAGGGTGAATGATTTGTATGGTTTTAGAAATGTGAGGAATTTTCTGAACTTTTAGATAAACTAAGGTGATTTTGTGATTTTAACCTATTTGTTGAAACTCTGATATTGCCCAAATCATGATTTTGCAAACAGACCCATGGAATTTAGGCAAAATGCCTTGATCTAAGACGGCAGGGGAGATGGGGGAAGAAAACAAAGAAAGGTTAATGCTGATTAACGGTTGAGATTGGAAGTGAGACTTTTTATTTATTTATTTATTTTCCCTAAAAAGGAAGGCGAGGGATGATGAAATTGGAAGGGAAAGATTAAGAATGGGGTCCAGAATCGCGGTCGGATTAGTACTGGCCCGAAATTGAGTAATTCTAGAATAGAGAAGGAGGTTGGGGGAGAATTTATTCCGAGTCAAGTGGCAGTTGAGTGACGTGTCCCTCCCCCGCCCCATTCATTAACACATCATGCCACTAACATAACAGGTAACAAAAAACCGCCCTTGCCCCCTAAGGTTTAGTACTCATCACACTTTGCCCCCTTGTTTTCAGAAACACTACATTTAAAGCCTCCTGAGTTTTTGACATTAGCCTCTACTACAAGACCTTCATCTTATATCCTTGACCTTGACGGTCAATCTAGAGGCTTAGTAAGTGGAGTATCATCTTATAGTTATTTGAAATCTTGCATCCTCGTCTTCTACTTATTTGGCATTTAGTCCCCTATATAGCTATTTTCTTTATAGTAAACTTTGTGAGAATTTTGTCATTTTAATTTTACAATTATAAAGACTAAAAACTGATACTTTTTTATGTCAGTAATTGTAAAATCACATCTATCACACAACTTGAAATCATCTTTGGGAGAGTTGTAGTCCACTTTAACCACAAGTGATCGACGATTTTGTCCTTAAAAGACAGCACTGTTGAAAAATGGAGGAACCTTAATTAGAATATATGTAGTGATCAAGCCCTCCATTTTCATCACATGTGAGCTATGTGAGAACTGGAGTACCCAACACTATAGCTAGTAAATATTTAAATTGGAAGTTGAATGATTATTTTGAAAGTGCATGAACACTAAAAGGCTAATTATCCCCTTACAAACCTAATCAGGGTTAAGTATCCTTTTTAATATGGTTAGGGGTAAGTGTCCTTAACTCCATTTTTGTAAGGGCTGTCAGTAGATGTCCTAATAAGCTAGTCATTTCCATTTTCCCTTCTATAAAACAGTCTTTGATGATGTGTATTTATAATAAAGGGTATTTTCGGTAGTTTCCGTTCTGTTCATTTATTTCTCCTATCTGCCATCTTTCCACCCTCCCAAAGTCACGTCTTTTAAATCACTCCCTCCTCTTTGCCCCTCTCCGACGAACACAGCACCATCACCACCAGTCCTTGCCGGAGCCGGAGACGCCAACATGCCGCCGATCTTGCAGCCGTTCACCAACTCCGTCAAGCTCAAGTACGTTAAACTTGGGTACCAGTACCTGGTCAATCACATTCTCTACCTCCTCCTCGTCCCCGTCACCGCCGCCGTTTTCCTCCACCTCCTCCACCTCGGCCCCGACCAGCTCCTCTCTCTTTACTACTCCCTCAACCTCAACCTCATCCATATCCTCTGCTCCTCCTTCCTAGTCATCTTCATCGGAACCGTCTATTTCATGTCCAAGCCTCGCAGCGTCTTCCTCGTCGACTACGCCTGTTACAAACCTCCGGTCACTTGCCGTGTCCCTTTCGCCACTTTCATGGAGCATTCACGTCTTAACCTTCCCAATAATCCCAAGTCCGTTGAGTTTCAGATGAGGATTCTTGAGCGGTCCGGCCTCGGTGAAGAGACGTGTCTGCCGCCGGCGATCCATTATATCCCCCCCACCCCCAACATGACCGCCGCTCGAGGCGAGGCGGAGCTTGTCATCTTCTCTGCCATGGATACTCTGTTCCAGAAAACAGGGCTCAAGCCTAAAGACATTGATATTCTCATTGTCAATTGCAGTCTCTTCTCTCCGACGCCGTCCCTCTCCGCCATGGTGATTAACAAGTACAAGCTTCGAAGTAACATTAAAAGCTTCAATCTTTCCGGGATGGGCTGCAGCGCCGGACTTATCTCCATTGATCTCGCTCGAGATCTTCTTCAGGTACTATTATAGAGTGTTAATTAATTTGACATGCACAGAACCTAATTAGTAATTACGTTCAGCATCGCGGTCAATTTCAATTAACGGTGATTTTCAACTTTAATTTCGTTCAGGTTCTTCCGAATTCGAATGCGGTTGTGGTGAGCACGGAAATCATCACGCCCAACTATTACCAAGGGAACGAACGAGCGATGCTGCTACCCAATTGCCTCTTCCGGATGGGCGGCGCCGCCATTCTTCTCTCGAACCGCCGCTCAGTACGGTGGCACGCCAAGTACAAACTGGTCCACGTTGTCCGCACTCATAAGGGTGCCGACGACAAGGCGTACCGGTGCGTGTTCGAGGAAGAGGACAAAGAAGGTAAAGTCGGGATTTCGCTGTCGAAAGACCTAATGGCCATCGCCGGCGAGGCTCTGAAATCCAACATTACGACGATCGGCCCGCTCGTCCTTCCGGCGTCGGAGCAGCTCCTCTTCTTGATAACCCTCATCGCCCGGAAAGTCTTCAACGTCAAATGGAAGCCCTACATTCCCGACTTCAAGCAAGCGTTCGAGCACTTCTGTATCCACGCCGGAGGCAGGGCAGTGATCGACGAGCTCCAGAAGAACCTCCAGCTGTCGGCGGAGCACGTGGAGGCTTCTAGAATGACGCTGCATAGGTTCGGAAATACGTCGTCGTCTTCGCTCTGGTACGAGCTGAGCTACATCGAAGCTAAAGGAAGGATGAAGAAAGGCGACCGGGTTTGGCAAATTGCATTCGGCAGCGGGTTTAAATGTAACAGTGCGGTGTGGAAGTGTAACCGGACGATCCGGTCGCCGACGGACGGGCCGTGGTCCGATTGCATCGATAGGTATCCGGTTCATATCCCGGAAGTGGTCAAGCTCTGAAAACTTACTTGTTCATCACATGAAACCAAGCCTGCAATTATATATACCTTAAGCTGGTCACTGAGTGCATTTTGTTTGTATTGTTTATTATTTGTTCCGTAATTAAATTAAGATTCTTAAGAATCTGATATGTATGTTATATATACGACGTTAATTATAAAACTTTTATTTCATCATGTACATAAAAGGAAATGAGAGTTTATATAAAAGGAGTGCTGAAAACAAATTCTTCCATTTGAGAAATGAGCTAAGGAGATTGGAATGAAGTTTCAAGATTTAGTGAGCACAGTTGGTGATCATTGTCTTGTAGTTGGGCTTGGGTTTGGGTGTAGCTGTGTAGCTCATGATGAGAGTTTGGTGTTATTTTCTAGCTTATTCAAGTCTAAAGGTTTTTTGAAATTCTGGTTGTAATATTTATTGTCTTTTGGATATTTGTGTTTGGAATAGGGTGGAGTGAGTTGTTACACTCTCCTTGTTTTGTTTAGGTTTTCACTAGCATTATTCTGGGTATTATGAGGTTTGAATGTTTGTTCTAGTACTTTGTTGGAATTTTTATACTTTTTTTAAAATTTTAATAGATTTCTCTGCAGTTCAAAAAAAAAGAGACGTTTAAATAGACACTGGTTTTTAAATAAATAAATAACTAAAATGTAAATAAAAAAATGTAATAACAATGACCAAAGGGAAATTGTGCTAAAACTGGAGATTTTGTAGAGTCAACGCCCATGAGACGCCACTGGTCAATGAGGTTGTTGCAAATTTGGGCCCTGTGCTACTGTTGAAGATCAGAACAAGAGAACCGACCAACCTTTACGTACGTAGCAAAATTGATGATGGATATGGGAGTTCAAGGCAATTATAAGATGGCATAACGTTTAGGGTTCCTAGTTGGGACATTGCCCTTGGAAGTGCCCAAGTCAAGTAGCCACAAATTTGGAAACTGGTGTTGGGTTACTCGACCAACTGTCTAAGCACAGGTATGTATCAATCATCAATGCATGACTCTTTCCCAGCCAGAACTAAGACGAATTTTGCAATTTGGAGGGGTTAATGGACTATAGTGAAAGTTTATAGGCCTAGACGGTTAGCTCATCAAAGTTTGAGGATATATGCTAGAGAAGTACCAGTTCAGCCCCTGTTACCTAACTTCCCCTAACACAGTCACGTTTTGGTGCTTCAACTTAATTTAATACAGTTAGAGATGTCAATAGGGCGGGGTAGGGTGGGCCGGGGTTTGGGTCGGTATTAAGGTTTGGGTTGAGCCGAATTCGGGTTAAATCGGATTCAGCATTTAGGTTTCTTCGAGTCGAACTAATTTCGGGTTGGGTTTAAGTTATTCGGTTTCGGGTTGTTTTAGGTTGAACTAATTTGTGGTTGCTTCGAGTTCATGTCGGGTTCGGGTCGGGTTTAAGTAGAATCGGGTTTACGTAAATTTCATTTATGGGTCACTTCGGACTGAAATCAAGTAGAGGGAGAGAGTCGTCGTACGACTATACGAGCACTGTTGACTAAAAGTGGAACCACTCAGGTAGCGCCTTCGCAAATTAGCCATCATTCTCTAACCGATGAGCAACCCAGAGCCCGCATGCAACTGCTCTAGCTCCTTTTTCCCTGATCTACAAACTATACCTCAACATTGACAACGAGTCAACGAGTAGCAGAAGCATAATGACTCATACGTTACAACTTTATACATTGACTAGCTTGGAGCTCGTATGCAACCGTGCTAGCTACTCTACCCCTAACCTCCAAGCTGCAGCTCGATGCCCTAATCAGTGACACTCTGTGAGTCTCGGTTATATAGTAGTTTGTCGGCCTTTTCTATTTTCGTGAAGGTCTATCTTAGGTGAGTTTGATTTAAATCAATTGTAAAAATGTTGAGCTATTGATATTTGAACCTCGTCCCCTCGGTTAATTTTATGTTCGGGTCACTCGGGTTCAGGTCATTTCGGGTTTGGGTTGTTTCGAGTTTGACCTCAATCGGTTTAGGTCATTTCAGGAAACAAAATGGATGGAAGGGCATATGACATGAAGGGCAGTTCCATGTGTAGTTAAGGTTTGCCTAACATGCAATGCATGTAGGTGGGAGAAGTGAGCATTGAGGCTTGGCTTGATTCGAGTCTCACAGCTGTGGCTATGTGTGTGTGTGTGTGTGTTTGGTGTTGCTGTCACGGTAGGGGCAATGGCATGAGAGGGAATTAAATGAAAGAGATAAAAGTTGTTGTAAGTTGCAAGTCGTTACATACATAGATCGAGCGAGCGAGCAGGCGTCTAATTAATTTTCACATTGCTGCCTAGCTCCTCACGAATTAATATTATTATTATTATTATTGTCTTCCTCTTTCAAATCCCAAAATCAACAATACAACATCCGCCAGTCACACAAGGCAAGGCAAGGGGAACAATCCCGTCAACCTTTTCCCACTTTAATGTCCAGTCAACTTTATACGGTTGGCAGCCAGGCGGCTTCATCATTCTATTAACTTGCTACCTCCTCCTCATCACAATCATTGGATCCATACATTTATTTAGGGTTATCCTAAATTCATGCAATTTTTTTCCGAATAAATAATGAGATGAATTTCATCATCATAGGTAATTAAGACGACAATTGCTGGAATGGAGACAGTGTAATCTAGCACTAGCTACTAAGTACTTATTTCAGAAATGCAGTTAATACAATTGATATGAGAATTGAATTGTCAGCCACGCAGTGCTTAGGCAATATGATCGAACCCAAGGGTGCTGCTGGTGGTCATCAATACATGATATAGCCTATAGGAGCCCCTGGTAGTAAACTCATCATTGGTTTTAATTGGTTTTTGGATTTCAGCAAACGTTTGATCATTAGTACTGTAATTAATCAACAGGTATCATGTATTATTAGCATGGAGAAGAGTAATGGGCTGGACAGATTGCGTTGACAAGTCTTGGCCAAAAATTTGATACAAATCCCCCCTTGCAGTGCAATACACACACACACACACACACACAAGCATTAGTAACAATTCCCTCAAAAGATTTTTTTTTTTTTGAACTGCTATGAAAGATTTCATTAAACGGACAAAAATGGTGGACACTGAACCCACCCCTTGAGCTAAGGTGACAGGAACAGCGCCAAACAAACAAACACTTCACACCTACAAGAGAGACATAATCACAGTAAACAACAGACTAAGAACCAAATGGGCACAGAACCCAGTCCGTCCAATTCGGCACCTTCACCTTCGAGCTCCTACAAGACAGCCACACATGAGAAAAGACCTGAATATCCGAGATAATCTTCAGAAGGCACCAATTACCCCCTTTCATAACCACTTTATTTCTAGCCTTCCACACCACCCAGGCAGCAGTACCAATAATAGTCTCCCAACAGCCCCTAAAAATAGCTGGCACTAGAGATAAAGTCTGATCCGAAGATAAATCAGTTACCTCAGCAACACTGTGAAGATCCACACCACACCATCTAGCAATCGCACTCCAAACGTTCCAAACTATCGGGCAAGTGATGATCGCATGATCCGGGTCTTCCGCTGCGAGGTTACACAGGGGGCACATGATAGAAGGTAACGAAACCCCTTTCATCGCCAATTGGATGCGACAAGGGAGAAGATGTCTTCGAGCTCTCCATAAGAAAAGATTCACCTTCTTAGGCAAGATATTGTTCCACACAGTGGGGCAGCTGCTATGATCAGCCCAGAAACCATCCAAGGTAGCCGAGACAGTTCTGGCAGAGAATACTCCGTCATTCACCCACTCCCAAGACCAGGAATCCACCTTTGCCAGACAGGGGACTACTGGTTGTAAAATCGAGCACAACGTTTGAAACTCACCCGCCTGACGACCCCGAGGTTCATGCCTCCACGACCACACCCAAGTAGCCGATGCCCCAGTCCAAGAGAGCTTATTCGAAACTGTCGCATGGGGGTAGAGATCCAGAGCGTATAATCTCTTGAACCGATCACTCAGGGGAGAATCCCCAATCCATATATCCTGCCAGAATCTGATGGAGCTTCCACATCCCAGAACCCTGTGGAAAGAAGTATCGAACCCTGGTAAAATCTCTCCTACATCCAACCCAGTCTTTATGATGGCCGCCCAAGGTCCTCCGCCACTTGGCATCTGCTGCGCATTAATGCACCCATCCTCCCCGTATATAGCTTTGATGATCCGGGTCCAGAGAGCATTCTCCTCAGTCCTGAATCTCCACAGCCATTTGCAAAGCAAAGCTAGATTCCGACTCCTGAGGCTTCTTAGATCCAGACCACCCTCTTCTAAAGGTCCAATCAACCTGGACCACTTTGCCCACACAATCTTTCTGGGATAGCCAATAGCACCCCAGAAGAAATTGACCCGACTCCTTTCCAGAGCCTTCAAGATTGTAGCCGGCGCTCTAAACAGGGAGAGATAGTAGAGCGGGATGCTACTCAGCACTGACTTTAGCAGGGTAAATCTCCCACCGATTGATAGAGATTTTCCTTTCCACTTGCTCAATCTCCTAGTCATCTTCAGCTCAACCTCCTTCCACGGGGAGACTCTCTTCATATTAGCACCAACAGGAAGCCCAAGGTAAAGGAACGGAATCACTCCTGCAGAACAATGCATCCTTTGGGCAAGGCGAGACACTTCCTCAGCCGAAACACCGACCCCGAAAAGTTGGCTCTTCTGAACATTTAACCGTAACCCCGAAGCCTGCTCGAAACACTTTAGAAGCAGCAGTAAATTTGACGCATTCCTAGCAGACCATTCGCCCAAAAAAAGAGTGTCATCGGCAAATTGCAAGTGAGAAACCACTTCCCGACTCTCTCCAACCACGCAGCCTTTGAAGTCGCCATTAATAGAAGCTTCAACCATCATCACATTCAAAGCTTCGGCTGCTATAATAAATAAAAACGGCGAAAGGGGGTCCCCTTGACGAACACCGCGCTCCATCGAAAACTCTTGGGTTGGGCTCCCGTTGACAAGAACAGAAACCCTGGCTGAGGATAAACACCCCCTGATCCAATTCCTCCATTTTGCCCCAAACTGCATCTGCTCCATGGTCGAATCTAAGAAATTCCAGTTAAGGCAGTCGTAAGCCTTCGCAAAGTCGGCTTTAAAAAGAAGCAAACTTTTTCCAGCATCCCCCGCCCAGCTGACTAGCTCATTGGCAATGAGAACTCCATCCAGAATTTGCCGGCCACCCACAAAGGCAGATTGGCATTCGGAAATCAGATCCGAAATAACCCTCTTCAGCCTTTCCGCCAATAGCTTAGCTATAATCTTGTACTGCACGCCCACCAAGCTAATAGGTCGGTAATCCGACAAAGTAAGGGGGTCACTTACTTTCGGAATAAGGGCGATGAAGGTAGGGTTGCTACCTTTAACAAAGCTCCCTGAACTTTCAAAATCTTTAACACACTCAATTACCTCCTCTTTTATCGTTCCCCAGTGGTTTTTGATAAAGGAGAAGGTAAACCCATCTGGCCCGGGGGCTTTTGAACCATCACACATCCAAACAGCACTCTTAATTTCATCCTCTGAAAAGGGGGCTTCAAGAGTCGTGATCTGGGAATCCGAGAGTTTTTTAAAATTGCAGCTTTGAAAAGAGGGCCTTTCGGATTCCAGCTCTCGGAACTGGTTCTTGTAGAACTTGAACACTTCCTCTTTGATCCTGTTGGGATCTTCCACCCAACAGCCATTCACATTGAGGCCAGGGATGTTATTACGCTTTAACCTACCCTTGATGATCCCATGAAAGAAGGAATTGTTTTCGTCCCCTTCCGCAGCCCATTTTACTCTAGACTTCTGCTTTAAACTGAGAGAGAGCACCTTTTCAGCAATGAAGTAATTCCTCCTGGCTGCTCTAAACTCCTCACTGTCAGCTTCCGATAACGTATCTTTCTCAGCTTTCAACTCCCACTCAAGCATAACACTCTTGGCCTCTTTGACCTCTGCTGAACCATTCCCCAAATTCTGTTCTTTCCAAACTTTGATAACCTGCTTCAGATGCTTGAGTTTCTCTTTAAAGATGAACCCAGCGCAGCCCACCAGATTTGAACTCTCCCACGCCTCCTTAATCAGGCTATTAAAGCCCGGCATCTGAAGCCAATGATTAAAAAAACGAAAAGGCACCGGCCCGAAATCCACTTTCATAGGCTTAAGCACAATTGGGCAATGATCAGCGAAAATCCTATCAAGAGCTAGCACTTTCATATCAGGCCACAAAAACAACAGGTCCGAAGAGAGTAAGAAACGGTCAAGTTTGCTCAATTTAAGCCCCCCTTGACCAACCCAGGTGAAACGTCTTCCACCCATTTTTAGCTCCTGCAGGCAATTTGAATTAATAAACTCATTGAAATCATCTGCCCTCTTCTTATGAAACTGACAACCCATTCTCTCTTCCACCTTTCGAACCGTATTGAAATCCCCCATCAGACAGTTGAAACCTGAAACACTGGCCATGTAGACTGACAGATCATTCCACAAAACCAGCTTCTGACCATCATCTTGAGGGGCATAGACATTGAACATAGAAATCAACTCTGCCCCTCCTTTCCACTTGCCTTCAACGCACAAAAAACCTGCTCCAGCAAACGCCCTTACAGCCGTGAAAACGTCCTTTCTCCACATACTCAGCAACCCACCAGAACGCCCCTGAGAGGGAACCTGGCAAAAGCCAAACTCTCCCACAGTCCAGAAGGTATTAACAATACCTGACGCATCTCCTGCAATCAAAGTCTCTTGCAGACAAAGGAACTCAATGGACTCCTTGCAGATCAGTTCCCATAACAGCCGTAACTTAGAGTCGCCTCCAACACCCCTAATATTCAGAGAGAGGCAATTCATTTAACAGAGGATGACTCACCTGTGCATCCATTCTTACCATGACCTGCCCGCCTTGAGTGGAACTTGAATCCTGCACGTTCTCCAAGTCTCCTTGCCTTGAAGTCGGACTGACTTTCCTGCCTATCCGCCTGAGCCGAGGACGAAGTCCCGGTTCCAGCAAGGTCTCTTCCGCCACCGCTCACACCTCCATCGGACTCTCCAGAGCCAGCCAGACTCGATCTTGCACTCTTCCGACTCTTCTTCAATCCACCACCTTGGGTATTTTTAGCCTTGAGCCGAGCTAACCTTTTGATCTGGCGGAGTGAAACCCGACCGGTAGCCCCCCCCATGCGAATTTGGTTGGCGCTCCTCTGGCTGTTTCTGGTGCTCTGTGTGCTCGATTTCTTCGCTTTGGTCAGTTGGTGTTTCTTCCCCATCGCTGGAATGCTCACAGGGACCGAGCCCTTTTCGCACTCTGCAGAATTCGGTTTAACACACTCCTCCACCTCCCCAGCCAACAATTGAGGCATTAAGCCATCAATATTTCCTTCTTGGGCCGCTTCACCATTATAGACAGGCCCAAAGGTCCCACAATGGATATTGGCTGAGCCCAGAACAACGTTTACCTCCCCATCGCCCTCTAAAAGCCCAGGCTCACTACAAGACCCCTCCTGAATATCCACGGGCCTAAAAGATGGCCCATCACTCGGATTGCCAGCCTGAGCCCAACTAGGAGTCTTTTCTTTGCACCTCGTACAACCCAACTCCTCCCTAGCTTCAAATCCGAGTGCATTAATGGTTTTCTGGCTATTTACCTTCCCAAAGACCCCAGCCGCCGTCGAAGCACAACTTCGGCCCTGTTGACCCAGAGAATCCGGCACAGTGTCCCTGACAACACTGTCAGCCTCCGACGCTGCCTCCGACGCCGCTTCCGAGTGACCTTCGTTCAACTCACCTGAACGGACTGACTCAGTACCGAGTTGGACGTAACGCGGTCCGAAGTCGATAACTTCCGCTATATCTTCCACCACCCTAATCACGTACTCATCCCCTCTTAGTTTCAAGGTAACATTATCATTAACAGGAGCTTGAGAGAAGCTATGAACACACACTCTCCCAATATGTAATTGTTCACGTTGTAGGGTGAGATCTTCGACCTCTATCACCTTCCCCCATGCCTCCGCAACTTTTTGGAAAACCTCCGCGTTCCAAAAGTGGAGCAGCACACCTCCGATATTCAGCCAGATCAACCTCCCAGGCCGGCTTCGTTCTTTCTCCATGCTCCACGGAACTAGCCAGAGAAACCAGTTCGAGAGAGCTTCCTTCCCTTCATTAATCACCTGTAGTAGCTCTTCCTTGGAGCCACATTCGAGTAGATACCGAAAACCCCCCACATATGCAGCCTTAATATCTAGGAATCCCTTATCCTTAAGGAGGTTAGGAATATCTCCCAAGAGATCCCCATTTTTAACCTCCCCAATTGCACATCTCGAAAGCCATCGCAACTCATCTTCTCTCGGCCCCTGGACCACCACACCTTCCACCACGGGTGATTTCGCATCCCTGTTTGCGACCACCCCCGCATAGCTCCTGTCGCCGTCGTTCAACCGCCTTGCATGTGGCTCCCATGCCTGGCCAGCGTGAAGCTCCTTGTCCGGGATTCCAATACAAGTTGCCTGCACGTCCGTCCCTCTACCAGGCCTCCCAAATCTAGCGTGGTTGACGTACAGAGGCCTCTCCCCAACCCTGATCCTGCGTAGTTTTGCTTCTAGGGCAGAAGCATCCCTCACTCCTTTGAATCTAACAAACCCGAATTTCTTACCGTCTTTAGCCCTCTTCTGTGGAATAAACACATCAATGACGACGCCAAACTCACCAAAGGTTCTCCACATCTCCGCTCTAGGCCAGGACTACGGGAAATCAGAGAAGTAGAAGCTTGTTGCTGTTCTATCGAAAACATGCTGCGCTGCCGTCTGGTCACCATTCAACCGCCCTCTCCTTTCCTGCCTCTCGGTCGTCCGCCAAGAGCTTTTCACAAAGACGTTCCGCTCCTCCTTCCGGTTCCTCCCTTGTCTCCGCGCCGCATATCGCTCCCGCTCCGCAGCCATTCGAACATTAGCTTCTATCTATGTATGTATATATTCCCTCAAAAGATATAAAAATGTTTATCATTCTTCATTCAAAAGTACATTTTCTCCATGTTAAAACACATCAAAGACTACTTTGCCCTTCAACTAGAGAATACAGGATCAATCCAAATAGTAGTTTGGAATCGCATGAAATGCTACATTACACTATTAGTGGTTTATATATATATATATATATATATATATATATATTTTATGTATATATATATATATATATATATATGTATATATATAGTCCCCAACTTTTGAAAAATTTACAATATGATCCATAAAAATTATACATTTAATCCCTAAACTTTTGTAAAAGCTACAAAATGGTCCCTAAACATTCCAAGGATTCTAAGAATCCGTGAGTGAACCAAACGAAGAATTTTCAATTTATGGATTTCTATTTTTCATCATTACTTACTTTCTATATTTTCACATTCTATGAATTCTTACTCAACCAACACCCCATAAAGGTTGATGATGAAGCACATTTATCTTTTGAGACAATGGGAGTACATATACAGGAAGAACGACCCTTAAGACAAGGCATAGTATATAGACTTTATACTATAAAGCAATCTTGACTTTTCAGAATTTTGGAATGAGCTAACTACCAACCGGTTGGATGGCAGATATGGTATTCCTTATTTATTTATTTATGTTTTATGATTCTATGAAGGGTTAGGTGCAATAATTCTCTCTTTAAAAGTTAAGGTACACGTACACTCTTAGTAAAGACCACTGACACAACTTGATTGAACAATGAAGACCCACCACAATTGGTAGGCTTTTAATCTATATGAACTTAGAGATACTGCGCCCTTACAATTATATCGAAAGAATGCTCCAAAGGAGAAAGAACTAAAATGTAGCATCCATAAAATCTCGACCAAAACGTTCAATACCCTCAGAATCACACAAAAAACAATCTCATCAATAGCGGAAACCTGATTGTATTACGGTTTTGTGCGCCAAAAAGATCAAGACAGTTCACATGAATATGTCAACAGCGTATTTCATGAAACTAGGATAACCCAAACCTAACTCAACAGTATACCACCCAAGAGTAAAGAAGGGAACGGGAGAATCAGAACCTGAATATCACCTCGGACAAATGAATATCGACTTGGGATGTCAATAAAAATTAAACGATCATAAGACGAATGAGTAGAAACTTGATAGTATTAAAACAGAACATATATACTAACTCAAGGAGTCTTCAAACATCATAAGACCAACGGTTACTGTCACTACGTGAAGAAAACCACTTTTACCGCGACTGTTACTGCGGCTGAGCTAGGCCTATTAGGATTAATATTATTAGGTGTTTAGTTGGTTACTTGTTCTACAAGTCAGGAGCCCTTATGGCTCAAGTTTTATCTGCTGCTAAGTTTTAGGCTCGACTCTCTTGCTGTCATTTATTCTTAGACTTTCATTAGGACTCTACTTTATATATGTTCTATATATATGTAACTTCCTTCTCATAATCATATCAGATCATTGGTACCAAGTGTTTGAGTACTTTCAATACTTCTAACATCTGGTATCAGAGCTTCTCAAGAAAGAAAAATGGCAAATGATTCAGGGTTTGTGCAGGCAACCATCCCTAAATTAGAAGGAGACTATGAGCACTGGAGTATGCTCATGGAAAATCTATTGAGGTCGAAGGATTTTTGGGGGTGGTCAGGACAGGAGTGGGAGAACCTGAAGAAGAAGATGCAATCTTGACAGATGCACAGAAGAAATCTATGGAAGAGGCTCGGTTGAAAGACTTCAAAGCCAAGAATTATCTGTTCCAAGCAATAGATACGAATGTTCTCAAAACTATTGCACAGAAGGGAACATCCAAAGACACGGGAGTTCTTGAAAACAAAGTTTCAAGGAAACGAGAGGGTGAGAAGAGCCCAGCTAAACATTCTGAAGAGGGAGTTTGAAAATTTGGAGATAAAATTGGGTGAAACCATCACAGATTACATTGGGAGAGTTATGGTGATTTCCAATAATATGAGAGCCATTAGAAAAGCGATAACATATGTCAAAATTGTGGAGAAAATATTGAGGACCTTAAGTGAGAAATTCAATTATGTTGTGTGCTCTATAGAGGAATCTAAAGACACCAACACTCTCACTGTAGATGAACTTCAAAGCTCTTTGTTACTTCATGAGCAGAAGTTCAAAATCAAAGAGAATGAGGAGCAAGCACTGAGGACATCTGATGAAAGGTTTGGAAGAGGTTGATTTCGAGGAAGGGGCAGAGGCAAAGGGTTCTACTCGAGCAAATTTTGAATGCTACAGATGCCATAAGTTCAGGTATTATCAAACAAAATGTAATGAACAACTCAGAGAGGCACACTATGCAAAAAATGATGAAGAAATGATGTTAATGGCTGGAGAAGAGATGAAGAACAACACCTATGAATGGTTTTTGGATTCTAGATGCTCCAACCACGTGTGGTTATGAAGAGATGTTTGACAGCTTGGAGAAGAACTTCACTCATTTTGTCAAACTAGGGAATAACAGTAAATTACAAGTTACAGGTAAAGGAACTATGAAATGTATGTTTGATGGAATATACTTCAGCCTATCCAATGTTTACTTCATTCCTGATTTGAAAAGTAACTTGTTGAGTCTTGGCCAATTACAAGAGAAGAATCTAACCATAACCATCAAAGATGGGATGTGCAAAGTGTATCACATGGTAAGATCCATTCTTTTTGGTAAAGGTTTACCTAAAATGATGTGGGGTGAGGATGTTCAATGGACGTTATATGTACTTAATAAAAGTCCTACAACAGCTGTGAAAGAGATGACCCCTCAGGAAGCTTGGACAGGTAAAAGGCCATTTGTACATCATTTTAGAATATTTGGATGTTTGGCTCATGTACATGTGCCAGATGCAAGGAGAAGAAAGTTGGATGACAAGAACAACACATGTGTTTTGGTAGGGGTAAGTGAAGAATCGAAAGGTTACAGAATATATGATCCTGTGAAAAAAAAAGGATTTTGGTTAGCAGAGATGTTGTTCTTTAGGAAGAGAAATAGTGTAATTGGGATAGTATGTATGATTAGCAAATTAGAATGAACCCGGATTGGGGAGATAGTGAGACAGAAGAAGAAGAAGAAGAAGAAGAAGCTATTGAAATTGATGATCAGAATGATGCTATGCAAGAAGAAGAAGCAGTGGCAGAAAACAATAATCCAGCAGTGCCAGCAGCCAGGGAAGGAAGAAATGGAAGGCAACCAACCTGGATGAGTGACTATGTGGACCGTGATGAAGTAGCATCTACAGATGAAGAAAGAGGTAATTTAATTCATCTTTCTGTTGATGAAATGTTATGTATGACACTGGTTGATGATCCTGTCAACTATGAGGAAGCTGTGAAGTCACCAGGTTGGAAACAAGCAATGGATGGTGAAATTGATTCCATTAAAAGGAATCAGACAAGGTCCCTGTGTGAGTTACCTGCAGGAGCTAAAAGGATTGAGGTGAAGTGGATTTTTAAGACCAAGTACAATGAAGAAGGAAAAGTAGATAAACTAAAGGCACGACTGGTGGCAAAAGGTTACTCACAGGAGCAAGGAAGTGACTACAATGAGGTATTTGCTCCTGTAGCTAGGTTAGATATAGTGAGACTAACCTTATATAACTTCCTTCTCATAATGAATCAGATCATTGGTACCAAGTGTTGGAGTCCTTTCAATACTTCTAACAAGGCCGCGATAAGTGGCCCAGCGCAGTAAATGACACGTTCACCTCGCACTAAGTATTTACGGTGAGATTTACCGTAATCTCTCCCTTGGTAATTAGTGCGGCGCTACCGCGGGGGAGGCCGCGGTAATTGCTGCAGCCGGGTGCATGGTAAACTCCTTACCGCGAGCTATTTTACCACGAGAATTATCGCAGTAATTCATTGGAACCTGATGACGTAAGTCAACCAATCTCTGGATGCGTTCAAACCAACAGTTCTATTGCCCCATCCATGCATGCTATGCTAGCATCTAGTATACTCCCTTCGTCCCCAAGTAAGTGTCTTTGTCATTAACTTTTAACTTGAACTTCCACCTTTGTATAGATTAAGATTATCTTTGGTCATTAACTCATTTCACATGAACTTCCATCTTTGGGACACATTTTGGGACCGAGGGAGTATATGTTATTGGAAACAACATGTACATTTAGTTAATTCCAAGCGCTGCCCACCAACCTCCTTTGCTTAATGATTTAGTTAGTAGGACTGATCTAAAATGTTTGTTTTATGTCTCATCAGTGGCTTGCTGGCAGAGGTTTGAGAAACTAATTTAGACGGCCACATGCATGCAAGGACTCTCGTTCTTAATCTTTTCCCTGAATAAAACCTTTCTTTAATTAACTTGATATATATTTTTGGTTCTTTATACCCTAGCTATATACTATCTGTAAAAATAATGAGGAGCGGACTTAGAAGGTTCGCTATCAAGGGTTTTTGGTAATCCAAATTCAATTTGCAATGACCACACCGTGCCAATAAAATTAATCGCAGACAAGTAAGTACTCATGGTTATAGTCTCAGAGAACTGAACCAACCTGCAGAATATGAGGGGCTAAAAAGCAAATAAAATAAGCACAGTCTAAAAATTACAGAAAATGAAATGGAAAGAAAGAGTAAAATGCATCTGATCATCAAGACCTTATAGATTTAATTACAGTGGCAGTAATATCATGATAGCTAGGCATACTATATAAAATAGGTGCTCAAGGTTTAACTAGGATATGGAGGTAGTACTCCTAAGCTTTATTTATCTCAAATGGGACACTCACTACCAACACTAGAAGCTAGCTATTCAAGGAAAAGGGTCAGAATAATCCTTGCAGACAATTAACTTGTTAGTAGTAGTAGTATACTCTCTCCCAGAGAACCTGAACAAATGGTACAGAAGAGAATTTTGTACAGAAGCTAGCTACTTTCTCTTTCACACCTGAACCTAGTGCCCACCACTGATCTTGAGTAACTCAAAACCTAGCACTACAACAAGAACTTCAAACATTTACCCTAAACCCAGACATGCATGTACTTTTCCTAATGACTCTCATGCTAGCTAGCTAGCTACATCCATTAGTCTTTAACATTAGTTTCCGGTTATTTAGGACACAAAATCTAGCGTAAGTTATATACGTACTAGAATTTATATGAACAAAGGAAAAAAAAAACTTGGAAGAAGATTTATGACCTTTCCCCAAGCCTCTGTTTCTTAACTTATTGGGCCTTGTTTTAGGCCCACTTTCTCCATGTTGGCCCGACCCACGGCGAATAATACTGCCTTGCCTTCACGTGACGACTGGGCTTGTAAGAGCCCGAGGGAAAACGATGGCAAATACTTACAAACCCGCGATGTACTAAATGGGCTTGGCGTTTTCTTTAGCGAAAATCAATTGGCTAAAGGATTAGGTTAACGAAATTAATACTACAAAACTAAAGATAAAAACGATTATACAAACAAGTGAAAGGATAAAATTCTAAATATTAAGGTATTTCCATATTAAAAAATAATAAATATTTTTTACTCTTTTAGTTTATGTTAGATTATTAATATGAAGCATTCATAAAAAACAATTATTGCTCTCTATATTAAAATTCTACTACTTGTTATTTATTTACATACTGTACATAATATTATTTTCAAACAATGTCGATTTTACCATTATCCATATATATGATCTATGCTCATAACTAAGTTATCGTAACACATTTATGCTTGTACTACATTTGGTCATTGATAGAAAACATCAGCAAATTTCACGTGAGTACTGAATAATATTAATGTAGCCTTTGCAAACCGTACGTGGAGATAGAAATTTCTGAATAATTAATTTATTAATGGCAATGGAGAAAACCGGACAGCAATGCGAGCCAGTGGATGGAATCGGCATGCAGTCCGTGGACAAATCTGAACCATTTATATAAATGATTTACAATCCTTTTTATAATAACGTAGATTAAATATTATTTTATTAGCAAAAAATTAAATTTGATTAAATTTTTAAAAAAAAAGAGTCAAACATGTATGTTATCTTTTAGACTCTTACTCAATGGAGCTAGCTAGGTAGCATAGTAATGGCATGAAATAGTAATTCTCAAAATTTACGACGTGATTTGTTGTTCGTTTTCTAGACGTCCATCCATTTGTTCTCAAAATAGTAATGGCATGAAATAGGAATTCTCAAAATTATTTATATACTATTGATTACTGTACGTTGTACTACATTGGTTCTAACACTCTTCTAACTGGTCCATATATACAATGCATTAAATATCTATTTTGTCTCACCTTTTAAGTTGATATAATGACAAAATAATGTAAATTGGCAGAGTAATTGGGCTCTCTATTGATAGGTAGGTAAGTTGCGGTACATGGATTGGCTATCGGTGTTCCTCATTTTAATGTACTGTTGTTCTTGCTTTGTTTATATAAATATATATATATATATATATATATATATATATATATATATAATTTAAAAAATGTGGGAGTATCATTTATAAGATAATACTAATATGATCATAATTAAGCTAAAAATATAATTAAAGTAGTGGTATAACCTTGATTGAATTTTCCTTCTATTTAATAAGATAAAGTAACATGTTCAGTAATTATATGCTATATTAGCTTACAAATGATACAAATTATGAATGAAAACTTTTAAAATTATAAAGATGTAAAATTTAATAAGAAAAATAATACTCCCTCCATCCCGCATCAATTGATACGTTTGATTTTATAATTTATTTTTCACCCAAATTTTCATAATGAATATTTTTTTAAAAAAAATCATTTAGAAACTAGACAAAACTATTTAACATATGCATATAAATTATAGTATGATTTTGTATGCTTAAGTGTTAAAGGAAAAAGAAGATCAATTAAATTAAATGTTAAAAATAATTTTATCAATTAACGTTCTTTGGAGGGAATACTATGAAAACAAAAGTCCCCATAAGCTTCACTTGTTTAAAATGGACAGTAAGAATCTCTAATGAAAGTTTCTTCAAAACGCATTCCAGCTCAAGGGCCGGTTATTTACAGTGGAGCTTCATTTATATTGTCCACTGTGAAGAGTATTGGGCTCTTCAGAGCCCAAAACTAAACATCGCTACATATACTACAAGCCCGTTTAAGCAACTTGGACCCTATTTGTGGGTGGTGTTTTTTTTCATTCAATTAAATATATGAATTTTTTTTTACGTTTTGTGTTTTGTTGGCTTTGACATTATCAACGGTACGATTTTTTAAAAAACTTTAAATATATATATATATTTTCATATCAATTTTAATGTTTAAACTTGGACCCTATTTAAATGTTTAAAAATGAAATTCAATTATTTTCATACCAAGAGATCAATCGGTAATTCTTCTAGGAAGTGCCCCGGGACAACCGTTAACATTTCCGTTCTAAGTATTTAAGGAATCCCGTAGGTACGTAAGGGAAATTAATAAAGATCCATTACAAAAATATGGCAAACAAGATGTCATTTCAAAAGCAATTTTTTAAACGGGATTAATTATAAATCAGTAAGCGGCTTGTTTGTTGTTTTAGGGTAGACATTTGGGTCAACCCACGCCTCATGTTTGATCTTGGTTACTTTATTATAAAAACTACGTACTTTCGTAACTAAAACCCTAATCATTGTTTAAAAAGTCAACCCGTATCGTACAGCTCACGCAAATGAACAAAAAGGAAGGACAATAATATCTTTCAAAAAAAAGAATTGAGTATTTTTTTTCTCGGAAAGAAAAGCAATTGTTTTTTTTCAAAGTGTGATAATTTTGTGAGAGAAAAGTTAGGAAAAGTAAGATTTTGAAATCCTGAGAAATATAAGTAGAAATTAAAGGTAGTTGAACATAATAAAACAAACTTCTTTTCTACGCATTATTAGGAGTATTTAACAGTAGTAGATAACAGGTAAAACCAAATTCGATTATCAGGAATTTGTGATATGATAGTAGACATACATAGAGCCATTTCTTCAAAAAATCGTATTGGATTATATCAAGACTTGAAACTATCCTTCATCTTGATCAACGAGGGGAAGAGTATTCAGCTCTGTTTAGATCAAGAATTTAAACTACTCCACTAAAAGAATAATTGAATTTCATTTTTCAACATTTAAATATGCTTTGTTAATTACTATATCAACACTTGGATAGTCAACAAATACAATTATTTCACGATGAAAACAGAAGTATTTTTGTGAATAAGAATTTGACATTATACCCTGTTTTCTTTCACATATTTTGTGATAACAATTGACATATGCATATGCAAACAACAGAACAAACGCCCCCAGCCAACCTAGAAGTTATCGAGGTTCTGTTTCTGGTATTCCACCGCAAAGGCAGAAACAATAAGGTAAAAATCAGACTACAGTTAGAGCAGAACAAAACAAAGCAGTACTATAACATAAGGTAGCTTCATTATATATATATATAGCAATGTCCAGAACACAAGACAAGAGACAGAGAGCACTGGACCAAAAACTCTGCAAAACCCTTTGGGAAGCTCTAATAGCACAGGAAAACCCAAAAAGCCTACACCAACAAAACCCTAAAACCCTCAAAAACCCCCCTCTTTCTTTAAACAAAACCTCATTTTGGGAGACTCATCATCTCCCTTCACGTTTCAACATCAAAAGAAAGGCATGGAAATATTAACTTATAAGTAACCAACAATACACTCAATGAGGCCTAGTGCTAGCTAAATGGGTATTACTAATGATACTACTAATTCCTAGCTGCAAAACTTAGAGGCATGCGATGTTAAGTGGGGCTAATACTTCATCAACAAAATGAAAATCCTCGGTGCCAAAATCGTAGTCCGGTAGATCTGTTGGCTGATCATCGCCTTCGATCCTACCGATAGCAATGTCTTCGATTATGGAAAAATCATCCATAAGCATTCCGAAATCGTCCAGGAACAGAGAGTCCAGCTCGGTTCCAAAGCTGAACTCTCCACCAACAGCATTGGAAACCACAGGCTCATCACCAAAGCAGAACTCGGGAATGTCCAGACCGGCCAGGCACTCGGCCACGACAGCATCATTCTCCAGGAGGGTCACCACTGAACCAGATGTGTCCATTTCAGGAACAGAGGGTGGAGAGGTGTGAGACAGAACACTCTCACTCTCTTCGGAGGTGGCAACAGACATGTTGTCATTGTTGGAGGCAGCAATGGAGGCTGAAGAGTGCGCCTTCTCGGAGGATCCATTACCTTCAGATGATAGTGAAGCGAACTCGAGCTTCTTCACCTCATAGGCCTTAGCAGCATCTTCAAGAGTGTCGAACGTGCCCAACCAGATCCTGGACTTGGTGCGCGGGTCACGAATCTCAGCAGCCCATTTCCCCCACTTCCTCTGTCGAACACCCACCGGCTTCTTCACCTTGGCCGTAGAACCATCTCTGCCGTCTGGGGTTTTAGGGGCTTTAGTATCACTAGCTTGACAGGAGCTCTCAGATTCAACAGCCTTGGAGGGAGGAGACAGACCAGACACAACAGGGAGTCTCACTTCACAGACAACACGCGTCTTCCGTTGCCTTGTTCGAGACCCGGTCTTCTCAGATTCATCCTCACTGGAGGACACATCAGTGGCGTAAGGATCATCATAGATGACTCGGATTTTACGAGTCATCTTTGACTCGTCCGCCTGTAAGTTTACTTTGGGTTTTTTGAAGGGTTTAGAACGGTGAAGAGACGACGACTGATTCCGAGGCTCTGGCATTTTTTTCCAGAACCAAAATCAAGAAAACTCAACAAAAACCTCCTCTCAGAAAATACAAGAAAACTCTTATCCGCGACAGAATGAATGAAGGCAAAACTGGAGAAAGAGAGTGAGATTAAAGCAGTCTCAGGTATTGTGTACCCCTCTGAAGAACAGGAAGAGGAAGAAGATTCGTTGTCTTATGTGAAACCCACCAAAACACTTGACACCAGAACAAGTCCTGCAAAACAGAATCAAAATCCCCAAAAAAATAAACAAACACAGAAAAGAAGAACAAAACCCCTAAAACCCTGAAAATCAGAGAGAAAGATGAAGGAGAGGAAACAAACCTGATTGGTCTCAAACGCATCGAAACAGCTGGGAAGAGGAGAAAAAGCCTCTGCCCGGAGAAGCAGAGAGAAGCAAGCAAGAGAGAGATCAGAGCGGCCACAGATCGGAGAGAAGAAACAGTAGAGTGAGAAAGCCAGAGCTGCTTCAGCAACGGAGCCCCAGTCAAAGCCAAGTTAAACCCAGACGACATAAATCCGCCACAAAACCCCCTCGCCTGAAACAGCAGCTGCTCCTCAGAAACCCGATGACGCTGAAAAGACCCACACCCTCGGCCTCTGACCCCTTTTATCAATGAAAGAAAGAAGCAAAAGGATCGATATCTCAGATAAAGAACACACAATCGTCGATAAATAGGATCACAAATCTATGGCTCTGATTCCTCACTGTCGCCCCCCGTCAACAAAATGACAACTGATGTAGAGACCACATGGTAAAGACCAGAGGCAGGCAGAGTTAAAAACCAGTGTAAAAAGAACCGACCTTGTTTACAGACACAGATCTCTATGGGAAGAAAGAAACTGCAGATAGATTAAAGAACTGAAAATTTCAACACAGACCCACGAATTGGTATAAACAAATCCACAAAACCCAGATGGTATTATATTCAACTGAAAAATCAAAGAGAAAAATTTCTTCCGAAAAAACAATTACCTGTTGGATTATTCTATTCCACGCCCTGTCTCTGTTCTTTCTTTCTCTCACTCTGCTCTCTTCTTCTGTGATTTCTCCGCCACGGCCATTCACCTTTTCCCAGGCAGTCAAAAGTAAGCAATAAAGAGAAATATAAATAGCGATTTTATTTTCTTTTTTTGACAAAGGAGAAAAACGGAAAGGTAAATTTCAAAATAGGAAAATCAAACTAATTTCTAGCTGGCATGCACAGCACTCATGCATGACCATACCATCCTACATGTCATGCATATACCATGCCTCGTAATAATCGCGCTTGCCAGTGATCTTTCTGTCGAACCACGCGCCTCTCGGTCGCGTGTGCCAGAGCGTCCATTCAAACACTGCGACCGGTCGTTCGTCCGAGGCGGCGGATGGGAATGGGTGGTGCGTTTGGAACACGCTCTTCTGGAGAGAGTGAGGTCTGATTACCGTTTTGGTAGATAAACGTAGCGGCGCGGCGGCAGCCTATTGGCAAAGGGTTTTTCCCTTGGCGTTTACTCGCAGGATTGGCGTAACATTTGGGTACGAGGTTTCGTGATATTTACGGTGGCTGCCACTTCGAGTGTGAAGCCACTTCACTGTAGTCTTGCTCCCCAAGGAAGAATCCATCCAAAAATGAGTTTGTGAATTGCTGAACTCTTATTCGCCCTCCCCGTACATTATCCACTAGCGTAAATTTTAATTTCTTGATCGGTGTTCTTTATAAATTTTTGAATTAAAATTTCATCTTTGTGTTTAGGAGACAAAAATTGAAAACTAAAGCTTTTTTGTAGCTTTCAGAATTGGATATGATCTTTGTTCGTGCGAGAATTTGAGGAAATTGTTATTGATGAAAAATTGGTGGTTTTAAAAATGTTCATGGAAGTTTAGAAAAATTGGAAATTTTATTAACAAAATAATTTAGTGAACACATTCATCAATAAATCATCAAATCAACATTTTTCTTTTAATTTTCTCATCCCATCAATTTTCAAATACCTTCACTTTCTTTACAAATACAAAGGATTCTTTTATTTTGAAAAATCTTTTCATGTTTTGTTTGGATGGAACGATTAAGATTGAGAATTTTATTTCCAATGCTTGTCATAATTTTTTTTCAAAAGTCTACCAATAAAAGTTATTGGAGATGTTATTTCCAAATATATAATTTTAAATTTAATTGAGAAAATGTTTGATATTAGCATTCAAGTTGAGAAAAGTATAGAAGTTATAAATTTTTTGCTAGTTTGGATTTAAATGCTGGAAATGTGAACACTAATCTTTCTCCTTAATACAAAAAATGAAAATCAGAAAACTTTACCCGTCTGAAACTGACCAATCCTCTGACAATTGCTATGGCTTCTGTGACCCTGCTTGCCCTTACAACTGCTACGACTACTTACTCTCTCCACCGCCACCGCCACCAGAGCATCTCTCCGGTGGTCAGCACCACCACATCTTACCCTACCTTATAGTTTCCGTCTCCCTGCTCGCCGGATTCTTCATTGTCGTGACTTATTATGTGATCATTTCAAAATCCTGTGATCAGTGGCTTCGTAGGCGAAGGTTGTCGTCAGGGGATGATGAAAACAGACAGTTCGTGGATGAGAACAGAGTGGACCACGCCATTTGGTACATCGCCACCGTTTTCCGTTAACTTTGTTGGTTTAATACAAAATCTAGAACATAAGTTTTTTAACCCAACAATATTTGTTAGAGACCACTGGCTCAAGTGATACTCAGACTCATATGAAATTGGACATTAAACCCGGAGTCCCGTGTTCGAGTCCTGGGGAAGGCATGAAACTCGTAATCGGGTACGAGAAGTCCGTGAGTTGGGACGCATGGGGACGCCAGTTGGACGGGTATGTCACCCATGGTCTCTAACAATATTGACCTAACTTATATAGTTTACATTTATACTCACCCCACATCCAAAGCCTCCACCACAGACCCCATTCCTCCCACCGCCTCCTGATGGCAGTCGACCGCCGCCCGCCACTGCCAGTCCACCGTCCCCCGGTACCATCGGCTGCCGCCTTCTAACTGTCGTCTACCGCAAGAGGCTTCCTCAACACCTGTGTTCTTATGATCAAGGCTTTTCGAGCCCCGGCACTCTGAATCGCTCGCTGTGCTCGGCGGCGTTAACGACCAGGGTTCGAGTGAGTGGTGACTGGAAAATGTTTGGGAACGATGGGTGCTAACTAGTGACCTCAATCGGGATGAGAACAGATCACATGTGTGAGGCGAATTTGAATTCGATTCTTGTTTGGGTAATAGATCACATGTGTAGGTACACATATGTGTACCATATATAAGTGTACCATATAAGGACTGACTTTGGAGGGGGCATTCTGAACTTTGTGGGTTGGGGGCGATTGGGCTCATGGCCATCGGAAACATTTCACTTCACCTATTAATTTTAGTTTTCCTCGTCATTTAAATAACTACCTTTGTCCCTATGTCACTCTGTCGTTTTCAAATCAACTTCACAAACTTTTTTATTATAAAATTTTAATAAAATGAACATTTCTCTTTAAACACCTCAATAATGTACATCTTCAAAAGAGCACACCCCTAAAACATCATAATCACAACCTTTACTGCCTTGGTTGTGTTCTTTAAATTAAAATTTCATATCATAATTTCTTATCAAATTATCCATCTTTTAATCATATACTCCGTTCCAAAAATTCATTTTCTTCACCAAATTAAAAAGAGGAAGACACTGTGTGGAAAAAAGATAGTGCGCAAAGTCGAGTGTGAGGATTTCTTTCTATTCCTACTACCACTTTCCACGTAATTATGGGTCTGTAATCATCCACATAACCAATTGCAATGGTGAACACGTGTCCCGTACGGACACGTGGCAGTCCGGATACCGGGAAAGTTGGCGGGAATAGAAGGCGGTGGTCCCACGTCAGCTCAGGGATGGCGGGAAACTGAAGCAACCATTCCCGCGCGCGGTCCACTAGTCTCCCTATCTTCTCTGCGTAGCCGCCCACTTGCCCGTCTGCCCGTCTGCCCGCTACTCAGCGGTCACAACTAAAATTAGTCAACATCGCATATACATACATAAAAATAGTCCCATCACCCTCTTGTCCATGTCCATGCCCATTTTCAGTACCATTTTCATATCTTTTTGTCTTATGAGTTACATGTACTTTGTTTTTGAATATTTAATTTATATACTTTATGAAAATAATATATATATATATATATATATATAACTTAAAAGAAATTATTTGTAATTGTTAAAAGTTTTTTTTTTAGAAGATTTCAACAGAATACTTTTAGAAAAAACTTAAATCAAACATAAGTTCTAAATTCGAGTATAAATTTTGTTGGACTTAAGGTAGCACATAAGCATCCTGCTTCTCCGTTGACTCTTCAAAACATGGAATAAATATCTCTTCAAAACAAAAAAAGGAAAATGAATGGAGAATCCTAGTAAGGTCGAGAAAAATATGGAATAAATTTCTTTTTAAGGGTAGGGTGTGTTTATCGAATACTTTTTCACCCAATTTTTTCAAATATAGCATAAAATATTCTTAAATTCATCATTTTTTTCATTAAATTACTTGCTCACAGACATTTTATGAGTAAAATCCGCGCAGAGTCCCTATTTTTAAGTTTGTGACCTATTTTGGTCCCAAATTGGTCCCAAAAATAAGTTTCGCGTACTCTTCTCGTCCTTTCCGTCCGAAATTGCCGTTTAATCGAACAGTTGTCTGTGAAATGTCCCCTTCGCGTTGGTGAGTTGGATGGTGATGCCGTTTTTTTGTCCAGTTGGCGAAAACGTGGACAACCCCTCCCTCTTCCCTCTTCTTCTCCGCTCTGAATGCGTTTCCCTCGTTTCGCATTGTTTTCGAAAAACATTAACCCTAAGTTGTGATTCTCCGATTTTGAACCCAAATCGAAGCAGAATTCTTGTTGGGTTACGAGTTTCTTGAAGTTGAACATCAGCTCCGTCTTCCAGGAGGTAGGTTTCGGAAGTTATTATTTTCGTTTCTTCATAGCTGCCCCTGTTTTACGGTTATCTCTTTTCCTTCTACTTGCAGATGGGTGATACCCACATCTTTACCATGCATCATGGTGGGAGGTTCGTGACAGAGCTATTGTTGCGGTATGTAGATGGCAAGGTGAGGGTATACAAAAATCACAAGGATGTTCTCTCTTACTTTTCACCGAGTTCATGCTTGAGGAATCTTGGGTACACTAGTAAGGATATCAAGTGCATGCACTACATCCGTAGGGGGTGAAATTGAGGACTTAAAACCATTAAGTGATGAGAGTAGTTTAATGGCCATTGAGGGTTCTGAAATGTTTGCTGCTGCTATTGAAGGGGATGGGTTGGACTTATATGTAGAACATAGTCTAGAGTTTTATCTGAGAAATAAGATGGAATTGAGTGAGCCTCTGTTAAAGGGAGATGGACATGTGGGAGAGGCATCTGTTAAAGGTGATGAATATGGTGACGAGGAGGTGTTCACTGAATTGTCTGAGAAGTTGCATGAGGGTCACATTCCTAATGATATTAGGGATACTGAGGGAGATGGATCGGTGGATGGTGTGGAGAGGGGTCTGAATAATGAAATGAAATTAGAGGAAGGGAAATTTTGGGTTGGTGTGAATGATATGGGGGCTGTGGAGGACTTTTATGAACCTGTTACTGAAGAAACTAGCTTTGCTAGTACAGTTTTTGCAACATTTGCTTTAAAATCTCTCAATGAAACCCAGGCAGAGGAGGCAAGATATACCATTCACGGTGCTAATGTTGATTCAATTATTGATGCTGAAAATGCTGAAGATAATCAGCGGTTTGAAGATAAGGATGATCGGGATGATCGGGATGATGAAGGTATATCTCGCATGTCACCGCTGTAACAAAGAGGCATGCAAGAAACTTGATGAGTTGGAGAAGACGAGAGTTGTTGATAGTGACAATAACAGTGAGTCTCTGAGCCAACTAAATTGCAAGAGAAAGCTGATATACGAGGAGGTTAGGGTACATACAGAACAAATCAATGATCATGGGGAAGATGCTGGTAGATATGAGATAACTAAATTTGAAAATGATGAAGATGAAGATGAAGGTGGATCTGATTCTGATTCTGATTCTGACTCTGAGAGTTGCAATACAGAGTTTTCTGAATCTGACAATGATATCTCTGGTGATGATGAGGCAATGAAGGTGAAGGTGAAAGTTTCTGAAGGGTGGAATCTAAAGAGGGCAACTGAACAACCAATTGGGCCTGAAACTAAAGAAGCAAGCCTACCTCAACAGTCAGATGTTGTTGTTGAGTCTGGCCCATCAAATAGAGTGATGGGTGTGCTGTTTAGTGACCCAAACAGCGAGTATGAAGAATCTGATGAGGAGTTAAAGAGTTGTCACTCTGATTCCAGTGATGGTAAGGACAGGGCCCCCTTCTTTAATCCAATCTCAGACATGGCAAAGCCCAAATTCAAATTGAGACAAAGGTTTCCAAACATGGATGTACTGAGACAAGCTGTTAGGGTATACTCTGTACAGAATAGGGTAAAGTCTACTTTTAGTCCCTTAGCTTTCCGGTTTGTCCTACTCAGGTCCCATTTTAAGAATTTGTGTCATCCAAGTCCCCTAGCTTTGGTTATTGTATCATTTGTGGTCCTTTCATTAGTTAGACTGTTAAGTTGACCGTTAGTTAAATGAAATGACGAAAATAGCCTTTTTCTTAATTTTCAACTTACCCCTGATTTTATGAAATTTGGACAAAACTCACACACACGACTCACACTCACACACACGCATGACCTCTTCTTCGCTGCTGCCGCCGATCGCATCGATCTGCCCAACTCCCCAACTCCGCCATCGCACGTCGTCTCGCCGACCACCCTTGCACCGCCGACCTCGCCTCTTCTTCCTCCTTCCCCCGTCGCACAGCAGGTATGAATCTGTTCGTGCCTCTCAATCCCAACCCGGTCCAGACCCGAACTCAGATTCAGATTCCATCACCGGCGTCATTGATGAATGGGGCGAGAAGGCCGACCCCACTCCCGAACCGGAGCCCACGATAGCGCCGGATTCGGATCCTCCCGTGGGCGAGGACGAGTGGGAGGAGGAGTGCGTGACGGGTGACGGCAGCGGCGGAAGGGGAGGAGGTGGCGGTGGATGACCGGGTGGCGGATTTGAAGCGCTTCTTGGTGGATACTATTTTCGGTACTGAGCTGGGGTTCTGGGCGAGTCCGGAGGTCAGGGCGGAGGTTAAGTGTGGCGTTGATTGGCAGTGGGCTTGGTGGTGGCAGAAGTAGATGAATGAAATTCTTTGGATAAAAATGATAATTTTTTTATAAAATTGGGGATGAAGTTGTAACAAAGGTATGAGCATTTTTGTCATTTCACACACACAACAGTTAACTTAACAGTCAAAATGATGGAAAGGACCACAAATGATACAATAACCAAAGCTATGGGACTTGGATGACACAAATTCTTAAAATGGGACCTGAGTAGGACAAACCGGAAAGCTAAGGGACTAAAAGTAGACTTTACCCGTACAGAATAGAGTAAACCTAAAAATGAGAAGAATGATAAGATCAGATTTGTTGCTCGGTGCAAAGCAGCTGGATGCCCTTATAAGCTGGTTGCAAGAAGGGTTAAGGGTGGTCCAAGAGTTCAGATCAAGACGTTGAATGAATCACATTTCTGTGCTAGATCCACGAGGGTGCAGGCTTGCAAGTACAAGTGGATTGCTGATTATTACCTGGATACCATCAGATCACAACCCAACATATCTGCTGCAGCATTAGTTGATCACCTGAGGCGTGATCACAATCAGGTTGTGCACAGATCTAAAGTGATTAGGGCAAAGAAACTAGCATTGGACATGATTAGGGGTGATGAAGCTGGTCAATACAAGAAACTAGCAGATTATGGGGGAGAGTTGGAGAGGAGCAATGAAGGTTCTAAGTTATTTCTGAGTCTTGATAATCTTGTATTCAACAGGATGTTTGTATGCTTGGGTTCCAGCAAAAATGGATTTTTAGCTAGTTGTAGGCCAATAATAAGTCTGGATGGTTGTTTCTTGAAGGGAAGGTTTGGGGGGCAACTGTTAACAACAGTTGGCATTGATGCAAATGATTGCATCTGACCAATAGCCATGGTTGTGGTGGAATCTGAAAGCGAAGACTCATGGAGATGGTTTATCAGAATCTTGTGTGAGCAGTTGAACATAGAGGATTCCAAACATTGGTCTGTAATTACTGAGAGACAGAAGGTACATTTACTTGTTTTATAATAGTATAAACAATCTTGAAGCTCCTTGTCTTAGAATATTTCATATTACATGTGCAAGGCCTGATAGGTGCTGTGGATGCTGAAATGCCTAGAGCTGAGCACAGATTTTGTGTAAGGCATCTATACACCAATTTCAAGCAAAGGTATCCTGGGGATGGGTACAGAGATCTGATATGGGCTGCAGCTAGGGCAACAACTCCAAGTAAGTTCAAGCAGTACATGGATAATATTAAGGCACTAAATGTTGATGCTTGGGCCTACCTAAATGACATAGGTCCTGAATATTGGAGTAGATCACACTTTAGAGAATATCCTAAGTGTGACATATTGTTGAACAATATGTGCGAGTGTTTCAACAAGTTTATCCTATAGGCAAGGGATAAACCAATTCTCACAATGATGGAGATAATCAGATGCAAATTGATGGTGAGGATTGCCAAAAAGAATGAGATTCAAGAGAAGTGGGCTAGACCTGTGTGTCCTAAAATCATGAAGAAGTTGAATGAGATGATTGTGGCAGCTAGATATTGCACAACTATGGAGGGTGGGGGTGATAGGTTCCAAGTTTCCACAGTGAATGATGTGTATGATGTTGATATAGTAGCTAAAACATGCACATGTAGAAAATGGCAATTAACTGGAATACCTTGCCATCATGCATGCTCTGCCCTTGGTCACAACAACTCTAACATTGAGGACTACATACACAGCTGCTACTCTGTCCAAACACATAGGAAGATTTACGCCAACTTGATTAGGCCAATCAATGGTAGTGACACCCAGCAGTTGCAGCCCCAGAGTGGAAGGTGGTGAAGAGAGGTAGATCCAAGACTAAAAGGAGACCATCAGCTGGAGAAGAAACAAATAGTAAGCCAAGGAAGAAGAGACCTACTGGAGTTACTACAACTTGCTCTCACTGCAAGCAACTGGGACACAACAGAAAAAGCTGTAGAAATGCCTTTGTTGCTACCGTGATTAAGGAAAGAGTCCCAAAGAAAAAGAAGATGAAATTGGTAAGTATGGAATTTCATTAATTGCTTACAGATTAGCATTAACTTACAAATGTTGTAAATAACAGGAAGACGCACCAAGGAATGAGCCCCCACAGATTTATACCACAAATGAATTTATTCAGAGTCAACCAGTTGGAGCTGGATCTATACAGGGCACTCAGGCACCAAGCACAAGTGAATTTATTCAGAACAGCCAAAATGAGGCTCCAAGAAGTGGTAGGGGTGCTGACAGAAGACCACCTACCAAAGGAGTTGCAGGGAGAGGCAGAGGCAGGGGCAGGGGAAGGGGAAGGGGTGCATCTATTCCACCTACTGTAGGATGAATGTTAGTGAAAACTGGTAGGGGTGCCTTAACAACATTTTCATTGTATCTGGCAATGTAATGTAATGCCTTTGATGAACCAGATTTGAACATGTACTCAATATTTTGAGGCATTACTTCTATCTAAACCACGTTCTGTAATGCCTTTTCTCTTATGTTCATGTCTAAGCTCTTTCCTTTTGGCTTCTTCCTTATTTTCGTCTTATGTGCATGTCTTTGCACATGCATATGTTTTCATGCATGTCTTTGCAGATGCATATGTTTTCAGTCACTGTAAATGATTACAGTATTCTCATGAGTGAAGGTAACTTGTTGAACAAGAGATTACAGCAAACATTACTTGAAGCTCAAACACATGTGACATCAGAAGCATTACTTGAAGCGCAAACATTACTTGTTGAACAAGAGATTACAGCAAACATTACTTGAAGCTCAAAAGCATTGATTAGAAGTGCATCAACTTTGTCAACAGTACATATTACATGTTAGATGTCCAACCTAAACCTCACTACCTAAAGCTTCACATACAGGTGATACATAATGGCTGCCACAACTATAGCAACCCAAATAATGAATCTCTTACACCTAGCAACTAACTCACTCTGCCTACTCAATTGTTCTTCAGCAGCTTGCTTTGCCTTCCTGGTCTCCATGACTTCCTTCTCAACCACCTTAAGAGAACCTTCAACAGCAGTTAATTGACACACCAAATCAGATCTCTCACCCATACACATATGGAACTTCCTTCTGTACTCCTCCTTCTCCTGTAATGTTGCATACAACAATGTCCTAAGATGGTCATCTGTAGGACCATCCAGCCACTTGAAGAACCCGCAACTCTCACCTCTGTCTCTCCCTCGGTCTCTCTGTAGTTTACAGCATTGGAAGGTTCGTGAACATGAAAAACGAAAACATCAACCGAAACCAAAACCAAGAACTCCATTAACACTATGCTTCTTATAAGGATGAACAATCGAATTTTCGATCAATATAAATGATAACTACCTCAAACCGAGCACACCCCAAAGAACATGAAAAACGATAACATCCACCGAAACCAAAACCAAGAACTCCATTAACACTATGCTTCTTATAAGGATGAACAATCGAATTTTCGATCAAGATAAATGATACCTACCTCAAATCGAGCACACCCAAAGAACCTCCTACCGCAATTGTCCTCAGTCAAGGCTGTTCTGAGCGGAGCACGAACACCACATCTGCAGAATGGAGCTTTCACTGGGCCAGAGGAGTTCGATGTCGAACCAGTCGACATTGACAAATCGACGCATCAGTAGTTCAACAGGATTTCGAAAGTCACCGGAGCTCGCTCAATCGACCGATCTCATTTCGAAACGCATCAACCCTAATCCCCAATCCCCAAATTTATCGACGAAACGCATCAGATGAACTCAGCTAAACCACATCAGCAGCTGACTCAACAAAACTAAGGGCAAAGGGGTCTTTTCAACTAAACCGTCAACTTAAACGCCCAAAATGGACGGAAAGGACGAGAAGAGTACGCGAAACTTATTTTTGGGACCAATTTGGGACAAAAAGTTATTTTGGGACCAAAATAGGTCACAAACTTAAAAATAGGGACCATGCGCGGATTTTACTCGACATTTTATCATCTGTTAAATACACCAAAAACATTTTCCTAAAATTGTTTCTATCACTACTCTGAACGTTATTTTATCTTTTCATAGTTATTCGGATATGTGGTCAAAACAATTTCCTATTCTTCAGTACGATCTTGGTATTGGTTGTGTTCAGAATATATTTTTTACAAATATATTTCATTTTTAATTAATAAATAAGATGCATTTGATTAGAAAATTTAGAGAAAAAATGTAATTTCATACAGAATTTTTTATTTTTGTTTGTTGAAATTTGAGAAAGTTTGGGGAAAAAATAAGAAATAAATTTGTGAACACACCAATTATCAAAGCTTATAACAATAGGGGGTGTCAAACCTTTGATGGTGAGAAAAAAAATTTCACTCATTTTTGATAAAATCACCATTAAAATTTCACCACATTCAATTAACCCCCTCAAACCACCCAACTTTTTCCAAATCCCCAGCAGCCCGAAATCCCACCCCACTCATCTCCGGCGGCGGCGGCGGCTGAGCTGCGACTTAGGGCGGCGGACCTGGGTCTGGGAGGTTCGCCGTCGACGGGTGATTCCAACGGTGGTGGTTGGGGTGGCCGAAGACGGAGAGAACGGCGGATCGAAGCGGTTAACCGCGAATTCGTCGTGGCGGTTAGTTCACAATTTCTCCTTCGTCGGAGCAGTTCCGGAAATGTGGGAGGGTGGGTTAGCTTCGTCTTCTCATGGGGAAGCTAACCGTGGTGGTTGGTGGCGGCGAAAGGGCCCAGAACGGACGGCCGCACAAACAGAACGGAGGGCGGCGAAAGGGCCCAGAACGGCGGCGGAGATGCGACTTAGGGCGGCGGACCTGGGTCTGGGAGGTGCGCCGTCGACCGGTGGTTCCAACGGTGGTGGTCATGGTGGCCGACGATGGGTATAACGGCGGATCGAGGCGGTCCGAATTTTAACGTGAAAAAAAGTTTTTCATTTCGGACGTGAAGAAGGGAGGTCCGAATTTCCAAAAATTTTCACGTGAAAAAAACAAGGTGAATTTGCAAAAATTCACCTCAAAAAATGTAGGTTTGAAACCCCCTAATATGACACACGTTCTACCGGATAATTTTTCACCTTTACCAAAAAACTTTTTAAAATGTTTTTACGGATCAAAATGTCTGTGCAAATGATCAACTCTCTATTAGATAGGGTGAGAAAGGAACGCAGCCGGTTCGAACTCGAGCTCTTACGGGCCTAACGAGCCGAGTTTCATGAGACTTGAGCTTGAGATCAAGCCGATTTTTAAGGTCGTGTATTATACGAGTCTAGCCTAAGCTTTCAAGGCTCGGCTCAATGAGGCTCGTGACCATTAACGAGTCATAAGGAAATACCCCTATTATCCTCGTATTATGCAGATAAAGAATTGTCGAGCCTCACGAGCTTAGTTCGAGCATGATCGAGCCGAGTTGAAACGAGCTTACTTAACAACCATATCGAGCCTCACGAACTTTCGAGCCGAACTCAAGCCAATGAACCTCATGGAAATATCCATAATACCCTCATATTGTACGGGTAAGGAATTTTCGAACCTTGCGAGCTTGGTTCGTGTATGATCGAACTGAAATAAAACGAGCTTAGCTAGCAATCATATCGAGCCTCACAAGCATTCGAGCTGAGCTTTTCACGAGCCGAACTCGAGCCCGATTTTTGGTTCGGATATAATTCAAGCCAAGCTCGAACCGAGCCTAAATTTCACGAGCTCGAGTCTACCGGGCTCGGGCTTGGCTCAGCTCGATCTCACCCCTAGTATTAGGGTTCGGCCCCTAAAGCATTGGTCCAGCCTTCAAGTTTTCCCTGGTTAATTTTCATAATGTTTCAATACCTGCTACATATCTGGAGCTACTCTGTTTATATAGAGGATTAGTGTGTTGTTTGCTAATAGGTGTGTCTCATGTAATTTTGTCGGGATGTGTGGAAAATTTTTGTGTGCTGGTGCGTCTCTTAAAGGGGCGTGTTTGGTGAAGTCTTTTAGTTGGGTGTGATAGTTTGTTTGGGCGAAGCCAGTAGCTGACGTTGTTCGCTGTATCATTTATTGGTATCCTCTACATGAGGATACTAGCTCATCAATTTAAATTGATGTTTGCTTTTCAAAAAACACACACAAAGAGTCCTATAGGTTTGTCATTTCTAACGAATAAGTCCTAAAAGTTTTTGAGTTTACGATCAAGTCCTCAACGTTACAAATCGTAGCTCAAAAGAGTGCTAAGTTAACGTTTTTGTACATGTAGCGTTAATGCCGTTTTTTGGACACGTGGTTGTGATTCAAGTCCTATATGTTTTTGATATAACATTCTAGTCCTATAGGTTTTCAAGATAACATCTTAGTCCTATAAATTATCAAGTACATAAAGACTATTCAATTTTATTCATGTCCTATAGGTTATTGACTTAACATTCTAGTTTTATAGGCTCTTCAACGCTTGATGATGTTAATTTTGAGGACTAAATGTAATTTTCAGAATATTATAAAACTAGAATGTTAAGTTAGGGGTGAGAACGAGCCGAGGCAAGCCCGAACCTGCCAGGCTCGAGCTCGAGCTCGTGAAAATTAGGCTCGGCTCGAGCTCGGCTCGAACTTTATCGAACCCGATTTTTCGGGCTCGAGCTCGGCTAGAAAACTCGTGAGGCTAGATTAACGAGTAGCTCGTTTAGCCTCGATTTCAAAGTTCGGATCAATTATGCTCGAACTGGCTCGTGAAGCTCAAAACTATTGAGATATATTACATTAATTTAGGAAAATAAGGTTAAATTTTAGGTGCTCGAGCTCGAATCTACCCGACACAGGCTCGACTCATTCATTAGTCTCGTATAGGCTCGCGAGCCAGCTCAAACCGAATCTCTGAAGCTCGGGTTCGACTATGTACGAACCTTAAAAACGGCTCATTTTGGAGTGAATTGTTGGTTTTATTTTTTCGCATAACTTAAAAATATCTCTAATAATTAACTCATTGGGAGAGTGTGTACTTTATAAATATCCAAGATTCATATACAGTGTAATGTGAGTGTAACATATACAGTACCAAATTGCAACCGATGCTCATGGATAATCAACAAAGATGTATGTAGAGGTCCTCTGAGGCTCCTCAACACAAGTGGAAGACCACAATGACCCTCATCTCTTGACAGGTACGGAGTTTAATCCAAAATTGAATCAACTAATTTGACCTCATATACCTGATTTGTTTTTAAATAAATAAATAAATAAATAATATTATGTGCAAATGTCACCATGACCTCAAATTCCACCTTGTTCCTTATTTTCCAAACGACATAATATTATGCAATGCCTCCCAAACTTGAATAGTCAGTCCTGAGCATGTGATGAATGGTTTAAAATGTCACTCATGTCAAACCGTAGGGGAAAAAATTAATTTGATGGGAATTTAGAATTTCATTTTAGAGACAAAGAACACACCCATATATTATTATTATTATTATTATTTATTCTATTTAGTGGATTATTTTGTCCATCATTATTATACAGTGACTTGAACTTGAAGATTCCTATCTTCATTACTCCCTCCTTGGTGGGTCACGTGTGTGTGTGTATGATAAATAAACAAGAGCATAGCGAAAAACCAGTCACGTGTTACCGGTCATTGTTTGTACTTAGCAAAATTACAGTACTCGAAAAGTGTCAATTTGAAGATTTTTCGATTGTTTATTTTCCAATTGTAATTTGTGTGTTGCTTTTGGCCATTGGCTAGTAGGGTCTCTACTCTACCCGTTCTTTTCATCTGTTGCATCTTGTAGTGAAATGGTGTAGAATAATGATACGTTTCATTTTTTATGTTAGGTTAAATTCAAATTATTATTAATCAACAATTTGTATTTAAATTATTTAATTTTATATATTAAAATGTTGAGTAAATAAAATCATATAGTATTAAATTCTGAAAATAACACACAAATCTTTTAGGAATTAGGAACGGAGGTAGTATAATCTCTTAATAAGTGTAATACTATATTTGATCAGTATCACGATTAATGACCCCCCTTTCAAATTAATTGCACTTATATTTGATTCAAAATATTACTCGAAATTTTTTTGAATCAAATATAAATGCAATTAATTTGAAACAAATATTAAATTGTCCATTAATAAAATGATTTCTTACTAATTTTGAATCAAATATTTTTTAATAATTGTCCGTTAATTAAATGATTTCTTACTAATTTTTTAATATTTGTTTCTATAGAAACAAATATTAAAAAATTAGTAAGAAATCATTTAATTAACAGACAATTATTTTGAGAACCCGAGTAGTGTTTAAATTTTCAATTTTCTATGACAAACTCGAAAAAATTATTATCAGGGAGTACAAATTATCTGACTTTATCAACATGCAGTTATATGTGTATATATATATATAGCAGTAACTGTAAATTTTGGAAGTTAAAGCCATTTGATTTGGTTGATGAAAAATCTTTTCTAATTTATCCACTAAATTAATACTTTTTATGATTAAATTGTAATTTAATCTTGAGATAAGATGAGTAAATTTATTGTTTTGAATAATATATTTATCAAATATTTGAATAGATTATAAACTAAAATATCATATAATATGAAGCCAATGACTGTTTCGCAAATGAACCCCTAATTGTCTTAATAGGGGCATGGGATCCGCGGATTGCGGTTATACCCCTTGTCGTTATAATTTTAAATTAGCAACCGCAAACCGCGGATATCCGCGGTTAACCCACAATTATTATCCGGCCCATTATAAATACAACTAATAAACTCACAATAATTATGGGTTTTATTTATGGGTGATGTTTGCGGATGGCGGATATCCGCAAACCCCGCAGATGGTCCGTCATCCACATCCGTAAAGCTAACTGGTGCAAAAAAAACTTGCAACCACAAATCCGCGGTTTGCGGTTTCTATCCATCACACCCAAGTGTAGCTGCTGCCAACCTTGAATATTTTCAAACCTTGAAATGTCCTCTCTTCTGTGAGTATACTGTAGTATTCCCTTCCTACCAATTCACCGAATTCAACTACGGATGCCTCTCTTGGTTTTTTCTTTCATTATTAAGAGGTAATTAAGGCTATAAGTATATTATAAAGCCATGTAACAGGTTTATTTTAGTTGGGTGTGTTCACCATAAAAACTTTTACAAGTTTTCCAAATTTAACGTTAAAATATTCTTAAATCTGCTAATTATTCATTAAATTAATTTTTCTTATATTTACCTATTTATTTATATTTATATTATTTCGTGTATTGAAGTACAACCTTATCAGTTATCCCTTTACGCTGGTTTTTGCTGTTCTTTTTCTTTTCTTTTCTTTTTTCCCTAACTAATACTACTACTTGAGTTATGTTAATCATCACCTAAGTGATATTTTCATCTACTAGTCTAAATGGTCAAGTTATAAGGTGATTCAAAAGCTTAAATCCAATTAATCAGACAATTACATATCTACCACCCATTCTCCAGACGTTCAGAGTGGGTCAAAAATTATCCAGGTGACAAATAACATTCTTATTGGGTCTTTAAAAAGTTAGTACAACTCATTTTTGACATTTAATTTTCAAAATTTTAATATAAAAAGTTAAATAATTTAGATGAAAAATATAGATTAACATGTGTAATTTTTAAATAATTTTTTTTCCTGAATAAGTAATAATTTGAATATTCGTAATATTGAGAAGAAGAAACATACTAATTTTTCAATGATGAAGGAATTTTGCAATGATGAAGGAAGTACTGTATAAGTAGTTTTGGACTTCTTCTATTAATAAAATTCGGAGATTCCGTTTTCTTTTTACAAAAAAGACTACTATCATTTTCAAGTTTGAATGTACATGTATTTTTAAATTTTATATCTTCTTCAATTTTTACCCTACAATTTTTTGTAAAGTTTCTAATCGAGTTTTTTTCTCTTATAAGAGAAAATACAACGAAAATACACGGGATAAATATTGAATAATGGAAAGGTTCCATTTTTTTTAAAAAGGTTCCATTTTGTTATACTTAATACTACTGTATTTGTTATATTCTAATTTATACATTTACTATATTGTACGTGCAAAAAATTTCAAAGTAACAAATAATATTGGTATAAGGTAAAAAAAATATCCCTTTTTGGTGAGGAGGGAATTAAATGCAGAGCAATAATATCAATTGAATATATAGAATAAATTACTTAAAAGACAATGTATAAATTCTTTTGAGTTTGTAGATATCCGGAAAAAAGAAATATAGTTGTAATATAAAATGGACAGTAAGACGTGGAGTCACGTGATAGGAGGGTGATATAATGAGGGCGCGGGCAGAGGGTTGGTGGGTGTCTGGTCCAATGTCGTTTTATGGGCCGTTGGATTGGAGTCTCCTCTCTTCTATTCTATGCATCACACTCTCAAGCAGTCACGTGCCAGCTAACACACTCCCCACTCCACTCCTCCAAACCAGACCAAACCATAAAGAGTGTGAATACGTTCTGTCAAACAGATATAGTGTGCCTCTAGATAGAATAAGTAATAAAGGAAGAAACATTCAGTTTGTTGCCGTATTTGTCGGTGACAATTCCAAAAACACGCAAACTACCATAATCCATCCTCCATTCCGCACGCAACAACCATATTAGAGAGAAAACAAGTAGAACGACCTTCATTCTTGGCAAATTCAACAAAATCAGCAACAAAATCGACTGCCGACATTTCTCCGGCAAAAAAACCACCGGCCTTGCTTTTTTTCAATCGTCTAAAGTGATGCTCTCCGACAATAATATAATGTGTTCCCGAAGCATTATGATGCGCTTATGTAAAATTATGATGTTCTCGTTCTGATGACTCTGATACAAACATTTTATTCTACAAAACACGATGTTACGTTTTGTTGACAAAGTATGATGTCTTAGTTCAAAATGATGTTCTTGGTGTCACGTATGACGCGCTTCTGTAAAATTATAATGCCCTTCGATATTGGACAAAGTATGATATATTCGTTAAATATGATACTTTTGATGTCAGGAATGATGCTCTTTCTTTCAAGTATGATGATCTACCTTATAAAAATGATGCACTCGTATTGGTGACTTAACGGTGCACGCATTTTCTTCAATATTATAAAATGATGCATTTGATGACCACAACGATGCACTCTCCTTGCACTATGATGCTCTCAATTAGAAACATGGTGCATCCGTTCTAATGACTTAATTATGCACTCATTTTCTTTAACTTTACAAAATGGAGTTCTCAAACTGATACTCTATGTGCTTAAACTGATGCTCCTTTTGTAAGTATGATGAACTTAGCAGTCAAAACGATGCTATTCACTATTGGATAAAGTATGATCTCTCGGTGACACGAACGATACTCTTGGTTTCAAGTATGATGCGCTACCTTACTGTTGACACCCGATTTTTGCCCGGACTACTAGAATTTAGTTCGTAATTTTGATTTTTCGTATTATTTTCGTATTTTTCATTTTTACGTGATTTTGGTCATTATTTTATGTGATTTTTGTGGCTTTCATCATTTTTGTCATTTTTCATTATTTTACGTAATTTTTTATCATTTTCATGTACGTTTTTTTATTATTTTCATGTGTCTTTTTTTATTTTATTTCGTGTGTCTTTTGTTAATTTCGTTAATTTTTGTCATTTTTATTATTTCGTGTGTTCTTGTTAATTTCAGATTTTTTGTCATTTTTGTTATTCCGTGAGCTTTTTGTTAATTTTGTTTTATCATTATTTCATGTGCAATTTTTCCTTTTTATTTCATATCTATTTGTGACTTTTAATATTTAAAATAATATATTAATAATGATAATAATCATAAAAAAAATTTAAAAAAAAAAAGAAGAAAAAGAGGCTCACCTTGGAACGCAGTAGCTCGCCGGCAGCCTCCCTCCCTCAGCTTTTGTCCATTGCTGCCATAGCCACCAACATGTTGGAGTAGAAAGCTTTGTTCACCATTGGATAAAGGCTTGAACCTATGATCAATACTAAAAAATTTGCATATAAATTGAGTGATTTTTGGAGGAGATCAACACCAACAAAAAATGAACTTAGTCTGTTCTTCTTTGTCAGCCGAAGCTTTCCTTCCACAAGGCTTCAATCTCTCCATCCGGCCTCCCAACGGCGAAACCCTAGTCCATCACATTCGCCCCGTCTCCAGGAGCTCGAATCTACTTTCCTTTCCCCCCGAAGTTGCCGGACGAAGGAGCATTTCGCCGCGACCCGCTACTTGACCCGCGGCAGACCCGGACCAATCAGCCGCCCTAGACCACCGTTCGCGCTCCGGCCACCGACAGCCGACTCGCCGCGCGCCGTCCGGTCGATCTCCGCCGCTTTCCGCCGCCGACGCAGCCGAGGAGTGACCACCCGAATCTCCCTCTCTTCCTTCTTCAAGCTCGCGAATAACAGCAGCAAGCAGGTACGTTTCTTTTTCTTCTTTTTATTCTTTTTTTCCTTTTTTCCTTTTTATTTCCTTATTTATTTCTATCTCATTATTACATTTATTACTTTAATCCCTTAACTTCCCCCCTTATTTCACTTAAACCCCCATATTTAGCCACAGTATCATTCAAGCCACTTTTTAAGTTTAAAACTCGACACTTTGGGCACTAGGCCTAAATCTTTTTGTGTTTTTATTAATATTTTTGGTATTATGACAATCTAAATCATTTTTAATTTTATTTTCAAGATATTTTGAGTTTAATTAGCCATGTAAATTACTAATAATTATTTTCTTTTCTTTTATTTTTAATATGATTATTTGTCTTTTTTTATTTCTTAAAAATCAAGCAAAAATCTAAAAAGAACCCGTGGTACCAATTTTGGGCGTACGAAAATTAACCATTTTTGTACGTAACTGACAAATGATTCCAGATCTCTCGTACACCGTTTTCAGGTTCCCAATCGACCTAGGAAAAAGATTGGTGGCGACTCCTGACGAAAACCACGTCGCTACACTTACCAAAATGATGCACTCATTTTGATGACTTAACGGTCCACGCATTTTCTTCAATCTCCCAAAATGATGCCTTTGACAACCACAACGATGCACTCCCGTTGCACTATGATGCTCTCAATTACAAACACGATGCACATGTTCGGATGACTTAATTATGCACTTGTTTTCTTCAACATTACAAAATGGAGTTCTCAAACTGATGCTCTATGTGCTTAAAATGATACTCTCTTTTATAATAATTTTATATGGAGACTTTTTTAGAACATAAATAACGAGAGTACTTAATGATCGTTATTTCAATCATATTATAGCTTATATTTGTTAAAAAGTTTATGATACCATGTTTATGATTTCTATGAAATTGTTTCGAATCCATGAAAACAATTTTGTAGAAAAGAAAACAAACACACAAAAGCGTGAGAGCAAACTGAAAGACACATGTTAACTCATTATGATTCTTATTTGTAGCTTAATTTTCTTCTTCTATGTCGATTCGGGTTACCACATAAACTTAAAATCAACAGATATATCATAAAACATTTAAAATTATCAAGCAAATGCAAAAAGGTAAAAATATCGGGTAAACTCCAAGTTTAGTCCCTTACCTTTTAACTTTGTCCTATTTGAGTCATATTTTAAGATTTTGTCATTTTACTGTACACTTAAGACTTTAACGGTCAAGAAGGAAGGGTTTGATGGTCATTTTACTGTACACTCCAGATCGAAAAAAGGAAGGGTTTGATGGTCATTTTACTGTACACTCCAGATCGAAAAAAGGAAGGGTTTGATGGTCATTTTACTGTACACTTAAGACTTTAACGGTCAACATAACGTGGACTTTAACGGAAGGACTACAATTGAGACGATTTATGGAGCTACGGGACTGAAATAGGACAAAATCTTAAAATAGGACTCAAATAGGACAAAGTTAAAAGGTAAGGGACTAAACTTGGAGTTTACCCTAAAAATATCATTTATTGGAAAATTTTCGAGTCGTTTAGACAAACTTCGGTCATCACTGGCTTGCTATTGCTTGAAGTTTAAACCATATGTGAAATTTCAGTTAATATGTATAAGTTAAAATATGATTGATATTCTATGAAAATGTTTTATATGTATATGTTAGATTCCAATTTTTAATTTCTTTAGCTTATAAATTGATTGATAAAATAAAACAGATAATAAACAACATATCTAATCAATAAACACATGAAACTTATTGCTATATACATTTTCCCTCAAACATTGTAATATAGACATCTTGATCATTCTAATGAGAAAGTAAATGGTTTGCTGCTATGGCACAGATGTAAAAAATTTTTTTGTTGTAAAATCTCTAAACCGAGCAGCTTAACTACATGATCTGAAACCACTCAAATATTCAAGGATTGATAGAGTATTTAATATAACATGACCTCCCAAGCCCAGCTACACTCGTCCACACTTTAAAAAAACACCGGTTCATCATTCATGAATAATACAATACAATATCACATCCTCTCCTAATCTAACAACTCATCCACATTCAATAAAAACCTTACTTTTTTCGGAAGTAAATAATAATTTAAAATAAAAACATTTATTTACTATTCACAAATAATATATAATATAATATCACACCCTCCTAGCCTAGTTCTACACTCAAGAAAAGTCATTGTCTACTATTCATGAATAATACAATATAATATTACATCCTCATAGTCTAGTTACACTCATCCACGCTCAAGAAAAATATTTATTTACCATTCATGAATATTATATTAATATAATATAACACCCTTAACCTAGCTACACTTATCCCCACTTAAAAAACCAACAGTTGTTATTGAGTAATAAGGTTGTTGACACCCGATTTTCGCCTGATCGCTATAATCTAGTTTGTAATTGTGATTTTTTTCGTATTTTTCATTTTTGTGTGCTCTATGTCGTTATTTTATGTCATTTTTGTGTATTTTATGTCATTTTTCTCATTAAAATGTGTTTTATTTTATTAATTAATTTTAAAAAAACAAAAAAGAAAGAAAACGTTTTTAAAAGAAAAAAAAAAGAAAAAAAAAGGGAGGAGGCTTTGGAAACTTGCAGCACGCAAACATGTTGGAGGCTGCTGGGGGCTGTTCTGATCAGCCTTAATGCATGTTAGGATGGTGTTCTCTTTCACCATTGAACAATGCTTAGATTCTATGGGCAAAACACAAAAATTGGGCTATAAATTGAGATCAAAAAAAGAAGAAAAGAGGCAGAGATCAACACCATAAAATACGCACTAGCCTCTGTTCTTCGTTTTGCACGAAAGTACATTCCCATAACTTCAATCTCTCCCTACGGCCTCTCAACACCAACGCTATAGTCCATCAGATTCGCCCTGCCGCAAGGAGCTCGAATCCACCTTCCTTTCGCCGAAAGTTGCCGGACGAAGGAGCATTTCGCCGCGACCCGCTACTTGACCCGCGGCCAAACCGGACCAATCCGCCACCCTAGACCACCGTTCGCGCTCCGGCCACCGCCATTCGCCTCGCCTCTCGCCGCCCGGTCGATCTCCGCCGCACTCCGCCGCCCAGGAGTGACAAACCGAATCTCCCTCTCTCCTCCTTTCAAACTCGCGAACGGCAGCAGCAAGGTACGTTTCTGTTTTTGTTTTTTTTTTTTCTTTTTGTATTTCCTTTTATTTCTATTTCATTATTCCATTTATTACTTTAATCCCTCAAGTTGTCCCCTTAACTCACTTAGACCCCTAAGTTTGTTTTAAGGTTTCTTTCAAGTCACTAAAGTCCATTCATCCCAAAACAATCCCCAACAAGTTTAAAACGTAACAGTTTGGGCACTAGGCCTAAACCGTTTTGTGTTTTAGTTAATATTTTTGTATTATGTCAATTTAAATTATTTTAATTTTTGTTTTTCAACATATTTTGAACTTTTATTAGTTATGTGAATTACTAAAAATCCTTTTCTTCTATTTTTAGTTTTATCATTTGTTTTTTTTTCTTTATTTCCTTAAAATCAATCAAAAAAATCTAAAAAGAACCCGTGGTACCAATTTTGGGCGTACGAAAATTAACCATTTTTGTGCGTAACTGACAAACGATTCCAGATCTCTCGCAGACCATTTTCAGGTTTCCAATCGACCTAGGAAAAAGATTGGTGGCGACTCTGTACAAACAATCTTCGGGATATTACCGATAGGTATTTCCCACGTCGCTACAGATGGCGACTCTGTTGGGGACTTGTCCAGCCACAAAAGGGGTTTGTTTTTTTTATTTGCTTGATTTTACCTTTTTTATTTTTATTGTGTTTCTATTGTACATATTTTAATTCACACTCTCACACATACGCACACAAAGTATACATGTTGCATTCATATCATTGAGCTTCCTACCCGAGCTCTAAACAAAACAAGTTCTTTCTAAGCGAAATACGATGTTGTTGTACTTGTGAGATGTTATTCTTCAAGCCTTCATTGTTTCCTAGTAGGGAAGTAGTGCTAGTCCCGTGGGATTAATATTCCCCGCATGGACTCACGAAAACCTACGACCCGGGTTAATCCATTCCTTACATGTCCCTCGTGGGTAAGGATTGGGCCGTCGTTATTCAACGATGGGATTCGGGAACCACCCTGATCCTCTTTGATAGACCATTCCCTGCATATAATTGACCCATATCTCATCCATTAGAACCAACCTTAAGCTACCCCTACCCATTTTTCACCCTTAGGCATGTGTTTCTTGATTCACATATTGGACACATGTTATACTTTATATGGCTAAGCTAGAACGCTATAAAGCATCAAAGTTTAAGAAAGGACAAACATGTCAATTCTCCAAGGAGCGAGTGCGGGACTTTACACAAGTTGCGTAAGTGCCAAAGGAGGAAGCTCAAGATCGCACGAGATTGGCTAGCCGCACAAGTCAGCCCGACATGTAGCCAAGGCACCCAAGTAACTGCACCGAGCTAGATGACACTAGTAGAGTGATCTGAAATCGGCCAAAATTTCTGTTCAAAGGGAGTCATTCCATTCAATCATTTGATTTTTTATACTTGTTCACTTTTGTGTATACAATTTATACTAATTGGTGTTCTTTTTCATTTTATAACATTCACATGCATCATTTTTTTTAATTATCAATTACACAATTTTACATCGATCATGCATTTGGTCATTTCTTTTTCGCACATGTCACTGTACATTTTCATTCATACACAAATAAAAACATCTTGCAAAAAAAGAGAAAATCAAGGAGCAACAGAACAATTGTATGATGTGAAAAAATCCGACGACCCCCATTTATGACATGGAAAGACAATTTCTCACAAGTCATCTTTAAGCTGTGTCTAATACGTTGATCAATATAAATTGATGAATAATTGGAGAAATCTTTGAATTTTTACTCAAATCTTTGAGAGCTTGCCAAGATAAATTGAAAGTTAAAGTTACCTAGATTTAGTCCAAAATCTAGAGTATTGTCTTTGTTACTACGGACCTCTGTTATTCTTTTCCTTGAAATGAGAAGGGGTAAACGTGCACTTTGGCATCCTTCAGCAAAATATCATATCACAGTCCAAACATTCTTTTCTCCATTTCAAGACTTTTTCACCAAGCCGCGACATAAACAATGTCATTGATGAGCTAAAAAGAGGACTGGATAGTGGCTATCTCGAAGACATTGCCAAATCTTGTGAAAACAATTTCGATGTGGCCCTTCGACAGTGAGATTATTTCAGAGAAATGTCGCCTCAACCGTTGGCCGAATAAACATTAGAAGGTTATTTCTCGGCATCAAAAGACTAGTCATCTCAAATATTCTTTCTAAAAGGAGAGAACCTCATTCATCAGAAAGAAGAAATATGAGAACAAAAGAACATTTCAGATCATTGCTACCGGTCGAGATCAAGTCAAGTTACATTCATCAATCTCAAAGTCAGATCAACGGCCATGATGTCTTCATCACATCAATACCGATGACTCTCAAAAATCAAAAAAAAGAGAAGAAAAAAATAGAAAACGGGTCAATGTAAATTCTATTCCATTGTCTTTAGTTAGAAATGGTCAAGTTACGAATAGTGCTAGTAGCCATTTGTCTTTTGCATTTTAGTCAGAAGTAATCGGGCGTAGGTAGCAACAACTATTTACGCTCGCATGAAAATGATTGAAAATCGCATGTCAAACAAGGTCTGACCCGAAAAAAAAATGAAAAAGGGAGTCATGGAGTTCAAATCAAAACCTGCAAAGACGGTTTAGAATGAAGACACGATTCACCAGCCTAATGAACAAGGGGGCAACAAAGAAGTCTCAAGCAATATCAACCAATTCTCAAGTTTCTTGGGGGGCAACATTTGAGGTCATTCTTGCCGGATAAGGAAGTGATTTCGTGATTGGCACTATCAAGTTCTGCAAAGAAGTCAGTTGGCTCATCAGTGACATTACCAGACCTTTCGCCTGAACTACTCCACTTTTCACAGCCCATATCAATGGATGTCAATTACCTTAAAGAACCATTCGGATAGTATTATCTCTTCACCTTAACCTCCACATAAGACCATCGTTCGTGCTAAAAAGCCACTTTTCTTCCTGCACATTCTACTTCTTCAAGTTGAAAAGGGAAAGAATAACAGAGTTATAATAATAACACAAGGATCGTCATATATCTTGTCAAGCTCTACAAATTGATAAGAGTTTTCTTTAAGGACCAACCGTTAAACATTAATGAGTATGGATCTTACGGCAGACATGGTTAAAGACTCTTGGTGAGAATATGCATTTTTTGTGACCACAACTGGGGGGCAACTAGATCATTCACTCATACAATTGTTCTCAGGGGCAAGGGAATCCATGAATGGAAAACAATTTTTCGACAATGAGGTAAGATCACATCAGACAAGATGAAAGACATTCATAAAGAAAGCTTAGTAAATGTTTGTGCATCTACCATGCATCATTGGTTTTAATTGAAGATCTCCATCATTGCAAATCCAAACATCAAGCATTTTCAGAGTCATAATCATCATGTGTCATACATAATATCATCATTCATTTTCAGAGACAGACTTAGGGAACTCATCAACTCAGGTTATTGATATCAAGACGGGAGGATTCTGATGAAAAGCTTTCTAAGATGACAACGACTCATGTTCACTTCAGCTTGAAAGTTTCCGCAGGTTTCACTTAAGCTTTCCACATTACCATGATACGGTAACACATTATCTCACTTGTTGCATCTTGTACATACGGGGCACATTGAAATTGCGCATAGTCAAAGACTACAACTCTCGAAAATTCGCTCATTGTGTGCGATTTCACATTTCCGAAGTTTAGTCATTTCTTCAAACTTCACCATTTTCCAAATTCGCTCGTTTTGTGCGATTTCACTTTTTTTATGAAGTTTAGTCATTTTGTCAAAACTTCATTCACTCAGATTTTTCATTAAAGGCAAGGAAGGTTCCTTAGCCTAAACCCATGAGAGAAAAGGTTTCTCTCCCTGAATGGTAAGAAAGTTCTTTCATTCTCTTCATCACAAGTCACCGGAGCATTACTCAAAGACGGCCTCAATAGGATCTCTGGTTGCCAAGCATTCATCTCTGACAATTTTCAGCTCTTGCCCAATATTAACAATCCACTTTGATTCGTCTGTTTCCCTCCACACAGGCGAAACCCTCATCCAAAACACTCCCAAATTGCCGGGGACATCTTTTCATGGAGCCTAGAGATCCCTTCCCACCATTCGACAACATTTTCTCGTCATATTCACCGTGTTCCGGTGAAACCAGCGCCGCATGTGTCGAGTCTCTTGCGAGGAAGAAGAAAGCTCTTCTCTTCATCTAATATTTCAAAACTTCACTCGTTTTGTGAGATGCCTCAACTTATAAGTGTAGTCATTTCGTCACACTTCTCACTGAATCACTCAGCTTTTCACCGAAGGCACGGAAAGTTCATTTGCCAAGCCCGGAGGGAAAAGTTTCTCTCCCCATATGGTAAGAAAGTTCTTATCATTCTTCTCACTTCATGATAATCTCTTTTCACCAACAGGGAGGAAAGTTCCTCAACCTTAATCGTGAAACAAAAGTCTTCTCTCGTAAGAAGGTTCTCGCCATTCATCTCAAGATATCAAAACTTTCCATCAAAGAAGCAAAGAAAGTTCTTTTGCGTCGTAAGAGAAAGAAATGTTTCTTCCCTTCACAAAAAAAAACAAGAAAAGTTCTTGCTATTCGATCACAACTATCAGTCATCAACTTTGGTCGAGCATTGGGAAGGTTCTCAATCTCGAATCACCGGAGCAAGGAAGGTTCCTTCGCTTCGCGAATAACGAGAAAGTTCTTGTTATTCCATCTCGACTTTCATTCAATCACTCATTCATCTCACTTTTGTCGAGCATTGGGAAGGTTCTCAATCTCGAATTACAGAAGCAAGGAAGGTTCCTTCGCTTCACGAATAACGAGAAAGTTCTTGTTATTCCATTTCATCAATCAATCAATCTATCATTCATCTTACTTTTGCCGAGCATTGGGAAGGTTCTCAATCTCGCATCTTTGGGGTAGGGAAGGTTCCTTAACCTCGAATAGTGGAAAAGTTTCCGCTATTCAACTCAATAGGAAGGTTCTTATTGAGAGAAGCAAGGAAGGTTCCTTCGCTTCACGAGTAATGAGAAGGTTCTTGTTATTCAATCCAATCACATCAGTCATCTATTTTCACCGAGCATTGAGAAGGTTCTCAATCTCGAATCCTCAGAGTAAGGAGAGTTCCTTAACTCTAAATAGCAGAAATGTTTCCGCTATTCAATTCAATAGGAAAGTTCCTGTTGAATGAAGCAGGGAAGGTTCCTTCGCTTCGGAAAGGTAAGAAAAGTTTCTTCCTTTCATGAATAATGAGAAGGTTCTTGTTATTCGCCGGGCAAAAATTCGGTGTCATCCTACTTTGCATGCTCCATGTTCCATGAATCACGCAAAGGGGGGCAGCTGTTGACACCCGATTTTTGCCCGGACTGCTATAATCTAGTTTGTAATTGTGATTTTTTTCGTATTTTTCATTTTTGTGTGCTCTATGTCGTTATTTTATGTCATTTTTGTCATTTTTGGGTATTTTATGTGATTTTTCTCATTAAAATGTGTTTTATTTTATTTTATTAATTAATTTTTAAAAAAACAAAAAAAGAAAGAAAACGTTTTTAAAAGAAAAAAAAAAGAAAAAAAAAGGGAGGAGGCTTTGGAAACTTGCAGCACGCAAACATGTTGGAGGCTGCTGGGGGCTGTTCTGATCAGCCTTAATGCATGTTAGGATGGTGTTCTCTTTCACCATTGAACAATGCTTAGATTCTATGGGCAAAACACAAAAATTGGGCTATAAATTGAGATCAAAAAAAGAAGAAAAGAGGCAGAGATCAACACCATAAAATACGCACTAGCCTCTGTTCTTCGTTTTGCACGAAAGTTCATTCCCATAACTTCAATCTCTCCCTTCGGCCTCTCAACACCAACGCGATAGTCTATCAGATTCGCCCCGCCGCAAGGAGCTCGAATCCACCTTCCTTTTCGCCGGAAGTTGCCGGACGAAGGAGCATTTCGCCGCGACCCGCTACTTGACCCGCGACAGACCCGGACCAATCCGCCGCCCTAGACCACCGTTCGCGCTCCGGCCACCGCCATTCGCCTCGCCGCTCGCCGCCCGTTCGATCGCCGCCGCTCTCCGCCGCCGACGCCGCCCAGGAGTGACAAACCGAATCTCCCTCTCTCCCTCCTTTCAAACTCGCGAACGGCAGCAGCAAGGTACGTTTCTGTTTTTGTTTTTTTCTTTTTCTTTTTTTATTTCCTTTTTATTTCTATTTCATTATTCCATTTATTACTTTAATCCCTCAAGTTGTCCCCTTAACTCACTTAGACCCCTAAGTTTGTTTTAAGGTTTCTTTCAAGTCACTAAAGTCCATTCATCCCAAAACAATCCCCAACAAGTTTAAAACGTAACAGTTTGGGCACTAGGCCTAAACCTTTTTGTGTTTTAGTTAATATTTTTGTATTATGTCAATTTAAATTATTTAAATTTTTGTTTTTCAACATATTTTGAACTTTTATTAGTTATGTGAATTACTAAAAATCCTTTTCTTCTATTTTTAGTTTTATCATTTGTTTTTTTCTTTATTTCCTTAAAATCAAGCAAAAAAATCTAAAAAGAACCCGTGGTACCAATTTTGGGCGTACAAAAATTAACCATTTTTGTACGTAACTGACAAACGATTCCAGATCTCTCGCAGACCATTTTCAGGTTTCCAATCGACCTAGGAAAAAGATTGGTGGCGACTCTGTACAAACAATCTTCGGGATATTACCGATAGGTATTTCCCACGTCGCTACAAAGGTATATAAATATGACAACAAAAGAAGTGATTAATTTGAACTGTTATCTCTTGATGATTAAATGACCAATAAATTACGAGTAAAAGTCACATTATATAAATCTATCTTTTCTTTTTGAATAGGGAATATAATTGAGGGCAATAAAGTAAAAAAATAATATTAAAAATAATATATAAAAAACGTGTCTGGTTTTATGTGACAACTTAATTAGAAGGGAATATAATTCATGCTTATGGAGTAATATTTATAAGCATAATATGGTGAAAAAGTCCTTTTTCATTGAAAAGAATGTCGGATGTTCTTTATGGAGTTACCTAGCTCGTGAACAATTTTTTTTTTAAAAAAACACTGAGGCTATTCCGACCCTCAAATTAGTGGTGAGGACTGAGGAGTAATGATAAAGAAAAAACTAGGTTAGAATGGCCTAAAGTGAAGAGCGGAGAGAATCAGACACCTGGAGAAGTCTACCGGTGCATGGATAATGTTATTTATTAATTAGTTGTAAAAATCATTAGTTGTGTTATGTGTATAAATATCTAATTAGAAGGACATTTTAATCTTTAAAATTATTAATTAATTAGTTAAATTAGTTAGATAGCATTAGAATCAGTTAGTAATTTTACCCACTATTGGGTAAATAGAAAAGCCGCCCTTTATAAAATGGAAATGTCCCAAAGATTAGAGTGGGTCTCTTTCTTTGGAGATGAGTCTCTCATTAGTTGGAGAAAAGGTTGTGCTCCTATAAGAGAAGAGACTGTTTTGCCTTTCTAGGTCTCGGTGAAAGAGCTCCTCTACTGCAAGTGAGGTCCAATGCTTTTGAAAGGTGTTCAAAAACTCCAGGCCCTTTTGGGTTAGGCCTTCAGAGCTTGTTGGGCTCATTTGTACCAAAATGATTTTCGGTATATAACTTTTTTTAATATATATATGTGTGTGTGAGGCTCATGAGCTAAGACGGAATCATTAACAATTAGTTTATCAATTTAAAAATGAGTCATTCTAAACTTTAAAAATAAGGTAGTAGGAGTATAATTTACTCTAGTTGTGTCCTTCTCCAAAATTTTCCATCAACAAAATATCAATTCAACAATGAAACATCAAATTAACAAATTGTCTTCCCATTTTTTAAACTAATGAAGTATATTTTGCATTGTTGAGTGTGTTCGTCTATGAATATTTTTGGAGAAAATATGATTTATTTGAAAATTGATTCGATATTCGCGAGAGAGAAATTATTTGAGGAAAATATTGATGTGATTGGTTTTTTATTTTGGAAAACAAATATAATCATTCTATAAACTTTCTTTACTTTTCTATCAAATCACTTTGTTCCTCTTACATATTTCACATCAATCATCAAGAACTTCTAATAATTTTCTTCATCAAGTCATGATAACAATGGACTTATTTTATCCCAGTGGTGAGAAGGAGATTCGATCTAACAAGGGATCCTGTAATGAAGAATGCGTTACGAGAATTCGGGGATGTGACACTAAGGATCATATCCGACGCTCGAATCAGTAGGATATTAGAAAGAGGAGTAAGGAAACTATGGAGGATGTGTAAAATGTACTTGGGGTTGTTTGGTATTGTTTATATATCAACTCCTGTAGTGGAAATAGGAAATGTGCTTATGGGGATTAATTTGAGTTAATCTCATCTCGAATGGATATCTTATCAGACTACTAATTAATTAGAAAGGATTTCGTTGGATCTTAAGGTGTCTTTAGACCTAGTTGGGTTGGATTTGATGAGTTGAACCCATACATTATCAACAAATTAAGGCCCTGTTTGGTAAAGACGTTTTGTCAATAAAAAAGCTACTAAAAACGTTGAAGTAGATATTATCATTGTTTGTTTTCCGTTCTCCACCTTATACAGAGATACAGAGATCCCAATCCCAAAACTTTGTGATTCCAATTTCGCTAAACGCAACACGCTTCTAACCCCTAGCGTTTCATGATGGGTTAGAATGTTTTGAAAGCAAATTCTCAGAACTACCCCGAAAATAACATTGTTAATTGGAGTAGAAACAATAATAACAGTCTCGAGCAGTAGTAAAATTTTCTTTTTCTTTTATAAATCTCACTTATTAATAATCACCACTATAGATGTGTATTGCTTTCTTATTTTTTCCCTTTTGAAGTTTTAATATTACTCCCTTTGTTCCACAAAAATAACAATTTTTATTTTTTTTATTTCATATTATTTAATCTATAATTTATTTGTATTATTTTTTAGACATGTAAAGTCAAACGACTTATACTTCTCATAATTTGAAATCTAAATTTTTTAGTTTTTTTATTGAATTTTTTCAGTGTTTACATTAATAAGAATTTGGTCAAACACTACAACTTGAAACATTAAAATCAAATACAACAATCTTTATGAGATGGGAGAGTAAATGATTAAGGTCTCTTTAGTAAATTTGACAAAAGAAAGCTCTTATTCACAACATATTAAATAAACACTACAATTTAAACTAAAACAGCTAACGTTGATGAAAATAGCTATCTAATGTTGACCACTAACGTTAATTGCTGACGCTACTGCCAAACATGGCCTATACAAAAAGAGCACACCGTCAACGAAAAAAAAAACAACAACAATAATAATAATAATAATAATAATAATAATAATAATAATAACAAAATAGTAGTAGATAATTAGTTGGTTAACAGAAAGTCTAAAGGTAGAATTTTAGTCACGTCAGACGAGGCCAATTCCACCAAACGTGTTCATTGCTTACCTTTTCCCTCCATCCATCCATTAATCTCCGTCTATTTCCGTTTTTTCAGGCTGATAAAAGTATAGTGCCTCGTATCCCATTAATTGAATCATTTATTCTTATTGTTTCAAAGTTTAATATTTGACTCAAATTTTCATAAAGATAAATAGTGATTATTTTATAAAAAAATCTATCTAAAAATTTTGTATTTTAAATTATGATACGTATGTAAATTATTTAATTTTACATATCTAGATATTCTTAAATAAAATAATAGATTAAATATTGTGAAACAATTAAAATAAATAGAAGTATGACACTCGTATATTTTTCATTTGCGTTCTTCTGATATTGCTTGTAGAATTTGGTAATAAAAAAACAATTTATTTTAAAACTGATTTAATGTTTATAAAAGAAAAAATTGAAGGAAAATTTTGATTTGATCCTTTATTGATGGAATTTCGATAGAAATATATAAGAAGACCACAACTTTGATTTATTATTTTCATTTTCTTTCATTATTAAAAAAGTGCTTTTGTTTTATAAATATTATTTTAATTTATTAACCTCCAATCAATAAAATTTATTAATCGTTGTCTGTATGAGTTTCTTTTTTCTCTTATTGCTATGCTAGAGTTTGGTAGAGCTTTTAGAGGCCCTTTTTTTCCTTCTCTATGAAATCATTATTCTCCTCAATTTTCGACTACTTATCCTTTCCTACTCTGATTTCTTCACTTTAATCCTTTTTGTTTTCTTCCATTCGATAACCCTGCAATCGCTCTGCCGATGGTGTTTGAGGCTTTGGCGGAAAGCATGGCAGCCATCGTTATCACGAAGGAGAGACCCTCGACAATCGTTGTGGCTGGCCTGGTTACAGCGACGGTAGCACCGCTCTCCCTCGTTACTTGCAAGAGAGGTGGAGGAAGAACTGGGACAGGAAGAGGAAGGCCGCGAGGATACATAACAAACGACCCCTGCTCCGGGTAGAAAAAGAGCGAAAGTTGACCTGATTGTGGAAGAAACAGAGAAACAACTAATTGAAACGGTGGGGACGGGCAATGGAGGCTCGCCCTGCCTTGAGCAACGAGGCTATTAAAACCGGGTAGTGGGGTTTGGAGTCTTCCCTTTCTACTCGTATGATTAAATTAACTCAGGTAAGTCATTGATGTGGGTGATTGATATATGATTTTGAGGCTGGTTTCTATGGCTAGATGCGTTCTTTCATGTGTTTATGTAGGGTCCGGGCCTTTAGTAGCTTGCTATTTGCGGCTAGTTTGGTGGAGGGGGTCAGTGGCCGGATATTACTAGAGAGATGATTCGCACAGAAACCTATTCAAAGCCAATATGAGTTATGAATAACTCATCCTAGGCTGATATGGACTAGATCTTCTTATCATCCATTTATATCATTATGACTTCATGTACTTTCTTTCGTTGCTTAGGTTTTTGCTTCCACGACATTTTCTTTGCTTTTCATAAAATACAACCAGTGGCGGATCCAGGATTTTCAGAAAGGGGTGTCCACTGTCCATGTGTATATATATATGGTAAAATAAATTCTAAAATTATATAATAACTTTAAAAAGGTAAAATTATATACAATGGCCTTCTGAAGGTATGCCCTCCTAATTTCATCCCTTTCACTTTGATGAAAGTTTTCTATTTTTTGTCATTCTTCTGGATCAGCTGGAAGTGCATCCAAATCGATTTTTGTAAACTTTGAAGAATTATACTCTTTCCCTTCATCCCTGAAAAATTGATGCGTTTCTTTTTGGACGTTGTGGGAGATTCAAATTATCAATAGAAAAAACTTATTAAAAAAATTTGAAAAAAATGTATTTAGAAACTACACACATTAATCTATAATTTGTGTTAAATTATTTGACATTGTATATCAAAATGTTGAAGAAATAAAATCATAAATTAAATACTGAAAAAGAAACGCACAATTTTTTGAGGAGGTAGTACTTGAGTTGGGCTTCTCATTAATATTTGTTTTTGGTTGTATCCCATATTTCTTTTTGAAATACCTCAACTTATCTAAAAAACATATCTAAAAAAAAGAAATAAAACTTAACTTGCTTTTTTTAATTAAACATCATTAGCAAAATAGAATTTAAAAATTACAAAATAGAAAGAAAGAAAGAAAAAAACGGTGAGATAACTGCTTTGCAAGGACGAAGAACGGAAAAATTGAAGTTAGAGTTTCGAAGGAGTAACATGCGGGGTTGTTTTCAAGTTGTATATATATTTGGTTAGGTTTAAATACATTTAGATCCTATAGTTTTAGAATTATAACAGTTGAAACTTTATCTTTTATATTCTATTATATAAGTCATCAAAACACCCATATACCCTTATGGTATATTAGAGTAAAAATAAAAGACGGGCACCAATTAGAAATTTTGTACAAAAATAATGTTTAAATTGTAATTCTTACCAAATATACTTTGTACAAAAAAAATATCCCCATTGTATTTTTCAAATTAATAAGAATGTGTATTGTTTTATTTCAATACCTAATACAAAATATAAAAGATCATTTTAATATTAAAGAGGGTCCAATTAATATATTACACATGTACCCGCCACTGCATACAACCTTAAGTTGCATGGTTCGTAAGATTTGTTATGTATGTTCCCACTTAGAGCTGTTTTTCTTGATTGCATGAGAATTGATTCCTGATTTGGCTACTTTTTTGATCTTTTTGCTTTTGGTTTTGAATGACAACATTCATTGTTAAAAAAATAAATATTATCTCTATTCAGTCAATTGAGTCAACTTTATAGGGACAAAGGACTATTAGAACTATCCAAAAATAGATAGGAAAAGTGAAGGAAATTCTATATTTAAGTTTGTAGTACATAATTAATTGGATGTTTGTTTTTTTAATTAATAATTACTACTTTCTCGGTTGCTCTTATTTGGTAACTCCTTACTTTTTGGTTATTAACAAACAAAGTTCCTTGATAAATACACAAATTATCCATAACTTTTTTTTGTTTATGCTAATCGTATCCCTACTTCTCCACTGGTACCATCATCTTCTCTCCAACCTCATTGTCACTGCGTCCCTCCTCCAGGAACTTCCACCATCGACCATGTCGCTTCGCCGCTCCCCACCACCCGTATTGTTGCTCAGGCTAGTCGGAACAACCACCAATCACACCATTGTAGTGCTAATTCGACTCGAATGGTCTATTTGGGAGATTGATTGCGGTGGCGATAAGCTGGTTGAAGCAGCACCATAAGCTCCACGATGGAGATTATTTGTATGTCCAAAATTGTATGTATGGACGTTCTCTCTCTGTTTTAACCTGTAGATTCCTAGGCTTACACAGTACTTGGTGGGCCTCAGAACTACGTCCATCTAGTTAAAGGATATTTGGGCCTACGGGTACTTGTTGGGCCTCACAACTATACCAAAAAAAAAAAGCATTGAGCAGCCTGAAACAGCAAAATTCGTAGTAAACATTAGTAGATCTTCATTATTTTCTCCTGCACTGCACTGAAGGAGCTTCTATGATATGATAAAATACATGGCGATCTAAACTCGCTTCTCTCACACCCTTGCAGAGAGAAGACATGATCGAAAACTTGAGCTCATCTTCTATCCACCTACAATCCGGGCAAAAGCATCAACAATGACAAAACAATGAAGAAACAGATAAAAATCAACAGCCTAAGCCATCCCCATTTTCCAGGAAAGAGCAAAGTTCTTCCCAACAGAGAGGTTCAATCCTTTAACCTCTACCATGACTGTCTTTCGCTCCAAAAGTTCTTGCAGGTGTGTTGTCTGCTGCAATGAGCTGAGTTCAATGTTTGAACCGCCTGGGGTGAGAGGGACTCCATCAACTTCAACACCTGAGATTGTCTGTCCACTTCCTCCTCCCAACCCCAAGACACTTACTTTGTCAATAACCCACCCTTTGTCTAAAGCAAACTTTGCTTCTTGAACCTGTGACCATACTTTCACGCTTCCGTTTGAGTATGTAGCTTTGAATTCGACAAAAGTTGAGTAGCCATTACCAAGTTTCATTTCTGGGAGCTCATCATTGTCAAGATAGAGGCTCCCTTTAGCTTGACCTTCACTTGTACCAGCAGGGAATGTTACCACGAGGCTAAATGGCGTCATTCTTGCCTCCTTGGAGAGCATTCCACCTTGCTGCATCGGTATGATCGTGTTCTGGTACACATGTACATTCACCACATTCAAAGGTGCATCCAGTGTGAAGTTCTGCCCCTTTGATACAACGGTCTGTGTCATGTCGAATAAACTGTACCAAGAACCAGGTGGAAAGAGTGCTTCAACCTCTGTCTTATTCGGCTCCAGCACTGGAGATATCATGACACTGCTCCCGAGCAAAAACTGGGAGCTCAGGCCATAGCACTCTGTGAAGGTAGGGAATGAAAAGAACAGTGGTCTCGCCATTGGAGCTCCCTTAGTATGAGCCTCGTAACTTAGTGTGTAGAGGTAAGGAAGAAGCTTATATCGCATGCCTAAGGCATTTCGAGCAGACGTGGCCACGGTCTCCCACTGGTAAAGCTCCTGTCTTGGAGAGTAGAAATTAGCATGGTCCCTTGAGAATGGATAGAAGGCACCAACTTCGATCCAACGGTTGCAAAGCTCCTCAGTAGGAGCAGGATAGAAGCCACATATATCTGCACCCACCATAGGAACACCGAATAGACCAAAATTCAGCACTGTGGTAATGGAATACCTCAAGTCCTCCCAAGTGCCTTTATTGTCACCAGTCCAGTGAGCAGCATACTTCCCAGAACCGACATAGGTGGAGCGTGACAGTATAAATGGCCGTTTGCCCTCAAGCCCTTGCAGTGCTGCATGAGTTGCAACTGCTTGAGAGAATCCATAAATACTATGTGCATCATATTCCAAAACACCATTGTAGTGGACTGCACTGGTGGCAATTGTCTTGAAGCCAATTGGTACTTGCATCCCAGAGGCATTAATCTTGTATGGTGGATCATCCCACCTTGTCTTTGTTATGTTCTTGCATTCTAAACAACAAACCCAACCAGGACCAGTTCCTGTGGGACATTGACTCTTTGGCATTTTGCATAATCCAGAACAGAAATTCGATGCTTCATTCATGTCTATCCACAGGCCATCAACGGGGACAAGCTCATGGAAGCGGCGAATCTCATCACCCCACCACTGAACTGTCTTGGGGTTCAGGAAGTCCGGGAAATTCACAGCTCCGGGCCAAACTTGAGCCAAGTATGGCTGACCCTGATACTTGATGAAAACATCATTGGCTATGCCTCTTTGATATACACCATAGCTAGAATTCACAGAAATTCCAGGATCAATAATGACAATGTATTTCATGCCTATCTTGTGTATCTTGTCCAAAAAAGCAAGCAGCTTTGGACGTGGGTAGTTGATAGGGTTGAGGGTGAAATCTTTATGGAAATCCATGTGATCATCATCGTTCCAAATCACGTCAAGAGGGATCTTAGCTTTCTGGTAGTTGTCCACAACATCTTCAACTACAGAAAGGTTATGGTAACCCCATCTGCACTGATGGAATCCTGCACATTGAAGAAGTTTGAGTTCCAATGTTTTCGTATTTTCTTTGAGGAAGCCAGGAAGATTCAGTACAATCTCACAGGGGAAAAGGAAACAAAAATACTCCATACACATCAGTGCCATATCGGTTTCATGTCAAAGCAATGGCCCAAAAATAAACAGATCATGCACACTCTGCATGTAAAAAATCTTCTAATATTCCATGAAAAAGAAACAAAACCTTTTTTCACTGTATGGCATTTATATTCAAACAATGAACACAGCTGCATTTCAGAAGAAATTGAAAGGAAGAAACAGAAACTAAGATTGTTTAAGTGTGAGAGAACGCGTAGTGGGAGTTTTGGTTGGTTGGAGTTAACTAAAGAAGGATACATCTACCAGCAGCATTAGAGGTATTTAATTTTCAGCGTCAACTGATGCAGCTAAAAGCAGCATTGTGAGAAATAAAAGACTGGTCAGAGTTACAGATAGTCCAATTTCCACTTTATGTAGGCATGCCAAAGAAAAGGAGATGAATGGATCTTCTTTGATGACTTTTCATCAAAAGGCGGGAGGCAGCTTACTCGCTGCATGATTAGTACTAAGAGCTTGGATCTAAAGGGAGAAATGCTTCATCATTATTTGTCAAAGGGGTCTAAAAGATAAGTACTACACTAATCTGCTTTTTCCTTAAAAAAGTTATGCGCTTTTTTTAATTTAAAGAGTACTAATTTCATATAGTAACTTGTAATGTGAAAAAAAATGATACTTATGGCAAAAACACCACCATACTTGTGCATTGGAGCACTTGAGAGGATCTCCATCAGCTAGAGACCCATTTCAAATCTAAAAGGTTGGTTTTTTGAGAATGCAGATTTGGGTTAGTAGAGACATTAAAGATGGCAATAAAGTTGAAAGGGGTTGGACCAACCTAGCCTCCAGATCTTGCCTAGGTGTTAAAGAACGAAAGAGAATGGACAAAATCTCTTCTTTTTTCACCCCAAAAAAAAAATCTCTTCTTTAACCAAATTGCGGACGTGTATGGATCATATGGAAGGTTCATGATAAAATACAAAACCCTTTCCCACATGTAACATGAACAAGGTGGACCTAGTTATCTGCCCTACTAAAATTTTCTTTACCCCACCTCAATCGTGTAGCACATAACTCTTAGTTCCAGATCTAAATCTAAAATATCTACCCTCAAGCTCGTTTTATTGGAACTTGAATTGACTTCAATTTATCTATATTAATTTTAATTTCAGTAAAAAAAATAAAAACAATGTTTAGAAGTTAGAAACATCTACATATAGTTTGTGGATAGATTTTTAAAATTTATATTTCAAAATATTAGAGAAATGAAATCATAAATTAATTAATTACAAAAAAAACTATCTAAAAGGGACTGAGCTATCATTTCAGCCTTCCGTCTTTTGAATCTTTTTCAAACAAGTTTCTCACATAAATTTTATCTTATTATCCTCATTTTCTTTACACCTTCAAAGTTACTATTTTTATCTTACAAAACAATTCTACTTCATTATCCACAAATATTCATCACACTTTAATCTCTATATTTGACTAACACTTTAATCTCTATATCTAGTCAAATGTAACAAGTTTTATGTAACAAAGTGAGTAACAAAAATGAAGTCATTCATGAACATTTATTTATGCCAAGTGGTAGTCATTTTCATTTGGTTCCATTCACTATCAAGAAACATTACAATATTATCAAAAACAAAATGTCTAAATCAGTCATAATAATTGCAATCTCTACCTATAATATAGTCCAGGGAATGTTAACATAACCATCTGGTCTGTTCTATAAAAAGTGACCAAACTTTGATTGTTACATTATTTCACTTTTTTAAACAACATTACCAGTACTTTTCACTGTTCCATCAAACTGTAAAGATTACTACTATTTCATTTTGCATTACTATATTCAGAATAAATTTATACCACAGAAAAAATTAAGTGGACATAAGTACATACCTAGAGCCCAGTAAGGCATGGGGGCAGGTCTGCCGATAAAAGCGGTATACTGATCAACAACATCAAGAGGTGTGGGCCCAGAGAAGAAGAAAAAGTCCAAAACACCCCCAATCACTCTATACGTCAGTGACACTCCTCGGTACACCACATCCATCCCGTTGCTGTTCAGCAGCAGCACCGCGTGCGCGTACGGTTCGCCGCCGGTGTTCCGGAGGTCCATGTAAACCGGGTGCGACCCGTAAAGATCCGTATTCAGGTTTATGGCGGAAACGTCAGTCGTGTACAGCGTATACGGGTCGTTCGGGTACAGCTTGATCCCATGCGGCTGCGTGTTCTCGCCGAGCCCGTACAGCGACGCGTCTTTCGGCAGGCTCGTCGAGATTTCGAGGTACTGGTCCTTGAACACCATTTGCCCGAACGGGTCGGACCCGCCGGCGGTGGAGTTGAAGAGGGTTTCGCCGGTGGATTTCCGTTTGACGGCGAACCCGAACGGGTCGACTTTGTAGCTGAAGGTGAACTCCGACCCGGAAATCTCCGAAGCCTCAATCGGGCTCTTCTTGGGTAGTCCTCCGATGGATTGCTTCGACACCGGCGGGTTCTCTCTCGGGAGAAGATTGTAGGGGACCTCCCATCGTTGCTTCTGGGCGTCGGTAATGTGAACCCTCAAGCGATTCCCAGCCTCGTGCCTGCAAAACATGAACGGAAATCACCAACAGTGACGGGTATATGGTTCGTCGGAGCTGAAAACGGGAGGCGAAACTTACTTGACGAAGAGCTGCAGGAGGGGGATGTCGGGGCCGTAAATGCTGTTCTTAGTCATGACTTGGAGGAGGCCGAGGAATCCTCCGTCGGGGAGCTCGTCGATGGAAATGAGACGGTAGCCTTGGCCGATTTTGGCCGGCGGCGAGGTAGGGGAACGGCCGGCGGTGATAGATTGTATTAAGAGGAGGGAGATGAAGGAAAAGAGGAGGGAAGGGTACACCGCCATTGTTGGTGCTGCTAGCTCCACTGGCTGAGCAGCAAAACAGAGAGTGACACGTGAGAACTGAGGAGGGAAGTGGCGCCGAGAAATCTCAAGGGAACTGATAAATAGGAGTAGAGTATGCTATCAGATACTCTAATGTTTATGCGACGTCGTATAGGACACTTTTGTGCGACATTTGTCATAACGTTCCATCAAATGTTCTCATTTGATCAGTTTGGTGAATGAGCTTTTCATTTTGCGTTGTCGAGTTGTTCTCGTTTAGGGGTGTAAACGAGCCGAGCCGAGCTCAAACATGTGAGTTCGAGTTCGTAAGAGTGACTCGTGTTCGAGAATGTTCGAGCCGAGCTAAAAAAAAACGGCTTCGAGCTCGGCTCGTGAGTTCGAACGGCTCGACAAACTGATGGTTTGATTGAGCTCAAAGAGGCTCGGTTCGTAAAAATCGGCTCGACTCGGCTCGATAAACCTGAAATGTCTCAATTCTCATGATTGACTAACAAGCAACCTAGTTCGATCGACATCACTAACTTGTCAGATCCGCATGACTACCTTATTGGATCGACATAAGTAATTGATTGGTCAACATTGATAATAGATCAGCATGATAAGTTGTTTAGATCATCATCATCAGATCCACATGACTACCTTATTAGATCGGCATAACTACTTGATAGGTCAGCATTAAAAATAGTGTAGCATGATAAGTTGTTTAGATCATCATCGTCAGATCCACATGACTACCTTGTTAGATCGACATAACTACTTGATATGTCAGTATTGATAATAGATCAACATGATAAGTTGTTTAGATCGACATCGTTAGATCCACATGACTGCATTGTTAGATCAACATACATACTTGATTGATCAGCATAAAATGGTGATCAGCATGATGAGTTGTTTAGATCGACATCACTATCTTGTTAGATCGACATAACTACCTAGTTAGATTGACATCACAACCTTGTCAGATCCACATGACTATCTTATTAGATAGACATAAGTAATTGATAGGTCAGTATTGATAATAGATCAACATGATAAGTTGTTTAGATCATCATCGTCAGATCCACATGACTACCTTGTTAGATAGACATAACTACTTGATAGGTCAACATTAATAATAGATCAGCATGGTAAGTTGTTTAGATCGACATTGTCAGATCCACATGACTACCTTGTTAGATCGACGTACATACTTGATTGATCAGCATAAAATGGTGATCAACATGATGAGTTGTTTAGATCAACATCACTATCTTGTTAGATCGACATGACTACATAGTTAGATCGACATCACTATCTTGTCAGATCCACACAACTACCTTGTTAGATCGACATAAGTAATTAACAGGTCAACATTGATAATAAATCAGCATGATAAGATGTTTAGATCATCATCGTCAGATCCACATGACTACCTTGTTAGATTGACATAACTACTTGATAGTTCAGCATTGATAATAGATCAGCATGATAAGTTGTTTAGATCGACATCGTCAGATCCACATGACTACCTTGTTAGATTTACATAACTACTTGATTGATCAGCATAAAATGGTGATAAGCATGATGAGTTGTTTTGATCGACACCACTATCTTGTTAGATCGACATAACTACCTAGTTATATCGACACCACTGCCTTGTCAGATCCACATGACTACCTTGTTAGATCGACATAAGTAATTGATAGGTCAGTATTGATAATAGATTAGCATGATAAGTTGTTTAGATCATCATCGTCAGATCCACATGACTACCTTGTTAGATCGACATAACTACTTGATAGGTCAGCATTGATAATAGATCAACATGATAAGTTATTTAGATCGACATCGTCAGATCCACATGACTACATTGTTAGATCGACATACATATTTGATTTCATCAAATGTTCGCGAACTTCACGAGTCGAACATCAAATGTTCGAGCTCGGTTCGAATTAGTATACGAACCGCAAATACGGTTTGAACTCGAGTTCAAAACTCGTATGACTCGACTTGTTTAGCTCGAGCCGCTCGCGAACCTGTTCGACTCCACTACGTGGGTGATACCAATTTTACCGAGGCTTTTACCGCGCATAAGGCCGCGGTAAGACGTTTTACCGCGGCCTTTACCGCGCAAAAAGCCTCGGTAAAACGTTGGACGCGGTAAAGTGGCAGCGAGCCACGTTTACCGCGGCCGAAAGCGCGGTACGGCCGCGGTAACTTTCGCTGCCAGCTCGCTTCCAACGTTTACCGCGGTCCTTTGCGGTAAGGCCGCGGTAAGATTTATTTTTGGGTCCGGTTATCTACCACCTAGGTGGTAAACCACCTACCTAATCTACTTTTACTAAATTAACTAAACTAATTAACAAAGAAAATTAAAGACAAAAATACCCTTATCAATAAAATACTTGTTAACTAGCTAACCACCACCACCTCCGCGCAGTCGCCTCCGCACCACCATCGCTGCCGCCGAACCGCCGCCGCCCGGCACCGCCGCCACCGCCGAACGCCGACGCCGATCGCAGCCTCGGCACCGCGCCGCCGCTACGGAACCACCACTGCTGTCGTCGGAACCACCACCGTCACCCCTTCCGGCACCACCTCCGCTACTGTCGGCACCAACGTCACCACCACCAGTGCCTGTTACAAGAAATTGTACTGTTTAATTAATTATTTTATACATTCCTATAGTGTCTATTACGAAATGATATAATGTCTGAAATAATAGTGAAAACTGTCTAGCTAACCAAATATGATAGTATATGTTACAATCGACTATAATGTCTACTATAAAGTGTTATAACGTCTGCATTAATATTGAAATCACAAAGCTAACCGAATATTATGAGTATGTGTTACAATAATGTGGTGTCTATTAGAAAGTATTATAATGTCTAAATACATATTGAAAACTGTCTGAATGATTTTAAAAGCTGTCCATTTAATTATCTAAAAAAATACTGATTAATTTTGCACATTTCAATAAATAATGAAACTGACTATTTAATTATCTATAGTGTCTAAATGAATATAATAAACCGTCCAAAGCAGAGTGGAATAATGTTTGCACACCTTGCAGATTTGGTACTAGCACTCTGCCTTCAAACGTCTTCATCTTCTCAAATCACGAGCCAACCTTCTTCAGAACAGATTGCCGGAAAAACGACACGACATCGCGATCTTGGAGATCGTCGGAAAAACGACATCGCAATCTTGGAGATCGTCGGAGATCGCGATCTTGGAGATCGTCGGAGATCGCGATCTTGGAGATCGTTGGATATCGTCGGAGATTGAGACGTTACAGCACCGTCGCCGCTCAAAAGCTCTCTTCCAATGGCAACTCCAGATCTGAATCTCTACTACTCCGATTTGTTCGATCGGTTGCCGTCATCGTCGGAATCATCACCAATCGGAGTCGGTCGCGACAGAGGATGAAGAATCTAGATCTTGAACATCGTAGAGATTGAGATCGCAATCTCAGAGACTGACGGAGATTGAGAACGCGATTTCAAAGATGGCGGACAGATTTCGAGATCATGGCGGTTGACGGAGGCTGGCCGTGCGTCGGAGAACGAAATCGTGGAGGGTCGCGAAGTTTCTCCATCGTCTCCGTCGCTCTGCTTCTGAATCTGCATCTCTTGTGTCCAAGAAAATGAAGAATGAAAACTGTATGATCAAGGGTATCTTTGTCATTTTGGTGGTATGTGGTACACCACATATGTGGTAAATAACCTTAGCCTTCATCCTCTCCCATTTTCTTCTTCTTTCTTTCCTTCTTTCTTCTTCTTCCCGTTTTCTTCTTCATTTTCATTCTTCTTCTTCTTCTCCATTTTCATCTTCATTTTCATTCTTCTTCTTCTTCTTCATTTTCATTTTCTTCTTCTTCTTCTTCTTCTTCTTTCTTTCTTCTTCTTCTTCTTCTTCTTCTCTGTTTTTCTTTCTTTCTTTCTTCTTCTTCTCTGTTCTTTCTTTCTTTCTTTCTTTCTTCTTCTTCTTCTTCTTCTTCTTCTTCTTCTTCTTCTCTTTCTTTCTCTATTCTTCTTCTTCATATGAATTTCGAATTTCTGGGTTTTGTGGATGAATTAGGATGAATATTCATCCGAATTCATCCACTTTTTTTTTTAAATTATTTAAAATATTTACCGCGGCCTAGGACGCGGTAAGGCCGCGGTATTACCGCGGCTTCGTGCGCGGTAAGACCATGACCGCGCCCCATTTTACTGCGGGAATTACCGCGGCCCTCCCCTCGGTTGCTACCGCGGCGCTACCGCGTGGGAGGCCGCGGTAAGCCCAGTTTCACCCACGTAGTGCTCGTTTTACACCCCTATTCTCGTTTGATCAAGGGTGTGTTCTCTTAACTTTTAAATTATAAGTTTTTATTAAAATATGTGAAATGAAAAGAATGATTCGATAAAATTTTATTATTTTTTATAAAAATAAGACGTGTGTTCTTTAATAAAAAAAATTGTGATAACCAGTCAAAACAATCTTATCCCTCACCAATATGTAACAATTTACAAGTTAACCAAAGTTCTTAGAGCGAATAAATAATTTTTTGATTAAAAACTTTTGAGTTTTTTTGCAAATTGATACTCAATTGTATTCTTCTCTAAAAATGACCTACAAGAATATGTCAAATTAATCTTTTTATCTTTTAAACATCAGATTATTTTTTTTGAAAATACTTTCTTATTTTTCTGTTAATGAACCAGCTACATTCTATCAATTAACGGTGTGGTGGCTAATAAAAGTTTGTGAGGAAAAGGTTTATTTTACCTTTGTCTTAAAGGATTCGATCGTTTTTGGCCATCTTCGAAAATTTTATCGTTTCCTTTTAAGAAATTATTTAATTTCCATTATTTTCATTTTGTTTACCTTATATAACAGTTTTATTTCATTATTATCATATTTTCAATACTCATTAATCTTCATACATAGTCAAATGCTTACATTATTTTTGGACAAGTGAAGCTTTTAAAAGAGCAATATGGATATGAAATTAAAAGTTAGAGGAAATGTTAGATTTTGAATATTTTAGGATACACATGAAATGAGTTTGTTTTTAGGAAGGTGAACATATCCTATATCTAGGATGTGTTATTTATATAAACAAAACAACATCAATTTATCAATTCCCTCATAAATGTCACATTTATTCAAGAATTTCTATATTTTCTCAAAATTTTAAGGAAAGAAAACAGCCATTGGGGTGTAACAGCATGCAATTAGGGATAGGCTTATCCACCCACTCCGGTGGAGCTTCACCGAGTCGCGCCATCGTGGAGAAGTCAGTTTTGTGATCTACCTATAGCCATATGGTGGAACGGGTTGCGGATATCCACCAAAGCTCCGTTGATAAAAAATATTCACAATATAGTCCTCAAACTTTCAACAAAAATTACAAAATAGCAAAAAAAAATTACAATTTGGTCCTCAAAATTTTCATAATTTGCAAAATAACAAAAAACAATATTTACATATTTAATCTCCGAATTTTGTTGAAAAAAATTAAAAGAGCATCAAACTTTGGTACATTACACTTTAGTCACTTTGTGATGTGTCGAACTAACCAGATCGATGTGGATCAATCCACTAATAAAGTGGAGCATTCATGAGCGATCACCAAAAAGTTAATCGATCCGTGTAGCGGGTGAACCCGCTTCAATGCTCATCTCCTTGTAGAAATATGTAGTGGGAAATATGGTCATAATCGTTGGAGGCAATCTTGGCTTAGATTTAGGCAATTGTGGAGTAAAATTTGATAGATAACTAAAGCGGTTCTTGGTAGAATGACTTGAACAACTAAATTAAGCGGCCAATGGCACGGAAATTATAATTTGTCCATAAATAAAAAAATTGTTTCTTTCTGAAATAAAAACCAGACTCCAATACATCACAAATTCCCAGGTTGTTAATAGATACTCCTTACTAACTAAGAGGCAATTTGGTAGGGCTTTACAATGTAAAGCCAATGGCTTAAATCATTTTTTTGTCGAGAAAATTACTAAATTATCCTTTTATTGAGTGATGAGAATAGAATGATAAAGAATGTAATCTAGTAATTTCCTCTAAAAAAAGTTGAATTAAGCCTTTGGCTTTACATTGCAAAGCCCTACCAAATTGCTTCTAAATGCAGAGGCAGGAAACAAGGGAATTGAAGAACCCCAGAGAGGTTCCATCCAAGTCCAATTTGAAGGAAAAGGAGGGAAAAGACAAATATTAACTCTGTATCTTCATTCAACTTGCGTCAGCCCCTAGTTTAGGAAAATAAATATATTTAGGTAATTAATATTATATTTAGGTATGTGTTTTTCCACATATGTGATAAATAAATGAACTCTATGAATCGGGTTAAAAGATGCTCCAATTTACAACAATGCCACTTAAAATTACTAGGATACAATTCATATCTTGTAAAATTCATATCTTGTAAGGGTAAAATAGTTAAATTACCGGTCATTACAAATTCAACTCCCGCTCAATTACTTGAATTGTCTGATTTCTGGAAATTAATTTCTTGAAATCAATTTGCTGAACTCACCCTAAAAGATATATGAGAAATACTACCCGTGACGCAAGTAATTACAGTAATTTTTAGTCCAATAATTGTGTTTGACTGAAAATGAATACAAAGATAAAAAAAATGTTTAAAATGTTTAAAATAAAATAAATAAAAAATAATTTAGTGGAAAGAGAAAGTAAGGTAAACTTCATGTGTTTTTTTATATATATAACAAACGTATCAATTTGCTATCCTAAAAGTGAAAACATATCTAATTTCCACATTACAAGGAATATGATATAGCATGGTGTGTGTTATTTTGTATATTTAGAAAAACAACCATTTTTTAAAAATTAATGTGGTGTTTATCAGATTAATAGGTTATAAGAAAAAAATGATCAAAAACAATTTTTTTTAAAAAAAATGAATAGAGGAAATTAAATAACATAGATAGCGGTGATCTCACATCAACTTGACTTGTGTGCTAGCTCCTTGATCTCATGTACAATCACCCATGATCTCGTTTGTCAATAATCTTATATATATGCATTCGACCAAACAAAGTAATAAAAGCAAAACTCATCAAAAAAAATAATACAAGAAAAATGGACAAAGTACTCCAAATATTTGGTTCAATGACAATAGACTCATGTGGCGGGGAACATATAGATAGATTGATACTATACACCATATTATTATTTGGATCCTATTCCTATACATCAAATTCCAACTGAACTGACCATTCTCTCCACTATTTTCATAATATATATATATATATATATATATATATATATATATAAAATAAAAGAAACAAATACTACTACAACCGAATGTCGGTGGTCCGTGAAAACATATGGAGTATAGTAATAGGGAAGAAGATATGATTAGATAAAGGAGGAGGAGATAGAAATTTCTGAATCCAAAGCTTGATCTTTGTCTGGTATCGTTTGGGACTCGTGAGTGACCCCGTAAACTAAACGACGTCTCCCTTCCTTTATTTTGTTCTCAAATCCCTCAGTTTTTTTATTACTGCTGTATAAAAAACTCACTGCGGATCATAGAACTGCTCGGTAATTTGTACCAGTAACCAAAAGTAACAATAACATTAATTAATCTTAAACCTATGTACCAAAATTTATCTGCCCTATGAAATGATTCTGAGGCTGCCGGTTCGGTTTATATTCTATGTATAGGATTGGTCGACTCTCAATCTTAATTAATCGCTGTAATCTCAACCGCCCGCATGTTTGCTCTACGTGTCATATTAACAGTGTAAATGTTTGAGGTTAGTACTATTAGTTACGAGATTACCATTATTAATTATAGACTAACAAATCCGTAATTAATAATGATGATATCAACCAACAATAATATAACACATGCACAAGAAAATTAGGAGGGTAGGAGGAAAAGTTTTTTCATGATTTCTAATTGCATCTTTTAATTAAATGTAAGTGTTTAATTTAATACAGTTTTCCAAAACATAAATAGACATTTTTGAAGGACGAAGATGGCTTAGTTTTAGATTCTGCTATTGACTCGCTCCTCACGTATAATGGATGTGGGACGAATCGGACAGAGCCGAGCTTGGCTTGAATTCGAGCTCAGACAAGCCTAACGAATCCAACGAATCGAGCTTTACTAGTCTTGAATTCGGGCTCGAGCCGGTTCTTAGATTTGTATAATTAACGAGCCAAGTTCGAATATGAAATGTTCGGCTCGATGGATGGGCTCGTTAAGCCTTATCAAGCTTTTTATGAAATTACTTATAGACCCGTTACCGGCATCCCTACCCCAAAAGGTTCGTCTAATTTCGAGTCACCTTCAATCTCTTCTCTCTGTATTCTGTATCTTCTCTCTGTATTCTGTAATCCTTTTTTTGAAAGGCAAGATGCAATTATATAAATTAGAGCGGCTTCAGAACATCCTCAGAGAGAGAGAATGAACCGAGCAAACTGGACAGAAAATCAAACAAACAAACGAACAAACAAAGAATCAAGAAAAATGGAAGCTAATGAATATTTCTAATAGCAAGGAGGGGATTGAGCAACCAATCTACCCAGGTAACCGAGAAGCGAGCCCACCGATTTGAAATCCAGAGGTATGAGAGGATTTGAATCGAGGTTAACCAAGAGGAAGAATTGGTTGATTTGTCTGTGAAGATCACCTCATTTCTTCCTCTCCAAATGCTCCATGTTGTAATTCTTTTGATAGCATCCCATGCTTGAATCTGAAGCTTAGAGAAGTAACCTGGACCAATTGAAACTGAGAAGACGCCAGATATGTCTTGAGCCGAGAAGGATCCTGTGTTGCACCAAGAGTATATGAGATCCCACTTGCTGATTGTGCGGGGGCAGCAAACCAAGGTATGCTCCAAAGTTTCCATCGGGCAAGTGCAGTTCGAGCAGCCGAAGTTTGGAATGTGGACACCGCGAAGGGAGAGCTGGAAACAAGATGGAAGGCGGTCTTGAAGAGCTCGCCACATACAAATGTTGATCTTTTTTGGCACCCAAGGATTCCAAGACGAAGGAGGATGACTTGCGCAGCTTGTGAGAGTTTGAAGGTCTGCCAGGCGAGAGAGAGAAGACACCATGTAGGAACCTGTTGAGTCGAGGTTCCATTCCCAGCTGTCCGGCCTGTGAGGATGTAAATGAAAGTCCTGCAGAATTTTTGTTAGCTTTAGAAAATCTCCTAACTCCCTACCCCTCAACTCTCTTCTCCAACGCCACTTCCAAATCCAAATACCGTCAATCCAATCTCCAGAATCTGCTATTTTTATCTCCTTATCTACTTCCAAAGCAAATAGTCTAGGACAAGTGTTAGCTAAACACATGTTTTGAGCCCAAGCATCCTTCCACAATCTAAAATCCCGACCTTCCCCAACTAATCTGTGAAAAGAGTTGCTGAAATTTAGACCTGGTTCATCCATCTCCTTCCCTATTTTTATAATATTCCCCCACACCCCTCCCAAGGAACCATCAATGACTCCCTCTAACCCGCCATCGTCTCCATAAATACTTTTAACAAACTTGACCCACATGGCATTTTTTTTTCTAATTTGAACCTCCACCACCATTTCCCTAGCAACCCCCAATTTTTTGACTTCAGACTCCCGACTCCTAAACCTCCTTCCACAACAAGACTCAAAATGTTTTCCTAGGTCACCCAATGAATCACTCGTTTCCCCTCAAAACCGCCCCAAAAGAAGTTGCTCCTCAAACTCTCAAGTGTTTGGATAAGACTAGCAGGGGCTCGGAACACAGAAAAGTAGAACAAGGGCAAGCTTCCGAGGACAGATTTTAAAAGAATAAGTCTTCCACCGATCGACAAGTTTTTTGCTTTCCATGAAGAAAGCCTCAAATTGATTTTTTCAGAAACCTCCCTCCAAGAGTCAACATTGGTCATTTTTGCACCAACGGGCATGCCCAAGTAGAAGAAGGGAAGAGAACCAGCTGCACAATCGAGGTTAAAAGCCATTTCTTCTACTTCTGCCTTAGCCACCCCGACACCGAATTTTTTTGTTTTTGACAGATTTGCTTTTAGCCCTGAAAGCAGCGAGAAGCAATTAAGGAGCCGCATCAAAGTGTGGATATTATTCTTCTCCCAAGCCCCAAAGAAAACAGTGTCATCCGCATATTGAAGGTGAGATAACTGTATGTTGTGATCACCAATTTCAATGCCTTTTATCAGATGATTTTCTGATGCTTCCTCCATCATAATGTGAAGACCTTCAGCAGCCAAAAGGAATAAGAATGGAGACAAAGGGTCAGCCTGGTGAAGGCCTCTCTCCATTTTGAATTCTCTTGTTGGACTCCCATTAATTAAAACCGAGACTGAAGCAGAGCTTAAACTAGAAAATATCCAGCTTCTCCATTTCGGACCGAACCCCATTTGCTCCATAACAGAAAGAAGGTAGTTCCAACTTACACTGTCGAAAGCTTTCTCGAAATCAACTTTCAAAATAAACGATTTTCTCCTTCGGGCTTTCATGAATTTAATCGCTTCATTTGCTATGAGAATGCCATCGGTGATTTGCCGACCTTGAATAAAACCTGTTTGGACTTCACCGATAATTTGAGAAAGAACAGTCTTCAATCTCTCTGCCAAGACTTTGGATAAGACTTTGTAATGACAACCCACTAGATTGATTGGCCGATAATCTTTAAGACCAACCGGATCTTTAGATTTCGGAGCGAGAGCAATAAAAGAGGCATTGCAACGAGGGCCAATTTTGCCTGAAGATTCAAAAAAATTGATGAACTGAAAGAAATCATCCTTTATAACCTCCCAATGCTCTTTAATGAATTTAAAGTTGATACCGTCGGGCCCAGGAGCCTTTGAGGAGCCACAATTCCAAACTGCTGCTTTAATTTCTTCAATAGTGAATGGTTTTTCAAGATTCACTACTAGCTCTTGATTTATCTTCTTGAATCTGGAGCTGACAAAGGTGCCTCTTAAAGGAGCCGGTTCTTTGTAGAGGTTTTCAAAGAAAGACACTGCTTCTTCTTTGATCGAGTTTGGAGATTCGGACCAAGTTCCATTTATTAGAAGCCCTCTGATGTTGTTTTTTCTCTGTCTGTGTTTGACTGTAGCATGGAAATGTTTGGAGTTCTCATCGCCTTGTAAGGCCCATTTGCAACGAGACTTCTGCTGAAGAGAGCTTATTAATGCTTTTTCGGAGCAGATCAGATTCTGAAGGCAAGTAATTTTTTCTTCTGTTTCAGCTACTGATAAAGGCCTCACTTCAATCAGATGATCCCAGATTTCTCTTTCTTTTCAAAATTTTGAGACTTTTGATTCAAGATTATCAACGTGGTCTGAGTCAGAAGATCTCCAATATTTAATTTCTGACTTTCGAAGCTTCAACTTCTGTTTCAAAATAAAATCGGGTCTTCCAACAACCAAATGAGACCAAGCTTTGGAGACAATGTTAGGGAAATGAGAGTTTGCCAACCAGTTGTCGAAAATTCTGAAGGGTTTGGGACCGAAATTCTGAACTGTGTTTTGCAGCATCAGGGGGAAGTGATCTGAGATCTCTCTTTCTTTTGAAACTGCATATAAATTCGGCCAACAAGCAAAGAAATCCTCTGAGCAAAAAATACGATCCAGCTTGCTCATTTTAGAGCCTGAATTGTCTGACCAGGTGAATTTTCTATCCACTAAATTGATCTCCTTCATTTCAGCATCATTGATAAGATTGTCAAAATCTGTGGCTTCTCTGATGTTGAACACAGAACCTCTTCGGTCTTCTTTCTTTCTAACTGCGTTGAAGTCCCCTACCCAACAAGTAGGAGTCTGGAAGTTTGCTCTTGAATCCAGTAAGCAATCCCAAAGCTTTCTATTATCACAATCCAACTAGGGACCATAAACATTCACTAGAGTGATTTTGATCTTTGTAGTAGGATGTTCTCCCTGCACAATGAGGAATCCATCCCCTGCTGAAGCATTAATCAAAGAGAAGACATTTATGTTCCACACCCAAAGCAGACCTCCAGCTAATCCTCTTGAGTCCAAAGAGCAAAATTCACAATCATCTGAATCCCAGAGAGATCGAACTAGATGAATGTTGATATCTGAAATTTTCGTTTCCTGCAAAGCAAGAAAATCTATTTTGTCTTTTGCCACTACCTGCTTGATCCAACTCCTTTTCCAGCTCTGACTTAAACCCCTAACATTTACTGATAAAAGCTTCATAAAAAAAGATTAAAAGATCCTTGAAACGCCGAGAACTGACCTGGGAGAGCAGCTAATTCGGGGATTTCAATTTCCACGAGAATTTCCCAAGATTGAGCATTTCTGCTAAACCCGGGTTAAAAACAATCCCAAGTTGTTCTCCCAGTTGCTTGGTCCTTAAAATCTCCAAAGATGAGCATGAGGATTAGTGTTTGAAGGGCCCAAGTCCGGTTGGGCCTGAGCTGGAGAGATTGAAGCCTTGTCTGATGGGTGTTGTGTTGAAATAAAGCCGGTTGACTTACATACAGTCAACAGAACAGCTTTCCGGTTCAGAGGCATCCTCGAGAAGCTGCCTGTTGATCTGTCTGTCTAACTTTTCTTCTTTTCAACTGCTCGCCGGATAAACTTCCCTTGAAAACAGGAATGGCAGAGTCTTGAACAGTATAATCCTCGTTATCCGCAACAGTTTCTGGTACGATGGTTGTTTCATCGTCATCGGCTAGTTGAGAAATTCCCGACGAAGTCGTCGGAATCTGAATCGGAGATCCAACCTGTTGATTCTTCTGAGTTCTGAAGGTCTTCAAAATTGAAGTTGAGGCTTTCATCTTCAATTGCTCTGATCTGCAACATTTTGTCTTCCAATTTTGCCTTAACAGTTTCATTAATTGTGTGCATCTTGTCGGTAAGAACGCAAATTCTTCCCCTGTCCAGGCGAGTTCTGAAAGAGTTGGCTGGTTCTAGTAGTAAGACGCGCCCCCAAGATACTGCAAATGTTCACCCAAACCAAACGACCTGCTGCTTGCATGAGATCCTTCTTCCAACAATCTATCCATTCGAACCAGTTATGAAGCCACTTTCGTTTTTGTTGTAACAGCTTCTCAGCTTTCAACCGAGTAGAGCAATCCAGTAGGAGTCTTAGTCCGCCTGAGTATTTTATTTGAAGATCTCCTAGTCCTTCTTGATCGAAAATCCCGAGAATGTGTATCAACGTTTCAAGGTCTTTTGCATCTCCAACAAGACAGCCCTGTAGCCATTCTAATTGGTCCTTAGAAATTTCCAAGTTGATTGTTGCCTGCTCTTCTTTTTGTGCTTCTGTCAAAGGGTTATGTTATAGTTGGAGTCTTTGAAAAAAAGGTTGTGGTCTTTTCTCACCCATCTATTGGTGTTGGTGTTGAGTCTTGGTTTAAGGTTTGGCAGAGGACTTGGATTTTTGTTGCAAAAGTTTGTGAAACTTTAGTGGAAAATCAGAAACCTAGAAGGGAAATGATTAACATCTTGGTAAACTCGCATTTGTAATTTTACCTTAGCTCGGGGATCCAAGATGGTTTTGATGCTGATTTCTAATATGTTTGTTAGACTTTATTGAACTTCAAACACTCCCTTAAACTTGACAAAACCAAAACGCTGGCCAGATCTCGATTTCTTCTTTGGGATGTAGACATCTACCACACAGCCAGAGTTTTGGAAGAGGTTCCAAAGGTCCCTTGACACACACCAATTCGGCAGATTGGAGACAAAAAAACTTGTTGCTGTTTCCTTGATCACTCTTTCAAAATTCATCCCGTCTTCAAATGCCCTTGTCCACTTTACCTGTTCCTGCCCCTTAAATCTAACTCTCGGAGAAGGCTTCTCACAGGTTGAAAAGTTCCTCACCTGAGCCCTTCCCCTCGCCGGAATCTCTCTCACTCGACCCCTCGCCGGAAGTTCTCTCTCTCTCTCTCTCTCTCTCTCTCTTTCTAGCTCTCTCTCACTCATGTTTTTTTTGCTTCTATAACACTGCTGTTGTATTCTGTAATCCTTAACCCTACCCATCCCCCAATTCTCATCACCATCGATCCATTGACGGGAACGCGTGAACCAGACCAGAGCTCCGCCTTCCATGTTCCACCCCCTTCGTCAACATCAGTCTCCGACCCCGTCCCTCCATCAGCATCCCTTCTCGACGTTTGACTCCGAGCTGCAAGCTCCAAGTCTTCCCAACGTTTGTTGTCATCTACAGAGCACAGACTGACCTCGCCTTGCCCTCTGCCTGTACGCCCAGCCACAGGAACGGAGATACCAGTTGGTTGCTCTTTTTTCCAAGCTCCAAGCTCCAGGTTTGTTGATTAATTTTTTTACTTGAGTTCTAATCTCGTTTGACTTGTAATTAGTTGGATTTCCTTGTTTTTTTTTTGCTGAATTCTGGGTTGTTTAATTGATTGAAAGGTGATATTAGTTATTCAGTAGCTTGATCCCTCTCTAGTTGTTTTGACAACTATGAATTAGTCGATCTCCTTGCTGCTTGTTAAAGTGTTTTGGCTAACATGGTCGTTTGTTGGGTTGATGGCTGAATTGGGTAAAACACTTTACTGAGGATTTCCTATGCTTTTCGGTTGGGACCTTATACTTGAGAGTTGCATGTCAATTTTTAACTCAATTTCTTTGGTTAGGAACTGATTTAAGTTAATAATTTTAGTAAGTTTAGTTGCTGAAATCCGGAAAATAAATGCTTAAATTCCTTAGAACTTCTTGGTTAATTCATGTTTGGTTATGATGGATTACTTGAGCATGTTTTACTTACGTGTCTTTTGTTTTGCTTGTTAATTAATGCAAGAGTTGGCTGCCCTTGAGTGTTTTCTCTTAGTATTAGAGTTCTTGAAACCTTGTTGATATAATCTGTTCTACCCATTTAACAGCCATCATGATTTTCTCTAGTTAAACGAAGATAGCTGTTTCTCTAGTTATGTGTCATTCTTGCTAGTGTGTTGATTTACTTTCTTTGTGCTGCATGAGTTCCTCCCTTTGGACCTGATGACACAGATTGCTTGGAAATTCATTTACCCGATACTCTGTGTCCAAAATTGAGCTTACTTTACTTCTTGGATGTTCTGTCTATATATAATTGATCTTGTTTTGGCTATAAATTCAGTTGCCCTTGTCATGCAATTTAGTGGTTTAAAGTATTAATTGGCAGTAGTTAGTTAATTCCGATGGTTTATTTTCTGGGATTTGTGATGCTAGAACGTGTGATAGTTACTACTGACTACTGATTACTTATAATATTTCTACCTTGATGTTAGTATAGATTTATATATTTTTTGTAGGTGTTGGAGCCGGTGGAAATTAAACTACTTTGATGTGGCTGAACTGTGCAGCAGAGCTATCTCTTTCTGTTATAATAGTTTAAGACTTTAAGTTTTCGACTTGTGATGTTTTGATGGTTTAGGTTTGTTGGAATTTGATTTGCCAGAACTTGTAATGTTGTGATGGTTTCTTTGCTGGAATTTGTGATGGTTTATTTGCTGAAATTTGTTATGCTTCAACTTGTGATGGTTTATTTGTTGGAATTTGTTTGATGGAACTTGTGAACTTGTGATGTTTGAAGTAGCTGTAGGTATGAGTTTAATTTTTGGTGAACTCGTAATGTTTGAACTTGTGAACTTGGATTCAAAGTGGTTCCTTGTGAACTTGGATTCAAAGTGGTTCCTTGTGAACTTGTATTCAAAGTGGTTTCTTGTGAACTTGTATTCAAAGTGGTTCCTTGTGAACGTGAACCTCAATCCTTGTTGTGCATGTTGTTTGTTGTGTTTGTGTATGAGTTTATTTCAAAGTGGTTCCTTTTTGTTGTTCTGTTTCTCTACTGCGTGTTTGGTGTGTTGTGTGTAATTCAAAGTAGACGATGTTAGTGTTAAGAAAACATGTATTGTGCTATGTTCACTTAAATCGAACTTTACTGAGCTTAATCAAGCCTAATGAGCTCGCGAACCTAACCGAGTTTGAGCTTCACGAACTCTCAATTTGAGGTCGAACCTCTCATGAGCTCGAGCTCGAATAATCAGGTTCGACATAGTTCTAGCCGAGCTAGAGCCGAGCCCAAATTTCACGAGCCTGAGCTCGAACATGCCAGAATCAAGGTCGGCTCGGCTCGACCTCACCCCTACGAACATGGGATGAAGAATGAAAGTCTGAAACTTTTCTTCTGTAGAAGATGTTACCCGAACTTTTAAGTGGGAGGATCAAAAAACTGAAAGTTGAGTCAGAGCCTAAGAGGGCATTAATTTCTCAGCCGTTTATGGGCCAACAAACAAGAGACATACTGGGCCATTGCAGGCCTTATTTGAAAAACACTCCCTAGCCCACAAATTATTATGTATGCGATCATGCGACACTATCAAGTGTAGAGCAAAAACTTGGGCTTTGAAATTCTTAATCTTCTTCTTCTAGCAAAATCTGTAAAGTTGGCTTTGAAGTTCATTTTGAAACAATAATATCATCAATTTTTTTATTAAAAAGGTAAATTTATCAAGAGATGTTAAGTTGTTCCAGTTGGCAATCATATTACGTGCCACTGAGTGATTATGTGAACATCGATTGTATATGTTGTAAGATTAATGTTTTAATTTCACTTAAAATTTATAAAACTAACTATTCAATTCTTAAATTATGGCACATTTTAAGGTGAATTAAGCATAACCCTTACAAAATGTCTAATCAATGTTCATGTAATCACTCAATGACATGCCACATAAGCGTCATCTAAGCGTATCTCACTACTAACCGGGATAACTTAACGTCCGGTGGTAAATTTATCATTTCAATAAAATATTGGTGACAATCACGCTTTAAAAAGAATTTCAATGATAAATTTAGACTTTTCGTAAACTTCGGTGATAAAATTACACTTTTTTCAATTAAAAAATAAAGATGGATAAATTCTATCTTACATTGAGAAGGTGGATCATCTTGAGCAAGTCAAAATTGATTCCTCTAATGTAAGGATACATGGATGTTATGGTATGAAGCGTGATGCCTTGACCACCGCCAACCTCCACCAAAGTCTTGACATGCTCAAACCCCTTGTATGATTCAAGGATCTTAACAGTTAACATACCACTTGATGTTTAGTGACCAGAACAACAAGGACCTTGATTTATGAAAGTATCAAATTTTGCCATCTAAGTTTGGTGAGAGACTGATTTTACCACTATATATAGAGCAGGATTTTTCCGTCCAAATTTGCCATTGCTGAGACCAATTTTTGCTGCTATCATTAAGAACTTAATGCAAAAGACAATGATGGAAAATTTTGGGGTTTTTTTATAAAGAAAACATTGTTTCTTTTTTCACAAAAATAATATCATAAATTTCAGGATCTCACTTTCCATCCAATGTTTCATCTCAAACACATCCCATTATTTTTCTTCAAAAACACCAAATTTCATACTAAAATCCCGTTTTTCAGAATTTTAATTAAAATTTGCAAATTTCCCATCATTTGTAGCCTTTTAAGCATCAATTTAGTACATCACACTCATTTCAACTCTATTCGCATATGTCATGATATTAGGGGGTTCATGGAACGGTCCGGAAAGGATAGTGAAAAAAATAATATTCGGTCCATCGAGTGCAAGTATTCTATCCTATAGAGACGAATTCATATTTTAAATTACCATTTTAGTATATAAAATATGAATCATTATTTTATGCTTAGATTATTTCAAGATTGAGGGTTTACAACGATACTATAGAGATCTGTTCCAATCTTTTCGATTCAGTATTGATGTAATTTTTATGATTTTTAATAAAAAAACTTTTGTTACCTTTCAAAAAATATTTGAAGATAAATCTATATGATTGAATGATGATAATTGGCTTTAAAAGTCAACGGTTTGACTAATGGCATAAACTGTTGAACCAATTAAAACATGAACCGATACCTAAAGGGTTATGCTTTTTTTAAAATGGTATCCGCACATGTTTCATAAGTGTACTTATTTCAGATGTTTATTTAGCATATTAAGGACATTTTAATATTTTATGGTGCCTAAGTGAAGATATAGATCATTTAAAAAGAAAAGTAATTTACACATTGAAAATAACAATCTTACTTGAAAAGTTCATCCCTCAGACTTTATATATAAACTTGAGAAATCTTATCCTGGATTGAATTAATTCCAATTAATGTGGCTTTTATTGAAAAAAATGAGTTTTCAAATAGAATACTTCATAAGAGAAAGTTGGTTAAGGAGGAATGAATATAGGTTTGTGTGTTAACATGCACATACGAATACTTTAACCAATTTTTCTCTTGAGGGCTTTACTAGGTTTTTGGTAGAGGTTTTTGGAGTTTTGAAGTTTTCACCATCTTCTTCCCCAAGAATCCTCCCCCAATAAGGATTCGGCTTCTTCTTTCCCTTCCTTTCCTCTCCCTCGATTCGGCCTCTCTCTCATTCAAGGCAGATCATTTTTCTCCCTCCTCTCTTGATTTTCGAATGGCAATTGAGGACATTGCCGGACAGATGGCTGTAGTGGGATTGAAAGGTGATGAACCGTCAACCATTGTTGATCTTCGTGGGTTGAAACCGGGGGATCAAATATCATCAGTGTCATTCAAGTTTGAGGATTTTTGGGTGTTTATTCAAGACCTACCGTTTGATTGGGCTACTAAAGAGATGAGAATGGCTTTAGGAAGTGTTCTGGGAAAGGTGAAAGATGTGTTTTGTGAAGGTCTGAAGATGAAAGTCATGGTGGAAATTGATATTACTTGTCCACTTAAGAAAGATATTACTGCTTTGAACTATGATTCTTCAACTCTTGTTTTGGTTGTAAAATATGCAAAGTTACATGATTTCTGTTACAAGTGTGGAATGGTTACACATGTTGAGAAGAATTGCATGGAGACTTGGGAGAATAGGTATGGACCATGGTTACGGGCTAGACCTGTAGTGAGAGATGGGAACGGTTGGTCCGCATCAGTGGAGGCCGGACCGGTTCGACCCCTGGCAGATTCGGTACCACAATCTGGTTGAGGATCGCGAGTCTGGTCCAGGTTCGGCAGGATACAAGTTTGGTAAAAGAAAGGGCGATGATGGTTAATCCCTCACTCCTAGTGGAGGAAACAGTCCAAGAGACAGCACTAGTTCGTTTACAATTTCTCAGTAGTCTCTCTTGTTCAGGTTCCTTACATTTTCTCTGTTGGAATTGGAGGAGAGTTAGTGGCTTTGGATTCTACTCCAAAAAATGGATGTCGAAGAGGAAGACCCCAAGGAAGTGGTGTGCCAAAAAATGGTGGAGGTCGCGACGGTCATGTTGGAAAAGAGAAACCAAAAGGCCATGGGAGGGCCGAGGAAGTGGAGGGTGGAGGTGGAACAAAGCGGGAGTGAATGGATGCTATCGAGGTAGCAGTGCAGGAACCGGCAGGGAGCGGAGATGCTCCTTGCCCAACAACTTGAGAAGTTTTCTTTTGGATGGCTGGGACCTGAAGTCCAGCCTAGCCATCCGTAGTTTATCTAGGACTTAGGTTTTCTAGTGGATTTTTAAACAATTCTGGTATGAGTTTCGGATGAGACTAGTATTGTTTGAAACTTTCAAGTGCTCTCAATGAGACCTTGTAGGGAATAGGCTCTTTCAGGCACGCTTAGCATGGCTTCAGTGGAGGGCGATAGTAGCCTCGAGCTTTATCTTAGATGCTGCGGATGGATCCTTTATTCAAGCCTTATAGCAGTCTGAGTGCACCTGCAAAAATCAGCTTTACTTGACAACCGGTTCTCTTTATCTAATTTATATTAATGTCCTACTGTCCTACCTGTTATCTACTACTTTTATGTGGCTCTTAATTTTAGGTCTTTTAAATCTTGTAGTCTTAAGCTATTGGGATAATATAAGTAATCTAATTCCCTTAGCCTTAAGCTATCGGGATATTAGATTTATTAATGCTCAAGATACGAAAAGAGTCTTCGTAGTTCTTGGGAGTTTTCTCTTGTTTAGGTTGTTTCTTCAGCTAAAGGTTGTTCGCCATTGAATAAATAGTCATTTCCGTTCGAAAAAAAATGTACATGTGGATTGGTTCGGATATATGCGAATTCATAAAATTAAAACTTGAAATTGATCTTCATTTTAACGGTTTATTCGGTTTACGATTTTTTTTAACACTCCTACCTAATATAGTTTAATTTATTCTTTATAAATTATTATTTTTTTAGGGTATATGATTTCATTTAATATCAAATGGTAAAATTCAATAACAACCTAAGAATAGACAAAGTCTTTGAGAAGAAATAAGCTCTCAACCTATAATGAGCATAAACAGTCTTAAGAACCACATGGCTTAGGGCTACAATGGACCATAGTACCAAACTACCAGACCAACAACTACTAAGTTTAAGAAATAACTGTCCCAAAATAGAAAAAATACTAGATAAAAGGATTCTTTGGATGATAAAATTACAAGGCCAAACTAGGGTAATAGTCATCAGGGGAAGTCGTTGTTCACGAGCATTTTCAAAATGTCGTAAGGCTTGTTTCAAGAATCCTTCGCAGCATATGTGATAGTGCTTGAGACAACCGTCCTCCTTTGCCGAAGCCACATACGGCCCGAAAGTGTTTATCCCCTGCAAGGAAACTTGGAAAAGGCACCGGACGACAAGATGAGATCCGAAACTTACACTGGTGGCACCGGACGACAGCACCGTTCAAAGGAGAGCGAGCGATTCGAGCCATTAGCCGGATGCAAGGTTCGAAGACAGCAGCAAATTCGATCCTGTTCCAATAGAAAACAATCCACAATTGCACCAGTACGCTATGACGATCGCACCCAAGCTCATTACAGCGGCAAGGCGGTTGACGACAAAGAGCTTAGCGGCAACGGTGAAACGCCAGTCTCCAAAGATCCTAGCAGCGATGTAGGGAAAAAAGGGGTTCATCTCTCAACTATCTTACAATATCAGTGAATGTATTAAATTACTTTTTCATTAATCAATCTATGCATTTAATACTAAATGTCAAATAATTTTCCAATGTAATTTATATTTGATCAAAATATACACCAGTACCCTAAATTATATTAACCCAAACATTTTAGGACCTGAACAGCTGCTGTGAATCAATTCAAATCAGACATTGAACTATGAAAAGTGATAAATGTATCAAAAAATAAAAAATGATACAATGTCCAATCAACTATATCAAGCCAGATAGTTCAGGACTTGATTCACGTTCCTTAATTTATTTTTTCATAAAAAAAGTTACTTTTCCTTATAAGTTAAATTTTCAACGCTTCTTAACATCAATATCCAATCAACTATATCAAGTTTTATGAGATAAATTGGGTCAGTTCAGGAAAATAATTTCCCAATTTTTTTTCAACTTTTTCACTTCCAATACATTTAACAACCTTAAATTCATCATTTTAATATAAAATAATATTTTCTTCAAATTTCTCCACTCACATATACCTTATCCCAAATCAATATCCAATCAAAATGCACAATCCCAAATTTCCCCAATTGTTTTTCCTCTACCACTGAACTGACCCGTGGAATACTTGAGTTCACTTTTCAATTTGGAAAAGCTACATATAGTTGTCGTCCTCGTAAAAACTAAAGTAATAAAACGGATCCTCAAGCAAATTCTAGTACCACGAATGGTATTTCAAGTTGAACTTGCCTACAAATGCAACACAAATAGGATCATTGTATTGGGATCCCCTCCAAATATTTTAGGGGTGTTTAGTTCAAAGTTTCTAATAATATGGATTTTGAAAATCTCATGAATTCATATAATCCTATGTTTGGTTTATTTTAGAAAATTTTTGAATTCCTCATACTTCAAAAAATTTTGGATTCAAAATACCACCTATAATCATGATATTCTTATAATCCATATAATTGTTATGTTCTAAAAATTAGAACAATGATATCAAATTTTATATATTTACACATTTAGTGTTTGAACTTTTGAAAAATTATAAAATAGTTTCAAAAAATTACACATTTAGTCTCTGAATTTTTAAAAAATTTACAAAATGGTTCCTAAAAATTACACATTAAGTCCCCGAACTTTTATAAATTTTACAAAATGGTCCCTGAAAATTACATGTTTAATCCACAAACTTTTATAAATGTTACAAAATGGTCCCCATAAAATTCATATTCCTAGAACCTATAAACCAAGCACAAGATTGTGAGAATATACATTTCTATTTTTCATCATTAATATTTTTTATATTTTTACAATTCACGCATTCTTAGAATCCGCGAACCAAACACCGGACATTCACTAAAGCAATGTCTCAATAATATGCTTATCCAACTCCTTTTCTATTGTTAAAGAATAATGATAAATAAATAACTGAGCATCGTAATTGATATTGGAAGTTTTGGGAGATATAAATTTAAAAATATAAAGGAAATAGGGAAAGACAAAATTTGATATTTAATGTTTTGTTAAAGGGACACGAACTTGGACTATAAAGACAGAAATAACTTTTCCACCTTAGTCCAGCCGAGTCCATATTTAAAAAAAAAAGGCTCAATCGTATATAGGGCCCGATAATTTTTATTTTTATTTTTATTTAAAAAAATTGCTCCTAAAAAAGAAAAAACAGCTGCTCCGTATTATTTTGTCATAACCCGACAACAATCTGTCGCGTACACAAATGTCTCATTTAGTTGGAGTTCTTTTGAGTAAAACGATCAATTATATCAGAAAAAATAATAACTAAATACCAAATAACATAAAGTTCAAGGAATCATAAAACAAAGAAACTAAAAAGCAAAATCCGAGAAACTTATCTAGTCCAACGAAAATTAAAAGATAACGAAACAACATCGAAAGGATCGCTGCAAACAACAACCAACTATCCGGGATCGAAACTAAAAGTTGTATCCTGCACCAAGGATGAACCATCACCAGACGAAAGCACCTACGAGTTGTACTAATCCACCATAGGATTTTAAACAGATGATATCCACAGACAACATCTTCAAAACAAGGGCATGCATCTGAACGGCTCTAAACTAAGCGATGTCTCAACTTTGCGAGGGTACCATGTACACCACTCATAGATAACTTCAGCCAGCGATCAATATACCTCAAACGCTCCAACAACCAAAGAACCGTCAACCGGACCATATAAGTTGGGATCAATTCAACAATCATAGTGAACGGGGAAGATCCAGAACCCCACCCATTCGAAGTAGAGCAATTCATCCCCACCAGCAAGGCGAGACGCCGCTCCACCCTGCCGAGACACCTGCAATACCAATCAAAGATCGTCCGAGAGCCATCATGACCTTCTTGCCCAAGCAAAAGACACAACCCATCTCATCTCCGCTTGAGGCATAAACTGCCCAGATCAACTTCATCACTGCTCCGCTCACGACACGGTGGTGAAGCCAGGCACAATCGGTTTGGAGCACTAACAACAGAGCTCCAGGCCAGGCAATGGCAACGGCAACGGCACAGCCGGTAGAGACATAGACATCAACAATTCTCAAATCCACAAAGTCGATGCCAGCGTCCGCTATAACGTGCCTGGATTGCGAATCAAAGATAGAAAAACATAGGCCGACGTCATTGGCGTTGAGCCAGTGGTGGCAAATGAGGGACTGAGCCATAGAACAAAGCGAAACCACCGGCGATGGCTCTATTTCGAGACCCTTAAGTCCGAAGCAACCCACCGGGGCTCCAATCGACACCACCCTACCGGGGGTAGTAGGTCCGACATAGCCGTGTCTAGTCACAGACTGGAAAGCCTCGATCGGCGACAACAGTGTACGCAGAAGGAGATGCGGCGCTAGGGTTATGAAGGGCATCGCTGAGTTGAAGTTTTTTTTTTAAGAAATAATCATCTCATTTAGTTGAACTTAAGTTGTTGGTTGAAGTCAGCGATTTAAAACGTATCTTTGCAATTTGTCCTAAAATCAATAACTATACGTTAGAAAGAATAATTTCATTTAATTTTGATAGTAAATTTCAAATTTCTGATAACATAAACGGTTTAATTCATTTGATTAAGACGAAGATAACTTCAAAATAATCTATTGAATTTTTTTTTGTGATCAAGGTTTTAGGATTCATACTTGATTTAGGGAAATTTACTTCTTTTGAACATACTTTTATCTAGTTTCAGAATAACTTAATTAAATTGAAGCGTAAACTTGTGATTTACTCCTCCAGTCCTCCGTATATGGGCACCGGAAATATATACTCTAACAATGTAAGTGAAGTTGTAATGTTTATACTCTAACAATAGGGGTTTCAAACCTACCCCCTTCATCAAAATTCATCCGGTGATATTTTGGGAAATTCGCTCCCAAAATTCACCTCCGCTCTTTTGGTCCCTCAAACCTGAAGCCAACGCGACCACCTGAAGCCAATGGCCAGCACAGCATGTCTAGTGAAGATCTGGGATTTCGGCGATGGAAGATCCGATGAAGCTCTCGTGATCTATCCCTGTTGAGATCCGACTGGGATTTCAGCTCGAAGCGCGATGGCCAGCTAGATCCTTGGTCTCCGTCGAAAACCCCGATCCTACCGGGCCTACCAGAGACTGCTCGATCAGATCAAGTACCTGGGCCACACAACCAGGGATTTCTCTGATGTCCTTGGCTTTCACGGCGGCCGCGATCTTTCTGGTCAGAGGAGCCAGAGATCATAACCATGGGTTTGATCATAACCGTTCATGTCAGCTCGAAAAAAACAGAGCATGGAGCAGGGGACGAGCTCAATCCTTGATTACCGGCGACCAACGAGTTTGATACCCGCCGCCGGAGCTTCCAAAAGAACAACCCCTCCAGATTCAAGCCGGAGGAGGCGCCTCCAAGTTCAGTGTTGATGCCCGCGATTTGGCTGGGGAAGGGCGAGAGGCGTGATTCACTTCAGTTTCTCATATTCGCAGGTTGAGTGAATTTGGTGAGGTCCGAATTTCGGACGCGAGACCGTATTTGTGGAAGAATTCACCTCCAAAACACAAGGTTTGAAGCCCCCTAATGTAAGTGAAAGTGATTTACTCCTGCAGTCCTCGTCTTTAATAACTCAACACTTTCTTCCATATTATACTCTAACAATGTAAGTGAAGTTGTAATGTAAGTGAAGTTGTAATGTTTATTTTACCCAACTTTATCTAAGATTTTTTCTTCAACACTTTAACTGACGACTTAATTACAGAGCATATTCCATTGATTAATCTAGACTTAATTACAGAGCATATTCCATTGATTAAAACCGGATTAGAATGAATTTGAGTTTCATCTATTCTTCGGATCAATGATCATTCAAACAAACGAATAATTGTTGAGATAATGTCTCTCTCGTTCCCCCTTATCCTTGGGAACGATTCAATGCATAAGATGATAAACAATAAAAGTGTGTGATTATTACTAAAAATTTAAGTTAGAATGGATCAATAAAAAAAATTATCAATCTCAATGAGGTGAAGAGCGTAAATAAAAATAACGAAACTCTTGCTAAAAAAAAACAATGAAGCTCGAGATTATAGTTATGTTCTTTATCTCAAAAAACTAACAACAAAACAACAACAATTTAAATTTACACAAATCCCTAAAAAAATTTCCCTCATAATTTTCCCTCATATTTTCAAATCATTGTTGTTATGTTGCAAAGTGGCGCAAAAGAACACACTTACATGACGTTTTTGACAAAAAAATGGCAAGAATTTAAAAGTGAGAAAGAAATTTGTGAAGAGAATTTTTTTAAAAAAATTGTTTAAATTTAAATAATTGTTATTTTGTTATTGTATTTTTCTTGAAAAGAAACCCTTCCAATCCGTATCTTATAATTGCAGGAGCCTTAGAAAATTGCAGGAGTGTGTATATATATGTGTGTTGGTGTGTGTGTCTGTTTATGTGTCAAACATAATTGATGGACACTTATGACGGGTTTTATTCTTTTACACAAAAAAACTAACAACAATTCAAATTTAAATTTTTATTAATTTCAAAAAAAAATTTACATTCATATTTTTTCCCTTTTAAATTTAATTTGTTGCAAATATTGGTGTTAAGAACAGAGTAAAACTTGTTGAAATTTATTTATATTTGATTAGTTATTATTATTTTTATTTTTTAATAATAGAATGCACCTTAAATTAATTGGATGCAGAATAAAATTACGCCTGCTACTAGCTACTAGGTAGGATGCAGAATATAAGTACGACATTAACTTGTTCCAGTGAACAAAGGTACATGGAGATCAATTAAAATAAAAAAAAGGTACATGGAGATACATGGGCCAAGTCATTGTTTTTATTTTTTTTTATGTAATAGAACACACCATAAATTATTTGGATAAGTATGGGTGGATATAGCTTGCATTCTGTAAAAATAAAGTTGGGTAAATCACAAAAATCACTGAGATTTAGTAAAATTTTTGATATATCTCATTTATTTTTGATAAATCATCAGTTATCTTTTCGAGATTTAGAAAAATGTAATTTAATAACGAATTGATAAATTTAAAATTATTAAAATTATTAAAATTGAGAAAATTAAAAAAAATAATTTTAGGAAAAAATGTAGATGAACACTACCTTGATCTAAAATTTTAATTAATTTTTATTAGCCTTTCAGACTAATTAATTTTAATTCAACACATTAATTTATTATGTTTGTGAAGATGAAAAGAAAGGAAGAGAAGAGGACAGGACAGTGGGACAGGGGCAGGAATTTGAGTTGTCACTAGTCTATTGGGACAGCTATTTAAAAGACTGAAGGGTGAAGACAAATTAGTCCTCTTCTTTTCTTTTTTCTATTTTTTGTTTTATTTTAATTTTTACTCTTTTTTTCTGTATTTTGGTTGTGTTCAGTGTCAAATCATTTTGAAGAAAAATGACATATATTTAAATTATGATTTGATATTTATGAAAATAAAATTTACAGAAAATTGTTAAAGTGATTGATTTTTGATAATTGTTTTTTATTAAAGTACTTCCCTTTGTTTTTATTTATTTATTTTTAATGCAGGATGAGCGGATGAGGACAGGGACGTGTATGTTGGAGTCTCCTACTTCACAGTTTACAATAATACCTTCCCCAGATTCTACCCCACAACCACAAATCAGGGTGTCTATTTACCATATTGTACACTTCACTCACGTGTCACACACCCCTAAACCTATCCCTAATCCACCTCACCCAAAAAAAGCCCTAGATAAAACCGTAATTAAACACAACCAAACACTCTTTAGTGAATAAAACATAAGATTAATATTGTGTTGACCATAAGATTAAGCTGACCATGAGTTCATGACCAACCTTAGTCCGGACAAAAAATGTAACAAAATGTTGCATAAAAAAAAGAACGAAAGGAGTACTTTATTATATCATGTAGTCTTTCTACTCATAACTAATTGATTAATTAAATGACAAGGCTACAATGCACATTTTCTAAAGGCTTCAATATGCGATAGTACTCTGAACTATAGTGAATCGTTCAAGTTAGGGCCTGAATTATGACTCGGGCAGACTGGTACATCAAACTATTAGAGTGGTGCAGATAAGGGTCTCGATTCAGTGAACTCGGCATGTGATGACACGTGTCGTAACGTTCGTCACCATTTGACGGCTAGATTTAACAGAGCCAATGCTTCTCAATTCAGAGTTACCTCACTGTAAGGTTTTACAACTTTCGTAGTGACCTAACTGTAAGGTTTTAAAACCCAAGCCCAACCCTCAAATTTAATATAAAAAATTATAACATGGAGAGAAAGTGCTTCAAATTCGTGCTCCTTTGTGCGGACAACACCACTTCATCCTCGACGCCCAGCTGCTCTATCATCGACGCCGACGTCTTTCCTCCGATGAGCAACCGTCACCAATTATCCCTCTTTCCTCTGTCTCGCCATCCAAAAGCATGGAACCGGACACAACCACCGTTGAATGCTGATTTTCGTTCTATTCGCTACCGGGAATGAAAATGACTGCGGCGGATCATCGGAGCAACAAGAATTCTGTGGTTTCGAAATGATTTCATCAGAAAATGAATCGAGGGGTGGCCATTGGGGAAACATCGGCGAGATTCGGTGGTTTGGGCGAGAGAGGAGATGGCTACTACGGAGCCCAAGTCAAGGAAGGTGGTGGCAGGGCGGACGGATGTGACGGCAAAGGGTGACGGACGTGATGGCACATGCCATCACGTGCCGAGTTCACTGAGCCGAGGCCCTTATCTGCACCATTCCAATAGTTCAAGGAACCAATCTGCCCTCTTTGAAATTCAGACCCTAATTCGCCCAGGTCACTATCGTTCGGGGTACTACCGCATATTTAAGCCTTTTCTAAATGCACATTGTAAGTGCTTTAATTTCGATGTTAAATGTAATCATATCACTCGCTTTTACTCAGACTCTATAAAACTTTATACATATATATATTGGATTGTCCATAAAAAATTACACTTTTTCTAAATGAAATTTTTTTCATTCAAAATTATCAAACTAACTTTACTTAATCTTTACCTTTGTTTAGCGATGAGGTTTATAACAAATACTCCCTCCGTTCCACGACGATTGTACAATTATTTTACAATTTTCACAGTATTTAATTTACAATTTATTTTTATGAAGTTATTGATTTGTTGTTGGTTTAAAAAATTTAAAATTGATCACATATCTTATATATATTATCAGTCAAATTAATTATAGTGCTGTATCTCTATTCAAGGGGAAAAAAATGTCATCGAAAGTATTCACCGCATCATATTAAAGTGGCTTAGTAATTGTAGTGGATAGTAGAAGATCCAGGCTGATATTAAAGCATCTACTGTTTCAACATTAATGTGGGTTCTGCTAAATCTGCCCTTTGAGATCCCTTCCTCTGTCTCTCAATGGAATCCTGTGCTTCTTCAAAACAAGAAAAAGAAAACGAAAAAGTGAAATGAAAGGGAAATCAATGCGTTTGTTGGAACGAAAAGGAAAAAGTTAATTAAAAGAAAAAGGAAAACGTTAAATTGAAATTTGTTTATTTGGAATATGGTCTTTGAATTATAAATTTGGTTATTTGGAATTTGGGATGTAGGTGTAATATTTTTATTTTCTATGAATAATAAAGCATTTTTTTATCCTCATCAAAAAAAAAAAAAACAACACCCAAGACTTAAAAAGTTAAAACAACACCCAAAATTAAATGATTACATTTGCTGTCACTCTCCCTCTCTCCATCCTTCCGTTGAAATACCCAAGGAGCAAATTTTAATCAAGATAATAAAAGAAGACCTACCTACCAGCCTATTGAGGCAAATAAATTTGACGAAATAGTTAATGCGTTTTTAATAAATAATCATTAAATTGATCACATATCTTAAATATATTATCAGTGTAATTAATAGTACGTATCTCTCTTCAAGGGAAAAAAATGAATTAACATTATTCACCCATATCAATGTGAAGTTTTGTTTAAAAGTTGATTAATTAATTAATTAATTAAAAGTTTTCCTTCGTTCAAATCTCTCTCTCTCTTCAAAAAGCAAACAAAAAGAAAAAGGCAAATGGAAAGTCAAATTTTTGAGGGGATTAAACTTGGAATGTTTGGAAACAAAGCAAAAGTAGTAAAGAAATTGCAGAAGTAGAGGAGGTAGGTTATTTGATAAGTAGCTTTCTCAACATTAGTTTTTGGAGAGAGAGAGAGAGATGGAGAAATGAATGCAAGCAGCAGCAGCAGTCTCTTTTCTTCTTTTTCTTCTGCTCTCTTTTCTTCTGCGCATTTAACTCTGTTCTTCTTCTTCTGCATTTAACTCAGATTCAGAGTTCAAAATTAGTAAGGAAATCCAACCTCTTTACACTCGAACAGATGAAATCTTTCCCTTCTTCTGCATCTCGCGATTCTCCCTCCCCTCTCTCCTACGCCATAACACCGAAAGAAAGTCTGAATTTGAAGGATGAAAGGTCTTGTTTTTTCCCCTCCTTGTTTATGAATTCGGACTATAAAGTTCTAGCTAGCTCATATCGTTTATTTGTACTTCAGATATACACACTGATTTCTCTTCCTTGGTTGTGTTTGTGTATTGAGCTATTTGCTGCTGCGTGTGAGAGTTTGCTGCTTCCTTCAATTCATCTTAACAATGGCTTCGAGTTCCTCCTCACCATCTTCACGGACTGGTGTAAGTAGCTGTTGATTCAATTTTACATCATACGTATGCACCTTCTTTAGTATCATATCATCAATTTTTTTTTAAACTAACAACATTTTGGTTCATTTTTGTCTATTCCAGAGAGATCTTATTCATGATGATCTGACATTCGGCTGCTATTCAGAGGACAATGGCGGCCCAGTGCCCTTCTACACCCTCCAGAAGGGTGCGGAGACGGAGTTCGTGTCTGCCATTGATTTGAATGGAGAGTCTGTGCTCATTACCCGCAAGGCACTATCACTTTCACAGATACTGCAACGCCTTCCAAAGTGGATGCAACGTAGTGAACGGTGGATTGGTGACGACTTCAAAAATCAGAAACTGATTTCGGCTTTGGTGGACGCGGACGATTTTAAGTGTCTTTCTGATGGACGTTAGGTGATTGCGGCAGCTTTACTTCGCACCATCATTCCTCGGTAGAAAATATTGGGTAACAATTTCGGAAGCATTTCTCTAGATAGCATTTTTGTTGAATTGTCTTCGGATTAATCTGGCTTAGCGGCCGATGATTTGTCTTGCACAATTCACATTGTGCCTCGGTTCACTGACCCGAATTTCTCAAATCGACGAACCAAAGAAACCTTAAATAACGATTTAACAACTTTGAAACAGATTTTATTTGATCACATTTTTTTTAAAGAATTATCTTTTGATTTTGATGTTTTGCAAAAGAAGGATTTACGAAATATGACTCATATTCTCAATAATGTCGTTTTCATTTCAGAACAACAATCCCTATGAAGTTGCAAAAAGCGGCTTATTGAAATGCAAAATTTTCTTGAAACTCAAATCTGACTCAGTAATATGGGGATCAGTAAAAAGGTTGCGGAGTTCCGTTTTGTTATAAATCACACATGGGACATGTTGAATATTTTATTGGAAAAAATGGACTACTGGTGAAGATTGGTCAAAGATTTTTATAATATCAATCCATTTTTTTTTCAATTAAATGTTCAACATGACCCACTGCGTGGTCTATAACAAAACGGAACTTCGCAGCCTTTTTAGTGATCCCCATATTACTGAACTTGATTTGAGTTTCAAGAAAATTTTGCATTTCGATAAGTCGTTTTTTGCAACTCCATAGGGATGGATGTTCTGAAATGTAAGCGTTATTACTGAGAATATGAGCCATATTTCGCAAATTCTTTTGCAAAACATCGAGATCAAAAGATAATTCTTTAGGAAAAATGTGATCAAATAAAATCTGTTTCAAAGCTGTTAAATCGTTATTTAGGACTTCTTTGATTCGTCGATTTGAGAGATTCGGGTCAGTGGACCGAGGCACAATGTGAATTGTGCAAGACAAAATCATCGGCCGCTAAGCCGGATTGACCCGGAGATAATTCAACGAAAATGCTATCGAGAGAAATTCTCCCGAAACTCTTACCCAATATTTTCTACCGAGGAATGATGGTGCGAAGTAAAGCTGCCGCAACCACCTAGCGTCCATCAGAAAGACACCTAAAATCGTTCGCGTTCACCAAAGCCGAAATCAGTTTTTGATTTTTGAAGTCGTCACCAATCCACCGTTCACTACGTTGCATCCACTGTAGAAGGCGTTGTAGTATCTGTGAAAGTGGAAGTGCCTTTGTCCTCTGAATGTGCAATCACCGGCGTCAATGTCTTTTTGTGTGGAAATGTGAAGTATGGTGAATTTTCTTTAGATTTGTATAAATATTTTTGGAATTTTAAAATTCATAGAGGTGATCCTCATTTTCCGGGGCTTGGTTTTGTTTTTCCTTATATTTCTCTATATAATGATGATGCGTTCGTCGACAATCTGCTATCAAAAATGTTCCCTGGCCTTGTCAATAGCACATTTGAAGAGGCTGCTAGAAGAGGTCTTTATTTCTTTAGATTTATATAAATATTTTCGGAATTTTAAAATTCATAGAAATGATCCTCATTTTCCTGGGCTTGGTTTTGTTTTTCCTTATATTCCTCTATATAATGATGATGCGTTCGTCGACAATCTGCTATCAAAAATGTTCACCGGTTTTGTCAATAGCACATTTGAAGAGGTTGCTAGAAGAGGTCTTTATTTTAGTCAAGGTAAATTTTTAAAAAATTGTGTAGATTTTGTGTTGTTTTTTCTGTGGGTATTTTTTTTTTGTGGAAACTGTGTTGTTAGTGTCCCCGGGCTTGTTGCAAAAGTTGCCTAGGTTGAGAACCTATCCCATCTTTGCTGCTTTCTGAACCAGCCACATTAATCTTCTTGTTGCAATTCAAACTACTACAGTAATTATCTGAAAAGTTGCTATCCAGAATTTGTCATCCAACCAATATTTTAGATATTAAAGTGAATTGATTGTATAATAATTTTATCTTCAACAGTTTTTTGCTAAATAAACTGCCAAATAATAAACTTTCAATAGATGATGAGTCTTTAAGGTACTGCTGAAAGTAAGTGCGATTAATAGTAAATGATTGTAATTTCTTGTTCTTTAACTCTGAATCTGAGTGCTGAACGTATTGTACAAACTCTTCTGTCCTATCGCTTTCTCCTCTGGAAGTCCTTTTGATCAAGTCATCCAATTGCCTTATTTTTAAAAAAAATATAATGTGTCTGATGAGACGAATCAAGGATATTGAATTACATGTATGAAATTTTATCAATGCAATTAATTAAACTTCTAAGTTGTGTCTTGTGAGTGACGAATGCTGGTTCTCAATCGTTCCAAAGCCAGACACTGGAACGAACGTCCCTGATTAGTACTGCTTTCATTTTTAAAAAATTGGTGTATTTTTTTTAATGTTATAGGAGATTTAAATTATTATTAGAAAAAATTCATTAAATTTTTTTATATAAAAAATTTGAAATTAGATAAATTAATTTATAATTTTTATTTTAAATATTTGATTTTATATATTTCTTGAGATAGAGGTAGTATTTTAAAAACAGGAACCGGAAGGCCGGTTCGGTTGTCAGTTTTGCAATCCTATGATGAATAACTGGTCAAAATCGCGGTATGAACCCATTAAAGAACCGGTCCATCCTATATCAAAAAAGGCAAAAAAGAACAGCGGCATCATCAAGCGACGACAATGCCCCCACGGATCAGCCTTTGACAGACCTTGTGATGTTGGTTAGTCCTCAGCCCAGGCGCTGCTAGGCTGCTACCCTTCGTTTGTGATTGAATCTCAAACCCGGAGCAGCCTCTATCAAAAAAAGAAAAAAAGAACTGGCATCATCGAGTGACGATAACGCCAGCACAAATCAACCTTTGGCGGACCTTGTGATGTTGTTTAGTCCTCAGCCCAGACGCTGCTAGGCTGCTAGCCCTCGTCCGTGATTGAATCCCAAACCTGGAGCATGGATAATAGGGGGTTTCAAAGTTGATAATTTGGAGGTGAAATAACACAATTTCTCACATCAGAAATTCACAGTGAGTCTAAGTTTTTCGGACCTTTAGTGAATCACGTCGAAGTGAATTTTCGAAATTCACTGTGAATTTCAACGGCAAAACCCAACGCCACGCGTCCTCTGGCTAACTGCTACCCCCCGGCCGGAAGAGTGGTAGGCCCACTTCGTACCCCCACTCGTCTCCTCCCAGGGTGCCTGCTTGCCGTCTTCTCCCTAGGGGGTGTCTGATTCCTGCTTGCCGGCGGTGGTTGACTAGATGAAATAGAGAGAGAAACGGGAAGCGAGATGAAACAGAGAGAGAAGCAGGGGGGACGCGCCCGCGCTGAGGCGTCTGCCTATGGAAAAGTCACGGAATCGCACTCCTTGTGTGCCTGCTTGCCGGCTTCTCCCTGTGTGTCTGCTTGCCACCGGTAGTGGCTGACTGAATGAAGCAAGGAGAGAAGCAGGAGACATGTGGCCCTGTGGGGGTAAGGTACGGACATGAGGAGTGAAATTTTCAAGGTTTGAGGGGGTTACTGGTGGGGTTCATTTTATTCACGGTGAATCATGCGCCAATTCACCGAATTGGCGCATCCTTCACCTCTCAACTTTGAACCACCCTAATGATAAGAAAATGAGAAGGTGAGTTTCATTGGGGTGAAAAAAACAGACAGTGGATGCACTCATGCTGGCCACATTGGAACATTTTGATCTAACTCCGCTGATCTCAAAATTACCAATGAAAACACGTCGAGAAAGTAGCCAAGTCAGGAACAACTCCGTAAAACCAAGAAAAGCATCTCTAGCCATGAAGAAACATAACAAATCCTAAGCTACGGGTGCAAAAAAGCCACTTAAGTAGATTGAAAGATGCGTTTTACTAACCGATCTTTTCATCGGTATTTTTTAACCACTCATCTATAATTACTAAGGTTGTGTTTGGTAACAACTATTTGATCTCAACCATTAAAAAATTATTCAAAATGTTAAAACTCATTGAAACAACTAACTATTTTCCAAACGACGCCGAAGTGCAAATTAAAAGACTTTCGATCAGAAAATGTGCAAGACAAATACTTGAGATGGTAATGGAAGGAATATTCCATTAAATACGAGAATATTTCTTTCAATACTGGAGGCTGGGTGGGTGTCACATCAGCAAAAGTGGGTTCCACATCACACATAGCGGTTGATTTGCACTACTTAACGTTGAGTATTGAATTTGCATTAACAGAACAAACATAAATGGTTAAAACAGGCTAATGAATAGGAGAGTCGACAATTTGCTTTTTTCAACATTGTTAAGTGGATTTTTGCACCCGGAGCCCAAATCCTACGAACCATACAACTTAAGGTTTGTATGATGTGAAAACAAAGAAATTGTACAGGAAATAACAACCTAGGGTTTGAAAGAATCCGTGTGTTTTGTACTCGTTTAATAAGTAAAACTAAGAATAATTCATCAGTTTATTTTATAATTTTCATTCAAGCCCCACATTTTTATGGGCTTAATTACCGTTTACTCCCCTGAACTATGTTAATCTAGACAGTTTAGTTCCTGGATTTTGACCCGTTATGACTTAGATTTTCCAACGTGTTGTCCGTTGGAAAATCAAAATTTAAGTGCAATTTACCTTAGAATTGCAAAGTTAATAATGAAAACATGTATTCTAAAAATAAACCCTAATTACATGCATGTTTTGAAACATTATTTTTTTTTGAACATGAAATTTATGAAAATTTAATGTGGGGTGAGTTTTAGTATAAATAAATAAATTCTATAATAGAATAGTTATAGTAATTAGAAAAATGTATTTTGTAAGGAAACATTTATAATAATTAAGGAGTTTCAAGTGTGATTAAGAGATAATGATTAATACGTTGGAATCCTTGAAAATTAGAAACACGTTACAAATATATAATTCCTTCCTTAAACAACAGCGATGGGCCTAGCGGTCCGATGGTTGGGATTCGTCCTTGCCTTGGAGGAGGTCAGGGTTCGAATACTCTGAATCCTCTCTCAGGCGAAATTTTTTAAAGTAAATAAGGGTTTACAATGAGCCAACCGTTGGAAGGTGCATGGTTCCAACGCGTGGCGCGTTGGAACCCGGAACCCGGTGGGCCCGCTCCGTTTACTGATGCGTGTTGTATGTCACGTGGGGAATGCTTTCCAACGGTCGGGTTCCAACGAGTTGACCCGTTGGTACAGCCCCAAATATCTGCTTCTCTCCCACCAGACTTGTCAGACGCTCGGCATTTCGAAACTCAAGCAGAGGTTCGCGAAGAAATCGCCAGATACGCCTATTTCCTCATATCTTCTTCATTTTTTGATGATTTTGTGTGAAATTTATCACATCTTACTCCTCTTCCAAAGGAGATTTCAGATCTACAATTTTTTCTCATTATTACACTACGTGGGGAGGACAAAAGCTACTGCGGCCCTTACTACGGTTTGGGCCGCAGTAAGCCTATTTACGCAGTAAATGGCGTAGTTGTTGGCGCAGTAAGATTTACTACGGCCGCAGTAATTTTTTTTAAGGGTTTAACCTCTCCTTTCTCTTCATCCGCCGCACAATTCTTCTTCTTCTTCTTCTCGTTTTTGTTCTTCTTCTTCTTCTTCTTCTTCTTCTTCTTCTTCTTCTTCTTCCTCTTCTTCTTCTTCTTCTTCTTCTTCTTCTTCATCTTCTCCTTCTTCTTCTTCTTCTTCTTCTTCTTCTTCTTCTTTTGTTTCTTCTTCTTCTTCTTCTTCTTCTTCTTTTGTTTCTTCTTCTTCTTCTGTTTCTTCTTCTTCTTCTTCTTCTTCTTCTTCTTCTTCTTCTTCTTCTTCTTCTTCTTCTTCTTCTTCTTCTTCTTCTTCTTCTTCTTCTTCTTCTTCTTCTTCTTCTTCTTCTTCTTCTTCTGTTTCTTCTTCTTCTTCTTCTTCTTCTTCTTCTTCTTCTTCTTCTTCTTCTTCTTCTTCTTCTTATTCTTCTTTCGTTTCTTCTTCTTCTTCTTCTTCTTCTTCTTCTGTTTCTTCTTCTTCTTCTTCTTCTTCTTCTTCTTCTTCTGGGTTTGATTGGACGAATCCGGATGAACATTCATCCGGATTCGTCCATTTTTTTTAACTATTCAAACCGTTCTGCGCCCGTAGCGCGGTGATACGCGATGCATCGCGCCAACGCCGCATGATGAGTTCAAATGCGGACATTTCAACCGCGGCATTCACTGCGGCCCTCGCCGCAGTTGGTACCACGGGCCAACTGCGCCTGAGGCCGCAGTGAGGCCTCTCCTCCCTACCTAGTGTTAGTTGTTAGGTGTGACTGTTTCTTCAGTTTTTAGGAACTCCAAAAATTTTTAATTTGTTCGAATTTTCTTGAGTTGTTGCTCAAATCTATTGTTGTTTCGGTCATGTTTAAGTAGTTTCATGTTAGTAGAGTAAGATTTTCATTTGTTGGATTTCTTTTTAAAAAAATTGAATTAAAATACGAATTTAGTAGTTATTTATCCGAATTAAGATTTAAAAAATTGTTTGTTAATTGTTTAAGAACTCAAATAATTTGGGTTCTTTTTATTATCTAATTGTCCTTAATTAAGTAATATTTTTTCATAATTTTGAATTTTTTATTTAGTATAATCCGAATTTTACTGTTATTTTAATTAATAAATAGTTTGTTTCTCATTCTAAACCTAGATAACACATGGGTTGTTGAATTTGAGCATTAGTTGTAACTATGGGTTATTTGTGAGCATTTGTTTGTAACCATTTGTTTTTAATTTGTTCGAATTTTCTTGAGTTGTTCAACAAATCTATGGTTGTTTGGGTTATGTTTAAGTAGTTGCATGTTAGGAGAGTAAGATTTTCATTTGTTGGTTTTCAAAAAATTGAATTAAAATCCGAATTTTAGAATTAAAAAGGCAAATTTAGTAATTATTTATCCGAATTAAGAATTAAAAAAATTGTTTGCTAATTGTTCTAAACTCAAATAATTTGGGTTCTTTTGATTAACTAATTGTCCTTAACTACGTAATATTTTTTAATTTGTTCCGGAGTTTAGTGTATTTTTTTGGTTAATTAAATGCTTAGCTAAGTGTCTTTAAGTTAATATTTTTTTAACGATTAATTCTTTATTTATGCAGGCTTCTTTCACTTGTTGAATTCAAGAGATTTACCAACACTCTGAGGTAATTATAAAAATACATTTTTTAAATTAATATTGATGATATGATTCATGTTTACACATACTATAATTATTAGGTTGCCTTTATTGTATTTTAAATACGTGTTCTTTTGCAATAAATTATTACGTTGCCTTTATTGTTTTATTTGGTAAGTTCTGTGATTGTATTTTGTTAGAATGCATTTTCCAAACAACCATCTTTTGAATCTAGAGTAAAAATGAAGCATGAGATCTTGTTCCCAACCATTATCATAACACAAAGAAGAGAAATTTTCAATGCAATGCTCATGAGACTTTTGGGCAACAAGATATTTAGCATCCTCTAGACTCAACAAGTCCTCAAACCACATCATCATACATTGAGCATCAAGTCTAACAATTTCTCCCATGTCTCCAAATCGTGACTCAAAATCATCACACATGCCACTAAAATCATTCAATGAACCAATCTTCATAACCTGACAGAATAATAATCTAAAATAGTTCATGTCATGTATCAATGAAAACAATTCTTTTGCAAGCTCATGGTTCACATTATCATGAAAGTTCTCAATTGGAAGTGTGCAATCATCAATTATTCGTATTCCATTAGAAAGCACAAAATCAAAATATAGTTCTTTAAAACCAAAAATCATGAATGACGGGGGAAAACGAATATCCACCCATACTTGCTTCTTGTCTTCAAATCTCACCAAGTTCATGTTCAAGAAATTAGTTAAGGATGTACGACCCTTCACAATTTTGTGCACAATAACTTCATCACAAGCATGTTCAATAGCAATTTCTTCTAGCATGACCAAATTAGACTCTTGGACTTCATTTACTTGCAACTCATCAAATTCATGCAAGTCCTCATCAAGCTCAAATAATGGATTCCAATGCGCATCCACATCATGAAAATTTTTAAAAGGATCATACATGACATTAAAGCTCATGCTCTGATTCTTAGCACACTTCACCGAAGCAAGTTGCTCATCAACATTCAAATCATTATCATTCTCATGCATACTAGGTTCTAAATTCATGACATTTATGGACCTAGCATGCTCATTAACAACTATCATATCCTGAAAACACAAAGGAGAGTTGTGTAAATTGTTGCATTGAATTTCCAAGTCAGTTAAAGAAGAGGAAGAGAAGTTGTTACCACACTTGGAGCTTATTCCATGAAGTTCCAATTCTAAGTCGACCCGTGTATGTATGTCCAAATGTGGGACACCATGGATGTCCTCAATTTCAACCTCTTCGCACATTAGTGGGTGTATACTTTCCTCTTGATCACTCTTCCCTTCGATATCCTCCCACAAATATATTTCCTCACTTTGGTTGCACATGAGCATGTTTCGCCTTTTCTTCACCATTTCTTCCACCGATATGGCTAATTGAGCCATTTGTTGCTTGAGCTCCTCATTTTCCTTCTTTAGTTGCTCTTGCTCCAACTCAAATTCATCAAGATTTTTGTCATTCCAAGTGAGGTGGTCTTCTTGAGATGGGTGTTCATGCTCATATGGTTGTATGAGCTCATCGATTACCACTAAAATGAAGGTGACCCAAAATGTGGAGGTGAATCCTTTTGTTCATGAGCTTTCCATGGTGGCACGTCTTGAAGGGTGTACTGACCACTAATGGGATTTTGAGAATAACCACAATAGGCTTGGTCCTCGTAGTGATCATCGGAGAATTGTGAGTACCCATAGAAATCTAGATTCTCATAGTACTCTTGTTCCGTAGTTGGGCACTCTTCGTGGTAAGATGCACTAGCCAACTCCCAACCTCCATTATTTGCATGATTTGGCTCTTCACTCTCACAATGTCCCGAAGTCTCCACATATAACTTTACCATTTCAAAACGGTCTGACATTTGAGCGGATAAATGTGTGAATTGGTCTCGCTGTAGTTGGTCATCTGGAATGGAAGTCTGGATGCAATCGTCATCAATCCATGGAGTATCTTTGAGCCTTGTCATTTCTTTAAAAAAAAATTCCTGAAAAACAACGAAAATTATGTAGATATGTACAATGTAAATCAAACACAAAAACACAAAAAGAACAAGTCCCCGGCAACGGCGCCAAAAACTTGACAGTGACTCACCGCAAGTGTACGGTGGCCGCAAGTAATAAAACCGGGAGTACCGGGTCGAACCACAAGGACTTGTATTTCTGTGTGTTTTGTGTGTGAATTACGAATAAACTATGCTAACAAATTGATTAGATGGTTGGTGAGGATTAAACTAACATGCAAGAACAATAATTAAAATTGACAAAAAACAACCAGAACAATTAAACTAGAACAAGAACTTGAGTAATTAAATGATGCAATTAACTAGATTATCTCTTAGGAATTATTGCTCCACTTAGATTTTAGGTGTGAATAGCTAGAATTACATACAACTCTTACTTAAGTACATGTAGGAGAATTTATTAGATATCTAAACCATCTCTCGATGTAAATTTAGAGATAAATTAGCAACGATGTCTCGTTTCCTAGAATCAATTATGAACCATCGTTCTATAATTAAATCTAGCCTGCATTTCTCTATGGTCTAGTACGATTAGTTTATGTCTAAATCTAATCATACCACAATAACCCTCCATTGAGGTGTTTAATCAATTAATCACGGAGAAATCCAAACACAATAATAAGTAATAATCATAGAACTAGCATAATCAATTAACCCAAGTTTAAGCTTTGCTAATTCCCAAGAGATAATATCCAAATTAGCTACTTAACATGCTTAAATAATGAAATTGATGCTGTAAATAAGCTTAAAGGCTGAAGTGAAACAAGGAAACTTGTTGGGTGGCATGCAAAGGAGTTGAGCCAAAATCATCATCTTCTCCAATCTTCGATTCGCGGCAGACGGAGCACCTTCGCTGCTCCTCCATCTACTTCGCCGGAAAGCATGTCCAACACATCGGAAAGGTTGGCTCGAGACCGGAGAGGGAAGCCCGGGCCTTGGCCGCCACGTAGGAACTCCGGCGAGCTCCGCCGAAAGCTCCGATGGGAGCTCCTCCTTGTTGCTCCAACAAAACCTTTGGCTGCTCCCAAAATGATCGATGCCCCCTGCTGAAATGGGGCTTCTCTTTTAAGTAGGGCATGTTGGCAACCAAGGGCTAGGATTGATTCATTAAAGAAATCAACGGTCAAGATTGATTCCCGAAGCCAGGTGATCACCTGGTGATCACCTGGCGTGATGATCACCAGGTGATCACCAACTTCAAGACTGCAACTTGATGCTCCCCGCAATTTAGGTGATCACCAGTGATCACTGTGCGATGGATCGAGAGCTCTTGCCTTTTATGTGATCATCGAGGTGATCACCGGGCGATGGATCGAGAGCTCGCCTTTTAGGTGATCATCGAGGTGATCACCGGGCGATGGGTCGAGAGCTCCTGCCTTTTAGGTGATCATCAGGTGATCACCAGAACACGAAATTTCCCTTGTTTTGATCCTCTTGTTTCTTCTTTTGTTACATCTCGCCCCAAAATATCATGAAGTGCCAAAATCAATAATTTTATGAGGAGAACAATTCAATTTTCAATTTAATCCATTAAATACTTCCTCAAAATTAGAACATAAAATGGCCTTATCAAATACCCCCACACTGGTCAACACGTTGGTATACGTTGGAACTGTTATTTAATCACTATACCAACTGACAGGCCAGTTGGTATACACAATACCAACTGGTTAACTCGTTCGTAGCTATACCAACTAGTTTACCAGTTGGTAACCATACCAACGCGTAAACCAGTTGGTAGTAGTACCAACGCGTTGACTCGTTGGTAGAGTTGTACCAACGTGCTGGCACGTTGGATTGTCAATTCCGGTCACCGAATTTGGACACCAACGAGTAAGCCAGTTGGTAGAGAAAATTAATCAACGAGTTGGCCAGTTGGTTACAATTATACCAACGATGCAGATACTAATGAGTCGTTTCCAACGGGTAGGTCAGTTGATTTTGGCGTTTTCCAACGTATTGGCCTGTTGGTACTAACCGTTGGTTTTGCACCATTTTCTAGTAGTGTGAGCAAACGGCCACGGTAACCTGTGGAAGCGAGTTAGAAATGAGATTTACCACGAGCAGAGCTTTACCGCGGCCTTTGCCCCAATAAGAGCCGCGATAAAAACTTCATTTTCTACATAATGATAGTCCATAAAACAAACATAAAATATTTTACTCGTATGCATGCGTTAAGTACGTTATATATATTCTCCAAACTTTACTACGATGCACAACTGTTTTTTGAAAAAATTGAAAATGAAAATTAACTAAGTAAACACGTTTTCCTCTTATTTTTCCATCTTTTTGAAACTTTTATTGAAATGAAAAGTTTCCTTAGTCTGTCTATTATTTCAAAAAGATAGACATGGATAAATTATTCTACTAAAGTACCGAGTCGTTTGTCAAACTTCAGTATTTTTCCCGATTCACTATACTTTCATCAAAACACCACTATTAGCATATTTTCAAAGTTAAGTGACTAAGATGAACCGGATTTGAGTTTGTGGTCAGATTAGTCAACTTAATGGGAGCTAAAAGTATACCCATATTATTAGTATTATTTTTTAACAGCAAAAAGTTTATTGATTAATTTCAAAATAGATCTAAGTTCCCATTAAATACTACAATTCATCGAATCCGTTTATTTACCACATATGTGGAAAAACACATAGCTAAATGTACTACTAATTAACTAACTCAACTAACTAATCTATTAAACTAAAAGACTAAAACACTATTTGTAGAGATTTATTAAGAGGGTAAATTTGACACTTTCATGGTATGTGTTTTTCCACATATGTGGTAAATAAATACCCATCAATTCATCCCCATAACCATGAAAAACAGGGTCTATGATAAAAGGAATCCCCTATTATTATTATTAGCCTTATTTTTTTACGGGATCATGAAAATTGCTGCATGAGATCATTTTGGGAAAAGAAAAAGAAAAGTTGATGTGTGTTCAATTGGGTGAACAAAAAAATGTTCCATAAACCAATTAATTCTTTAATTTTTTTGTGCCAACATCATACCAAATTTGAAAAATTATTATTTCCACAAGAAAATCATTTTTCCCCATATAGGAGTAATTAATATGCCTGGATAATGTTATGATATCGTACAGCCATCGGACGACATTATGTCGTTATACCTGACATGATATTGCAGAAATCACAATATTATGATATCGTACATATAATTAGGTAAAAAAAAAACATGACATGATATCATAAATAATTAAAAATGGAAGTTTAGTTGAGATGATTAACAAGATAATGATTTTTAATACAAAAAAAGCTAGGATAGTGTTATTTAGAAGTTGTTAGACATAGAGGTGCTTGGAATAATCTTGACATGATATCATAAATAATTAAAAACCCTGATATCTATCTATGGCCTTTCTATTTAATTAAAACATTCAGTTACATGTACCATAACTACGATCCAGAGCTTCATGAACTTGTAAATGACAAGAACTCCATATTTTTTATTCTCAAATTATGACATTTATAAGAGAATGGAGCTCTTTGAAACTTTTCGTAATTAGGAGGAAGGTGAACTATTTAAGTCATAGCTTTGAATGATTATTTATGATTTTCTTTTTTATCATGGTTTCATTTTCTTGTTTGGTTTCTTTTTTGTTTGTGGATCCAGTGGATAGTAAGGTATGAACAAAGAACTCTCATATACTCTTTCTTTCCCACGAGCATTTGACTTTATACGGAGATTAAGAAAAATGATTGACTATAGGGTAATAAGGTAAAGTAAGTATATAAGACAAAAATAATTTTTTGGAGTGGGAAGGGAAATGGATGGTAATAAGGTAAAGTTGATGTAGAAAAATTTCTTTTTAAAAAACGATTAAATTTTACTGGGACGACCTAAAAATGAATATGATTGATATTTGCTGGTACGGAGGGAGTATATAGAAGAATTGCAACAGACATAAAGCAATAGGGGGACCACCGGATGACAGCACAACCACCAAAATGAGCCTACAAAAGGCTGAAGACAAGCACATAAAAGCACAGTGAAGTAATATAGATCCGTGATCTCAAATAAGACAAATAAGGCACACCTCAAAGCTTCTTAACCAAATGCTATCTCACCGTACGCGTGCAAGCAGGAGCAAACCTACCAAACCAACAGGACCACCCAACGAAACTGTAGACCAAGTAGAACCAACAAAAATCCAAGAGATAAAACGAAGCTAAAATTTACCTACTACGGAACCAAACAAGATAGGAGACTGGTGAACATATTGGCTGACTTCCTGTAAACCCCCATAACCCTGGGCTCATGCATCCGGGTGAGGCAGGAAGTCCCCCTGCCCCACCAAATTTCTCATGACCCAACAGCAACGCTAAAAACATCTTTCGTACTTCTCCAACGATTGGCATCCAGGGAAAGATCACCATCACCTCCATAGCCCTCACCAGATAGTCCTCTACCAGAGCAGAGTAGCCAGCCTAAAAGCCTCAAAGGAACCAGACCACCATCGATAATGACGACATACCAGGATTGGAAGGACTCTCCGACAAGCCTTTCCAGTCCTTTAAGGACCAACGCCGGCGACACGATCAACATAACCGGAGAGTGGTTGGCTTCACAACCAAAATCACCCCTTCAGTGGAATTGGAACGGCCAAATCAAACAATGGGTCTTCAAGCGCGAACGGGCTAGAGCGGCTCCAAGCGTTCCTTTATGTGATGGAGCGCCGCCCCGTCGCCAGAGTCCTGCTCGTGATCCAGAGCCAGACTTTGCAAGGGTAGAGATCACACCAAGCGGACGATCGAAGACCATCCAGACCAACATCGACGGAAATCCATGATAAGCAGGACAAGGATGGCATCGATCCGGCATTAGGGCGACAGCACGGACGAGCTGAAGGTGCAGACGACACGGTTGCGGCGCTGCGAAACCTAGGGTTTGAGAGAGAGAACCCATTCCGTTTTGAGTGCAAATAGAGTTTATCAATCACTATAATGAATATTTTACACAAAAAACCGTTACAGTTAACAAAAAAAAAGTTGATATAAGGATCACATATAAATGATAAAATCTAAAACAAAACTTTAAGAGGACAAAAACTTTAAATTTAATCCAAATCTTGTGTTTAACTCTCGAGCTTCTATTTGACATTCACAAATTTTCATTTAAATTTGTTATGAATGATGTTGAGTTCTATGGTAAACTGTCTAACAATTAATTATAAACATTAATTTGTGGTTATTGAAAAACCAGATGCTTAACGAATTGTGGCGGACAAGTGAAGTGGTCCAACAATGTTTTGGTTTGTGCTACATTAATTTGTTAATATTTTCCGGTCTCTAGGCTTGTTACAGAATATAAATATATATACACACACAAACACACACACACACACACACACACGTCCAAAACATACGCACGAGTCATCTTCAGATTTAAAGTAATTTCAATCAACTCAAACACCTGAATTCCAAACCTAGTTAAAATGCTTCTTCTCCAATCCTAACTTGAATTCCAATTGATCCTAATTCCTCCAAGTCCATAATGTGCAACTTGAAGATAAACAGCGAAGCTTTGTGTAAGGAACAGGGAAAGTGGACAAAATAAACTATGGGAGATGGAAGGGAGGAGGGAAGAGTGAGAACTTAGCCATATATGGGAGAAACCATTCCTAGTGCTGCTCCAACTTCTTCTCCTGCTCCAACTTCTTCTCCTGTTAACAATCATGCCATAAAAACGCTCAGATTGTGTTACAAAAATCTGATATCAACAAGATGGACAGTCCAGAGCTCGGCCAAGCATATACGTACAGAATGACAAATTATATTGGCAGATAAATCTAGCTTGGTTCACAAAGAAACAAACAAACCTGAAGTATCTGCAATAATTTTGGGTGCTGCTCCACCAGAAGGGAAAGCATACGTTTATCACTCAATAGAACCTGTTATACACAATTTTCAATCATTCTAGACACCACCGACATCAAATACTAGTATATATATGCATATGAACTTGCTTGTAGTATAAATGATCTCTATACCTGGATAGCTTCAGGAGACTGAAAGTACTCATTGAATGTTGAAGAAAACTCATGTTGCCGAAATTGATAATAAGCATGAACAGACGAAAGCATCTTCTGTGAAGCTGGCCGAAAATCGGCATTCAGTAAAATCAAACATACACAGACGATTAAAATGCATCATATATTAATCAAGTTCCAGCCGAGAGGATCAGCATTAAGTATTAGACACATCAAACATATATCAATCAAATACACAAGAATGCTTATGAAAACCAAACACCAGCCAAATTTTAGAGAACGCCATTGCCATTGGAGTAGTAACAAAACAAGTAAAATAAGAGATGGAATAACATACCAGAGTACCATTCTTGCTGGGCAGCGTAAGACTCATGAATCCGTCTGCTAACCTCCTCTGCGTACACGAGGCGGGTCTCTTCGGGAGAAAGAGCAGATTCCTTTCCCTCTTTCTCTGCCTTCTTCACTCCCTCATTCACAATTCCCTCGGCATATGAATATATGTTTCCGAACCTGTTGGTATCGAACGGACGCTCTTGAAGATGGCTAACGACTTCATGGATTGAGCGTTCGCGGGCTGGCAGCGGCCATAATGGTGGAGATTTGATTTCAGACCATCGCTGAAGAAATTTGGAAAACCGATTTTCATAATCCACAGGTGGAGGGGGTTTTTTCAGCTGCTCGGTTCGGCCGTCAACGACGGCTGCTTCAGGATCTATCGGTGGAGGAGATGAATGTTTTCGTTTCTCGGACACAGCTATTGTTGAAGACATCGATCGGTTCGCTGAAAACTAGAATTTTCATCAATTAAGCGCAAATTAGGTTCAAAAACAAAAATCGGAATTAAATTAAGACCCTAAAGAGAGATGAACTGGATTTAGTATCTAGGGATTCGGTTGAAGGTCAAAAAGAAAAACTAGAGTAAAAAGATTACTTACCGGGTGGTGGTGTGGATTTAATATCGGTTCTCTTATTCATGTTGTTGTCTCCCTTATATATTCTCCCTTCCAATTTCATTTTTACTGCCAACATGATACTAGGTGGTAGTATTTATAAATCCCAAAGCTCTCACTACGTAGTTGGGGGAGCTCGGTAGCAGGTCAGGTAGGTGGCAGCCCAAATGTTCGTGAGCCAGGTTGAACCAGGGCACCCGTTACCGGAGGCGCTACTGGGTAGCGGGCTGACCGCTTCCACAGGGATAGCGCCATGTCAGCTGCCCAGCCCGCTACCAGATTCAACAAAGCTTCCACCTGGTCAACGTGCCAGTGGTAGCGGACCTGGTAGCTGGGCACCCCCTACTACTCCCTATTATTATATTCTCCACCTTCCTTCTTCTCTTCATTTGCAAATCTAGGTTTTCTTTCGCCGGGAGCAAACGAAAGTTTTTGCTCCCGAATTTTTTTCATCCATTGTTGTTTATTTTCCTCCATTTCTTAAGTACTCACTTATTTTACATGTTAAAATAAGTTATTGGTGGTTAGTTTTAGTGATTTGATCACGTATTTTTTGGTTTAGTTTTTGGCACCTCTCCCGTGGTTCACCAGATATTTGAAGCAACAAAGAATCCCGCCGATCTGAAGCAACAAAGGAAAATATACTAAGTTTGGTATGTATTTTTTTCATTTTCATTTTGAGGTTGTGTATTTATTTAATTATTTGTTAGAAAAGTAGAATTTTTTATCTAAATTTGAGCCATAGTTCCTGTCTGTGGATATTACGTAAAATATTATATCAATAGCTTTATTTTCAAGTTTGGAAATAATGTTGTGAAATATAATATTGAATATTCATGGATTGTCCCAATTGGACAGTTTGTAAAAGTACAATCGGTATATTGAACTTTTGTGTTAGTTGTATATGCATAACTGGTACACCGACATTAATTTCGGCTCTTTCTCAGTCTTGTTCCTTATTGTACCAAATGAGGTTTTTGAAACCCGAAAAAAATGGTATAATGAGAAACTGAGGCGAGATGCTGCCGAAATTTATGTGGAGTGTATAAATTATGGATATACGACCATAAAAGTTCGGTATACTAATTGTACTTTTATGAATAGGATATGGCTCATGCACCTTTAGTTATTAGAAATTAAGTTGAAGACATTAATTATTTGTATAGGTAGTACATGAATTAATTTTTGGTTGGTTAATTATTATGTTTTTGTATGTAATTTATATTGTTATGCAGGGACTCAACATGGCTGGAGGACGCGATTGGATGTATCAGCGGTTACAAAAGGGTACTTGAGAATTAAATCCGAGATTTTGGGAGGGTCTGAAGCATTTTTTAAATGTTACATTCACGGATGCAGAATCAAAAGAGTGGGACATGGTGAAATGTCCTTGTAAAAAGTGCAAAAATCGATACTTTTTTGATAAAGCTACTGTTGGAACTCATTTATGTGAGTATGGATTTAAACCCGATTACTATGTTTTGGATTGTCATGGTGAGACCATTCAGATTAATCCGTTCATCTATGATAGTTCGAATTATGAAATGAATTATGAAGAATCGTCGTCCAACAATGCACGTGCGAGTACTGAACCGGAATCGAATAATGACTATCAAGGTTGGGACGTCCAACAAATGGTTCATGAAGGTTTAGGATTTCAATACAACGCTTTACCCGTTGAAAATGTGGAAAGTCTCGAAAACGATAATCAAAATGATGAAAATGATATTGACGATTTAGAAATGCATGACGATATTGGAAATGAGATGGTTGAAAATGAAATGGAAATGGAAACTCCTAATGAAGAGGCACAAAAATTTTACAAGTTGATTGAAGCTGCCTCACAACCTCTATATGATGGATGTCGTATTGAGTATAAGAGGTTAGCCGTGTTGACAGAGTTCTTGAACGTGAAATGTCAAAGCAACATATCAGATGCGGCATGGTAAAAAATGATGAAAGTTGTTGATGAAATATTACCTGGAGAAAATGCATTGCCACAGAGCACTGCAGAGGCGAAGAAGATGATCAGAGACCTGGACTTACCGTACTTTAAGATTCATGCATGTGAGAACAATTGCATGTTATTTCATGGTAGATTCAGTCATTTAATGCATTGTGGAGTGTGTGGCACTGAAAGGTATTTTCAGGGGGGTTTGGATCGTCGTGGGGATCTAAAACTTAAGCCGAAGAAGGTTCTACGTTATCTTCCTATCACTGAGCAGCTGAAGCGACTATACCATTCATCGAAAACGGCCGAATCTATGACTTACTATGTAAGGGCATCTGCAAACGCATCTGGTGTGATTGGACATCCCAACCAATCGCGGGCATGGAAACATGTTGATGAACTTTATCCTGATTTCGCTGGAGAAGTTGGAAATGTCAGATTAGATGCACCGATGGATTTAATCCTTTGTCTGATACCAGTAGCACCTATTTGATGTGGCCGGTATTCATCACAGTTTACAATTTACCTCCCGATTTATGCATGAAGCAGCCGTACATTTACTTGTCACTGCTAATCTCGGGACCTCGATCACCTGGACGTAACATTGATGTCTTTTTGCGACCGTTGGTCGATGAGTTAAATTATCTATGGACGACGGGTGTTCAAACGTGGGATGCGCACCGGAAAACGAACTTTACAATGCGAGCTTGTCTGTTTTGGACAATCAGTGACTTTCCAGCGTATGGTATGCTATCTGGCTGGAGTACGCACGGAAAACTTGCATGTCCATATTGTATGGAAGATGTGTCTAGTTTCCAGCTAACTCTTGGGCGCAAAGCTTGTTGGTGGGGATGTGATCGAAGATTTTTACCCCGTCGGCATAGATATCGTAATGATAGTGTCACATGGGGTTTTAGAGAGCGACGTGATGAAATCATGTATAAATCTGGGTCGGATATTCTAGCAGAGATTAATCAGATTGAGTTCCCACCCTTCGGTTCACATTGGGATAGACAGAGACCGGAAGGTTTTGGTGTGTCTCACAATTGGATCAAGAAATCGATCTTCTGGGACTTGCCGTACTGGCCTCATTTGTTGGTCAGGCATAACCTCGATGTGATGCATATAGAGAAAAATTGTTTCGATAATGTCTTCTACACGGTTATGAATCAAAAAGGGAAGAGTAAAGACAACGAAAACTCAAGACGTGACCTTCAGGTGATGGGGATCCGAAGTGAATTGCATTTGTTTCCCGGACGTGATGGAAGACCTGCATGTAAACCTAAGGTAATTTACACTTTGAGCCAAGAACAGATTGAGAATATTTGCAATTGGTTGAAGAATACTCTGAAACTTCCCGACGGATATGCGTCTAATATTGGAAGCTGTGTGAACACATCTAATAATTCATTTTACGGCATGAAGACCCACGATTGTCATGTTTTTATGCAAAAATACTTCCAATTGTCTTACGTGGCCACGTTCTCGTTGATATTTAGGTTCCATTAGCGGAATTTAGCAGATTCTTTAGAATAGTTTATGCGAAAGAATTCCGGTTAGAGGACATCGAGAAATTGGATGAATTTATTGTTGTGACGCTGTGCAAGCTCGAGAAGATCTTCCCTCCATCATTCTTTGACTCCATGGAGCACCTAACTGTGCATCTACCATGGCAGCTTAAAATTTGTGGTCCTGTCCAATTTTGGTGGATGTACGGGTTCGAGAGATGCATGAAGACGTTGAAACAAAAATGTGTCAATAAACAATTTAAGGAAGTCTCGATTATTGAGAAGTATTTGATACAAGAGGTTGCACATTTCTGCGAGCATTACATGGATGACAATCTCGGTACGCATGTCAACCCGCAGATACGCAAAACGTGCCAGGATTATGGTTTATCAGGTTTTAACCATCCAATTTCACACTTTGAGGAACTTAGGAATAGAGTACTAACGAAGAAGGAACTGCGACATGTGCAAACGTATATTCTCATGAACTGTCCCGAAGTTGAACCATATTTAAGGTAACTGTCCTGATCATAACCTAGTTGAAACGATATGCATTTCCTTACATATCTAATTAATCGTATTTTTCATTTGTGCAGTCAATTTAACGAGGTTGCATGCTCTCGCTACCCCGCATTGGCCACTGATGGCTTAGATAAGTATCGTTTTTCACATTTTACTGCGTGGTTTAAGAACTTGGCTGAGAAAAATCGATGGTCGTTTCCCCCGTTATTGTGGACCACAGACGACGATCAACTCATGGGGTGGCGCATTTGTAAACGGGTTCAGGTTTCATACAAAAGAAAATGGACTGAGAAAGACAACTGCTAATTGGGGCGTTTGTGTGTTTGGAGATACAAATGAGGCTGATTGCGTAGATTTTTATGGTTGGATTGACGAAATCTTGGTGCTTCGCTACAACGAATTGAAGCTGACGGTGTTCAAGGGGACGTGGTTTGACCCATATAACGGTGTAAGTACAGATAAGCACTCTGGGATCATCGATGTCGAACACACATCTCTATTAAAAACGTACGACCCTTTCATACTTGCAAGTCAGGCACAAGAAGTCATTTATATCGAATACCCCTCTAAACACTGGGATTTGAAGCGCCGACATTTTAAAGGTGAAGGTCGTCAACGATCCATGTCAAGTTCATCGGAGGATATCACAGGCCCGAGGAATGAAGTCGATCCTCTACAGGAGCCAAGAATTAAAGAGACCATAATCGTTATAGATAATGATGTGCATGTATCACTAGTTGATTGTCAAGTCGAGCCGGAGAGACTCAAATTTCAGAATGAAGTAGAGGATGAGGCGAATTAGGAGCTTGCGATAATTTACGTATATTTATCTTCAATGTATGCATTTATGAATGTGAACTTCAAGGTTCTTTTTTAAAGTTTACAATTGTTGACAGTATTCATATAGTAATTTATAAATTATATAGTAACTATAAATTATTTAGTAATTATATAATAATTATATAGTAATTTATAAATTATATAGTAATTATATAGTAATTATTAATTATATAATAATTCATATAGTAATTATAAATTATATAGTAATTATAAATAATTTAGTAATTATATAGTAATTTATAAACTATATAGTAATTATATAGTAATTATTAATTATATAGTAATTTATAAATTGTATAGTAATTATATAGTAATTATTAATTATATAGTAGTTATTAATTATATAGTATATAGTAATTATATAGTAATTATAAATTATATAGTAATTATATAGTATATAGTAATTATATAATAATTATATAGTAATATATAATAGTATATATTTTTTAAAAAAATTAGGCTGGTAGCGGGTATGGTAGGGGAAAGCCCGCTACCATGAATTTAAAATGGTTGGCGGGCGTTTCGAAATTCAAAACGCCTGCCTCGAGACAGCCGAAAGTTCGTAGTAGCGGGTAGGTAGGGGAGCGCCCGCTTCCATATGCCCGGTAGCGGGCTTGGTGGCGGGCTGCCCGCTACCGAGCCTTTTAAACCTAGATCTGCGAAACTCTCTCCCATTTCTTCCCCGACGAAACCCCTACCTCTCCTCCGAAAACCACCGTCGGCCACCGCGTTCTTCCCCGTTTCTGGCACCGTTTCGCTTCCTTTCTTGGTGGATCAACATTAGAAAGATCAGGTATCATCTTCTCTTCTCTTTTTTCGGGTTTTTGATGGTTAGAAAGTGTGTATTTGACAATTTTTTTCTTAAGCTTTAAAACCGCCGGCGCCACCGCGTATTTTCCAGCACCGGCCGTCTCCACCGCCATTTCAAGGTGTTTTTTGTGGTGTTTTATGAATTTTAGTATTTTATGAATTATTTTAGTATTTTAGGAAGTTATTGAGGTATTTTAGTATTTTAGGAATTATTTTAGTATTTTAGGAATTTATTTAGGTATTTTAACTATTATTTATGAATTTGTTAGTATTTTGTTGGATTTAAGTATATACTTTAGGATTTTTAGGAAAATAAGATAATTTGTTGAATTTTAGTATTTTAGGAATTATTTTAGTATTTTAGGAATTTATTTAGGTATTTTTGCTATTATTTATGAATTTGTTAGTATTTTGATGAATTTAAGTATATACTTTAGGATTTTTAAGAAAATAAGATAATTTGTTGTTTAGTGTTTTTGGAATTATTTAGGTATTTTAGTTATTTTTTTCTATTATTTATGAATTTGTTAGTATTTTGTTGGATTTAAGTATATACTTTAGCATTTTTAGGAAAATAAGATAATTTGTTGAATTTTAGTATTTTAGGAATTATTTTAGTATTTTAGGAATTTATTTAGGTATTTTAGGTATTTTTGCTATTATTTATGAATTTGTTAGTATTTTGTTGGATTTAAGTATATACTTTAGGATTTTTAGGAAAATAAGATAATTTGTTGAATTTTAGTATTTCTTAAAGTTTTAGGTTAATTTGAACATTTTGAGTTTTTCGGCTGTACTAACTATTATGTCTTCTAAGGATATGACTTCTGAAACGCCTGATAGTGGTCACGGGTCAGGACGTGATTCCACGACCGGGGGACGTTATGGGGGTCGCACCGGCTCCGGTCATATAGGACGTGGTCGCACTCCGCGGTCCAGCACTTCTGTTGGATCCTCGCTCACTGGTGGGTCATACCCGCCCGTGGATGATCAGCATGACACCCCGATGGATGAAGCGCTCACGCAGTTACTCCCACCTCCAGAGATAGCTCCAGATGGTAGGAGGCTAATTCTCGTGGGCCAGTAAGTGGTTAGATTTATGTTTAATTTGTTATTTTTAATTTATGTATATAAAGTTTATTGTTTTAATTTTTGTTACTTTTAATTTCTGTAGCCTTGGATCGACGTTTCACAATGTCTATCAGGACATTCAGACTGTCTTCCGTGAGCGTTATATCGGTATCCCGCCGACTTACACGGAGTTGTCAGAGGAAGACAAAGACGCATGGGTGGTGAAATTCGCGGTATACTATTGCTTAATTAATATGTTCTTTATTCATTAATATATAGTTATATAAAGTATTAACTAATTACAAGTATCCTGACTCCAGGAAAAATATGTTTGGCGGGCGCGCACATCTGCTGCAGATGATGTCGAGGAACATCTGCACCAGATGTGGGCCAAGATGTACCGGGGGAGGAAGAGTAAGATCATCTCCGACTACCGGGCCAAGTACCCCCTCACCGAGGAGAATCCGACTTACGATCACTGGCGATCGAAGAGGCCAAAAGGGATCCCTCAAGCCAACTGGGAAAAGCTGATTGATGGGTTGAATACCGATGAGTTCAAGAAGATCTCCGAGAGGGCCCGAAAGAATGCCACCTTCGAGGCGGCATTGAAGCCGCGAAAGAAGCATGGCTCGAAGACAACGCAAATTGCCTACGAGGAGATGGTGATCCGAGAGCGTCGGCTCATCACCATCACCGACTTCCGACGTCATTGGGATGGTGCGGACAACACTAAGTTCGAGGTAAAAATATTAAAGTTATCGTCCTCGTAATTTTAGCATTTACATTTATTTATCCTAACTGCTGCATTATTTGTTTAATAGGAGGAGTATACACGGATGGTGCTGGAGAAGTACCTGGATCATGACTCGCCCCCTTTTGATGAGGCGATATTCCGAGCTGTGACAGGTGGGCCATACAAAGGCCGTTGGGTTGGCGCTCCCCCGCAACTAGTCCATCCGGAGCACTTCCGGCCACCTCGGGCATCTCAGGTAAACTAATTTCAAAATAGTTGGAAGTTTTCTAAAATATCTACAAGCTTTTAAATTGTTTTTAAAGTTATTTTAATTCACATCCTTTCAGCGCGAGCTTGCCGCTAAAGAGGCGTGCCGCAAGGCGGAGGAGGATCGCCTCAGGATGGAGGACGAGTTGCGTATACTGAGGGAGCGTCAGGCTGAGTACGAGGTTCATATGAACCGTACTATTCAGCATGAGCGACGTCGGTCCGAGGAGATGCAATAGGCTCTTCGTACGGAGATGCAGCGGCAGTACAACGCATCCTTCAGCGTCGTTTGGGCCAGCGCTGATAGAGCGGGGCATCGTACAACAGCATCAGGTGCCCCGGGACTTGGTTGCGGGAGGATCATCCCGGCCACCGCAGGACCAGTACGTGCTACAGCAGCAACTTCAGTGGAACTCCTGGGGCACTAGAGGGTTCCAGAGGCCGTACATCCGCGGTGTTGATTATTATATCCCGACGATACCGACGCCACAGCAGCAGACACCTCAGCAGCCGCCGTAAAATATTGTGTTCGACCCGGAGTTGTTCAGGCGGAGTAATGAGACGTTTAACCCATTCTCTTCGGGGTTCAACAGACAGTTATTCGGTGATTCGGAGCACCATTCCCCGCCGCGTGAGGATCAGGGTCCCGATTACGATTTGTCACCCCCGTAGGAAACTTTTGTAAAATCTATTTGATTTTGGATGTTTTTAATTGTAATTGATACATTTGGAATTAATTTATAATTAAATTTATTTCTGTTTTTAATTATAATCTATAAATACTAATAAATAATATTATTATTGAATCATTTATTAAATGATGATGCTGACATCCGATTTTTGCCCGGACTGTTATAATATAGTTCGTAATTGTGATTTTCGGTATTTTTATTTCTCGTGATTTTTGTCCTTTTATTTTATGTATTTTTGTCACTACCGTTATTTCATGTGATTTTGCTCGTTTGCATTATTTTACGTACTTTTTGTCATTTTTATTATTTTATGTGATTTTCATCATTTCGCGTATTTTTATTATTTTCATTACATATTTTTATTATTTTTAATTGTTTTAAGTGTTTTTCTTCTTTTTAGTCTATAATTTAAATGTGTTATTATGTTTAATTAACAAAAATGAAAAAAAAAAAGAAAAAAAGACTTACCACGAGCGTGCTCCTCCTCCTCCGGATCCGCCTCACATGTTGTTCTTTCCTCCAGGCGCTCCTGCTCCTTCATCAGCATACTTGTAAGCTTTCTCTCCTACCATTGGACAATAGCATGATCATCTTGGTGTGTAATTTGGTGTCCAAATTCTCAAATCTAGCTATAAATGGATCCAAATGTTGGAGAGATCGGGGGTGGAGCTGCAACCAAAAACAAAAAAACAAAGAAAAACATCTCCCTGCCTTCAACCACCGCCGACGTCCATCTCTCCTCCCCATCCACTTCCTCTCGTCACAAAAATCCGCCTTCATCAGCACCGCCACGCCACACCGGTCTCAACCCTCCATCCCACGTCGCCGGAGGTGGCCAAACGGAGGAGAAAACGCCGCCGACCCGCCGGACCTCCTCCTCCATCCCCTCCGTTTTGCTGCGTTTCACCACTTCTATCTATCACCATCAGCTCCACCACGACGAGACGAAGCCAACCCACCCTTTCACGCTGCCGGATACGGCCTGAGCACGGAGAAAACGCCCACAATCCGATCCGACGCCGGCAACCCGTTTTCTCTCCAACCGGAGCTCCATTCACCGCGCCACCACCGCTACCACCCTCTCCGGCTGCCTCCGGGATGACCTGCCTCTGCTCCGCCGTCTAAAAGCCTACTCCGGTGCCGGCCGCCGTCCACTCCGCTGCCGGGTCACACTACGTGAAGAAGAAAGAACTGCTGCAGCAAGTATAAGTTTTTGGGTAAATCACAACTTCAGTCCCTGCCCCTTTATTTTCATCCTTTCTCTACTTAAACCCCTTTGTTTGTCCATAGTTTCATTCAAGCCACTCTTTCAACTTTAAAACTCTACACTTTGGGCACTAGGCCTAAACCTTTTGTGTTTTAGTTAATATTTTTGTTATTATGTCAATTTGATTTATTTTAATTTTATTTTCAAGATATTTTGAATTTTTATTAGTCATCTGAATTACTAAAAATCTTTTTCTTCTATTTTTGGTTTTATTATTTGTCTTTTTCTTTATTTCTTAAAATCAAGCAAAAAAATCTAAAAAGAACCCGTGGTACCAATTTTGGGCGTACGAAAATTAATCATTTTTGTACGTAACTGACGAACGATTCCAGATCTCTCGTAGACCATTTTCAGGTTTCCAATCGACCTAGGAAAAAGATTGGTGGCGACTCCATCTCGAAAACTCACGTCGCTACAGATGAGAATAAAGAAATCATTTTTTTAAAAAAAAAGATGGTAGCGGGATTGGTAGGGGATGCGGCGCTACCAGCTGTGTCAACTGGAAGCGCCCACGTGACCATAGGGTAGCGCGCTACCCGTTACCGTGCCCCTACTAACGGTAGCGAGCTGGGAAGCGTGGGCCTGGAATAAGCGAAAGAAAGGAAGCAGGCTCGATAGCGGACGATCTCGCTACCGTGATAGCGGTCTCCGTAGCGGATCGCCCCTACCGAGACCCAATTAATTACGTAGTGTCTTGAGAAGCTGTGAATTGTTGAACAACGTTTGTAATTTTTATTTATTGTCAGGTTTTACTTGCGTTTTGTCTAGAGTGGAAGACAAATTCAAACTCTATTTTTAGGACCGTGCTAGCCTACCCCCAAGGGTAAGTGCCTTGACCCAGCTGGCATCATACATGGTAGTCATGTAGGTGGATGATTAGGCTATAATAGGGGGTTTCAAACTTTGGGAGGGGGAGAAAAAATTTTCACCAAATTTGATATGATTATCCACCAAAAATTCATCCCCATTTTTTGGAACCTCACATCTTCTTGAATCATTAGGGGCTTCAATCTTTCCAATTTAGAGGTGAATTTGAGGAAGTTCACCTCTCCCAAAATTGGTGAATCACCCCCCAAAATCATCTACTTCTCTGAAAGTGAAAGTGAAAGTGATTTTCGTCCGTGAATCACCTCCCAAAATCTTCTACTTCTCTGTAGTGCTTAACCTTTGTGGAACAACCGCCGACGCCATTCCGTCCCTGCTCCGCCACCATCCCCACCCCGCCTCACCGTCCCTCGCTCCGCACCGTCCACTCGATTCTTGGCGGAGTGAGTTTTGTGCAGATCGTTTGATGGCGACAGACGAGGAACGAGAGACGGTCGATGCAGATCTTAACCGTCGCCTCGGAGATCTTCCGCCTCTGCGGCTCGCGAAATGTCCTGCCCGATGAAATCTCCGGAGCGTGTGGGGTTGCGCGCTCGAGTTCGTGGAAAAGCGGTAGGAGGTTTGAGGTCAGTCGCAGTGAGGTGAATTTCGTGGGTGAATTGGTGGACTTTTTGGTGGATTTGTTTTCTTTCATCAACCATTAATTCTGAAAATCACCTCCAAGGATAGAGGGGCCTACCTCAAAAAAGGCAAATGAGTGGAGTAATCAGTAGAAAAAGGCGGGTAGGGGGTGGACAGAGGTGGGGCCCACCGAGCAATCAAGGTGATTCACTTCTCCTTTCTGATATTCACATGTTGGATGAGGTCCTATTTTGTACGGTGAGTCACCGAGTTTGTGGATTGTGGAGGTGAATTCCAAAAAATTCACCTCCACAATACAAGGTTTGAAACCCCCTAATATTTTGGTAAAATTATAATAACAGTCCTGAGAAAATTTAACTCTCGCAGAGCCCGCATTATAATCACGCACGTCCTCATGTCAGAATAAGGATCCGACATAATGCCCATTTATATTTTGTCATTTTTTGGTTTTTATGTCTAAAAAACGTTTGTCTTAACTTCTTGTTTGACCTTTTTTATTGGAGTGTGGATAGGTTGTGCCAATGGCACACTATGTGTGCCCCTAGATATAAAAAAGAAAGATGATACACGCGAATCTTTCTACTGTCCGCGTTTGCCGGCGACAAATTCGGGACTGCTATAAGGTGAGTCGATCACCTTCCTTTCTCTTGCAGAAACGAAATCCAACAACAAGCCAACCAATCGACCTCCTTTCTCGCACGAACGCGGCAAAAGGACGACAAAAAACAAGCAACCACCGTCCTCCGTGACAAAACCACCAGCCACGCCGTAGTGTTCAACCAAAACTCGAGTCTACGGCGCGTAAAGTTGTTCTTCCTGTTAATAGTGATGCTCTACATCAAAGTTATGATGCTCCCTACTAAAGACTGACTCAACATTTCGGCATATTACCAAAATTAATTAGATTTTTTTACCACAAATAACGTGCTTCTTGCACCAATGTGAAGCTCTAATTTAACATCATGATGTCTTTCTCAATAAATCATCATGCTCCACCTTGTCCATGTTTGTCAATAAATGGATGATCTTTGAGGTATAACGGGTGCAAAGAAAAAATATGGTGCTCTTCGTTCACAATGATGAACTTCGTGAAAGTGTGATGCTCTTTAGTCAATTTAAAATGCTCGTGTTTTAAAAATTGATGCTCTTGTTACCAAAATGAACTAGACGATAAAACTATATTTTTCAACTTTTAATGTTATGAATGCTCTTAATGACATATCCGATGCTCGTAGATTCCATGGTGATGCTCGCGCTTTGAATATAGTGTTACGTCATTAACAAAGTATGATATCTTGGTTCAAAATGATGTGCTTGGTGTCACGAATGATGCGCTTACGTAAAATTATGATGCTCTTGATAAAGTATGATGCATTCGTTTAATATGATGCTCTTGGTGTCATGGATGATGCTCTTTATTTCAAGTATGATGCTCTACCTATCAAAAATGATTTACTCGTTTTGATGACTTAATCGTGCACACATTTTCTTCATCATCTTAAAATGATGCATTTGATGACCATAACGATGCACTTCCGTTGCACTATTATGCTCTCAATTACAAACATTGTTCACATGTTCTGATAAATTAATTATTCACTCGTTTTCTTTAACCTTACAAAATGATGAAGTTATCAAACTGATGCTATATGTGATTAAAATGATGCTCCTTTTATAAGTATGATGAGCTTAGCACTTAAAATGATGTTACATCTGTTAAGTATGCCTTTATGGTGCAATGTAAGTGATTTTTGTTTCAATGAAAAATTTATCTTCTCGAAAATCATCACTAATTGGCGTTATTAAGTTCATTATAATAGATTTAAGCATTATTTGTATGCAATTCGTGGTTATATCATTTTTACACAAAAGAGCATCATAATTAATCGAGAGCACATCATAATTATATGTAGGAGCATCATAATTTTGTTATGCTGCGAGTTGCGATTTCGGACTTGAGGCAATTTTCGTCGTTCGGCTCAGAAATGGCTGGGAATGAAGCGTCGACGACCGGGAAGAGATTGACGGCTTGGGCGGAGTCGATTACCGCCTTGGTTGGCGGATTTCGCCGGATCGGATAAGCGGGTCGGCTTGGCGGAGTCGACGTCCGGTGGTTGTTGATGGAGGGGGAGACAATCACTGAGTTGCTAACTTCCGGCCAGTGTTTAAGGGAGGAGCTACCGTGGTCAAAGGCTAGAAGTGAGAGGTGGTGGATGGTGGTTAAAATCTCCGTGGAAGTCGACGCAATGAGCGGGAGAAGAGAAGGAATGGCATTGTTGTAATTAAATAGACTTTGGCACAACCAAGACATGTTGAGGGTGGCACACTATAGCTGTGCCTTTTTATTGATACGATGTTGTCCAAATTAATTGATCATTCAATTACCATTGTATGACATTAATATTAAAGTAAATTTTAAATTCAAAATAAAAATAATAAAATTTGGGTGGCATAAAAAAATGTTTCTAAGTGATCGAGTAGCATAAGAAATCCTAAAATAAATAGTAGGAAAACTGATGGATGAAAAAAGTAATAATTTAAAGATGATTAAATAAATTTAAAGATATTAATTTAGAGCCAACTAATTTTATTGATCAATTCATTAAGTTTGTTACCATAATTATTTCGTTTTCCTTCAACTCGTTTTTAGTGTAAGCCAACTTCGCCTTTAAAATGGTAACATCATTTATAGTATTGTATGAACTCATGATAGTTGAAAAAGTATGCACAATTTATGTTTTTCTTGAATTAGAGGAAAAAAAATATCAAATGGTTACAAAAAAATCGTCAGACTCGGCATTTAATTTATAATTTTTTTATTTTTATATCATTTTTATATCAGGTTAAATTAAGATACTCCTAACTTGATCAATCAATTGTTGAAAAAGTTTTATTCGATTGTCCGTTAGATTAAGGTAGTTTTATGGATTGATCAGTCAATTAATCAATTAATTTATTCAATAAAATTATATAATATAAATAAATGTAAAAACATTTCTAAACTAATATACTATTAATACCCTATAATAGGTTTAATTTCTTTTCTTTTCTTTTTTTTGGGACCCCACCCCTTAGCTAGCTCCCTTGCCCCCCAAAAAAAATAGTACCACATACTCCCTCTGTCCCAAAATGGATGTCCAAAAAATAATGCAATACGTTTCATTTTAATAACTTTTTAAATACTAATTCACCAAATCGTCATTTTCTCTAAAGTTTAAAAAATAAAATATCAAAAAATAGTTAATATGGATATCTTTCTTCTTCAAATAAAATATTTTATTTATTAATATAAGTCTGTAATTTTTATTATTAGAATATTTATCGTTATGGTTTAATTTTGTTTTACTGATCTTTATCGATTTTTGTGTTTAATTACATCTTTCAATATAAAAAAAAGGGTAAAATGGAAAATCAATACCAAAACTTTCTTACCTTAATGTCTGTTTCAAGTTAAAGTGTTGCATTATATCAAATAAAATAAAAAGGTAAAGTTGATGTAAAAAGATAAAGACTTAATTATCATCTACTCCCCTGAACTATAGTGACTCGCTCACTTTAGTCCATGAATTATAACTCGGAGCGACCCAGTCCCTGAACTATGCGTCGTCAAGCAGTTTAGTCCTTTGACTATATTCTAGTTAGTTGACCTGAGTGAAAAATATCCATTGTGATCCTTAAGCTTTTGTAATATTCTCTTAAGTACCCAAAAGTTACAGATTTGACTTTTGACTTCTCTATCTAAACAACCAGTACAAAAAACGAACATATAAAATCAAAAATTCCATGTTTGCAGAAACAAGCATGGTTAATCCGAGCATCGGGCATGGGGCAAGCTTCATTTGGGTGCGATTTAGGATGAGCTAGGGTGAAACAATGGAGGCCGATGGTGAAGATGGTGCACGAGAGAAGGCAGTTGAGGTGGCTAAGATACCTTTCACCCTCAAACTTTCTGAATTTCACATTTTAAACTCATTTCTCGATTTCTTGTGACATCAATCACGAAAGCTTTAAAATCTTACAACTAGGGCACTGAACCGTTAAACATTTGACGACGTTAATGCCACGTGGACTGAGTTACCGGGTCGATGGACTAAAATGCGTGAACTTATATAGTTCAGGGACCGAGTCGCTCCGAGTTATAATTCAGGGACTAAAGTGAGCGAGTTACTATAGTTCAGGGGAGTAGATGATAATTAAGCCAAAGATAAAAGTAACATTTTGAAGTGAGAAGAGAAAATTAGTGTAATCAGTTAAAGTTGATGTAAACATATTTTCTTTTTAAGTAACATATCAGTTTTGCTTGGACAACCCAAAAATGAAAATTATCAGTTTTGATGAAATTTAACAAATTTGATATATAACAAAAGGGAGAGAGAAAGTGGATATATCATATTAAGCTAGTAAAATGACAGTCTTTATAATATTGTATTTCTTGTGAACATTGATATAAAAGTAAAAGTACTGCAAAAGTTGTTGATATTAACTTTTGAGAATAAATATAATTTTGAAAAAATTATAGGTCTAGAGTGTTAAGTCAATATCTCATATGACATGAATAAAATTGAAGAGTTAATATACTCGATAACATATAGGAATAAGATGTTATCTCGAAATTCTATAGGACTATAATGTTATCTCGAAAACCTATAGGACTTCAATCAACTTCCATGTGTACATAATAAATGGTTTTGCCATGTCATAGCTACGTAGGACTCTTTTGTAACGCTAAGGACTTGTTCGTGAACTCAAAATTTTTTAGAACTTACTCGTTAGAAATGACAAATCTATGGGACTCTTTCTGTATTTCCTCCCTCTAACTTGAGATTTCTAATTTGCTATCTTACGCGATGACTTCTCCATGAATGTGTAGTGTATACACACACAAAAAAATAGTTGTGATTTAACTCCATTATAGTCGTAATTCTAAATAGGTGTACCTTCGGATTTTAGATAATGAAAAAAACTTTTATTACCCAAGTGTGCAATTTCCATATGTATAGATAACTGTTACATGACAAAAACAATAAGAAACTTGATGTTACTTTGTTCACGAATGGAATTTTGAGAGTAAGAAGCCAACCCATAGGAAAAATGAGGAAACAATTGGTCAAATTTTAGTTTACCAAAATTGTTTGATCTTTTTTCCCCAGTTTTTTCGGTTGCAAAGCTTAATTTGTTTGATTCGGTTTTTCACAGTCGGAAACAGAAAATCGCTCAGACCAATCAATTTAGTTCGGTTAAAACCGAACCAACCGAATGTCCACCCCTACACTTTACACTTTATATCCATATGTTATATGGCTGTCTAGTTTCTAAATATAGTTTTTAACTATTTTTTTTAAAAAAATTCTTCCTACTAATTAAAAACTAAGTTAAACATAAGTATGAAATTAAAACAGAACATTTTTTGTGGAGCAGAGGTAGTATTTGTAGTAATATGTGACATTTTTCAACATGTATGTCACCAACAACATAGGTTGCGCATACTTCTTCAGCTCATCATGAATTTATACAACATTATAAACGTGCTATCATTGCGGAGGTGAAGTTGGCTTACACTAGAAATGAGTTAAAGGAAAATGACATTACGATTTCCAGAGTTGATGAATTTGATCAACGAAATTAGTTACCTATGAATTAACATCTTTAAATTTATTTAGTCGCCATCACTTTTTTTATCCATCAGTGTTCGTACTTTTTTTTAGGATTTGTTTATGTTAGTTGATCTCTTAGGAATATTTTTATGCTACCCAAATTTTAGTAATTTTTATTATTTTAATTTTGAATTTAAAATTCATTTTAATATTAATGTCATACAATGGTAACTGATTGATCCACTAATTTGGACAAAAACGTATCAATAAAAAAAAGGACAAACAAAAATCTAAGATAAAAGTTTTTGACATAAAATCCAAAAATGATAAAATATAAACGGACATTGTATTGGAAAAAATTAAGACAAAAAGATCGATCCCTTCCCCATTTTTTAAATATTGATCTTTCTGACGTGAGGATGTGCGTGAAACGGCTTTGATGCAGGGAATGCAAGAGTTAAATTTTCTCAGGGACGTTTTTGTCATTTTTCCAAAATACTATAGCCTAATCATTCATCTACGTGTCTGTCACATATGATCCCAGCTGGGCTAAGGCACTTACCCTCAGGAGCAGACTAGCAAGATCCTGCAAAAATGTCTGTGAAAGATGGAAAAAAAGCGCATACATACACATGTTCTGTTGAGAAAGAGTTAAGAGCTTGTAAGACATACTAGAAGCTAAATTACAAATAGGAAATTACATATTTTAAACCCTCAGACTTTAAGCTTCGTCATGGTTTATTGGCTTATCTGCATCATTATTTTTCTTATGCCATTTTGGTTTCAAATGTAGCTGCATTGCCAAAACAAATTAAATGGTCAGAATTATTCAATGTGAATTCATCACAAACGCGTAGCAAAAAATTAAGAAATTCATATTGCAATTTCAGAATAATAAGGTTTGTTGATAGCAAAAACAAAACAAAAAAATTCAAACAGAAATCTTGAACAAATGATAAATCATATATCGGATCTAGAAAAACCCATAACAAACCTAGATCTGGAAAAAAAACTTCATCATAAGTTAAAAATCTTCAACCCCACCATCATTCATCTTCTCTAGATCTCGCACAAAATCTTCATCAGATCTCAGATCTGGAAAAAAAAAGAACAGCAGATTGGCAAAAATCAACACCAGAGCACCAAACCAGAACAAACCCTAACCCTGGAATGCGAGCCACCGGTGGGAGAAGGGAGATGGGACGAGATCTTTCTGGAAATAAAAGAAAAGGGGAGAGCTTGAGAGAGAGAGAGAGAGAGCGAGACAAGTGAGGGAAACAAAAAATGATTGATATCTGCGACGTAAAAAATGAAATTAAAAGGGTGAGTGAGTTTGAAGCGGGCTCGTAACGACCCAAAGTGAGACTGAGCTTCGTAACGGCCCGTTCCGCTTCGAGGCCGTTACAAAAACCCTATCGGTTACATAGTGTAAGCACCACGAGCTCCATGCTATATAAGCCTGGTTTGTTGGGTCCATGTTGATTTTTCAATGGTATTTTTTTAGGAAAGACTGCTTATATTATTTCATTGAAAATACTACAAGCTAGGGGGAAACATTAAAGCGTCAAACATCCAACAAGATAAAAACATACTAGACAAATAAAAGTTCTGAAAAGGGAAAAGACTAGAAGTTCCCGATTGTCCTTAGAATGCAGAGGTCTTCCAATAAAGCCGAGAGACTTGAACACGCTAGAATTACTCATGGTAGGTTTGAGCTGGACTTCAACTGAATCCGGGGCGCACCAACTTAGCTGCACATGAGCTAAACGCCAACTCGTCATGATGTTGCGCAAAACAGAAGACCAACCAACTTTATCAAAGTAAACCAGTCAGCAGACACATAAACCAACATGAACAATAAGATAAAAAGTACGAAAAATAAAAAGCAAAGCAAGAACCTAAAACCTTCAAATGATGGAGAGAAGGATAGTTCACAATTATCTCCTCATCCAAGCCTAGAAATCACTATGCTAGGTGAGGCAGGCCAGACCACACAGTCGGCCGGCAATGGCTGCCGACGTGAAGTTGCGCAGACCGAGGCAAAAAAGGGCAGTGGAGCATGGCTCCGTCTCGATCAGGCGATCTGGAGGAGAGAGAGAGCAAGGAGAAGCAGGCTACGCTGACCGAACGTAGCCTTCGCGCACCGATAACGCACAGAGAACACGCCGGCCTTGGAGAGATGCTAGCGACGCAGGAAGCAAGGAGGAGCAAGGGTTGTGTTGTCATACGAAATTGCCGAAGAAAAGCTGAGAGCACCGCCGATAGAGGAATGAGCGGGAGCATTGGAAGGAGAAGGAGAAGGCGAATGCTGGCGTGGATTTGGAAGCGGCACCAAAGGTTGGCCAGGAGAACATCATGAGAGCCAAAAGCGAGAGAGAGAGAGAGAGTGGCGGCCGTTGCTGCCTTTTTAATGGGGTTTTTAATTCAAAGTCTCTTTCATCAATGTATCAAGAATTCAAGAAAACTTTCTAAATTAGAGGAGAAATATCAACAAAAAGAGAGAGAGAGAGAATTTTTCGGTCGCATTCAAAAGGGCTCTCTCAAACAAAAGAGTTGAAACGATTACAATGGAGCTTGGAGAGTTGGCAATATTTTTTTTACTGTTGTCTTTTGAGGTTTTATGGTGGATCATTTTTATTGGGGAGTTTTAATAGGTGTTTGAAGTTTAGGTCCTAATTTCTCTTTCGGCTCTAATGGTGTATCTTTTTTGGTTCTTTAATAAAATTTATTCAATTGCCTTTAAAAAAAAAAGTGCTCTATGATACTTATATAGATATCACTAGTAAGTACATTATAGCATAATTATTTAAGAAATTTAATACTTTTTTTAGCATAGAAGTTTTGCAAAGAATTTCTTGTGCAACTTGCCTACCACATGCATTTGCACCAATCTGAACCGATGTTGTTAAATGCGTTAAGCTAAAACTTGACAATGAAAAAAGGGAATACATAAAAATAAATAAGGCCTAATTACTAATTATTATCCTAAACTTTTAGGACTCATTTAAAGAAGGGCTTGGATTATGACTCACCTTAATTCGATTCCCTAATTATGCAAAGTAGTGCATCTAAGGGCTTTGATTCAGTAGCTTGTTTAACAACATTAGATTTCTAACGGCTAGGTGACCAAACTGTAATTCTTAATAGTTTTAAATCATAAAAAATACAATTGAATAACTTTAGGAACTTTGTAATCATTATTTAATTCATAGAGCACTCATATGATGGCAATTGGAGAGAGCATAATGGAGTAACCAGAGAGCTAGGAAGAATTTCCATAGCCAAATACAGAGTTTTCTATCTCGTTTTCATTATATTTTCTTTAGAAACTCTTGTTATGGATTTTACCACGCGTAATGAATAGTATCCTTATCTCATAGGATTGATTGGATGTTGATTTTACTTTTGATGTTTATTATTTGATGTTGGGTTTCAGTTATATCTTGTGATTTTACTTGTTCTTATTGCAAGGTTATTAGATTTAACCTGATCGATTAAATCTAATTATCTATATTAGGATCGATAGAAAGCTCGAGAGAGAATCGGTTGTTCTGGAAAAAGGGTAGAAACAAATATACTAGAATCAACTAGAAGGTCATGATTTAGTATGTTAAGAGATTTACTTGGCAGAACTTAGAGCGGTAACATCGGGTGTAATGGAGGAAACTTTGCATTGAACTGTTTTGTTACGAGAATTTTGAATCAACTCAAATAATTGTATCTAGGGATAGAACAACTAAAATCAACCCAGGGAGGGCTGTTGCCTTATTGATTTCTCATTGTTTAATTTCTTGCTTGCTTTAGTTTTAGTTTCATATCACTTGATTATTATTTCTTCACCTTTAAATCAAAAAATCCAAAACGAGTTACTTGTTAGCTAGTGACTAAATTGTGAACGTTAGTTCCTTGGGTTCGACCCCACTCATCCCGTCTACAATTGACAGTCCTACGCATGAGAGTTTTGTGGGTTATTTTATTACTTGAGTTGTGTGCAAATTTCTATGTAAAATAAACCACCGTCAAAGGCACTGCAGCTGTTTTGCTTTTCCCTGTGTTTTTTTTTTCCACTTGTGATGTGTTTGGATTTTGAGGTTTATTGTTCATAAGATTGTCCTGGTTGGTTTCATGGCTTGGAACAGGTGGAATGGGGTTTTCTCAGGTGCTCAAGAAGGTTGGTATTCCAGGCAAAGAGCATTTGGGCAAGACAGGGTTGAGCGAGAGCTCTCTCTGTCTGGTGTAGTGAGGGTTTTTCCTTTGGGCCGATGAGGTCTAGAGTGTCCCCTATTCGGTTATAGTTGTGAATTGACATGGGCACGATGGTTTATGGATTAGTGTTGCTGCTGATTTTTAGGACATTTGGTGAATGGTTGTGGCTTTATATTGTGGTCTCCTTTATAGGTCTCTATGCATGGTTCAGGTAGATATAAGCAAGCAAGAAGCAGCTTTGGTAGAGGTTAGTTACCATTGATTTTGATCGCGTATGCTGCGGTTCAAGGCCTATTCCTAGCCCCAGAGCGTTCTCTATGGAGCTTTAATGCTAGACTTCTCACGCAACCATTTATCCTTTCCCAGCTATATTCTTGTTTCGTATACTTATTGTGTTCTTTTTATTTTAGTTGGACGCTTTTTTCTGCGATGTTTTGGTTCTGTTTTCAACTCCTTGGGATTCTTGACATTTAGTTTAGTTCACGATCACTATTACTTAGAGTGAGTTAGTAATTTCTTTGGAACTCTATTCTTGCTTATATTGCTTATTCCAACAAAAACTACATGTCATTGAATGCGCGCCATTCCCCTAAAAAAAATTACTTATTCATTAATCGTTCCTATAAGAGAGAGAGCAATATATGTAAATTATCGACTCATCTCTTAGCTCCCTTTAATCCAGTCAGGTGCAACACAAAACTTCAATTTTTATGTTAAGTTAAAGTTGAAAGTTGTTAAGTATACAGTGAGTGACTGTCCATTGCGCACACAAAACAAAAGAAAAAAAAGGAATAGATAGTTGTCGGTATAGATAAATATTTTATTTCTTCATCGAGTAAACTTCGTCGTCTATAGTCCCTTAAGTTACATAATTGTCCTATTTAGGTCATGTTTTAAGAATTTGTATCACTTCCGTTCTTTAAGTTACATTATTGTCCTATTCAAGTTCCTCTGTTAAAATTTCCGTTTAATTTCCGTTAAATTAAAGGTATTAACATAAATGAGCATGCATAATATTCAATTAAATCCTAATTTTTTTAAAAAATTACAAATTAACTCTCAAAAGTTTTACCATTTGCAAACTCACCTCTTATCCCCATCCCCAAGCAGATTTCTGCCTCAGCATGTGCGACCACCACGGAGAGTCCACTCCAGCCTCATCCACCAGCAAGCCCCACCTGCCTTTAACCCTCGCCGGCCATGCGCACCCTTCACCGGCCCTCCGACACCCACCTCTGCCCTACCCAAAATGAACCTCTACCTACCCAGAAAGATCGAACCTTTGCCTTTGCTTAGTTTGAAGATCGACCGAGCAATGCACTGTCGCACCGCCGCAAAATTTATCCCGCTGCGCCTCCGCCCCAACTGGCCTCGTCCGTGTCACGATGCCAACATCAGATCTGACGCGATGAGCCAGATCCAGCGCTGGCTTCGTGATGGGGCCACAACCAAGGAGGGCGGGGTGTTGCGGACTGAGGTCGCCGATGTCGGCTTCTGCACGGAGCAAGGCAGCAACAACGGCACCTATAGTACGATGGCGGTGCTGGAGTGACGAAAGTGTGAAGGTTTAGAGAGTACTTTAGTATTGGGTGAGGTTGTAAAATTTAGAAATAGTTGGGTTATTTTGTAGAATTTTAAATGAATTAGGTAGTAACTTGGATATTAAAAATTGATATTTACGTAAATTCCTTTAATTAAACAATGAATCTATTATTAATTTATAAAAGCGAAGCATACGAGAGGATGTTTTTGTCTTTTTCTTTTTAGAGTATTCTCATGACGACACGTGTCCCTTTATTTTAGGAGTGTAGTATAGTTGAAATGGCATTTTTATAAATATAATCTAGGGGTGAGGACAGTTAAGTAATAGTAAATAAACTAATCTGTTGCAACAAATCCGAAAATGGAGATCCAATCTGTAATATCTCATTAGTTAAAATCCGTAAGAATCTTTAAAATTCGAAATTCAATAATCAAAATTCGAACTGAAATCCGCAAAGGATCCAATTTAAACATTTCCCTCCAAAACTTTAAATTTCAAAATTCGATAATCAAAATTCAAACTGAAACTCTAAAGCGGGAAAAAAACCTATTTGAAACTTTGGATGACCTAGATGTTCTACTATAAATACAACATTTGGATTCCATCTATACAAAGAACAACAACCAGAGGTGAGACAAAACAATGTCACAAGGAGCATCTCAACATTCCATAAGCCGACAGCTGAGCGAGTTGATTGATTAACATGAGCTTCTATACAACAAGATCGAGCTGATCCACACAGAGGTAATTTCGATTTTACAATCAAATATGTTCAATCATCACAATAGCGAATAAATAATAAATACCAATGTGGCAGGTTGTGATAAAATAAATATAATTTTCAATCGTTGAAGCATACAGAGGGATTTCTCTCAAAATTATTAATATAATATCAGTTTGAATTTTGATTATTAATTTATAAAAGCGAAGCATACGGAGGGTGTTTTTATATTTTCCTTTTTAGAGCGTCGAGAACGACACGTATACTTTTTTTAGGAGCATAGTGCATTTTGAGTGGCAATTTTTGTAATTATAAATCTGAACCAAGGACGCCAATGTAAATGTACCAAAACAAAATCTATATTTGCGGATTTTTTTTCTTAAAAATCGGGATTTTGTCTTCAATTAAATGATAAGATTTTAGATATTCGTTTCCCCTAAAATCTCTCTATAAAAGATAATTATGTTTAGTTTCAAGAATATGTCTTTGATGTGATCGAACCGGATCACAACAGAGTCAAATTATCTTATCCAACATGTTATAGATATATTTGATAGATACTATTAACCATTCTGAGATACACTATCGAAGTTGGATTTTACGATATTTAACCTACCCAATCTACTATAAATATATGAGTTAGAATATCAATTCTACATCGATCGGACCGATGCTTCAACAATAATTCCAACTCTATACAATTCGCCGGTACGCAAATAAAGAACAAGCAAATTTCAGTAGTTATTTCATTTCATTTCTTTTTTTTCCCTTTTGTTTTATGTGTTCTTCCAACGATTTGTTTTACATTTACTTTTATATTTCATTTTCTTGCATGTTTGACACACTTGGATTGTGTTTTCCAGTTTCTTTTTGTAGTTTTTTTATAATTAGATTTATTTTCCTTTGCGTGGGTTCAATAACAATGAAAGAGATCATCGAGTAGGAAGCTTCATAGGTGCCAAATCGAAGCATGTTACCGGTCTAGGTGATTTTGCCGATTTTTTCTTCTTCTTCTTCTATTTTTTTTAATACTCGGGACTTTTGTTATGCTTCTTCTTCTTTAACTTTTATTTTGTAGTTTCCCCTTTAAAGTTATATATGGTTTTTGTTTGAAATTGGGTTGTAATTTTGTCATGTTCTTCGCAGCTTACTTACGTTGCCTTTAGAACCTTTATCTACACCCTCGGTTGATTTATTCGGAACGTTTGCCGTACAAAAACTTGAGAAGAAGAAGAAGAATCTCGGTTTGTCGTAATATATATATATATATATATATATATTACTCATATGAAAAGTTTTACTTTAAAACTTTTCTATGAAAAAATCATAGATAAATTTATTTGGGATATCCAATTAGTTAATAGGAATGTAAAACTTAACCAATATCTACCCTTTGATACATAAAAATCAGTACTTCTTTGTAGTCCAGAAATTATACATTTAATTTTCATTTTTCATATGCGTATAATAATTTGAAATAATATTTTTTTTGAAATAAACCATGACTTATCTGTGAGTAAGAGATATATTTTAAAAAATCATTTTTAATTTTGTTATTATTTAAAAGTAGATGAGTTACACAAACATAGGAAGAAAACGTATATGGTAATTATTAGTAACTTGAATTGTAGCTGTAAAAAATTTCAAATTAAATTTAAATCTTAGTTCGAAATATTAAATGCTACTCGATAAGAATATCATTTAAAATTAGATAAGAATAATGATCAAAACTCAATATTGAGGAATCCTAAATAAATGTTGTGTTAAAATATTGAGTAAATTATAATTGCCATCTCAAATTTCTTGTAAACCAACAATTACCTCCCCCGTTTTGAGAAACCTATAAATCTTTGAGGTTTGGAGAATTTATTTTTATAAGAGATAGATGTTAGGAGTAATTTGATTTTTTCTAGGTTTCTTTTTGCCTCTGCGGTTTACATTTTAAAGCTAAAAAGTTTAGACAACTAAACTGAAAAGGTAAATAAACAAGGGAATTAATATCATAACTCTTAATAATAAACATGTGCAAAAAAATAATAATGACACTATTTTAAAGAAAACAGGGGCAAACTATTATTATCATATGAAAAAAAGATAAGAGAATTATAAGGGCACAATTTGAAAAGAGAAAAAGATAATAGTAGTTGATTGTGTTGATTTTGAAAAAGACATGTGAAAATATTGAAAGAGACGTTTTTATATAAAAAATACAAACAAATTCATTTTCCTATGGTGAAAGGAGTGTAAATGTGTAATACTTATTTTTCACAAGGTACACCGTGCTTAGTCCGATTGATGCGAGGCTCTTGATATTCCCAGACATAAGTTCGACTTCGTGTAGTATGTGGATTTGTCTAAGCAATTTCCTAAAAACACATTTTGCACAGGTGAAACTTTTTATTTGTTGCGTGTATTATATTTTCACTTATATGAACGTATGTTATAACTTTGTATAACTAGGGTTTAACAAAATGGTATTACTTCTAGATGTTGTTGGCGATTAGTTAAGCAAGACACTACGTAGAAGTTGCAACATTTACCGCGGCGTTACGCGGCGGAGGCCTCGGTAAGCAACATTTATCAGCGGCATTACCGTGCGGAGGCAGCGGTAAAGCGACTTACGCGGCCTATTGCGCGCTAAACGACGCTGTAAACGTCATTTACCGCGCCGTTTACCGCGCAATAGGCCGCGGTAAACATTGCAACTTCCACGTAGTGAGATGATCCACGTCGATTGTCTTTGAAAAGCAAAAATATGGAGCAAATGCAATCTATTTGGATTGTGGATCAAAGGTATATGTATTTTCAAAGTATACCATATCCTTATATGTTTCTTGTATACATGTCTATTGATGACCATCTTTACATGTATACATTATAGTGGAAATTATGTTGAGATAACCTTGCAGGCGTTACGGTTAAAATGTTGGCAGATATGATACATGTTGATTTAGAGGCATGTGTTATAGTGGTTATGTGACGACGTATGTTAAAAATGCGGAGTACGTGTTTTTAATTTAAATGCATTTAATTCAATGGTAGCGTAAACTTTTTATTTTATACGGGTAAACATTAGTTTTAGTTTGCTATAATTTGCATTTTATAAATTATAATATTTACAATCATATAAAGAGTAATATTTACTTATAATTTGCATTTTATTCTTTTTTTTCCGTCCCAGAAGGAGAGTCTGGTAGTTTGACATAAATGTGATGAAAGATCTCAATAGAATAATAATACTTAGGGACGAAAGTGATATAAATTCTTAAAACATAACCAAAATAAAATAACTTTGTAACTCAACTCAAGACACTATATATAGAGTTTACTATTACTTCATTCCATGACATATCTTCCTTCCTCCAATAGCAAGTTTTTTCTCAAACCACCATTTCACAGCTTAGCCGTCGGTGTTCGATTCCTAATCGCCAAGGAAAAGTTCATTAACGACTCTCTCAAGTTGAACACCGATCAGAATCAACCCTGGTTCGGTGTTTCAGCATAATCCCTGAAATCCGGGGTCCACGAATCGAAATTGCCAGAGGAGGCGATCGGATCCTGCAGAAGAGTGAGTAAATTGGTACTTGTTGGCGTGTTGAAAAGCATCTTCCCTTCCTTTTATGGATCTTCCTGCTTAATTCGTTCGGTTGTGGTGGACCCCTCGTTGCCATGCGTAGCAATCTTAGCCCCTGAGAGAGACAGAGACAGAGAGAGAGAGAGGACTGTATCTCTGAAATCAGAAATGAATTCATCTGTTGCCATAACTTCGAAGCGTTGCCATGGTAGAGGAGATGTGAGCCAGTCTCTGCCACCGAAACGAGCAAGAAACATGTTTTTCACGGAGTCGAGTCTCCTCCCGGAACTGGTAATTGAAATTCTCTCCAGATTACCTGTGAAGTCTCTGCTTCGATTCAGGTGCGTTTGTAGGGCATGGAAAATCCTAATTTCTGATTCGTTTTTCGTGAAGAAGCACCTGCATTTGTCAAAAACAGACTTTCAATTTGATAGAAGTAGATGTTTGATTAGTGACGGCGCCGAATCAGTGGATCCATTCAACTTTAAATCACACCCCTTGAGCTCTATGTACGGAATTAACAATCAGGAAACGTTCACTGATTCTACGGATATTGATTACCCGTCCAAGGATCCGACCCGATGCGATTGGGTTGTGGGTTCTTGTGATGGCTTGATTTGCATCTCAATTAGGCAAGATGCAATCATTTTGCTGAATCCGACTCTAAGGCAGTCCAAGATGTTGCCCAGTTTGGGGTTTAAGAAAAGGAAAGGGAGCTATACAGTTTACGGGTTTGGTTTTGATGCTTCAGCTGGGGATTATAAGGTGGTGAGGATTTTCTGTTATCAATCCAAGGATTTTGAACCATGGTATGAGACTATTGTTAGGGTATATTCATTGAGAACCAATACTTGGAGGAGAATTCAGGGTTTCCCTTATGGCGATCCCTCCGATGAAGCTGGTAAACACGTTAATGGGACGTTAAATTGGTGGGTGGTGCGAAGAGTTGGAGCAGAGTTGGTGTGGAATATTATGTCCTTGGATTTGGCTGCGGAAACTTACTTGGAGATACTACAGCCTGATTATGGAGATGGAGTTAGCAACAAAATGTTAGGTGTTTTAGGCGGTTCGCTTTGCGTGCTTGGCAATAGGCTAAGTTCTCATGCTGATGTGTGGGTTATGAGGGAGTATGGTGTGAGAGAGTCGTGGACTAAGCTGTTCAGCATCCCATATATTGATAGAGAACCTGCGTTGTTTGGTGCACCCCTCATGATAGCAGAAAATGGGCAAGTGTTGCTGCAGTGTGGAACAAAGTTGTACTTGTATAATGCAAAGGATGGGACCTTCAGGATTGCAATGGTCATTGGTGATGAACTCTCAAATTTTGAGCCAACCATGTATATGGAGACCCTAGTTTCACCTGTTGCAAACAATTGGCTATGATAGCGAGTGAATCGAACAAGGTATGTATATATCGTACTCTGCCTTGTTCTGTTCATCATGTTGTAAACTAATGCTCCTATATTTCTATCCTCGATCTCTTATGGTCTTTGATCTCAAAATGTGACTTGTTAATAGAGAACTTGGTTTCATTATTGTCCTTAAAATAATTTAGGAAACTGTAATACAACATTTCCATTGCACTCTTATCATGGCTTGCCCCCTTGTAAGACATACAAGACCTGTTTCTTGGATTCATGCATATTTAGTCGGAATCATGTTCGTTTTCTTGTTTTTAGCATGCATGGGATGATCAGTGATTAGCTGAAAAGTCCCATTATGGCCTACAAGTTATAAGAATCTCTCTTGATTAGACCAGCTAATTGTTAGGGAAGTCTCAAGTCACTAACAATCGCCGTTCTTGATGCAGGTCCAATCCAAGCCTGTCATAGTTGCTAATTGAAGTAGTGGTCACAGATGGATATGAAGGTAAAGAGAATCAAAGCCAAGCCAATAGGACTGTTGCTTGTTATAGAAACAACGCTAGATAGTTTATCGTGCGGCTTGTATAGCGAAGTGAAACTTGACTTAATCACGTTATTAACATTACAGTAGAATCATACTCCCCTCTCTGATTTTCGTTTTGACTGTTTTAGTGATACTATATGGTTCCATTTGGTAAACTTTCACTAATCTACTATTATATATTAATACGATCCACATAAGCATCACATCATATCCAAAAAAAATTATATCATTATTGCAGACGTCATAGTAGTAGATGTCTAAATTAATTAGTTTCTTATAATATTAATGTCACTAATTACTTATTACTCCAATTATATTGAATTGTAATGAAAGTCCTAAATCTGTTCCCGACCTTCTAACACTTTTAAATGTAAATTACATGATCTTTAGTGTTCGAACAGAAGCATACAGATAGCTGATGCAAATCCATACTTGCATTTTTTTTCACTTACACACACGTCTAACTGCATATATTTGAAGATAAATAGATAAGCAATACGCTCAACAAAAAAATACTACACTAAAATAACGGAGATAACCCCAAAATAAATAAACAAATAGAAACAAAATGAGAGGGAGAAAAAAAAATTTGTTCATTTGTCGCTAAAACAATGTGCAAATTAATAGCATGCACATTATTAACCGATCACTAAGTTTACATTATATTTAAAAAACAAAATTATTTCAAATTTATAGTTTCTATTATTTTTTTTACATTATATTGACCTTTTTTTCATCTAACACCCTTTCATTTAATTCGCTATAGTTGAAAAGATAAAGACAATGTTTTTTCTTTGTTATTTACCGGCGTTTTAGTACCTTCAAAAGACGTGATTTTTTTTGTTGAAAGATATGTGAATGTTTTTGGATATTTTTTTCCCAGATTTTTTATGCTTTTAGTCTCTATTATTTTAATGTGCTATTAATTAACTCATTTTCCATTTTCCCTTTTCACGTTTGCAATTAAAGGTCAAATATTTTGTTTTGACCTATCTATTAGGGGTGTTCATGGGCGGGGTGGGGTAGACAGAATAGAAAATGTTAGCATTACTGATATCCAGTTTTACTATCCGTAACTGACCCGCACAATGCGGGTACCCACGTCCCGGGTACCTGCACAATGATGGGTTTTTGCGAATCGGATCACGAGTACCCGCACAATTCTTATCATTATAAGCAGTCAACTACATAACGAAAGCACCACATCCACAAACATAATACGTATGAGCCACCCAAGAAAGACATAGATGAAGTGACGTCAAATGACGATCATGTCTATATCAGGTAGTTCTCAAATTTAAGATCTTTGTAAATGTGTTATTCATTTAATTTGTCATGTATGTCAGGGGAACGGTTCAGATCACTTGATTTTATATCTTACAGATGAAGTTTAATAAATTTAAGCACAACTTGTTGATTTTTTTTGAAGAAAGTGGTATTTTACTATTGCATGTACACTTGTCAGTTTATATACGACAGAATTATCATTTTTTTATAATAAATGAAGTAAAAGTAAATTTATCGTCTTGAGTTTATACTCCGAATATATTATATGCATGTTAATATTTCAATTGTAAGTTTAACATAAAATTTGTAAAATGCACTAATTTACCGTAAGTTTACTCCACTTAATACAATGTTAATATTGAGTTATATTGACACATTATAAATTTTGTTAAATATTAATTTTTGGAACTCTGTCATATGCGGGTATTAGAACTAGTTTTACTTTAATATACATACTGTAGTTTCCTTAAAGGTTAGTTTTATCGTAAATTAATGGCTAATGTATTTTATTGCTTTGAAATCAAAATCTTCCTACCAATCAAACAGTATATCTAATTTGTTGGTTTTATGGAGTAGCGTTTTAATTTCAATCGTGTTACATTTGTCTCCGGATCAATGACCAGTAAGTGAATAATGAAGCTTTTGTCTTTTCTGTTTTTTATTTGCTTTTACTTGTAACTCACTTGTTTTCCTACACTTTTATAGTTTTTGCACATTGGTCCATGAGTATTTTAATTTAATAGAATGAATTATCTTCCTATTTTTTTCAAACCTTAACAGAAAAGAAAATTCACTTTCTTTAATTGAAAGTTCAAATATGTTACACAACAATCAACATGTTTAACTGAAAGTAAATTAAGACTTTGTAACATTGCAACTTTGATGAAAGCAAATTGAGACTTTGTAACATTGCAACTTTGATGCAAGATGCAAGTTACTACTACCACGCTTCAAAAATCCTGCACATGCAACAATAACAAACCAAAACAAGAATAAATATTTTCTAAATAGCAAAGACTTCTAGCATAAGCAGCAGCAGGTAGCAGCAAGTGTTAATAGCTAACATCCCTACTTGTATGAATATTACCTAGTATTTATTTTTTACTAAAACTATACACACCTTAACACTTAATAGCAAGCTTTTCCATCATTAATCATCCACAATAATAGCAGATAAATCTTTAGGGAGGTCTTTCAAGTTTGAAATAGACAAGAGTTTCGAAACATATAATTTTAAAAGTATAAAACAACAAAGTTTCAAACCATACTTGCTTCAAAAGATTTAAGTTCTTCAAATTTCTCTTCGATCTCGGTTGGAACTGTTTTGGACCTTAGCCAATTTTGCGAGCATATTAGTGTCTCAACCAAAGTGGGAGTTAGGGAACTCCGTAAGACATCTAGAACACATCCACCGGTATTAAATGTTGATTCTGAAGCTACTGTAGATGCTGGAATAACTAGAATATCTTTGGCCATTGCTGCTATCATCGGAAACCTTGCTGCATTTTTCCTCCACCAATCTAGTAACTCGAATTTATTATCTAATGACTCAATCGCCTCTTTCAAGTATCTTTCCAACTCAGACTTAGAACCTGTACTTGAGGATTCTTCCAGCATTTTCTTATACTGATTGGCTAAAAATGTAGTTGGGTCATCATCAACTTCCATAGGAGATTCATCTTCCGAAGCCTGTGAATTCAACACATGAGCACCAACCACACCAACAACAGATGAATAATGTACAAATAAACCATCCAATGTGCTATTTATTTTAGCACACAACTAATCAGGTTTTGCTTCATCGTAACTCACTTTGACAATGAAGTTCACACAACCCAATTTGTGCCTATGATCAAGAATAGGTCCAATAAACAAAAGCATGTTCATATTCCCTATGTTGCTCCAATACTTGTCATGCTTCCCTTTCATCCGGACAGCCATGTTTCTAATATTTCCATCCCGGTCATTCATCTTTTTCTTAATCATCAACCCAATCCCGAAGACTTCATGAAAGTAACTATTACTAGTTACATGCAAGGATCCAAAAATACGCAAAGTAGACATGTAAAAGCCTTTTAAAAAGGCATCAAACCCCTAGCATAATCTCAATCTATTTCCATTGACACACCTTTCAATGCTTGAAGTTCAGTTTTAAACTTACTATCTTTCTGCTCCAACATCTCAAAAGTAACTTGAAACTTTAAGGCACTTTCTAATATCAGATAAGTAGAATTTCATCTAGTTTCAACATCAAGACAAACAAGACTTTTACTAATAATCTTCTCTTGTTATATACATGTCTTAAGCGTTGTAGTCTAGCAGGAGAAGACCTATCATGCTTCACGGCTGATCGAATCCTAAAGATCGAATCATCCGCTTCTTTCAAACCCTCTTTAACAACATGGCTTAAGATGTGGGCACAACATCTCATATGCAAATTTTCACAATTCATCATACTTTTCTTCCAACCATTAAGCCTTCTCTTCAAGTATCTAAGACAAAGGTTATTGGAACTAGCATTATCGACTGTAACCGTAAGAACTCTATCGATTCCCCAATCAATCAAGTGTTTCTCAATATACTTCCCAATTGTCTCACCAGAATGACCAGGAATTGAACAAAAGTTTAAGATCCTTTTATGCAAGGTCCACTCATGATCAATGAAATGGACAGTAAAACACCTGTAACTTAGGTTATGCTTAGATGACCAAATATCAGTTGTCGAACAAACTCTTGGGGCGCTTATACTTGGCAAAATATTTTTTCCAAGTTTTGTTTTTCCAATAAATACAGTTCCAAACAATTTCTAGTTACGGCTGGTCTTGATGGGATTTGAAATCGAGGTTGCAACACATTCAAAAAGTAACGAAATTCTTCATGGTCAACTGTCTTGAAATGTAACTCATCAAGAATTATCATTCTAGCACAATACTTTCTACACAAACTCTGATCAAACCTTAAGTAACATAACTGGTATTAGTATCACCATTGTCTTTGACATAAGATTGCTTTTGTAAAACCAATAATTTTTACTTTTTATCTTGGTTATATGAGTACTTCTTCCAATGACCAAGATGATGACACAAACAAGTAGTTCCATTTTGACTAGGGCCTAAATTCAGTTGAGCAATAATCACCAGCAGCATAAATAGATAAATAGGGTTAGAGACTTTTCCTGGTAATATGTTCCAGACATCTGATTTTTGGTTCCCACCACTACTGTATTTTATTTCTCCGAAATCAATAAGATTCTTTAATCATCCTACCAATCAAATAGTATATCTAATTGGTTGGTTTTATGGAGAACAGTTTCAATTGTGTAAATTCTATTATTAAAGTATACATTTGTGAGCGAAAAGTTTATTATGTGAACAGTGCATTTTGTCTTTTTTTTCATTGTTTATAGAATAACTCACATGTTACTCTTTAGTTTTATGATTTGTTTTTTGCATATTGACCTCTGCATTTTTAAATTTAATATTATCAATGATCCTCCTACTTTTTTAAACGATACAAAAAAAACTCGTCTTCCTATTGTTTTTGTCATTTTTGTTGTTTTTTTTCTTTTGATTGTTTATGAAATAACTCACTTGTTCTCCTTTAGTTTTATGATTTTTGCATATTGACCTCTACATTTTTAAATTTAATATTATCAATGATCCTCTTACTTTTCAAACGCTACAAAAAAAATTGTCTTCCTATTGCCTTTGTTGTTTTCTGTTTGTTTTTTATGGAATAATTCACCATTTCCACTTTAGTTTTATGATTTTTGCATATTGACATCGCATTTTTAAATTTAATATTATCAATGATCCTCCTACGGTTTCAAACGTTACCAAAAATAAAAGTCTTCCTTTTGTTTTCGTATATTTTTGTGCATACAACTATACAACCCGCGTATTACTTTTTACAAAATTTCAAAAATACATCTTGTAATTTTATCACTACGTAAATAATGGGCTATGGGTAGGGGGCGATCCGCTACCCATCTCGCTACCACGGTAGGGAGATAGCCCGCTACCCAGCCCACTTCTTTTTGTGCCGCTTCTTCCATTCCTGCCGCTACCTAGTCCGCTACCGTTAGTAGAGGACACGGTAGCGGACAGATCGCTACCCCAGGGCCACGTGGGCGCCGCCAGCTGACAGAGCTGGTAGCGCCCCGCCCCTTACCAGGCCCGTTACCATCTTTTCTTTTTTAAAAACTGATTTCTTTATTTTCATTATTTAATAAATGATTCAATAATAATATTATTTATTAGTATTTATAGATTACAATTAAAAACATAAATAAATGTAATTATAAATTAACCAAATGTATCAATTATAATAAAAAACATCCAAAATCAAATAGTTTTACAAAAGTGTCCTACCGAAGAGGCAAATCGTAATCGTCACATTGATTCTCACGCGGCGGAGAATGGTGCTTCGAATCGCCGAACGCTTGTCTGTTGAACCCCAAAGAGAATGGGTTAAACAACTCATTACTCCACCTGAACAACTCCGGATTGTACACGTTATTGTGCGGCGGGTGCTGAGGTGTCTGCTGCTGTGGCGTCGACATCATCGGGGTATAATAATCAGCACCGCGGATGTTGGGCGTTTGGAACCCTGTAATCGTGCGCCAGGATGACCACTGATGATGCGGCTGCGACGTCGGGATCAACATGGTATAAGAGAGATCAACATACTAAACAAGGAGATCAGCATGATAAAGAAGATAGATCAACGTTCTAAAAAGATTGATCAACATGACAAAGAAGATAGATAAACATGGTAATAAGAGAGATCAACATGCTAAAAAAGAAGATCAGCATGACAAAGAAGATAGATCATCATGCTTAAAAGATTGATCAACAAGACAAAGAATATAGATCAACATGCTAAAAAGATTGATAACATGACAAAAAAGATTAGTTATGGGCCAAAATATTATTTGGTTGTTGATGTGATCACGGCCGTTACACCGCGATCAACCGGCGCCGATCTAGCTTGACGGAGGCGAACAGTAACGAAGAACACAGAGAAGGGAAACAAAGAACACAAAGTCGGCCAAGGGAACCTCCTCACTACGAGGTGAGGCAATGCCCTTGAAAATGCCTGGGAGAGGAGATGGGATCTAGCACCTCTTGATTACAAGATCAAGCAATACTAGATATTATAGTTGGATCCTCTTGCATGGATCACGAAGGAATATGGAAGTACAAGATATGAGAACACAAAAACCAATCTCTTGAAGAGTTTTGATTTCTAAAATATATTCTGCCTTCATTCGGTTACAAGCCTTCCTTATATAGGATGAAAATGGAGAAGGAAAGAACTTGACTTTGACCAGGGAACCATCTTCCTTGATTTAAGGTGGGCGAAGTGAGAGGGAGCAGATGATGGGTGACATTGTAGGCTAACTGCTCCTGTCGCTTCCATTTCCCCAGAATTTACAGTTGGCGGGAAATGGGAGGGAAGTCTTCTTCATATTGGCGAACGCCTGGGGCTCCGCTTTCCTGAAAGCCTTGCGTTGGGGCTTCGCCATAGGCCCTCGCGCGAATGGTCTCGTCTTGGGGCTTCGCCCGTAATCGAAAGTTTGGCGCAGGTCCTCACCATATGTCCTTGCGCAAAGGCTTCGCCTTGGGATTGCGCCTTAGTCCGGAATTCAGTGAAGGTCCTTCGCCGTGTGCCCTCGCGACCGGCCTCGCCTTGTATCCGGGAGTGTTGCGAGGGGGTATTGTCTTTCCCTTTCTCGACCAGACTCACATTCAAGACGCCAATGGGCTTCGCGAACTCTCCTTCTAGGGAAATAGCGAGGCAGCGAAGGCTGCAGGTCCTTCCTTGTGCTTCCGCCTAGTTACCTTGCACCATCGGTTTCATGTAGGCATTAAGGCCGACTTGGACTTGTTTGAAGTGTGACCTTGTCATTGGCCCTCCTATATTACGGAGAGGGTGCAGGGCCTCTCGCGCTTGGGGTTGTACTTCACTTTGAGTCGGCGACGTTCTTGCAGGATGTCCTCATCGATTGTGAACAGAGTAATAAAATATATATTAAAAATGACAAAATACCTAAAATAGCACGAAATTCATAAATACGTAAAATGTATACTAAAAACCACAAAATACCTAAAATATATACTAAAATACCACAAAAATATTTAAAATAGCACAAAATTTATAAATAATCTTATTTTCGAAAAATACCTAAAGTATATACTAAAATACCAAAAGAATGCTTAAAATACCACAAAATTCATAAATAATCTTATTTTCCTAAAATACCTAAAGTATATACTAAAAACCACAAAACACCATAAAATTCATAAATAATAACTAAAATGCCTAAAATAGCATGAAATTCATAAATACCTAAAATATATACTAAAATACAACAAATACATAAAATATATACTAAAATACCAGAAAAATGCTTAAAATACCACAAAATTCATAAATAATACCTAAAATAGCACAAAATTCATAAATGGCTAAAATATATACTAAATACCACAAAATACCTAAAATATATACTAAAATACCACAAAATACCTAAAATATATACTAAAATACCACAAAAATACCTAAAATAGCACAAAATTCATAAATAAACTTATTTTCCTAAAATACCTAAAATATATACTAAAAACCACAAAATACAACAAAAACATAAATGTAGCACAAAAATACCTAACATATATACTAAATTACAAAAAAATAATAAAATAACACAAAAAACGAAAAAAAAAACAAATCAAAAGCTACATGTATTAATTTTTAAAACATACCTGTGATGCCGAAAACAAAAATCGGAGGTGGCCGGAGAGCTTCAACAAAGAAACGAAAATGGTTGAAATAATCAATTCTTAACCGATGAAAATGAAAAAAAAAAGAGATTCAAGGTTACCTGAATGAAATGAAGCAGATCCACGCAAATAGGAGAAGAAACGGCGCCGGTGATGGAGGTCTCATTCCGGTTGCGCCTCTGGTAGCGGGCGACCCGCCCCAGCCAACCAAAAGCTCTTTTGGGAGCTTGGTAGCTAGTGGGCCGCCACCTACCAGGCCCGCTACCGAGCTCCTAACAACTACGTAATGTATGTCTTTTTCAATTTTTCTTTAATTACACCAACATTTCTAGAAAATATTTTCATACGTAAATCTTATGTTTCTAGACATACTATATGTTATTAAGATAATAAATAAATTAAAAAAACAAACCAAAAAAATAAGGAATATAATAAATAGACAAAAAGAATGGCAATTAATTGTTAAGAACAAGAAGAAATAAAGGTGAAAAATGGAAAGAAAAAAAACGGGATGAACAAAAAATAGAAGAGAAAAAGGAAATAAAAATATGTAGAAAAAGTAATTGATCAAATACAAGAAAAAATGTATTATTAAAATGGAAAAAGAAAAAGGGATATAATCTTACGGTGATCGTGTAGAATCTCATAAATTAAATGAGATTGGCTGATTTTCATTTGGTTAGGAATCCAAATCAAAGTCTCATATTGATCAAACCCCAACATGGACATCGATCCCGCTATATATTAATACAAGCTCTCCGTTTTTTTGTTTCTTTCTAATTTCTTAAGTATATAAAAATTACTAAAATATACTAGTAGGATATATATATGTACTTGCATTAATGAAGATGATATCAAAATAGGAAATTATATCAGCCAAAATTAAGAGTGCCCTAGCTAGGGCAAATCGTTAACAAGACTACAGAAACGAAATCTATAATCATAAATGCAAACAATTACACTTTCCATTAACTAGTACTAATTTCCGAAATTAATGCTATTAATTAACTTGGTTCTTGGCTAGTATATATAAATAACATTGCATGCATGCATGGAGTGTTTAGTCTCAAAATTAATTATTGGAATTAGACATTATTAAGCCGCTAGCTCTCGTGTCTGTGTGTGTGCAGTATAGTAATATTATCAAAATGGCACTTATCATGTGGTGGTTGATTGCGATGGTCCTGTGTTTTATTCTTACTTGTCTTTTTCACTATGATCAGAGGCCCGGGCTGGATTAGAGATATTATTAGTGATGATGATCATCCATGGAGGAGGAGGAGGAGGAACTATAAATACACTTCATTTGGTGGCCCTCTATTTCTTAATTTAATTTATCATATTGTAGTATGTTTAAATATTAGTCAATTTCTCTAGCTAGCATCCCCTTTTTCTCTAGCTACTTCTTATTTCTCTTTTCTTCTTATCCCTTTTAATATTTCTTCAACCAGATCTCAATTGTAAACTTGACAAGTTTGTTAAGAGGTGAAAGATATAAATTTATGCCTTCTATGTAATATATGGAGGGTTTACTTATCATATATTATGATTCGTTATTGCGCTCATCGAGTTTTATCAAAAAAAAAAAGTCTTATATATCGTTAAAAGCTAATGTTAAAATTCACTTCATGATAACTCAATCTCCAGCTTGTTTCTATTCTTGAGGGAAAAAAATCACTTGTCAAATATATATTCCCGTACAAGATTCCCGGTATAATTAATGTATACAACTCCTTTTATCGTTATACTGATCACTTCTAATCATGAGTTTTGTAACCAGTTGATTGTAATTATTTTTAATGATGAAACTACCAATTGGTGGCTATATATGTTTGCTCATATTTGATGCATGAGATCAAGGGCTTAATTGGTTTGCAATTAACTCCATTGGTAAGTTTGATTGGGATTATTTTCTCCCCAATTAGAATAATAAGTAATACGGAGTAATAGAAAACTGTAATAGCGTAACAAGTGAATTCCAACCACGGAGTACAGCATTTACATTGCACTGCCTAATTAGTTGCCTGAAGTGGATACTGTATGACAGAAGTCTCTTTTCAGAATTAAGCTAATACATAGAAGATCTGTTTTGGGGATATTCATGCATAATTACTCGAATTCATGCTCAATTTAATTCTTGTTTTTAACTTGGCTGAATGGTCAGGAGTTGCTCATGTATATAAGGCTCAACCATTATGGCCTATGTATAAGGTTGAAGCATCTCTCTTGGTTAGAGTACTTGTTAAGAAAGTCTAACTTATAAACACCAAGTCACGGTGGGGAGGATGCCGCAGTGGACGGAGTAGAATTGTTTAGTTTAAAAGATGTTTCGGGTAGAATGTTTAGTTTTTTTTAAAAAAAAAAACTTGAGGGCATTATAGCAATTTGTGAGGGTAAATTGTCATTTCAAGCAAAATCGTCAACTTTAACGTTGAAAATAGACGGAAAAGATTTGATTAAGTCAATAATTTAAATTATGAGACTAAAATAGATATAAAAAAAAACTTAACTTGAGACCAAAATATGTCAAAAACATAAAAAATGGGATCGACGAGCGGATTTTACTTTTTAGGTCAAATGGCTGTATTTTTTTGTAGATGGATGGAGTATTTTTTATATTTATGACATAAAATATTGTAAAGAAAATGGAAATGAAAGAGTAATAGTTAAGCTATTTTTTTTAAACGAAGAGGCTTATTTTACTAGTTGAAACACCAAATAAAACAACCCATGAACCAAAAGTAGCAGGGCGTTAGAAAAACGCAACTAAACCTGAGCAAAGAGTTGACAAAGCTATTTAAAAACTCGCTAAAATCACATAGACATACACAATTTTCATTGCTCTATCTCCATCTCAAAAGGTCATCCAACCAGTGGCGGATCCAGTGTTTCAAAATTAGGTGAGCGGAAAAAAAATACTCACACACAATGAAATATGTAAAATTTTTGATAAATTTAAATACATTTTTTACATATTAATCATCAAAATTTTGATTAAAAGTATATAATTTTTACATGCTAATAGGTTTTGGGCTCAAATATTGCCCAGCGGGTGCTGGGCACGCCATGCTGCTCATCCACCTCTGCATCCAACACCAAAATCGCAATGATGGATTAATAGATGAATAGTGCAAGCTTCCGGTACCCCTGATATGTTGCCAAACAAAATGGTACTGGCACATCATGACAGTGCTTAGATGGAAGAATGAAGAGCGATACCTACATAAGATTAGCAGGCTCTAGAAACCCAACAAAACTTAATCCTAAAGCTAAATTAACTGAACAAACTCGTAGGGCCCACCACCATAGAAAACAGAAAGTCTGAATGGCCCTATCAATTATTAAAAATTACATACAGGTCATCAAGGATCGCCCGCGGGTTGGAGTGATTCTTCTTCCTCCATTGAAAGCTGGAGTCCTGCAAGGTTGGCACCAAGAGCATCCATGACCGAAACTTGGAGAGGAAGACAAAACTTGTAGACCAAGTTGAAAAATCGCGGCGGATGGTAGGGTAACAGCTAGCGAAATTCGTCGGGGATTTGGAGGAGGAAAAATCGAGATGGCCTAAAGTCAAAGAGAAAATCAATAGAGAACAATAGGAAGGCTTAACACCACTCGAGGAGGTGGAATCGATATGTTTAGACACTGAAAATTAAATATTTCATATGTGTATCAAAATTTGAAATCATCTTTGTTAAAATTTGAGTCAAACATTGAATCTTGAAACATCAAAGTCAAATGATTGTATTTTTTGCGGACAGAGGGAGTATTATTTTATATTTATGACGTAACATAACAAGAATTACAATTTTGTCACCCAACCGTTAGAAATTTTAACGGTGTCGGACGGGTTATTTAGTCAAATCCCCTATTTGCACTGCTTTGCATAGTTGGAGTCCCAGATGAAGACGAGTCATAGTTTGGACGCTTTGTTGAATTGATTATCAAAGTTCAAAAATAGTAATACTCCCTCCGTCCCCAATTAATTATATATTTTGTGTGGGTGCGGAGTGACGGGTGTTTTTACATGCGTATAAATTAAAGCATATTATCAAGTAATAAAACTCATTTAACCTCAAGTGTAAGGTGTGCAATTGTAGTAGGATGAGTAAGGTCGAACTCGAGAGATTGTTGTGGAATTTATGATGTTTAGTTAAATGCAATATTTTTGCTGTTTTTAAATTTAGAGTCAAGTGATAATGCAACTAGAACTAGGATACAATGTAACAAACAATTATGAAAAACAAATGTTCCTTAGGGTTGATTAGAATTGGGGTTACTAGATGGAGTCTTTGGTTGTGATATATGACAAGTTAGAAGAGTTGGATAATTAACAAATTCTCATCTCTTAAGTTAGAATCATCCTCTCCATAGAAGACCAAGTAGAATCTATTCACTTGCATCAACTATGGAGGTACTAAGTTTAGCAAATTTAAGTCTCCTAACACCATAGATTATCTTCTCAAATAATCCTAAAGTATCTAACCAATTTTTTATTATCAATTCAACAAAGTGCTCTCTCAATCATTTCATCGAACACTTGGTGGACATGGTAGAGTATTTGGCTTTCTACTCTAACTCTACTTTCTTTAAGTCCAAGAAAATGCTACTAATCATGTATAATCAACAACCAAATAACTCCAATTCATTTAGAAACACAACAACATGCTAACCAACTCTAGGGATGCTGAACTAAATCAATACCCAAGCTATTCACGAAATTCACAACAACTATGAACAAAAAGGGAAGTAGAAGTTAAAGAAAGAAGAAGCTAAAAAATGGTCTTCAAGTCTTCAATCTTTCATAAAAATCCACAAATTCGTAGCTAAGAAAGATGGAGGAGAAATGAGAGGTCAAGAACCCTAGATAGGTTCAAGAGCAAGTTTAAAGGTGAGGGGTTGTGAAGAAATGTGGAAAATACGTCATTTTATGCCTCTTTTTCGCGAGAAAAAAAGAGTGGATCATTTCTAAAAATTGCATCCATGCGTCTACCTGACAAAAGTGCTTGGGTCGCCTAACTCTCGCCCGACCTCCTGCCACGGTGAAATCTGGGTCCAGGAGACCGCCTGACTTTTGGCGTTGGGTCGCCTGACTCTCGTCTGTCCTCTTGAAATTCGTCGTAGTATTTTCCTCGTCCGAGCGATCGCCCGACCTTTGGACAAGGGGTCGCCTTGGTGTTGCCCGGCCCTTTTTTCTCAATTTTCCTTGATCTTTTCCAGGATGAGTGAAATGGTCCTTGCTTCATTTCCCGGTGCCTTTTTGTCTGAAAAATGGTCATTTTGCACTCCTTTTGCGTCTACCATGGATTACTTATAAAAACGCTTACGCTCACACTAAGTACTAGCATAATTATTGATAAAGCACGTGAAATGGGGACAAATATATACCGATAATGCACAATTATCACGGAGATTAAGGTGAATGTAAGATTTTATGTAGTTTAGCATAATTACCCTTGAGTAGATGTTGTGCAAAAAACGAGATTTAAAAAGTTAAGATAAAGTAGGGATAATTTGGTAACTTTAGAGGAGAAAAGTTTTCATTTAAGAAAAATGTATACTCCCTCTATCCTCAATTAATTTTACAATTTGTGTGGGCACGGAGATTAAGGTGAATGTAAGATTTTATGTAATTTGACATAAGTAACCTTGAGTAGAGGTTGGAAAAAAACGAGATAGAAAAAGTTCATACAAAGTAGGGATAGTTTGGCAACTTTAGAAGAGAGTAGTTTCCATTTAAGGAAAGTGTATAATTTTTTAGGGACAACCCAAAAAGAAAATGTGTAGAATTAATTGGGGGCGAAGAGAGTAATTTTTTTTATAGACAACCCCAAAAGGAAATGTGTAGAATTAATTGGGGATGAATGAGGTATGTATTTAGGCCAAACACATACTACAAAACATCACAAAATCCATCTAATCATATACTTCGTCCGTCTCTGAAAAGTTGATTTATTTGTTTTGTTATTTTTAAGAGATTTAATTTATGTTTTATTTTCATGAATGTTTTGACATATAAAATTGAATAATTCGCATGTATATCATAATTTGAAATAAAATTTTTCTAAATATATTTTTTTAATTTTTTCCCACTATTTATCTTAGAAAAAGCTGAGTCAAACATGTTACACAAAATGTGAAAGTCAGATGAATCAACTTTTCAGATACGGAGGGAGTATTTTGATCATTTTTTTTTTGTCTTTCTCGCACCAACATCATGTCCAAAAAAATTTAAAAAAACTATTTTTTCTTCACATTTCACATTCCAATTCTTCCATTGAGCAATTCCTTAAGAATTTATTGGATATCGAAATCTGTCCTCAAAACTGAAATGTGCCGTAATTAACCACAATTTCTTCTTCTAGCTATCGCCAAACTTCTTCATCTATGACACTTAAGCCTCGTCTAAATGAGAACTAAGGAAATGTACTATCTCGAAAAGTACTGAATGGAGTTTAGAAAATCGCAACTCATTGAGATCTGTATTGCATTTCGTGGATTATCCAACAGGTTTTATCAGCAAGTTTGCGAATATGGTAATATTATAACGCGTTCGATTCATGAAAACTCATGAAAACGCAGGTGGATCCGCTACTTCTCCATAGTGGATATCTGTAACACGTGAGCCCATAATCCAAATATTACTTAGTCTAATCATCCAATTACCCAACATGTCCGCTTGAATTACATTTGTTTGTTATAGGTCATATGCAATTATAAATTGTTGTCAATTACCTAGTCTAAACATTTGTTGTTTAATCCAAATATTGTATCTTGCCTCTACCAAACTCAGATACCCAAATCATTATCGTTCCCCTTATGATGGTCTCATCTACCCAAATCTACCTCTTCCTTCTTCCTGCCTCACCCACCCATATCCAAACCATTTCTACTCTTTTATTTATCAGCGCCAACCATGTTGGTGTGCACAAAGTTAATGGGCCACGTGGCCCATGTCATTACTAATACTGCTTCCATTCAACTCCATGCAGTGGTTCATGTATAGCCTAGGAGGTAAAATGTCAAAAAAAAAAAAAAAAAAGCTGAAAAAAGGTGTCAATGCATACAAACTTGTGAAGCTGATGGGGGAATTCGATAGACAAAATTTGATTGAGATAATACTTTCAGGTTTCTAACTAAAGAAGGATGAAAATGTAATTAGACATTGTTTATTTTTTATGAGATCATTCATGAAATTTCATATACTAGTATACTACTAGTTTAATTGAAAATTGTTGAAGTATAGGTTGCTACTTGTAAGAAACGTAAAATATGAAGGTGGATTTGATTTAATTGTGAGCTGATTTTTCTCGTGCTCCCAAGTTAGGTATATTCTCAGCGCAGTGTTGTTCTTTAGCTTCAACTTGAACTCTCGATCCCTATCCGAAACCCAACGAAACGAAGCGATCGGCGGCTTGAAATCGCAGTGTCACAAACGACTGGTGAAGTTTCTTTCGAGACGGAACACTTGGAGAAGATGAAGATTTTTGTGAAAACCCTCAAGGGTACACACTTCGAGATCGAAGTCAAACCTGAGGACACGGTTCGCTTCTCCTGCTTCTTTAATCTTTTCCTCGTTTGATCTCTTAGATACATCGTCGATTCTTTTTCTTGTACTTCTGTTTGGGATTCCAATTGGTTGAATTCCCAGATTTCTGGGATTCAATTGAGGCTCGGTGATGAGTGCGACTATGGTTTTTGGTCGCCGACTGGTTCGCTTAGATGCTGTAAGGCAGGCGGTGTTATGCCTTATGGGATTGGATGAATTTGGCCCACGATGATGGGGTTTCCTTTGGATTTCAATTGGTGGGCTGAGTTGTTGAACTGGGGATCTAATCCTTGCGAGTTGCTGTTCTATAAGAAAACATTCAGAGCGGCTATACATCACGTGATTTTGCAAGTGTGCCAGAAAATTGTTCGGGTTACCCTAGTGCGAAATGTGCTTGGCGTAGAGTAAACAAGTGTTGCTGGTAGGAATAAGAAAAAGAAAAAAGTGTTGCTGGATTCATGGTGCCTATGTGAACTGAGGGACTTTTCTGTGTGGGATGCTATATTTTTATTTCTGCAACTTTTGAGGGTTTTGTGCTTGGCATCTGTACTTGTTATGTATTCATTTTTGTAACTTGTTTGTGCTTAGGTTACTGATGTTAAAAAGAACATAGAAAATGTTCAAGGAGCAGGTATTTATCCAGCTTCACAACAACTGCTTATTCATCAAGGGAAAGTGTTAAAGGATGATACCACATTGGAGGCGAACAATGTTAAAGAGAATAGCTTTGTTGTTATCATGTTAACAAAGGTAAAGTAACTTTTTAAATTTCAAAATTATCCGTGCTAGATTGAACTTTGGATGTTATAATGGCCTATGGTGTCTCCAGAGATCAATCTTGAAGTAAGTTAACATCGGATAGCAGGATAGTAGAAGTTTTAAATTTCTTTAGAGGATGTCTGAAGTTAATGTTAATGATATATTATTGAATGTGGTTTTGCATAATAAAGCTAATACTTTCTGAATCTGATTGTTATTTGGGGCAGTTGCTATTCTACGTTTAGGACTGTTTTGTTTTTCCGAAGAAGGTTTTGTTTGATAAGCATTAGGAAGAAAAATAAGCTATTCTCAACTTTAGTTGGTCCAACTTGAAGGTAAAGGTAAAATATCTTAAGCATGAGTTTCCTGTCCTGGGTTCAATCCAGGACTTTTGTATTTAAATGACTAGCCCGGGGAAGGCTCCATTTTGTCACCTGACCATACCTCAACGATATGGTGACGTTTGTCTTCTCTATTGGGTGGAGGATACTCTTGACTACACCAATTGAAAGCTATTTAACCTTTTTCTTCATGATACTCTGTATATTTCTGTAGATTCTTTGTTAAAAGTATCACCATTTTAAATTAGAAGAGAACTAATGCTTTCTTCTTTTAGCTGTCATTTGATAAAGTAGTCTTCACTCTTTTAAAAAATGAAGCTAAGTACATAGCTTTGATGCTTGATAGGCTAATTTATCATGTTTTTATACTTTTTCCTGGCTTCGGATAACTCAGATTGTCCATTTTGATTGAGTTTATCTAGATAACAGTAATGTTCAGTGTATTTTTCTGAAAAATATCTGTTCTTATTGATAACAGACCAAGAGTCCATCAGGAGAGAGTTCAGCTGCTTCTACAGCTCCTACTAAGGTATTAAATTGTTTGCTGATCATTCTTACTGAAATATTTAATTCCTTGAGGAAAAGAATTAGTAAAAGATTGGAGTAACTCCCACTCATTTCATTTTTTATTCTGGGTTTCTATATCTGTCTTGCTTTCTGATTGTTCTGCCCCTTTCAGATTGCAACGTTCCTTTTTGAGGAGATAAGGATGTGTAGATATTGTTTTGAACTTTACATTTATACCTTTCAAAAAATTTACTTAAAGAAATTTTAAGTTATTTTAGATTGTTTAGAGTTGATGGAAAGATAAACTTAGTTGGAAGTTGCGTAAAGTTGATGGAAAGAGGATTGAAATAAGTGTTGTAAGATAAATTGATATTTAAAAGATTACTGAAAAGGGAAATTTTGCAGACAGTTAGGAATGTCCTAAAAAGGAAAGTGCTGCAAATGAAAAGGGTGGGAGTATTATCCTTTCTGATGTCAAAATCTGTATGTGTCAGATTGTGAATCTTTCACATGTCAGATTCTAATTCTTTCATAAATCAATGTTGAAACATTTATGTTATATAACAACCATAAATGTTATTGATCCTCTCATTAAACATGTACTGTTATGTTATAGCTTCTATGCATCAGCCATCAAATCCAATTGTTATTTTTTTAATTCAATGATGCATGTCATGAGTGGCATGAATCTGAAAATCTCTTGGCTATTTTTTTCAGCAAGCATTGGTTATACTGCACTAATGTTGAATTTCAACCAGTCATTAAGTGTCGGTGTAAATGTTCTTGATGCCTGTGCTTATCTTTGCTCACGATAAGGTGTTAGTTTGTGTTTGATTTTGTTATCTAACAATCTCAATTACAGGAACCCCATCAAAGTGCACCGGTAACTGTACCAACCCCAGTTGCACCTGCACCTGTGCCAACTACAGCTCCAACTACAGCTCCAGCTCCAGCTCCAGCTCCAGCTCCAGCCCCAGTCCCGTGAGTATATCTGTTATATTCAGTTTTTTGACAAGTTTTTTTATCTCATCATTTATTCTGAAACTTTGCAGGGCACCTGCTGCCTCTACTAATGAACCTTCTCCAATTCCCTCAACATCCCCTGTGTGAGTATTATGCTTTTGCATATTGTTTTCATGTTTACTCTTTTATCTGTTTGGTGAATGTCTCAGTCATAATCTGTCAGTAAAGTTTTGAGTATTTAAAATACAAAATTTGGCAAACAGGCAGCAGTCTGATGTTTATGGTCAAGCTGCGTCAAATCTGGTAGCAGGAACTAACTTGGAGGGGACAGTTCAGCAAATTCTTGATATGGGTGGAGGTTCTTGGGACAGGGAAACTGTTGTTCGTGCTCTTCGTGCAGCTTATAACAATCCCGAGAGAGCTGTTGAATATTTGTATACTGTAAGTGTCTCTTTAAGTTTAGATCATATAATTGTAGTGTAAGAATCTTCTTGGTCTTATCCTCTTGGTACGTTCTCTCTGTTCTTTTACCCTGGTAGATTTTAGGATCAAAGGGTAATTGTCCTTTCATTGCCTGAAATCAGGTTATGGTTTTGTGTTGTATTGGTATTGATTGATAATGACTTGTTCATTGTTCATTGTGCGATATATAGTATTATTCACAATGGCAGCGTTTAACAGTCAATTAAACAATATTAGGCTGGCAAGTACTTTTATTAGATAGTTAACAAAGTAAAGACATGCTCTTTTCCTTGCATCCAATAATATATGTTTCCTTTGCGTTTTATTTTCCCCTTTTCTTGTAATTATGTATGTTGTGTCATATAAGTATATCAGGTAGGTTTTTTTCAGATGTTACTCAAACAATGAGCAATATGCATCAATGTGAAGGGTACATTTGTATTTTGTATATGGAAAAGGATAGATATTTTGGGACAATAAAGTATTTGAAAAAGGACTTATTACTGGATTATCATATGCAACTTAAATTACGTAACTCCTTGCATTTTAGTTGTATAATAGTAAATCATATAGGATAGATATAATTGCAATGGGACCAACAAATCCTTGAACAATATTTTATACATTTGAATCAAATTTCACTTCAAGTGGCACAAATGCTTCTTCTTGTAGAGGTATAAATACACATTAAAAAGGGCAGCTGTGCACCCCGTATGTGGGTTCTGGGCAACGGTCCGATGGATTTTTTTTTTATCAGCATAGAATCTTCTCTTTCGACCTAGTGAACTGTCAGTATTGTTTCAATTGTTATCTTATGCAATATCAGGGTATACCTGAGCAAGCTGAAATTCCTCCTGTCGCTCGTGCACCCCCAAGTGGACAGGCAACTAACCCTCCCGCCCAGGCTCAACAGCCTGTACAAGCAGTACCTGCTCCTGCAAGTGGACCAAATGCAAATCCATTGGACCTCTTTCCCCAGGTAGTGTTGTATCAGAGCTCTCTGCTTTGGATAAAATGTTTCAGCAATTAACTTTAGGAGTTGTCGATGCAGGGGCTTCCGAACACTGGATCTGGTGCTGCTGGGGCTGGCACACTGGATTTCCTACGTAATAGCCCCCAGGTTCTCTCTCTCTCTCTCTCTCTCACACACACACACAAACAACCTTTCTGAGCCGGAGTGACTTGACTTGGCTTTATTTGCATATCTGAGTATCTTTTTTATTCTTTGCCCTTATGCATCAGTTCCAAGCTTTGCGTGCTTTGGTACAAGCTAACCCACAAGTGCTTCAGGTTCTACTGCTCTATCCCCTAGACCATACCTCTTATTATGTTTTTTCTTTATGTTCGTCTTATGGAGTTTGTTCGTATTTCTTTTGCAGCCTATGCTTCAAGAGTTGGGAAAGCAAAATCCTAACCTTGTTAGGCTCATTCAAGAGCACCAGGCTGACTTTCTTCGTCTGATCAATGAACCTGTTGAAGGTGGCGAGGGGTGAGTGTTGCTAATCTTTTGTTTATTCTACAGCCATATTGTTCATTTTTAATCAACGATGTTTCCTTTTGATTGGTTACAGAAACATACTCGGCCAACTTGGTGCGGAGGCAATGCCACAAGCGATTCAAGTCACGCCTGAAGAGCGTGAAGCGATAGAACGTGTAAGCCGATCATTCCCTAAATACTTGGATGCATATTTCTTTTTCTTTCCAGTTTTCCCTTATCTTAGCCTTCGACACCCTCTTTTGTAGCTGGAGGCTATGGGTTTCGATAGGGCAACTGTCCTGCAGGTTTTCTTTGCATGCAACAAGAATGAAGAGCTGGCGGCGAACTACCTACTTGATCACATGCATGAATTTGAAGACTGATATGAAAAAGGTCGGCTTCTAAGTGTTCAGGAGATCTCTCTCTTCTTTCTTTGTAACTTTCTAGTTATTTTTTCGGGGAAGTAATGTGGATGTTTTTGGAGCAGATAAAATACATTTATATAGTTGTGGTTTATGATCGTGACGTACATAACAATGTGGTGGTACTGGTAAATTTGTCCTTGGAACAAATGTTGGTGGAGACATGCTCAAATGTCAGCCTTTGAATCGCTCAAAACAGAATGGGGCCGACTTTCATTTGTAGTGAATGAACAAAAAACTGTCGTTTTGTCCCACACAGATTATTCTGCATTCTTTAGTTGCCTATTAGTAGATGTTGCTTGAGCTTTGGCCCTGGTAAGTCAATTACTATAGAAAAGAGTTGTGACAGAGCTTTAGCAACTATATTGTGATGTGAGCAAACCATATCAGATGCTTTCTGATATTCTCAGCTTATATTCTTAAGATTTAAACGCCTCGGCCGCAATCTGGTACTCCATTTGATTTGATATTGGTGAGTGATGATGATGCTGTTGCTTGAGCTTTGGCCTGGGAAGCCGATTATAAGATACAGGAAAGAGTTGTGTCCTGTGACACAGAGCCTTTTAGCAACTACATTGTGATGTGAGCGAGCCATATCAGATGCTTTCTGATATTCTCAGCTTGTATTCTCAACATTTGAAAACGCCTCTACTGCAATCTGCTAAAATGGGATATTGGTGAGTGATGATGCTGTGGAATATCAACTAGGTGGGGAAGTTTCCACTTCCTTATCACAAATTCAGGGTCCGTTTAGTCAAGAAAAAAAATTATTCCAAATTTTATTTGTAAATAATTTAATGTATAACTAATTATTTGTTTTCAAAACCTGTATAAAGGAAATTTGAAGTGATATTTTTTTTCTATCTTAGATTCTGAACAGATGATCCTTATTCTTCGATAAAAATAGTTTATACGATTATTTATTAAAATTCCTCAGATCTTTGAAAGATCATTCTTTTCTGGAATAATTCTGGCATGTCCTGTTTGAAAAACTCATCAATCATTTCCTCAAAAAAACTTCCTTCGCACATTAACCATTATTTTTTTTAATAAAAAACTATTTTTTCTACAATTTTTTTCCTTCTACATGAACAGGCCCTTCATAAAGATTGATACATCTAATAATTTTAAACAATTTAAGAATGTATATTATTCCACTCGTATCACGAAGATTATCAAAGTAGTATTTGTTTTTCCGCACTTAATCTTTGATATTAAAATATTTAGAGAACGTGTACAATTTAGTAGTATATGATATTGAAATTTGAGAAGAATAGAGCTTATGATATTGCAATAAAATTTGTTTATACTTCCAGATGCAATAAAAGTGTCGCTAATTTGGTTAAAGCTTCGAGGGCCCAATTCACACCTCAACCATCATTGCTTATCAAAACAGTACATGGTTCAAATTATACCAAGGGAGGCTAAGCTTCCAGAGGAGGATGTTATTGATTCAATACAACTAACCTAACAAAGTGAATCGTTACAGAAGCCCGCCAGAAAGGATTTGCAGAGACAACATTATAAACCTGAAGAACGCAGAAAGAATTGATACCAGAAAAAAAGATACGGATCAGCAAATTGCAGTCACGTTGATATTAGGAAAATTAACCGACCAGTTTAAACTGTCTGTGCGGTAATTATTTTAATGTAAATTAGTTAAACTTTACCACTCTGCTGACATTAGTAGAATAAACGACTATTTCCAAATTACAATTGCCAATCAGTATGAACTTTGCCTCAAGGTACTGTGAGATTTTCACTATGCTGGTTCATGCTATGAATATGTTCAAGGCCAAGATGCAATTCAATTGACTACCAACTTCAGCATTCATCTGAACCAAATTGAGTACTAGCTCATACTAGTTCTCATACAGATATATAAGAAACCAGAAAAAACAAAACAAAAAAACTTTTAACAGATGAAACGAACCTTCTGGAAGACGCAACAATTCCCTAGCTAGAAGAAGAGAGGAGAGTCTTGAGCTTCTCCTTGTCCAGACGGGTCCTGCAATTGAAGAGGATTTCATACTGAGCACCCAGAATACGCTGTCGTTTCAGCCAGAAGTACTTCTTCTTCAGCTCATCCGCCCTCGTCTCGATCACCAGCAACGTCTTCTTGATCCGCATCTCGAATTGCTCTCTCGATTTCTTGTCGATGTGAGGAGATCGGAGAACGGTGTATAGCTTCCGCGAGTCCGGCAAATGGATCTTGCTCGTGTAAGATGGCAGACCTAACCACGGCCGTTCGAACGATCGGAGCTTTATCTGGATCGTGGTGGTAGGCCCTTGCTTCTCCACTTCCGCCGGTGCTGGTGCCTCCGTTAATGCACTGTCTGATGAGAAATTACGAGTGCAGGCAAGACGGCGTAGGCTGTCGGTGAAAAATCCATCTCTCGATACACATCCGGTGCGAAGAAACAGGTGACGCGATGATAGAGCCATAGAAGATAGCAGCTGATGATGGTTTGAAGACGGTGGCGCCGCCGTGTGAAGAAGAGCGGTGACCAGAAGCGTCCGTTCGAACTAAACTGATGAAGCAGCTGAACTTTAAGAAAATAGGGTAACGCAATTGGGCCAAGAATGGGCTTACCACTCGCACGATGAAGTTCGTCTAAAATTAATTGGATTTATAGTTCGACCCAGTTTAGCAATATTTTTTATTTTTCATGGAATTTGAATTATTCATTTCTAAAAATCAAATTTGTGTTGACAAAAAAAATTATACATTTTATTTCATAAAATTTAAAACTAGTTTCTAAATTTACATGAACTTTATTATGATTGTGTTCTTTTCAACAAAAAAAGGTAACAACAATTTAATTTTTCATCATTCCAAAAAACTTTTACGAATTTCCCACCTAATTTCATATCTACAATACTTTGTTGTGAAACACACCATATGTGCCTATAAATTACTCCTTAGCCTGCAAATTATTTGAAACCACAAGCGTTCATTTATTAGTTGGAAAATGTTATCAGTCACTAAAAATGACTCATTTTTCTCCCTACTGATGTGACAGATGATATGCTAATAGGAAATTGGATGATAATTAGAGAAATCGGGAAAGTAAGGATGATATGGCAATGTGAGAGATTTTTAGATAGAATAAGGATGTACTGTAGTAAAACTCTTATTAGTTACATACTTCCTCCGTCTGAAATGTTTTGCAACACTTTCGCTTTTTAGACATCCCAAAGGTTTACTACAATTCCATTTTTGGTAACTTTTGATAAGTAAATTTTCATTACCCATATAGTTGGGGTACTGAACCAAACGGAGTTATAGTTCAGCCACTTACATTACATTATGTGTGCCATGTTGATGTGGCAAATTCAGATTTAAGATTTTGGATCCTATTCTTAGTCAAGATGCCTTTGTAGATTTTATTGATACTAGCTTACAGTCCAGCTGAGTGGCAATTTTATAGTCAATGGCTGACAAATCTGTCTTCTCATGTTCTCATGCTCCACTTGGATTTTTGTCCAACATGAACCAAGCGGTTCAGAAATATATATACCCACCCCGGAAAACTACAATGATTGACAACTACTATAAGTTTAATTACATCTCGTTTTCTTGACAGTTACATTGTCATTACCTGAAGTATTTAACCAAATCTTTATTAACTTAAAAATACGATCAAGCTAACAAACAAATATTCCTGGGCCAATCTTCTGGATCTTGTGATTTGGACTGACAGGAACTTTCCTGTTATCCAAATGGGTGTACAAATTAAAGAGGCCCTGTTGTTCTGAGTACAGAAAACCAAAAAATAAAGAATTTTTCTCAAAGCAATGAGTGAAGAACATGGAAAGATACCATCTTGCAGGAAAGGAGGGATCAAGACGATGCCTTTCATATTAGGTAATGTGAAATTCAAATTCTTCAGTTGCAAGAAACAGAAAGGAGGATGATCAACTCTTGTTGTTGTTGTTGTTGTTGTTGCAGCAAATGACATGTGTGAGAAGCTGGCGATGGTGGGGATAGCAAGAAACATGGTGAACTACTTCACAAAGCAGATGCATATGACTCTTGCCAAAGCGGCCAACACCGTCACAAACTTCAATGGAACTGCAAACTTGACGCCGTTGATCGGCGCTTTCCTTGCTGATTCCTACACCGGAAAGTTCTTGACCATTGCCTCTGGATCAGTCATTTACTTGCTGGTGAAGATCATCAATAATCATCCGTTCTTCTTTTGTTTTACTTCTGTTCTACTACTACTTCTTTGTCTTCTTTAGTTACACTTCTTCTACATGTTCAGGGAATGATATGCCTCACACTATCTGCATCATTGAGAAAGCTTAGACCGGCGAAATGTGAAGGAGATGAATTATGCAGAGAAGGGAACAGTGGCCAACTAGCTGTTCTTTACCTGTCTCTTCTACTGACTGCCATTGGAGCAGGTGGGATGAAGCCCTGCGTGGCAGCCTATGGAGCGGAGCAGTTCATCGAGGAAGATCCTAGGCACGCTAAGAAAACCGGAGTTTATTTCAACTGGTACTACTTTGCCACAGGAGCAGCAACTCTACTAGCATCAACAGTTCTAGTTTATGTCCAGGACAATGTAGGATGGGGCTTGGGGATTGCCATTCCCACCATTGTCATGGCATTTTCTATACTTCTGTTCGTTGTTGGTTACCCGATTTACCGGAATCTAGATCCTTCTGGGAGTCCTTATGTTCGGTTGGTTCAAGTGCTTGTGGCAGCGTTTAGGAAGAGGAAGATCATTCCCGTTCCTGATCCGAAATTGTTGTATGTGGATGCTGAGCTTGATGCCTCTATTTCCACTGATGGGATGCTTAGTCATTCAGATCAACTGAAGTAAGTGCACCATTTCTCAAGCTGCATCTAGTTTTGAGCAATTGGCTTCAGTCCAACTTTATCACATAATGCAGATTTCTTGACAAGGCAGCCATTGTGACAGAACCAGAGAGCCTGAAACAATCAACAAAACCAGACCTGTGGAGGCTGAGCACGGTCCACAGAGTCGAAGAAGTTAAGTTAGTGATGAGAATGTTACCGATTTGGGGCAGCGGGATCGTGTTCATCACATCCGCTGTGCAACAGAACACATTCTCACTGCAACAAGCCAACACAATGGAAAGGCACCTCACACCCTCTTTCCAAATCCCAGCAGCTTCCATGTCCGTCTTCGTGGAGCTTTCGGTGCTTTCTACACTAGCCTTATATGACCGCCTACTGGTTCCTCTCGGTAGAAGGTACACCGGACTACACCAAGGTATAAACTGCGTGCACCGGATGACAATCGGCCTGTTCATGTCAACAATGGCAACCCTAGTGGCCGGTTTCATTGAAGTGAGACGGAAGCAAGTAGCAGCAGATGCCGGGCTAACTGGCACATCCGGTGCCACCATTCCGATATCAGCTTTCTGGTTGGTGCCTCAGTACAGCCTCCACGGGATCGCAGAAGTGTTCTTCCTGGTGGGCCGATTGGAGTTCTTCTATGACCAAGCACCGGAGAGCATGAGGAGCACAACTTCAGCGCTGCATTTTTTGTCAGTTGCATTTGGGAATTACGGCAGCACGGTTCTGGTTACGTTACTGACCAACTGCAGACCAAACTGGCTTCCTCCACATAACTTGAACAAGGGAAAATTGGAGAATTTTTACTGGTTGCTTACGTTTTTGCAAGGTGTTAACTTTCTCTACTACGTTTTGTGCGCTAAAATGTATACTTTCAAGTCACTTGAAGCAAAAAGTGTAGAGCAAAAGGGAAAAGTCACTCATGCGGACTTGGAACTTGAGCAATGTAGGCATGTATAGATTGCCTAATGAATGGAAATATATTATATGTTTCAAATTCTACTGCACAAAATTGAGAGCTCAAACCTCTAATGTTTTTTTTTCTTTCTTATTTTTCCTCGTTTTCAGGTCATTCCCACAATTAAGTTTGGGCATACAATACAATTGCTAATATGAGATCATCACTGAAATCTCACTCAGTCATGAGCAAACATATTGGAGCTAACTGAATTACCAAAGAAACAAAGAAAAAGGTGACCGAAGTCAAAACTGGTATTTTCATCTAAAGAGAAGGATCATTATATACAATACACATCACTGAAAATATTTTTCTACCATAAGCAGCTGACAAGCAACACCGCTGACTCTGGTAGACAATATCAACCACGGCACAATTCCTACCTGAAACAAGGAAACAACAACAAAATATCCATCAATTCTTGGCACTAAAGTTTTTGTTGTGGGGGACTGCAAGCCTTTGTCTTCTTAGATCCTATGCTGAATTCATTACAACTGGTATCCTAGCTTATTTCACTTTTTATTCAAACAAAAAACAAGTGTGAAGCATGGGACTCTTCCACACCTAAAGAGAACCTTGAGAAGTTGCAAACAAGATTCCCATTAGCTTGCACATGCAGAAATTTCAACAGGTGAAACAGTACCACCAGGTTGAATTTGAAAAGGGATGCAATAGTAGGCTGTTTAACCAGGAGAAGATCATATTGTTATCACCTTATAGGCTTCCACAAGTAATATATTACGTTCTTTAATCTTCAAAGTAAGAGAAAACAGATCGTAGAAACATTCATTTGTTTCTAACAGCAGTTATTTTCCTTCAATTTCATTATTTAGCCTGGACTGGACTGGACTGGTTTGTTTTTTTCGTTTAGTGTGTGTGTGTGTGTGTGTGTGTGTGTGCACATGTGGTTTGGGGGGATGAGTTATTAAAGACCAAGATCTAACCTTCACATAGTCCTTCACTGGCGGACCTCCAGCTAGAAAAGACAAGAAGCTGCCTGCAACACAGGAATAAATAACTCGTCAGTTCCCAACTTACATATGAAGCAAGTGTTTATGTCAGTATCCAGATAAAAAGATAACACCATAAAAACTGACACTATAAGCTGCAGATACTACCGAGAGGTTGCACGAGTTTACTGGATATGGTAGCAACTGGGGACCTCCAAAACCAGACAACCAAGAAAAGGTATATTACAACCTATGCAGGCAAACAAAAATCTTCTCAGAACCAGAAGAACAGGAAAGGAGAATTTGCACAAAGTTTTAACAGGCAATCACCTTTGACATGAAAAGAGCATTCAAATACAAATCATAAGACATCTTCAGCTCTTTGCCCCGTTGTTCTTGATCTGAAGCAACAGAAGAAGATTTAAAAACCTCAAATATGAGCCAAAGTATACATGCAATAGCTGAGTGAAAATCAATCAACTCATAACTCCTGCATCTTGAGAATTGGTATCTCATGTATAAGCACAACGCACCATCAACAAAGAAGAATGTGTAAGCACAACGCACCATCTCAATTTAAGGTAAACCTCAAGGTACAGTGTCATGTACGTTACCGAATACAAAATTGTTAAATTTTATTCTTTGCAAGAAAACATAGAATATTACTCCCTTATAACATCTTTTCTCATGGATATGATGCTTATTTTTGTCACATGCACGCTTTCCAATTTTCATGATAATTACAATTCAATACTTCTCTACTCTACATGAAAACTCTACTCCGTCCCATGAAACTTGATACTCCTCCATTTTACTTTTTGGGCTATCACATGAAAACTCATGTTTCCTTTTAAAAAATCACATAAAATTTACCTTATTACCCTTACTTTCCTTTCTCCATTCAAAACGATACATTCATCTTATATGTTTGTTTTACTTTATTACCCATAAATCTTCGGCATTAATCTTCATATCCAGTCAAAGGTATCATGTTTGCTGGGACGAGGGAGTACGCACATCTCAGCAATAAAAGGAAAAAAAAAAAGCCTCAGTAAGCAATAGGCAGTATACAGCTATAAACGTGTAGTACAACGGTAAACGATGTGGTAAATAGCCAAATTGCAGTTTTCAACAAAAAAAATGAAAAAACTCATCATATCATACACAGTATGCCATGCAGTAAATGATTTACCGTCCACCATCAACTTGTGATGCACAGTATACAGTGTGATATTAGAGATAGCGTTTTTAACCCAATTGCAAAGTCAGTTTCTAACGGAAGTCAGTAATGTGCTTTTAGATCCTAACCAGTCCAACTCAATTTTCTCTTTCCTTTCCTATCACAATTTGTTTGTCAAAAGACTCTATTTGCTGTAAAATCTCATCAAGTATCAAGAAGTACGTATGCTGCAAGCATGCAGTCTCTCATACTTCATTTCACCCTACTCTTTTGCACACTAACATTCATACAAAGCGCGAGCTTGAACTAGCTAGATACCTCATTTAAATTTAACGACTGTTGTCTGCAACATGTAAAAAGAAAAGCAGGTTGCTAGCTTCAGAAATCAGACTTAATGACCTTGCAACAAATAGCGCTGAACAAACAAAGAAAACGAAGGGAGACACAGATAGGCATACAAGTTGCGAGCTCTTTCTCTTTAGCGGCAGCTGTCCGCCGAAGTTTTGCAGCTTGCGCAAACGTTGATGGCCTGCATTAACCCAGATGACCCAAATCAAACCCAATGATTCCAGTTCCATTACATAAATACATCATACATGAACAGAGATTCATAAATAAAAAATCGCATATTCATGATCTTTTACGTTAAAAAAATGAACAAGAAGAAACAGATAGAATAACCCACTGCGACAAGGTGGTAGCTTCCTTGAGGAGCTGCTTAATTTCCACCCGCAATTGAACCTCCTTGTCACTTACAGATGCTCTCTGAAAACGAACCCCATCGAGTCAGAAAACGACAAAGAAGAAAACCCGAAAAATGGAAATTCAAAGGAGCAAATCCACAATTCAAAATGGAGGATAAATAACCACCTTCTTCAGCTCTTGGAACCAAATGAAGGCCAATTGGAAGGCAAAAAGGAGGAAGAAAATGAACAAAGCAGCCGTCGATGTCTGGCGTTCTCCTACGATTCCTTCTTCTTCCATTATCGCCTCAAAACTTCAAAGCCTCTGCGCGATTTTTCACAGCTGTATTTGATCGGAGAAATGCCCGTGAAAGGGACCGATTATATTGGCGACAATGGAATCAGGACGATCGAAAGAGAAGGTTAATGGGACCAAATAAAGTTTTCTTCCCAATCTGCCAGTAACTTTAGAGGATTAGAGCAATTAAGTCACACATGTATCTAAATTAGGTTTTTTAACTAAGTTGCGTTGCAAGGTGGAATTTTTTGGTATGTAGCTTTACAAACATACGTACATCATATGAATTTGGTATGTGTAGATAAAAAGTTAGTATATCTCAATTAATTATTGTCGTAGATTACTTTTTTATAATTTTATAAATAAAGTTAAAAGTTTCAATAGTTTGAAAAACAAAATTTAGGGTAAATTTTAAAAACTCCATCGAGATTTAGTGAACTTTTTAGTTTGTTTCCTTTATTTTCAAAAGCTTTCAATTACTCTCCTAATATTTAGTGAAACTTCCAGTTATTTCCATTGACGGTTTGTGGTGTTAGTTAACCATTAAGAATTGTAAGATTAACTACTCTGATTGTCATTAATATGTTTAACTCTGACACTTCAACTTTACATTTTGTTTCTCTCTTTCCTCCCTCCCCAACCATCAACCAACCACCTGCTACCCATCGCTATCACCTGGCTGTCGCCACGATCTGGACGAGTTCAAGCTACAGGGACACAAGCGAGCCCATGCTATTTGCGATCCAGGTGAGCCTAGGCCGCCTCTTGACCATTTTGGAGTATACTTAGTGTAATTATCCTAAAATCTTTAACATTCAACTAATACCACAAAAGGGTCAAAAGAGGTAACTGAAAGTTACGATATACCTCAAGCAGGTAATTGAAGATTTTTAAAAATTGAAGAAGGTAAATAGAAGATTTCACTAAACCTCGAGTTTTTTTTTTTTATAATTTACTCAAAATTTAACCATCCTAGTAACTTCTCTAGAGAGTAAATTGCACAATTTATACCTTAATTATACTTTGTGTTGCAAATCTATACTTGAACAAAATTTTGTTGCAAAAGTGGCTCTAAAGTATACCTATCGTTGTAAATCTATACCTCGGTCCAAACCACCGTCAAACTTAACGGGATCTATGGTTAAAATGGTCAAATTGACTTATAATTTGTGAAATGTGTTAAATACCCCTCTTGACTTTATCATTTAATTTTTTAACTCATTATTGTTAACTACATGTATTTTTTATTTTGAACAAAGAAAGCTCATTTTATTAATCCAAATTCCAAATAAAACAAGTCGGAAGAGAGCAAGCAAGTCCGAAGAGACCCGACAGAGACCACAACCCAATCCTGTAGGCTCTGTTAAAACATAAAACCAAAGTAGGACGGGAATAGTGCTTCCCAAGTATAAAAAACTATTTGTATTATTTCAAATAAATGATTAAAAATTTTAAAATAATATCAATAATAATATTTGTAAGTTAACTTACTTTTTTATTTTGAAAAATTAGTAATTATAAAAGTAAAATGCAAAATGAGTAATTGATTTTCAAATATGTAAATTTCAATAAAAATCATTAATCCCAGATTTGTTGGATTAAAGTTTTTGCAGTTTTGGGTTTTAGAGTGATGTAGCAGTGCAAAGTGATAAGTATTTAAAGCATCTCCAACAGTTTTCCCAAAAATTTCTTCAAAATAGGAAAACAAAAGTCATATTATTAAAAAAAATTGCTCAAACTCCAACAGTTTCCTCATTTTAAAGAACTATGCATTTATTACAAGAATAAAATATTTTACGCATTTGAATAATAATTAATGAATTATTTGGAGAAAGATGAGAGATGTTTAAACCAATCACAAGTAACCAAACAAGAGGAGAGGGGTTTAAAAAAAGTAGATTTGGGGAGGCGAGAATGTTCCAAATTTTGGGAAGGCTTCTCATTTTTTTGCCTCATTCGCCATTTTGAAGAGTGAGATGAGGAAGCTATTTAACAAAAAAAATGCTTAAAATTCTCCAAAAATGAGCCTATCAAGAAAATGTGGAAGCTGGTGGAGATGCTCTTAGAATAACTTTGGTAGTAGGTTAGGTTTAGGAAACTCGAGAACAACTACACCAGGACTTCAAAGAATATATAGCTCTCGAGTTGATTGTAGGAACTAAGGGTAAAAATGTCACTAAAGTATTCAAATTTTCTAAATTTACCATCAAACTTCATTTTGAAGCTAAAGTGTCTTCTAAGTTTTGAAACTGGGTTAAAAATATCACTGTCGTTAAAAAATCTGTTATGTTTTTGGTTTAATTACAAAAAAGTTATACTTAAAGTTTTTAACCCTTAACAATTTAGTCCTAACAATTTTACATCTAACATTTTTATCCTCCCCACCACATGCGATAGTGGGGAGAGTAAAACTGACAATATACATGAAATTAAAGGCACCATTATCAGCTAATTTGATCAGTACTCCTTCTCCATATATAGAGATACAGGGCTAGCTAGCTCACACTCCTGTTGTTTCTTCTAACTGTGTAAGTACCCTATTAATACAGTATATATACAACTAAACTCATGATTGTGTATTGTTCATTTTCATCAAGTCATCAATTCTTGAGTTTCTACATATATAGACATCCCCCCTTCTCTAATTAGAGCTAGACTCAACTGTGCTAATTACAGATAAAACTGTTAGACCGAGGGAAAGAATAAAATTAAAAGACATGATAGCTAGCTAGCTATAATAACAGGACCAAATTAGAATTCTCTGTCTCTAAATGAAGTAGAGTATTAAACTTATAATCACAAATGAGTGAATGTAGTAATTAAGTACTGATCATCAGTTGCAAGAAGATGATGATCATGTAGACACTTGCGGTGTCGCCCGGGAACGAACATCCCGACCACGAGAAATATTTTCCGCAGAAAGGTACAGAATGCTCGTATGACCCCAAATATGTTGAAAGTTCACTTTTATGAGGTCCCGATAACACTACCGAGCTTACTGATCGACCGAAAACATGCCCCGCTCCCGAAAAAGATATTTTCCGCGGAAAGGTGCGGGGGACCCGTGTGACCTCAAATATGAAAGCATTCCTGAGAATATTACCCAGTGAAGGTCCGTGAGCTGTCTGACCAACTAAAGACATGTCCCGCATGTTTGAAACGGAGCCCCGGAGCACCAAAGTCATAACCCGCTCGGGGTGACTGTAACAAGGTTGCTGCCTCCGATGCGTCGTGATCGTAGGCTTTGATCGCGGGCATGTTTATGGAAGGTGGAGGACGCTCCCTAAGATCGTGGAAGCAGCTATGGGAAGTGGAGTCACTCCATGAAATCGTGGCTGATCTGGCGAGATCATGTGCAGGATCCCTGAGATGAGTTCTGATTTACCAAGTGTGAGGGTTCGTGAGCGGAGAGGCCATGCTTCGGGGATTAAGACAATCATGTTTCATGTTTGATCTGGACGAGATGAGATTGTCAGGGGGAAACCCCCTTGCGGACGCTCGAGGGCGGGGGCAGGTCGCAACACCGCAAGTGTACGGCTGGCTGTCAAACAAGTAGTAAACCGATAAGTACCGAGTCGAATCCACCGGGACTTGTGATTCTAGCAAGTTGTGTATGAATTATGAAAATAAAAGAGATTATTGATGGATTTTTTTAAAAAAATTAATTAACAAAATTAAGTTGTAGGTGATGAGAAAATTCAGGAATTAAAGGTGTTTTATAGGATTTATGATCCACTTGACCTTCGGGTTTAACACTCTAATTTTACTACAATTATTATTTTTAACATGTAAGAAGACTTATCAATTCTAGATGTCCTCTATCTAGCATTCCACCAAGGTGATTAAAGTGCAACCATTGTTGCACTCTAATTATTTTGATAATCGATCTTCTTCCTAGAACCCGTGGCAAACCATCACTTTATAACGCTATCTAGCCTAATTACCCTGTAGTCTAGTAATATTTTTCTCTATTGAGCAAAAACACATCACAAATATTTTGTGATCAAGAAAATAATGCATCAATGTTCCAAGTAATCAAACAGCATCCCAGAGTAATAATATGTAATTTAAAGTGTTAGATCCTACTGTCAAGTTTCCCAATAGAAATAATAAAACAATGAAATTTAAATTTGCAGGATGAAAAACGGTGAAGAATGTTGATGTTTTAGAGGGCCGAAAATGTCCACCAAGGGAAGAAGAATGACAATGCTCTTGAACATCAGAGATCTCATCATCCGGTATACATCTCCTGATCACTTGATCCACACACTTCTTGAAGAGTAGTGGTTCATCCCATATGTAATGTTTCGCATCACTCAAAAATTTATGTTTTGGGCTGGAAGGAAGTCTGTTGGTAAAATGTCGGTGGCTAGAAAGTTAACCATATCTGCAAACCATGGCAAATGGCTATGCACCTGTAATAGATGCTCATCTAAAAAATTCTCCCCGATTGGTTCATTTTTCAATTTCCCTTCTGACTCCATCCTTGATAGATGATCGTCACTAAATTTTCACACCCCTTCTTGTCTTTAATTTCAAGATCAAACTCTTGGAGGAGTAAGATCCATCAAATGAGACGTGGTTTAGCATCTTGCTTCTAAACAAGTAGCAGAATGCAGCATGATCAGTGAAAACTGTCACCTTGCTCCCAATTATATAGGCTCTAAACTTGTCCAAGGCGAACACCAATGCCAGCATCTCCTTTTCAATTGTGGTATAGTTTCGCTGCGTCGAATCCAAAGTCTTTCTAGCATAGTAATTGAAGATTTTATTCTTCCTCTGACCCAAAGCTTCTCCCACGGCATAGTCACTCGCGTCACACATGATCCCAAATGGTTGAGACCAATCTGGGGTAATGACGATTAGTGCGGTGACTAATTTCTCCTTTAGGACCTGAAATGCTTCCAAACATCCTGCATCAAAGTTGAAAGATCGTCTTTTTAAAGCAAGTTACACAGGGGTTTTCAAATTTTAGAAAAAGTGAAGGGCTCAATTTGAAAAAAATTATAGGTGTAATTGTAAACTTTACAATGTTACTTGGTCATGTTTTTCAGCCATGTTACTCGGCCCGGGAGTTATTCCCCAATAATGTTTCTCAGCCCTGAAGGGCATTTAACAAGCCCCAAAGGGCATTTTGATGGTCCTGGATGGCGTATTTATGACATTGAATGGCGTATTGCTGGCCCCGGAGAACATTTTGATGGCCCCGGAGGGCATGTGATGGTCTCAAAAGACATATGATGGCCCTAGAGGGCATATGAAAAATCTTATATTATTCCTTGGAGACATTTCCTTGAATGAGGATGCACAAGTGTGGTATCCATTGGATCTTTTGCCCGAATTCCCACAGATGCGCCATAAAGATGGACCCCCCGTTTTTTTTCTAATCTCGTACGTTTCATAATTAGTTTAAAAAATATCATATCATGCACGTTTCACCATTTATTTTTAGTTTTTTCTTTTCGTTTTATTAATTACACAAAATAAAAAATTTTCGAGAAAAATCATTTAATTTTACATGCCTATAAGTACATAAAAATAAATTACAGATTAAATACTGTGAAAACAACAAAAAAAAGCTGCATTCTTTATGAGACGGAGGGAGTAATAATTAAAATGATATTGTTTATTTCTAATATTATTCAAAATATACTACAATTTTGTAATTTTTCCAATAATATGGATATAATTTGTAAGTAAGGGGGGGTCAATTTGTAAAATTTTATGGGTCGAAATATAAAGTTTACACTTTGTCCCTATAAGTTAATCAATTTAGCCGCTTTGTTTTAATATGTTAATGATAAAAGTTTATAAGCTTAGGGATGATTTTTGTTATGTTTTCAAAAGTTTAGGGATGATTTCGTTATTTTTAAAAACTTTAGGTATAATTGTCAATTTTTCAACAATTAAAATGATATTGTTTATTACTAATATGATTCAAAATATTCTACAAAGTTGTAATTTTTCTAAGAATACGAGTATAATGTGAAATTTGGGAAGAATATTCTACCCCCATTTTTTTCTTTTCTTTTATGCTTCATAATTATTTTTAAAAAATATCATATCATGCACGTGTCACGATTTAGGATTCACAAATCTCTTGTCGATAAATCTGAAGCTCGGGTTCGCGTCGATGGTGGAGGCTAGATGTGGATGAAGGTGGAGGGACAGAGGTGGAAGATGGAGGCTCTGGTTCGCGGATGATGGTGTAACTTCGGATCGCGATGTGGCAAGAGAGTAGAGACTAGAGACTGAGATAGAGAGAAGCATAGAGCTTTGATTAGAATTGGGGATTCGGGGTAGGGTTTCAGAATTCAGATTGTATCCGAATGGTAGTATAGTAATTTCACACGAGCTCGTTAAGGCTCGCGAACCCTTACGAGTCGAACGTTTCGGGCTCGAGCTCGGCTCGTATATTATTCGAGCCTCAAAACCGGCTCGAGCTCGAGGCTCGTGAGGCTCGGCTCGTCGGGCTAGTTAAAGCTCGAGCTCGAGCCGAGCTCGTCTCGGCTCGAATCATTTCACACCCCTAGACGCAACTGCCACTCTCCACGAACCACTACAGCATTTATTAGGATTAGCAACAATTAATTAGAGACAAAAGAGCAATTTATTGTTAAATGTTGATTTTGAGAATAATCATATTATTAGTCTCCATAAATCTTATCTATATGTCCCCAAAAGTATCAAATTTCTTAAATATTAGCAACACGATTGAATAGACTCTAAAATTAAAATTATGTGTTGTTAAAATAAATTTACGTGTAGGATGTAGTTTATGACGACAATTATATATGATTTTAAAAAGCAAATGTATATATAATAAGTGATTTGCTACAGTTATTGGTTACGTGCACTTCAAGTTCAATCCTAATTTGCAAAAAAGTCATGACTAAACAAATCTTACAACGTAGTAGGATTTCTTTCTTTTTTATTAAAAAAAAGGAAAATGTGTTTTTTGATGACATTCCAAAAAATAGTTCAAAATGCACAATAGTACTACAGAACATCTAATTTGGAAAATAGTTTTTTGGAATATTTAAGTAAAACACTCTCCATGAGAACATGTTTATTAATTCCTTCATCCTAGAAAATTAATCACATTTTTTTAGTATTTAATCTATAATTTATTTTCTTATAACATTTTTGACTTAAAAATTGCATAAGTTTATATCCAAATAAAAATTTAATGTATCTAATTTCTAAATATATATTTTAATAATTTTTGATAAATTATTTTTAATGAAAATGTGAGTGAAACATAAATATAAAAGTTAGACGTGATTAACTTTATGGGACGGAAGGAATACATTAAACCAATGATGTATGTTTGTTTATGTTTTTAAAAATTTATTTAAATTAATTAATGAGACAGTTGAACAAAAAATAGTCAAAATGTATGAGAAGCTATATTTAAAAATTGATGTAATCTAATAATTTAATAATAATGAATTTTGAACATGGACATTTAAATTATCTGCCACAGAAACAATTTTAAAAGTTGATAGAGTTGTCATATGAGCAGCATGGCGTGCCCAGCACCCGTTGGGCAATATTTGAGGCCAAAACCTATTAACATGTAAAAATTATATACTTTTAATCAAAATTTTGATGAATAATTGTTGGGATTAATTAATCAAAAATTTTACATATTTCATTGTGTGTGAGTATTTTTTTTCCGCTCACCTAATTTTGAAACACTGGATCCGCCACTAGTCAGACGTTGGTGATATATACTTGTGTGTGTATATATTGATATACTTCTTGAATAATTTCTATAGGATGTTAGTTGTTTGCTCATTCAGAGGTTGGGAGTTCAATTCCGGCGACAACAAAAGCAACAAAGTGTAGTGGTATAAATAAAGAATTAACAAGAAATAGGCACAAAAAAAACGTGGAAAAGTGGGATAAAGAAATAAAAAGGTCACTTTTTATGCGTGTTTGTAAATGCGTAGATAATTAGGAGCATTTGCAATTATTACCAACTGAATTTTTGAAGAGACATATATAAGTGTCTTCTAATTGTCTCTAAAAGCTTTTAACAACCCCAATAATAGGGACAATTATACTATTTGTTTCTAAAGTATTAGAGACAAATAAATGGCATATAGTATCAAATATTTATGTCTCTTAATCATATATGTGTTGCAGTGAACGCTTTGCAACAATTAATGATCAATACCTAAAATAAGCATCTACACCTACCATGAGTATAAACGACGGTGTTTTTTATTTTTTATTTTTATCTATCCATTTCCATATGATACGATCAAATGAATAGTAGTTCCATATATTTCAGGGTACGAAAATCCGGCCTTGAAGAGTGGTCCAACGATAGCTAGATCAATCCTCACAACCTTCCAAGATTTTAGATAAAATGATGGCAATAACTTGTAACAACGGTAGTTGTAACATGGTTGGAAGCATTAAGAAATATAATGTGGTTGGATAAATTTGTTCACTTAGTTTGTTTGAAATATTTTAACGTTTTACTAAATTTAAAATACAATTAATAGTTCTTACGAAAAGTTTTCTTCTTATTTTTACAGAAAATGCAACTTCATATATAAATTTAATTTTCGTGTAGTAATAAAAAAATAATTTTAATACATGTTTTTCCGTACACTTTGTTAATGTATGTTTTTTTTTTACCCAGGCCCAATACCTTTAGCCCATATACTAAGGTTTATTATAGATTTTGTGAATGCCCATTTACCTTTATGTCTTCTATAACCTATGGTTCGAAACATTCACCCAGACCCACTCCTCCTCCCCTAACCTGATTCCCTAACTCTGCTTCATCCCAAACACTAATCCACTGTCCGTTTTCCAAGCCGTCACCATGATATCCGATCGGTGAAACCTCCACCACATGCGTACCGCGAAAACTTAAACCAGCATGAGTGACCAGTGTCGTTCCTGACATTCTATGGATCATAGGCAAAATAAAAAATGGGATCCCACCTATAAAATTTCGAAAATATAATTTCATATAAAAAATAGAAATGTTATTAAAAAAGAGTATGTTTCATTACATTATATCAATAGCATCTTTACAAATAAAAATTCATACAAAATAGAACATTTTTTCATCAACATCCATCAATGTTGTCAATCATCTAAAAGTCTTCTCTTTGTAAGGTCACCCTTATCACCTTCAAAGGAAAAAATCAAAACTAAATCACAAAAGCGGCTTCCACGAGCATTCTGGGATGCAAAATCATTAATAATATCATCAACATCAATGCTTTCTAATAAATCTTTCTCAATTGATAATATTGTCAAACCATCCAACCTTTCTTGTGACATTGATGACCTCAAGTAGGTTTTATCAACTTTAGATCTGAAAAGTTTCTTTCAACTAATGTCACGATTACAAACACAATTAAAAAAAATTATAAGCAATGAAAACATTCGGATAACAATCTTTAGATTTTGGAAACTTAAAAATTTCAATGGTTGACATTGTCTAATTTGGCAAAGTCGTTTGCAACACTTTTAATTCGTAGTATAAATTATATAAATCAACATCATATGAATCACCATGAGAAAATGTGAAGTGAAAATTAGTAACTACTGAAGTTTTTGGGGAAAATTGATATTTTTCATTTGAATTAATGATAGGTTTAGTTGAAAAATGGAAAGAAGTTTTTTTGATACATTGGAAGTGTGGATTGAGGATGGTGGAGACTTGAACACAAGACCTCTAACTTATGTTCTATGAGCTTAGCCACTAGGCTATAAACTCGGGAGATACAGAATAATTGAATGAGATTAAGAGAAAATGAGTTGAAAGCCCATGGAGATCATAGAGGAGTTAAAGACGTTAATTCTATCTTTTTCCTTTGGATATGTCGCTCGTCAAGTCGTTATTAACAAAAAGTTGATTATTTTTTTTACTGTATATAATATATTTTCAAATTTGGAACCCTTTAGCTGTTGGGTCTTGGGCGGCTACCCCTCGGGCCTATTCTCAGAACCGGCCCTAGGCGAGTGACCTCGGCTGCCTAAAGCAACAACGACTCCGACACGCATCCGAGGTGAATCAAATGAGCGACAGAGGAGGAAGGGACGATTGGCTCATCTTCATGGTTTGCACCGACATCTATGGCGGTTTCATGGTGTTTCCGAGGGTAATTTTCGCAAATCCATCATTCAATTAGTTGTTTAAGGGCGCAAACATATGAGGAACCTATAATGGATGAAATGCCTAATCACAGTTTTTGTATTTTAGTTTTTTATCAAGCCAGATATTGTAAGGAAGGTGTAATGGATTTCGGGTCTAGTAAATTATTGCGCCTCTCTTCTATACATGTATTTCTTTCCGAGGCGTTTGTATTCTCTCTATATCTATATTTGATCAATGAGTATATTCTCTAAACAACCATGTAAATACTTCTTCTGCTTTCTTTTTTGTTTTCGATTGCATATCTAGTTCCAATTCATTAATTTTTTATCAACTTTTCTTTTTTTTTTCTTTCTTTATTTCTTTCTTTTTACATCTTTTCAAAGTTTATTGATAAATGATTGGTGGTTTATTTGCATTTTCTGAATTTTTATATTTTATGGCTTTATGAATTTTGTGAGACTTTTAAGTCACATACTTGAGTTTTGTTACAGAAACTGAGCATTATCTACACAGAGAAACCATGGGTGCCAAGCTTATCTCTGAATTTAGCCTTGAGCAAAAAACATGGAAGAAATTCATTCAAGGTATGCATGTCAGTTTAAGAATCTAGCTTCTTTACTTTTTTATTTGTATTTTCTTTGTTTTGTCCTTTTATCTACAATTTGATTTATTCAATAACCTTAACTGCTTTGATGGTTTTGATTAGTAACCTTAACTTTATGCCCACAAATGAAAAGTGCTAGTAAAATCTTCAGATTGTGAATGCAGAAATTATATCGTAAACTTCTATCATAGTGTAATTTCTTGGTTCTAGTGTATGTGATTGTTAGCTGTATAGGATATGATCAATGGAATAACCTGGAAATGATGTGATACGTCCTGTATTTTATACTACTCCCTCTATATGCAAAAGTTTTCTCATTTTCTAATACTACTCTATTCCTCCCAAATAGATTGACACTTTAAAATTTTTGTGTAGATTAAAAATATCTTTGGTTATTAACTCATTTTACATAAACTTTAATTATTACCCATTTTAACATCTCACAATCCACTCCTTAGACGCATATTGCAAAGGTAAAGTGGATTAAAATGTTATGGTGGGTTACAATTTTATTGGAAGAAATTCGAGACATACTTCTAAAATTTTTAATATTATTAGCTGATAGTTGTCGGGCTCAATCAACTATAAAGGCCAAAAAGGCCTAGCAAAATGCCCAATTAGTAACCCAAAATAAGGGACCCATTAAAAATCCAAATAATAATCAGCAGACCACCATTGGTTAGTTCTGATTCTGGGATATTATCTTGTTGATGAGATTCTGTAAATCAACAATTAATCAGTTGCTGTAAATCTGCAACTATAATTCGAATTTGAGTTTGTTTTCTTGTTGATGAGATGCTGAAGTTGTTTTGTTGCAGGATTTAAAGATCTGTTGCTTCATATCTGGGCGGTTAATGATGAATTTGAATTTGTGAGTATGTTGAAAATTTTAAAAACACCCATATAACTCTTAACTATTTTTTGGACCTTACATTTGTGTTGATAACAAATACTGAAAAGTGGATACGTTTAACGCAGATTGAAAGTTTGTTTATGTTCAAAACAAGGTTCTACACTACCTGCACGGTCATTTTGATATTGTATATAAAAATTTATGATCTTAATTGAGGAGTTGATTCTCACCAAAAAAAAAAAAAACTCCTTTAATCCCTTATAAGATACTAATACAGGATACTCAAACCGGCAGTGACGAAAAAAAAAATTAGGGGGGCTCTCCTGCTGACAAATAAGCACCACATATGCGCCAAGTCATCAGTGCAACTTTTTTTTTTGGTTGACATAGCAAAACGCTTCTGTCAATTCCCATCAACTATAAGGAAATTACCTTTTCCTTGATTGAAGGCCACTGTCAATTCCGAAAAAACTGTAAAATAAAATAAGAAAGTATCAATAACCTTTATAGAGAACATTATGATAATTATGATAATTAAATGTTGTGATTGGACCAATCGGACAATAAATGTATAAAATTTCGGAATCTGACCAATCCCTAATAAATACAACATCAGTTTCTCGCCATTTGTATATATATGATCAAACATATTGATACAAAAGTGGTGAAGTCTTTAAACTCCTATTCACAACCCTACCAGAAGCAATATATTCATTCGACCACTTGGATCTTGAGGCGCCCGACGGTAATGCATCAATTTTAATACCATTTTCATTCTGTGTGTATGTTGATCATTTATACACTAATTCATTATTTTTATGTGCATATACATATACACAGATATTCCAGGATCGACGTAGAAGCTTTCAAGATTTAAATCACTACTACTGGTCCTTTGGAAAATTAAGGTACATATATTTAAATGTTTTCTTCACTGATTGTTCATATTTATCGTGATAACTGATATATTAGTATTTATATAAACCAAAACAAAATTAACTATCATGCAATAATATTTATGGTAGTTGCCTTGCTCGCTTTATTATACTCCCTCCATACCCCATTAATTGATCCATTTACTTTAGATGTTTCATAGTATTTCATCTATGATTTTATTTATGAATATTTAGATATGTAAAGTTAAATAATTTATATACGTATCATAATTTGAAATAAAAAGTTACTAAATATATTTTTTTAATTTTATTCACTATTTATTTTTATAAAAATTTGGGTCAAAAATTGAACCTTGAAACAACCAAAACAAATGGATCAATTAATGGGGTACGGAGGGAGTATATTTTTTGTCTACTGAATGTTTCATGTGAACCTATAAATATCAGATGACATAAAATTATAATATAGAAAATGAATTAAACTAAAAAATTATGAAACCATGAGGGGTACTTTCTGTGTATGTAAGGTTAGTATAACATAATACATATATTATATAAAAAAAACTATAAATTTTATATAACCCTTACCGTTTAGGTGTATAAAGTCCAACTCTCGTGTACCAGGCCCAAGTCATATAATAGCAGCATGCCCTGAACCATATATTTGGCCCATAATATACAGTAGGCCACAAACTATTACGTACAACGTCATATATATTAGATTAAAAAAATAGAGTTTATTGATTTCAAATGCATATATAAAAATGCTAAATGTGGTGGCTCGTGTAAGCTTCAGTCTGTATGGCTTACAAATGACAAGTGAGTGTTACTAAATTCAGTAGAGTTACATGTGTTAATTGACCATTGTATTTTGATACATTAGTTTGATAGTACATTATATACCTTATAATCATTTATTTGACATGTTTATTTTCCATTTACATAGAGGGTGTAAATTAGAAGTGAATTTGTGGGTTGATAAGACTAACCTTCTATTCGGAATTGATGCATCGACATCCGCGGTCCCAGTGATATTGGCGTTTACCAGCACTTATGTAAAATGCTTTAAGAGTATGTGATTCGATATCCGATTGATTTTTAATGATACATTTATTTGCATATATTATAAAGATGACATTGTGTTTTCGTTTATATTGTTGCGGAGAGACACTATCTCGTGTCAACTTTGCCACAAAAGTGTACATCAATCCAGATGTACCTGAGAAGGAAGTGATTCAGAGGAGGTTCCTATCTGTTTGTACGTAGTCTATCGATTGTGTTAATTTGTTTCGTTTATAATAATATGTTGTTCAATGCCAATGTTCCAGATGCTGAAAATGAAGGCCAAACGTCGGAGCCCGCGCTTATCCAAACTCCCTCATACATCAGGAGTGTTGAATTACATGATATTGAAACCATTCGCAGTGCTGGACCTTGCAATGCACGTTGGGTTAAAAATGATATTGTTTAGTTTCATAGTTTGGTAATGTCGATTAATATACATTTTTGTTGTATTTATAGGAAAGGGTATTTCAATGTTGTGCAACCATTCTGTACGTTAATGCCAAATTACCATTATGGCACATGGCATGTGCAGTTTGTATGAGAAAGGTTACTGTAGTCGGACCACAATACTATTGTGATAGGTGCAAGACTTCAGCTCACTCTGTGATTACTCTGTAATCCATTATATCATGTTGTATAGTAGATTACGTATTTATTAATTTATTTACATATTCAAATCAGTAAATTATGTACATTTCTTGATGACTTATTCAGGTTCAAGATAGAGGTTCGGGTGGGGGATTTAACAAGTCAAGCTTCATTTGTGTTATTTGACCATATTGCCACAAAACTATTGGGATGTGATGCGCTGTCATTTTCCAGGATTACAAACCCGGTACAAGCGGAAAATGTTCCATCTTCTGGATAATATTGTATAGTTACTTGCTAATTTATGTGGATCACATGTAGGTTGTTGTGGCAAACACACTTCGTAAGCTCGTATGCAATGAAGTACATGTGGGATGTTGAAATAACGGATTTTAATTTCAACAATCTGGGATCTGCATTCACCGTAAAGAAGGTGTCCAATGTGGATTACAGCTATTATTCTGATTTGGTTATTACTGTGATTTTAAATGTAGGTTGCATTTTATAATATTTTGTTCAATTTATTATGTATATATTGTAAATTATAACAACATTATTATATTACAGTTGCAGCCAGTTGATGAAGAATTAGTTAGACGGTGAGGTCCCTTTTAAATATGTTTTAGTTGATTGATGCATTATCTTTTTTATATGTATTCAAATACGTCGTAGGGCAAAGAAAGGAAAGGATAAATTATATTCCGAAGAGTCGGTTGATAAAGTTTTCGGTGGTGACATGCACGATGATGAACACATTAGGTAATTGGTGTTGGTACCGTTTTATCCATTCAAAATGTACATAAATATATGAAATTTAAACTGATTAATATTGTTTTTATTTCAGATCTGACAGTCTAGAGCATCCAATTGCGGATCTTAAAAAGTAATTGTTAGTTGGTAAAGCAAGTTGCATTATTGTACATCAGAGACATTTTTGTATGTTTTTATAGGATTAGACGATCCCTGAAATTACATGATAAAGATATAGTTGTGTTCACTTATTAACGGAATATTCACTATACAGTAGTGTAACCGTGACGTCGGGTATGTACACTTTGTTATTGGTGAACCAAGTTGGATTACTGTACGTTGACGACAATGTTGTATGTTTTTATATTGCTTGACGATCTCCGAAATCACATCATAACGATATAGCTGTGTTTACTTAGTTGTGGAATTTTCATTAGACATTAGTGTACACGTGACAACGTCGGGTATGTACACTAGTTATCACATAATTCACATCACATCCAAATAAATAAACTAAGTTACTATTCATCGATCAGGACATCAATACATCATCATATTTCTAAATTGTATGGTTGTATACTAGGAGTAAGAGAAGAGAACTATCCTTCTTCACAAATAAAAGTAAAGGCCAAAATGAATTAAAAATACGGAGTAAGAAGTTATATTTTGATAAATAGAAGCAAAGAAAAGCGAGAAAAGATAAAATATCCAAATGATAAGATTTTAAACATTTTGGGTCAAAGTGCAAAAGAATGAAAATAAAATGAGAGAAGATAGTTGTTCATTTAACACACAAAAGAAGAAAAAACAAAGAAAAAACATGAGTTGACACTTTTTAACCTACATCCTACTGCACGATATAAAAACTCAAACACCAAAAAAATTACAAATAATCGGTAGCTATCTATTTAACAAACAAATGAAAAAAACAAAAAAAGAATGTAAAAATAAAATAAGTTATTTTATGACAAACATAAGCAAAAAAAAGTAAGAAAAATTAAATGTTGAAATGCCCAAATGATTAGATAAAAATCATTTGGTCAGGTGCAAAATGAAAATAGAATGTAAAAAGGTAACTATCTATTTAACAAACAAATGAAAAAACAAAAAAACAAAGAAACAAAAACATTTACATGATCTCACACTTTTAACACACCCTATAAAAAAGTCAAATCACCAAAAAGAATCATCAGTAAGAGCAAAGTCAAATCACCAAAAAGAATTATCAGTAAGAGCTGAGAAGTACAAAAGAAATGAAAATAAAATATAATTATGCAGTTAACAATTTAATAAATAAAATAAAAAACATACATAAGCTTATACTTTTACACTACGCCCTCCCAGACCATATAAGAAACTCAAAATACTTTTAACATACATTATATCAAAAACTCAAATCACCAAAAAAGAATTATCAGTAAGAGGTAATAAGTAAATTATTTTTTGACAAACAAAGCAAAAAAAAAAACTAAATGATAAGATTCTAAACATTTGGATAAAAGTTCAAAAGAAATGAAAATAAAATGTAAAAATGTAGTTATACATTTAATAAATAAAATAAATTCAAAAAAGATAAAAGTATAATTATTAAAAACTTAAATCACCAAAAAGATTTATAGTAAGAGGTGAGAAGTAAGGTATTTTTTGACAAACAAAAGCAAAAAAAAGTCCAAATGATAAGATTATAGTAAATATGTGGGTCAAAATGCAAAAGAAATGAAAATAAAATGTAAGAATGTAGTTATACATTTAATAAATAAAATACTAAATAAAATAAAATCCAAAAAATAAACACTTAAGCTTATACATGGTTTCTAAATGTTACTCCCTCCGTCCCACAAAGGTTGTCAACATTACTATATTGGGTCGTCCCACAAAGGTTGTCAATTTTCCTAAAATAGAAACTTTCTATCACCATTTTTACCATTTTATCCTCTTATCTCACATCATGGACCCACATGATTTTCTCTTTCCTCCCACTCAACTTAAAATTGGGGTCCACAATTTTCTCCTTCTTTCTTTTTCATGAGGATAATTTTGTCAACACACTATTATTCTCCCACTTTTCTTAATATATGTGTCCAAATAAATCCTACAACCTTTGTGGGACGGAGGGAGTACTATTATGTACTACCTCCGTCCTGAAAGATTATACACTTTGAATTTCTTTGTTTCAAGATTCAATGTTTGACTCAAATTTTAACAAAGATAGCAAGTTTTAAAAATTCAGAAAAATATATTTAGAAAGTTTATACTTCAAATTATGACATGCATATAAATTATTTACTTTAAAGTCTAAAAATTCATGAAAAAAATCATAGATTAAATCAGAAACAAGTAAAAGCAAAGTGTACTGATTATTCGGGGACGGAGGAGTATTATTTATTTTTATTACTTGATTGAACTGCACATGTGGCGGATAGTCTTCACAAATGAGATTGAAGGCTGCAGCAGTTTGAACGTACAAAGAAAAGTCCAAAATCTCTATAAAAGTAGGGCTAATTTTGTAAAGATTTTTGGGTTAACTCTATTCCCTGTAATATATCTCTATTCCTTTTTTTTGCTTCTATATATCTCTATTCCTAAAACACTTGTAATCTTTTAATCTTTCCTACTCGATGTATGATCGAGGATGACTCCATCGTATCACTCGGTTGGTATCGAGCCATCTTTTTGGCCAGTAGAGATATACTATCTGTTAATAATTGCTTGAGAAGTTTGTAATTCCTCAAGAACAATCTCTTTGTGAGATTTACGTAAGTGGTTAATTAAAGTTTTTCAATACAAGAAGTATTTCAGTCCATCTTTCTGTGCTTATCCTGAGTTTAATCTTTTGCTATGGCTCCTCACTGGTACAAAGAAGCCTTAAGAAAAGCTGTTATTAGTTTAATATTCGATAGCAATGTTATTAATCGTTATGAAACTGAATGGATTAATCTTAATAACACGATTTCAAGACTTGAAACCCTTAAGGGTCAAAATTTGGACGAAAGTCACAATTTATGCCAAAGAAGGAGAGAACTAGCTTCTCTAATCACTGAAAACACTGATCATTTTAATAAAAATATAGAACGTTATAATAAGATAAAAGTTTTACTCTCAGTCACTTAATTATGGTGTTTCCACACTGGTATAAAATAGCATTAGGTAACGCATTAGATGATTTAATGGCTCATGATGATCTAATAAGTTCTTATGCTAATGAATTAAGAATATTAAATGAATTACTCTTTCAAAATAATGGAGCTTCAAGTTCGAATCTTGAGTACAGGTTTAATATTTTCTCTAGGAGAAGTGAACTTGTTGAGATTATTATTAAAGAAGAAGAAATATTTAATAAAAATCGTAAGAAATTTGAGGATTTAAAGATCCTTTTATATGTTGCTTAAATTCAGTCTTTGAAACTATTTTCTAAGATTAAAAAGGATTTTGTTAGTTTATTCCTTTTGAAGAAAGAATCTAAGTCTGTATTTCTAAAGCATTAATTTTTTTCTTTCATTTTGATCTCTTTCGAAATGACCCACTTGCCTGCATTTCCAACAGGTATGAGGTCCTTTCCTTTTCCCTTGAAAGGTCTTGGAATATTTTTATTAAAATTATTACGATCCTGTCTTTTATATCTTGAACTCTTATTATTATGATTATAAAATTCAGTTTATTAAAGCTGTAACTCTTTCTTTTGGATTTATGAACTTTCGTCTTTTTTGAGGAAGAAGCATGGACCTTTTCATAGCCATATTGAGATGTAAATCTCCTAATTCTGCTATAGTTTGTTTCTTGTCATTTTTAATTTTACTCGGAGTTTCATATTAGTACATAATTCCAAACCCTCTAAATTAATAAAATTTGTTATTTCACCATAAGTTAGATCATCATACGGAATTACACCATTATATTTAGTCTTGATTCGCATTCGAACTTTCTCAATGAATAAATTAGGCAGTCCAGCAATGAATTTTTCTTTCCAAACAGTATTACCACAATCGACTCTAGTATATACTTTTATCAGGAAAACGTCTCTATACCATCTAAAATCATGCAATTTTGGACATCTTAAATTCATTAAAATTTCGGATTCTACTGCATTACTTTAGTATAGCCCAAAGTAGGACTTCTACTGCATTACTTTCTCGATCGTGTTCTATACCATCTACCATTATTTTCTTGGTACTTCTATTAATATGATTTTTTTGATCATTAGTAAGAAGATTATTCCACCAACCTCTTAGTTGACCCGTCAACCCATTCACGGCAGATGCATGGCTCCTTGATTAGTATTATCATTATTCATGTAGGCATTAGCAGCTATTTCCATTTCACAAAATAAGGAAAAAGTTGGTAACTGTTAATCCATCCAGATTCCAAACACATATGGAGTTCCCATCATAGGAATTAGGAGTATTCTTCTTTTCTTCAAACATAAGATCGGGAGGAGACGGTTTCGGATACAAAGTTTTTATTTATAAAAATCTGGATTTTTGACTTTATTAATACCGGGGAAAGATTATTAATATTCATGGTTTTGAATTGATTTTCTAGCTCATCTATTTCGAGATATGACATTAATATTTTTACTTTTTGCTAATTGCTTATTATTGTTATCAATTTCCAACTGGATTTTTGATATGGGATTATTTTTAAAATTATTATTAAGATTACTAGTTCCTTTTAACCTAAAGTCTGGGCTTATAGGTGTAAAGGTGCCTTGCTAAGGCGGAGGAGGTCTTGAAGGAGGAGTTTCCTTGACATAAGCTGGTTGAAGGCATTAGTTAAAAGAAAATTAAAAGCTCGGATTCTTTATTAACAACAAGTGGCTCTATCCTATTCAATTGTTCTCCAATTGTGATTAGAGACCGATTAGCATAATTAAGCTGAGAATTAATAGCAATAAAAGGTTTTTGTGGAGTCTTCCAACTCCTTTTGAGGAACAGACTTAAAAGGCTGACCGACACATTTTCGTCATTAGTATGATGAGGAGTAATTAAAATACCTTCGGAGGAGGATGAACAGATATTATTTCTTTATCATTAATAGTAGTCCATTTTTAGTGACTTCTGTAATTGGAGTGATGGTTGAAAAAGGATAATTAATTTTTTCTTTATTATCATAATGTTCAAACCAAACAAAAAGAGGAATATGAATTCTGAGACTTTTCATCTCAGCAAACCATTTCTCTTTGAAATTATCAGTTTCTTTTTTGGAAAACGTATTAAAATACCAAGTAACCTTTTTGTCATTTTGAGGAGATCTCAAATCCTTTTTAAGAAATTCGTTATCAATAGTAAATTCTTCAATTATAACATTAACAAAACCTTTTGTAGAAAATACTTCCATTTCACTAGGAGTAGGATTAATACTAGAAGACGCTTCATCTTTAAAATCATAGACTGGTTGAGGAATTTCATTATTAAAATCAACATTTCTTAATTCCGTGGGAATAGAAACATTTTCAGATGAAAGAGATCTTGGAATACGATTTTGAAAAGGAGATCTGGATTGGTAGATTGAGGATCTGGAGGCTTGATTAGTGAACCTAGATTGAGGAAAATAATTAGAAAAATCAATTTTGACCGAACCGTCAAGTCGACTCGATGATTAAAGCCTTTTGATTTATTAAATTTATGGGTTGATGGGAATAAGATTCTCCAAGTCCCACTGATTAGATTTTGAATTTCATTCCATTTTAACTTCTTAGGAACATGTATCGGGAATTTTGGGAATTAGCCTCAAATACTACGGTTTCGTCTCTTAACGAGTGAACCTAGCTTTTGGCTCTATTATTTGTGGTCATGACTTTGTAATAGACACGGTAGATTAGACAAATCGATTTAGTATTATTAGCAAATTCATATTTTTAAGATTAATAGTCAAACTCAAAGTATCAAGTATATGAGGATCAAAAAGAGAAATTGTAAAATTTGGATAACAATTAAAAAAATCTTGGACCATTAGCAAGATTGGATTACGCCATTGCTAGCAGAGAATTATTAAAATTCAAATGTCTAGCATCTCTTAAAATCATTAATAAAAGAATATCAATTCCTATTCTAAACATAGGTTTAATTGCAATTTGGACCATCCCAATATGCATAAACTTATATTTATCTTTTTATGATTATTAATAGCTTGATTACTTATTAACCGAATTGTCTCAATTTTTGATTCAAATGAATAGTTTGTTAAAATGCATTTTATGGAATAACTAGATGAAAAATCAAACGTTCCTATTTTGTAGAATGTCTTTGGATTAACCTTAGGAATAGACCAATTATGAAGCTTTTGTTCAATATCAGCAATATTAATCTCTGTGGAATTAAAGTCTTCACTTTTATCAGGGTTAAATCCAGATATTGACCCTGTTTCCTTAGACGAAAAGAGTTTAGTCATTTTATCCATTTTAAAGATTAAATCTTTGTCTAAATAAATTCTAAATTTTTCTTCCAAAGTCCAAGACTCGATTATTTCAAATTTTGATCACCCTTTCTCCTTCCGTGGTAAAACGTGGTCTTACGCTCTTTCGCCACTCGTCGCCCTAGGATCATCAGTCTACCAACACTTGAAACAACTTCAAATCTTAAATTTCTTTAGAAAACTTTAGAACCTAATGAGACTTAGATTCTTCTCTAAAAGGAATAATGTAACCAAATTCTTTCAATCTTAGAAAACAGTTTCAAAGACTGAATTTAAGCAACAGATAAAAGGATCTTTAAATCCTCAAACTTCTTAAGAGCTTCTTGAAATTCTTTCTTTCCTTTCTTAATTAGACCGTCAAGTTCATATCTTCTCTCATTAATGTTCATTTTGTATTCAAAGCTTAAAGCTTCGTTTCATCTAAATAAAAAAACATGGCATTTAGCCTTCTAATTTCATTAATACGTTATTCTAACCAATTATGCTTTATTATTAAATCTTGTAGAGTTTCTTCTAAAGCATTACGGTACACAAAGGAAACACCATAATTAGGCGGCGAGAGTAAAACTTTTATCTTATTATAACGTTCTATATTTTTATTAAAATGATCAGTGTTTTCAGTGATTAGAGAAGCTAGTTCTCTCCTTCTTTGGCATAAATTGTGACTTTCGTCCAAATTTTGACCCTTAAGGGTTTCAAGTCTAGAAATCGTATTATTCAAATTAATCCATTCGGTTTCATAATGATTAATAGTATTACTAGCAAATATTAAACTAATAACAACTTTTCTCAAGGCTCGTTTGTACCGGTGAGGAGCCATAACGAGAAGATTTTGTTAATTTCAAGTTTTTCAATACAAGAAGTATTTGATCTATCTTTCTGATTTTAATCATGCATCCTTATGAACATTTTCTTCGTATTTTGTGTGAAATTCATTGGAACTTTATTAATGAAATTAATTTATTTCGTGTTAAAATCCAAGAATCAAAGGAAAATTGGTTCTTATAATCAAGAATTAAATCTGCTGGAATTTCTAATTCTAATATTCGATATTATAAGGTAATGATTAATCTTTGAAGAATCCGTATTAATAGATGGACTAATAAAATTGAAAAACTAAAAGACCAAAGAAGACGACTTGCTTCAATCACGAATATTGATTAATCTTTTCATCCGTTTAATTATGGTGTTTCCTTTGTGGTACCGTAATGCTTTAGAAGAAACTCTACAAGATTTAATAATAAAGCATAATTGGTTAGATCACGTATTAATGAACTTAGAAGTTTAAATGCAATATTTTTAATCTAGATGATAGCGAAGCTTTTCTTCTACCGGATAAGCAAATTTAAACCTTATTTCTTTTCCTAGGATTTTGGATATTATTTCATAAGGGGTAACTTTGAAAGGGTACAATTTTGTAATAAACGGAGTCCCTAAGATAACCCTAGTACCTAGATTCTTAATTAACATAAAAGGTATTTTAAAACACAAACCTTCATTACAAACCTTTACGTTACTGATCTTGTAATTAATATGCAGTTATATTACAGTAGCATTTTTCAAAACAATTTTCATTAATATCATAATCTTCAGATTCTTTTTCAGAACTATTAGTAGATTGAATTTCATTAATAAAAGGGATTCCTTCTTCTTCACTGTTAGATGTATCACTATCCTCAAAGGGAGAGTTATAGGTCATTAAATTCATTAATCGTTCTTTCATTTTATTGGAAATTTCTAAAACATTAATTTTTTTCTTTCATTTTGCGGTCTCTTTCGAAATGACCCACTTGCCTGCATTTCCAACAGTAGGAGGTCCTTTCCTTTTTCCCTTGAAAAGTCTTTTGGAATATTTTTATTAAAATTATTCGATCTTGTCTTTTATATCTTGAACTCTTATTATTTTTCCGATATTAATAAATGCTCTGAAAAAGCTTTTTGCAATATGCTTTCTACTAATATCGACTCTTTACAAGAAACGATCATTCAAGTAGAAGATTTAGAAAAAGAAAGGAAACCTTTTTAGCATTAAAAGGAATCCTTGAGAAGGATAATGAAGTTAAGAAGCCCGGTCAAACATATTATTAATATTTCGATTTTATTGAAACTCATGGGAAGCAGCAGGCTGCTACCATTCAAGATTCTGATTAGAGATTAATAATATTAAAAAGGAGATTAGAGAGTTAAAAATAGAAAATCAAAATATCCAGAGAACCCTTTGGATGAAAGGGTTGCAAGAAGCAGAGAAGCCGCAAAAGGAAGTTATCAATGAAGATGCTAAATGAAGCGTAATTAATCTGGGTTTGGTTCCAGAATCCTGAAGTAAACCTTACCAAGGATTCATCATTATGATCATTAACCTTTTGTTTTAAGATTCTGCCATAACCAATGTTACTGGCGTAAGTCTCAACAATTAAATTAGCATCTGGATTTGGAATACTTAAACATGGAAGAGTTTTAATCTTCTCTTTCATTAATTTGTGACTTCGGTGCTCATTAGACCAAGGTTTTGGATTCTTCTTTAATCTACGGTATAGAGATTTACAGATTATCTTGAAGTCCTTAAAAATCTGAAACATTATATATATATATATATATATATATATATATATATATATATTCCTATCCCTTAATTTTTATAACATATAATAGGATTGAATTCAAGATTATCATTTATTACTTTATTTTAACTTAGATCCAATAAACACTGTAGAATATATTTTGTTCTTTCCGTACGATATTGGATCCCATTATTATAAATTACGGTAATGTGTATGCCCCATTAAAAAGTCATTTTAAATTCTTATTAATTTGAACTTCGCGCTTGCATTAAAGTGTCTCACAGAAACATCTTAATGAAAATTTGTCACTTTTATGTCTTGAAATAAATGGTTACATGACAAGTTTTGAGTAGAAAAATTTTCTGATAACTATTGTAGGGTTTGAATTGCAACAAGAATAATGTAGCTATGTAGAGATAGGTCCACTGCCCGGGCAACTTTTGTAACAAAAAGGCGAGGGACAGATAAAGTATTCTTACTTGTTAGTGGTAACACACAAACGAGATTATTATACAAATTACAAACAATTAATATAGAAATGTTTTTTTGTTTCAGACATTCATAATAGTAACCAACATAAATTAAGTTAACAGATAGAAAATCAATTTATTACAAAACAAAAATTGTAATAAAACAGAAACAAAGTACATTTACTGTGCCGGAAAATGAAGACCTCTTCTAGCTGATCCTTCAAAGGTTACAATGAAAAGTCCGGGAACATTCTTGACAGTAAAATGCTAACAAAATTTTTGTCATTATATAGATCAATATAAGGGATAACAGTACCAAGATTATGAAATCTACTATCTGCTCCATGAATCACAAAATTTCTAACATATTTGTTAATACACTACGTATTTGCAGGTGATGGCAGTAACGCACTTTCTGCAGGCGTTACGAATGGTAACGCCAAAAAGCGTTACAGGCGCTACCATTCGGACGCGTTGCAGCAAAAAAGCGTTACCAGTGGCGCCACCGGCCGACAAAGCTGACAGCACAGTAGCGCGACCTACAGGGCGTTACTATCCCAAATTAAAATTATGCGCAATTTCTCCACATCCCACATCCGTGTGGTTGAACCCCGATTCTGCAGGGGTGAGAAAATGGGCAACACGTATCTCACTGCACCAATTGTCTATATTGTTCTATAATGGGATTCTATATTATTATTATCATTATGGATTGTTCTATATTATTTTTATTACTATAATGGGATTCTATATTATTATTATCATTATTTTAGATAAACTAGTAAATAATAATGAGAGTAAGGTTTATTTAAAATTATATTTTCATAATCTTTCCATGGTTAGAAACTAATGAATTTTTCTATCAAATCCGAAAAAGAAAACATGAACATACTTAAATCAAAAAAATGATCATTAATTTTAATGGGAATTTCTAAAAAAAATATGAACATACTTAATATTTATTTTTGTTAATATCGTAATTAATTTGTTAATATTTTGTAATATCATTTTTGGTTAATTTTTGTAAATTATCTTAAGTTGTTAATATTTGTAAAGTATTGAAATTTTTAAATATTTGAAAAAATATTTTAGTATTCTGAAATTTATTTTAATATTTTGAAATTGAACGTCATGCAGTAATGCGAGTAATGCCGTGGCGCTACTAATACTGCCGGCCTGATGCGGGCGTTGCAGGCGCTACTAGCTCGAGCCTCGGTAGCGCCCAGTAACGCCTGCGCGCTCTGCTTTCCGGCCCATAGTAACGCCTAGGCGTTACCACAGCGTTCTTGCATTGCCTCCAAGTACGTAGTGAATATCACATGCGGTATATCCATACCTCTCATATCCATATTTGAAAACATTTATGTAGGTAAAGTAACATCAAAGCTTGTTACAATATCAATCTAGGTTTTACCAACAAAGTATTCAATATAAATTCTTTGAAAAAATCATTACATGAAAAATTCTTTAGCCACAATTTCTTGACCAATATTATCATTACCAAAGTTAGTTTCAAGAAATTTTGAAATTCAAACAAGCGTTTCTTGGAACTCACATGGATGGATGTTAGAAATAAAAGAAGCATTGGTAAGAACATGAGAAAGAGTTTTCAAATCCCTAGTAAGAGTTCGAGATCATGAGATAAAGGATTTGGAATCTTCCAAATTATTCCAAATCCTTTATCTCATGATCTCGAACTCTTACTAGGAGATTTGAAAACTCTTTCTCATGTTCTTGCTAATGCTTCTTTATTTCTAACATCCATCCTGTGGAGTTCCAAGAAACGCTTGTTTGAATTTCAAAATTTCTTGAAATTAGCTTTGACACGACAATACGGGACAACAGCTTGTGACTAAAGAATATTTTCATGTAATGATTTTTTCAAATAATTATGTTGAATGTTTGTTGGTAAAACCTAGATTGATATCGTAAAAAGTTTTGATGTTACTTCACCGGTTGCAAATGTTTTCAAATATGGATATGGGAAGTATGAATATAATGCATGTGATTTTTACAAATATGTTAGAAATTTTATGATTCATGGAGCAGATAATAGATTCCATAACCTTGGTACTGTTGTCCCTTATATTAGTCTATATAATGACAAAGATTTTGTTAACATTCTACTGTTAAGAATGTTTCTCGTACTTTTCATTGCAATCTTTAAAGACTCTGCTAGAAGAAGTCTTTATTTTCCGCCACTGTAAATATACTTTGTTTCTGTTTTATTACAATCTTTATTTTGTAATAAATGAATTTTCTATCTGTTAAATTAATTTATGTTAGTTACTCTTATGAATGTCTGAAACAAAAAAACATTTATATATTAATTGTTTGTAATTTATATATTAATCCCGTTTGTGTGTTACTACTAGAAAGTAAAATACTTTATCTGTCGCCAGCCTTAAATCCTTTTCTACGTCTATTAGAGAGACCCTCCAGAGCGAGCATAGGCACGATGTAAATGGCGCACAATAAACATTGCACGAAAAACCCGTCTGTGTGGGAGCCAGCTCCACAAAAATGTTGTTAAATGTAATATTTCGGAAACATGTACCTTTCTTCAGTTGAGATATAATCGTGCGAAGTAATCCGGCACAAATCACTCGGCGTTCGACCGACAAACACCGAAAATCATCACCACTCAGAGCGGTAATGAGATTGTCAACCTTGAATTGGCCACCAACCCAATTTGAGCTGTCAGCCGTCCAGTATGGGAGTCCATCGTTATTGTCACCTAGCAATTCCGACAGAGATACCGCACGCGTGTTATGAGAACGGACTTTCCGTTGACATCTACCGAAGAGAGACACTCCGGCTTCTTTTCACCCTCCGTTTGGAGGGTGTACCGCACAACCTCCATTGGGCCTGCACTCTCTTCTGAGTAGCAGAGGAATGCAACACCTTCATAAATAAGATTTTTCTGCAGAAAACAAAAAAAACATTTTAGTAAACAGATAGATGAAGAAAATACGTGAAGTTAAATGTGATTTACACCAGTGAGTGAAGAGTTGGATGCCATTTCGGTACTAAGGAGAAGAAGCAACAAACACAAGCAACAGCAATAAGCTCAATAAACAACCCACAAACAAAAAGCAGGTGTCAGTTTGAAGCACACACGATATGAGCACTCTATAGAACTTATAAGCACTAAAAAGAAGGGGAAAACACATCACCTTCACATTCAAACTCTCTGAGGCCATTCTGATGATGAGGGTTTATGACGCTGGGGAAAGAGGATGCAGTAGAATCAATGGAAAAAACACAAGAATGGGAAGATTGTCTGTTCTAATATAAATGAGAGATTTCTATGTTATATTTGAACATGAGATTTCTCATTGAACTTGAATGAGAGAGACGGAGATCCGTTGGCGCAAGTCCATTCTTTATTAGTCCAGTTGGTATTAATGCTGTAGTAGCAGGCCTAGTCTAGCAGATTTAATTTTATTTTTACACAAGCAAGCTATCCAGCTATGCCCATCCAATTAATTTAAAGTGTGTCTGCCAGTGTGCCTGTCCCTACCCTATTATAAAAATAAAAACAATGACTCGCCTCCCATGTATCTGTATGTACGTTTGTTCACTTGAACAAGTTAATGTCCCCCATTACTCCCACAATTTTGTAAGGCTAGTGAAATGTGAGCCACATGAATGAATTGGAAGATAAGGACTGGGTTTCATTATTTTTACAACTCATTAAGATTGATATTAGTTTTTTATTGATCCATTCTAACTTATATTTTTAGTAATAATCACACACGTTTATTATTTATCTTCTTATGCATTGAATCGTTTGATTCCAAGGATAAGGGGGAACGAGAGACAAGGATAAGTGGGAATGAGAGAGACCTTATCTATCAATTATTCATTTGTTTGAATGATCATTGATCCGAAGAATAGATGAAACTCAAAGTCATTCTAATCTAGTTTTAATCTCAAAATGAGACCTAAAATACTAGAATCAATGGAATCTACTCTGTAATTAAGTAATCCGTTAAAGTGTTGAAGAAACAATCTTAGATAAAGTTGGGGAAAAAATAAACATTACAAACTCACTTAGAGCATCTCCAATAACTTCATCATTTTTCTGATATGCTCATTTTTCAAGAATTTTGAACATTTTTTTGTCTAATAACTTTCCCATCTCATTCTCCAAAATAGGAAATGAGGCAAAAAAAATAAGGAACTTTTCCTAAATTTGAAATCTGTATTGAACCCAACGTGGCTGAAACTTTACCCTTCATTGATAGATTGATTTGTGTTGGAAAGCTGGGAATAATGATGAAGGTATACGGTTTGATCTTTTCAATATACCTCGGAAACTGGCATGACGGAAAAGCCCCTAACCGCCAGCAATATTACGCCTCTGCCATTAACAGCTGAGGGTTTATGTTTAAACCCTAGGAAGACACCAGTGGCTGGGCTGGAAATTTGGGTCGCCAAACTGGGCCCTGGCCTTGCCTGCTGGGCTCTGGTGGCCAAGGCAGTAGGCCCAAGCAGGCTTGCTTGATGCTGGCAAGCGGCTTAGCTAGCTTAGCGGCTTGAATCGGCTGAGCCAGCGCAAGCCATCGAGCTGGTTAAGCCGTTTCAGCCAACAGTCAGCCAAAAATGCGATTTTGGGCCCTTGGACTTCTTGTTTTGTGCGATTTGGTTCCTGAAGTTCTGTTTTGGACAGAAGTTGTCGGAGACTATTGTGACAAGTTCAGGAAGGTCCTAGAATCTTTTGAAATTATGCAATTTGGTCCATGAGCTTCCGTTTTTGCGTAGATTTGTCAGGAACTAGTTTTGTAAATTTCAAAAGGCCCTGAAACTTTCAAAAATTGTACAGTTTAGTCCCTGAGCTTTTGTTTTGGACAAATTTGTCAGGAACAAGTATCTAACAAGGTATTGATGCTGATCTAATAAGGTATTGATGCCGATCTAACAAGGTATTGATGCTGATCTAACAAGGTATTGATGTTGATCTAACAAGGAATTGATGCTGATCTAACAAGGTGTTGATGTCGATCTAACAATGTATTGATGCTGATCTAACAAGGTATTGATGACGTTCTAACAAGGTATTGATGTCGATCTAACAATGTATTGATGATGATCTAACAAGGTATTGATGACGTTCTAACAAGGTATTGATGATGATCTAACAATGTATTGATGTCGATCTAACAAGGTATTAATACTGATCTAACAAGATATTGATGCTGATCTAACAAGGTATTGATGTCGATCTAACAAGATATTGATGCTGATCTAACAAGGTATTGATGTCGATCTAACAAGGTATTGATGCTGATCTAACAAGGTATTGATGCTGATCTAACAAGGTATTGATGCTGATCTAACAAGGTATTGATGCTGATCTAACAAGGTATTGATGCTTATCTAACATGGCATTGATGTCGATCTAACAAGGTATTGATCTTTGATCTAACAAAGTATTGATGTCGATCTAACAATGTATTGTGATCTAACAAGGTATTGATGTTGATCTAACAAGGTATTGATGCCGATCTAACAAGGTATTGATCTTTGATCTAACAAGGTATTGATGTTGATCTAACAAGGAATTGATCTTTGATATAACATGGTATTGATGTCGATCTAACAAGGTATTGATGTTGATCTAACAAGGTATTGATGCTGATCTAATAAGGTATTGATGCTGATCTAACAAGGTGTTGATGCTGATCTAACAAGGTGTTGATGTCGATCGAACAAAGTATTGATGCTGATCTAACAAGGTATTGATGCTGATCTAACAAGGTATTGATGCGGATTGAACAAGATATTGATGCTGATCTAACAAGGTATTGATGTTGATCTAACAATGTGTTGATCTTTGATCTAACAAGGTGTTGATCTTTGATATAACAAGGTGTTGATGTCGATCTAACAATGTATTGATCTTTGATCTAACAAGGTATTGATGCGGATCTAACAAGGTATTGATGTTGATCTAACAATGTGTTGATCTTGATCTAACAAGGTGTTGATGTCGATCGAACAAGGTATTGATCTTTGATCTAACAAGATATTGATGCTGATCTAACAAAATATTGATGCCGATCTAACAAGGTGTTGATATACTAAAATACCTAAAATATATACTAAAACCACAAAATACCTAAAATATATACTAAAAAACCACAAAATACCTAAAATATATACTAAAATACCACAAAAATACTTAAAATCGCACAAAATTAATAATTATTATTATTTTCTTAAAATACTTAAAGTATATACTAAAATACAGAAAAAATGCTTAAAATACCACAAAAATCATAAATAATCTTATTTTTTCTAAAATACCTAAAGTATATACTAATAACAACAAAATACCACAAAATTCATAAATAATACCTAAAATGCCTAAAATAACACGAAATTCATAAATACCTAAAATATATACTAAAAACCACAAAATACCTAAAATATTTATTAAAATACCACAAAATAACTAAAACATATACTAAAAAACCTCCAAAATACTTAAAATAGCACAAAATTTATAAATAATCTTATTTTCGTAAAATACCTAAATTATACACTGAAATACCACAAAATTGCTTAAAATACCAAAACATTCATAAATAATACTTAAAATACATAAATAAATTCCTAAAATAGTAACAGAATTCCTAAAATACTAAAATTCATAAAATACCACAAAACATACCTGTAGATGGTGGTAGAGACGGCCGGTGACAGAAATCTTAGGTGGCCGGCGGCAGTGTTGGAGCTTGAATAAAGACAAAATTAAAATCGTCAAATACACCATTTCTAACCATTAAAAAACTGAAAGAAAGAAGTGGAGATGATACCTGAACTTGCTGTTGTAGTTCCACCTAAAAAGCTAGTGAAACGGCGCTAGAAATGGTTGAAACGACGGTGGTCGGCAGTGGTTTTTGGAGGAGAAGGAGAGGTTGCGGCTGCATCGTCGGGATCATGTATTCATGTAACAAGGTATTGATGCGGATATAACAAGGTATTGACGCTGATCAAACAAGGTATTGATGCTGATCTAACAAGGTATTGATGCTGATCTAACAAGGTGTTGATTTCGATCTAACAAGGTATTGATTACGATCGACAAGGTATTGATGTCGATCTCACAAGGTATTGGGGTAGAATGAACAGCCTCAAGAACGCCTAAATAGAGGCGAAAAACACATAACGAGAATGCAACAAAGTGATATAGATCATCGATCTCACCCAATGCACACCTAAACAGCTCTCACGGAGCTAAATGTCGTCTCATCATGAAAATGCTATCGAATAGGTCACACAACCACAAGTAAACCACCACCAACCAAGAGCAAGAGCAAGCCAAAACAACATAACAAACAAAGACTTGACGAAGAAAACACGAGAAAATAATGAAAGATAGTCCAAAATAAGTAAAGAAGAAGAAGAAGACAGAATGGTGGAGAAAGAAAGGAGAAGAAGAATTCTGCAGAGGAGATGAACAGAAATGAGAGTTTAAACCCTAAAAAAAAGTTTACCGCGACCACTTCGCATTGGGCTTACTACGGACCAAACCGCAGAAGGGCCGTAGTTAGGCATGTATTCCCACGTAGTGTACTCCACCAGCATTGTGTGTCACTGCTTTTATCGTTGTCCAGTAACAGAGCAAGGATTTTAAGTTATAGAGGGCTAGTAAGTTACTATGAAAATTTGTAACTCAAGGTCGAAAAATTTTGGAAGAAAATTGTGTTTTTAAAAGTGTGTGATGGTTATAAGATTAAAAAAATGGAGGTAAAAGTTAATCTGTGAACGATTCACCAAAGTTGAATGTACCAACATATAATTGGGTGTATTGAGAATTATTGAAGATTTGAAATAAAAAAATAATTAATTAATTTTTTAAGTAAATGGAAACGTATCATAGATATATGGAATAGTTGGAATAATAAGCTACCTTGGAATATGTAATGTGCTGGTTTGTAGTAAAAAAATACACATGCAATTGAAATAGGCGGTGTAAAAGTTTTCATCTTGACATGAATAGAATGATCAAATCATCTCGCTTAAGGAACATTGGTCCTTTAATGTTTACTGGTTGCTTTCCTTAGTTTCTGCTCATGTTGTTGGTGCTATTTGTTGTCCCAAGTAGGCCGTCAAAGAGGATGAATTGTATGACCTTAAAAACTTTTTCTTTTAACATAAACGTACAATCTGAAAAACATTCAATCTGTTGACAAAATTCGTTTCAAACAGTAACTATAACTTTTAAGTGTTTAGACAGATTGCACAGACGATTCAAGCAGAACTACAAAAGTTGAAGCAGGCGGGAAGGTAAAGAGAGAAACCGAGATTTTATAGAGGTTCGGCCAACGACTTACGTTTTCTTCTCAAGTTCACCAGGTTGAGAGTTTCTTTCACTTCTTCAAAATAGTTATACCAACCAAAATAGAGCTTTTTCACTAAAAAAACCTCTCCACTAATTTTCTCAGGGCTTATTAAAAACTATTTTAGTTTTCCCAAAGCTCATTAAAAACCTAACAAATGATTTTCCCAAGACACACCAAATAAACCTAACAAATGCTTTACCCCGAGATTCACCAAATAAACCTAACAAAAACTCGTTTTTGGTTTTTCCGATACTCACTAAAAAACCTAACAAAACCCAAATTTGGTTTTCTCGATGCTCACCAAAAAAACCTAAAAAGATGCAATTTTGGTTTCCCCAAAGACTTACCAAAAACCCTAACAAAATACAAATTTATGAAACACGTTCAACTTGTTAAGTGTTTCACTGTTACACTCGAAACCTTTCAAAATTGCCCTTTCTCCCACAAAACGATTTTCAACACCAGTATAAAATATGTTTCAAAGTAACTTTACAAATTAACACCAGAATACTTGAACTGGGGCTTGAATTCTTTGATTAGAATTGAATGGGAGTAGAGGAGAAGAGTTGTCTTTGCTTCACGTTTTATAAGGAGGAGGAGCGTCAAATTTTCCCGTTGGAGAGAATCCCTAGAGCAGCGCTCCTGCCCAATCCTGAAAATTTGTTGGACTTGGAAAACATAATAGACTTAAAAGACATGAGGGTAAATGAGAAAGAGTTTAAACCCAAATAAAACACTATGCTTTTTCCTTAAAAGAATCAGACAACAACATAAGTGTTAGAATAGGACTTGCATACTAGAAGTGGGCTTGGGCTTTAAAAAAAGGTGAAAGACAAAAGTCCATTTGACAAGAGTATAAATAGTAAAGTAAAATTAAACACAGCCCACATCCTTTTCTAAACTTCATAAAACCACTTCAAAGTTTTATTATCATCAAGATCTAAGTTATATGGGAATAAAACCAACACTAGTTGGCATGGTTTGGCTGAGATCGATGAAATGGTGCGTCCTTTTTACTTGTGACTTCCTTTATTTTGGATTTTTCCCTTCATTTTTTTGCCATGTCATGCTTGCTTCGTTTGTTGTGTCTGTTTTTTTTATCATACTTTTAGTTATTTCTTTTTACTTAAAGTCAAGTGTTCGTAGGAATTTATCTGTATACGGTGTTGTACTTATGAACTGGTCTCACATCCCTTTGTTTGCTCACTCTGGGATATTTCTGTTTCTTTTGTTCCGGTAATCATTGTCGAGATCTTTTTCTTTGTTATCTTTCAGTTTCAAGTATGGCAATTCTTCATCTAGGGTTGATTATATATATTCTACTATGGTGTATGATGCCTGAGTTACAACACTGGCAACATTGGTCGTCTTTGCTTTGCTTTGATCAGTGAATATGTGGCGTTGATCGTAGTTATATTAAAATCTTTAGGCACTCTACAAATTCCTCAATAATGATATATTGAAAACAATATAAAATTTTGAATAAATTTATACTTCCTCCATACCTTAACCCAACAAAATTCATTCATGAGATGAGAGCTCTGAATCGGGATAACAGATCGCTTCCATTTTCGAATCAACATTTCAGTCCGCATTTCGGCTTTTGATATTGAATGTGAATTTTTTAATGCAAATGATAAATGAATGTTTGAGTTTGTAAATGCTTTTTTTGCTTTTTTTTAAAACAATTCACATAATTTGAGTCAAACACAACATAGAAAATCAAATGGAACATTAGTTTTAGGGACGAAGAGAGTATTTTTATGAATAAAAAAATTAATTTTAAGTTAAATTTTATTGTTGATATTATTTTGAACTTTTTTCTTCATATTTCATAATTTTTTTTGATATTTTGGACTCAATCAAAATTTTATATCAATGATTTGAAAAGATTATATGAAATAATACACACGTGTTAAAGAATAATGACTGAAAAGTTAAATTATAAAATTATAGGAGTGCTAAACACATTTCTGAAACCATAAGGGTCAATATGAGCTTTTACACCACCGAATCTGTTAAGTTTTAATAACGATTTTGACGAATGTATAAATTTGCAACAAATGACATACTTTAGAGTCACATTTACCAACAAAATTTTGTTCAGGTATAGATTTGTAACATGTGGTATAGTTCAAGTATATAGTTTATGTATAAATGTTACAATTTACAACTCTAAATTAAAAGAATTTTTGGATTACAGCTTCGAATTCTAACACTCCCTTCATATTGAGGAAAAGATGCTACATTTTTCTTTTAGGGAACTTGTTACGCTTCCTCTTTAAAATAATTTATCATACTTCTTTTACTTCATCACTGTCATTTCCCCTTAATTTTTGACATTTTCTTTCATACTTTACAGTTTACATATTGATTTTATTTTTTTTATATCCACCTTCTATTTTTTCCCTAATCTTTGTATCAAGGTATGCATGTCAGTGTAAGAAGCTAGCTACTTTACTTTTTTATTTTTATTTTCTTTGTTTTGTCCTTTTATCTACAATTTGATTTATTCAATAACCTTAACTGCTTTGATGGTTTTGATTAGTAACCTTAACTTTATGCCCACAAATGAAAAGTGCTAGTAAAATCTTCAGATTGTGAATGCAGAAATTATATCGTAAACTTCTATCATAGTGTAATTTCTTGGTTCTAGTGTATGTGACTGTTAGCTGTATAGGATATGATGGAATAACCTGGAAATGATGTGATACGTCCTGTATTTTATACTACTCCCTCTATATGCAAAAGTTTGTCTCATTTTCTAATCCTACTCTATTCCTCCCAAATGGATTATCATTTTAAAATTTTTTGTGTAGATTAAGAATGTCTTTAGTTATTAACTCATTTTACATAAACTTCAATTATTACCTCCTCCCAAATCCATTCTAACCCCTCTCAATCCACTCCTTAGACGCATATTGTAAAAGTAAAAGTGGATTAAAATATTTTAATGTTGTGACATCTCATTTGGGATGGAGGGAGTATATTTTTCTTGATTTTTTCATTGTGTATCGTTGTTAATATTTGACCCAAACATTAAATTTTGAAACACGAAAGTCAAATTAGTTGTTTACTCATTAAGGTTTAGTTCCCGTAAACTAATTCGACATACTTATTCCCTAGTGTCTTTGGTTGTTTAACTCAAGGCTTTTAAACGGATTAATCTGCTGACAGTGAGGAATTAATGGTTTCTATCCCTGTTGATATGTACCCAAATTATAAGGACACTTTAACTTAACTTTGTTTTTTTTTTAAAAAAAAAATTCCTTTCTCGCATCTCAGTAACATTTATATTCTCTGTTTGGAGCAGGTTAGGTTCTGAGTCTTGTTTTTGAGTTTTTTATCTTCCTTCTTTTATTTTTTGGATGAAAAAAATGGTATTTTATGACATAAATAAAATGAATTTGTAGTTTCTTTTCTTTCTTTTCACTGAGGTTATATGTGGATGCTATTTTCAAGATGCTAGGAAAAATCTCTGCATAGTTCATGGTATAAAATCTTAAAACAAAATGAATAAACTCATAGAAGTGGTAAATCTAATAAACGCATAGTTCATGGTAAATCTTAGCTAATGGTGGGTTACAATTTTATTGGAAGAAATTCGAGACATACTTCTCGAACCTAATAAGAACTAACCCGAACCTACCATGACGATATTCCCGGACAACACTCCCGAAGGTGTTAAAAATATGTGTCCACTGACACTATATTGAAATATTACGATTTTACCACTATGGCAGTGGACTGTATAAAGCATTTATTGCGGGAGTTAAGAGATCCTTTTAATGACTCTGATCCAAAAAAGGACACCAACAGAGAACATTTATCTCCATTCTTGAATTCCGATTTGAACGCATATTGCACAAATCCTCATGACGTCCAGTAACGTCAAAACACGTCAATACCGAAAAGTCGTGGCGGCAGCCCACACGTAACCGTCACCATTAGCTAACGGATTGGAAGTCAAAGTTTGTTAGGTCATTTGAGTTGAAAATGGATTCCACATTTGAGTTGAATAATTAATATTTCTTTCATTTACAGTGAATGGAAATCACAAAAATTGAAAAGGAAGAAATAATGGGGAATAAATAGCAAAAAATGCATCTATACTATGCACAGATTAAAATTATTTTGACAGTGCAGGGTCTGCCTTTAGTACTTTTTTATAATTAAATAACAGATATTTGTTTTAAAGAGAAACTAATTTCCAGAACTTTTTTTTATATAAAAATTCATCTTTAACTTTTTTTTAAATAAAATGATTTAATCAATGCACAATCAGATTACAGCATGGGAAACAGAAACGTATAACATTTTTTTTAATAAAATGATTTAATCAATTTTAACGTCAAAGTATGGTTAAGGCAACTTGACAGTTTATTAAGTTAAAGGAAACTTACTACATATGGGACTTCAAGTTCAAACTTCAAAACAACAAAGTACAGAAAACTAATTGCTGCTGAACACTATAATTGTTCAACTATCAAGAATTCAAAATAAGGGATAACACAAATAGCAACCAACTAATATGAGTGTGCCTGTCAAGTGCACTTAGATCGAACTTCCAGCCAAATAATTGCCCAACACCTACGTGGGGAGAATGACGTCAGCTGCGGCCAACGCCGGTGATTGGCGCGTCCGCGGCCGCGGTGAGGCGGCGATGAATCACGCGATTGAAATGTCGGCAGTTTTGATTTCATGCCGGCCGCAGTCGTCGTACTTATCAGCGCTTCTGCTGCGCAGTGGCGCGATATGCGATTTGAATAATTAAAAAAATGGGCGAATCCGGATGAATGTTCATCCGGATTCAACCGGCGAAGAAGAAGGAAAAAGCGAAGAAGAATAAGAAGAAGAATCGAAGAAGAAGAAGAAGAATAAGAAGAAGAAGAAGAAGAAGAAGAAGAAGAAGAAGAAGAAACAGAAGAAGAAGAAGAAGAAGAAGAAGATGAAGTATGAAGAAGAATTTAAGAAGATGATGATGAAGGGAAGATAAAAAGAAGATGAAGAAAAAAAGATTGAAGGAGAAAGAAAGAAAAGAAGATGAAGAAGAAGTGAAAGAAGATGAAGGAGAAGATGAAGATGGAAGAATGAAGAAGATGATAAAAAATGTGAAGGAGGCGGATGAAAAAGAGAAGAGAAACCCTAAAAAAATTACTGCGCCTTATCATGGCTAAGCCGCAGAAACCTTATCTGCGCAAGAATCGCCATTATCGTATAAATGGGCTTATCTTGCCAAACCGCAAGACGGCCGCAGAAAAATGCCTTCCCACGTAGTGTGAGTTAATTTCAAGGAAACTCAAGAACACCACCATCACCATAGTATTAATTTGAAGATGTTAGCTTTAGGGGTCTGCGCATCATCATCATCATCATCATCATCATCAGGGATGTAGTTGGGCTTTAAACATTCCCCAGATTCACAATCTTCAGAGAGGAGCTTTCTCTTCATTTCTCCAAACTTCTGTTCAAATTCTGAGCGGGTGATTCGGACAACCTCATAGATCATCATCAAAAGTTGATATTGGTTTCTGCGTTGCTGGAACAACACCTTGAAGGGACAAACGTTCTGCCTGTGTTTTAATGACCCTCTTGAGTTCCTTCACCTTCAGAAAAGTTAAGCTTTAATTAGTAAACATTATTATTATCATCAATTAGTATATATTCTGTAATTTTTTAAGTTATTGCAGATTGAATGTTTATGTTCAAAACAAGGTTCTACACTACCTGCACGGTCATTTTGATATTGTTGACACCTAATTTTGTCCGGATTAATATTATCTAGTTCGTAATTGCGATTTTCAGTATTTTTATTGTGTGATTTTTGTCTTTATTTTATGTGATTTTTACCACTTGTGTAATTTCTAATGTTTAAAATAATATACTAATAATAATAATCAATAAAAATCAATAAAAAAATCAATAAAAAAAAGTGAGAGGGAGGAAAATGGCAGAGCCAAACCTGGGGAAGGATCAATAGGCAGACATGTTGGGAGGCTGATGGAGGCTTCCCTCAGCTTTTGTCTACTCCATGAATTGTCAAAATATGTTGGGATTTAAACCATGCAACCAATGGAAGGAAGGGAGATCCTATGGGCAAAACACAAAAAATTGGGCTATAAATTGCACCAATCTTGCAACCAATTGGGGCAAGCTGCGATCCAAAAAAACAAATCACAAAGCAGAGAAGTAAAAAAAGAAAAAAAAAAGAAAGTGCAGTAGAGGAGCGAATCGCCGGCCTCCATCTTCCTCCTCAATCTCATGCGATCATCTCCAGCCAAATCCTCCACCAAAGACATCCCACTGCCTCAGGCGAATCTGAGAATCTTAGCAGCAAAACTGAGCAAAAAAAAAAAGTAGAGAAACAAAAAAAGTCAGTCGTTCTTCTCCATAGAGCACCGTCCGTCTCCAGTCTCCACTTCGATCCACAACCTTCCGTCCTTCCGTCACCAACACCAGACCTCATCAGTCCCGTCGCACCACGTCGACTCCAGCCAGCCGCCTCGGCTCACCGGAGATGCTCTCACTGACGAGAATCCAGCCACAGCTCGCCAACCCGATTATGCTCCGGCCTGCCTCAAGCCCTCAATCACGTGACCCCGGCGTCGCTTCGGTCACCAAGCTCCACCTCTCATCACCAGTCCCTGGCCTCACCATCTCCACCACCACTCACGACCATCTCTCGTCACAAAATTCCGACCTCATTAGCACCACCACGGCACGCCAAGTCCGGCGAGCCAACCCACTCCAATCTGAAGATCTAGACCACCATTCTCGCTCCCACCGCCACCAGAAGACTCGCCGGACGCCGACTGTTCACTGCCTGTTGTTTCCCTCGTCCGAGAGCCTCTCTTCCGCCGTGCCCGAACCACTCCCGCCTCGTCAGCCATCTTTTCTCCCTCCGCGCACCGCGCCTGCAAGCCTCCGTGTGGTGCTCTACCAACCACCACCAGTATCTCCGGCCACCGCCCGGCCGATCCGCACCGCCGTCGACGCCGTCCGGTGGCATCTCTGCCGGAGCCAAGTTTGAGCTCCGCACCTTCGCGAGTTGCAGACCAAGGAAGAAGAAGTCTTTTTATTCTATTTTTGTTGGGTAAAAGTCTATTTCTGTCCTTTCTTTTTTTTTTCTTCATATTACTTAGGTAATCACATTTTCAGAAGTTTCAATCAAGTTATCAACGAGTTTCAAAACTAACAGTTTTGGCACTAGGCCTAAACCTTTTTGTGTTTTAGTTAATATTTTTGATATGATGACAATCTAAATCATTTTTAATTTTATTTTCAAGATATTTTGAGTTTAATTAGCCATGTAAATTACTAATAATTCTTTTCTTTTCTTTTATTTTTAGTGTGATTATTTGTCTTTTTCTTTAGCCATGTACGAAAAAAGGGTAAAACCATGAGTACTAAATTTTAAGGACCAATATGCAAAAGAATGAGAGAAAAAACATAAAACCAAATGAGGAGAGTTGATCCAAAAAAAAGCTCCTTTAATTATCACATAATTCACATCACATCCAAACAAATAAACTAAGTTACTATTCATGATCACAACATCAATACATCATCATATTTCTAAATTGTATGGTTGTATACTAGGAGTAAGAGAAGAGAACTATCCTTCTTCACAAATAAAAGTAAAGGCCAAAATGAATTAAAAATACGGAGTAAGAAGTTATATTTTGATAAATAGAAGCAAAGAAAAGCGAGAAAAGATAAAATATCCAAATGATAAGATTTTAAACATTTTGGATCAAAGTGCAAAAGAAATGAAAATAAGATGAGAAGATAGTTTTTCATTTAACACACAAAAGAAGAAAAAACAAAGAAAATACATGAGTTGACACTTTTTAACCTACATCCTACTGCACGATATAAAAAACTCAAACACCAAAAACAATTACAAATAATGGGTAAGAAGTAAGTTATTTTTGACAAACATAAGCAAGAAAAAGCAAGAAAAAATTAAATGTTGAAATGTCCAAATAATTAGATAAAAAGCATTTGGTCAAAGTGCAAAATGAAAATATAATGTAAAAAGGCAGCTATCTATTTAACAAACAAATGAAAAAAAACAAAGAAACAAAAAAATTTACATGAGCTCACACTTTTAACACACCCTATAAAAAAGTCAAATCACCAAAAAGAATCATCAGTAAGAGCAAAGTCAAATCACCAAAAAGAATTATCAGTAAGAGCTGAGAAGTACAAAAGAAATGAAAATAAAATATAATTATGCAGTTAACAATTTAATAAATAAAATAAAAAACATACATAAGCTTATACTTTTACCCTACGTCCTCCCACACCATATAAGAAACTCAAAATACTTTTAACATACATTATATAAAAAACTCAAATCACCAAAAAGAATTATCAATAAGAGGTGATAATTAAGTTATTTTCTGACAAACAAAAGAAAAAAAATCTAAATGATAAGATTCTAAATATTTGGATAAAAGCCTTGCCAGCATCAAGCAAGCCCGCTTGGGCCTGCTGCCTTGGCCACCAGAGCCCAGCAGGCAAGGCCAGGGCCCAGTTTGGCGACCCAAATTTCCAGCCCAGCCACTGGTGGCTTCCTAGGGTTTTAACATAAACCCTCAGCCGCTAATGGCAGAGGCGTAATATTGCTGGCGGCTAGGGGCTTTTCCGTCATGCCAGTTTCTGAGGTATATGGAAAAGATCAAACCGTATACCATCCTTATTACCAGCTAGGCTTGGCAATGGGGTGGACGGAATCTGCGAACCGCAGGTAACCGTCCGTACGATTTTATCCGCGATTTTTATTCGCGGGTTCGCGGTTACGGTTTATTTTGTATCCGTTATGTTGCGGTTACGGATTACGGATAGGAGGTATCCGCATCGCGATTAACCGCCACCCGCGGTTTACGGATACCCACCATCCACACAGCCCATAAAATGAGAGGCCCATTAAATGAGGCCCAGCCAACCCTAGTGTTGCCGGCTACGTGATATCACTAACACTCACCATCACATTCACATTTACACGATTCTCGTATCAGGCCAAGTCTAGGGTTTTCTTCCTTCATCTTCAGACTTCATTCCTCAATCCTCATCTTCAATCCGTCATCTTTGATTCGGCAGCACATCTTTAATCCTTCAATCCTTCATCTTTGATTCGACAGCACATCTTCAATCCTTCATCTTCATCGGACAAAATGCTGAGGCTGAATGTAGGGGTGAGTAGAGTTCGACTAAAACCGAATAAACCGCAAAACCGAACTGATTCGGTTTTTTCGGTCCAGTTTGTTCGGTTTTCAGTTCGGTTTTGGTGGAAACCGAAATTAAGTAATACGGTTTTCAGTCTGGTTCCGAGTGTGTGTATTCGGTTAACCGAAAACCGGACGGTATATCTTGTCTTGGGCTTAAACGCTAGCCCACACCACACCCACTCCTAAAACCCATTAGGCCCAACCCAATTTTATACTTACCTGATGGGCTAAAACCCAATTGAACCCCACACTAACCCTACCCCCAAACAAACGCACACAGTCACACACAGTCACACACGACGCAACACTGCAGCAGACTCCTCCTCCTTGTTCTCTGTCTCTGGCCTCTGCTCGACGAAGACGAAGACGACGAACACGAACACGAAGCCTCTCTCTTGCTTGCCCAAATTAAACCCTACCCCCAAATCCTCCTTCTTGCTCTCTGCTCCTTGCTCCTCCTTGCTGCTCTCTGCTCGACGAAGACGACGACTACGACGAGGCCGACGAACACGAAGCCTCTCTCTTGCTTGCCCGCTCAGCCTCGTCTCATCTCTTGAAGTCGCAAGGTACATACGACTCGATTGTTTAGAAAAGCATGATTTATTCAGTCTTTTTTAGCATGAATTGCCATTTGAAAAAGCTTACCTGCACTGCTTACTAAACACCTTATCCAAGTCATGAATTGCCACAGTCATGTTATAGCTTCAACTGAGTTGTATGAAAATTTAAGACTGAATGTCTGCTACACCTACTTGGTTCCAAAAGGAGGGAGGCAAGCTAACCTCTTCCGCTACACCAACGGTGGTTGTTCCATTCTCCACCATCGCAACCACTGCGTTGTTGTCGGGGCGTTACAGGGTGATAGAGATGGCACTGGAAGAGGTACTTGGAATCCGGGCATGGAGATTCAAGTCCCTTTTGAACAACGCCCTGTAAGCAATCTTTTTTCACATCAAACCTTTCATAGGTATGGAGTATAACTTGAATATGTAAATTGATTCGTTTTAATTGTTTCCGTGATCTTTTATAGGTAAATGAATACTCATCATTGAAAGATGCTAGCTTGCACTTTTGGGGAAATCTAGGACCAGCTCCTTTCCTCCTTCGTTTAGGAGGCCTCTGGTTAGTCACTTTCTCTGTCCTTGGAGTCCCAGTAGCTGCTGCAAGTTTCAATCCATTAAGGGTGAGTTGTTTGCAATTAGTATATAAAAGTCTAGTCTTGATACTATCATTTTTGCCAGAAAGTTTCAGAAGATGGCAAGATGATACTCCCTTCTCAGTCCTACTTTCAACCACTGACTTTTTAGCTACTACTATTAGCTTGCATCTTTTATACTGTAAAACTCAGAACTTTAGTGTGTACTATGACATATAAAAACTATTTATACACATTTTTTTTAGTTGTTGATGAACTAAATTCAAGTAAAGCTTCAGATAAAGTAAACAGCTTCAAAAAAAATGGGACAGAGATTGTAGGTATAATTAGTTATTCACCATTGTCAAGAATGTAAGACAAATAATACTCCTGTTGATGTGTGTAAATGATTCTCTCAAACTTGGCAGGAACCGTTAAAATTTGTACTAGTAGCAGGCACAGGGAATCCCAGCTTTCCAACACAAATCAATCCATCAATTGTACAAGTTTCAGCAAGTTGGGTTCAATACAGATTTTAAATTTGGAAAAAGTTCCTTAGTTTTTTTTTTGTCATATTTCCTATTTTGGAGAATGAAATGTGGAAGTTATTAGACAAAAAATGTTCAAAATTCTTAAAAAATGAGCATATCAATAAAATGATGAAGTTATTTGAGATGCTCTAAGTGAGTTTGTAATGTTTATTTTTTTCCCAACTTTATCTAAGATTTTTTCTTCAACACTTGAATGGATTACTTAATTACAGAGTAGATTCCATTGATTCTAGTCTTTTAGGTCTCATTTTGAGATTAAAACTAGATTAGAATGACTTTGAGTTTAATCTATTATTCGGATCAAATAATTGATAGATAAGGTCTCTCTCATTCCCCCTTATCCTTGTCTCTCGTTCCCCCTTATCCTTGGAATCAAACGATTCAATGCATAAGATGATAAATAATAAACGTGTGTGATTATTACTAAAAATTTAAGCTAGAATGGATCAATAGAAAACTAATATCAATCTTAATAAGGTGTAGAAATAATGAAACCCAGTCCGTATCTTCCAATCATTCATGTGGCTCACATTTCACTAGCCTTACAAAATTGTAGGAGTAATGGTGGACATTAACTTGTTCAACTGAACAAAGGTACATACAGATACATGGGAGACGACGGTGAGTCATTGTTTTTATTTTTTTATAGTAGGGCAGGGGCAAACACACTTTAAATTAATTGGATAAGTATGGGTGGATAGCTTGCTTGTATAAAAATAAAGTTAGATTTGTTAAGCTGGGCCTACTACTACAACATTAACTTGTTCAAGTGAACAAAGGTACGTGGAGATACATGGGCCAAGTCCATTGTTTACCGCTGAACAGTCATTTGTTTTCCCTTGCCTTTTCACTTTTTCTATTAATTAACTTGTTGTCACTCTTTCCTTTCCTTTTCACTTTTTTGTTTTTAACTTTTTTGTTTTTAAAGGCATAGGATTCCATTGAGAAAGAGAATTGAAATAACTCACATAAAACAGTAGAGCTTTAATATGAGTCGGGATCTTCTATTCTATCCGCTTCAACTCCCTAACCCACCTCAATTTGCATGCGAACACTTTTAATTCAACTTTAAAAATTAAAAAAAACTTTGCATTGGTGCGGGTGAGAATAAGATCTATGGCATGTTAATTCCTTTTTTCCCCTAAAAGAGAGATATTTATCAGACTGATAATATATGTTTTCTTTAGATCATAAGTAATTTTCTATGAATTGTTTCTAACATAATTAATAGAAAATTGAGGATAACGGTTCTTTGATATGTTGTTAAATGATACTCCATTAATCTACAAATTGAACAGATGATTACGGCTAAATAAAGAAGAAAATAAAACTTAAGGTAATTGTTTAAGTGTGCACTCAAAGTTTAAGTTTACCCCATAAAATTATCATATTCTCGGGAACATTATTACAAAATTGATGTACGTATATTCTAACAATTGCTTGTGGAAATATCTGTATTTTTGATGAATTTATTAATTTAGGCACAAAAGAATTTCATTATATTGAGGTATCTAATATCAAAAAGGGAAAATTACTTGATTGATTATTAGTTAATAGCTGGGCTGTGGTATTAAGGAGAGTGGTAAATTAAAGTGTTTCCTCATTTACGCCCCTTAATAAATGAAGATTAACTAGAGTGATTGTGGAATTTGTTGTTTAAAAGGGAACTTCTGAGTTCTGGCATGATAGAAACTTTAATTAACAGTAATAAAGTTTTCTTTAACATTTGTTTCTAGGATAACTGAAGACAGATATGTAGATCATTTTTTATGGTGTGCCTGCCCCTGCCCTATTAAATATAGTAAAACAATGACTTGCGTCGTTGCCAACGTATCTTTGTCTCTATCTCTGATTCAAGTTCGGTAAGAAATCTCAGGTTCAAACATAGCATAGAAATCTCTCCTTTACATTAGAACACATAATGTTTCCGTTCTTCTGTTTCTTCCATTGATTTTACTGCGTCCTCTCTCCCCAGCGTCATAAACCCTCATCATCAGAATGGCTTCAGAGAGTTTGAATGTGAAGGTGATGTGTTTTCCCCTTCTTTTTAGTGCTTATAAGTTCTATAGAGTGCTCATATCGTGTGTGCTTCAAACTGACACCTGTATTTTGTTTGTGGGTTGTTTATTGAGCTTATTGTTGTTGCTTGTGTTTGTTGCTTCTTCTCCTTAGTACCGAAATGGCATCCAGCTCTTCACTCACTGGTGTAAATCACATTTAACTTCACGTATTTTCTTTAATTTTTTCATCCATCTGTTTATTAAAATGATTTTTTTGTTTTCTGCAGAAAAATCTTATTTATGAAGATGTTGCATTCCCCTGCTACTCAGAAGAGAGTGTAGGCCCAATGGAGGCTGTGCGGTACACCCTCCAAAAGGAGGGTGAAGAGAAGTTGGAGTATCTCTCTTCGGTAGATGTCAACGGAAAGTCCGTTCTCATAACACGCGTGCGGTATCTCTGTCGGAATTGTTGGGTGACAATGATGGACTCCCATACTGGACGGCTGACAGCTCAAATTGGGTTGGTGGCCAGTTCAAGGTTGACAATCTCATTACCGCTCTTAGTGGTGATGATTTTCGGTGTTTGTTGGTCGAACGCCGAGTGATTTGTGCGGGATTACTTCGCACGATTATACCTCAACTGAAGAAAGGTACATGTTTCCGATATATTACATTGAACAACATTTTTGTGGAGCTTGGTCCCACACAGACGAGTTTTTCGTGCGATGATTTATTTTGCGCCATTTACATCGTGCCTATGCCCGCTCTGGAGGGTCTCTCTAATAGACGTAAAAAAGGACAACATGCCAAGGATTTAAGAAATATGAGTGATATTATATTTGATAGAATTCTTCCAAATCCATTATCTCATGATCTCGACCTCTTATGAGGGGATTTGAAAACTCTTTCTCATGTTCTTGCCAATGTTTCTTTTATTTAGGAGCATCCATCCCTGTGGAGTTCCAAGAAACGTTTATTTGAATTTCAAAATTTTCTTTAAACTAACTTTCAAAATTTTATCAAATATAATATCACTCAAATTCCTTAAATCCTTGGCCTGTTGTCCTTTTCTACGTCTATTAGAGAGACCCTCCAAAGCGGGCATGGGCGTGATGTAAATGACGCACAATAAATCATCGCACAACAAACCCGTCTGTGTGGGAGCCAGCTCCACAAAAATGTTGTTCAATGTAATATTTCGGAAACATGTCTTTTTCTTCAGTTGAGGTATAATCGTGTGAAGTAATCACGCACAAATCACTCGGCGTTCGACCGACAAACACCGAAAATCATCACCACTAAGAGCGGTAATGAGATTGTCAACCTTGAACTGGCCACCAACCCAATTTGAGCTGTCAGCCGTCCAGTATGGGAGTCCATCGTTATTGTCACCCAGCAATTCGACAGAGATACTGCACGGCGTGTTATGAGAACGGACTTTCCGTTGACATCTACCGAAGAGAGACACTCCGGCTTCTCTTCACCCTCCTGGAGGGTGAACCGCACAGCCTCCATTGGACTTGCACTCTCTTCTGAGTAGTAGGGGAATGCAACACCTTCATAAGTAAGATTTTTCTGCAAAAAAAAAAAACATTTTAGTAAACAGATGGATGAAGAAAATACGTGAAGTTAAATGTGATTTACACCAGTGAGTGAAGAGCTGGATGCCATTACGATACTAAGGAGAAGAAGCAATAAAGGCAAACAGCAATAAGCTCAACAAACAACCCACAGACAAAAAGCAGGTGTCAGTTTGAAGCACACACGATATGAGCACTCTATAGAACTTATAAGCACTAAAAAGAAGGGGAAAACACATCACCTTCACATTCAAACCCTCTGAAGACATTCTAATGATGAGGGTTTATGACGCTGGGGAGAGAGGATGCGGTAAAATCAATGGAAGAAACACAAGAACGGAAAGACTGTGTGTTCTAATGTAAAGGGGAGATTTCTATGCTATGTTTGAACCTGAGATTTCTTACTGAATTTGAATCAGAGATAGAGACAAAGATACGTTGGCAACGATGCAAGTTATTGTTTTTTTATATTTAATAGGGCAGACACACCATAAAAAATGATCTACATATTTGTCTTCAGTTATCCTGGAAGCAAATGTTAAAGAAAACTTTATTACTGTTAATTAAAGTTTCTATCATGCCAGAACTCAGAAGTTCCCTTTTAAACAACAAATTCCACAATCACTCTAGTTAATCTTCATTTATTAAGGGGCGTAAATGGAGAAACACTTTAATTTACCACTCTCCTCAATACCACAACCCAGCTATTAACTAATAATCAATCAAGTAAATTTCCCTTTTGAAATTAGATACCTTAATATAATGAAATTCTTTTGTGCCTAAATTAATAAATTCATCAAAATTACAGATATTTCCACAAGCAATTGTTAGAATATACGTACATCAATTTTGTAATAATGTTCCCGAGAATATGATAATTTTATGGGGTAAACTTAAGCTTTGAGTGCACACTTAAACAATTACCTTAAGTTTTATTTTCTTCTTTATTTAGCCGTAATCATCTGTTCAATTTGTAGATTAATGGAGTATAATTTAACAACATATCAAAGAACCATTATCCACAATTTTCTATTAATTATGTTAGAAACAATTCATAGAAAATTACTTATGATCTAAAGAAAACATATATTATCAGTCTGATAAATATCTCTCTTCTAGGGAAAAAAGGAATTAACATGCCATAGATCTTATTCTCACCCGCACCAATGCAAAGTTTTTTTTAATTTTTAAAGTTGAATTAAAAGTGTTCGCATGCAAATTGAGGTGAGTCAGAGAGTTGAAGCGGATAAAATAGAAGATCCCCGCTCATATTAAAACTCTATTGTTCTCTCTCTTAATGGAATCTTATGCCTTTAAAAACAATAAAGTTAAAAACAAAAAAGTGAAAACGAAAGAGTGGCAACAAGTTAATTAATAGAAAAAGTGAAAAGGCGAGGGAAAACAAATGACTGTTCAGCGGTAAACAATGGACTTGGCCCATGTATCTCCACGTACCTTTGTTCACTTGAACAAGTTAATGCTGTAGTAGCAGACCTAGCTTAGCAGATCTAACTTTATTTTTATACAAGCAAGCTATCCACCCATACTTATCCAATTAATTTAAAGTGTGAATGCCCCTGCCCTATTATAAAAACAATGACTCGCCGTCACTGCCCTATTATAAAAACAATGACTCGCCCTTCGTCGCCCATGTATCTGTATATACCTTTGTTCACTTGAACAAGTTAATGTCCACCATTACTCCTACAATTTTGTAAGGCTTGTGAAACGTGAGCCACATGAATGAATTGGAAGATACGGACTGGGTTTCATTATTTCTACACCTCATTAAGATTGATATTAGTTTTCTATTTATCCATTCTAGTTTAAATTTTTAGTAATGTAACGACGTGATTTTTTTTTACATGGAGTCGTCACCAATCATTTTTTTAGGTCAATTGGAAACCTGAAAATAGTCTACGAGAGATCTGAAATCGTTTGTCAGTTACGTACAAAAATGGTTAATTAAAATATAAGAAAAGTATTCTTAGTAATTTACATAATTAAAAAAATTCAAAATATTTTGAAAATAAAATTAAAATAATTTAGATTGACATAATAACAAAAATATTAACTTAGATAGTAAAAAAAGGTTTAGACTTAATACCCAAACTGATCGTTTTAAAGCTTGTTAAAAGATTACTTTAATTGGTTAGATCTTTATTGACTCAACCAACAAAAAAAAAGAAAAGGAATAGAAGAAATAGATACAACAATTTAAAAAAAAGGAAAGGAAGGAACTTACCTGCAAGTCGCGGACGAACAGAGGAGCAAGGAGCAAACTTGGGTTGCCGTCTCCGGGCTGTTTCGGTCGGCGAAAACGGCGGGGAGCTTCGGGGCGGCGGACGACGAGTCTAGTGGCGGTGGTGGGGAGTCGAACCGCGACCTGGTTCGGTTGATTGATCCGGGTCGTGCGCGGGGCGGGTCGCGGGTTGGTGCAAAATTCTTCTCCCTCCGGAAAATTCGGACGAAAAGAATGGTAGATTTGAGATCTTGGGGGTGAGGCCGACCTAATGGAAGTAGTTTCGGCGAAGAAGAGGGGAGAAATAGAGATTGAAGGTGTTGAAGATGAAGTGTTCTTCGGACGCGATTTATTTGACAGAGTTTCCCTTTTTTTCTTCCTAAATTGGCTCTATTTATAGCCAAAATTTGTGAGGTGCTTCAGCTCAATAATGAAGGATTTGAACAAAACTTTAATGGATTGATGAGAGAAGAGGCGTGGGAGCTGGTGACAGGCGGTGCACGTGCTCCGTCTGTCTTCCCTCTCCTTTTTTCCTTTTTTTTTAAATCAATTAATTAACTGATTATTTATTTTAAAATTTTTTTTCTTTTAATAAGCAAAACACACTTAAATCATAAAATAAAAGAACAAGATAATAGGAACAATGACACAAAGTACCTAAAATGATGGCAATAATAGAATCACACAAAGATAAGAAAAATTATAAAAGTATATTGAAATTATAAAAACGACAACATAATGAAAATAACAAAAGTTCACAAAATAACAAAACACGTGAAAAAAAAAGTTTATAAAATCATGATTAAGACACAAAATAATGAAAAAAAATGAAATACCAACTCATGAAATAATAACAATGACAATAATACATAAAATATCAAAAATGATAAAAAGTACATGAAAATGATACAAATTACGTAAAATAATTAAAATGAAAAAAGTTACATAAAATAACAAAAATCACGAAAAGTACATAAAATGTTGACAAAAATCACACAATAAAAATACTGAAAAATCGTAATCACGAACTAGATAATATTAGTCCGGACAAAATTAGATGTCAACAAGTAATAATCACACATTCATTATTTATCATCTTATGCATTGAATCGTTTGATTCCAAGGATAAAGGGGAACGAAAGACGAGGATAAGGGGGAATGAGAGAGACCTTATCTATCAATTATTCATTTGTTTGAATGATCATTGATCCGAATAATAAATGAAACTCAAAGTCATTCTAATCTAGTTTTAATATCAAAATGAGACCTAAGAATCAATGGAATCTACTCTATAATTAAGTAATCCATTCAAGTGATGAAGAAAAAATCTTAGATAAAGTTGGGAAAAAAATAAACATTACAAACTCACTAAGAGCATCTCAAATAACTTCATCATTTTTTTGATATGTTTATTTTTTAAGAATTTTGAACATTTTTTTGTCTAATAACTTCCACATTTCATTCTCCAAAATAGGAAATGGGACAAAAAAAAACGAAGGAACTTTTTCCAAATTTAAAATCTGTATTGAACCCAACTTGGCTGAAACTTGTACCCTTCATTGATGGATTGATTTGTGTTGGAAAGCTGGGAATAAGGATGGTATACGGCTTGATCTCTTCAATATACCTCGGAAACTGGCATGACGGAAAAGCCCCTAGCCGCCAGCAATATTACGCCTCTGCCATTAGCAGCTGAGGGTTTATGTTGAAACCCTAGGAAGCCACCAGTGGCTGGGTTGGAAATTTGGGTCGCCAAACTGGGCCCTGGCCTTGCCTGCTGGGCTCTGTTGGCCAAGGCAGCAGGCCCAAGCGGGCTTGCATGATGCTGGCAAGCGGCTTGGCTAGCTCAGTGGCTCGAATCTGCTGAGCCAGCGCAAGCCATCGAGCTGGTTAAGCCGTTTCAGCCAACAGTCAGCCAAAAATGCGGTTTTGGCCCCTTGGACTTCTTGTTTTGTGCGATTTGGTTCCTGAAATTCTGTTTTGGACAGAAGTTGTCGGAGACTATTAGTGAATATGTGGCGTTGATCGTAGTTATATTAAAATCTTTAGGCATTCTACAAATTCTTCAATAATGATATTGAAAACAATATAAAATTTTGAATAAATTTATACTTCCTCCATACCTTAACCCAACAAAATTCATTCATGAGATGAGAGCTCTGAATTGGGATAACAACAGATCGCTTCCATTTTCGAATCAACATTTCAGTCTGCATTTCGACTTTTGATATTGAATGTGAATTTTTTAATGCAAATGATAAATGAATGTTTTGAGTTTGTAAATGCTTTTTTTTACTTTTTTTAAAACAATTCACATAATTTGAGTCAAACACAATATAGAAAATCAAATGGAACATTAGTTTTAGGGACGGAGAGAGTATTTTTATGAATAAAAAAATTAATTTTAAGTTAAATTTTATTGTTGATATTATTTTGAACTTTTTTCTTCGTATTTCATAATGTTTTGGATATTTTGGACTCAATCAAAAAATTATATCAATGATTTGGAAAGATTATATGAAATAATACACACGTGTTAAAGAATAATGACTGAAAAGTTAAATTATAAAATTATAGGAGTGCTAAACACATTTCTGAAACCATAAGGGTCAATTTAAGCTTTTGCACCACCGAATCTATTAAGTTTTAATGACGATTTTGACGAATGTATAAATTTGCAACAAATGACATACTTTAGAGCCACATTTACAACAAAATTTTGTTCAGGTATAGATTTGTAACATGTGTTATAGTTCAGGTATATAGTTCATGTATAAATGTTACAATTTACTCCTCTAAATTAAAAGAAGTTTTGGATTACAGCTTCGAATTCTAACACTCCCTTCATATTGAGGAAAAGATGCTACATTTTTCTTTTAGGGAAGCTCAATACTTGTTACGCTTCCTCTTTAAAATAATTTATCATACTTCTTTTACTTCATCACTGTCATTTCCCCTTAATTTTTGACATTTTCTTTCATACTTTACAGTTTACATATTGATTTTATTCTTTTAGCTCCACTTTCTATTTTTTCCATAATCTTTGTACTCATCACGTCTCAACTATTTTAGGGAGAGAGTATCTAAGCACTAACGTTGTTCCGAAACATATACTACACACTAACGTCAACTCGATCTAACCCAAACAAAACAAAGCATAATCTGAGTACCCAAAATAAGCTCGACTCGATTATAACTCGAACCCGACCCAGCTTAAAATCAATCCAACCCTCTTGTCAATTGTAACACGAACCCGCCTTGCCAAATTAACATCCCTAATAGGGTTGGTTTAAATTTCTGAATAATTAAAACGAGCCTTGTCTTAAAAAAATAAACAAAATAAAACAAAATGAGCCTTGTTTCTTCATGGAAAAAAGAAACGGAAAAGTAAAGGGTCCGTTTAGTTGTTGAAATTTTTTCAAGTTTTCATTTTTAAATTTTCTTTGTAAATATTTGATCATACAACTAGCTTTCAAGTGATGGAAAACCTTGTTTTCGGGCGAAGCTATTAAGGGACGGGGAGCGACCGCCCCGTGATTTTGTAAAAGTATAGGTATATGGTACATAATTAGAATAATTAAGGTTGTAATTTTTAATTTAATATACTTATACACTCTCTATTTTATGTGCAAATTAAATATAAGTGTAAAATTGATCCAAATATAAAAATATAACACCCAAATAATAAAATTTACACATTTAAAAACAAAACCCCACCACTTATTAGAAATTTCTCTTTATACCTAAATGGTGAAATGGGCCAAGTCTTAAAGTCTAGCCTATTTTGGCCCAACAAAATGTCAAAAACGTGAAATGTGTGTTAAGCAGACTCCTTCAAAGTTGCAAATAAAACCTTAAACAAAATCTTGCCATTGTCTTTTTTCCGAAAGTTGAATCATTTTGTATAAGACATGACATTGACATTCCGGATCTTACTACCCTCATTTTCTTGGGCGTAGTAATCGGCACGGAAAGATATTTCTTTGGACCATTTTTATCATTTTGATGTGTTCAATGCTACAATTGATTTTCAGTTGCAGGAGCTCTCTTTCAGATTCAGTGATCGTATTTTGGAGCTTTTGAAGTTGAGTTCATCTTTGAACCCAAAAGATGGGTTTGCATCTTTTGACATTCCATCTATCTGCATGCTTGCTAGCAAGTATTATGCCAAAGATTTCACATGTCAAGAACTTGCAATGCTAAAATATCAATTGCAACACTTTCATTATGAAGCTACAAACTCTACAAATTTTGAAGAATTGTCGACAATTGGTGCAATATGTCAAGTTTTAGCGAGCAGGAAAAAAGTATTTATTTCCTTGTTGTGATTGATCCGCTTTGATATTGACTTTACCCGTGTCATCAAGCTACTACAGAGCGTGCATTCTCGCCATGAAAATTGTGAAGACAGGATTACGAACCAAGATGAAGAATGATTTTCTAGCTAATACTCTTATTATGTACATCGAGAGAGATATTGCTATGAAATTTAGTTTAGAAGAGTTGGTAGTTGATTTGAGATTTTAAGGAACGTCGTGTTAGATTTTAACTTTTGCTATGTATTTTGAGTACTTTTGGTATACATATGACTACCGAGTAAAAATAATTTTGATATGCATCTACCGCCCGCCCATGAATTTTTTCCCGCCGCCTCGCTTGTTTTCCAAACTTCAAAAACTCTAGATACTGTGGAAACCATTCAAACATGATTCCTTAATTTAATATACTAGTTGGAAAACAAGGTTTTCCATTACTTGAAAGTTTAGTTATACGATCAAATATTAACAAAGAAATTTGGAGTTGAAATTTTGAAAAATTTTACACAACTAAACTGAGTCAAAGTGTTTTTGTTGACCTGTATGCCAAGTTAAGTTAAATAGTTCTACTACTAGTTACTTTTTTTTTCTTTATATTGATATATGTTCGAACTTAGAATCGCTAGAAAATGGTATTCAGTTCCAGGAGGTCGTTAAAACCCACTCTTACTTTATTTTATTTTATTTTTCCTTTGGAGAAAAATCAAAACGTGGAAGGAAAGCTCAAAAGGCAGAGCGGAATTGTAGTATCACCTTCGAGTTTTTCGCAAATTCGTAGAAGGTAGCGACCCACCCAAGGAATCCAGGTACCCATTTGGCTGGCTTCCATCTCTCTCTTCCTCCCATCATCAGCTTTTTCGAATCAATCATCCATCCACATCTGTTGCGGCCATGGCCGATGAGGAAGACTATTTCGAGGACGCCCAGTTATCAGTCTCCGCCAAAACGCCTCTCTCCGCCATGGCCAACGCCTTCGAGGAGCTCGCCGATTTTCTTCAGCAGCGGACGCCGGAGGAAGACCTCCAACTCACTACTTTTTGTAACGCTTGTTCATGCGTCTCTGTTCTCTTCAATTGCCTCGGCCTCGCATTCAAGTTCGCAGAGATGGAGTACATCGCCAAGGTCCTCTTCTTCCTCATTCATTTTGTTGGATTTGATTTTCAAGGATAATAATCATATTGCCTCGGATTCATCCTGATCATAAAAAAATAATCTGTACCTTCGTGCAAGTAATTTTCAGTTAGAGGTTGCATATGACCAATGTGGTTATCATGTATATGGATGAAAAGGACATCAGATATGACATGAAATCAAAGCTCCTCCTGCCTCATCAATGTCATCATGTTTTATTATTACTCCACCATGGAGAAAGCCAGACCTGATGCACACATCTGGTTTTTCAGGTTACCAGTCTTGTAGAAGCATCAAAGACGGTTAACAAGTTAGAGGATGTACTTGACAACGATATCGCGAAGCAAACAGTTAAAACGTCAGGGAGCCATACACGCAATCTGCGTCGTGTTAGGCAGGGTCTTGACCTCATCAGAGCTTTATTCGGGAACTTCTTGTCTCCAGAGTATGCTTATGTTGCTCCATTCCTATGATCACATGAAGGTTTGTTAGCAAGTTTCCTTAAAAGGTCTTGTTAAGCTGATCAGTATGGTGATTGTCTGCAGGAATTATTCCTTGAAGGAAGCGGCATCAACCGCTTATGCTCAGGTTTGTGCTCCATACCACACATGGGCGGTGCGAACAGCGGTTTCTGCTGGAATGTATACCTTACCAACAAGGGAGCAACTTTTGGAGAAGCTCAATGAAACTGGTAAGAATCTGTTTACAGACTATAATAGTTGAGATCTCACCATTTAGGTCTCTAATGTTCTGTCCAAACTTGTTGCATTGCAGGTGAATCAGCAGAGAAGAGAATGAGGAGGTACATCGACGCCTCTGGTCCTGTCATAGAGTACATCGATAAACTTTACATTAAAAGGAATATCACCTTGGATTGGTGAATTGTGGAACCCAGAAGTGCTGAAATTGGGATGGATCTGTGACTCTTAAGAGCTGCACTGTTTTGCCATGTAAAGATAAGAAGCGTCTTCATATAACAGTAGCAATTTACTGCAACTTGTACGTCAGTGCGTGTATCCATCCTTGATCGGTTATCTCTCCAATGATAGGAAGGATTCATGTGAATATTACTTCATTCACAATAGCATAGGCGACTTGTACAGAATGTTACAATACAAATATATGACTAATGACAGCACTTTTTGAACCGATTCATGCACACTTCACTCTAAAGATATGTGCATCTTCAACTCCAGATTTGGACTGCTTGCGCTAACAAAACCGCCAGACACGACACTGGTGATATGGTGGGAAAAAAGAAATAAGCTGGCTGTTTTGACCTAAATAAAGCTCAATGCCAAAATGCCAAGGTCCTTTCTGAAATTAAAGAAAGGTCGCGAAAGTGAAAAGAAGCATCTCATATTTGTCAAAAATTTCAAGCAGTTATTTCCTCTGATTCTGGTACAACAAATGACCCTCAATGCAATAACATTGAATCAAACATGCGGAGACTCCTTGGGTTGTTGACACCATAGATAAGTCCTTTGCAGAGCAATCCACATGAATGCACCACATGATACCTCCATTGCAACAAAGAAGGCTAGGAGTCATTGACAGCTCCATCAACAACTACGATTACAGATTAGAGAGTGAGGCTTTCTGGGTTCTCAACGATCTTCGAGAAGGTTTGGAGGAAGGCGGCCAAGTCAGCACCATAGATTACACGATGATCTGCTGTTACATTGACCTGAAAACAAGCAAATTCATATTAAGCCCAACTTAATTAGGACACTATTGAATATCCTGCATGCAGCAGAAGACTTTCCATTTGAAACATGTAAACGGTTGGAGCATCAACATAGACATGTATATATCTGTATCAAGTGAGATATTAGATACTCACACTGTCCCAATTTGGTAATCTAGTTTGACTGGATACTAAGATTAAAGAGGTAGTTAAATGTGTCTCTAGAAAATTTGACCCGACATAGAAAAGGAAAAGAAAACCTAGTGGATCCCAATTTTAAGTTGGGGAGGAGAATTTGAGGAAAATTGGTAGAAAAAGGAAATTGAAGGGAAAGTGGACAATTAGTTTAGGGCAGCCTAAAATGGCAAAATGAATACTAGTAATTACTTTTGGACGGAGGGGGTAATAATTAAAAGCATACCAGATGTTATTGCTCGAATTAAACTATCAATGGTACTAGAACTAGACCATTGATTTAAAACTCAAAAGACATGCTTCGTATCCACCTTCCCGCTACTGTAGTGAAATGGTATTTTGCGCCTAAGATAAGTTTCCCTCCTAAGTTTGTCCAGGAAAAAAGGAGTTAAAAAGAATAAACTTTCACCACCATCAACCACATACCCACTAGGAGCTAGATGTTGCGTGCAGAAAATAAGTGAACACTAAACATGCACTTACTTTTCCTAGGTTGATTAGGGTACTTAAAATAGACATTTCTGAAAACTTAATATCTAATCCATATCAACTTCCATAGGTAAATAAGTACTGCATTATTTATGGCGGAAATCTGACCAACATTGACTAGCTAGCCTTCAGCATCAACTAAAAACTTCCTGACAGCATTTTACTATATTACATGACATTTTTCTATTTTTCATGATGCGTATCTGTGAATCATTTTCGTCATAGTTTTATAATCTATTACACAACATTTTACTATGGATAGCATGTAGAGTTTCTGTGCTCCCCACACCCTCCAACCAGCTTTATTAACAAACATATTTGTTGCTTCAGTGACAACAATTCAAGCAATATCCCAATGCACAATCAAAAGAATATTTGTGCAAGTATAAAACAGTGCAGTCAAGCACAGGAATCAGAGCACTGTGGTCAAGAATATTTCTGCTTGTATAAAGCAGTGCAAGTATGAAGCATCAAACATATGTCTTGAAACCCAATTAACCTACCCTTTGTGTAACCTTTTCTTTATTGAAACTCATCATCATCCTATTGCACCTTAATCTCAACTATGATGAAGTAGGTGGCATGAAGTTTATAGAGTCATTAATTATCTAAAATAAGCTGACACTATAAATTCATGCAAAAAACATAGTGGCAAAGTTTTATGCCAGATATCGATCATATGCCAACCTTCTTATGAAGGAATAATAAGTTGAGAGAGTTGCTTGAACTTGCATGGAAAATATCAGGAAACAATAATGAGTTGAGAGAGTTGCTTCAATTATATCTCATTACAAGATTAATATATTGTAAAACCAACATGCACATCATGGAAGATGACCATTTTTATTAAAACTTCACCAAGAAAAAACAAAAGGAAGGCTACATCAAGACATTAATCATTATACGAAAAGCAAATATATCCAGATCAGAATGAATAAGACTATAGGAGTTAAGTATGAAAATGAAAAGAAAATGAAAGACATTTCTGAAAAACACCTTTACCATGTAACAAACATTAAGAACAGAAACTGTTGGACTGATTAAACTTCATGAAAAAATGTAAAATCTTAGGTTCTCTAACTAATTGAAAATCTCAAACTACTTAAAGGGCGGATACATGAGTGTGTCACTGACTCACTGCAGATCTCCATTTCACTGGCTGGATTGAAGGTATGATCCTCCGTACATCTAATACACAGCTAACCTAGGCAGTTCTTTACATTCAAGCGACAGCTAACAGGCATGCAAGAGAAATCAATCCCACCAAATCATATCAGCCCATGATTGGGCTGAAGGAATCATTTTTTACATTCAATCAAACCTAATAGCTCTGTATCAGTAGAGCTCATGGATCCCCCCTGTCCTTTTATCACTCTAATGACCAACTTTAGTGTCTAATATAGCAGGATTTCTACTTCCAATCAAACAAAATCGGGAAGAAACTCAGTTTTTTTCTTATCAGCAACTAAAGAATATGAATTCCCTACTTACGGTTATTGGGTTTAGATTTTAGCCCTAATGAAAACAAAACTGATTCTTGAACCCCTTTCACACTCATGTCACACCGAGATATCCAGTCACTTGGCCAGGCAAGTTCCATATTTTTCTTTCTTCGGTCAGAGTATCAGTATCATGGTAGAATATCCTTACGCCTATATGCCTGTACCCACTAAGCCTCATGCTAGGCCAAATGGCTCTACTATCTTACAATCTAAACCCCTAATGAAAACAAACTGATTCTTGAACCCCTTTCACACTCATGTCACACCGAGATATCCAGTCACTTGGCCAGGCAAGTTCCATATTTTTCTTTCTCCGGTCAGAGTATCAGTATCATGGTAGAATATCCTTACGCCTATATGCCTGTACCCACTAAGCCTCATGCTAGACCAAATGGCTCTACTATCTTACAATCCAAACCCCTCCCTGCACCCAAGTGTAGTAAAAGGGGCCAATACATCATGGGTGCAAAAAAGAATAGATGTTGCCATCAACAAGATATCTACAGCAATATTTACTTTCATGCCTCAAATGTAAAAACTCCGTCCCCCTGTCCCCACCCAACAATGTGAATTTGCTATTAGACTAGATATTCTGAATCTCTTTAAGGGCCAAGGCTAACCACACTCCTCCAAGAAGAAAAACAAAACTGGCAGTTGTACAGTACAACAAACGAATCGCTTTCAGAGAACAAGAAAGAAACAAGAAATGAACCCACCAGCATTTTTCTTCTCACACTAAAGAAGCCGTCTGCATCAGCAGCAACAGTTGGCTTTGATGCTCCAACAGCCATGATTGCTCCCTAACCATCATACCGAAGAGCACAAAATTATAAGATGTGGCAGATAAAATTAAAGAACAAATCCAAATCAACTACTTAATACCAACTAAGTAATTGTGACTGCTCACCTGGCCAGGTGGAAGAATGGCATCAAACCTGTCCACACCAAACATGCCTAGATTGGACAAAGTGAAAGTACCTGTGAAAAAAATCAAATGAAAGTTATTGTTTTGATCCGGAACACATGCACGGATTTCAAGCAGGTAACCCTCTACCAAAGAGAAGCATGCATTCAAACCATAAAATAAAAATAAAATAAATAAAATAAAATAAATAAAAACCTGAATTGTACTCATGTGGCTGCAACTGCTTAGCCCGCGCCTTTTCCACCAGCTCTTTCCATTTCTGTGACAGCAGATATAAATCCAACTGCAAAGCAAAAATATCACATTGCTAATTATAACTGTACCAACCTCAAAAGATAAAAGTATTGGACAATTGAAATCAAATGAACTGCTCTACATACCTTCTCAGCATCCTGAAGAACAGGTGTTATCAACCCGCCATTAATGGCCACAGCAACTGCAATGTTGATGCTACTATTGTAAGTAAAGCTCTTCCCATCTTTGCAGCTGGCGTTCACCACAGGATGCTGGGCAAGCGCCATCGCTGCTGCCTTAGCCAACAGAGCTGTCATTGTAACTCCCTTTGGCTTCACCTGAAAAAATCCGACCAAATGTCTAACCTTAATTCCCCTGTTCAACAGGATACGGAAAGAGGGAATCAAATGAAGAATGAAAAAAAGACAATACCTTCTCATACAAGGCATCAAGAGCATCGGTTGTAACTGGATACCCAACACGGAATACTGGAACTGAGAGACTTTCCACCATGTTCTTCGAAACAGCAGACTGCATTCCACTGAACGGCACGATAGTAGACCCCGGGAGCGGGGGAGGCAAACTACTTGGCGCATGAGGAGCAGGTTTAGGTACCGAGGCCTGTGCTGCAGCAACTGCAGGAGCCACCTTACTCTTGGAAGGCGATATTCCAGCAGCAGTTTCCACATCGGCGGGCGTAATCCTGCCAAAGGGCCCAGTTCCAACAATAGAGGCTAAATCCACTTTATGCTGCTTCGCGAGCTTCTTCGCTTGGGGAGTGGCAACAATCTTCCTCGGTCCATCCGTAACCACCGACGCCGCAGCCGGAGCAGGAGGAGGCGACGACGGAGCTTCAGTAACAACGGGAATAGCGGCAGCTGGAGGAGCAGGAGTTGAAGAAGCAGCGGAAGTGGAGGCTGCTTTAGCCTTAGCCTCAGCTACTTCATCCTCAGTCTCAGCAAGGAGTCCAATCGGAGCGCCGACGGGAGCAGTCTCACCTTCACCGACGACGATTGCAGCGAGGATACCATCATAGAAAGTCTCAACATCCATGTCAGCCTTGTCGGACTCGACGACGACGACGCTGTCGCCCTTGGAGAGCTTGTCGCCCTCGGACTTACTCCAGGAGACGATCTTGCCTTCGGTCATGGTGGAGCTGAGAGCCGGCATGAAGATCTCACGAATCTTGGCCCGGACGGTGAAAATGCGGCGAGGTCTGTAGCGGACCGCGGCGGAGAGGGAGGGTACGAGACGGCGGAGAGAGGAGGAAGGGACGATGGAGGAGGAGAATGAGATGGAGGAATTGGAGAGGAGAGACGACGCCATTGTCGAATTGGGCAAGATCGATAGAACAGAAGTGAAAAAATGAGAGATTTAAGGGAGAGTAGGGCAACGCAAGGGGCGGAGAAGTCGAGGATTGCTTTGCTTTGTTGGTTGGACGCTGCGCGCGAACTACTCCAGAACCACTGTGGTTACATCGCCAAAAACACTGCTTTCCTCCACTGCACCTTCCTTCACTCTTTTTTTCTCCCCAATTCTCCTCTCATGTTTTCATTTCAAGTTTGTAATTCATCCCTCCCTCAAAAAAAATTGATTCATTTATTTTGACGAATTAATAATACATTATTCTATTATTTTTTACATAAATATTTAGATATTTAAAATTTTAATATTTTATATCTATTATAATTTTAATTTTAATTTTTCTAAATATATTAAACACGTAACCCTAGTCCTATAAGCTTTGATCTAATTCTAAGGTAGTGATAGAGCATTAGGATTACGTAGTACTAATTGAACCATTCCACCACAGTAGCCCTTGGTGCCCAACTGCTACTCTCTTCTGTTGGGAATCGCTCACCTAACAAATTCAGATTTATCATTCCTTTGGTTAAATTGAATTCTTATAGCTAAAATAGAGTAGCTACTATTACTAAACATAAATAGCCAATGACTATAAAAATTTTATATTCCCATAAATCTAATATCTTAAATCTCATATCTTAGCTATACTATTGGTTTGTTTGACGTTTTTAGGAAACTATTTACGGGTAGATTCCAGCGTTTAGTTGTAGCCATTTGATCTTAATCGACATTTTTCCATTCATTTATAATGGAAATCTACAATTTCCTTCCCAACGTTAAACCAAAATCTACAATTACCCCTTTGATACTACCAATAGATTTTTTAGATGAGTAAATTTTGTAGGGATCCTATATAAACAATTTGTATCTTATTTCAGTCTTATTTGAAAATTTCATCCTATTTTGGTCATATCCTATGGTATCGTGTTCCATTCTAGTCTTTTTCGTCCACTGTCATTGTTACCTTTAACGAATATTATTGAAATTACTTTTTTACCCTATGATAATTTTTAATTTAGTTCTTAACTTACAATTCCCCAAACTTTTAGTCAAAAAAGACTAGAATGACAATGGACGGAAAGGGCTAGAATGGAACACGATACCATAGGATATGACTAAAATATGACGAAATTTTTAAATAGGACATGAATTGTTTTTATAGGACATCTAACGGAATTTACTCTTTTTTAGATTAATGCTCTAATTGCATCCCTAAACTTTTAACTTTGAAATTTTTACCAAAAAAGAAAGGGAAAATTACAAAAAAAAATCCCTGAGGTTTGGTGAAACTCTCAGTTTGCCCCTCTATTTCCAAAAATCAGTAGTTACCCCCCTGAGGTTTGGTAAAATCTTCAGTTACCCCCCTTAACTATTTGTGTTGTGAGTTGACCGCTGAAAAATTTAGGGTTAACTGCTCTTATTGTCACTGATATTTTTTACCCTAATACTTCAACCATAACATTTTGTTTCTCTCATTTCTCCCTCCCAAAACGACCACCCTGGCTAGCCGTCACTGTCAACCGGTCACCGTCACAACACGAACGAGTTTAGGCCACAAAAACGCAAGCGAGCTCATGCTGTTGTGACACAGGTGAGCCATGGCTGTCCATTAACTGTTTACGGAGCATATTCAGATAGTTACTGCTAATATTTTTAAGAGTCAACTATCATCTTAAATGGTCAAGGGGTGTAACTGAAGGTTTCACTAAACCTCAGAGGTAACTGAAGATTTTTGAAAATAGAGGAGGCAAACTGAGAGTTTCACCAAACCTCAGAGGTTTTTTTTTGTAATTTACCCAAAAGAAATGAAGTGATTCAAAGTATTTTGAAACTGAGAAGATAGTATTTCTAAATTGTCAAATCTTTCATTACACGACTTTGAGTAAATAAAGTTATTACTCTCTACTCTATTTACGGAAAAAACACTACTGGTGAACAGTGGCACGACCAATAGGGTTGTGCCACGTCATCCATAATTTTTATTTTATTTTTTAAAACTAATTTTTTTTAATTATATTTATTTTATTTTTCCCAGTTTGTTTAATTATATTTATTATTCATTTCATTACTTTTTTATATATATTTTTTTTAAAAATTAAATTAATTAAATTAATTTTTTTAATTATATTTATTATTTATTTTTAAAATCATATTTATTATGTTACTAATAGGGAAAAAATGGTAATTTTGAAAATTGATATGAAATTAGTAATTTTGAAAATTAGTATGGAATCAATTGTGTTGTGTAGACATTGTGAAACGTCGATCCAAAACTACAGAAATTAAAAGTAAAAACAATTAATTCAATAAAGTTCGTATACATAAATTAAAATTATAAAATTAAATATAAATCTAAACACTGATCTAACAGTATGGACGCCGATCTAACAAGGTATTGATGCCGATCTAACAATGTATGGACGCCGATCTAACAAGGTATTGACGCCAATCTAACAAGGTATTAACGCCGATCTAACAAGGTATGGACGACGATCTAGCAAGGTATGGACGCTGATCTAACAAGGTATGGACGCGGATCTAACAAGGTATAGACGCGGACCTAACAAGGTATGGACGCTGATCTAACAAAGTATTGACGCCGATCTACCAAAGTATTGACGTCAATCTAACAAGGTATGGACGCAAATCTACCAAGGTATTGTCGCGGATCTACCAAGGTATTGACGCGGATCTACCAAGGTATTGACGCGGATCTAACAATGTATTGACGCGGATTTAACAAGGTATGGACGCCGATCTAACAAGGTATGGACGCCGATCTAACAAGGTATGGACGCCGATCTAACAAGGTATTCATGCTGATCTAACAAGGTATAGACGTTGTTTTAAAAGTTATTCATGCTGATCTAACAAGGTATTCATGGTGATCTACACAATTCTATAAAATTAACTTAATTCATAAAATTCATATAATATTCATGTTTTCCTAAAATACGTAAAATATATACTAAAATTTCATAAAATACCAACAAATTCGTAAATAATACCTAAAATACATAAATAAATTTCAAAATACTAAAAAAATTCCTAAAATACTAAAATACTAAAAGAATTCATTATACGCAGAAATATTTCCTAAGATACTAAAATAATTCACAAAATACTAAAATTCATAAAATATTCTTATTTTCCTAAAATACGTAAAGTATATACTAAAAATTCTATAAAATACCAACAAATTCGTAAATAATACCTAAAATACCTAAATAAATTCCTAAAATACTAAAATAATTCCTAAAATAATTTCTAAAATACTAAAATTCATAAAATACCCAAAAAATACCTATAGATGGCGGTGGAGATGGCCGGCGACGGAAACTCTATACATAAACATAAAATTTGGTATGAATAGTATCCACAAAATAAGATTGTGTCACCTCATCATAATTTAGTGATTTTATTTATTTGTGTTTCAAATTGTTTAAAAAACTAAATCTCTATTTTACTTTTATTTCTTATTATTTTGCGTTTGCTCCTTAATGTTTTAAACTTCATATGATAAAATGTAAAAATTCTTAGACCTAATTTTTTCACCCATAATAATTATATAATTTATCATTTAGTTCATAAAAATATACATTTATTTCACTTAATATTATATCATTATTAAATTTTTATAAAATATTACAATTTACACCGCTACGAAGTGCGGCAATTAAACCTTGTTATAAGCTGTAGACAAGGTAGTTTCATACTCTCCCCGTCCCTGAAAAATTGAGTGAATTGTTTTCTTGTTTCCAGTGTATTTAATCTATGATTTTTTAGATATGTAAAGTTGAATAATTTATATGTATATCATAATTTTTAGTATAAAATTTTCAAATATATTTTTTTGAATTTTTTTTCATTATTTATCTTAGTTTTAATTTGAGTCAAATATTGCAACACAGAACATGAAAAATAATTCACTTATTTTTTCAGGGACGGGGGAGTATATTTTACTAAAAAAGATAAAAATATATTGAGAAGATAATGATCTAAGTATAATTTTTGTAAATAATAAGGTGTGTTATTTAATATTCAATCAAAAAGCAAAATCTATAAATTATCATACGCTACTGTTTAAAGTAATTCCCATTTAATTATGTGAAATATTTCAATCCACTTAACTGGCTTGTAAAGAGATTCATAATTAGTTGAATTAAATGGAAGTTTGTAATGATGTGATGATTTTGGAAAGAGTGAAAGTTTGATAATGAAAAATATCTACCTAGTTGTACTACTAATTAGTTAATTAATTTAATAAATTAAATTGTAGATATTTATTAAAATGGTAAACTTGACATTTTTATGGTATTTAGAATTTGGAAGTACATATTCGGAAAGAATCTTGATATGATACACATATGTGTAGGTACACATAGTAGATTAGATGCCTAATTTACAAAACAGTTTCAGCCCAAATCCACTAAAAAATACTAAATGTCTAAATTATCCCTACATACTTTCTTTATATATTGTTATGTGTACCTACACATATGTGCACCATATAATTGGTATATTTGGAAAATAGACACCTAGTTTTTAGAACCCGTAATAGGCGTCAGAGGAAAAGGTGGACACGCAACGCAATACTCAGCCTGCCAGGCCAGCTGTTAAATTGACGCCTGTGTTTAATGGGAAACAATAACTCGTGCCCTTAGACTTACACGGAATAATCGTTTGAGTCTGTAATCCCTTGAAAGATGTTACTTTACCCTCAGAAGAAAAACCATCTTTATTTATGATATTTCAACAATTGCTTTTAACTCACCTTTCCTCCCTTTTGTTAAATGGAGAAAATTTCTTAAATAATAAGCTCTTTAAGGAAAAACTAATTATTCTTGTACATCCCCATTGCTTAGTCCTTCTGTATCTTCACTTTTTCATTTGTTCTTTAAAATCGATCTTTAATCGGTTTATCTTTCACAATCCCTACATTATTTAAGGGAGAATTATATTTATGCCAAGTCTATTATTTACCGTATCAAAATAGAAAAAGTCAGTCTACGCTTTAGCACTTCAAGTTAACTTTCTTACATATGCTGTTTCAATTAGCCGTAATATTTCGAATAATTTTTTAATGGTTGAGATCAAACAGCTAACAACTAAACTAAAAAAACTACAGTTGATAGTTTTTTCAAAACACAAATAACTACTTGAAAAAACTGTTGTCAAACACACACATTACATGAGATCCCTCCAACGTTCCCATCAATATTGATATAGAATTTTTTTTCTCAAACCCTTATATGTGTTATACTATTATTGGTTGGTGACACCACTGTTAATTACAAGATTGTCACTCCTGTAATTAATAGTGGTAGTCCCGTAATAAATAGTGGTACACCAACTAATAATAAGATGACACGTATGAGGGTTGGATGAATTTCCTCAAATCCGAATTGAAGCAAAATATCGTCGTATTGATACTCCCTCCCTACGTACGTTACCATTTATCCACTAATATATTTTGTGGAAACAAATGCAGTAGATAAAGCAAATGATACGGACTATATAATACATATTCTTCGCGGTAAATTTATTCACAATTCAATATTTTCAATACACTGTGAAAGACTAAATTTTAACTGATATATTCACACAAACACACACACATATATGTATATATGACTTGTATAATTATAAGAATGAATCAGAAATATAAAAATTCATAGAAGGATCATATAAGTTCATAATATGTGTTCCTTTTCTTTATAATGACCATATAACAAACATAGTTCTTCAATACACTTGCGACGCGTCTTCTCTACCCATTAGGGCTTTTTTGCAGGTCTACGTCGTCTCCCTCAGTCGGCATTGATATGGACTTCCTCGGGGCTTCGTCAGATCTCCACCCACGTTGCTCCCGTTGTTCGCTACTCTAGCGTCAATTCGGCTGATAGGGCATTCGCTTCCAGTCCTTTGGTGGCGAGCTTGGTCTCATGTCTGTCGCTCGCCCGGCTCTCTTCTGCTTCGGGTTCTCTCCCACGGATCGGTGTTCCTTCCTCCGGGTGGTTGATTGCCTTCCTCTGTGCCGATTTGATGGTCTTTGTTTCCCTACCCATCCTCCCTTCGGCGTGACACTACAACTTTTGCAATTGGTCGGCTTCCTAAACGATTTGGCGTTGCCGCCGTTGGCTCCTGGCCCCTTTTCGGGATCATTTGGTTCACTCGTTTTGGCTATGGTGGTAGGATTTCGTAAAAATCATGCCCGCCTGATGAAATGAAGTTCTCGTGTAGGCTAGGGGTGTTAAACGAATCGGGCCGAGCCGAGCTCGGCTCGAGCTCTAACGAGCCCAAACGAGCCGAGCTTCACGAGCCTCGAGCTCGAGCCGATTCTTTGGCTCGTATAATTAACGAGCCGAGCTCGAACATGAATGGTTCGGCTCGATAGGCTCGACGAGCCTTATCGAGCCTTATCGACGAGCCTTATCGAGCCTTGTCGAGCCTTATCGAGCCTTGTCGAGCCTTGTCAAGCTTAATGAGCTCGCGAGCTCGTTTGGGCTCGATTCGAATCGAGCTTCACGAGCCTTCGAGCCGAGCCCGAATTTCACGAGCTCGAGCTCGAACCTGCCAGGCTCGGGCTCGGCTCGGCTCGTTTACACCTCTAGTAGGCTGCTTGGGATTTGGATTTTCCTGGACAACTAAAGTCCCTGTAATAGGGACTAAATTGTTCCCATTGTTTTTGTGCTCTTGTCTCGTGCAGGTATCACACACGTTCCGGCATGGTGATCTCTCTATGGTGTGGAAGAGAATTGCTAGTCGTTTGAGAGAGTACGACACTTATGGAGGTGGTATCTCGTTGTCATCCCAACCATTCTCCATACCCCATAATCTCAAGGCACGAAGCTTACACCACAGAGATGTTTTTACTCACTTTTTTGCTAGTTGTTTTGCTTCAGAATTATGCTTTGCTCTCATTCTAGCGTTTGTTTTCCCTCATGTGCGGGCCTTTTGTCTCATTGCTTCACATTTGAACTTCTAGTATTTATTTTGGCTTTAGCCATTTTATAAATTTATGTCTTTACTGTTGGAATTCTTGTGCACCAAGATGACCTGGGCTAGCTAAAGTAGCTAAGCACAGCTCAACTCAGCTCAATCTGAGTGTTTGAGCTAGAGAGATGTGTATCTACTCTTAGTGAGCTGATATGAGCTCAAGGAGCTCAATGGATGATTTAATATGTCTTGGACTAGCTCTATGTGAGCTTGGTACAAATGTGTCTAGGCACCTTTTGGCGAAGAGACGTGTCTCTTGGCGGAAAGGTGCGTAAATTGGTGAAAAGGTGTCGGAGAGGGCCAAGCACACCTTCGGCTTAGGCCGAAGGGTGCGTAGCAACCTTGGGTGCCGAAGGGCACCCTAAGGTGGCCTTACACCCATTCGGCCATGGGCCTAGGGTGTGAGTGCCCCTTCGCCCTAGGTGCCTTGCGCACCCATGCCTTGCACCATTCGGCCAAAGGGACATGTCTCATGTCCCATGGCCGAACGGGCAAGGGGCATGGGTCACCTCCTTACCTCTTCACCATCTTCACCATATTTGGATAATTAATTAATTAGTTAATTAATTTCCTATTAGACACAATTATTTATTTATTCCTTTTCTAATTAATTACTTAATTGAAAAGGCAAAGGCATGAGACATGTCTCATGGATCAAGAGGCATTGGTTGCAGCCCTTGGTCCTAGGGACATGTTATTTCGCAAATGAAAGGGCAGTGTACCCTCTCATTGGCAGCCCATCCTCCTCTATAAAGAGCGGGAGGATGCGCCATTTCTATCCATCCCACAACCAAAGATTGGTTCTCTCTCTCTCTCTTCATACTTCCTCTTGCGAAACTAGAAGGCATTCTAGGAGCATTGTGAGTGGAACTCACCTTGGAGACAAATCATCTTCAAGCCGCCCTTAAGGTGTTCCCCAGGCCGAGTCTTCTACATCAACAAGGAGTAAGAATCTCTAAGATTCTTAAGCTGCGTCCAGAAGAAAGGTACATACTCTTAATCCCTTCTTCGGTATTGATGAATGCGAACATGAGAAGCATGTTAAAGACGATCCTAAAATTAACATTTACCCCATCAAAAAAACATAGTTCTCTCCATACTCTAAATGGTAAATACTTTGGTTATAAGGCGATGTATGGTTGTTACGAGTTAAATTGTACTAACAACCATGCCATTCCCTCTGTTCTCAAATAAATGGTACTTTTATCATTTTCAAGATGTTCCCAAAAATTTGTGTGTTTCCCTTTTGATAAACTTTAATTTAGTTATTTTACTTAATTATCCATAACATATCCTCCAATTTTTAACATTCATCATCCAAGTTAGAACCAGAGGTATCATAGACCATTTTTTTCTCACCATTTTCTTAATTTAAGTATTAAAAGAAATGTATCATTTATTTAGGGATGCAGAGTATTAGATAAATGTATTCCAAGTTCAAATACAGTATCTAAAATCCATTACATTATGTTTCTGACAATCGTGAGGTTACCGGATCTGGGGGTCCGTTGATGAGGAGGAGTTCCGATCCATTAAGTGGTTCCTGCAATGTCAGGAGGGTTTTGGGTTATGATCCCAGGAATGCACTCTGACACTCATCGAATCAATGGAGTATTAGATAGATAAAAGCACATGGATAAGAGAATTAAATATTTTGCAAATCATCCCGAGAGTAGTTCTAAAAAAGTGTGTGTGGTCTGGCCGAGTCAGGTCGGGAGGGTTTGACCATGAAGGGGGTTGTAGTCGTATAAGGTACAACTAGTTGAAAGCTACTACCGCTTTCTTGATGAGCCCATGGCAGGCGCAAAACCAGTTGGCATTTGAATAGTAAAGATGGTCCCGAAGGTATCGTCTATAGCCTCGGGACGCCGCACGGGCGTTGCGGGCTGCCCCGGACTCTAGGCAAGTGACATTCAACGTTGAGGACATTTCGTGGCAACATCCAATCAAATGTTTCAATTATCATGAAATGGCCGAAGTGGAGTATCAATGAGAGCTAAGCTAATAATAAATGGCCGAAGTGGAGTATCAATGAGAGCTAAGCTAATAATAAATGGCCGAAGTGGAGTATCAATGAGAGCTAAGCTAATAATACCACTTCCGGTCATATATATATACAGTTAGAGCTAATCCTACAAAGATCCATAAGTTAAGGGCTTCCTCGGGGTTTATCTAGATTAAAAGATTTCCAAGGCCATTTTGGGAATAAAGAAAGTACAGCGGTACTAATAGGCCCAGGCGCAATTTCGTTCGACTTTCCGAACTCATCCTCGACAACTCGATCCTGACCGTCCATCCATCCATCCAATATCTAATCTCAAAGCCCTAGCCACCGTTTTTAAATACTTTCAAACGCCTCTTCTTTTCTCTCTCTTATCTCATCCCCTCTCTTCCCCATCCCATATCCCATTTCTTCTCAGCAACCGAGAGCTTGCTGCAAAAGTTTAGGTTGTTTGCTTCCGATGGAGGTAAAAGCGGCGGCGTCGACGACATACGTGAGCTGGGCGGAGGTGAATGTTACGACCAACAGGCCGAAGCGGGAGGTTCGATACTATTTGAAGAGAAAGGATGGCGCTTTGGATCTCGCCGTCGTTGGGAAAGAGAAAAACACGAAGCTTATGTCCTACCGTCTGGCAATTCGAGGTCACGCTCTTTTATCTAATTCACCGTTTATGAGGTTTAAGTCCCGCCAGGAAGTTGTCGATTGGCTCGATTCGGTCGTCTCAAGTAATTATTTTCAGCCTTCTACTTTTCCTTTTTGGATGTTTGGTCGTTTTTTTTAAAAAAATATTTCCTGATAATTTGGTTTTGAATCTGAGGATTGTGTAGATTATTGAGAATTCGTTTTTGGTTAAGATGAACTGGAATTCATCTCTGGAGATTCCGACTCATCTGTTGTGGAAGCCAGATCTTCTCTTACGCCACGGTTTGGTGGAAAAACCTTTAATTTTGTAAGAGAGGTCTTGTGGTATTTAGGGCATGTTCAATAGAGAAAAAATGAAGAAAAAAGTTATTAGTTTTTATGAATTGATGGATGTTTGGTAGAGGAAAATATTGATTTGGAAGAGGAATTTTTTTCTTGCTTTCTAAATGTAATTGGCGGCTGGATTTTGTTGTTGCTGGTAAAGTTTCTTGTTAAGTTTTTAGCATGTTTTATTGTTCCGGTTGTTCGGTTGCGGAGGGACTTTTATTCCTTATTCATGTTAATATCGAAAGCTTTCATATGAGAGGTGATTCATCGCTCTAGATAATATGAAGGGCAAGCTTTTGTTGATCCACCTCTCACTCCTTCTGTATCGTTTGTTAATATCATGTTCTGCGTCGGTTCTTAAACATAGCCAAAACAAAGAGTTAATTGGCTGCTCTTGGTTATCTCATGCCCGGAACAACCTTATAGCTGTTTAGTTTTTAGCGATTGGGTCTAATGGGCGTCATAAAGATCCAGCACATCCTTTTATCAAGATTTAGTACATGCCTTTGCTTTTGTAGCTTCATATTCCTTTGTTTGGTTATCTTACCTTACTATGATCTGGGCTGCAGGATTGCTAATTCATTTTTAAAGAGCTGGTTGAAAGCGTTGGGATCCTTATGCCCACAAATATGTAGGTTAACATTTTTCATGGTTAAGCGTACATGCTTGTAAATTATACAGCCCGCTTTGATTAGGAAGTTACCTGCTTTTAAGTTTAAGGGAAAACCTATTGCTGGGATCTGATGTCTGTACAGTATATTCTGTTGATACCCTTTGATTAGGAAGTCCTGCTTCTAAGTTTAAGAGAAAACCTGTTCCTGGACCTGATATATATACATTGTACAATGTATTCTGTCGCCCTGAATTATGTAATTAGAGCTTCTGTCCCCCCACCCCCCTTTTCTTTTATTATATGCACTCTACCCTTTTTTTATTTTTTAAGCTAAGACAACGCCTCATGTTTTCTAAACTATGTCTAGGTCCATTGCCAAGCACTGAACCAATAATGACTGAAAAGGTGAACAAATCGGGTGCCTGGAGTTTGAAGGTGTGTATTACTTGAGAATTGGTTTCAGGTCAATCTTTTGTCTCTGGCTCAAAAATTTAAAGCTTTATCTAAACATTTTAACTGTTATCTTTTCCACTATAGGAGTTCCAGCCATCCAAGATGGGCCATTTCTCTAAAGAATTTATGTGGTTAGGGTCTCCGTGGACATGTCGGAAGAAGAGATGGCATTACCAGGCTTTTTGCCGCAATGGTGTCAAGATTTCGGTATGTGTCAGCTGTTCCTTTGTGCAATTGATATATGTGTCGCTTTTTTACTTTCAACTCCATAAAACTTTAATTATGATTTCTCTATTTTTTCTTAATGTGTTGTAGGTTCATGATTTTGTTTATGTCTTAGCTGAGGCAAATAATCATCTTGTGGCATATCTGGAAGATATGTATGAGGACTCCAAGAGCAGGAAAATGGTTGTGGTACGATGGTTTCACAATATTGATGAGGTTGGTATTGTTTTGCCTCGCAGTTATTCTGACGGAGAGATTCTCTTTTCTCTATGTCGTCAAGATCTTCGTATCGAGTGCATAGATGGACTGGCTGCTGTTCTTAGTCCTCAACATTATGAATTTTATTCGAAGACAGCCACACACACACAGCTGAAACCTTTTGTATGCCAGAAGCAGTTCAAAGATAATGTTGTAAAGCCCTTTGACATAACACAAGTAAAAGGTTATTGGAAACAAGGCATAATAGAATGGCTTTTCCCGTCATCTCGTCATGCTATCTATGAGCAACCTGCTCTTGAACTTAGAATAGATGCAAGTCTGAGTGATCATAACTTGAGTAGGCCTAGAAAGAGGCTCTGTAGGTTTAAAGGTGCAGATGTTTTTCTGCCTGAAGGTGACAGGAAGGTTTTCTCAGATGCTGTCATTGCTGATGTTCCAAACATTAAGAAGAATCCAGATGACTGCAAAAGGAGTGTCCCCTTAACAAACTGTACAAATGGTGGAAGTTCTAGCTTGTTGTCCTTGGAAAATTTGAAGCGAGATCTTTGCTATTTAACAGTGGGGTCCAAAGTTGAAGTCCTTTCTCAAGACAGTGGCATCAGAGGGTGCTGGTTTAATGCTCTGGTAATAAAAAGGCGGAAGGATAAGGTGAAGGTGCAGTATCAAGATATTCAGGATGCAGCAGATGAATCTAAAAAATTAGAGGTACATTCTTTAATTGTGTATTACTCTATTTAACATTTCAGTGAAGATACCTTGTGGGATTTTTTTTCATTCTTCTAAATGATTCATTCAATGTGTATTGATGATTGGATTACCGTTGTACTATTTCAGGAGTGGGTTTCAGCAACCAGATCCGCTAATCCTGATCGGTATGGCATAAGGATTTCTGGGAGAAAAATCATCCGGCCCTCTCGTGATCACGTAGAAACTCCTCATGTTAATGTGGGTTCAGTTGTAGATGTCTGGAGGCATGATGGTTGGTGGGAGGGCATTGTAGTGAAGAAAGATTTAGAAGATGAGTACCTTGTCTTTTTCCCAGGTAAATAATCATGTCAATCTCATTGTCCAATATATGATGCAAACTTCTGGCCTTCATTTTCTATTTTTAATGTTTCTGGAAAAAAAACATTTACCCTTTAATTTTTTGGGATTCGGCTTTAACTTTTTTCTCCATCATTGACAGGTGAGAAATATGAAGCAGTTTTTGGTCCTGCTGATGTCAGGGAATCACAAGAATGGCTGGGAAACGAGTGGAAGCAGATACCAGAAAGGCGCGATTGTGTGAAATCAGTGCTCCTTGACTTGAAAGGTCAAAGGGTAGATCAGCCGTGTGATCAGGAGCTTGTTGAAGCACCAGCATCCCATACTGTTAGTGATGTTCGTGATCCGGCTGTGGAAACAAACTGGCCAAAAGATTCAAGTCAGATGACAGATCTTGCCAAGGATAATTCGCTTCTCCATCTGAAGTGGAGCTCATCAAAAAAGAGAAACTCTACGAAGCAGTTGCCGCACAGCAATGGCAGGGCAACTAACAGCGGAAAGGTTTCGGAATCGATCTCTCATGACAGGATTTCAGTTCCAAAGCCGTTGAAAGTTGATCGGGAGAACTGCAAGCACATCGGTGGCTCTTTTCTGGGCTCGAGTGTTCTAACTAATCTAGTTATGTCTAGCTGAGTAGATATTGATCATCATCATCATCTTCTTCTTCTGCTCTCTGCTGCATTATTTTTTCAGCGGCTGTTCCTCCTTAACTCAGGGAGGGGTGGTAGTTAGGTGAGACACATACTGATCTTTTTGTATCTAGTTCTGTTTTTAGGCCTTAGAATTCAGGTATAGCCCATTTTCATGGTGACCCCCTCGTAGGTGACTCAGATAATTTGTAGGATGTGGGGAGGGTCCTTGTAGTTGTAACTATTCGAAATGTAGTTGGTTTTTACTATATATTAGGAGCTTTAAAGTTGGCTTTTTACCACTTAATTTTTTCATGGGATGAATTTGTATTTTTTCGGACCTTCACGAATTTACTTTACTTTAAGGTGAATAGCTGAGAGTTGTCATGACTTTTTCAATAGTGTCCCCATTATCATGATTTTTTCGAAACTGGCCCCTCATCTGCAAGTCTTCCCAACCCCATTTGTCTGCATCATTTCTCCCTCTTCTGTATTGTTTGTCACTCACCATTTTTTTTGGTTTGAGGGGATAATGTATTTTATTTCGAATTTTTACGGTAAATTGAGTAGAAAAGTCACTAAATTTTTTTTTTCTCCGTCATTTAAGTTTGACTCCCCTCAGGGAAGGTTGGCTCCATTCTTTTCTATGGCTGCATTGATTTGAATCTTCTTGTATGTTGGTTGGTGCTCCATTTCCATTAACTTTACTTTATTACATTTTCATAATAAAATTGATACATTTCTTAATAAAAAAAATGATACATTTACTACTATTATGAAATTATTGTTCACATTAACATTATTTTATTATCATCATTTTACATTCTCTACATTTTTTCTTCTTATCTTGTACTACTTTATTTTACCATTTTACCCTCAAGAATCGAAAACCAAATTATCATCAGCCATAAAGAAAACGATACATAGAAGAGGGAAGAGTAAGAGTAGAAAACGACGTCAGCGTGGGAAAAAATAATAATATGAGTACAGAGATAAAAAGAAAAGAATGGAAAATGGGTGGAATACTTTTCAATTTCTTCGTGTATGGATAATGAATTGGTGTTGCCTTTAAAGTCCGTAGTGGCAGCTAATAGCTGTTGAATGTATGTATCAGACACTACTGAATACGGACAATTATGATCTCTCCTATCATTTCCTTTGTTCATTGGAGAATCCAAAGAGCTTTTACTTTGTACTCATTTTTCTAATAAATAAATAAATAAATAAATGAAGCATCCTATAAAAGGCTGCGTTTTTCTTTTGTAAAAAATGTTTCGCAATCTTTTCAAAATTAAATTTTCCCAATTAGAAGCATTTAATTTATGCCCAATTAGACCTTTATGTTTATGAAGACTATTTAAGGCTCATCTCTTGGGCATAATTAAGTAACATGATGGAATCTTGAACTTGTATTGCTTTCCTTGCAAGCAACCTGGAGTAATAATTCATGGATTGGAAATCTTGAGAACAGAGGAGTAGCACAAGAAATAGTGACATGTGCACTAACTTTAAAAAAAAACTGTACAAGTGCCTTGTAATGGAGTGGCAAATACGATCATGTTATTGATTTTGTAATCATAACCAGGCAGGTCCACATGTAAGTATCTTTCTCACGAAATGGATAAAAATTTGCTACAGAATCTAGAAGGCGCACGAATAGATTAAGATAACAGTATAAAAAAAAAGAAAAGAAAAGGTTCTACTTATTTGTTAATTGTCCCAATAGTTACAGAGGAAATGGGCTCATTAAATTGTGTTCATCTTTAGATCTGTATCAATCTATGTAGACACTAGACTAGAGGAGTGTATTCTTGAGACTTTAAAGATGATGACTTTTCTGTACGGGGAGAAAAAACCAACACTTTATTATGTGAACACAAAACTCCGAAGTAAACAATAGCAATAATTTTATTCACCATTGGCTCCCACATTGAAAATTGCTCAATTTTCCGAAAATCATTACATTATTCACTAAGAAACATCTTTCTTCTCAGAGTCTATCAAAAAAAAAAAACATCTTTTTCAGAGGAAGAGCATATGGGGCTTTCTCATCACAGCTTTTCGAGTACAAAACACGAAGAGAACAAAACAAGAAAGACACAACACAACACAAGACAACAACATCATCATCATCATCATCATCATCATCTTCTTCTTCATTTGTTCTGAGATGGGCTTGCTCCATCATCACAAACCACTCATCAAGTAGAAGCGGCAGGTCTTAATTCCACTCCATAAGCACACAGATTTCATGGATGCTCTGTCGATTGTTCAGATTCAGGAAATGAAGAAGAAGAAGAAGAAGAAGAAGAATACAGAGGAGGAGGTTCTTCTCTCTGGAGCCACGCTCGCCTCACTTGAATCTTTGTCCATGCCTCTTGTTAGTGCTCTCTGTTTTCTTTTCTTTTGTATGAACAGTAGATATTCCCTTAAAAAAAAAGACCTAAATATTGGGGGTTTTGTTTGATTTTACAGATTCAAGAAGTTGTTTTCTCGGCAGATATTCGATGCTCAGATTGTCAGAAGAGAATAGCTGACATAATGTCAAGAATGACTGGTCAGTTTTTCATTAACTAAATGCATCAATTTTACTAATTATTTTTATTTACAGTGCTTAATCGATCCATCATCTTTTTTTCTTTTTTTAATAATGACAGAAACAGAGTCGGTATTGATAAATGTATTCGAGAATGAGGTAACAATCACTTGTAGATATCCCAGCATCACAGATAAACTTTCACGCGGCCAAGTTACCACGGTGAAAACCAATCCTTCCTACAAGATGGCCATCATCATCAAAAGATTTTTTCGCTATTCTCGCAATTAACTCAATATTCTAGTAATTTCTCGTGGTAATATTATTTTTCCCTTATTATGTTTTGGGGTACATAAGGAAAATGTTCCAGCTATGTATACACTTTTTTTCTTCTTGATTGCTTGTGTGCATAGTAATCAATTCATGACATACATTGCTCGAGTTGTGTTGTTTTAAGCTGAATATTCTGTATTTAAAGAGATAAAAGTTGAACAGTATAAAGGAAATTGAAGAGGAGAAATTGATTCAATCTAGCGGTTCGAGCATTGCTGCTGTACGGTAATTTGTTCCACTGAATATTTATTAATTCATTTTATGTGCAATAGCCAACCTGTTTATAAAAGAGTAACTATATTAGCAACAAAATCCAATGCCCCGTTGTTAGGTGAAAACAACCACCGACTGGCGAATTTGTTTGATCGCCCAAAATGATGTGCTTCGTTACAAAAAATGATGCATTCCCGATACACTATGATGCTCCCGTAACAATATGATGCATTCGCTTTGATGACTTCATCACGATTTTGTTCTACAACACAATGATGCTCTCAATCCCCAAAATGATGCATTTGCGATGCGTAATGATGTTTTTCCGTAACAAACACGATGCACTAGTTCGATAACTTAACGAAGACACACTTCCTTCAACCTCCCAAAATGATGCATTTGGTAAAACACTATGATGCATTCCCGATACATTATAATGCTCTTCATTACAAAATATGATGACTCGCTCTCATGACAAATGTTACACTCGTTTTATTAACCTTTCAAAATGATGTCTTTGGTTAACTACTATGATGCACTGCATTGCGTTATGATGCTTCCATTACAAAATATGATGCACTCGCTCTTTTATAAAACTTGATTTTGAATTTTGGATTATGTAAAATTGTTCAAAGAATACGTAAACTTTTCGATTGCACGTCTTATGCCATTTAAAAAATAAAAACCTGATCTCATCAAGTATGATCAAGTTCTACTTTAGTTTTGTTCTCATACTAGATTTATTTCTAATGCTTCGCGACGGGAAATAATTTTAAAAGAAGAGCAACGGATAAAAATTTCTCAAATTGAAAAACAAACTATTTTCACATAAAAACTCATACGCAAATGTTTTTACGCATTTGCAATATGATAATTGATGAAAAATAAAATATCATAAGGGATATTGTATTATACATTTTGATCTTTTAAACATAACTAGTTTGGCTTTCACATTAATGAAAGGGGTGAATTCCCTCCTTTTCTAAATAAAACAACAAATTAAAATGATTAAAAGTACTAATAGTGTTAAGTTATAACAAGCGTAGTGTTTTAGGTTTATGTGCAATAAAAATAGAGATTAATCGAACTCTATTGAATTTACAATCATTTTAGGTCTAAACGTAAATTGTATGTGAAAAAAAGTCATTTGACTGATTCATCATTACAATATGTGGTTCTTCCGAAGTAAAATTAGATAGTTTGGTCTTGTTTAGTGAGACCAGTCATTATACTCCTGTCATCCATAAAACAATATTACATTTTCTTTTTGGATTATTCCTGAAAAGTTTTCAACTTTCCTAATAAAAGAAAGTTTTAACTACATAAGTTACTAAAATGTCCTTAATTTATAAAATAGGTCCTACCTATTTTCTATACCGTAAGGGTAAATGGGAATACTTTTCCATTTCTCTTAATATTCGAACTCACATAAAGTGAAATATTATTCGAGAATAGAGAATGATTGAAATTTTAAAAATGTGAGTCAAATTGGTAAAACCAAAAATATAAAAGACGGGGAATTAAGCTTTCGAAAGTAAAACACATTAATAAAAAAAATAAGGCCCCATTTGGTTGGTTTAAGCTGGCTTAAGTCATTAGCCTAAGTTCAATTTATGTTAATTACTTTGCATATATATGAAAATTTTCATTGTATTTATTACTTTTAAACATATGTTTATACATGTTTGAGTATAATAAAATTAAATTATTGGCCCCATTTGGTTGGCTGCCATTATCCTAAGTTCAATTTATGTTAATTACTTTGCATATAATGAAGATTTTCATTGTATTTATTATTTTTAAACATATATTTATATATGTTTGAGTATAATACAATTAAATTCTTAATCTATTTATCTATTTGGTTGCTTAAGCCATTGCTTCCAACCAAATAGCCCAAAAACTATAATGGAGAAAAAAAAGAAAGTAAATGACAAAGTGGCACTGTAATGTATGATATAATACGCCTATATCTACCCTATTTTATAGGTTCATAATAATCCTCTTTCAAATTGAAATAGGGGTAATAGTGGAATTTCATCTTAAATTTTAGTACTTGTATTAAGTTTCATGAACACAGTAACTTTAAACTTTTTTTAAAACAAATGTAAAATAGATAATTGTTTTGAGACGGAGGCTAGCATTAGCTTGTGAAAGAACTACTAAAAACGATTCCGTTTTAGAATAGTTGTAACTTTTTGGATAATTTTTTAATGATAAAGATCAAATAGTTATAACTAAACACTAAAATTATCTGTAGATAGCTTTTTTAAAACGTAAAATACACTTTAAAAAACTGCTGTACTTAAAAAAAACTGTTGCCAAACGCACTAAACAAAAAATAAGTTGGAGAGATTTTGTCACTATGGACATCGAACACCATGGGGTTTCAAACTTAACATTTTTTAGGCTTTAGGGGTGTATACAAGCCACTTAATTAGATCGAAAATGTGATTTACCCACTGATCTTTTCGTCGGCCTGTTTTAACTACTCATCTCTAATTTCTAAGTGCAAATAAAGGCTCTCGATCATAAAAGATGCATGACAAATAGTGGAGGGGGTAACCGTAGAAATATTCCGTTAAGTACGAGAATATTCCGTTAAATACTAGAGGTTAAGTGGGTGCACATCAGCAAAAGTGAGTGACATACCAACTCCAACATCAACAAAAATGGGCCCTACATCACACACGCCGACTGATTTGGACGACTTAACATTGAGTATTAAATTTGCACAAATGGAACAAACGTGAGTAGTTAAAACAAGCTGATGAAAAGGACAGTGGACAATTTGCACTTTTCAAACTAATTAAGTGGTTTTTTTTGCACCCGGAGCCCAGTTTTTTAAGTGAATTAATCAGTTTTTCACCTCGTCTTATTCACTAGCGAATTAGTCAGTTTTTCACTTAGACTAATTAGGATCTAAGGTGAATTTAGGAGAGTGAGTTAGTGTAAATCACGGTGAATTAGGAGAAGTGAGCGGTTTTCCACCCAAAGCTCATGGTTTATTTCTTTCAGTTTCTGCTCTTTTTGTGCATTTTTCCTTTCATGAGTGGATATGCGGATGAGATAGTTTCTTTTTTTTGAAGAATATTTTAGTTGTAATTCACCATCCACTCCTATAATTTTTCACCGTGTTTCAAACATCTCAATTCTCGTAAGTGAATTACAAAAATAAATCACTTGTGAATTACAAATCAAATGAATTATATTCCACTCATTTTTTAAGTTTGGAATCCCTTTTAATGGATGGAGTACATAATCACGACATTTTCAAGTTTACGATGCTTTTAGTTGCTAATGGGCCAGGAGTTGGGCTGCGAGTTAGTAGGTTTTGGGCTAGGCTGTTGAGCAGGGGCTAAACAATTACAACAATTGGCCCTTAGTTTCTCCGAGCTACCCACTATCTACTCCAGGGTTCCCATATGTGTGTGTGTTGCCCCTTTGGGGGCCAACCGGCCAAGTCAAGCAAGCTTAGCTACCCCACTATGTTTTTTTTTTGGGTTTCATATTTCTGGAATCAATGCCATTCCAAAGCTCAAAGAATGTAACATCTGTATCAAAAAATAAAAATAAAAAATGTAACATCTTATTGTAATGTTCTTTACTTATCTTATTTTCACAAAAAAAAAACTCAAAGAATGTAACATCTTATTGTAATTGTTCTTTACTTATCTCATTTTCACAAAAAAGAAAAAGCTCAAAGAATGTTGATATGATATCCGGTCGCCAAATCTTGACACTAAATGTTCTCCTACTTTGCGGTCTATATCAATCAATCTTGTTAATTATCACTCATGTGATATTTCACTGACTAGCTCAAATGACCCAATTACAAGGTAATCCAAAAACCTAAATTCAACTAATTAGACAATTACATGTCTATCCATCATTTTCCACTTTTCAGAAAGTGGGTGAAAATTCACCAACGTGACAAATAACATTGACCCTATACCAATCCCCCCCACCCCACCTATTTTGGTTTGAATGAATTGAATGCCTCTATGCTTACCCTCTCGAGTTTCTATAGGATGGATCCTCCATGAAAGAGGGGTAGGGCTTAGTGCTCCATAATCCAAAATTTGTTCATGGCTGGAATCATTCAAGTGATAGCACCAACCTTGCATGCTCTTTTAAGGTCAGGTTCTCAACACAAGTTCACCACAAATTCCATCACATTCGTAGTAAAAAAGCCATTTTTCGTAACTTCACAATAGGGGGTTTTAAAGTTGGGTTTTGTGAGATGAAATTTTATCCATTCACCTCCATTTTTTTCATGCGTGAGTGTTAAGTTTTTCGGACCTCTGGTTTTCACGCTGGAAGTGAAAAAGCGAGATTCACGCTGAAAATTTTTGTTCCTCTCTCACCAGCGGACACGTGGCATGCATGAGCCAAATTTTGGTACTGCTCGAATCTTTTTCACATTTTTTCACTCTCTCCTCTTGAGTGGTCCCCAAATTTTTATATTATGTAGTTTGAGAGGGTAAAACAAGTGTTTTATACTTTTCACTTGTGATTCACCAAAAAATCACCAATTTGTTTTCCCTCCCTCTCTTATGTTTGAAGCTCCCTAATATACCAACATGAAGATGATTATGTTATGCTTCATTGAGTCTTTTTCCTTTCCACGACTCACGGTTCTACTTATATATAATCACACAAGTGTGCTAAAATTTCCTTCCTAGTCCTAAGACGAGCATCCTTAAACTTGATAATTTTGTATTTCACTTTCAAATTTAGCTCATATAGTATCACTAAGTCTCATTAAGCACACAATCAAACAATAATTTAAGGATGCATGGTTTTTCACTTCTTTGATAGTGATTGCATTCAAGTAGTAATGATATGCCTAAAGAGGGTAAAATTTCAAGTGTAAATTAAATGTAAAGCTTTAGTTCGTGTTTGTCCACTTTTGAATTAAGCTCGAGCTTCCCCTGGGCGAGCTCAAACCTTAAAGTGTAGATCGAACTTGACGAACTCTAGCTCGAGTAGAATGGCTAACATTATGGGATTGAGCAAGAGTGTTGTAATTGGGCTCACTTTAACCATCTACGTTCCTCATAATCCATATGGTTAGGCTTAATCCATCTTAATCTTCGAATTAAGTTATCGGATTAAGTAAGATATATGAAGAAAAATTTACAGCTCATTTGACAACTGAGTAAATTTATTATCCTCTAATGAACATTATGTACTTCTATGATAAATTGCAATTAATTATACATATATGTCAATAAACCATGGGCTAATCCACGAATGAACCCAAGCTAATTTTGAGTTAAATTGTAGCCAAAATAATTAAAAAAACATATTGACTAGTGAGTTTAACAGTGTCATTGTAGCAATGCTAGCTATTATAGCTAGTGACATTTATTATTGATTTGAAATCAATCATATTTATCATATAAGTAGCAATAAAATCTCTCTCATCACTCCCATATTTGGAGAGGCAAATAGCTAAAGCTATTATGGCTAGCGTGATGCCTAGTGTTGCTGAGCATTTACAACAATGCTAACCATCACACTCTTAAGTCGAATTTAACTAATAAAAATAGAAAAAATGTACAAATCTTTGATCCAACAACATAGCTATCATGTTAGCCATAATAGCTTTTGCTATTTGGCTCTCTAAATTTAGATTTGCAGAGAGAGAATTTGTTGTTAGCCACAAAATAAATGTGGTTGATTTCAACATAATAATAAATATGAATATCTATAATAGCTAGCATTGATGTGGTGACAATGTTAAACTCATTAGCTAAAATAGTTTTTTTTGTCATTTTGGCTACAATTTGACTTAAAATTGGCTAGTATCGGTGTAGATGCTCTACGTTTGATAACTAACATTGTTATAGATACTTTAAGTCTTATGCTCTTATCAATAGTTCGAGTGTGTTCTTCTCCATATAATTTTACCAACAAACTATTAAATCAACATTTTTCTTATAATTTTCCTCTCACAAATATCAAATTAATTGTTAAATATTTCAGCAACATCTCCAAATTTTTTTATCAAAAGAACTTACTAGAAGTTTTCTAATTTCAAAGAGAAAAAACAAGTTGAGAATTGGATAAAATAAGATTTGTCGATCTTCGTACTTTAGGAACAAAAGTTTTAACATAACATAAATCAGATACTGATAGTGCATTTTAACACAAGAAACGTCTATCATAAACCCGACGGCCGCAATGCGCCATGATGAACAGAGATTCCACAATCGGGAGTTTCTTCTCCAGCACTAAATCGAAATCCCAAATTCGACTTCCGATCTGATTCCATCTCACCAAGATATCGACTTACAGAGGACCTCTTGCATTTGACGGCGGCGAGAATTTAGGCTCAGCTAGGAACGCTATTCAAACCCTAACCCTAGAATTTTTGCTAATCGATGGCCACCGACAACAAAGATTCCCACCATCGCAAGCACCGGCGGTCGTCCTCCGACGAGGAGGCCGAGAAATCAACGAAGCGGCACAAACATCGACACCACCACCGCCATCGACATCGGAGCAAGAAGCACGAAGAGGAGTCCAAAGCCGTTGATGATACCAGTTCTCCTCGTTATCCGGCTCCTGCTCCTGCTCCGATGCCTATAGCTAAAAGGGCTTCTCAGCCTGATGATGATGTTGAGGAAGGAGAGATTCTTGATGATAATTCCGATGGCGATAATAAGGCTGTTGAGTTTCGCCCGATTCTGGTGTGTTCTGTTTGCCCTTTTTGGCCTTGGTTCCTGTTTCTTTCATCTTCATTTTAGCTCTCTGTGTCGTCGCCGATAAACTTGGCGCAAGTAGGATACGGGGTTTTTCTCGTCGTCTCTGGCCTTTTCAAATATTTGAAATTCTTTGATTTTCTCTTTAGAAATTGTTTTTTCTAGCGCTTGCTTACTGTTGTCGAAGTTATTGGTAATCCACTTGGCTTTAAAAATTGTCTGTATTTGGAAATTCCGGTTTTGATTTTTATGTTCGTTTTATTTTTAGTCTTTCCTCAGTGACTTCCGAGTGTTGGGTTGCTGATGTTGTGATTTAATTTTTGAATTTCTTAATGAATCTTGTGGCTTCTTAGAGCGTGTTAGGAACGTGAGTGAGTTCCATGCATATGTAAGAACCTGCTTGAACTACTACACGTACATGAGTGAATTGCAAAAGAAGTGTTCTATGCCTTTCATTGGAGACTGGTGGCTTACTATAAATTTGTAAGAACTGTTTAATTTTTAAACAATTTCTACAGTGGTTGCTGCACATTTATAGATGAGTGGGAATGCTTTTTCTGCCTTTACTTAATTGCTGTGTTCCTTTGCAGGAGGATCATAGAGATAGCCATCCATTGGAGGATGCTGTAGGAAAGAGCTCTGAAGATAACTCCATGGAGAATCAGAATGATGTGAGTAATGGAGATGGCTTGGTCCCTGATGGTGATGGCTCTTATGATGTGAGTAAAAAATATGATTCTGAGCGTGGTAGAGACCATAAGGGCGCTAGCTTGCCTTCGAAATGTAGAAACAGGGGTACTGATCTCGAAGTTGAGGATTTGGAGGCTTACATTAAAAATCCATGTGATATGAGGAAGTTGTCCTCTGAGAGCTCTGGGGAATCATATAGGAGATCACGCCACTCGACATTAGACGAACGATACACTGATCACAGTATAGATAAGTTGAGGCATCATGATGTTGTTATTGAGTCTTATTCTAAAGGCATGGGAGATGAAGAAGTTCATAGGAAAAGGCATCACAGTGAATGCGATAGGAATCAAGGTAGGAGACATGGTAGCAGGGTGAAGGATGATGAAAGAGAACGCAGTGTAAGTTATAGCAGATATGATGGTGAAGGTCATTATAGCAATTTGGATAATAGAGGTAGAGAGAGCAGGGAGAAGGATGTGTACAAGGATCGGAGGAACAAGGACAGAGAAAAAAGCAAAGATTATGAGATGGAAAGGAGGAGAGGGGAAGAGGCATCAAGAAGGGCAGACAAAGAGGCAGATAACGGGAGGAGGAAGGACAAAGAGCGGAACAGGAGCAGGGATAGAGACGTGGAGAAGCACCAAATAAAGGAACACAAGGTGACAAAGTATGAAGATGTGGACAACTATAGAAGAAGCGAGAGGGCTCGTTCTAGGAGCCGAGATAGGGAAGTTGACTTGGATAGGAGACGGGGAAAGGAAAGGGATAAAAGTAGGGATAGAGTTGGAGTTAGTGATCATGATAGAGAGAGAAGAAAAGATAGAGATGGGTATAGAGAGAGGGATAGAGGTGATGAGAGGCAAACTGGGAGGAGCAAGGATAGAAGTAGGTATTCTGAGATTGATGGTGATCGAGATAGTTATACTAGATTTAAGAGTTTGAAAGAGGGTGGAGCTGAAAGTCGTCCCGATAGAACAAAGAGGAGCCATACTGAATATGTGGAGGCAGGGAGTAAGCAAAGAAGGTATATCATGGAAGAGAGTTTTTTTTTATGAGGGTGGATTGTCCTCACCTCCTTTTTGCCCTTTTGTTTTGGTTTCCTGATATTGTATTGTTCCTAACAGAGATGTGGGTGAAGATGAAGATATTGAGGAAGGGATCGCCTTGAAACCTGTTGAAGAAGAAGATGAAGTGAATCGTATTATAGAAGAAAGTAGAAAGCGGAAGCAAGCTATTCTTGAGAAATATAAGAGTCATCAAATGGTTCAACAAAATGAAGTTTCCTCTGAAGTGAAAAAAGGTGAATTGATCTCTTAAGGCTTTTTGGCACTTCGACTGCTCCATGTGAATTTGCTTTGAATCATACGAGGTTGAACATGTACTTGCTTTTCTTCCTCACCCCTTTTGGAAGAATGAGTTCTGTAACAATGTGGATTAGCTTGATCCTGTTACTTGATTGGCTACTGGGCTTTATTTGCTTGCTTAAATGCAGGGATCAGGGAATAATGTAAAATTCTTCTGTCAGAGAGTAAATTAATCTTAAATTATTACTCCCTACAATGCCAAAGAGAAGTCCGGTTTGCCATAAATGATGTACATAATTTTGACCCAATTTTATCATAAACAGAAGCTGCTCTTGCATTTGAATTGAAAGTTCAATTATACAATGCTAAGTTCCTAAGGGAGGAGTAAAAGATGAAAATAGATGCTGAGTACCTCATATGCCTGTAAGGGTTGACTTCTATTTTGGTCAGAAGGGATGTAATTTTCGTTCTTGGAATACTTTTAAAGTGTTGAAACATGTACTTCTATCCAGCTGATGTGCCTATTTCATGTTTTAATGCTACTTGTGTGGTTTTTCTCTAGTTGTTGTTCCTGTGGAGAGTCCTGGTCAGGCTGTAGCTGCTGATCCGGCTCCAGATTGTGGTGCTGCAACTGATGATTTGGATACTTATGTTGCTGATCCATCTCTAGCTGTTGGAAAATCTCTTGTTGGAAATGGAAGTATTGCTCCTGATACAACCCCCGAAGCAGCTGGCCTTGGTGAAGGTTCTCCAAAGGTTAGTTAACTCACTTGACTTCTTGAACTTGAGTTCTCTTCTACTTGATATGTGCGTTCTTCCCATATGCATCAACCTTTAGGAGAAAAGTACCTCCAAAGCAGTCATTTCTAGGAACATGGTAGGTTTGCATGGTTATTTGTTGGGGGCATATTCTTTCACTGTTGGCCAATGTCTTATCAGTGTTATTTTAATTTGTTCAGAGTGAGAAGTCTGGTGGAATGTTCTGTGATGACATATTTGGTGAAACTCCAACTGGAGTTCGCAAAATGGTAGGTATTTTTCTCCATAATGCTTTCACCGTGTATTGACTGCATTTTATTATTGCATTGAGCTAACTTGTATTCTTTAATGGTGTGTGATTTCAGGGTAAAGGAGATGCCTTTCCTGTTATAAGAAGTGCTCTTAATGACAACTGGGATGATGCTGAAGGATACTACAGTAAGTATTGTCTAAATTTTCTTTTTCAATGTAAAAGGCGGGGCTTTACATTATTGGTGTTGTTTTTAGACATTTTTAGGCTACTTTTCATGGATCCATAGTGGGAAGAACAATTTATAGGTGGTGGAAAGTTTTTCCTTCGATTATAAGAAACAAGAAATTCACTCCCAAAAGTTTTCACCAAAAAATAGTCACTCTTAATACATTCGTTTTTCAACATCTAATCTATAATTTTTCTTTATTTCGACATATAAACCTCAATAACTCGTTCCATCCCCAATTATAGAAAGGAAAGTAATTTTTTTCTATTTTGGGAGATCTCAATTTAATTGTTCTCTTCTCCAATAAAGAAAATTTCTACCACCAATTTTACCACCTTATCCTCTATCTTAATGTTTGGACCTACCGGAGTTGTTTTTTTTCTTCTCTCCCATTTCTAAGTTAGGGTCCACTAGACTCTCTCTCTCTCTCTCCCCAAATGGGTAAAATTGTCAGAACATGCACTTTGAAATACTCTCATTAATTTACATGCCCCACAAAGGTTGTCCAATTTGTTTTCATGTTTCTATGCTATTAATCTTTGACTTTTCTTCATGAGTGCTTTGATATAGATATTTGAATAATTTATATGAGTATCATAATTTGTAGTATGAATTTTTTAAATATATTTTTTAATTTTTTTATTATATATCTTGCTTATAATTACAGTCAAACACTTAAACACAACATGAAAGTCAAAGTTTACAACCATTGTGGGATGGAGAAATGGACACAGTTTTAGTGATTTGGAGTGTATGATTTCATTTCTTACACATTTTATGGTTCAATATCTAGGCTATCGATTTGGTGAGCTACTTGATGGCCGTTATGAAATAACTGCTGCACATGGCAAGGGTGTGTTTTCGACTGTTGTTCGTGCGAAGGACCTTAAGGCTGGTAATGGTGATCTTGATGAAGTCGCTATTAAAATTATTCGTAACAATGAAACAATGTGAGTAACTATCTAAATGATCATCGATAAAATTCATTGTAATCTCAAGTTTGTGCTTTTGTTAGATTTTCAGTTTAGCAAAAAAATTTATTGGATTGTAGTTCTACTTAATGATGTTTTAGCTGTCTGAACTTTGTTATCTCATGTTTGTGTATTTAGGTTAACAGTTGTATTTACTGGCTAGTGTTTTTTTAATCCTTTTTAAATAAATTTTGGCTGAAACCTAGTTTTCTGTTTTTTAATTTCGTTCTTATCGCTACAAAACATCAGAATTTTGTTACCTTCAATCTTCTTGCTGGGAGTATTCACTTGATATTATGTCATGCAGGCACAAGGCAGGTCAGTTGGAGGTTCAGATATTGAAGAAGTTAGCTGGTGCAGATCCAGAGAACAAACGTCATTGTGTTCGTTTTCTCTCTAGTTTCAAGTACAGGAATCATCTTTGTTTAGTTTTTGAGTCTCTTCATATGAACTTGCGTGAGGTTCTAAAGAAGTTTGGTCGCAATATTGGTCTTAGCCTTACTGCTGTCAGAGCATATGCAAAGCAACTGTTCATTGCACTTAAGCACTTGAAGAATTGTGGTGTCCTTCATTGTGATATAAAGCCTGATAACATGCTGGTACCAATTTATTACTTCACTTCATTTTGCCCTTTGATTGTTAAGTCAATATATTCAACATTTCACTTGTGTTTTTAACCTCTTAATCTCAGGTAAATGAGGCCAAAAATGTGCTGAAGCTTTGTGATTTTGGGAATGCCATGTTTGCTGGTAAAAATGAAATTACTCCATACCTTGTGAGCCGCTTCTATCGTGCACCAGAAATAAGTAAGCCCAGTTTTATATGCAGTGCTTGTTCATATTTGTTAATCATACTCCTTGAATCCCATATCTGCTGCAACATTTGTTTCTGCACTGAGGCTATGGAATTGTTTTAGGTTTCTCCACAGCTGCCTTTAAAATATATTGATTAAAGAAATTAGAGTTGGAGGTCGTATAGAAGTAGAACTGTTGAAAGAGGGAATGACTTTAGTGGAAAGAATAGAATTGAATTTAGTGTAATAGGGTAATTTGATGTATAAAGGGTTACTGAAAAGGGAATCATTTCATCAGTTTTTTCGTCCCAAAAAGGATTATGTTTCAATATTTTTTTTGGTACAGGGAGTATGTGGTTAACTAAAGTAGCTTTAATGTCTCTTGTTACTTGTGATGCAGTACTTGGGTTGACTTATGACCATCCAATGGATATCTGGTCTGTTGGCTGCTGTTTGTATGAGCTATACACTGGGAAAGTTCTTTTCCCAGGTCCATCTAACAACGACATGCTTCGTCTGCATATGGAGTTGAAGGGTCCTTTCCCTAAGAAGATGCTTCGTAAGGTAACACTTATTTTGGAAAGAACATTAATTTCATCTTGTATATTTGGATTTCTTTCTTTATTTCTTTCACTTTGCTTTACATTGTTTGTCTGGAACTTTGTGATTGCCGTCTTTGTCACATTTATGGTTTGTGCTGTTCTAGTGTTATTTGCTCCTGTTATTAGGAGATGCTTTGTGCTATTACCAGCATCTTAATTTTCTTTCTGCTGACAGTGTCTATTGCATCATTGTCTTTTGTCTCAGGGTGCTTTCACTGATCAACACTTCGATCAGGATCTGAATTTTTATGCTATAGAGGAAGACCCGGTTACTAAGAAGGTCTCGTCCTAGCTTCCGTTAAGCTGTTTCTTTATGTGGTAATATGATTTTTTGTTATTTCTGCTTTCAATTGACAATGACTTAATTCTATCTGTCAGACCCTAAAGAGGATGATTCTCAACATAAAGCAAAAAGATATTGGATCTATTGTTAAAAGTTCTAGTTCTACAGTTGAGGAAGGCAAGATGTTGGCCAACTTTAAAGATCTCCTAGATAAAATTTTTGTCTTGGATCCCGAAAAGAGGATTACGGTTGCACAGGCTTTGGCTCATCCGTTCATCACGGGCAAGTGAAAATGTTGCTGATTTTATGACTCCGGAAAAAGCTGTTGCGCTAGATATTTAGTAATTTTGCCTAACTGATTGAAATATCTAATCATTGGATGTTTCTTTATCTTCCCTGTGGTCGTGTGAGAGCTTTGGAGAAGGTTTGGCTTGGTTGAAGCCAGAAGGTTGATGTTTGGTCAGGAGTTACATTATCTGGCGGTTCTTTCAAGGGAATGTACTGTTTCTATTGTAAGACAACTCGCCGAAGGCGTTTTCCCTAGTTGTAATTGTTATTGATCTTGAGCCTGGTGAATATTGATTTATTGAAGATTAAGGGCGTACCACCGTATTATGCTTTGATAAGTTTGAATAAATAGCTGTTCTTTTAAAACTTTCGTTGACCTTTCTAGTTCTTCTGATGGGATGTAATATAATGCTTCTATGGAAAAGTTTCTCCTGTAACTATTCTACTGGATACTAATCAAATATAAATTACGTTTGTTTGCTTTATTCTGTTTATGAGGTTAATTTTCAGCCTGTTGTCTAATTTGGTTTTCGAATTCAGGATTCCTTCACTGATTTGAGGCAGTGCTCCCATTAATGCTTTAAAGGCACTCAGGAGAAGGTATTTTGGTCTGTTTACTGGGAGCTATTACCTTGCCCTTGAAACTGAATGTTTGATTTTTAGAAGTAGCACAACTGTTCCAGTTCTAGGTATTCGAGGATCTATGTGTTCATAATCATTTTAATGCCTTTGTGAAGGAGAGTTGATCACAACTACATTTATGTGTGTGAAGTTTCAACTGAATTTCTGTCTTGACTGCTATAGTTTTCTCTGCTGATCGCTGTTGGATTCTACTCCCTCCGTACTCCATTAATTGATCCATTTGTTTTGACTGTTTCACATTATTTAATCTATGATTTTATTTAATCAATATTTGAACATGTAAAGTTAATAATTTATGTGTATTATAATTTGAAATATAAAATTTCTAAATATTTTTTTTTGGAATTTGTTTTACTATTTGTCTTTGTGAAATTTTGAGTCAAGCATTGAACCTTCAAACATGAAAATCAAATGGATCAATTAATGGAGTACGGAGGGAGTATGTTTTTTTGTTAAACCTTTGTTGTTGCTTTGTTCTTTTAAATGTTTCTTAGATTGCCCTCCCTAATGAAATTGCATTACATCTGATTCATGGTCAAAAAATGGAGATTCTTGCACTGGCGCTGATGGTGCCATCGATGAAATGGAGATGTACTTCAGTGAGTAACTCAGTTTTTAGATCTTGTACTGGTTAGCAAAAGTATGTTTTCGAGGAGCAGAACTTAACGTTACTTCGTTTCATTTTTATAGGCATAGGATCTGTGCTCTCAAGTCTTGTAAGTATCCTTCAATTTCTTTTTTCGTTCTGTTTTTATCTGTTCAAATTCAAATAGTTCAGTTAGGGTTCACACTGTTCTACTTTTTGTCACTAACTTTCTCAGAGGGTTCACAATCAACTATTGAAGAACCAACAGTGGTTTATTCACTAGAGCAAGAAAATGAGGTGTTAGTATTTTCAGGATGTTCTGGCAATTCTAGCTTTCTCTAAATCTTAGATATATAGTAGCAATCCAGAGCCTTGGTACTCGTATTCTCACTGAGCCTACATTTGCATTGCATATTTCCTGCAATGTTGGGGTGCTCTTGTTAATTTTCCGTGCCCTTGTTGGTTACCTTTAAGTCATAACTTTGCTGTATAGGTATGTGTGCTGACTAATAGTACATTTTAAGATGCTATCACTGGCTCAAGAACATTAGCACCTTCGTGGAAGGATAACAGAATGGTAAGTTGGTTTGATTCCTAGCCAGGAATTCTTCCGAGGGCAGCGACGAGCAACTAGGGACAAAACAGATTTCTGACACTAGGCATGAGATGCAATGCAAAGTTAAAAATCTGAAGAATGACCATCATTGAATGCTTATCTTAATCATGTGTCTGTCATGTGGAATTTTTTGATTCTTGACTTTTGGAAGCATATGTAAACCTGAGAAGAATCTGGTTTAAATATAAAAACATAGAGGTTGCAAAGAGAAAATAGCCAGGAATTCTTCCGAGGGCAGCGACGAGCAACTAGGGACAAAACAGATTTCTGACACTAGGCATGAGATGCAATGCAAAGTTAAAAATCTGAAGAATGACCATCATTGAATGCTTATCTTAATCATGTGTCTGTCATGTGGAATTTTTTGATTCTTGACTTTTGGCAGCATATGTAAACCTGAGAAGAATCTGGTTTAAATATAAAAACATAGAGGTTGCAAAGAGAAAATAGCCTGTTGTAGCTGTGCACTGTTGGAAAATCTTTATGTGCAAGGTAACTGGTATTTTATAGGAAGTAGTTTTAGTTGCTAGCAATTGGTCAGATTAAGGTCCATTCTTTAGTAACCAGATATGTTGTGTGCGATGTTGTTGGCATGTGGGCTTCTAGTTTTGATGCCAGTTAAGTTGTCTTGCACATACAAATGATGCTTCAGTTTTTAAACTTTTCAAAAATCTTGTGTTTTTTGTTTTGTAAATGCATGTGTTCAGAGAAATATTAAGTCATTGAATCTAATGAAAAACTTCGAGAAAGGAAGAACAATTGATGGATATATTGTATAGGATGTGAAAACATCAAATTTGAGGTCGTGGGATCTAGATACTGGTGTTGATTATGTTCTTGGATTCCCATAGTTGAAGTTCTCATTCTTCATTTGAAGCCTCTTATTTCCCTTGTCAGTGATCTTAAAGAAGGTGATCAGGTTTTGTGCTCTTTCTATCAGGGATGTAGGTTTTCTTGTTCTCATTGAATTTACTGGAAAAGTATAAAGAGTAGAATGATCTACATGAGCATTTTCTGTAGGAAGTGTAAAACATCAGAATTGCGGTCATGGGTTTTATATACCGGCATTGGTTCTGTTCCAGTGTTGTCATAGTTCAAAGTTCTCGATTTTCTTTCCCCTGTAGGTGAATTAGACTGTTTTGGGGTTCACAAAATTGGTTTCATATTCTGCTTTTGTTCCCCATTCCAAGGTGATTTGGGAAATGCCGAGTAGTCTATCACTGCCAGTACTGTCCTGGAAAATCCTGCAGCATAATCTTGACACTGGTTGGTTGTGTATTTGTATGTATTTGATTAATGAAAGAAATAGGGTTTGTTATAGAAAAGAAGCGCCATATTGCCACCAGGCTTTCCCTCTTCTTTCAAATAGATAGCCAAGGACAAGGTGGATTCAAGGGTTTTTCGTGTTGGTAAGGGTGTTGTGACTGGAAGAAGTACAAAGTTGTAAGAATGATATCAATTTAGGATACTATAAAATTCTGAACCTTGACATTATCTGTCAGATTGTAGAAGTTCTCTCCTCTAAATGAATAAAAAATAAAAATAAAGAGAAGGTTATGGAAGCTTCTACCAGCGATTTGTTGGTAATTGGTATCGTTGAGAGCATATGGGTTACCTTCACAGATGGCGTGCGTAAAATTCTTAAGAAAAGTAACTAATATGATCATGTGCTGGTTTTGTTGCTGATTATACTCTTTTTGTGTGTGGTTTGCTTGCACGGGAAATAATAGGTGTCGTGCTGACGTGAATATCATTTCAGTTTTACAACCTGGGGCCGCTTTTGGGTTTACAAACCTGGACTGGACCCATAAGCCTCAGTGCTGTGGAGGTTCATTCTGGTTTTTCATTGATTTGGGAGTCATATGAGGCCCCTTATATCCTTTCACCTTATTAAGGTATGTGTTGAAGATTAATTCCATCAAACTCGCTATTATTGTTATGGTTTTTTTAATGTTGTAACTGATGTAAAATAGAATACTATAAAAAGAATTATATTAATAAAACATTTTGATTTTTGTAACATGATTCGTCTTCGTCTTATAAAGTAATTGAAATTTTCAAACTTTACTACATTGACTGGTACAATTTTTGATGTTTATTTACGTGTTTTTGAATTGAATTTTTCTCATGTTTAAATATTTGGAGTTTATATGCAATCATTTTAAAAGGAAATTACTCTTTACGTAATTAAGAGAATTGTGGATTAAGAGAATTGTGGATGTATGGTATGTTTGAAAATTTTAACAAAAGGTTTTTCGAAAGCTATACACAATAAAAAGTACACAACATTAGATGTTTTTATCTACACATTTTTTTCGCTTTATAAGTTTCACAGCATTATTTTGTTCCATATAATCTACCAAAATTATAGGAGAAAATAAAACTAAAACGTTATAAATAGAACGTTTATGGGCATATCGATCAAAAAAATAGAAAACAAAATGAATGAACGGTGTTAAGAGTAATGAAAAGCAAAAGAATTAATAGTAAAAAAAAGAAGAAAAGCAAAAGGGAAAACAGATATAAAACGAATTATTGTAAGTGTCCTTGTGCAGATTTGATGGAAATAGACACACACACACACACACACACACACACACACACACACACATATATATATATATATATATATATATATATATATATATATATATATATATATATATAATAGAGATAAAACGAATTATCGTAAGTGCCCTTGTGGCTTGTGCAGATTTGATGGAAATAGGCTTATTATCATTTGGTCTCCTAAACTAATATGACTCGTCCATTTTAGTCCATGAATCCTAACTCGGTATTATTCAGTCCCCAATTATGTAATTTCCGTCACTTTAGTCCTTTGAATCAGTTACTCGTCTAACGTTGGATTAATGGTTTATTGTCTTATTTGTATATATTTAAAATTTTAAAGTTGAAGTGCATAAAATTCATTTAATGGGGTTGAATTAGAAAAATAAAACAAACTCAAGGGCCTGACTTTCTCAACCACCAGAGCAACACGCCAGCACCGCTGACTCATCTCCTCAGCCACTGCTAGACCAGACTCTCAACTCTGCGGTGATACCAAACCTCCTCTAATACCTTTCGAGCGTCGGTTGGTGAAGAGTTTCCGTCCCCGAGTGAGAATTTCAGAGGTCCAACTCGGTTGACAGCTTCTGCTTTGGTCTCGTCGGCTCGCTTCGACGTCTCTGCCGTGATTTCTTTGTACCGCCTTGACGCCTCCACCACGACGTTGCCCAGCCGTGCCGAGCCGATCTTGAGCTTCGACGACCGGCGAGCCGCTTCTTTCGTCAACTCCTAGAAGCCGTCACCATTTCATGGCCAATCAAGCGAGCCCAGTTAGCGGAAACGAACAACGTCGAATTCGAGTTTAGAGGATTCCCTCACCGTTGATGACTCCTCCAGCAACTCCAACTCTTGCTTTTCCTCTTAGCAGCGATCCAAGAAGGAAGACTGCAGCCACGAGCCGAAAAAGCTCACTGTGACGATCAAGGATATAATACTAATACTGTGGAGATCGTTTCCTAATCTGACAGAGGATCGGTTAGGATGGGAAGGTGGTCTTTTAGATGAGATCTGTAAATTCTGGACACTTTAGTAAGATTCACAAAACTTCAAAAGCCGTTATAGTTATTTTCCCGTAGGCAGGGTCGGACTCAAGGTGGGGGCAATGGGGCAAGTGGCCCCACTGAACTTTTGGTAAGTATAGGGTATGTATGTATTGCATAAGTATGACCCTATCCACGTAATTTACCCATAGCCTGATTCCTACTTAAATTTTATTTCATACATGCCCTTAAACTATACCTATAAACACTTTAATCCCCCTAATTTATAAAAATTACAAATTAGACACTTGATCTCACCACCATTATATACTAAAAAATTAAACGCTGTGTTAAAATGAAAAATAAAAAGGAAAGAAGTCTGAAGTCATTGCCGATTTTGGAGAGGAGACTCAAGCTCTAGGATTTGCAATTTCAATTTCTTGAAGAAATTGAACTAAAATCTAAGATATAGGTATGAATTTCTTACCAAATTTGCAATTGTTTGTTTAATTTAGTGTATAAGTTTAAGGAATTGAGCGATTTCTTTGATTTCTCACTCTGAAATTCTAATTTTAAAACTGCATCAGTCCACCGTTCTCCTCAGTCTTTTTTTGATCTGGTCCTCCATCCTTATCTTTTTTAGAAATGCGTTTGGCTGGCTGTTCTGCTACTAGTTGTATTTGCTTGTTAACTGTGGAGAAAAGTCAAATTTTTGTCTTTTTAATTGTTCAGTTTATGTGCTCCACCCATTCCTTCTCATCGTCTGCTTGTTAATAAGTTTGGGTTCTAATTCAACAGTGGACCAATGGTGATGTATAATGTTTGTCTTTTTGTACTATATGTAATTGAAATTGACATGTATTATATATACTTGTTTTGTTATATTTTTTTATTTGAGATAATTAAATACAGGTTCCACAATATGTTTTAAAATATGAAGATTGTCATTTTGTATTTGTTGTTTAATTTATATAAAAAGATCATTTTCTACAATGAAAATTGTGAAGACTCGACTCCGTAATAAAATTGGAGATCAGTGGATGGCTGATTGTTTGTTTACATTCATAGAGAAAGATGTGTTGCGAAGTCTTGACAAGTAATCGATATTGAAATGATTTCAAAATATGAAATCTCGTCTGTGAACAGTTATCGAAGAATTGATAATTATGTGTTGTATATATGTATATGTATATATCATGTAAGATTTTTGTATGACTTCAAATTTGCCCCCACAGTAACTTAGTCATGGGTTCGCCCCTGCCCGTAGGCCAATTGACAACACTCTAGTCAAATGATCAAATCGCTTGACAATACATAGTTGGATGACTAAGTAATACTGAGTTAAGGATTCAAGGACTAAAGTGGGCGAGTAATATTAGTGAGTAATATTAGTTCAGAAGACCCAAATTATAAATAAGCCTTCAAAAGAAAAAAAGTTAAAAGGATAGAAGCGGTGTGGCCGTTTTGGAAACTTGAGAAAAGATGGAGGGGGAGCTGGTGGTTGGCCCAAATAGCCATGTGAGCGGCCCACCATTGTAAACGAAACAGCATAGATCATGCAACGATGACGTTTAATTTGCAAAACGACAAAGACACAGTACTCTATTCATTTACTGTAGCAACCCACCTTGACAAAATGTATATATTGCATGTATAATTTACTGTTGCTTCAAAGTATTAACGTAATAGGCCATTACAGTTTAAAACATGTTGATTGGATTATTAGATAGCTTTGTTAGTGGATGACGCGGATTTCTAACTAGCGGTATTCAAAAAACCCGGAAAACCGTAAAACCGAACCAAAAAACTCGTAAATCGAATAAACCGTTAACATGCCGGGTGATTTATGGTTTTAATTTGATAAATTCACGGATATCCGAACCGAATAGCATGTACATATTTTCAAACAAATTTCATATATTCATCTCTATTCAATCCCAACTTTATCTTATATTCGAGTATTTTAAAAAAAATAAATTCTTTTTTATAGTCATGTAAAAATAATTGTTGTCATATTCTGGTCATATTTTAAAAATTTGTCATGTTATAGTCATATCCAAGGGTTTTGTGTTCCATTTATGTTCTTTCCGTCCATCTTACCGTTAACATTAAAGGATCCAAATGAAATGACGATATTACCCTTATAAAAATTATACTCTAGTCCCTAACTTATGTTTCCCCAAATTTCTAACCTCAAAGTTTAATTCACGCAAAATAAACCCACTCACCTGCAACCGTGAATCGATGCAAAAGTGTAGAGTTGTTGTTCTACCGGAAGCCAACAAAAGCTGTTCTCCAACTCCAATAAGACCAGAGAAAAGTTCCCCAACTCCGATTCTCTCTGTTTCAACTTAGTTCTTCTCTCAATCTTATTAGACTAGAGAAATGTCTTTCTTTTGTCACTCAATTGACGAGTCACTAGTAGTTCCAAAAAAAAAATTGACAAGTCACTCCGATCTCTGATGCTGCTTTCGCCGGCTGAGCTCCTCCAACTTATGGATTTTGAAGTTGAGTTTTGGGTACTTCATTTCCTGCTTTCAAGTTTATGGATTTATTTCAACCTTGTTTTTAGTTGAGTTTGGATCTTGAAGTTGATTATTTGTTTTATGGAGGTCAAATCTGAAAAAGAGAAGGAATTTGCAGTGTTCCCCATCGTTCAGCGTCGGATCAGAACCAGCGGTGGAGATCCTCAAGCTATGCATTGGCCGACGCTACTTGATCATTCATCTAGTTCATCTTGGCGTTGTGCCGCTATTCCTCCGCCGATTTCTGACGGACTCGAATCACAGCTTCGTCAAATCTCAACAAATGCATCCTCGGATCAATTAATTGACAAGATCCACCCGCCGACGCTATATCTCTCACCGGAAAAGATTGCTGAAAGGCCAGAACAAATCTCCTCCACCACCTCATGAACATAATCCTCACCGAAAATCTCATGGCTCACAGCGACGTGTCCTTGAGTAGTGTTGGAAACCATGTCCTTGACCTGGTCCTTTAGGCCGGAGATCTTCTTCGACGCAAAGCCATTCCGCTGCAAATTGACCGCCGAATCTTCCGCCACACCTGGAACACCGGCGTTTTCAACACCAAGCTTGAAATCCAGATCTGTTAAAATCTTTCTTGAAATTAAGAGAGAGAGAGAGAGAGAGAGAGAGAGAGAGTATGTTTTCGGTAGTGGGAATTGGACTGTGATTTTTTTAGTGTGAATTAAACTTTGGGCCTAAAAGTTTAGGGAAATGTAAGTTAAGGAGTAGAGTGAAAAATTTTATAAGGGTAAAAGAGTAATTTAATTCAGATCCGTTGTAATTAACGATAAGAACGGACGGAAAGGACTAAACTAGAACACAAAACCTTGAATAGAACTATAACATGACAAATTATTAAAATTGGACCAAAATAGGACAACAATTGTTTTTACAGGACTATAAAAGGAATTTACTCTTAAAAAAATATCTTTCATTAAAGCTCTTATTTTTTGTGTGCAAATTACTCTCTTTTTTTAAATGAGTAAATTCCGCTGGCAGTCCCGTACAAATAATTATTGTCCTATCCTATGGTATTGTGTCCTATTTTAGTCCTTTCCGTCGAGTTGGGCTGTTAATTCTAACGGATTCGTGTGGATTTACCTTTTTACCATTATGAAAAATTTACTTGAGTCCCTGACTTTATATTTCCCCAAAGTTTTAACCCTAAAGTTTAATTGGGATCACGACGGCCACCGCCAAATCCTCCATCTCCTTCACTGCCGCTCAGTAACTGGTCCTCCGCCAGGCCTGTTGAAGCATGGCAATCCTCTGATTGGTGGCCGGCATGACAACAACACAGAAAGGGAATCGAGAGGCCTTCAAGCTATTGCTCATCTTAAACCCCTCATCTTGTACTCCTAAAACCAACATTGCCTTCAAGATGGAGTACTTGTTAGGACGATTGCTCTGCTCTGGTCGTCACGGTCGTCGTCCTCTGTTTTCGATGGTTGACCCATCAAAGCGTTGAGCTTGTGCGAGAGAGATGGAGGTGACGAGGAGTTTCTTGTTGCTGAGGAGATAGAATATGGAAAGACGGATCTTCAGTGTCTGTGTCTGGTTTTTCAAGGCCAAGCTTTTGGCTTTCGCCATTGATGTCAGGATATGATCGTGATCACCTGCTTCAAAAACCCAGATGCTCTGTTCGTAATCTTCACTGCCTTTAAATTCAACAGACTCATAAATCAACGAATTAAACTGCATATACAGGTTCTTACTCGACCTCTGAAACGCGTCCATGAAACCCTTGGGCACAAAATTCGGCCGCCTCGCCCCGAATTCCCTTTCAAACATATCAACGAATCTAGATGCTTCAGATGCGGCAAACGATACAGGTACAAGCGGCGAACTCGACTCCCCCGACGGCGCACCCAGACCAAGCATACCGAGCAAGTACGAAAGCACACTGCCGACCGCCCACAATCCAAGACCCACAGCGCCGGAGATTAACCCTAAACTACCAGAAACAACTAAGATCGGCAAGGTAACGAGCCTCCAGGCTATGCCAGGGCCTGGCGGAGGAGCAGCAGTTAATTGCAATTGCGAATGGATTGGGTGAATGGAGCGGTGGTGAAGGAGATGGAGGATTTGGCGGTGGTCGTCGTGATCCCAATTAAACTTTAGGGTTAAAACTTTGGGGAAATATAAAGTCAGGGACTCGAGTAAATTTTTCATAATGGTAAAAAGGTAAATCCACACGAATCCGTTAGAATTAACGGCCCAACTGGACGGAAAGGACCAAAATATGACACAATACCATAGGATAGGACTTTAACAGGACAAGTTTTTAAAACATGACCAAAACAGGACAATAATTATTTTTACGGGACTGCCAACGGAATTTACTCTTTTTGAAGTGCTCTAATCTACACATAAATGCTGTAAAATATTGATATTTCTCTTAATATATTGAATAAAGTTGAACATAAGTACACTTGAGAAAGATCCGCAGATATACCCGCACCCCGAACCGCATCACACCTTCGTCGAATCTCACCAGATGCATCCTCAGATCAATTAACTGACCAGATCCACCCGCCGACGCTATCTCTCTCGCCGACAAAGATTGCCGAAAGGCCAAAACAAATCTCCTCCACCACCTCATGAATAGAATCCTCACCAAAAATCTCACGGCTCACATCAACGTGTCCTTGAGCAGCGCTCGAAACTTTGTCCTTGACCCGTTCCTTTAGGCAGGATAAAACTGAACCGCATAAAACCGTAATCCGAATAAACCGAACTCGACAGAGCGGATTCTATTTTTTTGACTATCCATCCCAAACCGATCCGTAAACACCCCCTATTTCTAACGTTACCAATTGTCTTTAGCAGTTTAGGGCGAAAGGGGAAATAATCAAATTAGTTGGAGGATTAAGTTTAGTTTTCCTCTGTACTCCGGAATCAATTGCAGCAGTCCTTTTCCTCCAATTATGTTCCCTCTGTCTCTTAAAAGATGCTAAACTTTCACTTTCATGTTTATGTTTAGCTAAAATTTTCATAATGAAAAATTAGTTAGATTTTTTGTAAAAAAAATATATCTATAAACTTTAATAATATATATATATATATATATTTAAGAACATTTGTAATAAATTTTTTATTTTAAAATTTTGAGGCAAACTTGTAAAACTTTTAAGGGGAGTATTTCTTCGTAGTTTATTGCCATGAATAATCCCTACGTATGAGCATCTCGCTTTCGCGATTTCGTCAACGGATGAAATTTTGCGTTGTTATGAATGCGGCTTCTTTGGAACTTTGGGTGAGACCCGCGATGTCTTCTTCTAAACATAAAAGTTTAAAGTAACCCAATTGATGAGATTTGAGTATCAGCACTTAACACTTTTATAATTACGTCTTTTTTCCTTATATATGTTGCGGCTTTATACTCAAAATATTGTTTCCATTGTTCATAATTCAGATTTAATCATATAACTTTGGGGAAATGGTAGATTTTGGCATCTATGTTTAGACCGAAAACACATTTTGGCATAAAACTTTTTTGGTACAGTTTTCATCATAAATGTTACCTTTTGGGCTACCATCTGTTAAATGTGACACAATGATGTTTATGTGCTTACATATTTTTGGAGTAAACTCCACCAACCGAACTTTTTAATAAATCTAATTAAAGAGTCATTCGCCTTTCACCGTTTGTTCCAGGTCCTCACACTCGCACTTTCTCCTTTCCTCTTTCGCCAAGTCGACCAGCTGAGAACATGTCACTTTAAAGATCAATGGTGAGGTAAAGCTGTTGACATAAGGAGAGATTCAAGTTATGCTTTTTGGAGCGATTGGAACATGACAAAAAATCGAGAAAGAAAACAATGATAATTGCTCAATTTGAGAATAGTTGTTTCAAGTAGCTGTAGTGTTTTGAATAATTTTTAAATAGTTTAAATCAAACAGCTACAACTAAACACTAAAAGTTGGGGTTTGTCTCCAAATTGATCATGTACCTATATTAAGAAAAGAGCATATTTAGGTCTATAGTTTTTCACATTGTCATATTAACCTAAGTTATCAAGTTGTCATGAAAGGCCTAAGAGTTAGTGTTATTAACATTGTTAGGACTAAATTTAACAAACACTTAAGATTAGGGTCTAAAACATTTTACATTTACGAATGTAGGCCGCAAACTTGGATGTTTGTCAATGAACTTTTATATTCAGACCTTAAATATAAATTTTAAAAATTCTAGGTATGATATTGTAATATGTGAAAAAAAAGACATTAATTTGTCCAAAATCATTATTTACTTTCTTATTTATCGTTTCTTGCACGATATGATAGTCTTCTCTAATTCTTACAAAATGTTCCAATTAGAACTCACTGCAGAGAGTAGTCAATAAAACTTATTTTGTCAAAGGAATAAAATTTACGCTGTTATGAATGCGGCTTCCTTGGAAAACTATGAGGACGAAACGCGCCCTAATCCTACTTCCAGGAAACTCCTCCCAGTCCAAAACGCACCGCACCGCGTGCGTCCTATCGTGTGTTTCCATTTTCTCACCAGCTTGTCATTATCAAGATAACTTGTCGCCTAAGCAACTCCAAAATTACACCTACTAAAACCTTCACTTCTGACTTGGCTCGTCAGCACAAAAAGGGCCCGAGAGGCAGGATTCGGCTTGTTCTCTTCGGAACAGAACAGCCAGCCTCCCAAGTCCAGGCCATGGGAAAGAAGCTGGATGCTCTTCTTGGAAGATCCTTCAAGGGCTACAAATTCAAAGCCCTGTGCAGTCTGGCCATCTCTCGCCTTGCCGTCCTCAAGAACCAGCGCCAAATCCGATGCAACCAGGCTCGGTCCGATGTGGTTCAGATCCTCCAACTGGGGCACCATGACAGAGCTCTCCTCCGGGTAAGCATCTTAGTGTCTGTTTGAGAACAACGTTTTGAAAACACTGAGAGTAGCTTTTATGCTAATCTCAAACGCTCTTCCCAAACAAAGCCTTCGCTTGATTGACTGCTCACTACTGTTTAACAGGTGGAACAGGTGATCAAAGAGCAGAACATGCTTGATGTGTTTGTTGTATTGGAAGGTTACTGCAATCTCTTGATTGAAAGGATCCACCTAATTGAACAAGACAGGTCAGTAAAATCTGCATGTCTAAAACCAGGCGTTGAAGCTGCTCTTTTTTAATTTGATCTTTTGATATTGTAGAGTCTGTCCTGAGGAACTGAAGGAAGCTATCTCGAGCTTACTCTTTGCATCCTCGAGGTGTGGGGATTTCCCAGAGCTCCAGGAGATTCGTACAGTTTTCATTTCCTGGTATGGTAAAGAATTTGCAGGTCGTGCGATTGAGTTGCGGAATAACTGTGGTGTCAACACGAAGGTACGTTTCCTTTTGCCTTACTGATCTAATTGTGATCACTTGAACATCTGTACAAGTACATGACAATTGAAATTATTGGTGCTCCTGCAGATTGTACAGAAGATGTCCACCAGACTGCCGAACTTGGAGAACAGAATGAAGGTGCTCATGGAGATTGCTACAGAGAATGGCATTAGCCTGCAAGTTGTAGAGGCAAGTACAGTTTCTAGTTCACTTAAAAGAAACTAATGGCGATTGTGAGGCGACTATTGATCAATAGCTGTCCTTGATTTTGGATTTCCATCATTGTTGCAGGAAAAACTGCATCTAACCAAGGCACAGAACTGGCAGCAAGGTTCATCAGGGGCAAGCAACAGCCGAAATGCTGAGGGTTTACCTGATACTGTGGAAGGAAGTCCAAAGTACAAGGATGTAGCCGATGCAGCTCAAGCAGCTTTTGAGTCAGCTGCTTATGCTGCGCAAGCTGCAAGGGCGGCCATGGAGCTCTCCCGGGCCAATCACCATGACCATGATGATTCCAATGATTCCATTGCTCCCCAAAGAGGAGAGCCTAGCACATCTGGGACACTCAAGTATGGCTCTCAGAGTAAAGTGGCTAAAAATGACATTTCACTTGAACAGGATCAGCTCAACAAAGCAAATACTGCCAAGTTGAGCCCTTCATCCAGTGAAGATTCAGCAGAAGGAAATGTAAGTACAATGTCATTTGATGAAGTAAACATAGAGAAGCTGTTGGACAAGGACATTCTTCTACCAGATAGTGACGGGGAGTCGCAAATCCACTCAGATGACACAAACACAGATATGGATAGAGATCCAAATAAAAAGGGAGGAGAGGAGCTCCAAAGTGAGTCAAGCAAGCACGTACCTTCAGGTCTTCATGCGGGCCTGAAGGCTGAGATGGGACAAGGGCAAGGTGTTGTCCTAATTGGAGAAGGATCAGAGGTGCAAAGGAAAAATGTTTTCTCCATGATCAAGGGACCATTTTCTGCCAGGACAAGACAAGTGCGGGGATACTAAAAGACTTCATGAATACTAGCATCTGTTACATGTGCACCAATAATTGTTGCCGGTCTTCTTCCCTTCGCTTCACCTATAATTGCTACCTATGAGCTCTGCTGCTGTTCCATACCTTCCCTCTGTAGTTTAAACTCAACGCAAAGATTTTGGAGCTTTTCTTTATTAAGGGTGTGTGTTTAACAGCTTCGGTTTGAGAAAAAAAAAGCTGTGTTTCTGAAAATTGGAGGGAAATTTTGCGAAAGAAAAAGAGGGACAGAAAGTTTGATTTTAACAATTGAGAAAAAATAAGTTGGAGAAGAAGAGTGAACACTTTTTTAAAAAAAAAAAAACTGAACTTGCCTAGTGCAATTGTTCCCAAGGAGGCCATTTCTTTCCGCAACCATCAAAAATTGATTCGTGAAAACTTGCACAAAACAGAAAGCCCACCTTCATTGACTCTCAACAGCTTCAACCAAGAGACATTAAGAAGAAAAGAGGCTCAAAGTGTTTATGACCGAATACATGTAGAAAGCAGATAATTAAACAGCAGCTCACCTCACAATGTTATACATTCACACTCGCACACAACCACAAAAGCTGATACCGAGGAAAACCCCTCGCGAGTTCACATTTTTCTTTTGTAATATAATTACCATCCACCATTACATTATCTAAGTATTGTAAAGGAAAATTTGGGAACCATCTACCGAAATAAATTATGAAACAACCACCATTTGATTCTAGAAGGAGGGTCGCATTTACCTGAGCAATTGCATTCCAAAGTCAGCTAGCACATCTAGAACCATATAAATCTACTGCATCCTTCTTTGTTTGTTACCACGTTGCAACAGATCACAAAATTCTTGAAATGTCACTCCAACATCTTCATCATACTCAATTCCAAGTTCTTCCTGCAATAATTCACACCTATCAGTTCAAAGATCTAAGATAATTGGTGCCGAAGCTTAATTGGCACTTCAATTACCTTGAATTCTTTTAAATTTTTTGGAGAATTTTCTGTTAGAGCATCCCACAGATCTTTGAACATCCTCTTACGTTTTCTCCAATGGCTTATCTTCTCAGCATAAATATCATCAACAGCTTTCCGCTCCTCTGGTCTAACCAGTGTAGCACCATCTCGTAGTTTAGCTAATTTCATCTCCATTGCTGCAACCTATGCATCATCAAGAGAAGGCTAGACTCAAGTAGGAATTCCCAGAAGCTTGTCCAACAAAACACAAAAAGATGGTCTGCTATTTTACCTCGATCTCCAATTTGGCTTGCTTTTCAGATATCTGTTCCAGTGTCATATTTGACTGCAAGGCTCTAATTTCTGCACAAGACAGAAGCCATATCCAAATTAAACAGGAGTTTATGTTAATTGTTCCAAGTATAGCACCCAGAAATGAATGTGATACAAACCCCTTTTCTTATCCCTTAGCCAAATGGAGCATCAGATAAACGATAAGAGTACCTCCTTCGACCCCACTGATAGCTTTCTTGTGTTCTTCCAGCTCTGCCTGCAGCTTGGAATTTTCTTCCTTCATGGAAGCCAGCTCTTCATTGTTGGGGATTTCGAACTGATCCTGACGAGCAACGTATATCTTCTGCTTACCATACTCCTTGAATGATATCTTCCCACTATCAGCCAGAGCATCAAGGGCCTTCTGAACTGCCGCCTTTTTTAGGTTGAATTTTTGCAAGGCATCAGCTACACTTTGAGAGTTCAGGGGCCGATTTTGCTAGAAATCAACAATGACATTAACGCGGATCATGAGCTCGACCTCTAACATAAAAAACCAGTACCTCTCAAGCTTAACACTGAATTGAGCGCAGAAGTAACACAGAATGCGAATCACAGATTACAAATCGAAGCATGAAATCTCCAATCCAAGCCAAAAGAAGATCAGATTTAAAAAGAAACTGAACAGATTACAGGAGGAGCTACCTCGTTCACGAAACTGAGAACGATCGCTGCAATTTGGGGAGAGGGAAGAATCAAGCACGGATCGATACATGAATCTGAAAATGAAATTGATAAGGCAGAGATGTGAAACTACACTAACATTCCGCGCTGTCAGCTTTGGGAGCCATAGATTCAAGATGAGAATTGCGCGGGAAAATTGTTTCCTCCGCAGCTCCTTCCTTTCCTTCTTCACTACTGAAACTCTATTACCCTACTGAGGAAAATGCTCATTTTCACTGTGAAGCGGCACAAATGAGCATCTCACCACTATACTTTACATCTGTTTCTGTAACTGCCCTTATTAAGCACTCCATTTTCCACATTTACCATCCAACTAACTTAATCTTCCTACAAAAGCAAATTACACAATATTTAGACAGTTAATGCGACAGGTAAATTATCAAATTTCATTCTATGTATACTGAGTTGTTATATTAACTCATACTGTAGGGTCATAATGGCCAAGGGCAAGAACCCATCTGCAATTTTTGGTTTAGTTTCTGATGAATTTGTAACAATCAAACTCTTAGGGGTGTGTTTGCAATTGAGAATAATGGCTCTAAAAAAAGATTGATACAGTACATGTGGAGCATGAGTGGGGCACGTAAGAGACTGCATAGAAATGGTGCATTGTATCGGAGCTCCTCTCCTCCTCATAGCCTCCTTCTTCTTCTTCCCTGTGAATCAAAACAACCACGAGAATTTATGGCGGCTTTTGCTTCTCTAATGGCGACACCACTGAGACCCATCAATTTGATTTCGAATCAACGACAGCCGTCCCCAAGCTACGGAATATGGTCGCTCAACCCACCCCTCGTCTCCAGTTCACTTTCCCACCCTCGATTTCGAGCCATCAGCCGCCTCGCTGCCCGGCGGAAGGTCGGCGCCGTCGTGGTGGAGGAGGATGAGGATGAAAACCTGCGTCGTGGCCTTCAGGCTTCGCTATGGACCGCGGAAGGTGTCTACATTTTGTGGCTTTTCTTGCTACCTTATGCTCCCGTAGGTACCTTCGTACTGGTAGTTGAATTTCACCCGCTTTTTCAGAAATTGAAGTTTGAATTAAGGTGAATGTTTTCGTGTGTGATTGTTTGTGGCAGGGGGATCCCGTCTGGGCAATCAGCTCTGAGACGATTAGCCAACTCGTGGGTCTGTCTCTCAATTTCTTCTTTATCTTGCCTCTCATGAATGCGGGTATGTTCATCTTCCTATTTCACCTCATTAGATGTTTCCATATATATCTCGAGTGTCCTATTTTCAGGCATGGTCTGTGTCTCAGTGAGGACTGAGGAACAATAGTTATTAAGTTGCTCCCTTGTATCAGACATTGCTTCTTTCATTTTTTGTTGCCCAGTAGAGCTCAAGTCATAGTATAGTACCATATGCTGAGGTAGCAGACATGCATTTCATTAGTTTGAACCTGAAAATGGGCAAAATTTCACTGGCTTGATTAAGATGTAGAGCAGGACTACTTAGAATTCTTTTGTGGTATTTGTAAATTATGGAAACAAGTAGCAAGCCACTAGCTGAGTGTGAGTGTCCGACATGCGTGTTTGATGTCCTGCGTTTTGCACTTTTTGGCAGTGTAGTTGGCATTCGTGTAATTGATGCCCCGGTTCTTCATCCGGTATGTGTTCTCAGCTAACTTGAATTTTTTGCTTTTTTTTTTGACATTTTTTACTCATTTCCCTAGTATTGGCTTTAAGAATATCCTTGTATGAATTCCTGTGGCTTTTTCAGATGGCAGAAGGATTGTTTAACTTTGTGATTGGATGGACGCTCATGTTCGCCCCTCTGTTATTCACCGACGTAAAGAGGGATAGATACAAATGGTCTATTGATGTCCTATGGGGGCTGCAGATGTTCCTCACTAACAGTATGTTCATGTCAAACTCCTAGCAGCTATCTTTTTTTTTCTTCTTTTTTCCCAATTTAATCTTGAACAATGAAAGCTTGCTTACCAAGGAAGGATGGTGATCATGTAGTCTCCTGCCTCTGGATGAAGCAACAAGTTCTCTGATTTAATTGGCTTGATGAGGATTGTCTGACTAGCTTATTAGGTATTGTAGTTCTAACGTTTGACTGTTGCCTATCCAGCATTCTTAATTCCATATATGGCGATCCGGCTCAACAAAGCTGACGCAAATTTCCAGCCAAGAACTCAATCAGACTTGGAAGCTGTAATGACGAAAGGTGCTTCAGTAGTTGGATTGATAGGTGGCGGTGTTTGTCTGATATCTTTCATATGGGCTCTCTTCGGACGAATGGATGGCAACTTCGGGAACATAGCAGATCGGTGGCAATTCTTGGTGAGTTATACAGGTTCCGAAAGGCTGGCATACGCATTCTTGTGGGATATTGGTCTATACACTATTTTCCAGCCATGGTTGATCATGGAAAACCTCGAAAACGTTGAGAAAAGCAAAGTTGGTATAGTTAAGTACCTTAGTTTTGTCCCAGTAATTGGCTTGACTACCTACCTTGCATTTCTGGACATTGATGAGGAATAGTAGCTAAATGCAGCAAACAACCATTCTGTAATTTGTTGAAATGAATGATGAATACTTCAGAGCCCCCAAGTGTCTCAAGGTTCAACCTTTTACTCTATAATAGGAGATACATTACCATGGTGAAGAATCAATGATACTACTACAAGATAACATGTTTGTTATTTTTGTTAAAATTCTGTTCTAAGTGAGATTGCCACCACTTTGCTGCCAGAGATTGATAATATCAGTGGCTTGATTGAGCAGAATGATCATCTTCTTCTGAGAAATCCAGGGCTTGCTCTCGAGTGCAGCCTTGAGCTCCTCCCAGGCGTCCTTCCTGGGCCAGAAGAAGTAAGGGCTCAATGGAACCGAGCCATGGCCCGGAATCACCTGATCCAGACCCAGCCCAATGTTCTTCTCCATCCATATGAACTTGAGCACCAGCCTCGGCTTCTCCACCTTCTTCACCACCACCTCCGCTCTCTGCAACCAATATTATCCACACAACGTTAAACTTCTTATCTTGCAAAACCACGTGTCAATGTATGGTTGGACGCAGAAATGTGTGTTTTTTACGAACCTCAGTTTCTAGCGGAGGGGCTTGAGTTTCTTCCTCCTCCTCCACAGGAGCCATGGTTTCCGGTGCTGCAAAAGCTTCGAACTTTGGAGTTCTTGAAGAGGGTGGTGTGGTTCTGCTGTGAAAAATCGAACTGGGTTTGGCATTTACTGGGAAACCCACAAGGCTTTGGTTACAAGAAATGGGTTTCCGGGAGGGAAATGAGTGGGCACTTGGACAGCCATGAAGACTGTTTATCTGAATCGCAATGGATGACATCTTCAGAAGGTGTCAGCGGAAGAATGGAGAAGATGAAGGATGGGGATTATTTATGGGATTGTGATCTTTTATTTAATCTCGGGCCGGACCACATCGGATAAGCCCAACTCTTTATGTGGAAGCCCAATGTCTATGCCCAATTAACCTGGCCCAAGAGCCCAGTTATTAATCCTAAATTTGTGTCCTCTTTTCCTAATAATGATATGGTTTTAAAATCACAATATTTGCCAGAAACATGCTTGTAGAAGCAAGCAGTTACCGCAGTCCAATCGTCTTCTTCCAAGCTTTCCCTTCCGATGAAAGAAACAAATCTTCAGGCGACTGAAAACGATACGAAATTAATGTAACTTAACAAGTCATCAGCATCAGCAGAAGAGATCTCATCCAATCATCATCTTGGTTCGGTTCAAGAGAGCAGTCAGCGCATTAGCGCAAGGGACATGAACTAGCGTACAAAAATGGAGACATTCCCTCCGGTCCGTTATTCCATTTGGAAACATTTCACCACAATCATTGACCCTAAACAAAGCACCTTTCCTGATATCCTCCTCTTCCACCCCCCATATAAATGGAGATCACCAGCAGATCATAGACACCAGCATGATCAGACACGAGCTGTTCGAAGAGGACGATGAGGCTTTCTACGCCGAGCTCAGAAAGCAGGTCCTGCTTTTGACAGCAGATGATGATGATGATGAAGGAGATATTTCTGCTGACACTAGAAGGCGGAAAGGATCATCGAAACGGATATCAAACCGGTTTGTGGCTTCGGGATGCTGTTTCGATAGCTGGGGAAGCCAGGAAGATACTACTTCAGTTCCTTCCTGGCTTCTCAACGTGTGGAAGGCTGGCAATGGAACAGGGGTTTTCATCCCCCAAGTTGTTAAACACACAAGGCATGGCAGAGGTATTTACAGAGACCTCTTCTTTTATCTTTTTGGAACAAAAAGTGGGTGTCTTTTTACTTGCATCTATAGTGATTGACCTAAAGATGGAACTTTCTACAGGGAGGATGAACAATCAGAAGAAAAGAGTGTACAAGGCAGCACATAGAAGGCAGTCATGAGACTCTTTTACATTGATTTCTGCTATGTCTTCAATAAGAGATGTATGTACATAAAGATTCAATTATATATATATATATAAGTGGAAGATTCATTAACATATCATGTGCCAAAAACAGGTAGTAATAACCTGTAATACATTCCATTCACAGGGTTAATTTAGAATGCAACATTCCCAAGTCAGCTAATTGATAAAAATTATAAACAGACTTGAAACTTGGCTTACCATCTACTGTGACAGTTATTCCATGCCTAATCAGGTCCCTGATTGTTGAGTGGGCTTGAATGGTGACTGAAGCAGTTAAAACTGCACCTGAAGAAAGCACTGCAAAACCCAACTTGGAAAGTGCTAGCTTTAGTCTCTAGGACGGGCTGACCATAACGAACTTAGTGCCCGAAGCCTCGATTTATAGTCACTAATGACTAGAATTGCGCGTGCAGCTTGACGAGTAGTTAAGATCCGACACATCTGGTGCAGTGTCTGTTGCCTCAAAAGGTCAGCCTGCAAAGGCTATGGAAGTCACAAACAGGTTGAAGAAATGTAGCGTTTCAACATATGTTGAGGTATGGATAGCATCAGTTACCTGGTGTAGGAAGTTCTCGATGGTGGTAAGCCGGCCCATAGCTATAGCCATTTGACCCATGTAGTTGGCAACATTTCCAGAGCTAGGACCCAAAGAGGCGGTTGAAAGGGTGTCTACCAGAGATTGTTGCAGGGCTTCCATTCCTTGAGAGAGGGCATCTTCAGCCTGTTGAGAAGACTGCTGCAGATTGCATAATCCCATAAGTTGTTGTTCTGTCAAAGGCTCAAGGTGGTTCCCGAGTACCTGTATTGCGAAAGAACACACAAATTTGGTTTTGTTTCTCGTTCCTTTGATAGATGAAAATAGGTATCAAACTTTAATTCACCCTTAGGAGTTCCGATGACCGAAATCCACCCAGCCACATGAAACACCTCTCAGCTGGGGTTTTCCACATGCCAGAAAGTATGTGAAACACATCAGCCTTGGCACCGATGCTCTTTAGTTTGAAAATGTCGTCGTAATGAGCCATCACACTGTCAACTAGAATCCGTAATTCGTTGTCAGTCATATGAGAATTCACTCCTGACCTCAGATCATTTATCAGCCGCAGATGGTCTTCGAGCCAGCGTGCATAGTCCAGGTCAAAAGCCAACGCACCTGGAACTAGAACTCATCTTAATTAGGATTCAAACATACGTACATCATCTTCCTCAAATCTCTAGTAATTAGATTTTAGATTTCCCAGCATATCAAACATGCAAGTTTTTAACTAACATGGCCTCCTAAACATTTAACTACTAGTATATATACCGTAAACCATAAACTCTAACATTTAAGATTATCAGTGTCCTCACCATTTGAACCAGTGGAACTACCATGGTCTGCTGAGAAACCTGTTGCAACAAGAGCACCCTGCATTTATGTACAGATTAACACCATGAATGAAGTTCCTGGCAAAGCTTATGATATTTTTTAAAGGAGAAACAAAGAAAGGGTCTGCAGAGTCTGCAGCCTCCAGTCACATATGATTCATGAACATACCTGCTGTTTTGCTCTTTGAAGCTCTTGCTCTAGTTGCATAAGCTTGACTTTACTGTTTTCTAGCTGTTGGACATATGCCTATTTGAAACCAAAAAATAAGCATTATAATCATGTAAAGTAGAAATATATTCATTTACCAGCAGGAAATTAAAAATGCTACCTTTTTCCTCAGCCTACTCTTCCTAGCAGCCTCTCGATTCTGAGCTAGCCTACGGAGTGTCTGCGAAACAAAAGGACTAGCATCTAAGAACAAACCAAACAGAAGACACAGAACAAGCTAAATGTTACACCATTACTGAATCAAAGACCTTATGGTCACCAGGTTTTAGCTTGCATTGCCCACCATAGTCCACAGCCCCAACCGCTCCATACTGAACTCCACATAGCTAACACAAATTGTTTTAGAGGGTGGTGCAGCTGATGTAAACATCAAAAAGCAAAATATTCTAACAGAAACTTTCTTGGTACTAGTTAGAAAGAATCCTTAACTTTTTTTCTGGACTGGAAACATGGAGCAGTAATGCAAGAAAACACAAGAACAAAAGACAGAGAGAGAAGACAAAACCACCTGATTTTTACTATCATCGTTATCGACATCTGTGGAAGTGTCAGTCTGTTGGCTATTATCTGCGTGCCCTGAATCGCCCCAATTCTCGATAGGCCCGTTCCCCAAAGACCCCGTCCCTCTCTGGAACATCACCTGCCCTGTATCCAAACACCCTGAAACCATCTCCGTCGTCGACCCAATACTCTGCACAAGTAGTGGAATTTGATAAGCGTAAATAACCAGACAAACTAGTAAGATAAGACCCAGAATTTTGATTTCAGTACCGTGTTCAAGGCAGCATAGTGGAAATCATTAGCCAGAACTGCCACATTGCCGGACTTCAAGCTGAAAATGGAACCTACAGGAGCATTTTTCTTATCATTCTTTTAAAAAAGATGGAAACTTTTTTGTTTTTTTAAACATACCAACAAAAGAATCGTAGAAGTAAAGAGTAAGATCCGTATACTTGAGCTTAAATCAACCCCATCCTCATGGCCGTAACCGGGTTGATCAAGCTCTCCAAGGTCGGCAAACGGAGCTGGTTGGCGGGAACAATCCTGCTCTCCCCTGTTTTCCGATACAGAAACAGAGTATTGAAATGTTAAAGCGAGCTGAAAGAAAAGGAAACAGGGGGAGCTTGAAGAAGCTCTGGGTGGGTGTGTGGTACCTCGCAAAGTAAGAGGAGTTGCAATACGTTTCTGGGTTGTGCGAAGCTTTGAAGCCGTGCATGTGTTTGGAACTTGGTTTGTGATGATCAGAATTCTGGGTTTTTCCTCCTGTGATGGCGAAAGGCGATGAACAGAGAAACGGTATGATGGGCTTGTCTAATGGAGCTCTTTTGGTTGCTTGGTAGTATCTGTGATGTTATGGTGGACTCTAGCTCTCAATGACATTTTTTTATCTAGGAGATTGTCTTTAATACCCAAAGGGGGATGGATTTTCAGAATTCCACCGATACTTAGAATCTTAAAAACTTGCGTTTGATTCATTTTAAAAAATGATTCTTCAACCTTCATAAATTCTTGGATTCAAAATACAATCAATAAGTATGGTATTCTTAAAATCCATAGAATTACTATGTTTCAAAATTTTCAATAAAGCTCTTAAACTTTATATATTTACACATTAGTCCTTGAATTTTGAAAAATGTACAAAATGATTCCTATTAAATTACACATTTAATCCCTAAACTTTTGAAAAATTTACAAAATGGTCCCTAAAAATTACACATTTACTCCCTACATTTTTGTAAATTTTACAAAATGGTTACTATAAAATTACATGATTAGTCCATAAACTTTTTTAAAAGTTACAAAATGGTCATTGTAAAATTTATATTCATAGAATCCTTGAACCAAGATTGTGAGAACACTCATTTCTATTTTCCGTCATTGATACTTTCTATATTTTCACAATCAACGGATTTTTAGAATCCGCGAACCAAACGTCTCCTAACAGTATCTACAACTTCATAGATTTAAAAATGTTTTACTTCACGTGGTTTGGAAAAGTTTCACCTAACTTCCTTTGTTTAAATTTCCTAAAATTTTACAAAACATTCTTAATAATACATGGAAAAGAGATAGTTTAAAATATTCAAGTGAAAATATACAAATTATTTTGGACGAATAGAGTATTTTTATTGGTAGATAATTTTTAAAATAATAAATTCAAAGCAATAAATACTCGTTCTATCCGCAAAAATTATAACATTTGACTTTGTTATTTCAAAATTCAATATTTGACTTAAATTTTAATAAAGATTGACATTGAAAAAAATTCATAAAAACAAATATTTAGAAAATTTACATTTCAAATTATTTTGATACACATATTTAAATTAAATATTTAAAAACTAACAAAAACAAATGATATAATCTTTTGTGGATGGAATAAGTATGGTAGAGTTGACTTTTAGTTATATTTGACTTAAATTTCCTTAAAGTTTATATGTTCAAAGAGAATAGAAAATATATATTTATAATTTACTACAAGCTTTCAAGTTTCAACCATAACTTATATCCTTTTTTGTATGTAAATAATAAAAAATCGCAAAATAAAATTTATTATTTCAATACAAAACAAATATTTAGTTTAATTTAATGTGTAAATGCCGAATAGGAATCATAAATTAAATGTTAAAAAAGTAAATGTGACAATATTTATGGAGGGAAGGAGCACTTAATTTATTTTCTTTTTCTGATTTGAAAGGAGTACTTAATTTCTTTTTTTTTTTTGAACACGAGTACTTAATCCAGTTGATGTAGAATCAGATTACTTTAATGAATTAGTTTTGCATTTGATGGCTGATAGACTAAATCACTCAAGAATATAGCTTTGATAAGCCCAAAAGGCCCAACAGGGCCTAGGAAAAGGCCATGTCAGTAGTCCAGAAGAGGGGCCTCATCGAAACCCGAATAACCTACTACCCGAACACTAAGGGATTCGCCTGAAGGCATGCATTCGGGACTTCACTGACGTGTCCTCTGACACACACCGCCTCTTCATCTTGAAATATTACGATAATACCACACTATCAGAAGGGTATATAATTAAAGTCACCTCCTTGCAAACCACAAAGGTAATCTGATAACTTAACTTTGCCTTCTTTATACTTTCTCACTCTACAAACAGAGTACTGACTTGAGCATCAAAGGCCCGTTAACTGGAAAACCCTCTGGTGTGGCTTTCTTTGTAGGCGGAGCTAACTTCTCTCACGATGGTCTCCCATGCAGCCCGAAAACTGAAGAAGAACAACATGATGACCCACCTAGTGGACCATCTGCCTCCAAATAACAACCCGATGGCCGACCAGGCTAACGTTCGGCCACCAAATGACGCCGTCTATGGGAATGACACTAGGCCCCCAAGAGGTTTCACTCATTCTGAATATCACCTCCGATCAATAAGATTTCCAACTCGCAGCCTCCAATAGCTTCGTTCAGCACAACCACCAAATGGAAGGTGGACGTGCCCAATCTCCAAAAATCCAAGCCCGAACACATCTGTTCGGGATACAAATGGGGGGGCAAGTGAAAGCTCTCATCATTCAAAACTTGAACAAAATGGTTCGAGATACCAAAAGGAGGGCAAAACGAGTCCTCAAATTATTAAATGCTACTGTTCGGGAAGAAGTTCCAAAAATCTCGGACAGTGATGGTTCAGGAAAACCAAAAGGGGAAGAGATTCCCACTTTCCAAAAATCTCGGACCGTGATGGTCCGGGAAAACCAAAAGAGGGATAAAAACATCTATAACTTCCAAAAATCTCGGACAGTGATGGCCCGGGAAAACCAAAAGGGGAAGAGATTCCCACTTTCCAAAAATCTCGGACAGTGATGGTCCGAGAAATCTAAAAGGGGAAAGGATTCCCACTTTCCAAAAATCTCGAACCGTAATGGTCCGTAAAAACCAAATGGGGAAAAGATTCCCACTTTCCAAAAATCTCGGACCGTGATGGTCCGGGAAAACCAAAAGAGGGATAAAAACATCTCTAACTTCAAAAAATCTCGGACCGTATGTTCCGGGAAAACCAAAAGGGGAAGAGATTCCCACTTTCCAAAAATCTCGGACAATGATGGTCCGGGAAAACCAAAAGAGGGATAAAAACACCCTAACTTCCAAAAATCTCGGACCATGATGATCCGAAAAAACCAAAAGAGGGATAAAAACATCCGTAACTTCCAAAAATCTCGGACAGTGATGGTCCAGGAAAACCAAAAGGGGAAGAGATTCCCACTTTCCAAAAATCTCGGACAGTGATGGTTCGGGAAAGCCAGAAGGGGAAGAGATTCCCACTTTTCAAAAATCTCTAACCGTGATTGTCCGGGAAAACCAAAAGAGGGATAAAAACATCTTTTACAAATATTTCGGACTGTGATGGTCTGGGAAAACCAAAAGGGGAAAATATTCCCACTTTCCAAAAATCTCGGACCGTGATGGTCCGGGAAAACAAAAAGGGGAAGAGATTCCCACTTTCCAAAACTCTCGGACAGTGATGATCCGGGAAAACCAAAAGGGGAAGAGATTCCCACTTTCCAAAAATCTCGAACCGTGATGGTCCGGGAAAATCAAAAGAGGGATAAAAACATCCCTTTCAAAAATATCGGACCGTGATGATCCGAGAAAACTAAAAGAGGAAAAGATTCCCACTTTCCAAAAATCTCGGACCGTGATGGTTCGGGAAAACCAAAAGAGTATTAAAAACATCCCTAACTTCCAAAACTCTCGGACCGCGATGGTCCGGGAAAACCAAAAGGGGAAGAGATTCTCACTTTCCAAAAATATCGGACAATGATGGTCCGGGAAAACCAAAAGAGGGATAAAAACATCCCTAACTTCCAAATATCTCGGACAGTGATGGTCCGAGAAAACCAAAAGCGGAAAAGATTCCCACTTCCAAAAATCTCGGACCGTGATGGTCCAGGAAAACCAAAAGAGGGACAAAAACATCTCTAACTTCCAAAAATTTCGGATCGTGATGGTCCGGGAAAACCAAAAGGGGAAGAGATTCCCACTTTCCAAAAATCTCAGACAGTGATGGTCCGGGAAAACCAAAAGGGGAAGAGATTCCCACTTTCCAAAAATCTCGAACCGTGATGGTCCGGGAAAACCAAAAGAGGGATAAAAACATCCCTTACAAAAATCTCGGACCGTGATGGTCCGGGAAAACTAAAAGGGAAAAAGATTCCCACTTTCCAAAAATCTCCGACCGTGATGGTCCGGGAAAACCAAAAGAGGGATAAAAACATCCCTAACTTCCAAAAATCTCGGACCGTGATGGTCCGGGAAAACCAAAAGAGGGATAAAAACATCCCTAACTTCCAAAAATCTCGGACCGTGATGGTCCGGGAAAACCAAAAGGGGGATAAAAGTCCTCAACTTCTAAAAATCTCGAACCGTGATGGTCCGGGAAAACCAAAAGAGGTACAAAAATTCCCACTTCTCAAAACTCGAACCTTAATGGTTTGGGATACAATATGGGGGAAAATTAAATCTCCCAAGTTCAAATGACACGTGTTCAAGCATATCACACATTCGAGACATGTGTTCAAGCATGCCACTAAGTCTGAACGACCCTCATTCAGCACGCAAGAGGGGAGGGTTTTCCAAGCCAAAATGGGGGTCATTCAAGCCCTCAACTCTCAAAAGACCCGGATGCCAGCATCCGGGACAACAAAAGGAAGCCCATTCAAGGCCTCGAAACTCAACGGCCCCGGATGCATGAATCTTGGACATCAAAGGGGCCATTCTTGTCCTCAAAAACTCCAAGGACCTGGATGCATGCAGCCATAACACCAAAGGGCGGCCATTCAAGGCCTCAACTCACCGAAGATAAGTATAAGACACCTCTAGACTCCTTACAGTCGGCCGAACGACTGTGAGGGGGGATTGATGGCCGATAGGCCCAATCACCCAAGAATATAGCTCAGGTAAGCCCAAAAGGCCCAACAGGGCCTAGCAAAAGACCATGTCAGTAGCCCAGAAGAGGGGTCTCATCGAAACCCGGACACTAAGGGATTCGCCTGAAGGCATACATTCGGGACTTCACTAACGTGTCCTCTGACACACACCGCCTCTTCATCTTGAAATGTTACGATAATACCACACTATCATAAGGATCTATAAAAGTCACCTCCTTGCAAACCACAAAGGCGGAGCTAACTTCTCTCACGATGGTCTCTCATACAACCCGGAAACTGAAGAAGAACAACATGATGACCCACCCAGTGGACCATCTGCCTCTAAATAACAACCCAATGGCCGACCAGGCTGACGTTCGACCACCAACATCTTAATTTTATACTCCCTCCATCCCCAATTAATTTTACACTTTGTATGAGCGTGGAGATTAAGGTCCGTTTTTGAAATAGTTCTTTCAATTATTTGTAGCGTTTTGGATAATTTTTTAATGGTTGAGATCAAACAACTAACTGTTAAACTCAAAAAACTACCTTTGATAGTTTTTTAAAACGCAACAACTACTTTAAAAAACTGTTGCCAAACACATTATAAGGTGAATGTAATATTTTATGTAGTTTGACATAATTACTCTTGAGTAGAGATTGCACAAAAAATGAGATAGAGAAAGTTAAGATAAAGTAGCGATAGATTGATAACTTTAGATAAGAGAAGTTTTCATTTAAAGAAAGTGTATAATTCTTTAAGGACAACCCGTAAATAAAATGTATAGAATTATTCACAATCACATTTATGATTAATGATTATAAATTTCCAAATCGAGTAAGTTGTAACTAATTATTCATCGTCGTCATTGATTAATCCATTAACAATATCATACTCCCTCCGTCCCATTATTTTCGAAATATATTATTGACTGGTGACGTCAGGCCCAATCTGATAGATACTAAAGTCCATAAAGACTCAAGAGGCCTAGCAAAAGGTCGAGACGGTAGTCCATAATAAAAGTCTCATTAAAACTCGAATAACTTATAATCCGATCAAGTAAAAGATATTCCTAGACATGTTAGGGGCATTCCCGAATACATGAAGGACATTCTCGGACCATACATACCCGAATATATCAAGGACATTCCAGACCATTCATATTCGAGTCCTTAAGGACACGTGTCCTCTGACACACCGCTATTCTATATTATGATATTACAATAATGCCACTATATTACAATAGACTATAAAAGCATTAATTATACACACATATCAATGCAACTATTCACTTTCACTTTCTTGGTACTGTCACACTCGTTTTTAAAATTCACCAATACTGACTTGTGTCGAAATACCAAATAGAGGACTCCCTCTATTTCCCTCGTTTGGCGTAACGACCAACCGTATTTTTCACATATCCCAATGGCGTCAACAAACGTCACAACCCGACGTAGATAACATGGGAGAGCCGTGGCGGCAACCACCACTGAGCCACCACCAACTAGGCACACTATTTTAGCATTTTAGTTTTAGGTGGAGTTGGTCTTGTGTTGACTTGTTAAGTGGAATAAAGAGATAGTTGAGTAAATTCATATACAACAAGTTCCTTAAAGGGAAAAATGTTTCAATAATTTTGGGACACCTGGTAAGAAGAGTGTTTCAAAATTTTTTTGGATTAAAGGAGTATTTTTGTTTTCATTAAATAAATCATAATTTTATATTAGGATTTATTTGTAAATCAAAATGTGAAGACACACACAAACACACTTTTCACATTAAATCACCTTCAATTTACATTCTACATACAAATATTACATCAATAATTCAAAAGAATAAAATTTTCTCTATTCAACTTTTCGAACACACTGTTGATCAAGTAAGTCACTGAACATTTTTCCCCTTATCAGCACATCAAGTATTCATCATAGGCTCGATTCTCACTCATCATAATATTTTGAAAAGGATATTTCTTATCATCATAGCGCACATCTGATCATGTTTTGTTAATAATCTTACTTTTGACATTAAAGATCTTACAATCACTCTGATGTGTTCTTAATATTGGGGAAAAGTTAATTTAATTAAATAGAATGTTATAGACAGTCATTTAATTACATTCTCATTAGACATTTGTCACAGGGTTATCCACGGAGGATGAGTATGATATATATATATATATATATATATATATATATATATATATATATATATGTGTATATATATATATATAATGATATTTTATCCTATCAACTCGAGCTTTTGAGATCAAATGTAAAGTTATCACAATGCATTATACTTAATTTCACATGATACATCTCTCCGATATGGATATTTTGTAACAAAGTGTACCCAGTTATTGGATACATGTAAAATTTCACTACTAAATTTTGAAGATTTGTGAAAAAATGGAAGAAATTGTAAATTTCCGAAACTAGAATACTATGCTATGTTAGTACTCCCTCTGTAGTCCATTAATTGATCAATTTATTTTTGGTGTTTCAATATTCAATATTTGACTCAAATTTTCAAAAAGATAAATAGTGAAAAAATTTTAAAAAAAAATCTATTGAGAAGCTTTGTATTTCAAATTATGATATGTATGTAAACTATCTAACTTTACATGTCTAAATATTTATAAATAAAATCATAAATTAAATAAATACCGTTGTTATTTATTTTTATTTTTTTATGTGTAAGATGACAACTTAAGAGTTTTTGTAAGTTACTCCTACTACTTTTACCAGTACAACAATTGTGATCTACCATTTACTTTCGTGGTGAGGGAGGGTGGTGGAAAAAATTTAGAAATTGGTGCATTTTGTTTTTAATATTGTAGGATATTTAATTTATTAATAGGAAGAATTATTAGAAAAAAATTTAAAAAAATATAGCATTTAGAACTCTGTGATTTCCATTTAAATTATTTTTTTTTGTATTTCAAAATATTGAAAAATAAAATTAATTGTTGAAATAAAAATAAACCATTTTATTTATTTATTATTGTAGTAGTAGAGTAGTGGTAGCATCTTGGTACGGACAGGTCTAGAGATTGCGAACTACTGTTGACGTAGGTAGCTAGCTAGGCCTGGTCTGGATCTGGGGAGTAAGGAAGAGTGAGTAGCGTCTGCAGCGGGAGACGAATTTATATCACCTGATGTGATGCGAGCGAGATGGAATTGAAATATTATTGAATTGAATTTGCATTGCATTGCATTGCATTGCATTGAATAGAAACAGTAATTAATTATAAATGCCGAAAAAGGAAACAAATCCACCACTTTAAAAAGAAAGAAAAGCATTCTTCATTTAAATCCACACTAACTTGACTTGAAAGCAACCCCCACCTGATTTTCTCAGTTTCAGATTCATTCAGAGCAGGTCTCATTAAGCTAATTCCTCCTCCTCCTCCTTCCTTTCCCTCTTCTTTACAAATTCCTACCCCACTTGTGTGTTTTTTTTTTGGATTATGAATAAACTTAGGATTCCTTTATTCGGAGAAAAAGCCATAAAAATTTATACTCTCACTATTCCAATAAAATATTGATACATTTAATATGAAGTGGATATATAAAATAAAAATATTAATTTGTTTAGTGAGATTAAAAAATAGAGATAATAAAATAAAGTTAATGTAAAAATGTTTTTTTGTTGAGGAAATACTCATTAGCTTTGTTGGGACAAAACCGATTATCTTTTTCTTCTCAACAACAAAACAACTACTTGAATCTACACAATTTTCAAAAACTTCACAATCTTTTAAGAACTGTTGTCACTTTTTTTGTCAAAAATTTATTGTAGAACACACTGGAAGGGCCTAAAGTTTAGATTTAAGAGCAAAAGTCAAGGGTTGCGTTTTTTAGCACAAAAAAATCAATAACAAACATCAATTCAATATCAATACATCAAATTATCATTTTCCTCTCACACATTATCTTTCAAATTTTAAATAGTTTCTATTTTTTATTTTTGTGTTTTTTTCATAAAAAACATAACAACCGGTAAAATTGATCAAAACCAATGAGATGATTCACTTTCACATAGGTCATTTTTAACCCTAAAATTATACTCTAAACTCCATAAGTTATGATTCTAAACAAAATCTGCTATCCATTAAATAGTTCCCTGTTAAATAGTACTCACAAACTAATTAAAAAGTCTGGTAATTAAAAATTCAGACCATTTTTATGGATTGAGTGGCAACATTGTGGTAAAATTGCACCTTTTTATCCATTTGGACAATGAATTTGTTCTATAATCCTAAAAGTTCAGTTCAACAACTTTTTTTCTCAAATTATTTTTGTAACTTTTCAATTTCTAATACATTTAACAACCTTAAATCCATATCAACTAGTATTATAGTCATAAAGCGTGAAAAATAATCTCATTTTATTTATATTCATCCATATTAATATTAGATTAAGAATCTCGTAAATTTATCATATATGCGAAGAATAATAGTTCATTATTCATTTAGGGATGATATGAATTGTTAGGATAGAAGAGTAATTATTAATTACCCCTGAGGTTTAGCATAACCGTCATTTTACCCTACATTTTCAGAATTTGTTAAAGATACTCTTGAGCTTTGTCTTAATACACAAACAACTCCCGAATGCCAATAATTATCACCGTTAGATTTTCCTTGAGATTTTAAATTAATTCGCAACAAAAAAAAGAACCCTTAATCGTTTTAAACCTAGCATTTGCACCCTTATTTGATTTATTTTACATTCGTACCCAGTTCTCACATGCCTAACATATCCATCGTTGAAACTTTCCACTGTCGCCGCCGCCCACACTGGGTTCACTTTTCTAAATACCCAATTCATTGTCATGTTGACTTAAGGCACCGCCCCTAAGCCCCAACTCATCTCGCGCCTCACCTTCCTCCACTGGCATCCCACCCTAGCTGCCTCCTCATACCACCCTTACACTCCACAAACCACCTTTACCAACACTAAGATACTTTGCTCCCTCCTCAAAAATTGGTCCATGTTCTGGATGAAAAGCCCACAGTTTCCATGAAAGAATTCCAGATTTGGATGAAAAAACATGACGATTATTTGAAAACAATCGTTGTCAAACATTCACTTTTGTTTCAAGCATGGGCAGTATAAGGGAGAACAAAACTAAAGGGCAAGTTACAACCTGAATAGTTTGGGGATCCATATACATAAAATCACCCTTATTGAAGTAAAACATAGCTGGTCAAATTAGTAATTTCCAATCAAATTTAAATCAATACCATAAACTCCAATTTCCCGCATTATATATTACTTTTACTATAGATACAACCGATTGTGATCTTTTAACTTGTTTTTCTTAGATCTGCCTTTGTTAATGAGTAAAAAAATCTTTGTTTTCTTATACTCCTTTCGTCAACCAAAAATTATATTATTTGACTTTATTATTTCAAAATTTAATGTTTAACTCAAAACTAACAAAGATAAACAGAGAAAAAAATTTAGAAAAATTAGAAATCAAATTATGATATGAATTATTTAATTTTCAATGTCTAAATATTCACAAAAAAATATAAATTAAATACCGTGAAATTGTCAAAATAAATTATACAATCTTTTGCGGACGGTAGGAGTATATGTGTAGTTCATAATGCTTATTGTCTTGTTATTTTTTGTTATTTTCTTTTTTGTAAAAAAATTTAGGTTCTGAAATCTCTTTTTCATGGTTATTTTGGTACATAAGATCGATCTTTGTAGATATAAGACAAGTAATGTGAACCCGTACTATAATAAACAAACATTCCATTTTCATTTCTAATTAACTCCAATATGTAACTCATTAAATGACAGCCTATTAGATATTAGTAAAACAAAATACTATAGTTTCTAATTAAACTATTATACTTATTTACTTTTACATTTGGATTTGATTTTGTATTGTACTATTTTTTTTAAAAAAATAATATTTGTCAGTATTGATTTTAACAATAATATTTTTTTTCAAAAGCTACCAATAAAATCATTGTTCATATTTATTGTTTAAAATACTAATAATATACTTTTTAAATTATTTACCGATGTATAATTATTGATGTAGTAGCAGATATCACAATTACAGGTAGTATGGAAGAGCTTAGACTTACTCTAGGTTTCTACGTTCCAGTTTCCCTTTACATAGACTTTAGAATTATGAAAAGAAAAAAAAAATTAAAGATAGTAAATATAAAAAAATAGTAACAACTATTATAGATATAATCCTAGTCTTGAATCGAAAATGTTAGAGATGGAGGAGGTGTATAGCTTTTAGAATCCATTTATTTATCATATATATGTGGAAAAATACATACATAATACTACTAATTAACTAACTTATTTAACTAACCTAATAAATTAAAAGACTGCAACCATTTGTAGAGATTTATTGAGATGATAAACTTGATATTTTCATGGTGTGTGTTTTTCCATATGTGGTAAATAAACACCCACTAGCTTTTATTTGTGTTTCTTTAATGCATTATTTACAAGTTTATTAAATTTTTATTGATTAATTGAAGAGCATTTTTTGAAAATGTGGTGATTGTTAGTGTCATGACATTGTAAAAAGAATCTATTTTTAAATGAATTTGAATTTGTTCATCTATATATATATATATATATATATATATATATATATATATATTTATATATATATATATATATATATATATATATATATATATATATATATGATGTATATGATGGTGACATGAACCTCTTTATCCGTTGTAATAAAAGTAGCAAAAAGCTGTGACTTTTTAATTTCAAAAGCATTATATATTATATTTATATAAAAGCAATACAGGATAAACACAAGATAAGCTTATGACTGAGCATAACCTCTCTTATCTTTTCTTTTTCAGGTAGTCTGTGGTCGAGTCGAGTGCAATAAAGGCGAGATAATTAATCTAATTGAGCAGCGGGTAAACCACACTTACAGCCATCAACATTTAATCATCAGCCTATTTACACCCCAACCCTTGAAAGTGTGTCAATTTGGTCCAAACCTTTAAATATTAGCCTTGTTAAGAGTTAAAAATAATGTCATGTTGCCAAATTGCCAGCAACGCAAAAACAAGGAAGGCAATCTCCATTGCAGTTGACAGAATCCGCTTCATACACTGATTTCCAATCTATAATTTGGCAGAGATGATGAGCAAGTAGAGATATTCAAACAACATGCACACTTCGGAAGAATAAATATGAATGTTGATAGCTTACATCTATGCTGTAACAATGCATCAACAGTTGGTGAAATGGTGGTAGTAACCCTTTTCAAATGGGATATGCATCTTGGGAGCATCTATCCAGATGACCGTGGCTCAATACCTCTCTGGTTCGAGCACTCCGGTGTTGAAGACGCTGGTGGAGTGTCTCCGACATTTGGTCGAAGAATTCGGCATCCCATCGGTGTATTAGCAGTGGATCTTCTGCATAACAGATGTAAATGGATGTTACTGCACTTTCGACGGCCACCATTGCCAGTCCCACCTGAAGGAAGTGTTCCAACCGTTAGCAAGTATCCAGACATGCAGATTAGTAACAGATTCTTATATTACTCCCTCCATCCCAGAAGAGAAATGGAGGGTACTAAAGTTGGTGTGAAAATGTTTTCTTAAAAGATGATGTATCAGTTTTCTGGAACAATCTCAAGATGAAAACGCATCAGTTTTGCTGGACAGGGGGAGTGATAGAAAGAGAAACCTTACTCGGAATGGTTTGCAATTTCTGAAGCAATTTGACATGTGACAGCAAACAAACTTACCAAAACCATTCCCATCAACATTGCAGTTAAGCCCACCATGATCACCCTGTCTTTCCATGTAATCCATGTCCACACAGCAGCAGATGTTCCAGTAATTAGGCCTCCCAAGATAGTGACCATTAGCAGAACAGCACCGGAACAATCATATGCAATCAGTGCTTCAACTCCCGTTGACTGAAATAATTCCCAAGCATCCCTCGCTGAATGATTGAAACCTTCCCCATACACTGCGATCTGCAGTTTGGAACCAATATATTGTCAGAAAATGAGTAGAATACATGATGTAAGAAACATTTCTCAACAATGAGGGCTTGAGAAAAAACAAGAAATACCTGGACATAGGCATACTTGTTGAAAAATCGAACGAGTGTTTCTACTAAATGGAACAGGAAATCAACACAGCAAAGCAGGCATTCATTGTTCCCGATCTTGGATCTGATTCCCCTGATCTAATACAGAGATTAATACTTAGAATAGAGACCTATGTTTGATAGGTTTTTGTACATTGAAAGAAAATTTTAGTGACTTACCTCCCACCTCAGAGTTCGGATAGCAGCAGTGAAGAGTGACCCATAGCATATGCTACCGAAAGATGTAGTCACAGCATATCTTAGAGACTTCATCAAGGTGTTAGGAGGCATTGTTGAAGCTCCCTGACCACCATGAACAAGAACAAGAAAGACGACTCCAGACACAATAACATGTACAGTATTGCAGAGGACCGCACCTGTCCAGAATAAGCTTAAAGAGAGGACCTGTTTAAATAGTTTGGGAGCAATATCAGTATAATTATCCATGAATTAAGATTCCAAAGACAACATTCTTGTTGCAGTTCCAGCAGGACTGAAGGGCAAAACTTGCCAGCTCACCACAAGAAGCCACCAACGCCCAAAATCACCCTTGCTTGAAGCTACAACACCAGCTGCTCCAAAAGACCATAAGCCCATCCATAAAAGCATGATCAGCATAAATGAATAAGCTATCCTTGTTACTTCTGGTAGACTCCATACCATCTTTACAGCTTTCTTCAAAACCAGTATGGTAAATGGAAGTCTATTAACAGCAAAAGGGAACAATATATCATTAAAAATAAAAATATCTAGCAGTCAAATAGTGTCAATGGGAATTTCCAAGAATGTATATCATTGGCATGAAACATGTGCCTCAATGCATACAACATTTTTCACTGAAATAAAAACGTAGACATTGTTCTATTGAAGATAACCACTGCGTGAAGATTGACATGGTATGCATATTAACTATACCATTCGAAATCAGTTATTAAAAGAAAATTGAACTAACTTCAGAGTTAACTATAAAAATCAGGTTTCTTATTGAAAAAATATTATGGCCGTCAATTGCTTTAAATGAAAAAATATTTTATGATACCAAAAAAATCACTTATCACCAGGCCACATGAGTGTATTACGTATGTTCCTCTAGGATTAACCTTAACTAACACTATTACACATTAACAATTCAGTGAAGCAAGCAAAAAAATGGGAATTGAGAAACGCATATCCATCTTTTTTGTCTTCCTATAATCATGAAAAACTTATGGGCTACAGTAGGGTGACTCTAAAGAATTAGCCAAAGAGTCCCATATTCTTGGTTTATACCAAAAGATATCCTTGTAATAAGGGGATATCGTATCCAAGCATCAACTAGATAAATAGTGCTTCCTTCGTCCTCATAAAAATGTATTGTTTCTCAAAGCACAAAATTAAGGTAAAACAAGAGTGGAGGTATAAAGCAAGATGAATGTGTAAAAGTTGAGACTTAAGAAGTAAGCAACAATAAGGTAATAAGGTATCAGAAGTTCCTTAAAGAGGAAACACTACATTCTCAGGCACTTCTCTAAAAGGAAAGCATGACATTCTGTCAGGAATAGAGGGAATACAAAATCGGTTCAAGCATCTGCATTAGACAAAACATGGAAAAAAAGATTGTGAATGGTTACCTAGGACTGCGATAAAATAGAGGGAAGCAAATTTCTCCAAGACTAATTACTGATGATTCCAGAGTTGAGATCTAGGAACAGTTACCAAATGCAAGATACACCAAAACCATCATGAAAGACATATTCCACACAAGAAGTGTTAGATCCAACCCACTCTAGGAACAGTTACCAAATGCAAGATACACCAAAACCATCATGAAAGACATTCCGCACAAGAAGTGTTAGATCCAATCCACAACTATAAAAAAAGTTCTCCGATGCTTCTCACTTATACCTGTCTATGACTGATATAACATACAAGAACTGCACAGCTGCCCCAACAGCGAAGACAATGCCCCAAAAAATTTGTGCACACCAAAAACATAAGACGCTAACCACAGCAAGGTATGTTGTCAAAACGTGGACAGAAACCTTCATCATTTGGTTAGCACTCGAGCCAAGCAACAACAACCATGTCCAGCCAAGAAGGGTTCCAATCCCAGCAGCAACAGCATACTTAGGCCAGTAAGTCTCGGTCAAACCATTATGATTATCCAAAATTCTACCGGTAAATCTATCGATGTTCAGCCTATCAGGTTTCTTAAACCTATTGAGCCCAAGAATGGTAAGTGCAAATCCTAAAGCACCCAAATGCAGTACAAATACCCCTAACCAGAAAACATCACGCCAATGACGCGACTCCGTTGAGAATTGTTGCGCCACATATATGCCTTGCCGGTTCCGCCCTACATTCTGAGCTCAAGCAAACAAGGGAAAAAAACACATTTTAGACACGAAATCAAAAGGGATTACCATAAATGTATCAGAATTACTAACCACAACCAGATAACTGAAAGCCCTAGGAAATCATACAACACAGTGCAGACCGAACACAGAATAGCAAAACCGAAACAAACACAAAATACCCAGATCAAAAGTGAACCAAGTTGGAGTCTTTAGCGCCAAAGACCGAGTCTTTGCGTAGTAAACAACCGCAAAACAAAGTCAAATCAAGTAGAAGTGGCGATCAAGAAGAATTCAAAGGCATACCCGATCGGCAGCGGTGACGGGGGAGGAGTCGGCGGAGGAGGATGCGTTAGAGTCAGACATGGTGGGGTTTAAAGAGGCGGATCACTTCAGAGCATGAGTTAAGACTTAAGACATTGAAGAAAGAAAGCGTTGAAGGGTTGGGTAATGTAATGATGAAGGAGGAGAAAAAGGTGAATAGAATGAGGGCCAGCCAGGGAAGAGGCTATTTTTAATTTCTATAGACGACGAAATTGGGAACTCCGGCAAACAACGAAGTTTGAAGCTTTGGAAACGGTTGACGTTGTTTGTTCCCCTCTTCGACTTCATTTGTTAACTGATCGACTCGGGAGGAAAGAGACGATACACGTGGATTTTTCCCTCAACCATTTGTCACGTGAAACAATTGAATTTTTTTTTTGAACAGCAACCGAAACTTTTTAAGATAGAAACTTTAGGGGTCATTTTGTTATTAAAATTAACGAAATCTCTAAATTTGTCATTGAAGTTTATTTTAAAGTGAGAATGTCACCAAAATTTTATTGAAGGGATAAATTTACCACTGAATATTAATTTATCTCAGTTGACGTTTATGTGACGTGTCACTGGACGATTATGGACATTGAATGCATATTTTTGTAAGGTTAATATTTCAACTTCACTTAAAATTTGTAAAACTAATAATTCAACCCTTAAATTGTGACAGATTTTAAGGTGAAATTCAATATTAACTCTACAAAATGTACAGTCAATGTCCACGTAATCATCCAGTGACACGTCACATCAGTGCCAACTGGGACAAATATACCCCTTCATTAAAACATTGGTGACATTTTCCCTTTAAAATGAACTTCAATGTCAAATTAAGAGATTTCGTAAACTTCAGTGGTAAAGTTACCCTTTTACCCGAAACCTTATGCTCCACTTTAACTCCTAACTTTAAATACTAAGGCAGTTTGTGCAATTCAGCTAAATTGATTTTTTCTACAAAAGATTACTCACTTCAACCCTAAAAAATTAGTGTGTGTTTTTTTCGATGTGAGATATTCAAATTATTGCTATAAATAACTTATTGAAAAAATTTGGGAAAAATATATTTATAAACTACACACATTAATATATAATTTACATCTAAATTATTTGACTTTGTATATTAATTTATTAAAGAAATAAAATTATAAATTAAATATTGAAAAAGAAATACACCTTTTTCAAGGGACATAGGTAGTACATCACAACGTTCTTCTCTTTATCGCAAGGGTTACCACTAATATCAAATTTGCAAGGGGCATCTCCAAAAATAAATATCTCACTAAATCTAGCAGTATCTGGAGCAAAATGGATTTCGGTAAACAGTTCGACTCCTTTAAGGAACTCTCTCGTGCTTTCTCTAATCATTTTGTTAGTTCCAAGCCTCCCGTGCCTTCTCTGGGACTCTCTCCACCTCCAAGGCGTGCCCCCTCTGGAGCCCATCCTCCTTGGGGAGCCTGGCTACTTGTTGGGAGGCACCTTCAACATCGCCTGTCGCCTTTGGCTGAATAACAACCAGTGTGGGTATTCTACTCTCTGGGGGAACCATTGTCGCCTCCTTTCCAACAAAACTGTTGGCTCTCCTCGCGGCCAGCTTACCACTTCTTCTCATGGACAGCAAGAGAGCACCTGCTGATATTCTCTTCTTGGATGGCATGCCGGTGTTGACACTCGATTTTTACCCGGATTTGTAATTAACTTAATCTAATTAACTAATTAACTAATTTAAGCATAACTTGACTAATTTTAAAAAGGAAAAAAAAGGAAAAAAGTAAAGTAAAATGACCTAATTGAATGTTTAGTAATTTTAGGGGAAAAATCTTTAATTAATATTAATAAAATAAAAAGGGAAGATAAAAATGATAATAAAAGTATGAAAAGAAGAAAAAAATATAATTATCTTAAAATAATAATTAAATATTCTGAAAAAATCATAAAAAATCATATAATTATCACCAAATATCTAATACAATTAAACTTAATCTAAACCACTAAAAAATAGGAATGCTAACCCTAACCCTAATTAATCCCTATAAATAGAACATTAACCTAAACCCTAAAATTAACAAGAATTAGCAGCAACCAAAAAGAATTAGCAGCCAAGAAATAATTAGAAGAACAAAAAATACAAAAAATTCGGCCATTAAAGCTCCAACCGAAGCTTTTCTATCCCTTTAACCTTGGCACGAAACCTTGGCACCATCTTCTCCGTTTTGTCGCAAGGAATCCGAATATGCCTTCAATTTCTCCAACGGAGGCTGTACGGAGGAGAATTTCGCGTCGACCCGCGATCCACCCACTGTGCGACCCGCTTCAATCGAGCAAGCCGGACCTCCGTTTCTGCTCAGGTTGCCGCCAAACACCTTGCCGTGCGCCGCCTTGCTGATCCGCACCGATCTCCGCCGCCGACGTCGCCGTTTCATCCGAATCCGAGCTGCATCTTCCGTCGTCCTTCTTCGCGACTTGGCTGCTGCAGGTAAGTTTCGTTTTCTGTTTTTTCCTTCTTTTTTTCTTCTTTTTCTCTTCCATATTATTATTGTTATTATTATTAATTCAGGCCCCCAATGTTTTCCCTTTTACCCACTTAGATCTCAATGCCTTTTTAAGATTTCATTCAAGTCACTAACAGTCTCATGTTTGTAGGAAAGTCATCCACAAGTTTCAAAACTGACGGTATGGGCATAAACCTTTTAATTTTTTTCTTTATCTGTGTTGCTAATCCTTTTATTTAAATGGTGTTAATTTATTCTCTTTTTTTGTTAATTGTTGTCATTATCTCCAAATTGATTAGAATTAATTATTTTGTATATCATTTAATAAAAATCAAATAAAAAAATCAAATAAAAGAAAAATCAAGCAAAAATATGAAGTAAACCCTGTGGTACCAATTTTGGGCAATCGATAATTTTTTTTTTATTTTTGATTGTAATTGACTAACGGATCTAGAGCTTGTGCAGACCAGTTATTTTTAGGTTTCCAATCGACCTAGGCCAAATAGATTGGTGGTAACTCCTGTCGAAAATCTCGTCGCTACAGCCGGCCACCTGGGGAGAGACCCCCATCGCAAAAGCACTCCCAGGGACACCTTCGCCGCCCGCCGTTGGGGGGCTCGCTAGCAATCCGGAGACGAAGGTGTCGAGATAACCGATATCTTCAGCTGATACCACTGCCGCCATGTCCCCAGGAGTAGAGCAGGTAGCCTCCATTCCAGGAATCTCAAAAACCGCCTCCCCTCAAGGGGTGGCCTCAGTAGTCTCCACCCCCTCGTTCACATCCTTCGCAAGAGAGACTTCTCCTCGAATAGGCCCTCGCGCCTCTGCTTGACCCGGTGATGAATCAACAGAAAGAGTATCTGTCCTATCAGAAGGGCAAGGGGAGCCGGGTGATAATACAATGTTCTCTTGTTATTCTGCACTATCAGATTGGCAAGGGGAGCTGGGTCGCTACGCCTTAGTAATGAATCAACAGAAGAAGTATCTGTCATCAGTTGCTGTCAAAAAGAGGATGGTGTTAGTCACTCATAACGCAGTACCGATATCTCAGCTTTTAGGGGGTGATGCTGCTCTTCCTATCTAGAACACCCGTAGCGTGAATTGGACAGGTGACGGATTTAAACATTGCACATTTATTAAACCTCTCCTTGGTTTTGATTCTAGATAATGGGTGTTTTGGGAACCTCTCCTTGAAAAGCATCTATGTTAACTTGGTTCCGGATCGTTTCACATTAGCGTCTGATGATTTGGCATGAATTGTATATGTAGTGGCGAATCATCGTGACCTGCCTCTTCTTGATGATGTTTTGAAATAAGGACAAAAAAATGATTTACAAATTTTAAGAAACATTTTATTTGGTGAAATTTTTTCAGCACGACCATCACATTATGATCACCTAGTTTTATAAAATGATTTACGAGATCTTATGTATGTTCATCGAAATGGTAGATTTATAAGAACTACCTTTATGGAGTTCCAAAAAAATATTTTTAAAATTTCAATTTTTTTTAATCTTACAAGTACTATAAGGATTTAAGAGATCCAATATCTGAAATTTATTATGGTGTTATGAAATAGTCTATGATTGACCTTGAACAACTTATTAGACAAGATTGGGTTGATGTCATAAGAAGATTTAATAGACCTTCACCAGTTACACTTGTTTTTGAATTTGAAGGTGTTTTGTGACAATTGATGTGATGATTTATATAAATATATAAAACATTTCAAAAATCATAGAGAATTTTGAAATGTCTTATATATTTATATAAATCATCACATTCATGGTCACAAAACACACCTCCAAATTAAAATTCAAAAACAAGTGCAACTAATGGAGGTCTATTAAACCTTCTTATGATCCTAATCCAGTCTTGTCTAATAAACTGTCCAAGATCAATCATAGACTATTTCATAACACCATAATAAATTTCAGACCTTGAATCTCTTAAATCCTTATAGTACTTGTAAGATTAAAAAAAATTGACATTCTAAAAGTATTTTTTTGGGACTCCATAAAGCTGGATGTTTCCTCATAAATCTACCTTTTCGACTAACATGCCTATGATCTCGTAAATTATATTGTAAAATTAGGAGATCTTAATATGATGATTGTGTTGAAAATAATTCATCAAATAAAATATTTCATAAAACTTGTAAATCATTTTTTTATCCTTATTTCAAAACATCATTAAAAAGAAACAGGTCATGATGATTCGACACTACATATACAGTGCATGCCAAATCATCAGACGCTACTGTGGAGCAATCCGGAGCCAAGTTAACATAGTTACTTTTCAAGTAGAGGTTCCCAAAATACCAATTTTCTAGAATCAAAATCAATGAGAGATTCAATGAATGTGCAATGCTTAAATCTATCACCTGTCCAATTCACGCTACGGGTGTCCCAGATAGGAAGAGCAACATCACCCCCTAAAAGCTGAGATAGCGGTACTGCGTTATGAGTGATTAACACCATCCTCCTGTTGACAGCAACTGATGACAGATACTCCTTCTGTTGATTCATCACCAGGGCGTAGCGACCCGGCTCCCCTTGTCCATCTAATAGTACATAATAACAAAAGAACATTATATTATCATACACCAATTATATTTACAAAAAAAAGAAAGAAAAGCGAAAGCTTACAAAAAGTTTATGCTTTACTCTTTTCAAAAAGTTTTTGAATCTATGTTTAAGTCTGATAAGTTTAATAATTTGCCTCTGTAATTTATTGGTTCTGATAGGAAATTTTTCTGGGAAACTTATTTAGTACTATTCCTTACAGAAGACGAACACTCACACACACAAAGGGGAAGGAATGTTGATGATGAGAAAGAGGTTTGCTCGCTGCGCCCGGGAGAGGGAGATCAGTCTCGATTTTGAGGAGCATGACAGTAAGTTTTTTTCCCTTTCTTTATTGTTTCACCATTTGACGAGTATAGCTACTAATATTAATCTGTTTAATGCCTAGTTTTTGTTTTCTGGGTTTAATGTTTCAGAACACCCTCTGCATCCAGGCAATTAGGTTTCATACATACATGGTCATGATTCATTCATTTTGTTGCGGAAATAAGGGAAAGTTGGTTTCATTTTCTTACGTGACATAAACCTAACATGTTTCTCAATCAAATCACGAAATTGCAGCCTTGTTTTGATTTGATGGTACTATCATGTTTCAATCTCATCTCATTTGCTTGCAAGGGAGAAAGGACGTAAAGGTCATTGTTCTATCTTATAAAGGCAAAATAATTTTTGCAAAGTTAGTAAAAACATAACGAAATAAAATGAAGAAAACAAGTACATATATGTGATGTAAATTAACTTACTCCAGTGGTAGGGCAAGAGGATGAGGATGCAGGAGTAGAAGAAGAAGACCCGGCAGCAGCAGATGAAGCCATTGGAAGATGATGAAATGAACAATAAAAAATGAGTAAAGCAAAACAGGTGATTGAGTGGGTAAAAGCATAAACCGAAAGCATAAATCAGATGAAATATATAGCAGTGAGTGAGCAAAAAAACAAACCTGAGAAAATTTGATGAAGCCTGTGATGATGGAGCAAAAAGAGAACGCCGAAACACGAAAACGGAAAGATTTGATCTGTTGTTGTTAGAAATGGTCAGGATTTCGAAGCATAAGTGAAGGGAGGGGAGGGAGGTTTATGGAGTAGATTTCAGGAGAGAGATGAACTTAAGGAAAGAGATGAAGTTAATGAGAAAGAAAAGAGGGGAGGAAATAAATTGGGGCCTGTTTCCAACAGAGTATTATTGGGAGTCTTCACGCAATAGGCCAGCTGGATGTCCAATGGCCAAAGTATGTTGTTGTCAGATGTGATGGTAAGTGTAGATATTGGGGTTTGTTATTTATTTTATTTTTTTGAAGTCATATTTAAAAATGAGAATACATTTTTATTTGTATGTAAGAATAAAGTCAGAAAAGTTTGTTTGATTAGAATAACTTATTAAAAGTGTTAGTATTTCCGAATCTTAATGTTTAAAGTATTACATTTAAATTTTAGCATGACTTATTAAGTTGTGACATGGTTGACCGTAATTATACATTATAATTATTGGTTTCAAATGTTAATATTTCGACAGTAGCAAATTGAAGTGGAAAACGCGTAGCAAATTCATGTATGAATGTTATTAGTTTTAATCTCACATCTATATATTGACAATTTTAAAAGTACTTGAAAATTAATTGTCTTTTCAGTGAAAATTCGTTTACAAAAAGGAAAGAGATGAAGTTAATGAGAAAGAAAAAGAGGGAAGGAAATAACTTGGGAGTCTGTTTTCCACAACTACCCAGTATTGGGTGTGTTAGTCTAACTATTTAACTCCGTTTCACTGGGTCCACCTATTTGGATGCATATAGGTATAGCTTACTACAGTAGTTGTGTACGGCAAAATCTTATTTATGCCCGGGCATACATATGTCCATTAACATTAAGGGTTAAAAAGAGCATATTTCGTTAGCAATTTAAAATATGTCCATTAACATTAAGTGTTAAAAAGAGCATATTTCATTAGCAATTTAAATGTGTTAATGTATTTTTAATATTAAGTATTAATGTTAAAAAGCATAAAAATGGCAAGCCGTAGTTATTAGTTAATTGGCCTGACAATGAATTTCCAATTTCATATTAGATTGCGGTCAATGCTCATCAATTACTTTCAATTTGAAATTATTTGGGATCTTCTTTCTTTTTTATCCATTTCTATTTTTTCTTTCATTGCTTCGTACTTTCCATTTTATATATATCCTTGTTGATTAATTTTCTGTTCTTGATATATCAGTTCACTTGTTTTTTCTGAATATATTTCTTATATAATGATTTATAATTTGTTGTGGATTTTAGATTGCTTTTGTTTTGTCAATTATTTTTGCCTCTTATTATTTTCAAAACTTTGTTTATTGTACATTTGATTTTGTATGAAATTGTATATGTAACGTTTGAAACGTGTATTTTATACTCAAGTTATATGTTTATCTTTGAAATTTATACATAATGTCTGAAACTATATTTAATCTTATGTCTAATGCTACAGTGCTATGTTTGAAATAAAATACGTGGTGTCAAAAAGTAATGTCTAAAGCTATATATGTTAAGTCTAAAAGTTGTTTTTTGTATAAATTATTTGATTTTCTATATATATTTAAATGTATAGAAATTATAAATTTAATATTTAGCTGACACACAAATCACATATATTAATGCCTAAAATCAATGTGTATTTTTCCATACTCAATTTTGCCCATAATTATTCTACATGTTGTTCATCATATTATATCCAAAACCGTTATAGTGCCTGTAACACATCTGATGCGTCTGAAACTGTAATATGTTTGATTATATGCTTACATGTGAAAATGAATCAATATGTCTAATAATATTTTTTTTATTTTGTCTGAAACTCGTATATAACGTCAGAAACTCATATGTCATGAGCCTGAAAATGAAATTTCAAACATATGAATTTTTTTACTTTGTTTGTATTATTCTCATTTCAGTTTCATAGTCTTGGCAAAATGTTATAAAATACTGATCCAACTTCATTTAAAGAAGCAGATGTAATTTGACTTTTACTTTACTTTGTTTGTATTTGACATTTATATTAAAAACTACTCCGTACTACAATATTAAGGCTCAGTTCACCGGAGCTGGAAATAGTTTATGGGAAATTTGGGATTGTGTATTTTTTATTGGTAGAAAAGATGTTTGTGAATAAAGAAATTTGAAAAAAATATTATTTTATATTAAAATAATAGATTTAAGGTTGTTAGATGTATTAGAAATGTGAAAGTTCAAAAAAAATTTGGTAAAATTTGTTGATGAACCGAGCCTAAAAACATACTTATACAAGTATGTGAAAAAAATTATGCATGCAAATAGATACTCTCTTTGTCTTCAATTAATTATACTTTTTGTGTGGAGTGAAGATTAAGGTGAATGTAAGATTTTATGTAAATTAACATAAATATCATTGAGTGGAGGTTGTACAAAAAACGAGGTAAAAATGTTAAGATAAAATATGAAATTTTGTAACTTTAGAGGAGATAAGTTTCTATTTAGAGGAGACGAGAAATGAGTAAAGCAAAGCTGGTGATTGAGTGGGTAAAAGCATAAACCGAAAGCATAAATCAGATGAGCGCAACATATAACAGTGAGTGATGAGTGAGCAAAAAAACAAACCTGAGAAAATTTGATGATGACACAAGAAAGAGAACGCCGAAACATGGAAACGAAAAGATTTGATATGTTGTTGTTAAGAAATGGTCACGATTTCATCTCTAGTTTTGAATATGAGTATAAGTGAAGGGAGGGGGAGGGAGGTTTATGGAGTACATTTGAGGAGAGAGATGAACTGATTTAAGGAAAGAGATGAAGTTAATGAAAAAGAAAAAGAGGAGGAAATAACTTGGGAGTCTGTTCTCCACAACTACCGAGCGAGTATTAGTATTGGGAGTAATGAATGGTCTTCTCTTCACGCAATAGGCCAGCTGTGATGTGCGTGTCAGTCCTCTCTAAAATGGTGAAATAGGTCAGTATGCATGCAAAATTCTCCTATTAAAATTATTTATTTCAATAAAAAGGAAAAAGGGCAATTTTGTAAGCAATTTGGATGTCTTTTGCGAAAGTGTTAGTTGACGGAGCTGGATGTCCAATGGTTTAAATTCCAACAACGCAGAGGAAGGCCAAAGTGTGTTGTCAGATATGATGGTAAGTGTAGATATTGGGGTTTGTTATTTATTTCATTTTTTTGAAGTCATATTTAAAAATGAGAATACATTTTGTTTTTATGTAAGAATAAAGTCAGAAAAGTTTGTTTGATTAGAATAATTTATTAAAAGTGTTAGTATTTCCGAATCTTAATGTTTAAAGTATTACATTTAAATTTTAGCATGACTTATTAAGTTGTGACATGGTTGACCGTAATTATACATTATAATTATTGGTTTCAAGTGTTAATATTTCGACAGTAGCAAATTGAAGTGGAAAACGCGTAGCAAATTCATGTATGAATGTTATTAGTTTTAATCTCACATCCATATATTGACAATTTTAAAAGTACTTGAAAATTAATTGTATTTTGCAGGAAAGAGATGAAGTTAATGAGAAAGAAAAAGAGGGGAGGAAATAAATTGGGAGTTTGTTTCCACAACTACCGAGTATTTGGAGTTGGAGAGACGGAGTAATGAATGGTCTCTTCTCTTTTGTCATTTTCCCTATCCCCTCTGCCCCATCATCTGTCTTTCCTCTAAGTTAAACTACTACCACCACAGTAACTTAGTAAAGTAAGTAAGTAAAAGGTATAAAAAAACATACAGACCAGTGAACACAAAAAATGAGATCTTTCAAACTGATTACAAATTAACATCCGTCGTCTTTTTTTTACTTTCATTTACTTTACCAAATCACTGTAGCAGTAGTTTTGACTTTCACAAGATACGTGGTCAGATATAGATTAGGGGACGCGCATGGGACCGGATCAATCCGTTGCAAGAGTCAACGACAGTTGATGAAAATATATGACCAGGATCGGATGTGACTCCATTATTATTGGATCATCATGCACATCTCGAGCACATAGATCATTTGGACAACCGATCGGAAGAAGATGACGATGACGATGATCCGGTAGAAATATAGTAAAATGTACGGCGTAATTCGACAACAATCTCAAATTAAATTAAATGTGTCTTTGGACTGACAATAATTTTAAGTTTCAAATCTAGGAGCTAATTGCAAGTTCTCAAAATATTTGTACCAAATTATAATTTTTTACCGCGCATCGGGCCGCATTTGGGCCGCATTGAAATGGGCCCGTGGGGCCCACGAAATCCACGGACGTTTGAATTACAGGGGGAAACGAAAAAGTTCAAATTGCCACCATCTGCCTTACCGCGGCCTGGCGCGCGGTAATGCCACGGTAAGCCGCGGCCACGAGCGCGGTAAAGCCGTGATAAGCCGCGGCCGTGCGCACGGTAAGGCCGCGGCAAGCCCTTTAAACTAACTGTAACCCTTCTTCTTCTTCCTCCTCACACTTTCAGCCTCCCTCTCCTCCCTCTCATTCTCTAAACCACCGGCACACTTCCGCCAAAACTCGCACTCATCGGCGATTCCGGCCGATTTGGAGCGTTCCCGTGCCGTCCTACCACCAGAAAACTTCAGGTAAGCGTTTTTTCTTTGTTGTTTTTGAGTTTTTCGGCCTCCCTCTCATTTTCACTATTTTTGAGTCCTAACCTTCGGTTTTTCGTTTTTGCAGGTGCTCTTCATCCTCATTTGCATCTCCAACTCCATCCTCGTCACCAAAAAAGGAGGTAACTAATTTTAGAATTTTTCCTAATTTGTTTTCCGGCTTTTATTAATTAATTGTATTTAATTTGTTTGGTTTTAATTATTGGGTTGCATTTAGGTTGTGGTAAATACTAAATGTGTAGTTTTTATTTTTCTGTTATTTTTGGCATGATTATGAATTTTAGTGTTTTTAAAAATTTTATGTTATTTTAGTGTTTCTATTTTTCTGTTATTTAGTGTGTTTAAAAATTTTTATTGGGTTGCATTTAGGTTATTTTATGTTTCTAAAGATTTTGAAAAAATTTAGTGTCGAATTGCGAATTTTAAAATCATTTGGGGTGAAAATGAAATTTTTCCGAAACTTTGTGACTTAAAATGTAAATTTTAAAATTTCTGGGGATGTATCTACAAATGAAACTTTTCCAAAACTTTGGGGCTTCAAATGTAAATTTTAAAATCTTTGAGGATGTTTCTAAAAATTTTAGTGTCGAATTGCGAATTTTAAAATGAAAGTTTCGAAAAACTTTGGATTGAACTACAAATTTTGTAAAACTTTAGAACGAATTTCAAAATTTTGAAAACATTTGGGTGAAAATGAAACTTTTCCAAAACTTTGAGACTTCAAATGTAAATTTTAAAATCTTTGAGGATGTTTCTAAATTTTTTTCAAAATTTTAGTGTCGAATTGCGAATTTTAAAATCTTTCGGGCGAAAATGAAAGTTTCGAAAAACTTTGGATTGAACTGCAAATTTTGAAAAACTTTAGAGCGAATTTCAAAATTTTGAATACATTTGGGTGAAAATGATTCTTTTCCAAAACTTTGGGGCTTCAAATGTCAATTTTAAAATCTTTGGGGATGTTTCTAAATTTTTTTAACAATTTTAGTGTCGAATTGCGAATTTTAAAATCTTTCGGGGCGAAAATGAAAGTTTCGAAAAACTTTGAATTGAACTGCAAATTTTGAAAAACTTTAGAGCGAATTTCAAAATTTTGAAAACATTTGGGTGAAAATGAAACTTTTCCAAAACTTCGGGGCTTCAAATGTAATTTTAAGTGTCGAATTGCAAATTTTAAAAACTTATGTTAGTACTTATGCTCGTTTTTAAATGTTTCTAGTTATGGTGTCTACTCCTGATCCCCGAGATGGTTCAGGCCAGGATGAGTTCAAAATGACAAATGCTCACGAGACAAAAAGTTCGAAATTAACAAATGCGCACGAAATAATAAAAATGACAAAAGTTAACGAAATAACTAAATTAACAAAAGCACACGAAATAATAATAAAAAATTCATGAAAATAATTAAAGTCACAAAAGCGCATGAAAATGACACAAATTATGTAAAATAATGAAAGTGAGAAAAGTTACATAAAATAACAAAAATTGACGAAAAATACATAAAAATATTGACGAAAATCACATGAAAAGAAAATACGGAAAAACATCAAAAACCACAATTACCAATTAGTATTACTACAATCTAAATTACTACCTCGGACAAAATCGAGCGTCAACAGTTGGATAAAATTATACCAACGATGCAAATACCAACGAGTTAATACCAATGGGTAGACCAGTTGGTACTGCCATTTTCCAACGCGTTGGCTTGTTGGTACTGACCCTTGGTTTTCACCCAGTTTCTAGTAGTGAACACTCAATATTTATTTAATTTTGTGAAACTAATATAATTATTTCTTCACCATTTACACAAACAACTCTTACCAATTTATTTACCCTCAAATTGTTACACGAAATCTTCCTTCTCATCACTTCCCCACCAAAAGTTTAGAAATTAATGTTTTCCACGTCACAAAAACAAATTATACTACATTCGAACGTGGTATTTTGGGATAGAAATTAAGAAAGTCATCCAAAATTTAATAGCCTTAAAATTAAACAGCCCTTTCGAAACCTACAATTATTATATCAGTTACAAAAAAAATTCCATAAGGTTTGAAATCTTTGATTCCTTTCACCCTTAAGTTCGTTAATTAATTATTAACTTTTAAGGTAAAATTAGTTGTAAAGTTTACATAAATTTCTCTCAAGTGTTTCCAATTTTTTTACGGTTTTTTTTATGTAAGTAAAAAAGCTTTATTTCATAAATTTTGAAAAACTCATGTATTAGAATAGACAAATTTTGTTTTGGATTTTTCATTTTAAATTAATAGATTTCCAAAATTTAGGAAACAAAGTTTCTATTATTTATAAAGAGTAAAATCCGCGTACAGTCCCATTTTAAGTCTCGGCGACCTATTTTAGTCCCGTTTTAAGTATTTGACTCAGTCGAATCCCATTTTTTGAATTCGTGACCTAATGAGGTCCTTTCCGTCCACCCCTTCCGTTTTCTTGGACGGAAGGGTGTGAAATGTCGATTTTGCCCTTACTGTGTCTGACTTGGCAGCTGAGGTGGATATAAAATCCGAAAAATCCGAAAAAAGGAATAAAATCCGAAAAAAATCAGAAAAATCCAAAATAAAATCCAAAAAATCCGAAAAAATAGGAATTAAATCATATAAATAGGAATCATATAATTATATAATTATCATATAATTATATATCCGAAAAATCCGATAATAATTAAATAATCCGAAAAATCCAAAATAAAATCATATAATTATATAATTATCATATAATTATCATATAATTATATATCCGAAAAATCCGATAATAATTAAATAATCTGAAAAATCCAAAATAAAATCATATAATTATATAATTATCCGAAAAAGGGCAAGCAAAAGGTGGATATAAAATCCGAAAAATCCAAAAAAAAATCCAAAAAATCCAAAATAAAATCCAAAAAATCTGAAAAAATAGGAATTGAATCATATAAATAGGAATCATATAATTATATAATTATCATATAATTATATATCCAAAAAATCCGATAATAATTAAATAATCTGAAAAATCCAAAATAAAATTATATAATTATATAATTATCGGATTTTTCGGATATATAATTATTTTCTTCCATTTGAGGCTTGATTTCTTCCAAATGGTGGAGCTCCTCCAAATCTTATTCTCGATTTTATTTTGGATTTTTCGGATTATTTAATTATTATCGGATTTTTCGGATATATAATTATATGATAATTGTATGATAATTGTATAATTATATGATTTTATTTTGAATTTTTCAGATTATTAAATTATTATCGGATTTTTCGGATATATAATTATATGATAATTATATGATAATTATATAATTATATGATTTTATTTTGGATTTTTCGGATTATTTAATTATTATCGGATTTTTCGGATATATAATTATATGATAATTATATGATAATTATATAATTATATGATTTTATTTTGGATTTTTCGGATTATTTAATTATTATCGGATTTTCGGATATATAATTATATGATAATTATATAATTATATGATTCCTATTTATATGATTTAATTCCTATTTTTTCGGATTTTTTGGATTTTATTTTGGATTTTTCTGATTTTTTTCGGATTTTATTCCTTTTTTTCGGATTTTTCGGATTTTATATCCACCTCAGCTGCCAAGTCAGACACAGTAAGGGCAAAATCGACATTTCACGCCCTTCCGTCCAAGAAAACGGAAGGGGTGGACGGAAAGGACCTCATTAGGTCACGAATTCAAAAAATGGGATTCGACTGAGTCAAATACTTAAAACAGGACTAAAATAGGTCGTCGAGACTTAAAATGGGACTGTACGCGGATTTTACTCTATTTATAAATGAATTATGAACACATATTTTTTTATTAATGTGAGTATGGATTTTTTTTGTTTGAAGAATTAAAAGGACGTTTAATCATTTGAAAAATTTATGAAGGCTTTGTTGTGCTAGGTATATAAGATGCATGGGTTTTGTCATTAACACGGTGATACGTTAATTGAAATATTAGGGGGCTTCAAAGTTGGCCCAAAAGAGGTGAATTTTTTTTTTCACCCCCACAAACTCACCATGAATTTTCTTCTTTCTCATTTTAGGACCTATGGTGAGTTCTATAGAAGTGAATTTGGCCAAATTCACAATTGACGTGAGAATTCACAAACAAGAAACCCACTGACGCCGTCCACGCCCAAGCTCTCCTTCCCAACTTTACAGCCGCCGCCGCCGATACTCACCTTTCCTTCCCCGGTGTCGCCGACCACCAAGTTACACGAATTCACAGATTTGAAGATTTCCTCTGCCAACAACCAGATTTGAAGATTTCCTCTGCTACGGCGACTCTCACGGTCATCCGGCGCAATCTGCGCCTCCGGCGCCGCAGGCCCAGTCCAGAGCCGCCTGGAGCGCGGCATCTTCAGCATTGTTCTTGGCCACGCACCAGAGTTCCTGTTGCAGCAGCGCAGCGCCCAGCGCAGAGAGCGAGGACATAACCAGTAGGAAGAAGATTCGGCTAGGCACAGGCCCAATCATGGTCTGTGAGGGTGCTAGACTTTGAACTCGAAAGCTGGGGTTGTGGGGCGGTGGCGGGGACGGCTGGGGTTGAAAGTGGCGGCGGTGGCGGCGGTGGCTGGAGAGGAGGACGAGCCAAGGATGAACAAAGGAGATAATTGTGATGAGAATTCTGTACCAGTTGTGCAAGGTCTCAAAGTTGAGTTGGTGAATTAGAAAATCTAATTCACCATGATTTTCTACATAATGAGGTGAATTAGATTTCCCACAAATTTTAAGTTTGACACCCCCTATTGAATGCATTGGAAATAGGAAGAAAAAAAAACCTGTCCACTCACTCTAGTCACTGCGTTGCCTGCTCTTCTGCGGCCTAGTCTCCGTTTAATTTCTTCCGTCTATTTCAACGGATTACTTTTGGGGGTAGACCACCTAGAGTGTAAGCCACGCTTTTTCCGTGTGTGTCAGTGTGTGCGCCGCACGCGCAATAATGAAATGAAAAAAAATTAATGAAATGAAAAAAAAAACCAAACGTGAAAATCAGGTGAAGAGACTAAATTGAAAATATTGATAAAACTATAAAATCTATTTGATTAAAAAATACGAAATCACTGAACTATAAACATTACAGAAATTGTTGGAGGAAAAGACTAATAAAATATGGGTCTTAATTATAAGTATAAAAAATTAAATGATGAAGAGACTTGTACAGTGACGGAGCCAAGAATTTGAGGTTGAGGAATATTAGCTTCGTCCTCACTTTTTATTGTAATTTTTTATTTTCCATCTTTCAATAAAATATATTTTATTATTTCTATAATATTTTAGATATAAATTTACAATTTTTTTCAAATAATAATAATTTAATGTATCTGGTTTCTAAATAATTTAATATAGATAAAATGAATTCAAATGGATATCGCATGTCAAAATGTTGCACTAATAAAGCGACGGGAAAATATATAATAAGTCAATCACGAGTGACGGAACCAAAACAAGTTTTACAAAAAAAATGCTCTAAATTTTACACAAATATCACAAATTAATACATGTATAAAATACTCAAAATTCAACACGATATTCTTTGAGATTTCTAAAAGTTTACGTGAATGGAGTATTTAAACAATTAATTTAAATAATTGACTTTAAATATCTAAACATTCATGAAAAATATCATAGATTAAATACTATAAAACAACAAAAACAAAGTGTAGAATTATTTGGGAACGTATGGAGTATTTTTTAAATTCCTGTGGGAGTAAAGAATAATTAAATTATTAATTTTAAATTGATTGTTCCCCCCATAAAAAATAATTTAAAATTAATAATTTAATTATTCTTTACTCTCCTACTAGAATTTAAAAAATACTCCCTCCGTCCCCAAATAATTCTACACTTTGTTTTTGTTGTTTTACAGTATTTAATCTATGATTTGTTTTCATGAATGTTTAGATGTTTAAATATAATAATTTATATAGATATCATAATTTGAAGTATAAAATTTCTAAATGTATTTTTTATAAATTTTTAAATTTTTTATCTTTATTAAAATTTGAGTCAAACATTGAACTTTGAAACAGAGAAGTCAAAATGTAGAATTATTTGAAAACGGGTGGAGTATGTTTTTGTGCACTTTAAAAAAAGTCCAAAACACTTGGATTAGAATTTGGACATAATTGAATAATTCGGCGGGATGACACTTTCAATTGATTTTCACAAAGTGAAGGAGTAGTGGTGGGGAGAGAGAAAAAATGAACATTTAAATACATGGTTGTATTTGGACTGAGTTATGGATGAGTTAATAATTTATAGAATTAGATTGAGTTTGGTTGAATTTTAATTTTGACTAGGCTTTAATTTTATTGGGTTGAATAGAAGGGGTTAATGGATAAATTATTGCATTAATCTTAATATTATATACTATATACACTATACCCTCAAATTAATGGGGCTGGCAGCAACCTCCCCCTGCCAAAGCGTGGTTCCGTCTCTAGACTTGTAAAAAAGGACACGATGGATTGAATTGGAATGTTTAAAAAAGAGTAACATGAATAATCTAAAATAATGACTCATCTAAGGTGTTCTTTCCTAAAAAGTTTCACATATTTTCATCAGAAAAACTATATTAAATCAATGATTTTCTCATGTTCTCACAATTAAACATCAAATTTTTCAAATGCTTTATCAAAATCTCAAAATAATTAATTAAAAGAACACACTCCTAAAACAATGTTAAAGAAGATAAAAATATATTAAAAAATCATCATGAAAGACATATTCCACACAAGAAGTGTTAGATCCAACCCACTCTAGGAACAGTTACCAAATGCAAGATACACCAAAACCATCATGAAAGACATATTCCGCACAAGAAGTGTTAGATCCAACCCACAACTATAAAAAAAAGTTCTCCGATGCTTCTCACTTATACCTGTCTATGACTGATATAACATACAAGAACTGCACAGCTGCCCCAACAGCGAAGACAATGCCCCAAAAAATTTGTGCACACCAAAAACATAAGACGCTAACCACAGCAAGGTATGTTGTCAAAACGTGGACAGAAACCTTCATCATTTGGTTAGCACTCGAGCCAAGCAACAACAACCATGTCCAGCCAAGAAGGGTTCCAATCCCAGCAGCAACAGCGTACTTAGGCCAGTAAGTCTCGGTCAAACCATTATGATTATCCAAAATTCTACCGGTAAATCTATCGATGTTCAGCCTATCAGGTTTCTTAAACCTATTGAGCCCAAGAATGGTAAGTGCAAATCCTAAAGCACCCAAATGCAGTACAAATACCCCTAACCAGAAAACATCACGCCAATGACGCGACTCCGTTGAGAATTGTTGCGCCACATATATGCCTTGCCGGTTCCGCCCTACATTCTGAGCTCAAGCAAACAAGGGAAAAAAACACATTTGGGACACGAAATCAAAAGGGATTACCATAAATGTATCAGAATTACTAACCACAACCAGATAACTGAAAGCCCTAGGAAATCATACAACACAGTGCAGACCGAACACAGAATAACAAAACTGAAACAAACACAAAATACCCAGATCAAAAGTGAACCAAGTTGGAGTCTTTAGCGCCAAAGACCGAGTCTTTGCGTAGTAAACAACCGCAAAACAAAGTCAAATCAAGTAAAAGTGGCGATCAAGAAGAATTCAAAGGCATACCCGATCGGCAGCGGTGACGGGGGAGGAATCGGCGGAGGAGGATGCGTTAGAGTCAGACATGGTGGGGTTTAAAGAGGCAGATCACTTCAGAGCATGAGTTGAGACATTGAAGAAAGAAAGCATTGAAGGGTTGGGTAATGTAATGATGAAGGAAGGAGAAAAAGGTTAATAGAATGAGGGCGAACCAGGGAAGAGGCTATTTTTAATTTCTATAGACGACGAAATTGGAAACTCCGGCAAACAACAAAGTTTGAAGCTTTGGAAACGGTTGACGTTGTTTGTTCCCCTCTCTTCGACTTCTTTTGTTAACTGATCGACTCGGGAGGAAAGAGACGATACACGTAGATTTTTCCCTCAACCATTTGTCACGTGAAACAATTGAAGCTTTTTTTTTTTTTCTGAACGGCAATTGAAACTTTTTAAGATAGAAACCTTAGCCTAAAAGGGTATTTGTTATTGAAGTTAAGGAAATCTCCAAATGACACAAGTTTATTTTGAAGTAAGAATGTCACCAAAATTTTTATTGAAGGAATAAATTTACCATTGAATATTAATTTGTACCAGTTGACGTTTATGTGGCGTGCCACTGGGCGATTACGTGGACATTGAATGCATATTTTTATAAGGTTAATATTAGGGTGTTTCAAACTTAGGAGGGAGATGAATTTTCATGAGATGAGAAATTGAAGAATTCACCGTGGATTCTCGTGAGTTGAAAAAATAGGGGTGTCAAACTTAAAACACAGGGAAATCTAATTAGGGGACTTCAAACTTCATTTTGTAGAGGTGAGGATGAGGAGTGATTCACTTCCAAAATTCATGGTGATTCTTCAATTTTTCATCTACCTTTCTAAGTTTGAAACCCCCTAATATATATTTTTTCACTTCACGAAAATCCACGGTGAATTCTTCAATTTCTCACCTCATGAAAATATCTCCCCTCTTAAGTTTGAAACCCCTATTCACCCCATTCCCAAGAAAATCATGGTGAATTAGAAAATCTAATTCCCCAAACTCAACTTTGAGACCACTGCGCTCCTTGGCAGTTGGACTTTCCTTTCGGGTTCCAGGTTTGTTGTCCACCTCGAAGCTTTTCTCCGAAGCTGGACTGTTGTGGGCTCGGCCGCCTCTTCTTCTCGGGTTGATGGAGATACTCATCCAAGTCCTCGTCTCCGTTGTCTTCGTAATCGGAAGCACGAAAGAACGACTTGCAGTTGCTCTGTTTTTGGATTGGACATGTTCGAAGCTCACCATGGCTCTTGACCCTTGTAACATATAGAAATCCGACAAGATCGGATGACAACAGAACATCACAAAAGGTAGGTATGTAAACATAAATTATGACAAATCCGGACAAGGACGATGAGAAATTGATGCGAATCGGAACTTGGATAACGCCCTTTTCTCGCAAAAAAAAATCACTTTTGAGTCGTCTTCACGATTCACCAAACTCCGCCGGTGCCACCTCCGCCATCGTCGGAAAAGTCAAAGTCCTGCTATTAGAGCTGTTCCACTCCGCCGCCGCCGACAGCTCCGCCAGCCTCTACCATCTCTTCTCCAGTGGAAGTCCGCCCTGCTGCTGGCCGCCGCTCGCCGGATGTCCGCCGATTCCAAATGAGCATTTTCACGTGAATTGTGAATTTTGTTTTTTCACTTTTGAAGAACTCACCATAGGTCCGCATGTGAGAAAGAAGAAAATTCATGGTGAGTTTTTGGGGGTGAAAAAAAAAATTCACCTAAATTCCACTAAGTTTGACACCCCCTAATATATATTAGGGGGTTTCAAACTTAGGAGGGTAGATGAGAAATTGAAGAATCACCTGAATTCTCGTGAGGTGACAATAATAATATTTATAAACTATTTAGAAACTAGTGTTCATTTATTATTTGTATATAAATTATTAATCTTTAGTTATTAAAATATTGAAGAACAAAGATCATAGATTAAATGTTGAATTCCATTTTTTCACGATGAAAAACTGATTTTCACACCTCAAGTGCTTTTTGGAGGAGTGAAAAACTTCCAAAATCACCATGAATTTTGGAAGTAAACCACTCCTCATCCTCAACTCCACAAAATAAAGTTTGAAGCCCCCTATTTTAACTTCACTTAAAATTTGTAAAACTAACAATTTAACAATTGAATTGTGACAGATTTTAAGGTGAAGTTCAATATTAACTCTACAAAATGTACAGTCAATGTCCACGTAATCATCCAGTGACACTTCACATTAGTGCCAACTGAGACAAATTAAAGTTCAATGGAAAATATACCCATTCATTAAAATGTTGGTGACATTTTCCCTTTAAAATAAACTTCAATGTCAAATTAAGAGATTTCATAAACTTCAGTGGTAAACTTACCCTTTTACCCGAAACCTTATGCTCCACTTTAGCTCCTCACTTTTAGTACTAAGGCAGTTTGTGCAATTCAGCTAAATTGATTTTTTCTACAAACGATTACTCACTTCATCCCTAAAAAAATAGTGTGATGTTGTGAGATATTTAAATTATTTCTATAAATAACTTATTGAAAATATTTGGAAAAAATATATTTATAAACTACACACATTAATATATAATTTACATCTAAATTATTTGATTTTGTATATTAATTTATTGAAGAAATCCAATCATAAATTAAATATTGAAAAAGAAATACACCATTTTTAAGGGACATAGGTAGTACATCACAACGTTCTTCTCTTTATCGCAAGGGCTACCGCTAATATCAAATTTGCAAGGGGCATCTCCAAAAATAAATATCTCACTAAATCTAGCAATATCCGGAGCAAAATGGACTTGGTCTTGTCATGAAAAATTACAATTGGTGAGGGCCCAAAATATTTGGTGCCCCAAGGCCCAACTACCAAGCCTGACCAGTCAATGAAAGACTTCACATCCATCCTATGAAAGCAATGACACTTTTCATCATCCTAACAATGGACCCACACCTCTTTTCCTAAATCCCAATACTATAAATACCCTATTCAATACCCTTCACAATGGGACACTTTTGCTTACCTCATTTTACCTAATTAATTCCAAGCTGACCTCATATCCGTATACTGACTTGGGCGTCAGAGAATTGTAATAAGAAACTTGTAATAATCATGACACAAGCTTGGGTTTCGTACGGTTAGAGTAATGCAGCGCCTCCACATCGCGCCAAAACCCTAAAACCTTGAAGAGATTAAAAAAAAGCACCTAAGTTGATGAAGCCGGTGACACCTCCGGGAAAGTTGGGGCTTGAGAAAGTCCTAACAATCTCACCAATCTAATCCCAAGACTCGAGGGACGAATTAAAGGAGGATCCTTCCCGTGAGGAACCAGGTCCTTGGTCACTAATCCTCCGTCCCACAGAGGTCTCAAGATAGACTCGCGTTCTCTTTCTAGCCCGGTTCACAAAGTCACCCGAAATCAGGGCTTAGACGGCTTGTGTCCTCGGACTCGCCCCCGCTATCCCCATCTATCACCAGGATGTCGGGAATGCTAACCGGCCGAGGCCGTCCCACCAACAGATGGGTGCATTGGAGTGGGGCCTGAGACGGCGGCTCCAACCCACCTTCCTCGTAAGCTTCGGATTCCCCAATTGCTAGACCTATCGAATGCCCCTCATCATAACATCAGACGCAAAACATATCGGATTCACGACGGCCCACGAAAATAGTTAAATAGCATGAAACTGGACGTACTAGAACATAGAGGGACGGAGCAATCTCTCTCTCTCCTGGCAACACGAACGTGAAACAAATCAAACACTCCCCGCTGACATAACATCTCGAGGGCCACCACTTCGGCCTCGATCAAGGGGTAACGATTCAAATCGTTTGAAGCATGGAGACCCTTTGTGTTAATTGTCCCCCAAACGCCAGAAGCACCGGCCGAAAAGGCACTACAAACAAAGAAAAACCGCTCCTTCTAGTTCCGAAAATCGGAACTCGTCTAAGGAAGAATGTGAAAAAGGGGCACGAAATGATGTCGTAAGCCTCTTGCGCTCCCGGTCATGGCCAACTTGAAGAAGTGCACAAACAGAGGGGTCGAAAGAACAACCTCAGACGCTTTCGTGAGAAGCTGGAAGCCCACGATGCAATGCCAAGCGTTGGGGGAAAACTAACTGGGAGCTAGACCATATGTACGTAAGACCCCTCATTCAAACTCCCCTAGAGGCAATCTGAGACCCGCGTCCAAGTAAGCCATGTAAACGGAAACCTCCGCATCTACTAGGGTTTCGGCCCGTTCTAGAGGAGTCGGATGGTGTAGTAAAAAATCAGCAGGAATCTTGTAGGTCGCCATCACGGTTGCAAGTTCCTCCTTAGTTAGGAGAGATCGTGTGAGGACCTTTTGAAAATCGGATAAGAAATAAACGCAAACCCTTCCTCCTTTTTATAGACACATCGTAAAAGCTGAAAAGACAGGTGACATGACAAGCAATTAATGCAAGTGATTTTTAATAAGTCGTTACAATTTTTTTTGTCCTAGATCATTTGGGAACCAAAAAATGGTCTACATGAGATTCAAGTTCGTTGGTCAGTTAATTTCCAAGCGCCTTAAATTGGTACCACAAATTCTTTTTATTACTTTGTTTGATTTCTTTTTGGATTTTTATTTTAAAGAAAAGAGGTAAAATAAAAAATATCATATATAAAGGAAAATTAAAAAAATCAAAAGAGAGTGGGTAAAGCAAAACAAACAAAAAAAATGAATAAAAACGGTAAAATAACTAAGAAGAACGAGTAAAAAAAATAAATAAAAAGATTCAATCAACAACAATTTACATAGTTAATTGGAAATACAAACATGTTTAAAAAAAGAAAATCATAAAAGATACAACAACACAGTTAATTTGATAAATTAACAAACATTTTTTTTTAAAAAGTAGAAAGCCTGCTTAGACTTAGTGTCCAAACAATTAGTTTTTAATCCTATCAAGTGACTCACATGACAAGATGGAAAAGTTAGTGGCCCAAGTAATATAAGGTAAAATAGACAGGGACTAAGGAGTGAATTACCTGATTTTAGCTAATGAATAAAGAGAAAAAAACGAATACAGGGACGGAGGAGCTGCAGCCGGTTCCTTCGCGAGTTTGCACGTGTCGAGCCGGCTCGACGTGAAAACGATGTCTTCTGCAGGCGGCCTTGGTCGGAATCGGTGCGGCGACGATGGGGAGCGTGGCGGTAGAGGGGTGGTTGATTGAAGTCAGTGAAAGCAGATTCGAGTAAGTGAGTGGTGGAAGCGGGTCGGCAGGCTGTTGCTGATTTCTCCTCCGTCAGAGGCTGTCCGGCGACGTGGGATGGCTTGCTGGCGTCAAAGCGATGCCGCGGTGCTCAGGGAGGCTCAGGTTGACGACGAAAAGATGCGAGTGTGGGAAAACAAAACATTGTTTTTTCAGGAAAAATCTCAACTTTATTCCTTTACTATTGTCCTTATATTACTTAGGTCATTACTCTTTCATAAGTGTCATTTAAGTCATCTAACAAGTAACAAGTTTCAAAAGCTCCAAGTTTGGGCAGTATGCCTTAACTTTTTTTCTTGTTCATTTTTATAATATGTTTGTAGAAGATAGAAATAATACAGGATAATTATATACCTAGAAGTCTAGTCCTATTGGGCTAAGCCTAGTACTTATCTGTATAGAATTTCTACGTGTGTACGAGTAGGACTAGTTGTATTTGTATTTATACCTCAAGTAGGTTAATGAAAAGTTAAGCAGCTTCATCTCTTTTCTCTGGTTCGATTCTTTTCATGGTATTAGAGCTGCTGAATAGCAATTGATGGCTCTTTGCCATTTGACACTCATTGCACACTACTGTAACATTGCTTCCTTGATAGGGAAGCTTATTTTTGAAGAATAATCCTTGAAACTGTAGAGGATGATATTAGGATTAATTAATTAATCAATTAATTTATAAAACCCAAGATCATGTCAAATCATCAAGATTAAAATCCAAAATAAAGCCGGAATCATGCTTGGATCCATAGTGGAAGATTCAAGCAATGGGAGATGCGCTCTCTAATGAGGACCGAATGAGAAAAACCATAGCACGTATGATTTGGGGACCATAACCTATTTATATAGTTATGTATCTTTTATTTCAGCCCAACAAAAGTTACATTTTGGCCTCTACACATTAAAATATTCCACACCTTTATAAGATGACATGACCCAAAATCCAACTTTATTAGATCACTTTTAATTGGGCCAAACCTTATGATAGCAAATCTAATGCATAGTTATTTCACATATAAGGCCATATAAAAAATTCTAACAATCTCCCACTTAGGCTATATGTGTACCTTACAACTGTGCATTATAAACTAATGAGTACTCCTAAAAAAAGCTATCACCACCAAATCATCTTAGCCAATCCGTCCACTAATTATACCAACACAGGATCAAAGTGGCTTTCGCTACTTGTATCGTAGCTAAACCTATCAATGGTCATATGTATCAACATAATCAGATGACATGAATTAAGTGTGGATGTGTAGCGTGAAAATTACATGTAATGTGATCTCAACATGTCTATTTCCAACTGGTTCAACTTTAGTTAGAATAATCTCATCAAAATTCAGAGTGAATATAACCATAAACTTTATTTCTGTAAAACTTAACCATAATAATCCATAACCACAAAAGTGTCTAAAAATTCGAACATCCAAAAGTACAAACTTCCACTAGAACTGAATATCTTGAAGAGATATCACATCCATATGAGCAACATGCTCATGAAAGACTTGGGTGAGAATCCCTTAGTAAGCGGACCCGCAATCATGGAGTTTGTCCCAATGTGCTGAATAGACAACTGATCACTATGAATTCTTTCAATGACAACTCGAAACTTGATGTCTATATGTTTTGACTTTGACGAACTCGAGTTGTTTGCATATTGGACCGTCGAATTATTTTCACAAAATAACCCGGTGACAAAATTTCGGAGCCATATTATTATGCCCGTCCTCCCGGACGAGTCATATCTGAAAGGAATAAAAAGAATAATGACTGATTTGAAAGAAATAGAAAAGTTGAGGATTAAACTGGAAAATAGGAAGATGACTGAATTGAAACTGAGGTTTCTTTGAGAAGAACTAAAAGGAGTGAATTGATCAAACTAAAAATTGATGTATTACTTTGAGGAAAATAAGTGACTCGTGAAGTTAGTGACTTACTTGAAAAAGAAGGATGTGAGGTGGGGTTTATTTGCCCATAAGGTTAAGATTTGAAGACTAATCTATTATTAATTTATAAAAGCGAAGCATACAGAGGGATGTTTTCGTCTTTTCCTTTTTAGAGAATTCTCATGACGACACGTGTCCCTTTATTTTAGGAGTGTAGTGTAGTTGAGATGGCATTTTTCATTAATATAGAGTAGGGGTGAGGACAGTTAAGTAATAGAAAATGAACTGATTTGTTGCAACAAATCCGGATACAATCTGTAATATATGATCAGTTTAAATCCGAAAAGTTGAAATTCGAAATTCAATGATCAAATTTCGAAACTTTAAATTTCCCTCCAAAATTTTAAATTTCGAAATCAAATTTCGACCTGGAAAATAGAAGCGGCAAAAAAACGTTTTTCAAAATCTTTGGATGACCTAGATGTTCTACTATAAATACAATATTTCCGATACAATTTCTACAGCAACAATAATCAGAGGTGAGACAAAACAATGTCACAGGGAGCATCTCAAAATTCCATAAGCCGGCGGCTGAGCGAATTGGTTGATCAGCATGAGCTTCTGTACCGCAAAATCGAACTGATCCACACAGAGGTAATTTTTCATTTACAATTAAGTATGTTCAATCTACACAAAAGCGTATAAATAATAAAAAAACAATGTTGCAGGTTGTTAATATTCGCTGCAGACAGATGCGAATCTTCATATTAGAACAAATTAAGCAGCTATTGTTTGAGTTCAGGCTTCTCAACAGTCGTTTGGAGTTTATTAACAGAGAGGTTCGTGGTGATTATTCATATTCAAATCGTGAACGCTTAATAGAATACGATACCATACTAATGCGAATATAATATGCAGATAAATGAGGTGAGATACCAAAGGGCTGCAGTTAGAAGAGCTAGAAGGCGACTTTACAGTGAAGAGAACAATGTGGAAAGGATGGCGATAACACGACGTGTTCTTGCTTTTAATCCAGAAAGAGTTTTGGGGACGTCTACCAATGAACATACAGAAATAAATGAAGACTCCGCAACTACAAACCGAGATGAAGAAGCGTGAACATATTTCATGTTTTTCGTTTAAGAATAATAATAATGGATATCGATTCATTCATGGATCAGATTTACGAAGTAATAGTTTAGGATTTTTTTTGCTATTGATATATTAATATTTTTTTTGTTTTTCAATTGTGAAATTTTATCCTCATTCTGCTGCGTTAATTAAATTAATTACCTACTAAATTTCGGTAAGCCTTAACAGCTAATAAATTTCGGTAATAATAATGCGATAATAATTAATAGATTCATGGATCGGTTAGGAGAAAGTATAATCTGTAAAATACTCTCCTATAAAATTTGGAAAACTTTATCTCCTACTAAATAGATAAGATCTCTCATACTATATAAATATGTATAACACTAAACAAATTGAAACAGAACTCACAAATTCAAACAGGAACTCACAAATTGAAACTAATATGAACATCTCATTCAAAGATGTTCTCCTATACACCTCCAAAAAGTGGGTGTTGAGAAGCCAACCTATGGTTCTCATAGGTCCGATAGAGGTTACGAATCATCGTGGTTATACAACCACGCCAAATTCCCTTCCACGTTTGATACATTCGTCGAAGCTATCCAACAAGGACGAGAGGCCAACGAGGGTGCGGCGAAGGCAGTGCAGGACTGGCTCGAATCTGTGCATACAGTGAAAGTTACGGGCATGCACTACCAGTTGATGGAAGAGAGGGGTTTAGATTTCATCGACATGTTGGACATGATGCTGGCGATTGGCGAAGAAAATTCGAAACTTAAAGCAGAGATTAGAGAACTGAAGAAAGAGATCGAAACACTCAAAGGGAATTCGTCACCTCCAATGGTGACGAGGTCGGCTGCAAAGCGTGCTAGGGTGCAGGACTAATTTTCGGGTTACTGGGTCGACAGGGCATTAATTTTCGGCTTAATTTTAGGAATATTAGGGATATTTTGGATAATTATCAAATTGTTTCGGGATACTTAAGATATTTAGGAATTTTTTTCTGGATATTTAGGATATTTCATTGCGGATAGCTATGATATTTAGGATATGATTTGTTCTAGGAAATCTAGGTTATGATTTGTTATGGGATACTTTAATCCAGATATCGAATTATTTATGATAATTATCTCACATGAGAAATATGTTAAATAAATCAGTGTTTTACACGAAATAGACTTCCTATTCATGCCTAGCCTTATATAATCCTTCCCTATGTTAACAAGTCAGAGCCACTACAGCCAGCAAACTCTGTCGACATCAAATAGGTCCAACAACTAAGCGAAAGTATGTATCAACTATACCAAGCTAATTCTTATGATTCATCATTAATTGCTTTAAAACAAAAAATAATCTTCCTTGCAGATGCACGATTTCTCGATTTGCAATGTTGAAGTTCTTTCAGATCTAACAAAGGAACTGAAGTATGGGCGTCCTATTTACTGTCCCAAATTAAGTGACAGTGGCTTTTTTATGGGCAAGGTTCTTCTACTAGAGACACCAAACGAACGACCCATAGAAATTGTTTTACAAGGAGGATTCGGACAAGAAAAGAAGCAACGAGGGAGCTGCAAGGGCAGGAATTGATTACTTAACTGTAATGCACAATGTGGCCATTCACGATGTGAATTACGAAGCTCTTCAATTTTGGAAAACAGAATACGTGAAGTTGGAACAGACATTGAATGAAACAATAACAGAGAAGTTCGAACTTATGCGACAGATCAGAGAGCTGACAAAACGTAATTTGGCACTGGAGGCAGAGATTAGTGATTTGAATAACTAAGTTTGAAATTGTAAGCTCGTAAAGGCGTAATACTCTGTCTCAACCGAATTTTTATCTTAAGATTGTAATTTTCATCTTCTCCATAAAGAACACCAATGTGTTCCTAGAATTTTAACTAATGAGATATGTTTTCCATTTCTACTGATGAAACAATATTTAAATTAAAACAAATTATGAAAATTATTTAATACATTTGCTGATAAAACAACATTCTAAATAAATTTTTACCATCGGAGATGATGTTGAAAACGTAAATTGTTTTGAGTTAAATACAGTTTTGAATATATCATGACAGGGCAAATATAGGCATGCAATAAACAAATATTTTAAAATTGAACTTGAAAATGTTTTAAATAAATCATTTTAATAATACATTATATCAAAAAAACATTCTAGAAAATATACAATTAAATACATATTTCAAAAATGTTAAATTTACAAAAAAGTAAATAGCAAATGTTATAAGATTTAGTTAAAACGAATTATGATAATTATTTAATACATTTTATGAAAACAATCACTCTTAAAATATCGAGACATCAACGAAATTATAAGAAACACCACTTTTACGAAAAGAATCTACAAAGATAACAATCATAAGAATCGGATGTTGTAGTGTTTAAATAGGAGTCTATGAAATCTATAATGATTTTAGAAATACGTATCTAAACCTTAGGGTTTGTTTATTATATATAGATAAGCAAGAAACACTAAAACAAATTAACATATTTTTTGGAAAAATGGAGAACTTCTCCATAGATTTAAAATGAGCTTAACAGGCTAAGGAAGTTTCTTAAACTTCCTACGATGAGGTTCAGGCACCATCTCTCAGAAAGAAAATGGTACACGGTCATTATGGTAACATTGGAAGAGTTTGGGGATTCGTGGGCTTTCAGTTCAGAAGAAGGATTCAGCACAAGGAAGGCAGCTAATGAATCAGCAGCATTATCAGCAATTAGAGGAATTAAATACCTTTTCAAGATGGAAGTTCAAGACGTTAACTTTCTAGAGATGAAGCAGGAGAGGAACGAAAAGGAGGTTGCCCAACTAGCCGTTCACCATCTAATGGAGGAGCGAGATATTTTGTGGCAAGAGAACATCGAACTCCGGGATGCTTATGATGACATGCGGAAAAAGATTGCAACTTGTGAGGATGTGTTCGATGAGAATAAGGTTCTTAGAGGAGAGGTAGGGGCTTTGGAGTCCGAGATTGAAAACATGAAAACGCAGCTAAAGGTTGGTAAATGAAGACTCGATTTATTTTGTGGTAGTAAAGAATAAGGGGTACGGTTATCCTTGCTATTAGGATCTTGGTGTTCAAAGTTTATTATTTTGAAACTCTTATCTATGATTGTTGCTATCTAATGTTCAATGCTTATTCTGGCAAAACTCTTACCTACCATGTTTGTATAACTACAGCACTTTACAGGTTAGACGAGTTGGTAAAAACAATAGAGTGAAACCAAGATTGGAGAAATATATCGTGCCCTAAAGCGTTGTACTAGCGTGACTTGAACTCAAACAATAAAGCAAGCGTGCCCTAAATGATGATCTAGCGCCGAAATTAAAAATAAATTACATCAATACCTAACCCCAATAAGTCAAAACGCTTAAGGGCGAACATTTGTGCTATTGGAAATTAAATGCATAAAGTTAGAGTAGAAATTACAGTGTTGGAAGACTTTGTATATAAAAACTGAATTTTTTTCGCCCATCAACCCTATAAGGCTGATTAAGTAAAATGTGCATCAAAGATACAAGTAAGCCCATTAACCCTACTAAATAGAGAAGTTATGTGGAGAATGTTTAATGGTGGATCGACATTAAAACGAAAATCATACAGGCCCATTTGAACACAACTTTGTAAAAAAGGCCCATTCAATTGGTTGTTTTTCGAAAGAAACTATAAGGTAAGAGAAATGTTGGGAATTTACCTGGCTGCCAATGGATTACTGTAGGCCCACATCTAAGCCCAATTAAGCCCGCCTTTTATATTTTTTTACCTAAGACCCATCATTAATCGTTATTACAAGTTTGAAACAATGACAAAAGTTCATACTATGCAGTATCTGGACTTTTTGTGGCCCAAAAAACCCGAAATTAAGCCAACAATCAGAATATAATATGAAGTATTTGGACTTTTTTGTCCCAATATGGGCAATAAAATGAATTTATTAATATAACTAAAAAGATTTATTATAGCCCAAATTTGGCCCAAGCACAAATTCACAAACAGACAATTTAAAAATAAGTAAAAATACGATTATTGGCATGAATCAGAACATAATCCGGTTGTTACAATTCACAGTGTTTCGCGAAACATAGATATTGTTAAGTGATGTATCTTGAGAAATTAAGACTTCTAAATATTAGAAACCTAATAAAACTCAAACCCTAGATTTTTGTACGCGATTAACAAGGATTAACCTATATATGTACTTCGCTTTTCAGCCTTCGACTATTGATTTTGAGCACCGCACTAGGTATAATGTATCTAACTCTATTATTTTGTTATTAAACCTGCCATATCCTATTCAGTGTTTTCATCTCTAATTTTGTTTTAACATCTACAGGAAAGCATTACACCTTCAGAAGATCACTCAATTCAGGAAGCACACAGATAATCTTGGCATTAGAACAAGTAAGTCCCCTTTTACATACATCAATTATTTATCAAAGTTTTAGACATTATCAAACATAGCAGGCAGGGACTGATCAGGGTTAATCATTCAGGAAAGCAAGTATTTCAAGTCATGTTTCTAAAACCATCGAGTATAGCATACATTCTATAAAAAATTTTAACACATGTTTCAAGTCACGTTTTATCATTCAGGAAAGCAAGTATTTCAAGTCATGTTTTAAAATTATATCACAGATGAATCATTGTCTACGGTAAAAACTAAACCTAATCAATCATAAATGAATATTCAATCAAAGGAGTGGATCCATAACATAAAAATGAGTAATATGCTTTATAAGTCAGTAACTCCATGATAATAATAAATATGAAATCAAATAGCAGTATTAGTTCAGATACTATATGTTGACACCCAATTTTGTCTGGGATAGTATTTTAGGTTTCGTGATTTTCGATATTTTTCTGTATTTTTGTTTCATGTGATTTTTGTCAACATTTTATGTACTTTTCGTCATTTTCGTATTTTTAAGGACCTTTTTATTAATTACTTCGTGTGTTGTTATTAATTTCGTTACTTTGTTAACTTTTCGTCATTTTTTATTTCGTGTACTTTTGTTAATTTCGTTATTTTATGAATTTTTGTAATTTTTATCATTTTCACGTGCTTTTGTTAATTTTCGTTATTTCAAGAAAATTTGTCATTTTTATAATTTCATTTGATTTTACCAATTTTCATTATTTTTATGTACATTCTTTTTGTTTCCCTCTTTTTATTTTATTTTATTTATTTTTTTTGAGTAGTTTTATAATTAAAAAAAACAGAAAAAAAAGAAAAAAAGAAGAAAAGAGCAGGAGCTCCTCGTGTTCTTCCGCCTGCTCCGCCGACGCCATCTTCACGCCTCTCCTCATCCATCCATCAAAGTTGAATTCAAAAACTCTCATCATTGAAGAAATGCTCCTGTCAATCAAAGAAATCGGCTATAATTAGAGCCAAGAATTGAAGAACGGAGGAACCGGCTCGGTTTTTGTTCACCGGCGACAAATTCGTCCACCACCTCCCACCTCGCGCTACAGCCACCTCCGTCACCAACCACCACTCCCATCACCATCACGCCATCTCCAGCAACCCGAAGGTGCCCCTAGCTCCGCCCAAAACCGCCGGAAAACGAAGGAGAATCGAAGAAAAAACGGCCGACGTTCCTCCACCTCCACTTACCTCTCCAGCCATTTTCGTCCCGAAAATCCACCACCATTAGCACCACCCCGACGAGAGGAAGCCAGAACACCATCCCAAGTTGCCGGAAAAGCCCTGACGAGGAGAAATCGGCGAAAAACCGTCCCAACAGTTTCACGTTTAACAGCCTCGACTCAGCGCTCCGGCCATCCTCGCCGCTGGAAAATTGCCGGAAACCACCCTCCGGTCGCTGACACATCTCCCCGACCCAAGTCCGCAGCCGGAAGTCAAGCTCCACCGCCGGCCGCCGTCAGCTCCGCCGCCTGGTTCGCGAAACGCGAAGAAGAAGCTGCTGCAACATTTGTTTTAGTTTTTGGTAAAATGACAACTGCAGTCCTTGTCCCTTTAATTCACCCCTATTTCACTTAAACCCCATATTTAGTCACAGTATCATTCAAGCCACTTTTCAAGTTTAAAACTCGACACTTTGGGCACTAGGCCTAAACCTTTTGTGTTTTTAGTTAATATTTTTGGTATTATGACAATCTAAATCGTTTTTAACTTTATTTTCAAGATATTTTGAGTTTAATTAGCCATGTAAATTATTAATAATTATTTTCTTTTCTTTTATTTTTGGTGTGATTATTTGTCTTTCTCTTTTTCTTAAAATCTAGCAAAAATCTATAAAGAACTGTGGTACCAATTTTGGGCGTACGAAAATTAACCATTTTTGTACGTAACTGACAAACGAATCCAGATCTCTCGTAGACCATTTTCAGGTTTCCAATCGACCTAGGAAAAAGATTGGTGGCGACTCCTGAGGAAAACCACGTCGCTACAGATGGCGACTCACTGGGAATCTGTCCGCCACAAAAGGGGTTTGTTTTTTTTATTTATTTGCTTGATTTTACCTTTTTTTATTGTGTTTCCATTGTACATATTTTAATTCACATTCTCAGACATACACACACAAAGCATGCATTTCGAGCTCCCTACCCGAGCTCTTCGTAACCCATTTTTGCAGATACCAGGAAATGCTAGTTGTGTGTGACAATAGTCACCGCACATTCTATAGACCGTAGTGGTTAGTAGCGTTGTTCGGGTGTGGCGTTAGTCACCCAATGGAACCGCGAAAGCTGCGACTCAATTAATCCTTCCTTACATAACCCTCGTGGGTAAGGGTGGGCCTTTCTAGTTCGATAGAACTTAGTAAAAGGGATTCGGGAACCTACCATTGGCCTCATTCTTTCAAAAGCCACATTTGCATATAATGACCATAGATCATTCCTCTAAGCTTAACCATGACAAGACACATTATGATACTAATTTGTGTATATGTGAATTTTTTTTTTACTTGATGTTGTAATGCAACTAACAGTGTTCTTTTATTTTCTCTCTCGCATTTGCGTAAAACAAACATCATCCTCATGTAAATATTCTTGTTCTTATAATACTCAGCTTTTAAGTACATAATTAATGTTTCCTTTCTCTTTATACTTGTACATTTTTGTATATACCATTTGTACAAATTGTTGCTCTTTTTCTTTTTGATAACATTCACATACATCATTTTTTTTCAATTATCAATGACACAATTATTCATCGATCATGCATTTGGTCATTTCTTTTCCACACATGTCACTGTACATTTTCATTCATACACAAATAAAAACATCTTGCAAAAAGAGAAGTGGACATCAAGGAGTTTGAGGACAATTTTATGATGTGATGAAAAACTGATGACCCCCATTTGTGACATGGAAAAAACAATTTCTCACAAGTCGTCTTTAAGCTCTGTCTAATACGTTGATCAATACAAATTGATGAATAATTGGAGAAATCTTTGAATTTTTACTCGAATCTTTGAGAGCTTGCCAAAATAAATTGAAAGTTAAAGTTACCTAGATTTAGTCCAAAATCTAGAGTACAGTCTTTGTTGCAATGGACCTCTGTTATTCTTTATCTTGAAATAAGAAGGGGTAAATGTGCACTTTGGCATCCTTAAGAAAAATACCACACCACAGTTCAAGCATTCTCTCCTTTATTTCAAGAATCATTCACCAAGCCACAACATAAACAATGTCACTGATGAGCTAAAAGGAGGACTCAATAGTGGTTATCTCGAAAGCATTGCTAAATCTTATGGGAACAATTTCGATGAGGCCCTTCAATTTCTGTCACGGGATTCTTATTCGAAGAAAGTTTGTCTCGATCTACTTCAGCAAGGTTCTTTCAGAGCATCAGAAGGATCATTCATCTAAAAAAGGAAAATTCTCCCCAAAGAAAAGAGACACCATCCATAAAAAAGATGGTAGGCGTGAGAACGAAAGAACATTTCAGATCATCGCTACATTACCAAGGTCGAGATCAAGTCAAGTTCCATACAACTCTTCAAGTCCCGAGGTTGGATCAAAGGTCACGATGCCTTCAAGACATCAATACCCATGGCTCACAAAAATGGAGAAAATAGAAAAAGTGGTCAATGTAAATTCTATTCCGCTGTCTTTAGCTAGAAATGGCTGAAGTTACGAGTAGTGCTAGTAGCCATTTGTCTTAGCATTTTAGTCGAGTAATCGGGCGTAGGTAGCAACCACTATTTACGCCGCATGAAAATGACTAAAAAACGCAAGTCAAACAAGGTCCGACCCAAAAAAAAGAGAGAAGAAAAAGAAAAAAAGAGTCATGGAGTCTAAACTGAAAACCTGCAAAGGCGGTTTAGAGAGAAGGCACAATTTGAAGCAGTTTTCACTAGCTCAACGACCTGGGGGCAACTCACATCTCAAGCACTATCAACCACACTTTTCAAGTATCCGAGTAGCAGTGTAACACATCATGACAGTTGGGGGGCAACAAAGAAATCTCAAGCAGTATCAACCAATTCTCAAGTTTCTCAAGAACAATTACGCGCATCATCACAGTTGGGGGGCAACATTTTAAGTTCGTTCTCATTGGATAAGGCGATGATTTTGAGATTGGCACTATCAAGATCTGCAAAGAAGTCAATTCGCTCATCAGTGACTTTACCAAGCCACCTTTCGCCTGAACTACTCTACTTTTCATCAGCTCATATCAATGGATGCCATTTACCTTAAAGAATCATTCAGATGATATCCATTCTTCACCTTAACCTCCACATAAGACGATCCTTCATACAAGGAAGCCTTTTGTCCACTCTCGCACATTCTACTTCTTCAAGTTGAAAAGGGGAAGAATAACAGATTTTTTTAACACAAAGATCATCATGTATCTTGTCAAGCTCTACAAATTGATAAGAGTTTTCTTTTAAGGACCAACCATTAAACATTAATGAGTATCGATCTTACGGCAGACATGGTTTAAAGATTCTTGTTGAGAATATGTAATTTTGTGACCAAAACAGGGGGGCAAATAGATCATTCACTCATATAATTGTTCTCAAGGGCAAAGGAGTCCACGAATGGAAAACATTTTTTCGACGATGAGGTAAGATCACTTCAGACAAGATGAATGAACATTCATGGAGCAAGTTGGGTTAAGACTTGTACATCTACCATGTATCATAGACTTTAATCGAAGATCTCCATCATTGGTTTTTAATCGAAGACCATTCTGATTTTTGAAAGTGTTGTGAATAACTAAAAACATCAAGCATATTCAAAGTCACGATTCATGCATCATACACATTGTCACCATCCATTTTCAAAGGCAGGTTTTCAAGGAGACATCAATCAATCAATCAATCTATCATTCATCTTACTTTTTCCGAGCATTGGGAAGGTTCTCAATCTCGCGTCTTTGGGGTAGGAAGGTTCCTTAACCTCGAATAGTGGGAAGGTTTCCGCTATTCAATTCAATAGGATGGTTCTTATTGAGAGAAGCAAGGAAGGTTCCTTCGCTTCACGAATAATGAGAGAGTTCTTGTTATTCGATTTCAATCAATCAGTTAATCAATCAGTCAGTCATCCATTTTTTGAGCATTGGGAAGGTTCTCAATCTCGAATTACCGAAGTAAGGAAGGTTCCTTCGCTTCACGAATAACGAGAAAATTCTTGTTATTCATTCATTCAATCAGTCATTCATCTCACTTTTGCCGAGCATTGGGAAGGTTCTCAATCTCGCATCTCTGGGGTAGGGGAGGTTCCTTAATCTCGAATAGTGGAAAGGTTTCCGCTATTTAACTCAATAGGAAGGTTCTTATTGAGAGCGAAGGAAAGAAAGGTTTCTTTCCTTCACAAATAATGAGAAGGTTCTCATTATCATAACACTGGAGGCAAAGAAGGTTCTTTAGCCTCGAATAGTGGGAGAGTTTTCACTATTCAACCCGATTGGAAGGTTCTTGTCGGGAGGAGCAAGGAAAATTCCTTCGCTTCGGGAAGGTAAGAAATATTTCTTCCTTTCACGAATAACGGGAAAGTTCTTGTTATTCGCCGGACAAAATTCGGAGTCATCCTACTTTGCATGCTCCATGTTCCATGAATCATGCAAAGGGGGGCAGCTGTTGACACCCAATTTTGTCCGGGATAGTATTTTAGGTTTCGTGATTTTCGATATTTTTCTGTATTTTTTGTTTCATGTGATTTTTGTCAACATTTTATGTACTTTTCGTCATTTTCGTATTTTTAAGGAACTTTTTATTAATTACTTCGTGTGCTGTTATTAATTTCGTTACTTTGTTAACTTTTCGTCATTTTTATTTCGTGTACTTTTGTTAATTTCGTTATTTTATGAATTTCTGTAATTTTTATCATTTTCACGTGCTTTTGTTAATTTTCGTTATTTCAAGAAAATTTGTCATTTTTATAATTTCATTTGATTTTACCAATTTTCATTATTTTTATGTACATTCTTTTTGTTTCCCTCTTTTTATTTTATTTTATTTATTTTTTTTTGAGTAGTTTTATAATTAAAAAAACAGAAAAAAAAAGAAAAAAAGAAGAAAAGAGCAGGAGCTCCTCGTGTTCTTCCGCCTGCTCCGCCGACGCCATCTTCACGCCTCTCCTCATCCATCCATCAAAGTTGAATTCAAAAACTCTCATCATTGAAGAAAAGCTCCTGTCAATCAAAGAAATCGGCTATAAATAGAGCCAAGAATTGAAGAACGGGGGGGAGCTCGGTTTTTGTTCACCGGCGACAAATTCGTCCACCACCTCCCACCTCGCGCTACAGCCACCTCCGTCACCAACCACCACTCCCATCACCATCACGCCATCTCCAGCAACCCGAAGGTGCCCCTAGCTCCGCCCAAAACCGCCGGAAAACGAAGGAGAATCGAAGAAAAAACGGCCGACGTTCCTCCACCTCCACTTACCTCTCCAGCCATTTTCGTCCCGAAAATCCACCACCATTAGCACCACCCCGACGAGAGGAAGCCAGAACACCATCCCAAGTTGCCGGAAAAGCCCTGACGAGGGAGAAACCGGCGAAAAACCGTCCCAACGGTTTCACGTTTAACAGCCTCGACTCGGCGTTCCGGCCATCTTTTCCGCCGGAAAATTGCCGGAAACCACCCTCCGGTCGACGGCGCACCTCCCCGACCCAGGTCCGCCGCCGGAAGTCAAGCTCCACCGCCGGCCGCCGTCAGCTCCGCCGCCTGGTTCGCGTTTCACGAAGAAGAAGCTGCTGCAGCATTTTTTTTAGTTTTGGTAAAATGACAACTGCAGTCCTTGTCCCTTTAATTCACCCCCTATTTCACTTAAACCCCCATATTTAGTCACAGTATCATTCAAGCCACTTTTCAAGTTTAAAACTCGACACTTTGGGCACTAGGCCTAAACCTTTTGTGTTTTTAGTTAATATTTTTGGTATTATGACAATCTAAATCGTTTTTAACTTTATTTTCAAGATATTTTGAGTTTAATTAGCCATGTAAATTATTAATAATTATTTTCTTTTCTTTTATTTTTGGTGTGATTATTTGTCTTTCTCTTTTTCTTAAAATCAAGCAAAAATCTAAAAAGAACCTGTGGTACCAATTTTGGGCGTACGAAAATTAACCATTTTTGTACGTAACTGACAAACGAATCCAGATCTCTCGTAGACCATTTTCAGGTTTCCAATCGACCTAGGAAAAAGATTGGTGGCGACTCCTGAGGAAAACCACGTTGCTACACTATAATTTTCATATCCGAAAAAACAAATAATTCAAAACATAAGCTTATCACTCCAGTATTTGCATTTCAGATCACAGAAGAATCATGGTTCAGGGTAAAATCTAAAACTAATCAATCATAAATGAATATTCAATCAAAAGAGTGGATCCATAACATAAAAAATGAGTAATATGCTTTATAAGTCAGTAACTCCATGATAATAATAAAGCTTTTTTGTTTATTGCATACACCAAATTCTTAATAAAAGAAAACAGTTAAAGATAGTACATACAGAGGGATGTTTAGGGTAAAATACTAAAACTAATCATGGTTTAGGGTAAATACTAAAACAGTTAAAGATTGTACTCCAGCATTTGCATTTCAGATTACAGCAGAATCATGGTTTAGGGTAAATACTAAAACTAATCAATCATAAATGAATATTCAATCATAAGATGGCAGAGTGAGAAAAAAATTATAAAGAGAAGAAAAACATAATGGAACAATACGAGCAACACATGCAACAGTACTAACAAACCAGTAATCTCAGCAATACATGGAACAATACTGATATAAAAGTTGACATTACCTTTTGATTGTAAATCGCTCACGCAGTTGTACATGTAAAGTTTCTAAAGATCTGAAAAGAGATTTACATTTGAAAGCAAATCATCCAGAACCAAATGTCTTTGAAACATATAAAAGTTGCATATCAAACCGAAATGTTTTTGATACATGCTTTATGGAGAGAAAAATTTCATAAAGTTAATCGATTAATAGCGGATCCGTTGTATTTTTTAAAGAACAGATAACGATCAAAAAGATTTTCGACAAACATTTGTTAATAGTTTTAAAAACGTTAAAAGAAAAGTATAAACCAGGTAAACAGGGGAACATAAGTTTATGGATAAAAAGATTTATGTACACCACCGTGAACGGCGCCTGCAAAACATGGATTCGCGGCGGCCAGACAACGGTATTCCATCTAGGCGGCGGTTAATGTGTATATATGAGATAGGAAGAGAAGAAGCGGTAAGAACATGATGAATTTCTACCGAGAGAGAAAGAGAGATACAGAGAGAGAGATACCGAGAGAGAGAGAGACCGTTCCGCCGCCATCGGAAGGTGCCGGAAAACATCATTTCACGGCGGATCTTGACAAGAATCCATATATACGGCTGTAAAATGTATCTCAAAAAATCAATCGGTAAGAACATGTTGAAGTTCTACCGAGAGAGATAGAGAGATACAGAGAGAGAGAGATACCGAGAGAGAGAGAGAGAGAGAGAGAGACCGTTCCGCCGCCATCGGAAGGCGCCGGAAAACACCTTTTCACGGCGGATCTTCGACAAGAATCCATATATACGGCTGTATGATGTATCTCAAGAATCAATCGGTAAGAACATGATGAAGTTCAACCGAGAGAGACGAGAGAGAGACCGAGAGAGACGAGAGAGAGACCGAGAGCTGCGGCTCGTATTTCGGAAATTAGGGTTAGAACCGTGTAGGTTTCGGACTCCTTGGGGTATTTATAGGAGGCGAATGGGTTAGGGTTAAAATGGGTTAGGGTTTGGTTTGGGTTTGGGCTTGGGTGTGGGCTTCATTTTGGGCTGCGATTTCGGGAATATTAACCGAATAAAATGGGCTACAATGTTGGGCTACGGGTTAGGGTTTGGTTTTGGGTTTGGGTTTAACAAGTTGTTTAACATTTGGTTTAAAAAATTATTTAGGAAAGGTTTCTGAAAATATATAAACACTATAATTTCTTAATATTTCTAACATCCAATTATTCAAATTTATATTGTGATGGTGTACGTTTTGTTTGTGTATTGTTTCCTATTTTATAATATGAGTGATATATTTATAGTGTTATTTTGTTTAATAGAAAATTGTTAATTTACTATATATGTATATATAACAGTTAATGGGTGTTACCTTTTAGATTTTTATAGAGTGTCTCGCCCTTTTATATCAATTTGTTTAACATTTGTGTATATCAAGTTGTTTAACATTTGGTTTAAAAAATTATTTAGGAAAAGTTTCTGAAAATATATAAACACTATAATTTCTTAATATTTCTAACATCCAATTATTCAAATTTATACTGTGATGGTGTACGTTTTGTTTGTGTATTGTATCCTATTTTATAATATGAGTGATATATTTATAGTGTTATTTTGTTTAATAGAAAATTGTTAATTTACTATATATGTATATATAACAGTTAATGGGTGTCCGCGCTTTATAGTGGATTATCTATTACATATTTTAAATTTTAATAAAACAGTTTAGAAATATGTTAGCAGTTTGACAAAATTATCCTTAAAAATAGCAAGAAAATGAAAAATACTTACTCTATTCCCCAAATTTATGAGGAAGTAATTATTAGCTAATAAGAGTAATTGAATAATTTAGATAATATTTAAATAATTTCATATTGTTTTGAATAGATTTCTTCTAAACAAAATCATATGTATAGTTAAAAAAATAATATATATTATTCTTTTGTATTTATGGATGAATAGATTATCGACGTCAGTTATTGCTATAATATTGTCAATTATTTGATTATTTGATGCTATTGGTTTGTTGTTCCTTTCGTTCAAACATGTTTGAATATTCAATTATTTTTGAATAATGTAGTGATTTGTGTATTTAAAGTTTTATATTTTTGTTTTTCAGAATGCATCAGAACGTGTTAATCTCTATTTGTCGTCAATAATATATCGAGGTATCTGTTACTTTTTTGATTTCTTGCATGTTATTAACAAAATGCCAAAAAGTAAAGATGGTATTAGAAACACATATAGGCTATATGTTAGATTACATAAATATTATATATCATTTTTACATAAATATTATATATCATTTTTACATAAATATTATATATCATTTTTATAATTACATAAATATTATTTTATAATTATGTTATCATTTTTAGTGAGTAATTTGTTTTATTCATTATATATCATGTTAGTCGGTAGGTAATGGATTCATGGGAAAGAAGAGCATTTCGCATGAAAATTATGCGAGAGCGGTTACCTATTAGACCCCAACGACACATTGTCAATACCGGAAACCGTCAATGTGTCACAAAAGATAGGCCTCGTGCATTTGTCGCTTCATATCTTAACACCCATGCATTGAATGTGGGTAACGGATCCACTATTCCGAACTCTGCTCAAACTTATGGGATTGACAAAAATCAAATATCAAATGATATTTCTATGAGCACACCCCAACTATTAACCAGAAGGCCCTTACTAGATGTTACAAACCAGTGTTCACCGCTTACTTCAACAGTCTCACTCTCTTCATCAAGCAGAACTGTACAAGTTTCGCGTGTCACTGATGGACATGAACGTGCACCGTTGGTGAGTAGTCTACAGAGATGTAGCGCCCGTTCAAATCCTCACTAAATAAATATACTCAACCGTCATCTAATAATGTTCGGTTGAGTACAAATTTGTCCTCAAATGAAAATCAGCTACTTACCCCAACGTCATATAGACCCGGACGTTGTTTGATGATTATTCAAGCGAGTTCATAGATTGCTATGTCAGCGTAGTTGATTCAACTACTAGCATTGGAAGGTTATCATGTGTCACATGTGCGGACGGAAGTTTTCCGTTCTCAAACAACACGTGCGATATTGGGAGTCATCGGGAGGGCACCAAAATATTTCAAAAAGGGCGAGACACTCTATACCAGAAATCCAACCCATCTCATTCCAAAACCTCGATACACTTGAAGATATTGTTGAAGGTACGCATTTGAAGTATTAGTTCATCCATGTCCGTTGATTACATCTTTAAGCTAACCTTCGTAACTATGGCGATTCAATTCTATCAGAGTCATCCGACGAGGAAGATGCTGTTCATTTTCATGTCTCTACTAATGTGAACAGTAAGATGTGCTTCTGTTCATTATCTTATTAGCAAAATTGATGGATTTTGGTAAAATCATTATATTAGTCAACGTCTTTTTGTAGGGAGAGTTACTGAGATGCAGAACATAGTGACACCAGATTATGTTTGTACAAATACAAATTGTCGTTCTATTGTTTGGAGATTGAGAGGAGCGTTCGCTCAAGTGAGCAGCGAAATCCTAAATTCTCGATATCTTTGTAATAATGGGAAAATACGATTGCCATTTGAGAGAACGCCACCAACGCGTTTCTTCAGCGGTTATTAAATTCTAAAGGAGACAACTTTGTCTAAGTACTTTCGACGTCACATTCGGGAGTTCAACGATCGATTTTCGTTCACATCAACCGGGGACATATTGACAATCATATAAATGATGGTAATGGACCATACATTTTTAAATCTAAAAGGGAGAATCATCATACTATTGGTTCTTTATTACCATCAAGTAATGATCGACCCGTTTTGCTCAATTGTATATTTTTGATACGAGCACGAGACAGAAAACCGAATGACGAGTTTTGGTGATGGGCAAATTAAGGATATGGATAGAGAAATTGTTGATGGGTTAACGCATATGTTTGATCGGACTAATGTTCTTGTGCGGGAATTCGAAGGGTACGTGATATGCATAGGGAATATAATAACGTCCCTGTTAAATTGAGGTTACTTTCCACACGCTCTAATGATGGCCGAAGGTACAACTTACCAACATCAAGGGATGTAGCTGCTCTTACCGTGGGTTTAGATGAGGAACAAGGTAATAAGTGTGATATCATTGTGTTCACTAGAGATCATGGTCCTCAGAGAATACATGTGTTGCATCCTCAGTTGATGACACTTCATTTCCTGTACTATTTCCATATGGAGCGAGATGGTTATCGCGATGACATTAAGCATGTTGATGGTTCGGTGTGAATCTCGTAATAGAGTTACAATGCGTGAGTTCTATGCTTTTCATTACATAACCGTCAATCTGTATATTCGATCATTCAAAGGGGAGGTAGGTTATTTCAGCAATACGTCGTTTATGCGTATAGTTGTATTCTTGAGGAGCGATTCCTTTATCGAGGAATAATCAAGCTCGGTTTCGTTGTGAGGTATTATGTGGGTTACAAGATGCGTTGGAGTCGTGGTGATACGGAGGGTTCACACCTTTGGGAGACCACTGTATATTACCATCATCTTTCACGGGCGGTCCGCGGTATATGATGCAGAACTATCAAGATGCAATGGCTATATGCAGGTGGCTCGGACATCCCGATTTGTTTATAACGATGACTTGTAATCCGAAATGGAGTGAAATAGTGGAATTCACCAAATTAATTCCAGGACAAGTCCCTGATGACAGGCCAGATATCGGTGTTCGTGTGTTCGAGATGAAGTTGTACTCATTGTTGAAAGATATCACAAAAGGCGCAATGTTTGGTCGATCCATGGGAGGTAATGTATCTAATTTATGGTAAATTATCATTTGTTATCTTAATGACCATACCAAACAGTTCATCGCTAACATTTAAATTGTTATGCAGTGATTGTCACAATAGAATTCCAAAAAAGAGGTCTGCCACATGCACATATTGCGCTATTTCTTCATCGAGATGATAGGATTGATGAGCCTCAGAAGATAGATCAATTCATATCAGTCGAGCTTCCTAATAGAAATCGTTATCCGCTTGCATATGAAGCTGTTTCAAAACATATGATGCATGGGCCGTGTGGAAATGCGAATCCGAAATGTCCTTGCATGATTGATAAGAAGTGCTCAAAAGCGTTATCCACGCACCTTGCGAAGCACACTTCACTTTCACGGGATGGATATCCGTTATACGACGTCGAAAAACAAAGTATACCGTGAACAAAAATGGCGCAGAGCTTGATAATGCATGGGTGGTTCCACACAATGTGGATTTAGTACTTAAGTACGACTGTCACGTATGCGTGGAAAAGACAAACAGGGATATGTGCATCAAGTATCTATGCAAATACATGCATAAAGGAGAAGACAGGTCTACAGTTGTTATTGAGAGTGGGAATGGGAGAGATCGTTCTGGAAATGGATCCAGTAAAGCTCCGGTAGATGAGATTAAGCAGTATTTGGATTGTCGTTATATTTCTGCTTCGGAGGCATGTTGGCGGATTTTCGGTTTTTCATCCATAAGCATGATCTACCTGTTGAGAGGTTGACATTTCATCTCCCTAACGAGCGAGTGTTGTGTTTCGAGGAGGATTGATCTTCACAAAGTGTTATACAAAGGCATAGTGAAAGTCAAACACGGTTTACGCATGGATGGAGTGTAACAGAACGACGCATATGCCCGGCAGTTCACGTATGTTGAGTTCCCTCAACACTATGTGTGGAACAAAAGAGACAAAAAGTGGACTCGCCGTATTAGAGGTTTAAGCGTAGGTAGGATGTATTTTACCCATCCAACTGCCGGGAGAGATACTACCTTCGTATGTTGCTAAATGTTGTCAAAGGGCCGAGATCATATGAAGAATTACAAACGGTGAATGGTTCTCTCCACGACACATATCGAGATGCATGTTTCGCGATGGGGTTGCTTGAAGGGGATGGTGAGTGGCATGAGTTATTGCGCGAAGCTTCTCATTGGGCAATGCCAAGTAGCTTGCGTGAACTTTTTGTAACGATGCTTTTGTTTTGTCAAGTATCTCGAACCTCTGATGCTGTGGGAGAAACACCGCGAGATGTTGGCTGATGACATTTTACTCATTGAACGTCAAAGCGTAACTCACATGACCTTGTGTTATCGGATGACGAGAGATTTAACTATGCCCTTTATGAAATAGAGAAAATAATGAATAGATTGGGTCGGTCTTTAAAAGAGATTGAGGGCATGCCTTATCCCGACATCGAGTCATTGGTCATTGAGGAGAATTCCTTGATTATTGAGGAGCTTAATTACGATAGGCGTGCATTGTTGGTTGAGCATGAGTCTCTTTTTTCTGGATTGAATGAAGTTCAAAGAATCGTGTATGATCAAGTCATAGCATCAACGCATTCTCGAACCGGCGGTTTTTTCTTTGTTTATGGTAGTGGGGTACCAGTAAAACTTACATGTGGAAAACTATTTTGGCACGCCTACGAGCGAGAGGGTAAGATAGCTATAGCTGTTGCTACTTCGGGATTGCCGCATTACTTCTAGCCGGAGGTAAGGCTGCGCACTCACGGTTTAAGATCCCTCTTGTGCTTGATAAGGATTCTTTTCTCAATATTAAGCGTTCAAGTCCATCGGCCGAAGTGATATGTCGAGCATCATTGATTATCGGGATGAGGCTCCCATGGCACATCGACACGCGTTGAAGCTATGGATCGTTCTTTGCGTGATTTAATGATTGTGTTTGACCGGAAGTGGAAATAAGGTTTTGGGGTAAAGCGGTTGTTCTTGGTGGTGACTTTAGACAAATATTGCATGTAATACCACGGGGTACCCGAGGTGATGTTGTGGTAGCGACAATATGCTCTTCGTCATTATGGTCATCTGTCAAGTGTTTACCCTATCGAGAGAACATGAGGTTACGTAATTCGAGTTCTTTGGACGTTGCATGGTTTAGTGATTGGCTTTTGAAATTAGGAGAGGGATTATTACCTCTAGAAAGGATTGACGATGATGAAGAGGAAGCGAGAATGGTTAAAGCTACGAGTTGTTCTTGCTACCATTTGTAGGAGATGTCATTGATTACTGTTATTGATAGTACATACCCAGATTTACTCAACGAGAATCGGTGATAGGGACTACTTGAGGAGAGAGCCATTCTTTCTCCTAAGAATGAGGATGTCGATAAGGTTAATGATCACATCATGACGCAATTACCCGGTGAAGGTGTAATTTATCTCGGTTGTGGATCGGATATCTCGGACATCGGAGAATTATGAAGCCCATACGGAGCTTTATCCCGTGGAGTATCTTAATAGTTTGGAATTTTCAGGTGTGCGAATCATAAGCTTGAGTTGAAGGTTGGTGTTCCAATAATTCTAATGAGGAACCTAAATTAATCTCTTGGCTTGTGTAATGGTACCAGGCTCATTGTTACGAAGTTAGCTTCAAGGGTAATTGAGGCTGAAATCATGCGGGTAGTAACATCGGAAGTCGTTGTCTTATACCGCGTGTTGAGATGGTGTCATCGGACACTAAATTGCCGTTTAATATATCCGAGCCTTGATTCCTATCGGGGGTTTATTTTTCGATGACTATAAATAAGAGCCAAGGTCAAACTTTCAGCAAGGTTGATTTGTATTTACCAAACCCTGTTTGCTGTCATGGTTAGCTATATGTTGCACTTCACGGGTGACTTCGCTGATGGATTCCGTGTGTTTTTGAAGAGTGATCACCCATTAAGTCAACTCATACAAAGAATATTGTATATCGAGAAGTGTTTGCACGGGTATATGGTAATGAAGGTTAAGAAGGTAAAATCATATAATTACGTGAGTCAATGTTATTTTTGCATCATTGGTGTTTGTTTTAATCATGCGTAATGCAATTTCGCAACATCATTCGATTTTTCTGTTTATGATGTTATATTTACTATTCTAACTATAAGGTTTTCGTAGGTGTTTGATTTCAATGACTCACCACATTTGTGATTTGAAACCATATCGTTACGATTGGAATTTGCGTGTGCGTCTAACACGCACATGGGATGCAATTAACACGAAAGATGGGACTTTGATTGGCATAGAGTTGATTTTATTAGATTCCAATGTAAGTATCTTACAATATTGTTGTGTATTCTGTATCATTAATTTTTGTAACGTATTAATTATATTGATGATGTATATATATATATATTATTTTACTTGTCGAATGATCACATATCGGCACGTGTGTCCCGGCACATGATGGTAAATTCCGTCCACTGTTGAAAGAAGGGTTGATTTACAACATCAAGAACTTTGCGGTCGGGAAACCTGCTGACTACATGCGACCCGTACGATGTGCAAATAAGATATTTTTCACAAGGTACACCGTGCTTAGTTTGATTGATGCCGAGGCTCTTGATATTCCCAGACATAAGTTCGACTTCGTGCAGTATGTGGATTTGTCTAAGCAATTTCCTAAAAACACATTTTGCACAGGTGAAACTTTTTATTTGTTGCGTGTATTATATTTTCACTTATATGAACGTATGTTATAACTTTGTGTAACTAGGGTTTAACAAAATGGTATTACTTCTAGATGTTGTTGGCGATTAGTTAAGCAAGATGATCCACGTCGATTGTCTTTGAAAAGCAAAAATATGGAGCAAATGCAATCTATTTGGATTGTGGATCAAAGGTATATGTATTTTTCAAAGTATACCATATCCTTATATGTTTTCTGTATACATGTCTATTGATGACCACCTTTACATGTATACATTATAGTGGAAATTATGTTGAGATAACCTTACAGGCGTTACGGTTAAAATGTTGGCGGATATGATACATGTTGATTTAGAGACATGTGTTATAGTGGTTGTAACGGCGTATGTTAAAAAGTCCGGAGTACGTGTTGTTTAATTTCGTACATTTAATTCAATGAACTGAATTTTTAAACTTTTTATTTTATCTGTAACCATTAGTTTTAGTTTGCTTATGTTTTTTTCGTGTATTTTGTCTAGACAATTATCTATTATGCGCAACATGTGGGACGAAAATATACGTCAACGTGGACATTCCGGAAGTTTACGTGATTCGTGATTCGTACGTGTTGTTTTATATTATTTTTACTATATTGGTTTAATTTGATTGCTAAATTAGATACTAATTATCAAATCTAATGTTGTATAACATTGTATGCATTTCAGTTTGTTGTTAATGCGGACGCTATCACGATCTGAATTGATGATGAACATGGAACTAAATCGGCAAGTGAATGTGGACCCGTGGTGAAAGCGTGTATTATTGCGGCAACTTGAGGCCATTCGATCATATGGTCGTTCCCATGTATGTTTGCGTTTTTCGTTCTTTATCTATTTTATAATTATCATTATATTTGTTTGATTAAATATATTTTTCTATGCAGATAAGAAATTTTCGATGCAATGTTATGATATTGTGTGTCAAGGAGGATTATCCCCTTTGGTACTTGGCATGTCGTTTGTGCTCTCGAAAAGTGTTCGAGCAAGGTGCCGATTTTTACTGTAAATCGTGCAATTCAACAGTTCGTTCAGTCGTTCATCGGTAAGCTTTCATTGGTTAACATGTGTATTATAATTTCACAAACAAACATTGGATTGAACTTCTGCTACGAGTGACACTTTTTAATATTTGTGTTAGATATAAAGTTGAGATGATAGTTGGTGACCATACAGGCGAATCAAAGTTTGTTATGTTTGATAATGTGGCGGCTCGCCTTTTCCATTGTGATGCGCAAACATTTGCGAGCTACGAAAAAAGGGTAAGTCGTATATTTTACGATGTTTGATATTATGATCTTAATGGTCTCATGATAACTTCAATTGTACATATATATATATATATATATATATATATTTGTGCAGAACGATGGACGAAATAAATTGGATAAGATACTTGAAAGTGTCAAAGCGATGAAGCTCTCCTTTGATATCAAAGTGACTGATTTTAATATTACAAATAAGCGATCGGGGTTTACGGTCACGACATACTCGAAATAGATTTTGCATCTAAGAGTCGGGAGATAATAGAAATCATCAGAGAGGTATGCTATGCCACATTACCTATTTTAGTTGGATGTGTTTTTGTATATGATTTATTTTCTAAATGCGTATATAAACTTATTTATCTTTCTGAATGCAGCGACATTTACGGGGTAAATTAATACTGCCTCTTAAACGTCTAACAGATCAAGATGATAGAAGTGGTGATAACACATCAAAAAGGTATTCGGTATTTTGAATGTTTATGGTTAATTAACTTTATTACATTGATGTAATATTGTTTACTAATTTATTTGTCTACGTTTATAGTTGCACGGTTGTTGTAGAGGCCGGAAGTTGCGATATCGTCTAATAACAATAAGGGGAATAACGTTGATGTGCGTTATGTTAACACCAATATAGATGACACGTACGTACATATATTTATGAACTATTACGATTGAAGATATTTCAATATTTAATTGATTTTTTGTGACATGTATTTCTAGATTGGAGTGCATCAACACTCGATATATTCTATAACAAATTCGGATGAGATTGTTACGATGGCCAGATGTGATGATGATCGTAGATTTAACCTTTTGAGTCACTATTGCGGTTTACTTTGCTTTGGCTAATAAACATGTAACATTGTTTGATTTTTATAATAATATTTCATTTGATGTTTAAGCATGACTTACGGTGATTTTGTGTTACATTTGATGACATTTGTTGTTTTATTCTAATTCTTACCTATGACTTTTGTTATTGTGGTTTGGTTAATTAGAAAATTATAAAATTATTATAATATTTACTATATTTTGCATTTTATTCTTTTTTCCGTCCCGAAGGAGGGTTACAAGCTAGTTATTTAAATACTTAGACACCTATCATCTACCTTGATCTGTTGTGGAACAAGTATCAAATACGTGTTGATCAGAAGAAGAAAAATTGGAAAAACAAAAACAAAAATAAAAATAGAAGGCTGAAAACTTGGGAGGGATTACAGAATCGATTTGGGGAGAGGGCAAGCAAGAAAGAGAGGGAGAGTCGATTTGTGACAAAGAAGACAGAATTGATTTCCTTTGAGAGAGATCGATTTCTGAAAGCTGAGATCCAACCAAGAAGTGAATCAGATTTGGGGACGGAGGAAATCTGGAGCTGTAATAGAGGAGGGAGCAGCCATGAACCGGGACTTCAACTCGATTCATGAGCAGAAGAAATCCTGGAACTGTGATGGAAGAAGGGAGACGATTTGACTGGGAGGCTGGATTATTTAAAGAACAGGATCGATTTCTGAAAAGGAAGGAGAGGCAAGATTTGGAGAGGAATTGAGGTGAGACTTCGATGGATTCTGACTTGAAACGGATGGAGAAGAGAGCAGACTTGAGGAGTCAGATCGAGAGTAACAACGTGTCCGGGATCGAGAGTAAACAGAGATGGCGAGGTCGAACAAAAAATTTGGCAAAGGGAAATCAGAAGTCAGGACATATTGGAACTATTTTGTGGAAAAGAAAGGGCAATTTAGATGGAGGTGGTTCGCCGTGAGACTCAACTGGCGCTCAGTGAGTTCTCTTCTTATTCATATTTGTTATGAGTTGCATGCTCATTCTAATTTACAATCTTTGTTAAAACTTAGATTTATTCTACTGAAATCCTCATCGCTTAAGCTGTTGTTAATGGAAACTAGTTTTAGTTCATTGATGCTCACGGTGGAATGTGCAAGTTCCGTGTTTGCTTAACTTAATATGGTCAAAAATTACTCTCTTGAGACTTGATTTCAGTTCTAAGTATTTCCTGACCAAACCATGTTGGAGACGAGTTGCCACTTCATAAAGCACACATGCTGCACATTGGTTAAAATAGGTTTTTCAATGAGTATACTGATCTGATTATGTTCAGGTTTATAATTTACCTTGTACATAAGAATGTGATGATTTATTTACTTGTCTTAAGTTTTAGAAGCTCCATAAATCTTGGCCTTGTTCACCTCTTAAACCTGGTAAGGATTTCATTATCCAAATTACTTGCTTTCTTATTATTACAAAGTTAATACTTTTAATGTAATCTTGAGATGTAAGAAAGGTATTGGGAGAGTAAAGCCCTTTCTCGACCACACATACTCAGCCATTTATTCAATTACTCTATTGCTTCACCACTCAAATATGTTTCTCATGATTCATGAAATAATTCGGTTGCTACCCTTTAGTCTCAGTTTAGTTACATTCTATTAATCTTTCTTGTTTTCCAAGTTGTTTCCTAGTGATTACTTACAATAATTGCTTCTATCAATAATGGTAAGTAAAGGTATATCTTCCTTCTAACTCTACTTAATAAATTTCTTTTACTGAAACTCTTGTATGGTTCATGCTCTCGCTGTCCATATTGTTTTCCTTTCACGCATGTGAAGAATGATGCTACCTTTATTTTGATGTTGTATATTTCAAACATTTTGCTTATAGAAATATGAACTTTTTAGGCCGAGCTTGTGGTGTTTTACTTGCTGCCTTTGATTTTTCTTGCCAAATAGTTGACACCACCTTATCTTGGTTAACTCCATGTTCATGGTTACCTTTCTCTTCGTTTTTTTAGTGGCTTCCTTTCGTACTTATTTGATTAATCTTGTTAATTAAAATGGACCTCAAGGGTTAGACAAGTTAGGAGTACTTTGTAATTCAAATTACCACCTCTTGTCTTAGTTTGCTTGTTGCATTTTATCTTTGTTTGAACCCTTGTGTGATCTGCTGCTGCCCTTTTACTTCCATTTTATTCACATGAATCTTGTCTACTGTTTTTAGGATCCAAGCATGATAGCTTCTATGAACTATGCCTATTGTCTTTTGCATCTTTTGCATGCTTCATTGTCTGCTAGGAATATTCCATGCAGATTGTTTGTAATATTAAGCATGAACTATCTTCTCTGTTGCATGTCGGTGGTAGTCCCCGCTACCACCCCCCAAATATCTTTTCAAGCTTTTTGCTTTTACTTTCCTATTTCCATGCTACCACCCCCCCAAATATCTTTTCAAGCTTTATGCTTTTACTTTCCTATTTCCATTCTTTATTTTCGAGCAAGATACTAACCAATCTTGTTGAGAACTTCGTGATACGTGATTCCTCTGATCCATTTCTAAGTAGCATCACTGATACTGAAAGGGTACGTAGGCAACCTTCGGGCCCGAGGAACTTTTATAGTTTGCAGGTATTGATCCAGACTCCTCCAGAATTTTATCAATTCTTCGAGGGACTTGAATCTAGGAGAACAAGAAGCTTCTCAAGGAAAGGAACTAGGACTTTAGGGATTGAAAATTTACTTTTATTTCTTTATGTCAATCTTGTACACACTTAAACTAATTTCTTTATATTTTGGATTGTAAACCCTTAAACCCTTTCTATTATTTGTAAAAGTTTTAATTACTTTTCTTAATTAATTTGTAAACCCCAAAAGATCATGGGATTACGAGCCAGAACCATCACATGTCAGTGTGGTTGGTTTAGGGTCGTAACACATATTCCATGGTTGGATGCCTCGTGACAGCTACCATGGTGGAGGAAGCTGTGAGTGTCTGCTTGACACTTTTCCATGAAACCGCTCCACCAACAAGCAAGTAGATATAGTCTGATGTGGACTTTTGACTGTCTTGGCATCCAACAAAGTCGGAATTAGAATAACCAACAACCTCTATCTGATCCGATCTCTTGTATGTGAGCATGTAATCCTTTGTTCTTTGCAAGTATCGCAACACTCGTTTGGCTGCTTTTCAGTGATCCAGTCCATGATTACTCAAATATCTGCCTAGTATCCCAACAATGTACGCAATATCTGGTCGCGTACAAACCTGAGCATATACCAAACTTCCTATAGCCGAGGCATAAAGAATTTTTGCATTTCTTTAGCCTCATAATCATTCTTTGGGCATTGATTATGACTAAACTTATCTCCTTTAGCCACAGGGGTGTCCTCTGGTTTACAATCCTGCATGCCAAATCTTTTAAGCACTTTCTCAATATAGCTCTTTTGTGATAGGCTTAGAGTACCCCGAGAGCGATCTCGGTGTATTTGTATTCCCAACAAAAAAGAAGTATCACCAAGATCTTTCATCTCAAATTTCTTTGATAGAAATCTCTTGGTGTCATGTAGTAAACCTATATCATTGCTGGCAAGCAGTATGTCATCGACATATAAAACCAGGAAAATATGCTTACTCCTACTAAATTTGTGATATACACAATCATCAACAAAATTCATCTCAAAACCAAATGAAATGACAACTTGATGAAATCTGTGATACCATTGATGGGAAGCTTGCTTGAGACCATAGATCGATTTCTTTAATTTGCAAACCATCTGTTTAATTAAGCTCACATTAATTTCCACATCATACTTAATAATTTTATTAAATTCAAAATTGGTATATATATAACCCATCACAAGATACCTAGCACAAACATTAATATTTAGTCTTTGGACAGAAATATTAACATGTAAGTGGTCCTCTTGGTGTAGTAATCAAATATTGACAATTCAGATTATGTCAAATAATAAGCCTTTCTTTGGACTGATTTACTATTCACATAAAGAACCTAATAATTGTCACATATTTATTACCACAGACATGTTTAAATTCCACCCAAACAATGACTTTCCTTTGGGCCGGTGATTATTTGAATGAAACTCAAACACCCAAATCATCTTAATATCTGATAGCTTCATTCCTTGATGGTTCGGGGTCTCAGATGCTTGAAGGGATGATGCGGTGTTGAGAACGACAATCTGTTGCTCTGGAGTAATCTGCAAGAGGTGAAACAGAATACTCAGGAGTAGAAATGAAGCAGGCAATTACAGTAAGGAAAAATTAAATTAGTTATTATACTTTTGCTTCATTCTGACAGTAGGTCCGGCTTTTTGGCTTCGATTCCTCCTGTTTGACCTCCTCCGTACGTGGCTGGGGCGGCTCGTTCGTTGTCGGGCTCCGCCAATCCTCCATGGTCTGCGGTTTTGGCGAGACCACTGGCCCTTGGAGCGGCCGCAAACGTCCTCCAATGGGAGGAGTGCCCTGCTGCTTTAGCACCTTCCGTGTGAGATGACACTATGTCTCCAATCCGACGCAGATGGTAGGCGTGCACGGCCACATCATAGCCGGCAGTCGGTGGGGGACTCGTGGCGCCGCTGTCTGGTTCGTCCTCCGTCTCCAGCGAGGCGGATTGTGTTGTGACCCAGATTTTCAACACCAGAAAATCCGTGTCACAACTGAAGGGATTAAAAGAATAATGACTGATTCGGAAGTTCTAGAAAAGATATGGATCAAACTGATAGAATTTTGATTAAAATGAAAGAATTAGGAAGTGTTGGGTAATATTGAAAATAATGAAATTGGATTGAGTTTGGAAATGACCTAAGTGAAACCAGTTAATTAAAATGGGGCTTCTTTGTAAAACTTAAAATTTACTAAGGACCTATTTGTGATTAGACCTAAATGACTTCGCACTATCTGTCCTAGAATTAGACACGATTGCAGCATGTCTTTGGAGAAAAAGGTTGGGTTTGGGCAGAAAATTAAAAAAAAAAAAAAAAAGAGAGTAGCGGGGGTCACAGGAGGAGACACGGGAGACAGACCATTTTTTCTTTGGTCTGGAATCTGAGTTTTGAGAGGGGGAGACAAATCGAGCTGGAGCTCGATTCCGGCAGAAGGAAGGTGACGGCGTGAATGGGTGCGTAGACAGAACTTAATGGATACAGGGGTGGCAGCCCCAAAACCTTTGGGTGTATTGGGGTATATAGGATATATTATAGGGATAGATGTAATATTTTTCCCATTCAGCCCCTCCTATCCAACCAAAAAATAAATATAAGCCCAATTCTAACTAAAACCCAACCCAATTATATAAATTAGCTCACACAAAACTAAATATAAGCCCAATTCTAACTAAAACCCAACCCAATTATACACATTTTTCTACTCACATACATTAGCGCACACTTTCCCCAATTATATACATTAGCCCAATTAGTTCATTTCACTAGTTGTTTGCCTATGACCTTGCCGCCTTGCCGAAATATTTAGTTTAAGTTGTTCAGTTTTGTATTTAGTTTTAATTGTTCGCTTTTGTATTAAGTTGTTTGTATGTGTCTGATTCTTTTATTATCATATTAGTTGTTAGTTATCTCTTGAGTCAAAAGTTTAATTTAGTTATTTAATTAGTTGTCTTGCTAAGTTCCTTCACTAAATTTCTTTTTCTTTTGATTTTCATGTCTTCTAATTGGTGAGTAAAAATTAATTATCTCATTAATTTTCAATTGAACACTTTTGATACGATCCTTACTAGTGTGGAAGGATCAATCTTCTTGCAAGGATCTAGCTTGATGAAGTTCTTCACAAACAAGGATAATTTCGGCTCTCTCCCACCTCAATCCTCAAATGGAGAGCAATAAGAGAGTTCATTGCTATGGATGAAAATGGATCTAGCACCTTAATTCTCAAATGAAAGGCAATACCAGATTTCAGTCTTGAAGTATAAACAACAAGGGTTGGATATGGAAGGTAACATACAAGTGAGAACAAAACTTGAGGAAAATAAGCTTGATAATAAGCGCATAGTGTAGGGCGCGCATGGAGTACGTGCAGGTGGTGTGCGGCATGAACAACTCGTTCGGAGGGCACGCAACCCTAGCCAAAATCTTCAAGTCCCTCTAGACGATGCACGCACAAGGCGCGCATCATTGGAGCATGGATGCGCGCCCAGATTTAAGTGCGCAGGTGGCACGCACCATCACCAGACTTGCATTTTGGGGTGCTTCTCCTTCAAAATTAACCTTCAAATCACTTTGAGCATCTCCTTTGAACTTTGTTCCCTTTGATGGTGTTTGGGGGATCCTAGGTTCATACCAGCTTTAGTATTATTTTAAGTTATGCTTTACAAGCAAAAGAGACTGTCTGCGTTTTTTAAAAGAAAGCCCAACTGTAACTAAAGATCATGACCAACAACCTAAAAATTATCAAGTACAAAAAAAGGTTAAAAAAGAACGTTGTATTAGTCTAAATCTGGAAGATTTCTTTTGTACAAATTGTTCTTATTCTGTCGGTGCTAATTGAATCAACATATAATTAACCTATATGTTGGCCCCCAAACCTCAAATTCCTAGTTCCGTCCCTGGGAGGTCGGTGACGATAAAGATTGGATCTTAGTGTTCCAAGTCGTTGCGTGGAGGGGAAGGTTGAGGACTATTGCTCCAAGGAGAGCGGCGGTGATGAGGTGGTTGTCGGCGGTGATACCAATGGCGGTGGGCGGTTGTCTCCGATAATGGAAAACATTATGAGAGAGACAAAGGTTTGGGAGGTGAATGGTATTGGACACTTACATGGGGAAATTTTTGTAATTTTTAGAAATATTCAGTACTAACATACGCATACTAAACAATAACTATAAAGTACAGTCAGAGGCATAATTGTCGTGCCATGTATCAAGATCCGGCATAGTCCCTTTATCAAGATCCGGCCAGTGCACCATTGATTTTAATTTTTTCACTTCAACTCCGGTTTTGCATGCTCTATTTATCAGCTTATTTTGATTTTACATTTGTTGTCGTTTTAATATCAATGTTTAATGAAGCGTAATTTATTTAAGAGACATCGGTTAAAGAGACAAATAAGATGTTCATCTATTAGAAAACATGAGTTATACAAAACAGAAAGAAACTAGTGAAAAGTTCATCTATTAGAAAACATAAATGGTACAAAATAAAAACAAATTACACTCTCCGTGCTTGCGGTACAATAAAAAGGAGATCACTAAGATCATCATGTTTAAATGTGTTGATGAGCAACCCCGAGAACATCCTTGATAGCAACATGTTGGCAAAGGAATCATTACTATATTCAAGAATAGTGTCGACCGTATTTCCTCCAAAACGATTATCTCCTTTATGGGTTTTGAAATGTCTTATATATTTATATAAATGAACACATTCATTTTGATAAATCACATCTCCATATTCAAAAACATATGCAACTAGTGAAGACCTTTTTATGACCCCAACCCAGGTTTTTCGAATAACACTTTCAAGAGCTTTCATAGATTCATACATAACATCATAATAAAGTCCATACCTTGGGTGGTTTATTCTTTTGTAGCCGTTGTAAGTTTCGAACAAATTTTGAAATTCTATAAGCCTTTTTTTGGGGCTCCATAAAGCTGAACGTTTCCTCATGAATCTACCATTTTCACGAACAAACTGAAGGTCTTGTAAATCATTTTTTAAAACTTGGAGATCATATTGTGATGATTGTGCTGAAAAAATTTCACCAAACAAAATATTTCTTAAAATCCGTAAATCATTTTCTTGTCCTTGTCTCAAAACATCTTCAAGGAGAGGCAAGTCAGGATGATTCAGCACCACATATACAGTGCACGCCAATTCATCAGACGCTAACGTGGACCGACGTTCCAGAGCCAAGTTAACATAGATGCTATTCAAGGAGAGGTTTCCAAAATACCCATTATCTAGAATCTTATCAACCACCGTATGCAACAGAGTAGCGGAAATTACACGCCGCTCAGTCCCAAGGACTCGAAAATCTTCACCATGTAAAGGTTCAATGTATTTGCGATTCTTAAAATCGTTACATGTCCAATTCACGCTATCAGTGTCCCAGATTGGAAGAACAGGACAAGGAGGAAGAGGAAGAGAAAGAGGAAGAGGAGGAGGAGGAAGAGGAAGAGGAAGAGGAAGAGGAAGAAAAGGAGGAAGAAGAGGACGAGGAGGAACAAGAGGAAGAAGAAGAAGTGGAAGAAGAGGAAGAAGTGGAAGAAGAGGAAGATGGGGAGGAGGAAGAAGGAGAAGAAATAGAAAAAGAAGGGGAAGAAGACGGAGAGTAAGAAGAAGACAAAGAGGAGGATGAAGACGAAGAGGAAGAAGACAAAGAAGAAGAAGAAGAAGAGGAAGAAGAAGTGGAAGAAGACGAAGAAGAAGAGGGAAGAAGAAGAAGACGAGGAGGAAGAAGACGAAGAAGAAGAGGAAGAAGAGGACGAAGAAGAAGAAGAAGAAGAGGAAGAGAAGGAGGAGGAAGATGAGGGAAGAAGAAGAAGGGAGGAAGAGACGAAGAGGAAGAAGAAGAAGACGAAGAAGAGGAAGAAAACGAAGAGGAAGAAGAAGAAGAGGAAGAGGAAGAGGACGAAGAAGAGGAAGAGGAAGAGGAAGAGGGAGAAGAAGAGGAAGAAGATGAAATGAACAACAAGAAATGAGTAAATTAAAGCAGGTGATTGAGTGGGTAAAATCATAAACCAGATGAGCAATATATAGCAGTGACTGATAAGTGAGCAAAACAAACAAATCTTAGAAACTTTGATGAGACCTGTGATGATGGCGCAAGAATGAGAACGTCGAAACACGAAAATGGAAAGATTTGATCTGTTGTTGTTAAGAAATGGTCAGGATTTCATCTCTAGTTTTGAATATGAGCAAAAGTGGAGGAAGGAGAGGGAGGCTTATGCAGTAGATTTGAGGAGAGAGATGAAGTGATTTGAGGAAAGAGATGAAGTGATTTGAGGAAGGGCAAGAAGTGGAAGAAGACGAAGAAGAAGAAGAAGAGGAACAAGACGAAGATGAAGAAGACGACGAAGGAGAAGAAGAACAAGACGAAGAGGAAGAAGAAGAAGAAGAAGAAGAGGGAGAATAAGAGGAGGAAGAGGAAGCAATAGATGATGATGATGAAATGAACAACAACAAGTGAGTAAAGCAAAACATGTGATTGAGTGGGTAAAAGCATAAACCAGATGAGCAATATATAGAAGTGAATGATAAGTGAGCAAAAAAATAAACCTGAGAAAATTTAATGAGGCTTGTGATGATGGCGCAAGAAAGTGAACGCCGAAACACGAAAAAAGAAAGATTTGATCTGTTGTTAAGAAATGGTCAAGATTTCATCTCTTGTTTTGAATATGAGCATAAGTGAAGGGAGTGGAGGGAGGTTTATGGAGTAGATTTGAGGAGATAGATGAACTTATTTAAGGAAATAGATGAAGTGATTTGAGGATGATGATGAAGAGGAAGAAGAAGAAGAGGTAGAAGAAGAGGAAGAATAAGAAGAGGTAGAAGAAAAGGAAGAAGAATAAGAAGATGAAGAGGAAGAAGAAGAAAAAGAAGAAGAGAAGGAAGAGGAAGAAGACGAAAAGGAAGAAGAGGAAGATGATGATGATTATGATGATGAAATGAACAACAAGAAACAAGAAATGAGTAAAGCAAAGCAGGTGATTGAGTGGGTAAAAGCATAAACCAGATGAGCAATATATAACAGCGAGTGATAAGTGAGCAAAAAAACAACCCTTAGAAAATTTAATGAGGCATGTGATGATGCGCAAGAAAGAGAACGCCGAAACACGAAATGAAAATATTTGATCTGTTGTTGTTAAGAAATTGTCAGGATTTCATCTCTAGTTTTGAATATGAGCATAAGTGAACGGAGGGGATGGAGGTTTATGAAGTAGATTTGAGGAGAGAGATGAACTGATTTAGGGAAAGAGATGAAGTTAATGAGAAAGAAAAATAGGGGAGGAAATAACTCGGGAGCCTATTTTCCACAATTACCGAGTACTGGGAGTACTGTATGGTACAAAATAAAAACAATTTACACTCGTCGTGCTTGCGGTACAATAAAGAGGAGATCACTAAGATCAGCATGTTTAAATGTGTTGATGAGCAACCCCGGGAACATCCTTGATAGCAACATGTTGGCAAAAGAATCATTACTATATTCAACAATAGTGTCGACCGTATTTCCGCCAAAACGATTATCTCCTTTATGGTTTTTGAAATGTCTTATATATTTATATAAATGAACACATTCATTTTGATAAATCACATTTTCATATGCAAAAACATATGCAACTGCTGAAGGTCTATTAAACCTTTTTATGACCTCAACCCAGGTTCCTCGAATAACACTTTCAAGAGCTTTCATAGATTCATACATAACATCATAATAAAGTCCATACCTTGGGTGGTTTATTCTTTTGTAGCCGTTATAAGTTTCAAACAAATTTTGAAATTCTATAAGCCTTTTTTTGGGGCTCCATAAAGCTGAATGTTTCCTCATGAATCTACCATTTTCACGAACAAACTGAAGGTCTTGTAAATCATTTTTTAAAACTCGGAGATCATATTGTGATGGTTTTGCTGAAAACATTTCACCAAACAAAATATTTCTTAAAACCTGTAAATCATTTTCTTGTCGTTGTGTCAAAACATCTTCAAGGAGAGGCAGGTCACGATGATTCAACACCGCATATACAGTGCACGCCAAATCATCAGACGCTAACGTGAACCGACGTTCCAGAGCCAAGTTAACATAGATGCTATTCAAGGAGAGGTTACCAAAATACCCATTATCTAGAATCTTATCAACCACCGTATGCAACAGAGCAGCGAAAATTACACGTCGCTCAGTGCCAAGGACTCAAAAATCTTCACCATGTAAAGGTTCAATGCATGCGTGATTCTTAAAATAATTACATGTCCAATTCACGCTTTCAGTGTCCCAGATTGGAAGAACATGATACCCTAAAAGCTGAGATAGCGGTACTGCCTTATGGGTGACTAGCAGCGTCTTCCCGTTGACAGAAAATGACGACAGATACTCTCTTTGTTAATCCCTCATCAGGACACTGCTATACCGCCTTTGTTGATTTAGTTTCACCAGGGCGTAGCGACCCGACTCCCCTTGTCCATCTGATAGTGCAGAATAACATGAGAACCTTGTATTATCGTACACCAATTATCTCTGTAATGACAAGTAATTAAAAAAGTTAGTAAAAACATAACGAAAGAAAATGAAGAAAACAAGTACATATACGTGATGTAGATTAACTTAGAGGAAGAGGAAGAGGACGAGGACGAGGACGAGGACGAGGAGGAAGAGGAAGAGGAACACGAGGATGAGGAGGAGGAGGAAGGAGAAGAGGAAGAGGAAGAAGAAGAGGAAGAGGAGGAGAAGAAGAAAAAGAAGAAGAAGAAGAAGAAGAAGAGGAAGAAGAAGAGGAAGAAGAAGAGGAAGAGGAAGAGGAAGAAGAAAAAGAAGATGAAGACAAAGAGGAAGAAGAAGAAGAAAAGGAAGAGGACGGAGAGGATGAGGAAGAAGAAGAAGACGAAGAAGAAGAAGAGGAAGAAGACGAAGAATAAGAGGAAGAAAAGGATGACGAAGAAGAAGACGAGGAAGAAGAAGAAGACGAAGAAGAAGAGGAAGAAGAAGAAGAAGACGAAGAGGAAGAAGAAGACGAAGAAGTAGAAGAAGACGAAGAGGAAGAAGAAGACGAAGAAGAAGATGAAATGAACAAAATGAAATGAATAAAGTAAAGCAGGTGATTGAGTGGGTAAAAGCATAAATCAGATGAACAACATATAGCAGTGGGTGATAAGTGAGCAAAAAACAAATCTAAGAAAATTTGATGAGGCCTGTGATGATGACACAAGAAAGAGAACGCTGAAACACGATAACGGAAAGATTAGATCTGTTGTTAAGAAATGGTCAGGATTTCATCTTTAGTTTTGAATATGAGCATAAATGAACGAAGGAGAGGGAGTTTATGGAGTAGATTTGAGGAGAGAGATGAACTGATTAAAGGAAAGAGATGAAGTGATTTGAGGATGAGGAAGAAGGGGAAGAAGAAGAAGAAGAAGACGAAGAGGAAGAAGAGTAAGAAGACGAAGAAGAAGAGGAAGAAGAAAAAGAAGAGGAAGAAGATGAAAAGGAAGAAGACGAAGCAGAGGAAGAAGAAGAGGAGGAAGAAGAGGAAGAAAACGAAGAGGATGAGGATGAAGAAGAAGACGAAGTTGAAGAAGAGGAAGAAGACGAAGAGGAAGAGGAAGAAGAGGAAGACACAAAATAAGAGGTAGAAGAAGAAGAGGAAGAAGAAGAAGAAGACGAGGAAGAAGAAGGAGAAGAAAAGGAAGAAGACGAAGAAGACGAAGAAGAAGAAGTAGACGAAGAAGACGAAGATGAAGAAGAGGAAAAAGAAGAAGATGAAAACGAAGAAGATGAAATGAATAACAAGAAATGAGTAAAGTAAAGCAGGTGATTGAGTGGGTAAAAGTATAAACCAGACGGGCAATATATAGCAGTGAGTGATAAGTGAGCAAAAAATAAACCTGAGAAAATTTGATGAGGCCTGTGATGATGGCGCAAGAAAGAGAACGTTGAAACACGAAAACAGAAAGATTTGATATGTTGTTAAGAAATGGTCAGGATTTCATCTTTAGTTTTGAATATGAGCATAAGTGAACGAAGGAGAGGGAGGTTTATGGAGTAGATTTGAGCAGAGAGATGAACTGATTAAAGGAAAGAGATGAAATGATTTGAGGATGAGGAAGAAGGGGAAGAAGAAGGAGAAGAGGAAGAAGAGGAAGAAGAAGAAGAGGAAGAAGAAGACGGAGAGGAAGAAGAGTAAGAAGACGAAGAAGAAGAAAAAGACGAGGAAGAAAACGAATAGGATGTGGAAGAAGAGGAAGAAGAAGACAAAGAAGAAGAAGACGAAGAGGAAGAAGAGGAAGAAGAAGAGGAAGAGGAAGAAGAAGAGGAAGAGGAAGAAGAGGAAGAAGAATAAGAGGAAAAAGAAGAGGAAGAGGAAGAGGAAGAGGAAGAAGAAGACGAAGACGAAGAAGAGGGAAGAGGAAGAAGACGGAGAGGAAGATGAGGGAAGAAGAAGAAGAAGAAGAGGAGGAAGAAGAAGACGAAGAAGAAGAAGTTGAAGAAGAAGAAGAAGAAGAGGAAGAAGACGAAGAGGAAGAAGAAGAAGAAGAAGAAGAAGAAGAAGATGATGATGATGATGATGATGAAATGAACAACAAGAAATTAGTAAAGCAAAGCTGGTGATTGAGTGAGTAAAAACATAAAACAGATGAGCAATATATAGCAATGAGTGATAAGTGAGCAAAAAAAACAAATTTGAGAAAATTTGATGAGACTTGTGATGATGGCACAAGAAAGAGAACGTCGAAACACGAAAACAGAAAGATTTGATCTGCTGTTGTTAAGAAATGGTCAGGATTTTATCTCTAATGTTGAATATGAGCTTAAGTGAAGGAAGGGGAGGGAGGCTTATGCAGTATATTTGAGGAGAGAGATGAACTGTTTTAAGGAAAGAGATGAAGTGATTTGAGGAAGTGGAAGAAGACGAAGATGAAGAAGAAGATGAAGTGGAACAAGACGAAGAGGAACAAGATGACGAAGAAGAAGAGGAAGAAGATGAAGAGGAAGAAGAAGAAGAGGAAGAATAAGAGGAGGAAGAGGAAGTAGAAGATGATTATGATGAAATGAACAACAACAAATGAGTAAAGCAAAACATTTGATTGAGTGAGTAAAAGCATACACCATATGAGCAATATATAGCAGTGAATGATAAGTGAGCAAAAAAATAAACCTGATAAAATTTAATGAGGCATGTGATGATGGCGCAAGAAAGTGAACGCCGAAACACGAAAATGGAAAGATTTGATCTGTTGTTGTTAAGAAATGGTCAGTATTTCATCTCTAGTTTTGAATATGAGCATAAGTGAAGGGAGTGGAGGAAGGTTTATGGAGTATATTTGAGGAGAGAGATGAACTCATTTAGGGAAAGAGATGAAGTTAATGAGAAAGAAAAATAGGGGAGGAAATAACTCGGGAGCCTGTTTTCCAAAATTACCGAGTATTCATAGTAATGAATGGTACAAAATAAAAACAAATTACACTCGCCGTGCTTGCGGTACAATAAAAAGGAGATCACTAAGATCAGCATGTTTAAATGTGTTGATGAGAAACCCCGAGAACATCCTTGATAGTAACATGTTGGCAAAGGAATCATTACTATATTCAGCAATAGTGTCGACCGTATTTCCTCCAAAACGAATATCTCCTTTATGGTTTTTCAAATGTCTTATATATTTGTATAAATGAACACATTCATTTTGATAAATCACATCTCCATATTCAAAAATATATGCAACTAATGAATGTCTATTAAACCTTTTTATGACCCCAACCCAGGTTCCTCGAATAGCACTTTCAAGAGCTTTCATAGATTCATACATAACATCATAATAAAGTCCATACCTTGGGTGGTTTATTCTTTTGTAGCCGTTGTAAGTTTCAAACAAATTTTGAAATTCTATAAGCCTTTTTTTGGGCATAATAAAGCTGAATGTTTCCTCATGAATCTACCATTTTCACTAACAAACTGAAGGTCTTGTAAATCATTTTTTAAAAATTTCACCAAACAAAATATTTCTTAAAACCTGTAAATCATTTTCTTGTCCTTGTCTCAAAACATCTTCAAGGAGAGGCAGGTCACGAGGATTCAACATCACATATACAGTGCACGTCAAATCATAAGACGCTAATATGGACCGACGTTCCAGAGCCAAGTTAACATAGATGCTTTTCATGAAGAGGTTCCCAAAATGCCCATTATGTAGAATCTTATCAACCACCGTATGCAATAGAGCAGCGGCAATTACACGCCGCTCAGTGCCAAGGACTCGAAAATCCTCACCATGTAAATGTTCAATGCATGTGCGATTCTTAAAATCGTTACCTGTCCAATTCACGCTATCAGTGTCCCAGATTGGAAGAACAGGATACCCGAAAAGCTGAGATAGCGGTACTGCCTTATGGGCGACTAGCAGCGTCTTCCCGTTGACAGAAACTGACGACAGATACTCTCTTTGTTGATTCCTCATCAGGACGTTGCTATACCGCCTTTGTTGATTTTGTTTCACCAGGGCATAGCGACCCGACTCCCCTTGCCCATCTGATAGTGCATAATAACATGAGAAACTTGTATTATCGTACACCAATTCTCTTTGTAGTGACAAGTAATTAAAAAAGTTAGTAAAAACATAACGAAAGAAAATGAAGAAAACAAGTACATATATGTGATGTAGATTAACTTAGAGGAAGAGGAAGAGGACGAGGAGGAAGAGAACGAGGAGGAAGAGGAAGACGAAGAAGACGAGGAGAAGGAGGAGGAAGATGGAGAAGAGGAAGTGGAAGAGGGAGAAGAGGAAGAGGAAGAAGAAGAGGAGGAAGAGGATGATGTGGAAGGAGTAGAGGAAGAAGAGGAAGAGAAGAAGAAGAAGAAGAAGAAGAAGAAGAAGAAGAAGAAGAAGAAGAAGAAGAAGAAGAGGAAGAGGAAGAGGAAGAGAAGAAGAAGAAGAAGAAGAAGAAGAAGAGGAAGAGGGAGAAGAAGAAGAGGAAAAAGAAGAAGAAGAAGAAGAAGAAGAAGACGAGGAAAAGATGAAGAGGAGGAGGAAGAAGAAGACGAGGAAGAAGAACAGGAAGAAGACGAAGAAGAAGAAGAGGAAGAAGAAGAAGAGGAGGAGGATGAAGAGGAAGAAGACGAAGAAGATGAAATGAACAACAAGAAATGAGTAAAGTAAAGCGGGTGATTGAGTGGGTAAAAGCACAAATCAGATGAGCAATATATAGCAGTGAGTGATAAGTGAGCAAAAAACAAACCTAAGAAAATTTGATGAGGCCTGTGATGATGGCGCAAGACTGAGAACGTCGAAACACGAAAACGGAAATATTTGATCTGTTGTTGTTAATAAATGGTCAGGATTTTATCTCTAGTTTTGAATATAAGCATAAGGGGAGGGAGGTTTATGGAGTAGATTTGAGGAGAGAGATGAACTGATTAAAGGAAAGAGATGAAGTGGTTTGAGGATGAGGAAGAAGGGGAAGAAGAAGAAGAAGAATAGGAAGAAGAAGAAGACAGAGAGGAAGAAGAGTAAGAAGACGAAGCAGAGGAAAAAGGAGGAAGAAAACGAAGAGGATGAGGAAGAAGAGGAAGATGAAGAAGAAGAAGATTAAGAGGAAGAGGACGAAGAGGAAGTAGTGGAAGAAGACGTAGAGGAAGAAGAAGAGGAAGAGGAAGAAGAGGGATGAAGAGGAAAAAGAAGAGGAAGAGGAAGAGGAAGAAGAAGAGGAAGAAGAAGAAGAATAAGAAGATGATGATGAAATGAACAACAAGAAATTAGTAAATCAAAGCTGGTGATTGAGTGGGTAAAAGCATAAACCAGATAAGCAATATATAGCAGTGAGTGATAAGTGAGAAAAAAAACAAATCTGAGAAAATTTGATGAGGTCTGTGATGATGGAACAAGTAAGAGACGAAACACGAAAACGGAAAGATTTGATTTGTTGTTGTTAAGAAATGGTCAGTATTTCATCTCTAGTTTTGAATATGAGCATAAGTGAACGAAGGGGAGGGAGGTTTATGGAGTAGATTTAAGGAGAGAGATGAACTGATTAAAGGAAAGAGAGGAAGTGATTTGAGGATGAGGAAGAAGGGGAAGAAGAAGAAGAATAGGAAGAAGAAGAAGACATAGAGGAAGAAGAGTAAGAAGATGAAGAAAACGAAGCAGAGGAAAAAGAAGAGGAAGAAAACGAAGAGGATGAGGAAGAAGAGGAAGATGAAGAAGTGGAAGAAGAAGATGAAGAGGAAGTAGAGGAAGAGGAAGTAGAGGAAGAAGACGAAGAAGACGAAGAGGAAGAAGAAGAGGAAGAGGAAGAAGAGGGAAGAAGAGAAAAAGAAGAGGAAGAGGAAGAAGAAGAGGAAGATAGAAGAGGAAGAGGAAGAAGAGGGAAGAAGAAGATGATGATGAAATGAACAACAAGAAATTAGTAAATCAAAGCTGGTGATTGAGTGGGTAAAAGCATAAACCAGATAAGAAATATATAGCAGTGAGTGATAAGTGAGCAAAAAAAACAAATCTGAGAAAATTTGAGTAGGTCTGTGATGATGGAACAAGAAAGAGACGAAACACGAAAACGAAAAGATTTGATTTGTTGTTGTTAAGAAATGGTCAGGATTTCATCTCTAGTTTTGAATATGAGCATAAGTGAAGGAAGGGGAGGGAGGCTTATGCAGTAGACTTGAGGAGAGAGATGAACTGATTTAAGGAAAGAGATGAAGTGATTTGAGGAAGAGGAATAAGACGAAGAGGAAGAAGATGAAGAAGAAGAAGACGATGAAGAAGAGGAAGAGGAAGAAGAAGACGAAAAAGAAGAAGACGAAGAGGAATAGGAAGAAGAGGAAAGAATAAGAAGAAGAACAAGACGAAGACGAAGACAGAGAGGAAGATGAGGGTAGGAGAAGAGGAGGAGGAGGAGGAGGATGAAGAAGAAGAAGAAGATGACGAAGAGGAAGAAGAAGAAGAACAATAAGAGGAGGAAGAGGAAGAAGAAGACGACGAAGTAGAAGATGATGAAATGAACGAGAAATGAATAAAGCAAAGCAGTTGATTGAGTTGGTAAAAGCATAAACCGTCAATTCATCAGACGCTAACGTGGACCGACGTTCCAGAGCCAAGTTAACATAGATGCTTTTCAAGGAGAGGTTCTCAAAATACCCATTATCTAGAATCTTATCAACCACCGTATGCAACAAACCATCGATAATTACACGCCGCTCAGTGCGAAGGACTAAAAAATCTTCACCATGTAAAGGCTCAATGCATGTGCCATTCTTAAAATCGTTACCTGTCCAATTCACGCTATCAGTGTCCCAGATTAGAAGAACTGGATACCCTAAAAGCTAAGATAGCGGTACTGCCTTATGGGTAACTAGCAGCGTCTTCCCGTTGACAAAAACTGACGACAGATACTCTCTTTGTTGATCCCTTATCAGGACGCTGCTATACCGCCTTTGTTGATATTGTTTCACCAGGGAGTAGCGACCCGGCTCCCCTTGCCCATCTGATAGTGCAGAATAACATGAGAACCTTGTATTATCGTACACCAATTCTCTCTGTAGTGACAAGTAATTAAACAAGTTAGCAAAAACATAACGAAAGAAAATGAAGAAAACAAGTACATATACGTGATGTAGATTAACTTAGAGGAAGAGGAACACGAGGAGTTGGAGGTGGAGGAAGGAGAAGAGGAAGAGGAAGAAGAGGAAGAGGAGTACAAGAAGAGGAAGAAGAAGAGGACGAAGAGGAAGAGGAAGGAGAAAAAGAAGATGAAGACGAAGAAGAGGATGAAGAGGAAGAGGAAGAAGAAGAAGAGGAAGAAGACGAAGAGGAAGAAGACGAAGAATAAGAGGTAGAAGAAGAAGAGGATGAAGTAGAAAAGAAAGAAGAAGAAGACGAAGAAGACGAGGAAGAGGAAGAAGACAAAGAAGAAGAGGAAGACAAAGAGGAAGAGGAAGAAGAAGAAGAATAAGAAGACGGAGACGAAGAAGAGGAAGAAGACGAAGAGGAAGAGGAAGAAGACGAAGACGAAGACGAAGAGAAAGATGATGGAGGAGGAGGAAGAAGAATAAGAAAAGGAAGAAGACGAAGAGGAAGAGGAAGAAGACGAAGAATACGAAGAAGATGATGATGATGATGAAATGAACAACAAGAAATGAGTAAAGCAAAGCAGGTGATTGAGTGGGTAAAAACATAAACCAAATGAGCAATATATAGCAGTGAGTGATAAGTGAGCAAAAAAACAACCCTGAGAAAATTTAATGAGTCCCGTGATGATGGCGCAAGAAAAAGAGCGCCGAAACACGAAAACGGAAAGATTTGATCTGTTGTTGTTAGGAAATGGTTCGGATTTCATCTCTAGTTTTGAATATGAGCATAGGTGAAGGGAGGGGACGGAGGTTTTTGGAGTAGATTTGAGGAGAGAGATGAACTGATTTAGGGAAAGAGATGAAGTTAATGAGAAAGAAAAATGGGGAGGAAATAACTCGGGAGCCTATTTTCCACAATTACCGAGTATTGGGAGGAATGTATGGTACAAAATAAAATCAGTTTACACTCATCGTGCTTGCGGTACAATAAAAAGGAGATCACTAAGATCAACATGTTTAAATGTGTTGATGAGCAACCCCGAGAACATCCTTGATAGCAACATGTTGGCAAAGGAATCATTACTATATTCAGCAATAGTGTCGACCGTATTTCCTCCAAAACGATTATCTCTTTTATGGTTTTTGAAATGTCTTATATATTTATATAAATGAACACATTCATTTTGATAAATCACATCTTCATATGCAAAAACATATGCAACTGGTGAAGGTCTATTAAACCTTTTTATGACCCCAACCCAGGTTCCTCGAATAACACTTTCAAGAGCTTTCATAGATTCATACATAACATCATAATAAAGTCCATACCTTGGGTGGTTTATTCTGTTGTAGCCGTTGTAAGTTTCAAACAAAATTTGAAATTCTATAAGCCTTTTTTTAGGGCTCCATAAAGCTGAATGTTTCCTCATGAATCTACCATTTTCACGAACAAACTGAAGGTCTTGTAAATCATTTTTAAAAACTTGGAGATCATATTGTGATGATTGTGCTGAAAAAATTTCACCAAACAAAATATTTCTTAAAACCTGTAAATCATTTTCTTGTCCTTGTCTCAAAACATCTTCAAGGAGAGGCAAGTCAGGAAGATTCAACACCACATATACAGTGCACGCCAAATCATCAGACGCTAACGTGGACCGACGTTCCAGAGCCAAGTTAACATAGATGCTTTTCAAGGAGAGGATCTCAAAATACCCATTATCTAGAATCTTATCAACCACCGTATGCAACAAAGCATCGACAATTACACGCCGCTCAGTGCCAAGGACTCAAAAATCTTCACCATGTAAAGGCTCAATGCATGTGCCATTCTTAAAATCGTTACCTGTCCAATTCACGCTATCAGTGTCCCAGATTGGAAGAATAGGATACCCTAAAAGCTAAGATAGCGGTACTGCCTTATGGGTAACTAGCAGCGTCTTCCCGTTGACAAAAACTGACGACAGATACTCTCTTTGTTGATCCCTCATCAGGACGCTGCTATACCGCCTTTGTTGATATTGTTTCACCAAGGAGTTGCGACCCGGCTCCCCTTGCCCATCTGATAGTGCAGAATAAAATGAGAACCTTGTATTATCGTACACCAATTCTCTCTGTAGTGACAAGTAATTAAAAAAGCTAGCAAAAACATAACGAAAGAAAATGAAGAAAACAAGTACATATACGTGATGTAGATTAACTTAGAGGAAGAGGAACACGAGGAGGAGGAGGTGGAGGAAGGAGAAGAGGAAGAGGAAGAAGAGGAAGAGGAGTAGAAGAAGAAGAAGAAGAAGAAGAAGAAGAAGAAGAGGACGAAGAGGAAGAGGAAGGAGAAAAAGAAGATGAAGACGAAGAAGAGGATGAAGAGGAAGAGGAAGAGGATGAGGAAGAAGACGGAGAAGAAGAAGAAGAAGAAGAAGAAGAAGAAGAAGAAGAAGAAGAGGAAGAAGACGAAGAATAAGAGGTATAAGAAGAAGAAGAGGAAGAAGTAGAAAAGGAAGACGAGGAAGAGGAAGAAGACAAAGAAGAAGAGGAAGAAGAAGAAGAATAAGAAGACGGAGACGAAGAAGAGGAAGAAGATGAAGAAGGAGAAGGAGAAGAGGAAGAGGAGGAAGAAGAGGAAGAAGAAGAGGGAAGATGAAGATGATGATGAAGAGGAAAAAGAAGAAGACAGAGAGGAAGAAGAGTAAGAAGAGGAAGAAGACGAAGCAGAGGAAAAAGAAGAGGAAGAAAACGAAGAGGATGAGGAAGAAGAGGAAGATGAAGAAGAGGAAGAAGAAGATGAAGAGGAAGAAGACGAAGAGGAAGTAGAGGAAGAAGACGAAGAAGAAGAAGAAGAGGAAGAGGAAGAAGAGGGAAGAAGAGAAGAGGAAGAAGAAGAGGAAGAAGAAGAGGGAAGATGAAGATGATGATGAAATGAACAACAAGAAATTAGTAAATCAAAGTTGGTGATTGAGTGGGTAAAAGCATAAACCAGATAAGAAATATATAGCAGTGAGTGATAAGTGAGCAAAAAAAAGCAAATCTGAGAAAATTTGATGAGGTCTGTGATGATGGAACAAGAAAGAGACGAAACACGAAAACGAAAAGATTTGATTTGTTGTTGTTAAGAAATGGTCAGGATTTCATCTCTAGTTTCGAATATGAACATAAGTGAAGGAAGGGGAGGGAGGGTTATGCAGTAGACTTGAGGAGAGAGATGAACTGAGTTAAGGAAAGAGATGAAGTGATTTGAGGAAGAGGAATAAGACGAAGAGAAAGAAGATGAAGAAGAAGAAGACGATGAAGAAGAGGAAGAGGAAGAATAAGACGAAAAAGAAGAAGACGAAGAGGAATAGGAAGAAGAGGAAAGAATAAGAAGAAGAACAAGACGAAGACGAAGACAAAGAGGAAGATGAGGGTAGGAGAAGAGGAGGAGGAGGAGGAGGACGAAGAAGAAGAAGAAGAAGAAGAACAATAAGAGGAGGAAGAAGAAGAAGAAGACGACGAAGTAGAAGATGATGAAATGAACAAGAAATGAATAAAATAAAACAGGTGATTGAGTTGGTAAAAGCATAAACCGTATGAGCAATATATAGTAGTGAGTGATAACTGAGCAAAAAAAAACAAATCTTAAGGAAAGAGATGAAGTGATGTAAGAAAAGAGATGAACTGATTAGGAAAGAGATGAAGTGATTTGAGGATGAGGAAGAAGAAGAAGAGGTAGAAGAAGAAGAAGAGGACGAAGAAGAAGACGAAGAACACGAAGACGACGAAGAGGAAGAAGACGAAGAGGAAGAAGAGGAAGAAGATGAAGACAAAGAGGAAGAAGAAGACGAAAAGGAAGAAGAAGAAAATGATGATGATGATGATGAAATGAACAACAAGAAACAAGAAATGAGTAAAGCTAAGCAGATGATTGAGTGGGTAAAAGCATAAACCAGATGAGCAATATATAGCAGTGAGTGATAAGTGAGCAAAAAAACAAACCTGAGAAAATTTGATGTGGCCTATGATGATGCGCAAGAAAGAGAACGCCGAAACACGAAAATGGAAAGATTTGATCTGTTGTTGTTACGAAATGGTCAGGATTTCATCTCTAGTTTTGAATATGAGCATAAGTGAAGGGAGGGGACGGAGGTTTATGGAGTAGATTTGAGAAGAGAGATGAACTGATTTAGGGAAAGAGATGAAGTTAATGAGAAAGAAAAATAGGGGAGGAAATAACTCGGGAGCCTGTTTTCCAAAATTACTGAGTATTCGTAGTAATGAATGGTACAAAATAAAAACAAATTACTGAGTATTCGTAGTAACGAATGGTACAAAATAAAAACAAATTACACTCGCCGTGCTTGCGGTACAATAAAAAGAAGATCACTAAGATCAACATGTTTAAATGTGTTGATGAGCAACCCCGAGAACATCCTTGATAGCAACATGTTGGCAAAGGAATCATTACTATATTCAGCAATAGTGTCGACCGTATTTCCTCCAAAACGATTATCTCTTTTATGGTTTTTGAAATGTCTTATATATTTATATAAATGAACACATTCATTTTGATAAATCACATCTTCATATGCAAAAACATATGCAATCGGTGAAGGTCTATTAAACCTTTTTATGACCCCAACCCAGGTTCCTCGAATAACACTTTCAAGAGCTTTCATAGATTCATACATAACATCATAATAAAGTCCATACCTTGGGTGGTTTATTCTGTTGTAGCCGTTGTAAGTTTCAAACAAAATTTGAAATTCTATAAGCCTTTTTTTAGGGCTCCATAAAGCTGAATGTTTCCTCATGAATCTACCATTTTCACGAACAAACCAAGGTCTTGTAAATCATTTTAAAAACTTGGAGATCATATTGTGATGATTGTCTTTGAAAAAATTTCACCAAACAAAATATTTCTTAAAACCTGTAAATCATTTTCTTGTCCTTGTCTCAAAACATCTTCAAGGAGAGGCAACTCAGGAAGATTCAACACCACATGTACAGTGCACGCCAAATCATCAGACGCTAACGTGGACCGACGTTCCAGAGCCAAGTTAACATAGATGCTTTTCAAGGAGAGGATCTCAAAATACCCATTATCTAGAATCTTATCAACCACCGTATGCAACAAAGCATCGACAATTACACGCCGCTCAGTGCCAAGGACTCAAAAATCTTCACCATGTAAAGGCTCAATGCATGTGCCATTCTTGAAATCGTTACCTGTCCAATTCACGCTATCAGTGTCTCAGATTGGAAGAACAGGATACCCTAAAAGCTAAGATAGCGGTATTGCCTTATGGGTAACTAGCAGCGTCTTTCCGTTGCCAAAAAATGACGACAAATACTCTCTTTGTTGATCCCTCATCAGGACGCTGCTATACCGCCTTTGTTGATATTGTTTCACCAGGGAGTAGCGACCCGGCTCCCCTTGCCCATCTGATAGTGCAGAATAACATGAGAACCTTGTATTATCGTACACCAATTCTCTCAGTAGTGACAAGTAATTAAAAAAGCTAGCAAAAACATAACGAAAGAAAATGAAGAAAACAAGTACATATACGTGTTGTAGATTAACTTAGAGGAAGAGGAACACGAGGAGGAGGAGGTGGAGGAAGGAGAAGAGGAAGAGGAGTAGAAGAAGAGGAAGAAGAAGAAGAGGACGAAGAGGAAGAGGAAGGAGAAAAAGAAGATGAAGACGAAGAAGAGGATGAAGAGGAAGAGGAAGAGGATGAAGAGGATGAGGAAGAAGAAGAAGAAGAAGAAGAAGAAGAAGAAGAAGAAGACGAAGAATAAGAGGTAGAAGAAGAAGAGGAAGAAGAAGAAGACGAGGAAGAGGAAGAAGACAAAGAAGAAGAGGAAGACAAAGAGGAAGAAGAAGAATAAGAAGACGGAGACGAAGAAGAGGAAGAAGACGAAGAAGGAGAAGGAGAAGAAGAAGAGGAGGAGGAAGAAGATGAAAGAGAAGAAGACGAAGACGAAGAGGAAGATGAGGGACGAGGAGGAAGAAGACGAAGATGAAGAAGAATACAAGGAGGAAGTGGAAGAAGACGAAAAATACGAAGAAGAAGATGATGATGAAATGAACAACAAGAAATGAGTAAAGCAAAGCAGGTGATTGAGTGGGTAGAAGCATAAACCAAATGAGCAATATATAGCAGTGAGTGATAAGTGAGCAAAAAAACAAACCTGAGAAAATTTGATGAGGCCTATGATGATGGCGCAAGAAAAAGAGCGCCGAAACACGAAAACGGAAAGATTTGATCTGTTGTTGTTAGGAAATGGTTAGGATTTCATCTCTAGTTTTGAATATGAGCATAAGTGAATGGAGGGGACGGAGGTTTATGGAGTAGATTTGAGGAAAGAGATGAACTGATTTAGGGAAAGAGATGAAGTTAATGAGAAAGAAAAATGGGGGAGGAAATAACTCGGGAGCCTATTTTCCACAATTACCGAGTATTGGGAGTAATGTATGGTACAAAATAAAATCAATTTACACTTGTCGTGCTTGCGGTACAATGAAAAGGAGATCACTAAGATCAACATGTTTAAATGTGTTGATGAGCAACCCCGAGAACATCCTTGATAGCAACATGTTGGCAAAGGAATCATTACTATATTCAGCAATAGTGTCGATCGTATTTCCTCCAAAACGATTACCTCCTTTTTGGTTTTTGAAATGTCTTATATATTTATATAAATGAACACATTCATTTTGATAAATCACATCTTCATATGCAAAAACATATGCAATTGGTGAAGGTCTATTAAACCTTTTTATGACCCCAACCCAGGTTCCTCGAATAACACTTTCAAGAGCTTTCATAGATTCATACATAACATCATAATAAAGTCCATACCTTGGGTGGTTTATTCTGTTGTAGCCGTTGTAAGTTTCAAACAAAATTTGAAATTCTATAAGCCTTTTTTGGGGGGCTCCATAAAGCTGAATGTTTCCTCATGAATCTACCATTTTCACGAACAAACTGAAGGTCTTGTAAATCATTTTTTAAAACTTGGAGATCATATTGTGATGATTGTGCTGAAAAAATTTCACCAAACAAAATATTTCTTAAAACCTGTAAATCATTTTCTTGTCCTTGTCTCAAAACATCTTCAAGGAGAGGCAAGTTAGGATGATTCAACACCACATATACAGTGCACGCCAAATCATCAGACGCTAACGTGGACCGACGTTCTAGAGCCAAGTTAACATAGATGCTTTTCAATGAGAGGTTCTCAAAATACCCATTATCTAGAATCTTATCAACCACCGTATGCAACAGAGTAGCGGAAATTACACGCCGCTCAGTGCCAAGGACTCAAAAATCTTCACCATGTAAAGGCTCAATGCATGTACCATTCTTAAAATCGTTACTTGTCCAATTCACGCTATCAGTGTCCCAGATTGGAAGAACAAGATACCTTAAAAGCTGAGATAGCGGTACTGCCTTATGGGTGACTAGCAGCGTCTTCCCGTTGACAGAAACTGACGACAAATACTCTCTTTGTTGATCCCTCATCAGGACGCTACTATACCGCCTTTGTTGATTTAGTTTCACCAGGGAGTAGCGACCCGGCTCCCCTAGCCCATCTGATAGTGCAGAATAACATGAGAACCTTGTATTATCGTACACCAATTCTCTCTATAATGAGAAGTAATTAAAAAAGTTAGCAAAAACATAACGAAAGAAAATGAAGAAAACAAGTACATATACGTGATGTAGATTAACTTATAGGAAGAGGACGAGGAGGAAGAGGAAGAGGAAGAAGACGAGGAGGAGGAGGAGGAAGAAGGAGAAGAGGAAGAGGAAGAAGAGGAAGAAGAAGAAGAGGACGAGGAGGAGGAGAAGGAAGAAGGAGAAGAGGAAGAAGAAGTGGAGGAGGAGGAGGAGGAGAGGAAAAGAGGAAGATGAAGAAGAGGAGGAGGAGGAAGAAGGAGAAGAAGAAGAGGAAGTGGAAGAAGAGGAAGAAGAGGAAGAAGGAGAAGAAGAAGAGGAAGTGGAAGAAGAGGAAGAAGAGGAAGAGGAAAAAGAAGAAGACGAAGAGGAAGAAGAAGAAGAGGAGCAAGAGGACGAAGAGGATGAGGAAGAAGACGAAGAAGACGAAGTGGAAGAAGAAGACGAAGAAGAAGAAGAAGAAGAAGATGATGATGATGAGGAAGAAGAAGAAGATGATGATGATGATGATGATGATGAGGAAGAAGAAGAAGAGGAAGAAGAAGAAGACGAAGAGGAAGAAGAAGACGAAGACGAAGAAGAAGAAGACGAAGAAGGAGATGAAGAGGAAGAAGAAGAAGAAGAAGAAGAAGAAGAGGAAGAAAAAGAAGAGGAGGAAGAGGAAAAAGAATAAGAAGAGGAGGAAGAAGATGAAATGAACAACAAGAAATGAGTAAAGCAAAGCAGGTGACTGAGTGGGTAAAAGCATAAACCAGATGAGCAATATATAGCAGTGAATAATAAATGAGCAAAAAACAAACCTGAAAAAATTTGATGAGGCCTGTGATGATGGCGCAAGAAAGAGAACGCCGAAACACGAAAACGGAAAGATTTGATCTGTTGTTGTTAAGAAATGGTCAGGATTTCATCTCTAGTTTTGAATATGAGCATAAGTGAAAGAAGGGGAGGGAGGTTTATGGAGTAGATTTGAGGAGAGAGATGAACTAATTTAAGGAATGAGATGAAGTAATTTGAGGATGAGGAAGAAGAAGAAGAAGAAGAAGAAGAAGAAGACAAAGAGGAAGAGGAGAAGAGGAAGAAGATGAAGATGAAGAGGAAGAGGAAGAAGACGAAGAAGAAGAAGAGGAGGAGGAAGATGAAGAAGACGAAGTGGAAGAAGAAGATGATGATGATGAAATGAACAACAAGAAATGAGTAAAGCAAAGCAGGTGATTGAGTGGGTAAAAGCATAAACAAGATGAGCAATATATAGCAGTGAGTGATAAGTGAGCAAAAAAAACCTGAGAAAATTTAATGAGGCCTGTGATGATGGCGCAAGAAAGAGAACGCCGAAACACGAAAACGAAAAGAATTGATCTGTTGTTGTTAGGAAATGGACAAGATTTCATCTCTAGTTTTTAATATGAGCATAAGTGAAGAGAGGGGATGGAGATTTATGGAGTAGATTTGAGGAGATAGATGAACTGATTTAAGGAAAGAGATGAAGTGATTTGAGGGTGAGAAAGAAGAAAAAGAAGAAGAAGAAGAGGAAGAAGAAGAAGAAGAAGAAGAAGAAGAAGAAGAAGAAGAGGAAGAAGAAGAAGAAGAAGAAGAAGAAGAAGAAGAGGAAGACGAAGAGGAAGAGGAAGTAGAGGAAGAAGAGGAAAAGGAAGAAGACGAAGAGGAAGAAGACGAAAAGGAAGAAGAAGATGATGATGATGATGATGATGATGAAATGAACAACAAGAAATGAGTAAAGCAAAGCAATTTATTGAGTGGGTAAAAGCATAAACCAGATGAGCAATATATAGTAGTGAGTGATAAGTGAGCAAAAAACAAACCTGAGAAAATTTGATGAGGCCTATGATGATGCGTAAGAAAGAGAACGCCGAAACACGAAAACGGAAAGATTTGATCTGTTGTTATTAAGAAATGGTCAAGATTTCATCTCTAGTTTTGAATATGAGCATAAGAGAAGGGAGGGGAGGGAGGTTTATGGAGTACATTTGAGGAGAGAGATTGACTGATTTAAGGAAAGAGATGAAGTTACTGAGAAAGAAAAATAGGGGAGGAAATAAGTCTGGAGCCTGTTTTCCACAATTACCGAGTATTGGGAGTAATGAATGGCCTCTTGTGTAAGAAAAATAGGGGAGGAAATAAGTCGGGAGCCTGTTTTCCACAACTACCGAGTATTGGGAGTAATAAATGGCCTCTTGTGTCCTTTTCCCTATCCCCTCTGCCGGAAGTGTGGAGGCTCACCTATATGTAACCTACCATAACGGATTCTCTTTACGCAATAGGCCAACTGTGAGTGTGTCAGTCTAACCAGCCAGAGTTGTGTAAGTTCTTCTCTAAAATGGTGAAATAGGTCAGTATGCAGAATTGTCTGTTTGGTATGATATTTAAGCAGGGCGCAGCTATGTACTCCTATTAGTGTATTAAATTATGTAATTCTTTTGTATTTATTTAAATTATAGAATATCTATTCAACAAACAAAATGATAGTAAAATGAGCCTTACCAATTCATAAAACTATCAAAATTTAATTTAATAATTAAGTGAAACTCTTCTATTTCCCAACCCAAATAAAATTCTTACCAATTCATAAAACTATCAAATTTTAATTTAATAATTAAGTGATACTGTTCTATTTCCCAACCCAAATAAAATTCACATCCATCGTGTCTTCCGTAATTTATGCTTTTTGTTATGCTCTGTAGCTCCAATTGTCTTTGCCTCTCTTCATCTATGATTCATCTATGACATAAATTGAATGAAAATTATTCTCTTAACAAAAAAAAGAAAAAAATTATGTGCAGTGCGCTTACAACAACAAAAGTGTATAGTAGTAATATTTTGTTCTCTTTTAATCTTTTTGTTCTTTAATTTTATGTTAGATTATAATAGTTTTTCTTTGCAAGTCTTTTTTTATGTCTATTTTCTATTGTTGTTTTATTGGTCTTTTACTCTGTCTCTTTTTTGTTTCGATCTTAACTATTTTTTTTAGTTTCATTACTTATTATTCTTTTCGTTTCTTTTTTAATAAATAATTTTTATTTAGTATTACTTTTGCATCTGTAAACATGTTCATTAGCTTGATTGAGTAGTAAACATATAAATAAAATTTGTATGCTCGTTTTTTAGCTCATATTATCTTGTACTCATAAAATAATTTTGACATTTTTTCTCGCTACTATTTAATACTCCCTCCGTCCGCAAAAGACTTCACCATTTGAATTTGATGTTTCAAGGTTCAATGTTTGACTCAAATTTTAACAAAGATAAATAATTTTAAAAAATTCAGAAAAAATATATTCAGAAAATTTAGATTTCAAATTATGATACACATATGAAATATTTAATTTTCGGTGTCTAAACATTCGTAAAAAAAATTATAGATTAAATACTGTGAAACTGTCAAAACAAATGGTGGAGTCTTTTGCGGACGGAGGGAGTATTTCTCTACACTGCCTATCTCTATATTGAACAATACTACAATGAGTCTGCAATTTAGTTATAGGGAATTACAAATTCTAACGTAACAATAAGTTGAAAAAAAAGATAATCATATATATATATATTATATTTCTTTACTCGTATATATTTTATCCATCAATCAAAAGAAATTTTTCAATTTTTTCAAAAAGTATTTTTTTACATTCGCCTAACTGAGCCTACTGCAAAGAAGATGCAGGGTTTGTTCTAGGAGGATAGTTAACGGAGAATTTTTTGAAAAAGTAACAAGACCCATGGCTGGCAGGAGCTACCCAAACCTAGAACGTTAATATCACAACAAAATAAAAATAACTCTCCGTTAACTATCCTTCAACCTTTTCGGTTAAGGTAACATACCATAAAGGTAAGCAATCATTTTTTTCCCCTCTGTCCCATCATCTATCTATCCTCTAAGTTAAAACTACTACCACCACAGTAACTTAGTAAAGTAAGTAAAAGGTATAAAAAAACATACAGACCAGTGAACAAAAAAAAGAGAGATATTTCAAACTAATTACAAATTAACTTCCATTGTCTTTTTTTTACTTTCATTTACCAAGTTACTGTAGCAGTAGTTTTGACTTTCACAATATACGTGGTCAATATAGATAAGGGGAGGGATATGGGACCGGATCAATCGCATTTGATTTCTTTTTTTTTCTTTGGCATTTGTTTTTTGTTTTCAAAGTATTTTTTTTTTGAAAAGGCATTCAAAATATTATTAAAGAAGAAGAGAAAACTTAGCTCTCCAAGGGTTGAGTTAAATACGTCTACGCATAAGAGTTCGTATTAATTACAAATCTGTCATTTTTTCTTCTGCTAGCATTAGTATTCTTAATTGAGATTAGTCAAAGTTTAACATAGCCCTTCCCTCTATTTGTTCCTTATCAAACTTTTTTCCTTTTCTTTTTCTTTTGGTTTGTCTTATCCGCCTTTACATAAAACTCATCAAGCTGTACTTCATGTTCAATTTGTTTTCATTGTTTAAAATAACTTCAAATACTTTTAATCTGGAACCAAAAAATACAAATAATTAGAGATTTGAAAAAAAAAGAATAAAGAAGAAAAAGATTCATATGTTTAAGATTTTTTGTTGTTTCATTACAGTGTGATCAATATGAATTTGGATCAGCATTTTATAACATTTGCCAAGAAGTGCTATGAAACTAAAATGAGAATAATATTAACAAAAACTGATCAACAATTTCTACATCAATCCGGGTTAAAATGCACACATCCGTTTTGCCAGTTTCGCTTATTTACAGGTTAGTCATTCGTTAAATTTGATCAGTATAATGGTCGTGTGAACAACATCGGAAGATCAATATGACAAAACTACTAATCAACATTGGAAAAAAGCAGATCGACATGACAAGGCTACTGATCAACACCGAAAAAAATAAGATCGACATGACAAAACTAATGATCAATATTGGAAAGGTGTAGATCAGCATGACTAGATTAGTGATCAACATTAGACAGAAGCAGATCAACCCGACAAGACTATAGATCAATATTGGATAGAAGACGATTGACATTGCAAGAAGCAAATCAACACGACTACCTACTGTCATCGTCATCGTTTTATCCGGATTCCTTAATTATAAAAATATCAGTTTTGCATCATTTGCGATTTTGGTGGTTTTGGAGTTTCATTGCTGTCAAATTTTGGAAGCGATTTTGTTGATGAGTTGCACTAGTTTGGTTGCTAGAAGCAGACCGGAAATCACGACGTAAAGCTTTTGCTGAAATGACGATGACATAAGTTGTAATTTTAATCTTCCTTATTCATAGGATGCATAAAGGTCGACATGGAAAAAAAATAGATCAACATGCTAAATCATATATATCGACAATGTACATAACAAGATCGGGACAATATGCATAAAGATCGACATGGAAACAGGCAAACAACACAGATCAACATGTTAAATCATTCAGATCGACATTGTACAGAACAAGACCAGCATAAAGGTCGACATGGAAACAACACAGATAAGCATGTTAATTCATTGAGATCGGCATGTTAATTCATATAGATCAACATGTTAAATTATTCAGATCGGCATTGTGCAGAATAAGATTAGCACAGGATGCATAAAGATCGACATGAAAACAGCACAAATCAGCATGCTAAATCATACAGATCGACAATGTACAAAACAAGATAAGCACGAGATGTATAAAGATCGACATGAAAACAACACATATCAGCATGTGAAATCATTTAGATCATCATGTTAAATCATACAGATCGGTATTATGCAGAACAAGATCAGCAAAGGATGCATAAAGATCGACATGAAAACAACACAGATCAACATGCTAAATCACACAGATCGACATTGTACATAATAAGATCAGCACATGATGCATAAAGGTGGACATGGAAAAAACACATATCAACAATGTTAAATCATAGAGATCAGCATGTTAAATCACACAGATCAACATTTTACATAACAAGATCATCATGTATCAATCTTAAATAAATGTTGAGATACACTCGATCAACAACGATCTCATGCTTGTTGAATCCATTATAAATGTTGATCAACATCATGACTTCTCTAAATTGACATTGTCAGGATAAATGTTGATCTAGATGGTAGGAGGTTGATTCTCGTGGGCCAGTAAGTGTTTAAATTTATGTTTAATTTTAAAATTTTAATTTATGCATACGAATTTTATTGTTTTAATTTTTTTACTCCACATACATGATCATGATGCCGCAGTAGCCTCAGTCGTCCTCCCGGCGCTCGACTACAAGGTCCCAGACACCCAACATCTGCGGTGCTGATTACTATAGCCCGATGATGCTGACGCCACACCAGCCGCGGGCACCAAACATCGTGTACGACCCGATCTTGTTTAGGAGGAGTAATGAGTCGTTTGACCCATTCTCTTTGGGGTTCAACAGACAACAGTTCGGCGATTCGGAGCACCATTCGCAGCCGCGTGAGGATCAGAGTGACGATTATGATTTACCTCCCTCGTAGGACCTTTTTGTAAAAAAAGTTGATTTTGGATGCTTTCATTGTGATTGATACATTTGATTAATTTATAATTATTTTTATTTTTTTTCATTGTAATTTCTAAATACTAATAAATGATGAGAATAAGAAAAATAATCTTTTAAAAAAACTTTGGTAGGGGGTTTGGTGGAGGGCAGGGCCCACGCGGCCTTGGGGTAGCGAGATGCCAGCTATCGAGCCCCCTGCTAATGGTAGCGGGCTGGGTAGCGTCAGGAATAAAGGAATCGGCCCAAAAAGAAGCGGACTAGGTAGCATGCGATCTTGCACCCTGATAGCGGGCTGGGTAGCAGATCACTCTCTACCCAGAGCCCACTATATACGTAGTGTTACTGAAATACCTAGGACTTAATTGGATATCTGACTTAAATTTAAAATTTTAAATAAAAACTTTTGATGGCATGGAAGATGTGAAAAAAAGAGAGAGACAAGAGATAGCATCAGCCAGATAGAAAAAGACACTAAATGGAGGAAGTTGAGATAAAAAAAAAAGGATTTATTCATCTAAATTTTAAAAACCGGAAAAAATATCCCAGTGATTAAATGTTAAGAAGTGAGATCATGGAATAGATCATAATGGTAGAAAGTATTATTAAGTTTACAAAATTATTTTCTATTTTGAACTTGATATTATTTTCTTTCTTTTAACTATTAAAATTATTTTCTATCTGAACTTGATATTATTTCTGTCACGTTTTGCTACTTCGCCTTTCTGGTATTTATAGTTGTTGTGTGATGAATATGGATCATGAAAAGTGCTCTTCAACGGATCTCTTTCAACTGATCAAATTTATAGAGACAGACATTGGCTTAAAGGATTGTATTTGTTTTCCTGTGAATTGATAGTTGCTTGTGTAGCAGCTTTTGGGTTTGGGTTGGGAGTGGAAATCAAATCATGCTAGTTGTCATAGTGTATTATTTGCTTAGCTGGCACCCAAATTTTTCAAAATTTATTTCCAATTTTCTTATAATACATTTAATAATTTTAAATTTATTTTTTTATGAACTAATACTATTTTTTTTCAAATTTTTCTACTTCACACACATTTTATTTATCAATTTAAACACACTTTTCAAAATATTCGAAAATAAATTTCTCTACTTCTCTGAAGTGAGCCCAAGTTCAAATCGGTTCAAATTGAGAATGAGGTCAAATTTGGATGATTTATATTAAAATCAGGTGTAATTAGGAGTGGGGTTTTAGGTTTTTAGTTTTCAATTAGGTGACTTAAAAGTTTTTTTGTGTCTAGGGTGTAATGTTCTTTTCATTTAATTAAAATTTTCTAATTGCTGTTCAAAAAATTAAACCTTATCAAACTTTTTTCTTTTTTTTGTTTTGTTTTGTCTTGTCTGCCTTTACATAAAACTCATCAAAAAAAATTTCATAGTTTAAAATAACTTCAAATACTTTTAATCTGGAACTAAAAAATTCAAATAATTAGAAATTTGAAGAAAAAAAGGAATAGAGAAGAAAAAAATTCATATGTTTGAGATTTTTTGTTGTTTCATTACTGTGTGATCGATATGAAGTTGGATCAGTTAGGTGATTAATAATTAGGATTATTGTTCCACTTAAACTTCAAGTTTGACAATTTAGAATTACCCATAATTATTATTCTCAACTTGTAAATCGATGTATCAATTCTAGATGTCCTCTATCGAGCGTTCCACCTAGGTGATTAAAGCACAGTCATCGCTTTACTCTAATTGTTTAAGTGATCTATCTCATTCATAGATTCATGACAAGCCATCGCTCTAGCATAATTACCCCGTGATCTACTAATATTTTTCTCTATCGAGTAAAAGCATATCACAAATATTCTCTGACCAAAAGAATAACGCATGAACTAACCGAGTAATTAAACAAAAATCATGGAATAAGAATATATAGAACTAAAGTATCAAACCCTATATTTAAGCCTCACAATAAATCCTAGAAGAAACAATTAATCTAATCTAGCTACTAAACATAATTAAAAGATGAGATAATGAAAAGGTTTGGACGCCGGAGACGGCAGCCTCTTGCGCAAATTGCATCTGTATACGTCTCCGAATTGTTCAATCTCCCTCCTGCCAAGCCCTAAAGTTGGCTTATACTATATCAGTCACAAATCCAAGTCCAATTTGGACTTTTTTTCCACCAAGCCACGTGACTGACAAGCCTTAGTTAATAAGAACTAGCTAGTACCCCTCCTCCTCCTACGGGACGGTATAATTAATCTAAAAAGATAATAAAATACTTGTTGGAAAGAAATATAGCAATTTAAAAATAACACTTTAGTCCATTGCCAAATTGAAGTTTCATAGGCCCCGAGCAGGTCACGTTTATAACATTCATAAATCGAAACATATAGTTACATCAAAAATTGCAAAAGAAAGAAGTTCCTAAAGCCGTAGTTGCATCATAATATTTTTAGCTACCATGAATGATCAAGAATATACAACTTTATAGTAAAAGCACTGAAGCAAACCCATCTACTCCATGCAGCATCAGCCAAATTTATGCCCATGATTTTGATTTGTAACTGAGATGAGCTCGAAAGCAAAAAGTTTTAAGTCAATTGTTTGTGACCAAATACATGACAAATAGAATGAAGCAACATTTACATTGAACTGGGACTCAATTGTGAAAGGCAGTTACCACAGATAGCTCCCAGATGCCACAACTGCCCGTGTTTTAAAAAGTGATAGTCGTTGATTCTCAGACCTAGCTTTTTCCATTACATGTCACCTTAAACTTGAGACTCTTCAGGCATAAATGGCACCGCATCAAAAGGTTGCGTCCCTATTCTCTTCACCTGCATTCAGAAATTGAAAATCAACTATTTTTCTAAAAGAACTTCCTAAGAACGCCAACAAAATTCCAATGTACTGCAAATACTGCCTCACAATTCCATTGAATTTTTTCTCCTAATGTCAGTTGCTAGTGAAGCAATAGAAAAAAAAAAAGAATACAACAGGTATACAAGTTGTTACTTTGATTCTTGAAATGCATCAATCACTTTATCTATTTATTAGTCTAATAAAAATTTAAGGGACCCGAAAAGAAAAAAAAAACACAAATCACATACTGTAAAAATTTACATACAAGATAAGTAACTAAAAGGCTAAGATTCTAGTGTTGTTTCTAGAATTGGCCAATAGCCTGTTGTTCCTGAACTTACAAACATATAAGAGATTTGATTTGCCTTTCAAACTAATCGAACTGAATTTTAACAAACTCACACGCTCATAAACACAACACATATTTAAACCCACACGTAGTTATTAAACCTTGGGCATGTAAATTGAATCAAAGAGACAAATATTATGTAAGAATAACACAAGCTATCCTCAAACAGCAAGAGACTGGAATATGTTGTGGTTCTAAAATTGGAAAGGAGAGCCACACTGATGCATCATAAGTTCTACCTTCAAGATTCTACAATTTTCAGTATCATAAGAGCTTTCAATTTCATTCAAATTGCAAGACCAGTCTATAATCCTTTGGGTCAGTTGCTGCAAATAATTAAACTTCAGACACATGGAAAGAATTAATCAATATCTTATTTCTCAGTTACAACTCTATGACAACAACTAACCTGTGATAGTGAAAGCGGGAGTTATCAGCAACATGCAATCCAACCCAATCTTTGTTGATCATCAACTCAAGAAGTACCTATGACATCACATTTAACTCGAGTTCTAGAGAAAAAAATTTCACATTATGCCTAGAAAGGAACATTTTACTTGTGATAATTAATTGAAACATAATCATTTCGAAAAGACATGTTGTAAGGACACAAAATCAAGAAACAACTTTTTGCATTACACCACATAGAAATGGAACTGAAATGATCCATAAAACGATTTGCTCCATGAGTAAGTAATCCCACCTGGTCGATTATGTACTCATACAAAGGAGGCCGAATGACAAAATAAAACTGGAACCATAAAATTCAGAAAGAAAACCTTAAGAGTCCACACACATAGGATGTGGAATTCACCAAATCAACACATTGGAAGTGAAGTCACAAACCTTATTGAGGCCTTGTGTAACAGTAGCCACAATGTAGAGCACCAAACAAGGTATAGTTCGTTTTTTTCGAGGCTCTACTAATAAAATGTAGAAGAAAAACTCAACTTTATTAAGAGTCTAAGAAAGCGGTTCAGTTTAGTGCTATGTATTACAATGGTTTGAGGGAAAAATTATCCAGCCTGCTTTGATGGTTCAAACCAGCTAACATGGCCATTTACATGATTAATCAATCAAAGCATAACCTATTGACACGGTAAAAAGAAAACTAAAACATATCTACCAACGTAAGCAAACAAGAAAGAGGATAAAAAAACATATAAACAATGAATTCAACTCTTTAAAGAGGAGAAATCTAACCATAACAACAATGTCATGAATAGAACTCCAAAAAGGAAAAGAGTAATGTGAGGAATTAAAAGGTCCAATCGATGTAGCTACTATCTTTCAGAGTAAACAACGATTAAGCTGCAATGCTATGCACCAGATATGGCTCTACCAATGCACTTACTTCTAGCTTTCAAGAATAAGAATGCGAGCTATAATGAACTCGCAGAAGAGCTGCAGTATTTCATATGCAGCTATATATTCTGCTCGGAATTACATGTTCTACCTAGACCAACAAAAAAAATCATATATTTTGAGAACACGCTGAGAAATGAATTTGATCCATCAACTTACAAGACTAATAAATGAAAGATTGTCCGAATTTCTTAGTCAGCCTGCAGAAATTGTGCTATTTCCTTCCTCATATGCTCAGCAAATCCCTCAATTTGATAGTGATAGAACCCAAGTCAAGCAGGTCTTACTACAAAATCACCCACAAATCATGGCATGAAACCTAAAATCTCGGTTTTCAAGAGCTAGAAGAAGCAAATTTTCCAAATATAACTCCACTTTCTATTGGAATAGCAGCGATAATAACAAAGTCTGAATGCAAAATCAAATTCAAAAGTGGGTGGGGTGCCGTAAAAATAAAAAGTTCGAAACCTTTTCTGAGTCTCTGTTTCCTCCTCCATGTTTGATATTCTCATCATCATCAGGAGGCAAACTACTTGTCGTAAGTAATTGAGGGAGAGGCTACTGATCAAATGTCTTATATATTTATATAAATCATCACATCCATGGTCAGAAAACACACCTCCAAATTCATATTCCAAACCAAATGCAACTGGTGAAGGTCTATTAAACCTTATGACCCCAACCCAGTCTTATTTAATAAGTTGTTCAAGATCAATTATAGACTGTTTCATAACATCATAATATTAGACATATTGATTCATTTTCACATGTAAGCATATAATCAAACATATTACAGTTTCAGACGCATCAGATGTGTTACAGGCACTATAACGGTTTTGGATATAATATGATGAACAACATGTAGAATAATTATGGGCAAAATTGAGTATGGAAAAATACACATTGATTTTAGGCATTAATATATGTGATTTGTGTGTCAGCTAAATATTAAATTTATAATTTCTATACATTTAAATATATATAGAAAATCAAATAATTTATACAAAAAACAACTTTTAGACTTAACATATATAGCTTTAGACATTACTTTTTGACACCACGTATTTTATTTCAAACATAGCACTGTAGCATTAGACATAAGATTAAATATAGTTTCAGACATTATGTATAAATTTCAAAGATAAACATATAACTTGAGTATAAAATACACGTTTCAAACGTTACATATACAATTTCATACAAAATCAAATGTACAATAAACAAAGTTTTGAAAATAATAAGAGGCAAAAATAATTGACAAAACAAAAGCAATCTAAAATCCACAACAAATTATAAATCATTATATAAGAAATATATTCATTAATTATATAAGAAATATATTCAGAAAAAACAAGTGAACTGATATATCAAGAACAGAAAATTAATCAACAAGGATATATATAAAATGGAAAGTACGAAGCAATGAAAGAAAAAAATAGAAATGGATAAAAAGGAAAGAAGATCCCAAATAATTTCAAATTGAAAGTAATTGATGAGCATTGACCGCAATCTAATATGAAATTGGAAATTCATTGTCAGGCCAATTAACTAATAACTACGGCTTGCCATTTTTATGCTTTTTAACATTAATACTTAATATTAAAAATACATTAACACATTTAAATTGCTAACGAAATATGCTCTTTTTAACACTTAATGTTAATGGACATATTTTAAATTGCTAACGAAATATGCTCTTTTTAACCCTTAATGTTAATGGACATATGTATGCCCGGGCATAAATAAGATTTTGCCGTACACAACTACTGTAGTAAGCTATACCTATATGCATCCAAATAGGTGGACCCAGTGAAACAGAGTTAAATAGTTAGACTGACACACGCAAAGCTGGCCTATTTCATTACTCCCAATACTGGGTAGTTGTGGAAAACAGGCTCCCAAGTTATTTCCTTCCCTCTTTTTCTTTCTCATTAACTTCATCTATTTCCTTTTTGTAAACGAATTTTCGCTGAAAAGACAATTAATTTTCAAGTACTTTTAAAATTGTCAATATATAGATGTGAGATTAAAACTAATAACATTCATACATGAATTTGCTACGCGTTTTCCACTTCAATTTGCTACTGTCGAAATATTAACACTTGAAATCAATAATTATAATGTATAATTACGGTCAACCATGTCACAACTTAATAAGTCATGCTAAAATTTAAATGTAATACTTTAAACATTAAGATTCGGAAATACTAATACTTTTAATAAATTATTCTAATCAAACAAACTTTTCTGACTTTATTCTTACATACAAACAAAATGTATTCTCATTTTTAAATATGACTTCAAAAAAATGAAATAAATAACAAACCCCAATATCTACACTTACCATCACATCTGACAACACACTTTGGCCTTCCTCTGCGTTGTTGGAATTTAAACCATTGGACATCCAGCTCCGTCAACTAACACTTTCGCAAAAGACATCCAGCTCCGTTACAAAATTGCCCTTTTTTCTTTTTATTGAAATAAATAATTTTAATAGGAGAATTTTGCATGCATACTGACCTATTTCACCATTTTAGAGAGGACTGACACGCACATCACAGCTGGCCTATTGCGTGAAGAGAAGACCATTCATTACTCCCAATACTAATACTCGCTCGGTAGTTGTGGAGAACAGACTCCCAAGTTATTTCCTCCCCTCTTTTTCTTTTTCATTAACTTCATCTCTTTCCTTAAATCAGTTCATCTCTCTCCTCAAATGTACTCCATAAACCTCCCTCCCCCTCCCTTCACTTATACTCATATTCAAAACTAGAGATGAAAACGTGACCATTTCTTAACAACAACATATCAAATCTTTTCGTTTCCATGTTTAGCGTTCTCTTTCTTGTGTCATCATCAAATTTTCTCAGTTTTGTTTTTTTGCTCACTCATCACTCACTGTTATATGTTGCTCATCTGGTTTATGCTTTCGGTTCATGCTTTTACCCACTCAATCACCAGCTTTGCTTTACTCATTTCTTGTCTCCTCTAAATAGAAACTTATCTCCTCTAAAGTTACAAAATTTCATATTTTATCTTAACATTTTTACCTCGTTTTTTGTACAACCTCCACTCAATGATATTTATGTTAATTTACATAAAATCTTACATTCACCTTAATCTTCACTCCACACAAAAAGTATAATTAATTGAAGACAAAGAGAGTATCTATTTGCATGCATAATTTTTTTTTCACATACTTGTATAAGTATGTTTTTAGGCTCAGTTCATCAACAAATTTTACCAAATTTTTTTGGATGCATATAGGTATAGCTTACTACAGTAGTTGTGTACGGCAAAATCTTATTTATGCCCGGGCATACATATGTCCATTAACATTAAGGGTTAAAAAGAGCATATTTCGTTAGCAATTTAAAATATGTCCATTAACATTAAGTGTTAAAAAGAGCATATTTCGTTAGCAATTTAAATGTGTTAAATTATGCATGCAAATAGATACTCTCTTTGTCTTCAATTAATTATACTTTTTGTGTGGAGTGAAGATTAAGGTGAATGTAAGATTTTATGTAAATTAACATAAATATCATTGAGTGGAGGTTGTACAAAAAACGAGGTAAAAATGTTAAGATAAAATATGAAATTTTGTAACTTTAGAGGAGATAAGTTTCTATTTAGAGGAGACAAGAAATGAGTAAAGCAAAGCTGGTGATTGAGTGGGTAAAAGCATGAACCGAAAGCATAAACCAGATGAGCAACATATAACAGTGAGTGATGAGTGAGCAAAAAAACAAAACTGAGAAAATTTGATGATGACACAAGAAAGAGAACGCCGAAACATGGAAACGAAAAGATTTGATATGTTGTTGTTAAGAAATGGTCAGGATTTCATCTCTAGTTTTGAATATGAGTATAAGTGAAGGGAGGGGGAGGGAGGTTTATGGAGTAGATTTGAGGAGAGAGATGAACTGATTTAAGGAAAGAGATGAAGTTAATGAAAAAGAAAAAGAGGGAGGAAATAACTTGGGAGTCTGTTCTCCACAACTACCGAGCGAGTATTAGTATTGGGAGTAATGAATGGTCTTCTCTTCACGCAATAGGCCAGCTGTGATGTGCGTGTCATCCTCTCTAAAATGGTGAAATAGGTCAAGATGCATGCAAAATTCTCCTATTAAAATTATTTATTTCAATAAAAGAAAAAGGGCAATTTTGTAACTGAGTGGATGTCTTTGCGAAAGTGTTAGTTGACTGAGTGGATGTCCAATGGTTTAAATTCCAACAACGCAGAGGAAGGCCAAAGTGTGTTGTCAGATGTGATGGTAAGTGTAGATATTGGGGTTTGTTATTTATTTCATTTTTTTGAAGTCATATTTAAAAATGAGAATACATTTTGTTTGTATGTAAGAATAAAGTCAGAAAAGTTTGTTTGATTAGAATAATTTATTAAAAGTGTTAGTATTTCGAATCTTAATGTTTAAAGTATTACATTTAAATTTTAGCATGACTTATTAAGTTGTGACATGGTTGACCGTAATTATACATTATAATTATTGATTTCAAGTGTTAATATTTGACAAAGAGCAAATTGAAGTGGAAAACGCGTAGCAAATTCATGTATGAATGTTATTAGTTTTAATCTCACATCTATATATTGACAATTTTAAAAGTACTTGAAAATTAATTGTCTTTTCAAATAAAATTCGTTTACAAAAGGAAATAGATGAAGTTAATGAGAAAGAAAAGAGGGAAGGAAATAACTTGGGAGCCTGTTTTCCACAACTACCCAGTATTGGGAGTAATGAAATAGGCCACCATGCGTGTGTCACTAACTATTTAACTCCGTTTCACCGGGTCCACCTATTTGGATGCATATAGGTATAGCTTACTACGTAGTTGTGTATGGCAAAATCTTATTTATGCCCGGGGATACATATGTCCATTAACATTAAGGGTTAAAAAGAGCATATTTCGTTAGCAATTTAAAATATGTCCATTAACATTAAGTGTTAAAAAGAGCATATTTCGTTAGCAATTTAAATGTGTTAATGTATTTTTAATATTAAGTATTAATGTTAAAAAGCATAAAAATGGCAAGCCGTAGTTATTAGTTAATTGGCCTGACAATGAATTTCCAATTTCATATTAGATTGCGGTCAATGCTCATCAATTACTTTCAATTTGAAATTATTTGGGATCTTCTTTCCTTTTTATCCATTTCTATTTTTTTCTTTCATTGCTTCGTACTTTCCATTTTATATATATCCTTGTTGATTAATTTTCTGTTCTTGATATATCAGTTCACTTGTTTTTTCTGAATATATTTCTTATATAATGATTTATAATTTGTTGTGGATTTTAGATTGCTTTTGTTTTGTCAATTATTTTTGCCTCTTATTATTTTCAAAACTTTGTTTATTGTACATTTGATTTTGTATGAAATTGTATATGTAACGTTTGAAACGTGTATTTTATACTCAAGTTATATGTTTATCTTTGAAATTTATACATAATGTCCAAACTATATTTAATCTTATGTCTAATGCTACAATGCTATGTTTGAAATAAAATACGAGGTGTCAAAAAGTAATGTCTAAAGCTATATATGTTAAGTCTAAAAGTTGTTTTTTGTATAAATTATTTGATTTTCTATATATATTTAAATGTATAGAAATTATAAATTTAATATTTAGCTGACACACAAATCACATATATTAATGCCTAAAATCAATGTGTATTTTTCCATACTCAATTTTGCCCATAATTATTCTACATGTTGTTCATCATATTATATCCAAAACCGTTATAGTGCCTGTAACACATCTGATGCGTCAAATCGTAATATGTTTGATTATATGCTTACATGTGAAAATGAATCAATATGTCTAATATTATGATGTTATGAAACAGTCTATAATTGATCTTGAACAACTTATTAAATAAGACTGGGTTGGGGTCATAAGGTTTAATAGACCTTCACCAGTTGCATTTGTTTTGGAATATGAATTTGGAGGTGTGTTTTCTGACCATGGATGTGATGATTTATATAAATATATAAGACATTTCAAAAACCATAGAACATATACATATATTGAAATGTCTTATATATTTATATAAATCATCACATTCATGATCACAAAACACACCTCTAAATACAAGGTTCTCTTGTTATTCTTCACTATTAGATGGGCAAGGGGAGCCGGGTCACTACGCCCTGGTGATGAATCAACAGAAGGAGTATCTGTCATCAGTTGCTGTCAACGGAAGGATGGTGCAAGTCACCCATAACGCGGTGCCGCTATCTCAGCTTTAGGGGGTGATGCTGCTCTTCCTATCTGGGACACCCGTAGCGTGAATTGGACAGATGACAGATTTAAGCGTCGCACATTCATTGAACCTCTCTCTCGTTCTGATTCTAGATAATGGGTATTTTGGGAACCTCTCCTTGAAAAGCATCTATGTTAACTTGGCTCTGGATCGCCCCACATTAGCGTCTGATGATTTGGCATGCACTGTATGTAGTACCGAATCATCGTGACTTACCTCTTCTTGATGATGTTTCGAAATAAGGACAAAAAGATGATTTACAAGTTTATGAAATATTTTATTTGGTGAAATTTTTTCAGCACAACCATCACATTATGATCTCGTAGTTTTACAAAATGATTTAAGAGATCTTAGATATATTCGTCGAAATTGTAGATTTATGAGGGAACATCCGGCCTTATAGAATCCAAAAAAAATACTTCTAAAATTTCAATTTTTTTTTGAATATTACAATACAAGGATTTAAGAGACCCAAAGTCTGAAATTTATTATGATGTTATGAAACAGTCTATAATTGATCTTGAACAACTTATTAGACAAGACTGGGTTGGGGTCATAAGATTTAATAGACCTTCACCAGTTGAACTTGTTTTTGAATTTGAATTTGGAGGTGTGTTTTGTGACCATGGATGCGATGATTTATATAAATATATAAGACATTTCAAAAACCATATAACAGATAAATATTTTGAAATGTCTTATATATTTATATAAATCATCACATTCATGGTCACAAAACACACCTCCAAATTTAAATTCAAAAACAAATGTAACTGATAAAGGTCTATTAAATTTTTTTATAACCCTAACTCAGTCTTGTCTAATAAGTTGTTCAAGATAAATCATAGACTGTTTATAACAGCATAATAAATTTCAGACCTTTGATCTTTTAAATCCTTGTAGTACTTGTAAGATTAAAAAAAAATTGAAATTCTAAAAATATTTTTGTGGGACTCCATAGAGCTGTATGTTCTCTCATAAATCTACCATTTCGACGAATATACCTAAAATCTCGTAAATTATTTTGTAAAACTAGAAGATCATAATGTGATGGTTGTGCTGAAAAAAACAAATTCACCAAATAAAATATTTCTTAAAACTTGTAAATCATTTTTTTGTTCTTGTTTCAAAACATCATCAAATAGAGTCAAGTCACGATGATTCGGCACTACATATACAGTGCATGCCAAATCATCAAACATTAATGTGGAGCGATCCAAAACCAAGTTTACATAAATGCTTTTCAAGGAATGGTTCCCAAAATACTCATTATCTAGAATCAAAACAACGGAGAGGTTCAATAAATGTGCGACGTTTAAATCTGTCACCTGTCCATTTCACGCTACGGGTGTCCCAGATAGGAAGAGCAGCATCACCCCTAAAAGCCGAGATAGCGGCACCGCGTTATGGGTGACTAGCACCATCCTCTCGTTGAGGACAAATGATGACAGATACTCCTTCTGTTGATTCATCACCAGAACGTAGCGACCCGGCTCCCCTTGCCCATCTGATAGTGCAGAATGACAAGAGAACCTTGTATTATCGTACACCAATTCTCTCTGCAGTGACAAGTAATTAAAAAAAGTCAGTAAAAACATAATGAAAGAAAATGAAGAAAACAAGTACATATATGTGATGTAAATTAACTTACTCCAGTGGTAGGGCAAGAGGATGAGGATGCAGAAGGAGGAGGAGAAGACCCAGCAGCAGTAGATGAAGCCATTGGAAGATGATGAAATGAACAACAAGAAATGAGTAAAGCAAAACAGGTGATTGAGTGGGTAAAAACATAAACCAGATGAGCAATATAAAGCAGTGACTGATGAGTGAACAAAAAAAACAAATCTGAGAAAATTTGATGAGGCCTCTGATGATGGCTCAAGAAAGAGAACGCCAAAACACTAAAACGGAAGCTAGTGATCCTTTTGTCAGATTAAGACTTCAATTTCTAAATTCTAATGAACAGGAAACGAGTTGAAGATTAAAAAGTTAAAAGAGAGAAGTGGCAAAGGTGAGTGTTTCAGAATCTTAAAATTGTCCCTGGTCTTTTAAAACTGAGAAATAGCATGCCTTTTAAAATCCTTGTTTGACATCTGGATAAAGCATTAATAGAGTTCTCAAGCCTTGAGAGAAACTTATTAGTCATGGATAAACTCGTTTGGGAATAAAAGCACAGATTCGTTCTCATGTCATGTCAACTAAACTAAGATTTGATAAATCGGTTAAATAGCAGACCAGTTTTTTACAAGATAAATCAGTTCGGCAACCCGAATCATCATTTGCTTGACAACCAGAAGATCCTTAGCTTTAATTATTTCGTAGTTTGATTATAATCTAACAACACAAAAGCTCATGCTTTTCACGCTACTACTGATTATAAATAAGATCAATGAGTACAATATCAACGAATATCAGTAAGCAATAACAATAACATATTCTGAATAATGGGGAAGACTCAATACCTAGATACAATAAAGCCCAAACAAAGCTTTGTTTCCCGAAGAAGATCTATTGGCAGCAAATTCAGAATTAAGGCATGAATGAAAGTAAATAATTCAGAATGAGAAAAGAGTCCATACCTAGTGCAACCGAGCCCAAGCAGTGCTCTGTTTTTTGGAGAAGACGAACAAGACTGAGAGATGATTCTCAGATAAGAATGAGTGGATGAATATATAGAGCTACCTAGGAAATGGTCAGAATTCCATCTCTAGTTTTGAATATGAGCATAAGTGAAGGGAAGAATGGAGGTTTATGGAGTAGTTTTGAGGAGAGAGATGAAGTTAATGAGAAAAAAAAAGAGAGAAGGAAATAAATTGGGAGCCTGTTTTCCACAACTACCGGGAAAAATTAGGTGTTAAGTATCAATAACATCAATAAATGAACGTTTGAATAGAAAAGTTGGAAAAATCTTCCAAAACTAAATAGCACATAAACATGTTTTTCCTACTTTTCTTATAATTTTATGGAAAAATTGCTAGAAGTAAATGAAGCTATTTTTAAAACTTTGGAAAAGTTATTTGTTAAAATAAATAAACTTATGTGTTAAATAAATAATTTTTCTCTTGGAGTTTTCATCTAATGAATGAGTTTTTCAAAGTGTATGAATAAAGTTTTTTATTTTTTCTAAATCAACTATACACATAAGTACTATACTTGCTAATTATAATTAGAATATTTTTTCAAAATTAAAAAGTTCATTAACTTTTGAAAAATATTGAGAACTTTTTGGACAAAGTATATAATATAAAGGTTACTTTTGTTATTATGCCAATAAAACACAGTGTTTGCAGCCCGTGAACATTTTGTGAGTGTCAGTCTTCTTTTTTTTTTTTGACGATTTGACGAGGCTCTGCTGTCAGTCTATAAGTGGAGGCCCTCACTTACTCATGTTTTAACTCCGTCCAAAAAAGGGCCATTAAATTGAAGGAGGGTAGCACCCCGAGGGTGAACAACGCGGTTTCCGTCAGATATAGATTAGGGGAGGGACATGGGACCGGATCAATCGCATTTGATTTCTTTTTTTTCTTTGGCATTTGTTTTTTTGTTTTCGAAGCATTAGGATTTTAAAAATGATTGAGGTTAAAATGCGCCAGATGCGCATAAGAGTTCGTATTAATTACGAATCTGTCATTTTTTCTTCTAGTATCATGGTTTATTAAACCGAACCTATACGTAAACATTCAAGCTTACTGGTTAACTCGATCGATTCGACCGATTCGAACACCTGCTCAACTCAGACATTAAATACGCGGGATATCTAACATTTATCATTCATCTTAAAGTAAATAAGTAATTTATAATAAACTTAAGAACATATATCCATCAAAACTCAAAATAGTTAGCACATATATGCTTTAAAATTACAATGAGCATTAAAAATGTAAAATAAATTTTTTTAATTTTTTTAAAACTTTTTTTCTTGAAAACCGGCGGTTTCCGGTTCAACCGGTTCGCCGGTTTTGTCCGGTTCCGCCGGTTTTCACCGGTTTCTAAGCAGAGGCCTCAAAACCGAAACCCGGACCGGACAGGCCACCGGTTCGCGGTCCGACCGGTCCTGTCCGGTTCAACCATGGCTAGCATTAGCATTCTTAATTGAGATTAGTCAAAGTTTAACATAGCCCTTTCCTCTATTTGTTCCCTTAAACGTTATCAAACTTTTTTCCTTTTCTTTTTCTTTTGGTTTGTCTTGTCCGCCTTTACATAAAACTCATCAAGTTGTACTTCATGTTCAATTTTTTTTCATTGTTTAAAATAACTTCAAATACTTTTAATCTGGAACCAAAAAATACAATTAATTAGAGATTTGAAAAAAAAAGAATAGAGAAGAAAAAGATTCATATGTTTGAGATTTTTTGTTGTTTCAATACAGTGTGATCAATATGAAATTGGATAAGCATCTTATAACATTTGCCAAGAAGTGTTATGAAACTAAAATGAGAATAATATTAACAAAAGCTGATCAACAATTTCTACATCAGTTCGGGTTAAAATGCACGCATCCGTTTCGCTTATTTACAGGTTAGTCATTCGTTAAATTTGATCAGCATAACGGTCGTGTGAACAATATCGGAAGATCAACATGACAAAACTACTAATCAACATTGGACAAAAGCAGATCGACATGACAAGACTACTGATAAACACCGAAAAAAATCAGATCAACATGATAAAACTAATGATCAACATTGGAAAGGTGTAGATTAGCATGACTAGATTAGTAATAACATTAGACAATAGCAGATCAACCCGACAAGACTATAGATCAACATTGGATAGAAGACGATTGACATTGCAAGAAGCAAATCAACACGACTACCTACTGCCATCATCATCATTTTATCCGGATTTCTTAATTATAAAAATATAACTTTTGCATCATTTGCGATTTTGGTGGTTTTAGAGTTTCATCGCGGTCAAAATTTGGAAGCAATTTTGTTGATGAGTTGCACTAGTTTGGTTGCTAGAAGCAGACCGGAAATCGCGACGTAAAGCTTCTACTGAAATGATGATGCCATAAGTTGTAATTTTAATTTTCCTTATTCATAGGATGCATAAAGGTCGACATGGGAAAAAAAATAGATCAACATGTTAAATCATATAGATCGACAATGTACAGAATAAGATCAGCACAATATGCATAAAGATCGACATGGAAACAACACAGATCAGTATGCTAAATCATTCAGATCGACATTGTACATAACAAGATCAGCACAAGATGCATAAAGGTCGACATGGGAACAACACAGATCAACGTGTTAATTCATTGAGATCGGCATGTTAAATCATATAGATCAACATGTTAAATTATTCAGATCGGCATTGTGCATAATAAGATCAGCACAAGATGCATAAAGATCGACATGAAAACAACACAAATCAGCATGCTAAATCATACAGATCGACAATGTACAAAACAAGATAAGCACAGGATGTGTAAAGATCGACATGAAAACAACACATATCAGCATGTGAAATCATTTATATCATCATGTTAAATCATACAGATCGACATTGTGCAGAACAAGATCGGCAAAGGATGCATAAAGATCGACATGAAAACAACACAGATCAGCATGCTAAATCATACAAATCGGAATTGTACATAAAAAGATCAGCACACGATGCATAAAGATGGACATGGAAACAACACATATCAACAATGTTAAATCATAGAGATCAGCATGTTAAATCACGCATATCAACATTTTACATATATAACAAGATCATCATGTGTCAATCTTAAATAAATGTTGAGATACACCCGATCAACAACGATCTCATGACTGTTGAATCCATTATAAATGTTGATCAACATCATGACTTCTCTTAATTGACACTGTTAGGATAAATGTTGATCTAGATGGTAGGAGGCTGATTCTCGTAAGCCAGTAAGTGTTAAAATTTATGTTTAATTTTTAATTTTTAATTTTTAATTTATGTATACGAATTTTATTGTTTTAATTTTTTTTACTCCACATACATGATCATGACGTCGTAGTAGCCTCAGTCGTCCTTCTAGCGCTCAACTACAAGGTCCCAGACGCCCAATATCTGCGGTGCTGATTACTATAGCCCGATGATGCTAACGCCACAGCAGCCGCGACCGCCTAACATCATGTACGGCCCGGACTTGTTCAGGAGGAGTAATGAGTCGTTTGACCCATTATTTTTGGGGTTCAACAGACAACAGTTCTGCGATTCGGAGCACCGTTCGCGGCCGCGTGAGGATCAGGGTGACGATTACGATTTACCTCCCACGTAGGACCCTTTTGTAAAAAACAATTTGATTTTGGATGCTTTTTGTTGTGATTGATACATTTGGTTAATTTATAATTAATTTTGTTTTTGTTTTTCATTGTAATTTCTAAATACTAATAAATGATGAGACTAAGAAAAATAATCTTTTAAAAAAAACTTTGGTAGAGGGTCTGGTGGGGGGCAGGGCCCACGTGGCCTTGGGGTAGCGAGATGCCAGTTACCGAGCCCCTTATAAATGGTAGCGGGCTGGGTAGCGCCAGGAATGAAAAAATTGACCCATAAAGAAGCGGACTGGGTGGCAGGCGATCTCGCTACCCTGGTAGCGGGTTGGGTAGCGGATCGCCCCTACCCAGAACCCATTATATACGTAGTGTTACTGAAATACCTAGGACTTAATTGAATATCTGACTTAAATTTGAAATTTGAAATAAAATTTTTTGATGGCATGGAAGATGTAAAAAAAAGAGAGACACAAAAGAGATAGCATCGGCTAGATAGAAAAAGACACTAAATGGAGGAAGTTGAGATTAAAAAAAGGATTCATTCATCTAAATTTTAAAAACTGGAAAAAGCATCCCAGTGATTAAATGTTAAGAAGTGAGATCATGGGATAGATCATAATGGTAGAAAGTAGTATTAAGTTTACAAAATTATTTTCTATTTTGAAGTTGATATTATTTTCTTTATTTTAACTATTAAAATCAATTTATTTGCACTTTTTCTTGTCACGTTTTGCTACTTCGCCTTTCTGGTATTTATAGTTGTTGTGTGATGAAAATGGATCATGAAAAATGGGACAAATCTTTGGTTACCACCATGGTAGCTTACCACTAACGGAAAAGTTTGGATGGAGCAATAAAGGGCAGGCAATTTTGAGAGGAGTTATTTTAATATGAAGAAGTTGTAGGGGCATGTGGTTGAGTCAGGTGGTCAGACAGTAGCAGTAGCATTACAGACGTTAGGATTTATTAGGGGTTTCAAACCTTACCCTAGGGAGAAATTTTTTTCACCTCATTATCAAATAAAATCACCATTAAATTTCACCACACCCATTTCACCCCTCAAACCACCCCAATCCAATTCACCCTTTCAACCCCTCGGTTCCCGAACTCCACCACCCCGAAATCCCACCCCCACTCCTCTCCTCCCTACGGTGGCGGCGGTGGCGGAGGCGGTGGCGGAGGCGGCGGCGGCGGCGACAGTGATGGTGGCGGTGGTGGCGGTGGCGGCGATGGTGGCGGTGACGGCGGAGTGGTGGCGGTGGCGGCGGCGGCGGAGTGGTGGCGGTGGCGGCGGAGTGGTGGCGGTGGCGGCGGCGGCGGTGCTGGCGGTGGTGGTGGCGGTGGTGGCGGTGGCGGCGGTGGCGGCGGGGTGGTGGCGGTGGTGGCGGTGGTGGTGGCGGTGGTGGCGGTGGCGGCGGCGGAGTGGTGGCGGCGGCGGTGGCGGTGGTGGCGGCGGCGGCGACAGTGGTGGCGGTGGTGGCGGCGGCGGTGGTGGTGGTGGTGGTGGCGGCGGCGGCGGCGGCGGCGACGGTGGTGGCCGAAATTGTACGTGAAAAATTTTTCACGTGAAAAACTTTTTTTCACTTTGGAAGTGAATTTTGGAGGTCCAATTTTCGAAAATTCATCAAGTGAAAAAACGAGGTGAATTTGTAAAAATTCACTTCAAAAATGTAGGTTTGAAACCCCTATTGCTTCAGATTTGAAGTGGAGGAGTGAGGAAGGTAGATGTGATGAATAATAAATTTATAAATGATTGTATAATGTACAGGGAAGTCATCTATAGTTTTTTCATTTATCACATTTGCTAAGATAGTATCAAATCCAGCCAGTTTTATCGTATTTTGTATTTACAGTTGCTTTAATTTGTAAAAACATGGACATTAACGTTGTGATATGAAGGTAATTATAATAGTAATATTTGTGTATATTAATTTTAATTTATGTACATATCTCTTCAACTTGACAAATAAACCACCAAACCATCTAAACTGTCATTTACATCCACAAACAACAACCAAAAAGCTTAAGGATACTTTTTTTACTCTACTCTGGAATTTTCAGAACTTAAATTAAGAAATGGAAACATATTTTATTTGGTTTACCGTCAAATGGAGAACTTTTTAACAAATCATAACCAATTCCACTCTCCTATTCACATAACTATAGTATTATTTTGTAAGATGAAAGGAAGAATAAGGACTTACCAATGATTCATCTAAAATGAGTTGCCTCATTGTTCAACTAATCTGCCCACCAACCCCAATTGAAGCCAAAGTTAATCAATTAACTCTACCTCCTCCCACCCTCTGTCAGCCTACTCCCTATTTTCCACCATAAAATCAACAAATCCATAAAAATGCCTAATATTTACTCAGCTCCGTCAAAAAACGCATCCAACAATTCGGTTATTGGGGCTACCCCAAAGTGAGCAGCGACATTTCCTGAAAAATGCTCATCAACGGATCTCTTCCAACGGATCTCATCAACGGGGCTTCAGGTGGGGAAAGACAAACATTGGCGTGAAGGATTGTATTTGTTTTCCTATGAATTGATAGCTGCTTGTGTAGCAGCTTTTGGGTTTGGGATGGGAGTGGAAATCAAATCATGTTAGCTGTCTTGGTGTATTGATTGATTAGCTGGGCACCCAAATTTTTCAAAATTTATTTCCAATTTTCTTAAATCTAATACATTTAATAATTTTAATTTTTTAATGAACTAATACTATTTTTTTCAAATTTTTCTACTTCACATACATTTTATATATCAATTAAAACACACATTTTCAAATATTCCAAAATAATTTTCTCTACTCCTCTTAAGTGAACCCAAGTTAAAATCGGATCAAATTGAGAATGAGGTCAAATTTGGATGATTTATATTAAAAGCAGGTGTAATTAGGAGTGGGGTTTTAGGTTTTTAGTTTTCAATTAGGTGATTCATAGAAAATTTACTTAAAAGTTTTTTTTTTGTTTCTAGGGTGTAATTTTCTTTTCATTTTGATAAAATTTTCTAATTGCTGTTCAAAAATTAAACGTTATCAAACTTTTTTCTTTTTCTTTTGTCTTGTCCGCCTTTACATAAAACTCATCAAAAAAAATTCATTGTTTAAAATAACTTCAAATACTTTTAATATGTAACCAAAAAATACAAATAATTAGAGATTTGAAGAAAAAAAGAAATAGAGAAGAAAAAATTCATATGTTTGAGATTTTTTGTTGTTTCATTACAGTGTGATCAATATGAAGTTGGATTAGTATTTTATAACATTTGGCCAAGAAGAAAATGAGAATAATATTAACAAGGCCAAATTATGGATTAGTATCCGAATTTTCGTGAATCGTTTAAAGGAGGGTCTGAATTGAAATTATGGATTAGTATCCGAATTTTTGTGAATCGTTTAAAGGACGGTTTGAATTGTGACTCGTTCAGATTCGTATCCTGAACTATTCAATTCGATGCAGTTAAGGGCCTCAACTCAGTGACTGTATTAACATGGTCACATTGCTAACAATTTACTGACCTAAAAGTAACTTTTAGAAAATTGGGCACCTAGATGGTATAAATAATTAACTTTGGGTATCAAATAATCATTCACCCAGCATCAATTTCGCCCTCAGGGTCATCCGCATCAACTACGACGACGCCGTTGCATTCCTCCGAACCCAGGCTTTATGCGAGGCGAAGATTCTCAAACTCATCGACTCACCCTTCATCGTCAAATTCTACACCGTCGTACAGCTCTTGTGGAGGGCGTCCTCTTTGATCGTGAGAAAATCCGGAAACCCAGCTCCTCTGGAATCGTCTCCTCTAAAAAATCGGGATGAAATCGCAGTAGTTCTCACAATGGCGACGTGAACGTCATCGGAACTCGACAACGACGACAACGAGGAGACGTCGATGGGACTCAATTGGGTTGTCCCACCGTTGGTGGGAGCATCATTCTCGAAGGAGGTCTTATCGTAACACTGATCCATTGGAGACCAAAAAGGCGGTTTATGAATGTTGACACCCGATTTTTGCCCGAACTGTTATAATCTAGGTCGTAATTGCGATTTTCGGTATTTTCATTTCACGTGATTTTTGGTCATTATTTTATGTGATTTGTGTGGCTTTCATCCTTTTTCATTTTTCATTTACGTTTTTTATTATTATTATTTTCATGTGTCTTTTTTATTTCGTTTGCCTTTTGTTAATTTCGTTGACTTTTGTGATTTTGTCATTCTATTCTGTTTTATGTGTTCATTTTTTTTTACTAATAAAAAAAACAACAAAAAAAGAAGAAAAGGAAACGTTTTAAAAAAAAAGAAAAAAAAGAGAGGAGCAGGTCTTTGGAACTTGGCAGCTTGCTTTCTTGGAAATGGGCAGCACGCTCGGGGCACTAACCAGCCTTTGTGCAGCATCAAGGAATTGTTCAACATGTTGGGCAAGAGTTTGATCCTCTAGGCAAAATTCTGAAACTTGGCTATAAATTGAGGCATTGTGGTGTGGAAGGGAGGAGGCGAGAGGCTGCAACAAAAGAAACAAGAGAAAAAAAGAAAACGAAAAAAAAGGAAGCCTCCTCCTCCTTGTCACACTTCAGCCATGCTCCGTCATGAATTCCAGCTTGCTCCACCACCTTTCAATGCCAAATCTCGCTGCCATTAGCTCGCCCACGTCAAGACAGAGCCGGACAACCTTTCCAATCCGCCGGAGGTGACGTGACGGAGGAGAAATCGTGGCAGAAAAGTCTCCGGCACGGACCAAATTTCCTCCTTAACCGAAGCTCGATTCAGCCCTTCATCACCACCATCACGTCCCCTCCCTCTTCCGAGCCGATCCACTGCATCTCCGCCGTCGAATTTCAGTCTCCAACGCCGGCCGTCGTTTCCTCCGCCGGACGCAACCCATGCTCCCCTAGCTACGGTCGTTCACGCACCACCACCATCGTCGCCTCCGACCACCACCAGCCTCGCCGGCCTCCGCCCGACAGATCCGCACCACCGTCCACGCTGTCCGGTGGCATCTCTGCCGGAGCTAAGTTTGGGCTCTTGTTTCGCTAATCCGCGAGGAAGAAGAAGACGTGGCTGCACCAGTTCAACGTTTTGTTTGGTAAAATTACAATTTTAGTCCACTCCTTGTCCCTTATATTACTTAGGTCATCGTGTTTTCAAAAGTGTCAATCCAGTCATCAAACAAGTTTCAAAACTAACAGTTTGGGCACTAGGCCTAAACCTTTTTTGTGTTTTAGTTAATATTTTTGTTATTATGTCAATTTGATTTATTTTAAATTTTATTTTGAATTTTTATTAGTCATGTGAATTACTAAAAATCTTTTTCCTCTATTTTTGGTTTTTATTATTTGTCTTTTTCTTTATTTCTTAAAAATCAAGCAAAAATCTAAAAAGAACTCGTGGTACCAATTTTGCATTTACGAAAATTAACCATTTTTGTACGTAATCGACGAACGATTCCAGATCTTTCGTAGGTCATTTTCAGGTTTCCAATCGACCTAGGAAAAAGATTGGTGGCGACTTCATGATGAAAACCACGTCGCTACAGATGGCGACTCATTTGGGACTTATCCGCCACAAAAGGGGTTTGTTTTTATTTATTTGCTTGATTTTATCTTTTTTATATTATGTTTCCATTGTATATATTGTAATTTACACTCTCACACATACACACACAAAACATACATGTTACATTCATATCATTGAGCTTCCTACCCGAGCTCTAAACAAAACAAGTTCTTTCTAAGCGGAATACGGTGTTGTTGTACTTGTGAGATTTTATTCTCCAAGCCTTCACCGTATCCTAGTAGGGAAGTAGTGCTAACTCTGTGGGATTAATATTCCCCTCATGGGTTCACGAAAACCTATGACCCGGATTAATCCATTCCTTGCATATCCTCGTGGGCAAGGATTGGGCCGTCGTTATTCAACGACGGGATTCGGAACCACCCTGAGCCTTTTGATATACCATTACCTGCATGTAGTGGCCTCACACCCAACCATTAGTCCCGGCTTTAGGATTCCTACCCACTTTGTGTCACCCGGTAAATATGATGTGCGCTATTATACAGGTTCCTACTTTCGCTAATCTGTCGGTTCTTATAATGTTTATCTCATTTTGCATATAAATAGGTAGTGCACTCAGAAAAAAAAATTACTATGAATATAGTTACACTTGTCTCACCGCCGATGACGAGTCTTAGACTGCCACGATAGTGGAAACCCACTAGAGGCAATATTGTGTTTTAAATCAATGCAAGGTTATCAAAGAGATTACCCCGCTTTGCTCGAGCCCAAGGAAAAGACGAACATGTCAGTTCTCGGGAACAAGTATGAGATCCAAGTTGCAAGTGCGGTAGTCCGAAGCTCAATGTCGTATGAGATTGGACGAGCAAATTTCAGGTGTAACCGAGGAGGCAAACCGCACCAAGCTAGAGTACTTGAGTTGAACGCCTTGAAATTGGTCGGAAACTCCAGTGCAAAGGACATTGTTTCTTTTAATAATTGTCAATTCATATCATTTGTTCTTTTGTACTATACATTTCTAGTGTATATAATTTGTACTAATTGATCCTATTTTTCTTTTGACTTTTCATGGCATTTGCATGCGTTTTGTAGAGGTTGATCTACCTTTTCTTTTTGACTTATCATGACATTCGCATACATCATATTTTGTTTTTAACCGGTATTGATACTTCAAAAGAAAACAAAAAAAAATCATTGCATTCATGCATATAATCACTTGTTGCATATTTTCATTATAAAAACTGATACAAAAAAATGGACATTAAGGAGCTTCAGAACAATTTTATGAGGTGAAAACGTCTGATGACCCCGATCGTGGCATGAAAGACAATTTCTTGCAAGTAGTCATTAAGCTAGGTCCAACACGTTTGATCTATGCAAATTGGTGAATAATTGGGAAAGTCTTTGAATTCACTCTAATCTTTGAGAGCTTGCCAAGATAGCTTGAAAGTTGAATTACCTAGATTTAGTCCGAATCTAAAGTATTGTATTTGTTGCAATGGACAATCTGTTATTCTTTTCCTTGAAATGAGAAGGGATAGAATGTGCACTTTGGCATCCTCCAAGAAACTTCACATCACAGACTCCACATTCTTTCGTCCCTCCATCCCATGTTTCTTTCACCAAGCCACAACAAAAGAGTTTCACCAAGGAGATAAAGGAAGACTTGATAGTAGTCATCTCGAGGACATCGCTCAATCTTATGGGAACAATTTCAAATGGGCTTTTCAATTTTCATCTTTTGATTCTTCTTCAAACAAATTTGATCTCGACTTACTTGAAGATCCTTCCGAGCATCAAGAAAACTCTCTCCAAAAGGCAAAGAAACATCATTCATCAAGAAAAAGGGGGGCATGAGAATGAAAATACATTTCGGATCATTGATGCACCATCAAGGTTGAGATCAAGCCAAGTTTCTTCAATTCACTGACCCCGTGTCTCGTCAAAGGTCAAGTCGCCTTCAACTGTCAATACCCATGACTCACAAAAGATGAGGAAAATAGAAAAAAGAGGTCAATATAAATTCTACTCCATTGTCCTTAGCTTGAAAAGGCTGAAGCTATGAGTAGTACTAGTAGCTATTTGGCTTTACATTTTAGTCAAGTAATCGGGCCTAGGTAGCAACAACTATTTATGCTCGCATGAAAATGACTAAAAACCGCGAGTCAAACAAGGTCCGACCTAAACAAAAAGAAAGGAGAATGAAGAAAAAAAAAGAAAAAAAAGTGAGTCATGGAGTCTAAACTGAAAACCTGCAAGGGCGGTTTAGAATGAAGGCACAAATTGAAGCAGAGGTTACCATCTCAATGACGCAAGTAGGGCAACTCACATCTCAAGCAACATCAACAACATCTCAAGTCTCTAAGAAGCAATTCCACCGATCATGAAGAATTGGGGGGCAACATTTTGAGATAGTTTCTCATCGGACAAGGCGATGTTTTCGTGATTGGCACTATCAGGTTTTCCTTTTAGAGAAGTCAAGCCATTAATGGATGACATTGCAAGAGGCCTTTCGCCTAAAACACCCATTTTTTCACCAGCCCATATCAGTGAATGCCATTGACCTTACAAAAACCATTCAAAAGACATTCTTTCTTCACCTCGACATTCCCACAAGCCAATCCTCCATACGAAGAAGCCCTTACACTATCACCGCACATTCTACTCCTTCAAGTGGAAAAGGAAAGAATACCAGATTTTAATGATCACACAAGGACCATCATATATTTTGTCAAGCTCTGCAAATCGATAAGAGTTTTCTTTGAAGATTAACCATTACGCATTAATGAGTATGGGTCAGACGTAAGACATGGTTTAAAGACTCTTCTATAGAATTTTGCACTTTTATGGTCACAATTGGGGGGCAAATGGATCATTCACCCATATAATTGTTCGGCGTCCAAAAGGATCAAATAAATTTTCGATCACCTTGAGTAAGATGAAAGGTATTCATGAGGTAAAGTTGAAAGGTGTTTTTGCATCTACGGCATCATTGAGTAGTCATGCATCATGTACATCATGTATCATGCACATTGTCATTACAGGTTTCAAGGAGCACATTGAGCAAGGACTTGAACACGCGCTATCCAAGTATCTCATCAAGAAAGTCAACCAAAGACTCGACAGTCAAGCAAGGTTCTCTAACCTCTTTTCGAGAATAGAAGCATGTCTCCCATAAAGGTTCAGAAAGTCTTGCCCAATGTCAGACACGATTTTCGCCAAGACAAGTAAGGATTAGCTCCTCAACTTCATCAAGAGTCAAGTAAGAAGTTCATACTATTCCTTCATATTTCATGAGCCAAGTCTATGGTTCACAGCGAGAAAGGTAAGGAAAGTTCCTTAACCCATTCAAAGAGAAAGTTTCTCTTGCAACATTCGAAGTTTAGTCATTTTGTCAAACTTCGTCACTCTCAGGGATCTACTCGTTTCGTGGGATTCCTTATTTTTGAAAGTTTAGTCACTTTGTCAAACTTTCTATCATCACTTTAGAAATCTGCTCATTTTGTGGGATTTCTCATTTGAAGTTTAGTCATTTCGTCAAACTTCACCATTTTTAGAAATCTGCTCATTTTGTGGGATTTCTCATTTGAAGTTTAGTCATTTCACAAACTTCACCATTTTTAGAAATCTGCTCATTTTGTGCGATTTCTCATTTGAAGTTTAGTCATTTCACAAACTTCATCATTTTTAGAAATCTGCTTATTTTGTGGGATTTCTCATTTGAAGTTTAGTCATTTCACAAACTTCACCATTTTTAGAAATCTGCTCATTTTGTGGGATTTCTCATTTGAAGTTTAGTCATTTCGTCAAACTTCACCATTTTTAGAAATCTGCTCATTTTGTGGGATTTCTCATTTGAAGTTTAGTCATTTCGTCAAACTTCACCATTTTTAGAAATCTGCTCATTTTGTGGGATTTCTCATTTAAAGTTTAATCATTTCGTCAAACTTCTATCATTTTCGAAATCTACTCGTTTTGTGGGATTTCTCATCTGAAGTTTAGTCATTTCGTCAAACTTCATCATTTTAAGTGATCTACTCATTTTGTGGTATACCTCAATTCAGGAGTGCTGTCATTTCGTCACACTTCTCAGTCAATCAATCAATCAATCAATCAATCAATCAATCAGTCATTCATCTCATTTTGCCGAGGATTGGGAAGGTTCTCAATCTCGAGTCATCGGAGCAAGGAAGGTTCCTTCGCTTCACGAATAACGAGAAAGTTCTTGTTATTCCATCTCATCAATCAATCAATCAATCAATCAGTCAATCAATCATCCATCTTACTTTTGCCGAGCATTGGGAAGGTTCTCAATCTCAAATTACCGGAGCAAGGAAGGTTCCTTCGCTTCACGAATAACGAGAAAGTTCTTGTTATTCCATCTCATCAATCAATCAATCAATCACCAATCAATCAATCAATCATCCATTTTTTCGAGCATTGGGAAGATTCTCAATCTCGAACTGCCGAGCAAGGAAGGTTCCTTCGCTTCACGAATAATGAGAAAGTTCTTGTTATTCCATCTCAACAATCAATCAGTCATTCATCTCACTTTTGCCGAGCATTGAGAAGGTTCTCAATCTCGAATCTTCAGAGTAAGGAGAGTTCCTTAACTCTAAATAGCGGAAAGGTTTCCGCTATTCAATTCAATAGGAAAGTTCCTGTTGAATGAAGCAAGGAAGGTTCCTTCGCTTCGGAAGGGTAAGAAAAGTTTCTTCCTTTCATGAATAATGAGAAGGTTCTCGTTATTCGCCGGGCAAAAATACGGAGTCATACTACTTTGCATGCTCCATTTACCATGAATCACGCAGAGGGGCATTATTGACACCCGATTTTTGCCCGAACTGTTCTAATCTAGGTCGTAATTGCGATTTTCGGTATTTTCATTTCACGTGATTTTTGGTCATTATTTTATGTGATTTTTGTGGCTTTCATCATTTTTCATTTTTCATTTACGTTTTTTTTCATTATTTTCATTTGTCTTTTTTTATTTCGTTTGCCTTTTGTTAATTTCGTTGACTTTTGTGATTTTGTCATTCTATTCTGTTTTATGTGTTCATTTTTTTTTACTAATAAAAAAAACAACAAAAAAAGAAGAAAAGAAAACGTTTTAAAAAAAAGAAAAAAAAAGAGAGGAGCAGGTCTTTGGAACTTGGCAGCTTGCTTTCTTGGAAATGGGCAGCACGCTTGGAGGCACTAACCAGCCTTTGTGCAGCATCAAGGAATTGTTCAACATGTTGGGCAAGAGTTTGATCCTCTAGGCAAAATTCTGAAACTTGGCTATAAATTGAGGCATTGTGGTGTGGAAGGGAGGAGGCGAGAGGCTGCAACAAAAGAAACAAGAGAAAAGAAAAAAGAAAACGAAAGAAGGAAGCCTCCTCCTTCTCGTCTCACTTCAGCCATGCTCCGTCATGAATTCCAGCTTGCTCCACCACCTTTCAATGCCAAATCTCGCTGCCATTAGCTCGCCCACGTCAAGACAGAGCCGGACAACCTTTCCAATCCGCCGGAGGTGACGTGACGGAGGAGAAACCGTGGAAGAAAAGTCTCCGGCACGGACCAAGTTTCCTCCTCAACCGAAGCTCGATTCAGCCCTTCATCACCACCATCACGTCCCCTCCCTCTTCCGAGCCGATCCGCTGCATCTCCGCCGTCGAATTTCAGTCTCCAACGCCGGCCGTCGTTTCCTCCGCCGGACGCAACCCATGCTCCCCTAGCTACGGTCGTTCACGCACCACCACCATCGTCGCCTCCGACCACCACCAGCCTCGCCGGCCTCCGCCCGACAGATCCGCACCACCGTCCACGCTGTCCGGTGGCATCTCTGCCGGAGCTAAGTTTGGGCTCCTGTTTCACGAATTCGCGAGGAAGAAGAAGACGTGGCTGCACCAAGTTCAACGTTTTTTTGGTAAAATTACAATTTTAGTCCACTCCTTGTCCCTTATATTACTTAGGTCATCAAGTTTTCAAAAGTTTCAGTCCAGTCATCAAACAAGTTTCAAAACTAACAGTTTGGGCACTAGGCCTAAACATTTTTTGTGTTTTAGTTAATATTTTTGTTATTATGTCAATTTGATTTGTTTTAATTTTATTTTGAATTTTTATTAGTCATGTGAATTACTAAAAATCTTTTTCCTCTATTTTTGGTTTTTATTATTTGTCTTTTTCTTTATTTCTCAAAAATCAAGCAAAAATCTAAAAAGAACTGTGGTACCAATTTTGGCGTAAAATTAACCATTTTGTACGTAATCGACGAACGATTCCAGATCTCTCGTAGGTCATTTTCAGGTTTCCAATCGACCTAGGAAAAAGATTGGTGGCGACTCCATGATGAAAACCACGTCGCTACAATGAAACACAAGCTCGGTGAATGGAAGGGTGGCCATGTTTGCAGAGTTGGGCTTTCTTAAGACCTACGTGGCTCTTTTATGAGTCACATAAATGGTGTGTAGAACCTCACAAATGGTGTGTAGAATAGGGGGTGTCAAACCTTACCTGGGAGAAATTTTTTTCACCTCATATCAAATAAAATCACCATTAAATTTCACCACACCCATTTCACCCTCAAACCACCCCAATCCAATTCACCCTTTCAACCCTTCGGTTCCCGAACTCCACCACCCGAAATCCCACCCCCACTCCTCTCCTCCCTACGGTGGCGGCCTCGCGGCGGTGGTGGCGAGCGGCGGTGGCGGCGGCAGCGGTGGCGGTGGCGGTGGCGGCGGCAGCGGTGGCGGCGGCGGCAGAGTGGTGGCGGTGGTGGCGGTAGCGGCGGTGGCGGCGGAGTGGTGGCGGTGGTGGTGGCGGTGGTGGCGGCGGTGGCGGCGGCGGAGTGGCGGCGGCGGCGCGGCGATGGTGGCGGTGGCGGAGTGGTGGTGGCGGCGGTGGTGGCGGTGGCGGCGGCGGCGATAGTGGTGGCGGCGGTGGTGGTGGCGGTGGCGGTGGTGGCGGCGGCGGCGGAGGTGGCGGCGGCGGCGGCGGTGGCGGTGGCCGAAATTGTACGTGAAAAATTTTTCACGTGAAAAACTTTTTTTCACTTTGGAAGTGAATTTTGGAGGTCCAATTTTCGAAAATTCATCAAGTGAAAAAAACGAGGTGAATTTGTAAAAATTCACCTAAAAAAATGTAGGTTTGAAATCCCCTAATAAAAGGTTTACAAATGGTGATTTTGTAAATTAAAAGTGAGTTTTAACTGGAGGAAAATGAAGGGTAGTTGAGTAATATTTACAATGAAAAAGTTCTAAAATGAAGATTTCGTTTTATTGGGAAAAAAATTAGTACAAGTACAGCGTGCATATTTTATTGCAAAATAGTAAAATTTAATAGTTACCCCTATATTCTATAGCTTTTAAAACTACCATTTATATGTAAAGTTATTTTTCTTGAAATAACCTTTTCCAACATAAATTTTTAAAATAGTTTTATAAAAATTATATGAGATTAAAAAATTATTGCAAATTCATATAAAAAAATTATTAAATTTTCATTGCTCAAATCACTTGTTATAAGTACATATAAAAAGGCCTTGCTTATAAAAATTATATGTGATTAAAAAATTCTTGCAAATTTATATAAAAAATTATGCAATTTTCATTGATCAAATCACTTGTTAGTAAATATAAAAAGACCCTGTTCAAAAAAAGTTAGTACATATAAAAAGATAAAATTCCAGTGGTTGGTAGTTTCCTGTAAATTTTCTTGACTTTGGGGTCTATATTGTCCACCTTGCACCTGCTGCCTGTAGCTATAATTATTTTGTCCTACCCAATTTACCTGTTGTGTAGCCTGATCTTCCTCATAGTACTCAACATTGGCAACTTGAGCTGGTTGGGAAACCTGATTTGCCTTCATTTGATTCGCAAGTGCTGCAATCTGTGCTTGAAGTTGAGTGAACTGATCTACCTAAAGGACTCCCTTCCTACTATCCACTCTCTCAGATGGTCATCGATAACTATTGGCTGTAATCTCATCAAGTAAGTTAAAAGCATCTCAAAAGCTCTTACTCATCAACGTACCTCCTGAGGCGGCATCTAAAAGTTGTCTTGTTTGTATGGATAGTCCGTCATAAAACATCTGCACCTGCACCCATCCTTCATACCCATGATGCGGACATTTTCGTAGTAGCTCTTTGTACCTTTCTCATGCCTCATGCAAAGATTCAAAATCATGCTGCTGAAATGTGTTAATCTCTGATCTAAGTTTAGCAGCTTTCCCAGGTGGAAAGAACTTAATCAGAAATTTAGTAGCTACCTCCTGCCAAGTCACCATTGGTTCTGGAATTGAAAGCAACCAAGTCTTCGCGTTGTCCCGCAATGAGAATGAGAACAACATGAGTCGAATTTGCTCTGGAGTCGCTCCCTGTGTCCCGTGAGTATCATAGAGCTCTTGGAAGTTTGCCAAATGCTGGTTAGGATCTTCATTATGAGCTCCCCCAAACTGATGATTCTGAATTAAAGTGATAAGTCTAGGAGCGATGCTGAATCCAGGAGCCACCTCTGGTCTTGGAATGACATTGTAATTATCAGTAATTACCGGCTGGAAGTGATCTCTGATAGCCCTATTCACCGGTGGTGGAGGATTCTCAGCTTGTTGCATGCGCTCTCTCTGTGCATTTTGACGCTGTCTCTCAGCTTCTCTCTGCTCAAGCTCTACCATACGTCTGGCAAAGTCTGCAACTTGTGCCCTTAGACGCTCATTCTCAGCTGCTGTTTGATTTGCCATTTTTTTATGTTTTCTTTGCTGACGCTCCGTTCTTCTGATTTCCGAATCAAATATCAAATCCGAGCCTTGAGAGGTTCTGGGCATACATTACCTGAAAATTCCGGAAACAAAGAAAAATTAAATAAAACTAATAATCCAAACACAAAAGGACAAGAAATAAAACAAATCCCCGGCAACGGCGTCAAAAACTTGGTCGGGACACCGCAAGTGTACGGTTGTCAAACAAGTAGTAAATCCGGTGAGTACCGGGTCGAATCCACAGGGACATGTGATTCTAACAATTTGTGTATGAATTACTAAATTGAAAAGAAATGTTGATTGATTTTTGGATTGGTTGAATTAATTAATGAACTAACTAATTAACAAAAGTTGCAAGGGTGAAGAAATTCAATAGATTAAGCTACTTTCTATGATTAATGATCTATTTGACTTTTAGATCGACACTTTAGGTTTTCCTACAATCATTACTCTCAACATGTAAGTCGATTTATCAATTCTAGATGTCATCTGTCGAGGTTTCACCTAGGTGATTAAAGCAAGTCGTCGCTTCACTTTAATAGTTGAAGTGATCTATCTTCCTCCTAAATACGTCGCAAACCGTCGCTTCACAACCAAGGCTAGCCTAATTACCATGTAGTCTAGTAATACTCTCTTATGTCTAAGCGAAGTATACCACAAATATTCCGTATACTTAAGAATAATACATGAACTATCAAAGTAATTAAACATACATCAAGGAGAAATAATATATAGAACTAAAGTATCAAATCCTACAGTCAAATTTCACAAATTAATCCCCGAAATTAATGAGAAAACTAGCCACTAAACATGTTCAATGAAAAAAAATAAAAAAATATTAGAACCCGAATTTTTAGGGTGAAAAACGGTGATCAAATTTCCCAGTTTTGCTCAGCTTGTGTTCTTCCTCCCCAAAAGTTGCGAACTGTACTTCCTGGCCGAATTCTTGGCTGCTTGCGTCCAACCTAGTCCAAATTGGACTAAGTTTGGTCTAAATCTCCTTTCTTTCCTCAAATTTTCATTAGTTGTGCACTTTGATCCCAATACTTTTTCCTTGTGTCAGTTTAGTCCTCAACTTCTTTCTTTAATCTAAATTGCCTCCAACATTCCATTTTGTTGTCATTTTAGCCATGATATCCTCAATTTTGCCCAAATGTCTCCTAAAGTGGAATCCTACAAACTCCTTGAACAAACTAATAAGAACATAGTAATTAATTGAGTTTCTTTGCAAAATTGAGAGTATAAAATGTATAACAATTTGCACTTATCAGTTGCTGATGGCAAAGAGGGAGTACTACTAATCTTAAACTAACTATCTCTTCACTTGCATGTTAATTTTTATGTTTGCCTTTTTAAACATCTAGACATCTACTGATCCTTTTGATTTGGATTGCATTAGCTTCTATTGATTTTTGTGTGGAGATTAGATGATTTCAGTCAGGGGCGGGCCCACAATGGGGGCACATGGGGCACGTGCCCCCAGTAAAATTCTACAATTTATGATGGCAGTGGTAGTATTTTCTGATAAATATAATGTATATGGGTTAGTTTGAACACAAATATTTAGTTTAAGGGCTAAGTGTCATTTAAATAAATAAGAAAGAAGACTCCAATCCAGCTCATGGGCCCAATCTCGTGGGCCGTGGCAGCTACCATATGAGGAATGGATCAAATTTAAATAAATAAGAAAGTTTTGATAAAATTATGTTAAGAATTAGTCCTATGCATTTATAATATGGCTACATTGTTAAATAAAATAAATAATTTTATCGAGCCTATTATTTTTAAAACTGCAATATTTTGTCGTTTTATTTTAATTGGATAAAAATAGTTAAGTATTTTGTTATGTAGTTCAAATTGCTTAAAAATTATTACACTTTTAATTTTTGATAAATTACGACTTGCTACTCGATATCAAATAATCCATATGGTAACACCCTCCTCCCACACATATTTCTTCTTATAGTTTTTATTTGTCATTACAATTTTTCTATATTAAAATCATACTATATGTATATAATGTGAAAAAAATCTAAATATGAGCTTGAGATATAATAAAAATGAGTGTCAAAATTCCTGGACAACAAATTGTTGGTGAACTATCATCCAACAACTATCGGCGCTTGTTAGTTTAGAATCCTTGTTGTTTTTCGTATACTCAAGTCCTAACACTTTTTATTCTATCATACAAACCTAAAAGTTTTGATAAAATTATGTTAAGAAATAGTCCTATGCATTTATAATATGGCTAGTCCTCTAATTCATGTTATGGCATTGAAGATTATGATGCACTAGACAAGAGCACAATCAAAGAATGGAACTTAAACAAGAAGGAGCTGAGGTAAGATTGAGGATGCTGCAACCGGTAAGTAAGCATGCTGGCTATTGAATGATGAATTGAATGATATGCATGATCAGTACATGTTTAAAATGATTGTTTAAGTTATTTGATTGTTTGGAATTAGAACCGAGTAAATAGCTAGAAGGAAACTAGCCATCTAATTTTACCGGTGTTTAACCTAGCTGCAAGTTAGTAGGTTTTACAGGATAATTATCTACCTAGAAGTCTATTCCTATTGGGCTAAGCCTAGTACTTATCTGTATAGAAGTTCTAGGTGTGTATGAGTAAGAACTCTAGTTGTATTTGTATTTATACCTCGGTTAATGAAAAGATAAGCAGCTTCATCTCCTTTCTATGCTTCTATTCTTTTCAATGTTTGTTAACTTATCAAATAAGCAGCTTCATCTCCTTTCTATGTTTCTTCTATAATTTCTACACTTTTATTTTTGTTTACATTGACAACTTTTGTTTAATTATTATTCCTAGGTTGGTTTTTTTTATCATCTCTTGACCATGTAAATAGCTTTGCATATATTTTTTCTTTTTATTTAATCGATTAATTGATTTATTTTTTTGTGTTCCTAATTTTGGGCGGTTAATTTTAAAAAAAATCAAGCAAAAATCTAAAAAGAACCTATGGTATCAATTTTGAGCGCTCAGAAATTTCTAATTTTTGTGCGTACCTGACAAATGAACTCAAATCTCTCGTAGACCATTTTTTTAGGTTTTCAATCGACCTATGTAAAAATAATGGTGGCGACTCTTATAAAAAACCATGTCGTTACAATATCGGTTGTCAAAAACGCACATTTTTTTCATAATAACTCAAAAAAATAGAACTAACAACGTTCACCACTCACTCCGTTAAGAAAAACGTTCACCATTGATCAAGTATAAATGTATTAACTTATTTGAGAGAATATCGAACATTTATGAAGCATAAATGAGAGGATACACAAGTAACTAAGAACAATATCCAATTTAATTTTAAATTCCAAAAATAAGTAAGCAAGTATAAATTTCAACGACTAATTAAATTTAGATATTCTAATTTTAGAGCTAGACAAAAGTTACAAGAGCTAGCAAACCTTAAATACTCCTAATTAAAAGCATTCAGTAAAGAATTTATTGAGTTGAAGAAGAAAAATATTTAAGTGAAGAAAATCAATGTTTTTATATCACTATTCATGTTCAGAGCAATATAGGCAAATCAAGAGAAATAAAAAAAACAGCTATCAAACTCGTTCTCTAATTCAACTGAAAGCAACAACTTAACTAAAATGAAGGAAGACAAAATATTGAGCTTACCCCTTTTTTTTAATCAAACCGTGACTTTCCTAGATATAAAACCGTGACTAAACCAATAGCCAATCAATTACCACAAATCAAATAATCGAGAGAGCCAAGTGAGCTTTCTAAATATAAAGTTTCAAATCAATCAAATACAAGTATTCGTATAAACAGGATTTTAAATAAATTAGAAGTTAGAAAGATATTACCAAATTAGTTTTACCTCTGTTATTGAAACCTTCAGCTTGGTCCGACGCCAAAACCTCCGAACTCTCAGTTCCGGCGTCGCCGTCGTCTCTTCCAGTTCCACTTCGTGTGCCGGAGTTGTCCTTTTTCGTCCATTTAGTCACAAATCAACCAAACCTTCTTCAGTCCAAAAATCAGAAACATCAATCGAGTCCGTCCTTCCCTGCAGCGCACAAATTCGTCGCTGCTCCCAGTCGAGTCTCCTTTCACCGACGTCATCGTTTCCGTCACCTCCGTCGCCATAAAATCGAGCTCATCTCTTGATTCGTCACGAGCCTCCTTCTCCTTTCCATTTGACTCGAATCGAATCTGAAGAATCAATTCCAACATAGCCTCGCTCCGAAAACTGTTGCTCCATCGCGATCCCTCCTCCCGATTCGTACCTCCCCCAAATCGCCGATCATCTCCAGCCTTTTTTTGTTTTTTGAAGCCAACCTGTTTCGTGTCTACTGCTCGCTCCTCCTTCCAGTCCTTAACCCGTGTCCCTCTCCTAAAAGAAATCAGCCGTATCTGGAATCGTGTCCCTTGCAGTGATAGGATTTCGTTATATCTACTTTCTAAATATATACTCCTCCCTCCCATAAAGTTGTAGGATTTGTTTGGCGCATATATTAAGGAAAGTGGGAGAATAATAGTGTGTTGTGACAAAATTACCCTCATGAAAAGAAATGAGAAAATTTTGTGGACCCCAATTTTAAGTTGAGTGGGAGGAAAGAGAAAAACTTGTGGGTGTGATGTGAGATAAGAGGATAAAATGATAAAAATGATGATAGAAAGTTTATTTTAAGAAAGTTGTGGCCTTTGTGGACACAATATAGTAATGCTGATGGCCTTTGTGGGACGGAGGAGTATTTTTAAAAAAATTAATAAATTCTTTTTAAGTAATAATCGAGTCAAACACAAGTACAAAAATTAAATGGAACAATTTATCAAATGAACAATTTTGTGGGATTGAAGGAGTAATAATTTCAATAAGTCTTTTTTCTAACTAAATACATCTTAGTTCTTTTCAACTTTTACCCAAAATTTCTTAATTTTTTTCCTGGTCCGAAGAACAACCTAAACGGAATAATCCAAACTTCGTCACTCATATAAGAAAGAACAAAAATCGTCTGTTCATAGCCTTCATATGGGCCTTCCAAAAGAATACAACTTTGGGTTTACTACCTCCGTCGGCCTCTGCAACCCGTAGGCCGTAGGCAGCTAGTGCGGCCGAAGATGGTTCAAATCAAGCGAAAACTAAGTTATTTGTTGGCACTATTTGGTTGATGAGAATCTGATTCATTGTATACTAGGATTTCTTTTCACCGCACTTCTTTGGGGGTTTTACATCCAACATATATTAGTGAAAATGAAAATGTGGAAAAAGATATGAGATTACGGAATGACAAAAAAAATAAGAAACATGAAAACGAAAATGGGGGAAATTGGTAACAAAAATTTGATAAAAAAATAAAATAAAATGAACTATTTACACCTAATTGGAAAGAAGGAAACTGAAAATGGAAAACAAATAAATGAGAGAATAACATGAGTTTGACAAAAAAAAGACTTATAATACTTTAATATACAAAATTCATTGAACATAAATGTAATAACTTGTTTGAGAAAATATTCCACTTCATGGAGCATAAAGACATTATACATTTTGAAAAACAAATCGAGAACAATGTCAAATAAATTAATTTTAATGTCCAAAAAATAAGTTAGCGAGTTTAAATTTGAAAAAACTATACCTAACTTATATAATCAAATTTTAAAGTCACACAAAGTTTTTTTTAAAAAAAAAAGAAAAAAGAAAAAATAGTCCATTTGTCCCAAAAGTAATACAACACTTGTTTTTTAGTATATAATTTATGATTTATTTCTATCAATTAAAATTATAAATTTGAAACTTTTATATACAACTAAAAATTTAATATCTTAACATCATAAGTATATTATATATATATATATTCATTAAGAAATAATATAAGATAAATTGAAGTTAAATTGATATAAAAAGTTAAATGTTTAATTTCTTTTGGGGCAGAGGGAATATAATTCAAAACATTGAGCATGCAAACTCTAATTGGAGTATAATTCAAAACATTGAATACGCAAACTTTAATTACAATTAAAATAAAGAGTAATGAGTAAAAACAAATTGATTGAATTGAAGGAGAAAAAATAGTGGTTTGATTAAACATACCATGCCATTAATTTATAAGCATGAAAATGTGCAAAAAATTGAAAATGTGCAACTGCCTAAGTTGGAGAAGAGGGAAAAAAAGTAACATCAATATTTGATTAAAAAAACAAATGACAAAAATTATTAAAACAGAGAGGGAGGAGAAAGCTAAGAAGAAAATTAAGGGTCTTAAATATGTGTAGAAAAATTAAAGGATCAATGAAGTGTAAAAATAAAATAGTCCCGTTGTTTGGAAAAGCTAAAAAAAAGAGTAACATAGAAAAAAAAACATATTATGAAAGTATTTTAATGAAAAATAAAAGATATTTAAAAAAAATTAATGGTCCAAAGCATTTAAAAAAAACAATACAAAAAATTAGAAAAGATATTCACGTGTCATAATCATAAAACCAATGGTTTAAAAGCGCAAACTCAAAAATGAGGGCTCATTAAAGAATGATAACAATGGAGAAATGACATTGAAAAATTTAGGTTTAATCAATTGAATAGTGTATAATCTTAATACTTCTTTTAATCACTGGATAGTGGAGAATGGAGAATATGAAAGACTAGTTTTTGTTGCATATGTGAGTGGAGATGAAAGACTAATATTTGTTGCATATGTGACTCGTGAGAAAGTGAAGGCTAACTTGTAAACATTTTAAAACTAAAGGGCAAAAAAAGTAATTTTTTTCTAAATCAATACTATTTATCTATGTCACATTATAGTTCAACAAATAGTATATAGGTAAATTAGTCTATTACTTATACTTTTTCTCAAAATAAAAATAAAAATAAAATCTATTATTTTAGTCCAGTCATATGATTTAGAAATCACAATTTATATTCATATCTAGTCATTTATTATCCTAAAACGTATATTTATCAAATTTCAAAGTGAATTACGAATAACTTTTTATCCATACAATTAAATAAAGTTATCATTATGAAGCAGATCATCACCAATTAAATACTCCTTCCATCATTTAAAACTCGTTACAATCTTTTTTTGGGTTGTCCAAAAAAACTTGCTACATAAACTAACAAGCCTTACATTGGAGCTCCCGCCTTACATTGGAGCTCTCGAGACCTGAAGCGCCGCCGCCGCCGGTCTTTCTCTATCGCGACCGGCGGCTTGTTTCGGTTATCTTCCAACGTCATGTCTGAGGCTCCTACTTGCGCTGCTCTTTTGATCAGGCGGTTGTTAGGCGTTTACACTTGGTTCCGGTAGAAGCTGCCTTCATTAAGGCGGTCACGATTCCTTCACCATGGCCCCGCTGCGGGGCTAATTAGGGGGAAGGTCTATGGTGACATGCTTTTCTGGTGCGGTTCGGCCATGATAGTATTGTTGCCGTGCGAAATTCGGAGGTAGCCACCTGATCGAGGGCATTTTACACGGATACGTTTGCCGGCGACAAGCAATGGGATTTGCTACTCTGGTGAGGGGCCACTGACTCATGGGTCTAGCATCAGTCCACCGGTGATTGGTAGCTTGTTTCACATAGGACTGTTGTTTAATCCATCTTCTGGACAGGTTGTTTCTGGTGGTCTTCGGGGTTTCTGTGCTTGGTGGACTCACGTACGCATAAGAGGCGGTCAATGTTGGTGTCCCCAATTGTCTGCGGTTGCGGTGGAGGGGATGAAGGTGATGGTCCCCTGTCCGGTGGGGTTGGGGGACTTCCCACCCTACTCGGTGCCATGAGACGTTTCTTTTGAAGTTGGCTGGGGTTAGGGCCATCCTGGTATGCTCTATACTTTTATCTATGGACTCATGTTTGCTTGTTTTTTTAGATTTCTCATTTAGGTTTATGTTTGATTTTCTAGTCGGTTTACTCTAGTTTTGTAATGAGCTCTCTCTAATAAGATAAGTCTTTTATTACTCTTATTCTCTCTTATCACTAAAAAAAATTACTTTGTCTTGTATACATATTTTGCCTCTTTATCCTCAAATTAACACACATATTCTTAATCTACTTATGGGTTAAAATATTGTATCTAAAAAGAGACGGATGATGTAGGTTCTAAACTAAACCGTTTTCTACATATTTTAAGTATCAACGATAAGTTATTATCCTTCTACTCAATTATACATATATACATTTGTGGGCATTTGTACAACTATTCATTGATGAGATTTTTCTCCTACACAAGGAGCATGGTGCCCCCCACCCTCCTCTCTCTCTTTTTGATAAGTCTCTCCCTCTCTCTTATTTTTCCATTTATCTTTTTAAATTTACTTTAAATGTTTCATTTTGACTTTTTGTTTAGTAGTAACATTTACGTAAAAAAAAATACATCTGTGGCATGTTTTGAACTATTTAATGATGAGATTTTCTCATATCCTATGATTCACGGCGTTTTATCTCTCTCTCTCCATTTTTTATTTTCAAATTTACCTTAAATCTTTCATTACAGATTATTAAAAAAGGGTTTTAACTTTTTAAGCTTTTCAATGCGATTTCATAATTCTTACATTTTTATTATTTTAAACATGCAAGCTTTTTATGTTGAACGCTAAAGTTTACGTGAAACTTGAATGAAAATCTTTTATTTTTTGAGTGGATATAGTAAACTTTCAATTAATTTCATTTTAATTGATTCATTTTTTACTATTTACATATAAATCACCAAATTTAATTGTTATTGTACTCTTAGTATGATTCAAGTATATCATTAATATTTTTACGGTCTTTGATTCAATTTATGATATTAGAAAACAATCCAAAATTTGAATAGAGCTATTAAATCCATCAACAATCATAAGATCCTTCGTCCCAAACGTATTGTCACAACATAAAAAAACTTGTCATTTGGGATGGAGGGAGTATAATTTAAGATTTTGTTTTATTTTATTGTTTAGTATTTCAAATGTATGTATCACACATTGAAGATTTTCTACTTTTCAAACTTTTCATTTTATTTCATTTCTGTAATTGTTTCCCACTTGCGAAGTAGGGGCTAAAAAAATCTAGTTTCTACTCAATTATGGAAGTTTTACTATTGATGAATAGTGGCACAACTAATAGAGTTGTTTTTGTTTTTAAAGTGTGTTTATTTATACAATCTATACGGGAAAAGTTGGTAATTTTGAAAACAATTCTAGAAATGCACAACCAATAAGATTGTGCCACATCATCCGTTTTATTTGTTCAAATATATATATATATATATATATATATATATATATTTGCTTTTAAAGTCTGATTATTATGCATTTATACATTGTACATTTATACATTTGTGGGTGATTTGATACTATTCATAGTAGAGTGTGGTAGTTGTACCTACAATTTGTGCTCCAAACTTTTGACCAAATTATAATTATAAGATTATACGGTTCCAGGGTTTTTGGAACTATTCATTGTTGGGCATTTTTTGTTGTGTGTTGGTGGTTGCTCATGGAAAAAATGCAATTTTTTCTTTATAGTATTTATTCTACAATCCAATTTATTTATTATTTGTAAAATATAAATTTAAGACTTTAATATAAAGATAATTTGATTTTTTTATTTTAAAATTTTTTGTTCAGAGAATGTTCTCATCATCCCTTTTCACTGCAACATTTTTCTTCTGTAAGACGTCTCTAAATGGTTGCAATATTTTTTTATACGGGGTATTCAATAAATCTTTCCAAATAAACTCATTTTCAACTATCAATATTCTTCTTAATTTTTACTAATTATTTGATCCATCTCATCCACACATTTCAACTTATAGTATTTTTTCTGTTATCTGATACTCTCATGTTCCCAATTAATTTTACATATTTCATTTTTGGGTTGTCCCTAGAAAAATTACATTTTCCTTAAGGCTCAGTTCAGTGGAAGAGGAAAAATATTTTGGGAAATTTGGGTTTGTGTGTTTTGATTGATGGATAAGATATATTCCCTCCGTCCCCAAAAGATTGAAGGATTTGTTTGGGCACGAAGATTAAGGTGAATGTAAGATATTTGTATATATTTACTTAATTGCCCCTTAGTTGAGAGTGCACAAAAACGATGTAGAAAAAGTAAAGATAAAGTGAGGATAGTTTAGTAACTTTGAGAGTGAGAAGTTTCCTTTTTAGGAAAGTGATCAATTTTTCTGGGACAGCCCAAAAAGGAAACGTGTTCAATTTTTCAGAGACGGAGGGAGTATGTGAGTAGAGAAATTTGAGGAAAATATTATTTTATATTGAAATAATGGATTTAAGGTTATTAAATGTATTGGAAATGAGAATGTTTGATGAACTGACCCTAAATAAAAACTTCCATCTTCTAAAGTTATCAAACTATCCCCACTTTATCTTACCTTTTTCTATCTCGTTTTTTGTGCAACCTCCACTAAAGGCTAATTATGTCAAACTATATAAAATCTTAGGGCATCTCCGAAAGCTTCCCTAAAAATTTCACCAAAATGGAGAAGCAAAAGTTATATTCTCTAAAAAAATTTGCACAAACTCCAACAGTTTCCCCATTTTGAAGACCTAGTCATTTATTACAATAATAAATATTCTACATATTTGAATGATAATTAATGAATTATTTGGAGAGAAAAGAGAGATGCGAGATATTTAAACTAATTACAAGTAGCCAAAAGAGAGAAGAGATGTTTTAAAAAGTAGATTTTGGGAGGTTCTCCAAAATTTGGAGAATGCTCCAAATTTGTGGAATGCTTATTATTTTTCCCCTCATTCCTCAGTTTGGAGAGTGAGATAGGGAAGCCGTTGGATAAAAGAATGCTCAAAATTCTCCAAAAGTGAGCATATCAAGAAATGAGAAAGTTGTTGGAGATGCTTTTACATTCATCTTAATCTTCGCGCCCACACAAAGTGTAGAATCAATTAGGGACGGATGAAGTATAAAACTCATAACTCCACCCACTAAGCTATATTTTTCTTAGGGTAATTTTGTTTAACTTTCTCATTTTTTTACTCATCTTAATATCTGTATAAAAACAAAATATTACAATGAGTAATATTTTGACTTCATTTATAAGTGATTTATAAACCTATATGATTTTGAACTTTTTATATATGAATCACATAATTTAATTGTTGTTGTACTCATAACATAATTAAAGTATTGTTATTTTTATTTCTTTTAAACAGTATTTACTTCAATTTATGATATCCAAAAGTTTATGCAAATTCGAGTGGAGCTATTAGTTAAACATTCTTTTTAACTTTTGAGGATATTTCAGTTTTGATAAATTAATTAAAAGAAAATTCCCATGGGAAGGTGGGGCTAAAAAACTCTAGTTTCTAATGAATATGGATTTTTGTCATATACAGAAAAAAGGGGTACTGTCCAACTAAGGAAACGAGCCGAGCTGAGCCCGAACATGGTGGGCTCGAGCTCGTGAAAATTAGGCTCGGCTCGAGCTCAGTTCGAATTTGATCGAGCTCGATTTTTTAGGCTCGAGCTCGACTCGAAGCTCGTTAGGCTTGAAGCACATATTGATGGCTGCAATTGAAAGAGTCAAAATAATAAGAATCAAATTGACCAAACCTCAATTTTAAGAGGACCAACTCACAATAATAAAAAAAATCTAATCTTCCTCATCTCACATCTCTGACGGGATTTTGGAACAAACAGTTTGAGTCTTGTTCACTCCAATAAATGAGATTTACACTTATTTTATATAATAAAGTATTTGATAATTTTCTTTCTGTTCTTTCCATATTATGATTAATGTTCACAAAATTCGTATATGCTTCATCTTCTTCTGACAGTGATTTCTTCCACCATCGCACCCTAGCCTCTACGCCGCTCTAGACGTTGGTAACAGACAGATCTAGAAAGCAATCTTGGCTCGAACCTCGTTGGACCATCGTCGACCGCCGAGGTGGAGTGGGGAGGTTTGGAGAAGGAACGAATGACGGTGGCGTGAGAAGGCCTGGAGTCACCGACAACGGTGGTTGGGATGCTTGGAGAAGGAGGGTGGTGGCATAAACGACATCGATGGTAGGATGTGGAGGCCAGAGCCCAGGAGAAGAAAGGCTGGCAGCCAATTGTGGGTGAAGGCTAGAGGTCGAAGATAAGTAAAGGTTGGAGGTTAACGATGAGAGGTTGCAGGATGCAGATTCGTGAAGCAAAGATGTGGAAAGAAATTGGGAATTAATTGGAACTTTGAAATTGGGGGAAAATAACTAATGAGAGGTTAATTAATGGGAGTGAATTGGTAAGGATATTTATGGGAATTGGGAAATTTAATTAATAGGGTAGTGGAAAATGGGAATATTAATTATAAAGGGGGAAGAGAAACGTAGAGAGGAACTTAGGAAGGTTTATGAAGAGTTAGTTTAGGGGTATAAGGGTAATTTCATTAAGGCTCGTTTAGGCTCGTGAGTTCGTCCGAGCCGAACCTCTGGGGCCCGAGCTCGGCTTGTTTACTAAACGAGCCTAAAAAACGGCTCAAGCTCGAGACTCAAAAAAGTTTAGCTCGACGGACTTGTTTGAGCTCGAGCTCGAACATGCTCGATTCAACGGGCTCGATTCACCACACAACCCTATTAAGACACCTAGTTTGTCTTCTAGGTAAGATGCTTTTTGTGTAAGGTCTTCCAAACGTTCAAAGTCATATGATGCTTCTAACTATCAATAAAGTTAGGTGTGACCGTGTGAAGGTTAAAATATCACTAGTTGTAGTGGAAGCGTCAGAAGTAAGCATAAGAGCAGAATTGTAAATATGATCTCACTTCTCACTGAGAGGAACATTGTGGAGTTATTACTTATTACTACCTCATGTCCATAAAAATTGTAGTGTTTAACTTTAATATTTCAAATTATGATTTTAAATCCAAAATGTTACTAGGTTAAACAGTGAATTTCTTTAAAAAATATATATATCTAAAAACTATGAAAAATATATGAATTATTTACTTTACATACACATTACATCTCTAAGGTGGTTATCAGAATTTTTCTCCAGTTCCTCAGCGGTGATGTTTCATGGATTTACTCAATATCAATACCCCTTTTATCCAATTTTAATGTTCCCTCCGTCCTATTTTAATTAAAATAAATAGTTTTGATCGAAAATGAAGTGGATGCAGAATTGTTAAATTTTAACCTTTATTTCATAAAAAGTGAAAGAATAAAGAAAAAAAGTACATATTCAAATGAGGGTAAAATAGTTAATTTAAAAAGAGTAAAAAATATTGTAAATGAAAACGTTTCACTCATATTCACTTTTTTTTATCAACTATACACAACTCCAAATAGATATTACCATTTTTGTAACTTTACACAATGGCTAATAATTCTAAAAATTGTAACTATGTTTTTTTGATAATGAAAATGAAATATATATTAAATAATTTATACGTATCTTAAAATATACTCCTAGTACATAAAATAACAAGTCTTCCACTGTTCAAAAAAAACAATACTCTACGTAAAATATACATCAGGCAGCACAAGTGAGGTTGATGTGGGGATGAGGTGGTTTGGATTGGATGTTTGCTCAATGGATTATGGAATATGATGCCAAATGTAAAAGTTTCATCTTGACATCACTTTAATGGCACTTTCTGCAAGTGAGTGGGTTGGCTATTTAAAAACATCGATGGCGAGTTTGATACAAAGCATAAACATTATTGGTGAATCTGTGACATTTTGGTATCAAGTTGCTCTTTTACCGCAATAGAAATTGTAACGACTTTGGACTTTCTCTTGCCGCCGGAGGTCTCAGTCTCAGGGTCAGAACTCAGAAGCAGCTGAGTTCTCTCTCTCCGTTTCCAACCATTCAACCACCTGCTGGGGCCGCTCTCCTTCAATCTCCTGTAATGGGTTCTCTTATTCAGGTTAGTTTTAATCAAAAGCTGTGAAAGGTCGAACCTTTTTTTCTCGTTGATCTTGATTTGACGTGTTAATTTCGTTTTTTCTGTGTTATTTTAGGGATTCACCAAGTCACTAGCCATGACTGTGCTTTCTGAGATTGGCGACAAGACTTTCTTTGCCGCTGCGGTCAGTGAGATTTAAAGATTCGTTCTGTTTTGTCTTCTGTTCTAGTAGTATCATTTTTCCCTTTTGTGTTTGTCTTTCATTCAAAGATTGAGATTTGAACCTTAATTGTTTTTAAATCTTTTTGGACGATGTTCAATTATTTAATCATTGTTGCAAAAGGTTTTATGTTGAGCTATGTTCATATTGGTGTGGTTCTCCATGAACATAGGATGTTTCTGTTCGAGTCCTTCACCTTGGGATGCAAATGTTTTCCCGATGAATGATGAACTCTTCAGGACAGTTATAATATTTGTAATGGAAGTAGAGATATGTACACTTTAATCTCTCTCAATTATTATTATTATTATTAAAACAAAACGATGCTTCTAATACTAGTAACTGAAAAGGATGTTCCCTAAGGATGCAGGATGAAGGCGGACTGCTTCATGCTCCACTTTAGCGCCTGACCTTGTGTATTAAGGCAGTGTGTCTGTGTTTGTACTTTAGATTGCTTTAATCTGCTGGAAGTTTGCATTGCTCTGTATGGCCATTTTTCTGGGCTTTAATGGAGGCATTGTTCACTAGCCAGCTCGTTTTAATTAAGACTGAATAATTTGATCTACAAGTTGTTGCAACATGATTTCTTGTAGAAGTTGTGGTTTTTCCAAAAGGTCAACTTTTCTTGAATTTATATGAGTATTATACATGTGCATACTCGTTTTTGAATCAAAGTCTTGAAGTATTCTTATCTAGCACCTGTACCCATGCATAATTTAGCAAAAAGCTTAGATCCAGCTACATTTTCTTTCATTGCATAAAGTTCACAGTTTCAATTACCTATCAAAAGTCAATATGACACTATGCATCCATGGTGGTTTTCATTATTGTATTTTCTGTTTCAAGATATTGGCCATGCGTCATCCAAGGAGACTTGTCTTGTCAGGTTGCCTTGCAGCTTTGGCTGTAAGTATTTCTGCGTTGAAAATCTTTCTTTGTTCTTTCTCGTTTCGATTTTGCTATAGCTTTGCAGGCCTTATTGTACTTGCAAAAATTTCTGTTCTGTAGATAATGACCGTCCTTTCTGCTGTTGTCGGATGGGCTGCTCCAAATCTAGTAAGTCATACTACAGAATATTAGCGATTGTAAATCCCTATGTTGGAGTCATTCAGATAATTCTGCAACCGCCAATCTAACTGGGGGAATTTAGGGTAATCCTGAATGACCCATAACCTTTGTTGGTTAAACATAGCTCGTGGGCATCTGCATGCACTAAAATGCATACAAAATCGTAAAATAAGTACAGAATATCTTCTAAATTTAGATCAAACTGAAAGAGCAGAATGCCTATAATTTGAAGATAAGTTCTTGACTTTGGTTATGTAAGGATAAAGTTATGTTCTTTGCCTTTGTGTAAGCCTGGTCTCAACTGGTCTAGAGGTTTTCTGATCTATTGGTGCAAGGTTTATTTGATTATCTAATTCATAACAGGAGGTTTTCTTCGATGTCTTTTGTTTGAAGGTCCATTTATTTGCTTAATTTTTATCTTTATGGTTATTTAATTTCTGTGAAATTTTCTGCTCTAATAAGATAGCATCAAATATCATATTAGATTGAATCGCCGTTTTGGTTATATGAGTATGTTTTTTCAATAAGCTAACAAATTATTTTGTTGGAAAGAATTAGCTTTTCACTACTTCTGTCTAAGTTAATTCAGGCTGTACTGGATTGAAAACAACATATAAGATTCAGCTTGATGATCCCTTTTGCCAAATTTAGTGTGTGGAAGAAACTGAATAGGAGGGTCATTTGAGTTGCAGCTACATTGTAGGAAATAGTATCTTCCCCCACTTAACCCTCCCCTCATCAATGTAGAAGTCAGGATTAGTATAGTGAACACGTTGATACTTGTGAAACTGTTTTCTTTAGATGATTTTTAGATTACATTTTGTACTGACTCAAGTGACTCATCATTATCTTATTCATATTCTTTGTTCAAATAGAAGAAATTGTTTTTGGTGAATTGTCATTTATGTGGATGGTTATGCGAAACTTGTATTTTAAAAGATGCAGCATAAATCATGTAGACTAAGTATCGGGTATTTGAACTTGCTGAGCATATGTACTGAATATAGTTCAGTCATGAGGGTTTACAGTAGTTGAAAGTACTGAATACTAAATAGTTGTTTCTCATGCTTCGTTGAATGCTAATATTTTTTCCATGTGATTCAATTGATGCAGATCTCTCGTAAATGGGCTCACCACATAACAACACTGTTATTTTTTGGATTTGGGCTGTGGTCTTTATGGGATGGAATTAAAGATGGAGGGTAATGATCCATAACTTCTTCTGTCATTTTTAAATGGAGCATGGTCCATTCTTGAGGTTTGAGGTTTTCTTATGAGAAAAGGAGAAAAAAAGAATGTGCAAAAGGCATGAGGCTTCATTGCTGCTTCCATTAATAGATGAATAAATAGTCCGGATAGAAAGTAGCTTGTGCATTCACATATCTCTATATCTAAAGGCACTACTGAGATCTAAATGTCCATTTTACAGCGATGATGATGAATTGGCTGAAGTTGAAGCGGAACTGGTTTGTTCATTCTAGCCGTATTTCCTGTGAAATTTGGTTTAAGATTCTTCTTAACACGTGCTGTATCATGTAGGATGCTGATTCTAAAGCTTCTACAGGAACAACCAAAGAGGGCAGTAAGGTAACTCATGAATTAACGGAAATGCTGATATATTCAGTCTTAGACCAAAACAGAATTCATTTACCAGCATATTTTCCTCTACTAATTTGTTCTAAGCATGGAGGCTGACTATTCTATTGTCATCTTGAAGCCCTTAGTCACTGAGAGTATCTGTGTTTTTCGAAGTAATGTGGTTTGAATATTGAATGTGGTCAGGGTGCCTTTTTGTGCTTAATGCTTATATACCTATGTTATGTTGAAAAGTGTAATCCTGTAGGATTAAACCCATAGGCCATAGCTTAGATGTTTAGCTGATGTTGCCTATGCTTAGGGATGGCAGTGGAGCGTAGTTTCCGTGTATGGGAATCATCTATTTCCAGCAATTGAGGCTGTGGTCAGCATAAAATCCGCAATGCAAGTGGAAGTTTGCATCCACTAATGAAATTTGTGGTTGCATCCACGAAAGCAGTAAATAGAATTGTATATAACCAAGAACAAATCAATAAGTATTTTGCGTTACATAACCTTGCTTGAGTTTTTTCATTTCCATTTTTGATTTGTATGATTGCTATTATTGTTTTCCAGATTGATGATGACCTGAAAAAGCAACAGAGGCCATTCCTTGCTCAATTTTTCTCGCCTATTCTTTTGAAGGTGAGAATCCTCGCGACTTGTAAAAATCAGGTCTTAGCGACCTGTATTTACTAATCTTTAAGTGAATTTGCAGGCATTTTCGATAACGTTTTTTGGTGAATGGGGAGACAAGAGCCAGGTAAACTCATCCAGGACTTCATGTTATGTTTCTATGTATTAGTTTTATCATGCCAATGACCGTCTTGCAAATACTACATTAACTAATCATTTTTTGTGTTCAGTTGGCTACCATTGGCCTTGCTGCAGATGAAAACCCACTCGGTGTCATACTTGGCGGAGTCCTGTAAGTTGTGCCTAACCATTGTTCCTTTGTTTGATAATTCAATGCCGTGCCCTATAAGGCTATAAATCTCGTCTCTCTTTTTTATGTTAATCTGTTTACTTTAAACATTCAGCGCACAGGCATTGTGTACCACAGCTGCAGTCCTCGGAGGGAAGAGCTTGGCAGCTCAAATATCTGAAAAAATAGTAACGACAACAGCACTAGACACATTTCCATCTGTAAATTAAGAATGTGTTGGGAACTTCACAACTGATACATTTTATCCTTCTTCACAGGTCGCTTTGTCAGGTGGAGTTCTTTTCATTGTTTTCGGGATTCAGTCCTTCCTCTCGCCGGTTTGAACCTGCCGGGGTCAGTGCACATCTTGAAATACACACTCATGAAATTATTCATTTAGACTGTTCTGGAACATGGAACCATTTCTGAAATTGTATCGCGTTCCAGGCACACACTGGGACGATCTTCACATTTTTTAGTTCTTGTTTACAGTACTAGATTGTTTACTGGTGTTGCTCTGAAGTCTGTAGGCAAGATCCGAGCAAACATGCCTTATATGATCTTAAAGCATATTAGAAGCACTGAGCTGTTCATTTTGTTGATTATATCTCAATCTTGTGACCTGTAAACATATTCAGGGACTGGAAGCCGCTAGGGCGAGGCTGCGAATTCTGTGGCCTGGAAAATCGTGATTGCTGGACATGTTATTTGCTGCAAATCTGTCCTGAATGTTTCAGGGAGCTTAAGCCATATACTAGTAGTATTTGTTAAAATATCATCTTTGTTCTGTCCTTAGTCCTATAGTAGTAGGGTATTTGTCAAGCTGATTGCTGCAAGCAAGTGATCAAGTATGGCTATAGTACAAAGTGATACTGAAATGAAGGATTGAAGAAAAATCAAAAGTTTCAACTAGCATGATAGAGATTCTTTGTTATTGGAAAAAAAACATTCTTGGAATATTTTTACCAATTTGAGGCTGGAGTGGAGCACCAAGCATGTTGGTAAGAATGGAATCGGTTCTTAATTGTTCAAGCTGTTTAGGTTTTGAAGAAGCATACATGGTACTTGGATAGTGGCTGTTCAAGGCACATGGTGGAGACAGAGCAAGTTCTTGATTACACACCAAGAAAAGGAGGTACAGTATCATTTGGTGACAATGAAAGGCCAGGTACTAGGTATTGGTAAGGTTGGTAAGATTGGATCATCTACTATCAATAATGTCTTTGCTAGTTGAAGGAGTGAAGCTGACTGTTGAGTATCGATCAATTGTGTGATAGTGGTTATTATGTCACTTTCAAATCGGACCAGTGCCATGTGATTGATAGAATGTCAAACAACATTAAGTTCATTGGTAAAAGATGTGGAAATGTCTACACATTTGATTTAGATGACTTATCTTCTTTTAACGTGAAATGTCTTATTGCGTCAACAAAGATGACAGTTGGCTTTGGCATAAGAGATTGGGACATGCAAGCATGCATACAATTGCAAAAGCTGTTAAAGAAAGACTTGAGTACGAGGACTGCCAAAGATCGGGTTTGACAAAGATAAGGAGTGTGAAGCTTGCCTAAAAGGAAAGCAAACAAGAGCTTCCTTTAAAGCTAAACGAGGTTGTGAGCACGACAAAGATTCTAGAGTTGTTACACATGGATCTATTTGGTCCAATCTCAACAACAGTCTTGGAGGTAAACAATATTGTTTAGTTATTGTTGATGATTACTCAAGGTATACATGGACTTTCTTCCTTGCTAAGAAAAGTGAAACTCATGAAATATTTGTCAACTTTGTTAAGAAAGTGCAAAATGAGAAAGGTGATAAAATAGTTGCAATAAGAAGCGACAATGGAGGTGAGTTTGTTAATACGAAATGGAATCCTTTTGTGCTTCACTTGGCATTACTCACAATTTCTCTTGTGCAAGAACACCGAACAAAATGGTGTTGTGGAAAGGAAGAATCGCACCATTGGAGAAATGGTAAGGACCATGTTAAATGACCACTCTCTTCCTAAGTATTTTTGGGCGAGGCGGCAAGCACTTCATGCTATATACTCAATAGAGTTTTGATTAGGCTCATCCTAAACAAAACTCCATATGAGCTTTGGAAAGGCAAAAAGCCAAATATTTCTCACTTTCACACTTTTGGATGCAAATGTTTTGTGCTAAACTTGGATAAGCACATCTTGGTAAATTTGATTCGAAAAATGATAAGGCTATTTTTCTTGGTTATTCCTCAAAAGTAAAGCCTTTAGACTTTTCAATAAAAGGACCTTAATGGTAGAAGAATCAATACATGTTATTTTCGATGAGGCTAACAATGTTCTCAGAGAAGATGATGATACTCCTGGAAGTCCAGCAGACACAAGTCGAAGATCGGTGAAGAAAAGAATCGGCGGAGGCCAAGCGGATGAGAGTTACGAAGCAAAGATCATACTCAACCTGTTGAGGATGTTCCGAAAGAAACGAGAAGAACAAAACTCGGCTGCTGTACAGCCTCACAAACATTGCCTCATGAGTGGAAATTCAAGCACTTTCGTGATTTTTGCCAGCTTTTGAATCCTATCCTTAATGAAGATCCTCATTTTCCAGACCATGTTTACAAGTTAAAAAAGGCTCTTTACGGTTTAAAGCAAGCTCCAAGAGCTTGGTATGAAAGATTGAGTACCTTCTTGGATAATCATGGTTTTACAAGGGGAAAAGTTGACAACACCCTATTCATAAAGTCTTCTAAAAATGACATTTTGGTTGTTCAAATTTATGTTGATGATATAATCTTTGGTGCTACTAATCAATCCTTGTGCAAGGAATTCTCTAAGCTAATGCAGGGAGAATTCGAGATGAGCATGATGGGCGAACTTAGCTATTTTCTTGGACTTCAAATCAAGCAATCAAAAGAAGGGATCTTTATAAGTCAAGCCAAGTACATTAAAGATATTACGAAGAAGTTTGGCTATACATCAGTAAGCCAGTTCCATACCAATGAGCGCCACGGTCAAGTTAGATGAAGACTCGAGCAGTGAGTTGATCAAAAGCTGTTTAGAAGCATGATTGGTTCCTTGCTTTATTTAGCGCAAGTCGGCCTGATATTTTGTTTAGTGTATGCTTGTGTGCTAGATTTCAGTCAAACCCGAAAGAATCTCACTTGCATTGTGTCAAAAGAATTTTTAGATACTTGGTTGACACACCAAATCTTGGGTTGTGGTATTCAAAGAAAGCGAATTTTGAACTTTATGGTTTTCGGATGCTGATTTTCTTTGGTAACAAAGTAGATAGAAAATCTACTAGTGGTTCATGTCGAGTTCTAGGAAGTTGTCTAGTTTCATGGTTTTCAAGAAAGCAAAATTCGGTTGCTCTATCAAGCTGCAGGAAGTGAGTACATAGCTGCGAGGAAGGCATGTAGCTCAAATTTTGTGGATGGTTCAACAAGCGAAGGATTTTGGTTTTAACTTGAAAAGTTCCCATTAAGTGTGACAACACAAGTGCAATTTGTTTGGCTAAAAATCCAGTTCATCATTCTAGAGCTAAGCACATTGAGATAAGATACCATTTCATTAGAGAACATGTTGCTACATTGGCCATTCTCTTTACATTTCCTTGCTTCGTTAACTTGCTTCCTAAAGTTAATTGTACCACCGAGTACTAAACAGAACCAACTTTATTCAAAATTATACCACTTCTAAGTCCTCCTTAACTGGACATTATAAGTGACTTAAGTCCGAAGGTTCATACAATATGATGACTGATGAGTGATATACACAGCCTAATGCTCTAGTAAGCGTAATATTAACATTGGATTCAGAATATAAGCCTTTCCTCACACCTTAGCAACCTCCGCTTGCAGGTTCGATTGAACTGAGGAGACCGTTACCTCTGAGCTGCATGCAATGCTCCTCGGCATTGGCCTGGCCACAAATTATGACCACTGAAAGGCCGTTGTAGTGTGCTTCTTGCATAATGTTGACAGCATTGTCCACTGTCATCCCTGGGATAACCTTCATCAGCACTTGAACCACGTATTCCCGTTTATTGAAGTTGTCATTGTGCAGTATTACGCGATATGGAGGAGACATTTTCTTCGACTTCCTGAAATGTCAAACACAACCCCAAAGGTTCTACAGGAAGAATAAAAACAATCTAGCAATAAAATGCAAACTGATTTACCATGAGTGTGCATGATCAATCCAGTAATGGTGGTCAAAGGAAAAAAATGGGTTTCATATTACAAACAATTGAACTAGCAGTAAGAGTTAAAGTTTACAGAAAATGATGCACCTCAATCATGTGATGCTAAACCAGGTAAAAGTTCAAATGAACCAGCCCAATAAAGCACAAAAACTGAATCCAAGATCCACATCTTGAAAGAATGTTTTAGCAGCTTGAACAGAATTGCAAAAGAGAGGGGAGAAGGGAGAAAATACTTGTAGCATACCTCAAATCAAACTCAGACTCACGGCCAGGAGTGGTTTTTTCTATTGTTGGTCTTTCCAAGACTCCAGCTCCTTTACCTGGTGCAGCTGCAGATACAGTTATGAAATTGCCGCGATGATTGCATGTTCCCTTGCAAAGGAGATGCTTTTCTCCTGATTTCAAATGTTCCCAAGTTAATACCAAGAATAACCATCTCAAGACAATGCAGCAAATATTACGTATTGCAAACTAAGGAGTGGTTCACAAAAGAAAGACAAAACAAGATAACTTGACCAAATACTACTACACGCCTTTAAAGGCCGAAATTCCAACTATGTTTCATGTAAGTAATATAGCTATCTCAGTAATTTCACAGAGCACCTGAACCTCCTCCTCTCTTTCCTGAAACCTTAGGGTCTGTTTAGTTGTAGAGAAGTTTCCAAATTTTCATTTCTAAAACTTCTTTGTAAATGTTTGATCATATACTCAGGTTTGAAGGGATGGAAAACAAGGTTTTCCAAACTTGGAAAACTCTATTATTAAATTAGGGAACCTTGTTTGGAAGGTTTACATTTTAATACTAGAGTTTTCTTATCATTGGTCCATTCCTTCAAACCTGGGTATATGATCAAACATTTACAAAGAAGTTTTGGAAATGAAAATTTGAAAACTTCTCTATAACTAAAGGACAATTATTGTTTAGTAGAAGTAGTTCACACTTTGAAGAATCAGTCTGTTTCCTCCGTTTTCCTTCCAAAACCTATTTCTACTTGTTCCAATTCAAGCATCATCTAAAGAACAGAACAGAAACCAAAAGAATCTAAAATCCAACAAAACCAGAGACACTGTCATCAAACGGTTTCATGTCCCAAGCCATAAACAGATACTGAGAATCAATGATACATAGGAAACAGTGAGCTAAGCAAGCTAATCGACCCAGAGGAATCTAACAGCAGACAGATGAGAAAATGGGTGACGGAGATTCTCAGTTAGATCAGAATGAAACAAGAAGATGAACCTGGCTTCGGATTGAAGACGGTGTTTGGTGAGAGGGGTAATCTCCCACAAACAAGAGTCTCCATAGCTTTGCAATCGTCGTCTCTCCCACCCACACGCGGCCTGGCCTCTCCTCTTCCTCAAAATCAAAAATTTCAGCCAAGTTTGTTTCTCAACCACTGTTTTTGCACACACGTTGCATCTGGAGAAAAGGACAGAGAAGGAAAAATATTTTGTGGTTTATGGCAGAGCAACCTTCAGGGCTGATTGGTCCCTGAACTTTAACCTTGAGTGCATATTGGCCCAAACAAAGATAGATTTTAAAATTAATCCTAAAAAAATGTCATCCAATTGGCTATCATAAAAAAATGTTCGATTTTACCACTAATAATTTTACCATACAACTAATTTTAAGCTAAATTTTAATACTAATATTGTATCTGGGAGGCCATTTGTCAACTCTGTTTAAATTTATATCGTGGAAATGTTATTGACATGGAAACCACATTTAATCATTCTTCATTTCTTCTTATAAAACTATAAAATTTAAACTAAATATTTCAAGAACTTAAAAATTCACCATTGCTCTTCTCCTCCCACCAATCGAACTGTAATGTCGACTGAAATCAGCCTCATCTTCGCCACCAAGCCCACTATATATGGATAAACTGAAGGATGGTGCATCTAAGAAAAGGCGTGTAATTTTTTTCACCTCTGGCTAAATCTGCATGCCTTGAGATCAGTAGGTATAGAGAACGGCTGGGTGGCAAAGGGATACCACCTCGATCAGTAGAAGATCTCTTCCACACCAAAGAGAAACTACCCACTATGCTGGGACGAGTATAAAACCTACACCAGAAAAAAGCAAAATAGCACCGGGATCAATTCAATCCCCATTACAGGGATTTCAGCTGTCCAGAAAGATCCAGATCTCAAGCAGCACATAGAAACCTCATTTTACCACAGTTGCAGGTTTCTTCCTCCATCATGTCGGCCAACCCGAAACCACTACATCATCTTCCCTCAACAAACTTTCACGGATCCACTCCAGAACCTGAGTGGGAGCCCAGAACCCCGGCCCCTGTCCAACCACACCTTGGCAATAGAGCCTCATTGTCGAAGAGATGATCCTCGAACATAGCCTATTTTCCAGAAAGATGAGCCCCAACGCCGTGGCGCCAGCACAAAGTGATGCCACGAAGTAGGTCGACCAGTGCTCACCTAGGAGCATCCCAATGTCCGTCGAGATGAAAAACTAGGCTCTCCTGAACTACATTGGCTTGTTCATTTTCATCCATGAACTATAGTTCGTTCTTATTCAATCTCTCAACTATGTAATTTACAGCACTTTATTCCTCCGATTCTACATCTCTCTCCATATGAGATTAAAGACTTCATTTTTTCTAAAAATTCAGTCTCACAAATAATATATACCAATTTTTGCAGACCGTTTTTCTGCATACTGATCAAGATATATACACAATTAGGAGTAGGAGAACCTCGGATCAATCAAGTAAGATCAATACCAGCATTAAGGTCCTCATGAAATAGAAGCTTATAATGAGATAATTCGAGTAATCTTTGATTAATTAAGTTGAAAATTCCTTCGGGGAGATCCAAATTAACACTGCTCATGAGCTAACTATAGTGGAGTATCTAGGAGTAGAAGCTATAAGTAGAGGCATCGGCAATTATATTTCGTAGACCTCCAATGGTTGATGCCAGCATGATGAATACTCCAATAAATATGCAAGCCTGCAAGCAATTGAACAAGGTAGAAGTTCAGATTTCTAATCCGTTTTTTTTCAAAAAGAAAAAGAATAAATAAATAAATGCACATACGTACGACTATATATTAGAAAAAAGTATGTATCAATTACCCAATTTATGAACCACTTTGAGCTCAATCTTTTTGGTTTCTTGATAATCAACCACATAATACAGGGAAGCTGCAATTAAGAAGCACAATATACTAGACTGATATAGAGTACTAATCAATGATAATTGAGTTGGCATGACAACATTTTTCAAATTTTCATAATCTCAAAAACTGTATATAGGTTGTATTCTTTTACACAAAAAAACTGCAATAAATCAATAACAATTCAAATTTTCATTAATCTTAAAAACTGTTACTCTCACATTTTTCATTTCCAAATTCAAATTGCTATACTCCCCTCGTCAAAAAAATAATGCAGCACTTGTCTTTCATCTATGATTTTATTTCTATATCAATTCAAATTAAAATTTTGAAACTTTATATACAATTAAAAATTTGATGTGTTAACGTTATGAATATTTTTTTACGATATTTTTTCATTAAGAAATAATATAGATAAATTGAAATCAAATTAATATCAAAAGTCAATTGTTACATTACTTTTAAGACAGATGGAGTACATTTAAATATTTATGCAAAGAGCACAACCATAGTCATGGAAGAATGAGAGAATCAAAGAGTGCTTACAAAAAATGAAGTAGGGGCGAAGCCAAATCCTCCAAAGAAGCCCAAGAGATCTCCAAAGAAAGGTAAAGTGACTCCCACAAAAAGAGTAAAAGCTGCAAAACCATTTATACATGCATCATATATAAAGTTAAACTCCTAGCTTTTGTCTATATTTATGATGAATTGACTCAAATAAAAAATGAATCACCCATTTTCTAGTACTAAAATATAAGTGAACCCACCTACGTAAGTTGATCGAGTGACAAGCCTAAGTCCCATTCCCGGGGGAAAGTTGAACTTTTTTACCATCATCCTCTCGAGCATATCGAACACCGGCATCGCGAAAACCTAGAAACAAATTAATTAACAATTTCATCCCAAATTTTTTAACATTTGTGCATAGGTTTCCCCAACATTTGTTTATTAACAAATACGTACCTGGTAGCTGCCAATGACATGTACGACAACCATTAGATTTGCAGCGGCGATGAGCCAAGCAGGACGTTGAAGGGACATCAACACATTGTCGTCAACATCTTGACCAAAAGCCCAGTAGCCTATAAGAGCCACCGGAAAGTAGCAAACCGCGTTTATGAAATAAGATCCGACGGCTCCTTTCCACATCGGGATTTTGGAAGGCTTCTCCGGCGAGGAGGGCATGGTGGCTTGGATCTCAAGCACCACCGCGTGACCGGCGAACGCGAACGAGATCTGGCCCAGAGCGTTGAACACTCGGAACATGTAGTCACTCGTGCTCATACTCGTGTGCTTGTAGCCGTAGCTCACGTTGTCGATCTGACCGTGGCTCAAGCTCCCAGCCCAAGCTATGGTGGAGTAGCTCAGTGACATGACGGCGGCGGCGAAGGAAATGGCGGCGACGGAGTTGAAGTTGGGGAGCTGAGAGAGGAAGAAGTGTGTGCTGCCGAAGATTAGGATCCAGTACGACTGGCGTAGCTGCGTGCATTGTGCACACGCCATTTCCATGAACTTTTTCAGACACTTGCCTCCGGTCACCATGTACACGATGTTACAACCCACCTGCACCATATGCTTTTTTTTTTTAATGGCACTATGTAGGGGTAGCTTTTAACGTCTGAGAAGCAATTTGTAACGCTAATCTGAAAACATCTTCCCAAACAAATCCTAAATTCCAAAAGAGAGTTTTGAGATTAATATCCCCTCAAGCAAAATTATAATCACTTGGGAGCTGACCTGGACTATTAGTTGCTGAGGTAAAACCACCCACCCACCGAGCCGCTGGCCGAAGGCGTAGCGTCCCAAGTCTAAGTAGCGGTCGAATCGAGTCCCCGGTACGCACTCGTGCAGCTCAATCATCTCCCACATGTTGTTCAGAGTTATGCACCAGGATAGTACCAACATCATGATCCCAGGACCCCTGTTATCATCAATTATACATACATACATACATATATAAATATAAGTAAGGGTGGAAATTGAACAAACAGTTAGCTCGAGCTTAATTCAGATTCGGTTTGGTAAAAAGTTATCAAGTCAAGTTTGAAGTTTTAATTAAGATGAATACATATTTCAAATCAAACTTAAAACAACCATTGCTTGAGTACTTGGTTGGACTTTATATTAACTTTTTTTTCCTATGGATACACAACTACACTAGAACTCCTCAATTGATTTATACCTCGTTCGAATCTGTTCATATTAATTCTAAGCAAACTTTAAAATTTAAAATCAAACATAAACAATCTAATGCTTAGCTCAGTTTGACTGATTTTCAGCCCTAGCTAGGTATAAGCGTGTGTTTGAGAAAGAAGTGGTGTAGGTGTCTATATAAACGTACGTACCATCCTAAGTAGGCCATGGCATAAGGGAGGCTGAGGACACCGGCGCCGATCATGGCAGTAACACAGTGGAAAGTGGAGTACCACCATTTTGCCCGGCGGGAGCTTCCTTCCTGATCGGCTTCAACTTCCTGTGTTCCAGAGAGAACAGTAATATTGACAAATTGTTCTCTACTTAATTGCAAAAATAACATTAATTAGGTACCTTGGTGGGAGAAGTTGAAACCATTTTGTAAGAAACAGATCAAGAAGAGGAAGAGGAGTTGTGGTATGCCAGTCTTGATCTGCTGCTAGTTGCACTTTAATTTTATTACAAGCATTGATGATTACAAGTCACATATATGGTGTTGGTCACTCCTTGCTCATTAGAGCTAGCTAGTGTAATGATGAAACATTTTGATCAAGTGGGTCTGTTTTTTATTAAATTGTTTCCTGTATTAGATTTATACTCTTGACCTTATTCCTTCATCACTCTCGGAATTTTTAAATCAAACATAATTATTCTAATTCGTACTTTATAAAGTTAACCAATTAAGATAGCAATATTTGAACCCCCACAAAGAAAAGGGGCAAAATTACTCACCACCAAATTAAGTACGAGCATATATTTCAATAATTATACTTAATTACCAGCCATTTTGAAATTAAATAATTATTTGTTATACTCCCATCATCCCATAATATATAATTGATGATCTATATATCTTTTTTGATATTTTATTTAATCTATATTTTTTTCTTTAATAGAGTATTTTATATATATATATATATATATAAAGTTAAATGGTATATATGTATAAGGATAAGCAGACAACTCTGATTTCTAAATCAATTTCAGGGAGTATATAACTTTTTTAAAAAACTTTTTCTAACAACTGTTTTGAGTCGAACACAATATCGAAATCAGACATATTGATTATTTTAGAATGAATAGAGTATTATCATGACAATATTTATTTATTTTATTTTATTTAATATTTTGACATATAAAGTTTCTTAATATATGGAATTTTTAAACAATTAATTAATAATTTCTTATAATAAAATTTGAGTTAGGTTTGAGTTAGGTAAAGTTCAATGTTTTATGCTTATAACATTTTAAGCCCTAAATTGAAAAAACTAGGAAAATAACAGCTTTCATTGATCGACAATTACATGGTTGAGTTATGAGTTTCGGTAGACAGTAAAATAACTCTTAAATACTCCATTTCTACCATAAAATAAGAAAAAATGTTTTTTAAATTTTAATTTATGATTTATATATACAAATGATAAATGAACATTTATAATTTCTTAAATATATAGTTTAAAATTTTATTTTATGAATCATATTTAATGATTGAGTCAAACATAAGTTTAAAAATCAAATGTTGTTTTTTTTTAACTACTTATATGTGGATGAACGAGAACCAACTATTCCATAGGAGTAATATTTAAAGTGTGTAGACATAAAATCCCTTTTAGGCCCTGCATCTTTATAATATTCTCTGGTATCCTTCACTTTATCCATAATAATGAAAGAAGATAGAATGTCGTCTACATACACAATATTTTGGTCCGGAAAATGAGGAATGGAAGAAGCTTTTGAATTGGAACTAATGATAATTATAAATAATTAGAAGTCCATTACAAGTACCTTTGATTTCCAATGAAATGACGCTAGTGGTGAGACATTTGTGAATTTTAAAAACGATGAATGGTGAGCCAATTAGTGGTAATTAAGACGCAAGAAAGTTGTTGTGGGTCTCAATTCTCAAATCAAAAATCTCTAACACGTGGTAACAAAGCTCGTGGATGGGTTAGGAATTACAAAAGATAAATCTTTCACACATTCTATGGTTAATTACTTGCATATTTTCCATTAAAATCTTATCATATATTGATTTTTATAGACCCATATCAAGTATATTGAATTTGACTTCATAAAAATTGTCACGTGGTAACATTTTAATGTAAAAGTAAGCATAAATGGTCATCTAAGAAAGTGTTTTTAGCATTTCTCATTGACAATAAAAGGATTGTTTGTGGAATATGTTCAATATTATGTATCTGCTTTCCTTCTTACACTGGTAAGTGAAATGGTGATTAATTAGGGCATTTCTAACAACTTCGTCAAAAGTTAATTTCTCCAAAATGGGGAAGCAGAAGTCATATTCTCCAAAAAGAAATTACTCGAACTCCAACAACTTCCCCATTTTGAAGAACTATGCATTTATTCTAATAATAAAATATTATACATATTTGAATAATATTTAATGAATTATTTGGAGAGAGAAGATAGATGGGAGATGCATAAACCAATCACAAGTAGCCAAAAAAGATAAGATAAGAGAGGTTTAAAAAAGGTAGATTTGGGGAAGTTCTACAAAATTTGGAGAATGCTCCATATTTGGGGAAGACCCCTCATTTTTTTCCCTCATTCACCATTTTGGAGAGTGAGATGTGGCAACTGTTGGACAAAAAAATGCTTATAAAATTCTCTAAAAGTGAGCATATCAAAAAAAAAAAGTAAGATGTTGGATATGCTCTCACTACGTGGGGAGGAGAGGCCTCACTGCGGCCTCAGGCGCGATTGGCCCGTGGTACCAAGCTGCGGCGGCGGCGCGATGAATGCCGCGGTTGAAATGTCCCATGATTTGAACTCACTGCAGCGTCGGCCGCGGTACGTACTGCGGTCTCACTGCGGCCATGGCCGCAGTAACCGGTTTGAATAATTAAAAAAAAAGTGGACGAATCCGGATGAATGTTCATCCAGATTCGTCCAATGAAACCCAGAAAATGAAGAAGAAGAAGAAGAAGAAGAAGAAGAAACAGAAGAAGAAGAAGAAGAAGAAGAAGAAGAAACATAAAAGAAGCAGAATTCGAAGAAGAAGAAGAAACATAAGAAGAAGAAGAATTCAAAGAAGAAGAAACTAAAGAAGAAGAAGAATTCGAAGAAGAAGAAGAAGAAGAAGAAGAAGAAGAAGAAGAAGAAGAAGAAGAAGAAGAAGAAGAAGAAGAAGAAGAAGAAGAAGAAGAAGAAGAAGAAGAAGAAGAAGAAGAAGAAGAAGAAGAAGAAGAAGAAACAGAAGAAGAAGAATTCGAAGAAGAAGAAGAAGAAGAAGAAGAAGAAGAAACAGAGGAAGAACAAGATGAAGAAGAAGAAGAAGATGAAGAAGAATTGTGGAGTTGTGCGGCGGATGAACAGAAAGGGGAGTTTAAACCCTAAAAAAAAATTTACTGCGGCCTTGGCCGCGATAAATCTTCTTGCGCAAATTTCTGCGGCCTTCTGTGGCCAAGGTCGCGGTAAATATTACTACGCCATTTCTTTGCGTAAATGAGCTTACTGCGTAAATGGGCTTCTGCGGCCCAAACCGCGATGCGGGCCGCAGATGAAATGTCTTCCCACGTAGTGTCTTAGTGCTTGACACTCGTATGATGATGCTAGAGTACAAGGAGTGTTTGTTGCGCCAATTTTCAAATAAAACAATAAGGGGATATTCGTAATGACAATCGATAAATATAACATTACAAGTACACGCACGATTGAACAAAATTTCAGTGTACTTTTATTGCCAAATTTCAATTCCAATAATTAATAAGTTATATAATAATTCGAAGAATTAGGCAAAAATAATTCCAATTTTATAGTTCTTTCACAAAAATCATAGAATTGATATAGAATTAAAAGAGAGATTGAAATTCTAAAACCAAATTTCGACGGAGTTTCGAGGCTTGTGTTTCACACAATTTCCTTAAAACATATTCGTCCCCTCCAATTCGAGTACTCGAGGTTCGATGGACGTCTGTCTCCTAGGATACAACGGAAGATGTGAAGTGAAGCAGCACCAAACTTCCCTCACTGGCGAACTTGAACGAAGATGGAACACCACAAAACCGTATGCAAGAAAGATTTTGCAAGTAGAGATGAAGAGAATTTTTGTAATAAGAAGTGTGCAAAGGGATGGAGAATATGGATGGTAGAGGTGCCCTTTTATAGTGGTAGGGAGAGACCTAGCCATAAAGGGCACCATTATGCTAGCCATAACCTTTCACCTTAAAGGTCATAAACCACCATACTTATGGTTATAAAACTTCCCTACTAATGGTCATAACCTCACCACTAATGACACATAAACCTCCTAGTAACTGTAAAAATAAAAAATGTGAAAAAATGACAATATATCATTCATATAATTTTCACAATTTTCACAATATTTCCAACAATCCCCCACATGAATGAAAATTTGTTTTTCCATTTTAAGTATATTGTGGTGTTCATCAACTGAATCCTGCATAGGAAAAGTAGGTGTAACCCTTTGAACTTTATCATTGTAAAATACATTTGCTTTACTAGCTGTCCAGTAGACACGATGTCCTTGAACTATTCTGTTTTATTGTGTAAAGAAGCCGTGTATTTTACATAGGAAACACCCTTCATTTGTTCGGTTCTCATGAACACGTCACGGTTCTGCAAGAGTTTTTAAAGAATTGAGCATCACCAATTCTCCTTCGAAGAGGCCCAACTTCTCTCTCACATAGGTGATTTCTTAAGTCTTAAGTAACCTAATTACTTACTTAAAATCAGCAAAGCAACTATTGCTATCCCGATCCACATTATTTTTCATGACAGAATGAGTTTGAGGTTATTCCCACAGTGATCACATTGAGTCTTATAATTTGGTTGTCCCATTGAACCTAGATCTTGGGATCTCCAATCAACTAGGTTGTGTATCCACTATAAGATTTTTCCATCCATAGGCTTAATCTCATTCGTTTAGTCAATTTCTCAACTAACTCTCTGTTTATTCATTTGGTATATGGATCCATATTTTTTTTTCTTTTGACTTCACATAGTCAAAAGAATAACTCGCATTGAGAGTAGTTGTATGATAGTATTATATCTTGACGAACATGTCAAGATTACCATTCTACATGTATTGTACATGTTTCTCACATCTTTGGAACGTCCTTTAGGGAATGGCATGGTCATTCAACTCATTTTCCACATTCATTCTAGGCTACCACCTTGAATTGTGGATTTAGCTGCAATCATTTGTCCTTGACATTTCCAAGATATAGAAACACTAACATGATTTTCTCGTTACTTGTATATTTTGATCACAAGTATAGTCTTACTTGAAGTACCTACGTATGATTCTATTTAAAATAGAATCAATTTCACTTTTATGATTTTTCTCCATAAACAATCTCAACATAATTTTCTGAATCATGTCAATATGATCTTCATAGCTTTACCATCCATTCTAATAAACTTGAATCATCTCTTTATTTCAAAGAATGATTCACTTTGATCTCACTTTGTTGTCTTGTGTTCATCCATTTTTCCAGTATTTACAAGAAATTGATCACGCTTTTGGTAATACTTTCCAACACACCTCACACTCACAAGTATTTATTTGGGGTTCTTCTATCTTTACCATAAGTTATTATGAATCAATCATAAAGTTGATATATAAGCATTACCTAGACACATTTTTTTGACCTTTCTGGTGTCCCCACAAACTTTAAAGTCACTTTTGACATACTTTGTGACTTTTCATGTCACATTTAACATTGGGGTCATTTTGCCATCTTTGACAGAACTTGGGTGTATGTCACATAATCATGCTTTAGGGTCTATATGTCATTTTTACATATTTAAGGACTTTTTATATCACTATTACGATTTTGAGTCTTTTTGCCACATTTGGCACACTTCGGGTCTTATTTGTCACTTTCAACATTTGTGGTCCTTTTGCCACATTTGACATATTTTGGGTCTATGTCACTTTTAACATATTTGAGATTTCTCATGTTGCTTTTGACATTGTCTGAGGCATCAATTTTCAATGAATCGCAACGAAGCACATTTTATCTATCTCATATCCCGAATCGCCACTTTATTTAGACTCATGTCCGATACGTCGAAACATCCCACAATTTTTTTCTCAACCAATTTAAACTCTCTTGCGAGTCTTAAATATTTTATTGATCTTTCCCACAAAGATCTAAATTATTCCATTGGCAACATTAAAGTTTGAATTTCTCAAACATATAATTTGGAACAAGAATTTCCTTACTTGTATCTGTGGCAACTAACAAATTTCTCATACAATGAGAGTTTCCAACACCGAAGGCAACAAAACAATTTTTCTTCTATAAAGAAAAATTACTCCTTAGTTTTCAAAAGACAACCAACAATTTTCTCTCGCTACGAGAGTTTTCAAATCCGACGGCAACAAAAGCAGTTTCTCTTATATGAAGAGATTTTGTTTTTCTCAATTCTTCCAACAAGATATTTCTCTTTTCCTAATAGAATTTTCGTCTCCCACCGTAACATAAAACAAGTTGGAAAATTTGACGAGATAAATATACAATATTTTCCCTCATTAAATTATGTCACGAGGAATAAAATAAACACACATTGAAATGAATATTTAGACAAATAATTCATTCTAAAAAAATCCTAATCCACCAATTTTTCAAAAACAATTGTGTGAAACGATAATTTGTCAAAAACTTTTCTCACATTTCAAACACACCATTCGAATATTAAAATTTTGAGACTTTAGATCAATGGAGAAAGCTCATACCATTTGTACATTTATTACCTTGACCATCATCACACGACTTTCTACCATTGGAACCGTTCCCATTGTTAGAACCGATCACACCAACAATCGTCATTACAAATTGGAATAAATCTGTTTTAAGATTGTTGCACCAATTTTCAAATAAAACAATAAAGGGATATTCGTAATGACAATCGATAAATATAACATTACAAGTACAGGATTGAACAAAATTTCAGTGTACTTTTTATTGCCAAATTTCAATTCCAAGAATTCATAAGTTATATAAAAGTTTGAAGAATTAGGCAAAAATAATTCCAATTCTGTAGTTCTTTCACAAAAATCATATAATTAATATAGAATTAAAAGAGAGGTTGTAAATCCAAAACCAAATTTTGATGAAATTCTGAGGCTTGTGTTTCACAAAATCTCCTTAAAACAGATTCGCCCCCTCCAGTATGAGTGCTCGAGGTTCGATGAGCGTCTGTCTCCCAGGATACAACGGAAGACGTGAAGTAAGGCGGCACCAAATTTCTCTCACCGGTGAACTTGAATGAAGGACCGATGGAACACCACAAAACCGTATGCAAGAAAGATTTTGTAAGTGGAGATGAAGAGAATTTTTGCATTAAGAAGAGTGCAAATGGATCGTTAATATGTATGGTAGAGGTGTCCTTTTATATTGGTAGGGAGAGGCCTAGCCATAAAGAGCACCATAAAGTACCATTATGTTAGCCATAACCTTTCACCTTAAAGGTCATAAACCACCATACTTATGGTGATAAAACTTCCCTACTAATAGCCATAACCTCACCACTAATGACACATAAATCTCCTATGAATTATAAAAGTTAAAATATGAAAAAATGACAATTTATCATTCATACAATTTTCACAATATTTTTTACAATATTTCCAACAGTGTTTGCATTTATTTATGGGCCCGTGGTTGAGTATACTAATTTTAATGCTTCAAAGCTTATGTATCAGGAGAGTATGGTGACCATGTGTATGTAGTAGAATCACTTATGTTGTTAATGAAAGATTGTCTGGGATATGTATAAGTGAGTTATCCCACATGAGGGAAACACATATGAGATGTATATATATAGGTCTTGTTTGACAACAACTTTTTAAAAATAGCTTTTGTGTTTTGAAAAGCTATCTACGGATAGAGTTTAGCTAAAACTGTAACTGTTTGATCTCGACCATTAAAAAAGTATCTAAAACCTACAGCTACTTGAAACAATCATCGTCAAACGAAGCCATAATTGTAGCTCTTGTTTCATTGGGTTAAGTTCTTGTGAACATATATGAGATCAATACCATGTATAGAATCTCACCATTCCTACCTTTTAAAAATTCTTCGTAATAAAAAGTTCTCTTTCAAAATTTATTTGAAACGGTATGTTCGAGGTAACCGAAACTACAGAAGAAGAAACAATTTTTTTGGCTAAATTATGGATTACTACCTTGAAATTTGATTACTCGTTCAAGGAAGAGTCTGGATTGTAACTCTTCCTGACTCGTACCTTGAACTATTTAACTCGGTGCAGTTAAGGGCATCGACTCAGTAATTCCGTTAATGGTATTAGATTTCTAACGGTTTGTTAACCAATTTTTCATTCTTACAAGTTTGAGGTCTTAAATGACACTACGTGGTTGATACCGGTTTTATTGCGGCTATTATTGCGTAAATGGCCGCATTACAAAGATATCGCAATAGAAGGTGAATTAATTGTCGCAATAACATCATATTGCGGCCTAAGCCGCAATAAGGCGCAATAAGGCCCCAATAAGGCCGTAATACATTAAACTTTAATTGCTCCATCCGGATTCAGAACTCTCACTCTCGCTCTCTCTGATTTGATCTCTTCATTTTCTTCTTCTTCCATTGCTATCCTTTCCTCTTCATTTTCTTCTTCTTCCATTGCTCTCCTACAGATTTAAGGTACTCCACTGAGGTTGCCAAAGAGGTAGAGTCTACTGTGGCCGATTTGAGGCAAGCGATGGGTGGTGAAAACGTCGAGGAAATCAAGGCTAAGATTGCCGCCGCGAACCAGGCCGTGTCGAAGATTGGGAGAGCATGTCTAAAGGTTCTAGAGGTGGTTCCTCCTCGAGCGACTCTCCGTGATCGGATCCCACATTTGAAGCGAGAATACCAGGAGTCAAGCAAGTAGAAATAACCCATTCTTAGTGTTGATCAAAAGTAGATCTAGATTTTTCCCTTGGTTTGTGTTTAATTTTAGTTGCACATTAACCCATTCTTAGTTGTTGTTCAAGAAATTGAAGAAATGAAAGAAAAATGTTTGAGTTTGTTCTTTTGAATACGAGTTTTGTTCAATTTACGGGTTTTGTTGTGTTTACGATAAAATCTGGGTTGGAGATGATGAATTTAAATTCATTCTTATGAATAAATTCATTCGGATGAATAAATTCATTCATCCGGATGAATTTAGTTTTTTTATTAAAAATATAGTTTAATGCGGCCTTGTCATGATAGGCGCAATACGTATTGCGGAAAGGGACGCAATAAGTGCGCTAATGCGGGCTTAAATATTGCGGCTTGTATTGCGTCAATTCCGCGCTAAATAATGCGGTCTAATTGCGATATGGCTACAATATAGTGTGTTCCAACGACGTAGTGTGATAAGCTAAATAACTTTAGGAACTTCATAATTATTATTAAATAATCAAATACCCCTAAACTATCTTAATTGTTCATATGAACTCAAATTCTTTTTTCCCTCTCATTTCTTTCTCTTCTGTACCCTCTGTCACCTTCATCCCCTTCACCTAAACCCGTTGGAGTTAAATTTTTATATATAACTTGTCTTGTTGGTTATTGGGTGTTAAATTTATTTAGTTTTAATTTTTTTTCTAATAAACAGAAAGTTGGAAAATGTAATGAGTATAAAGATTTGCTATCAAAGCTTTTTTTTATTTAATTTTTTGAAATATAATTTTTTAAATATACAAATTAAAATGATAACATCATATTTATAGTTGAGAAAATATTTAAAACTATTCTAAAAAAATAATAATATCAAATAAATTGAAGTAAAATACATTTTAAAATATAAACATTAATTGTTTTTCATAATATTTGACAAATAAAGTTATAGGGCAATCATTAAAAAAATTTGTTGCAATACTTTTGACAAACATATAATTATTGAGTACCATTTTTATTATTTTGGGGTAATTTTGGAAAGAGTTCAAAGTTATGTGACTAAATATGTAATTTTCTTTCATTTTTAACGTTAGTCAACTAACAAAAATTTGGTCAAAGCCATTAAGTGCATCATTCCAATATTTTAGGGTACGAGTTAAGATGAGTTACAATTCAAGCCATTTCTTAAACGAACCATCAAAGTTCAGAGTAATCCATAATTTGGGCTTTTTTTTGCATCAAATCACGTATTTTTTTCTCTTTAATTACTTTTTTCTCTAGAACACATGTCATCCAAAATTCAAAAACATAATTTCTCTCAGTTCACAATTCTTATTCGCAATTCGAACACACACACCTATTTTCCAAAATCTTTTACCTCAAAAGTTTCCTAAAAAGCGAATGCAAATTAATACATCAGGCTTGAATTGATTTGGTCATTTTTCACTTGAGTCATGTAGCGATCATCAGCTTTGCATCATTGCAGCCGTCAATAAAGCCACTTTGGTTTCCGTTTTATCAAATTCCCTGCCTATCTGAATGAGTGGCCACCGCAGAGGTTTTTTTTTTCCCAAAGAAAATAAATAAAATAATTAAACTTCAATTTTCCTTATCTCTTTGCCTCAAAAAAATTGACATCGTGTAGCGTAGGCATGTGATGCAAATTTTTGGGTGCACACACTTTTAAACCATGACAAATAGTTGGATTGAGTGTCAGGAACTAACTCTGACCCAGATCATGGCCCAATCTCAAACTATGAGGTTTGGTTTGGATCTCCAATTCATGCCTGTAATAATAAGTGGTTTAATGGGCCTGCTCTCTCTCATGAGTCATCAATATGCTCTTTAAACGGTAGAGCAATTGCCAAGCGGTGGCGTTAATTGCCAGTGCAGGTGAATGAATGAATGAATGGTGGTCGACGAGACGAGAGGTGATTGAACTTTGATTAATTAATTAAGCGCTCATAATTCGTTCATAGCTCCCAAACTCTTGGAGGCCAAATCCGAAAATGGCCGCCGTTCGCTGCAGCTCACTCCTTTTCCCTTGCGAAACCAAAACCCGAATCTCTAATCTTTCGACGTCATATACTTCGCCATCAACATCAAGCTCGAAGCCGCATAGACCCATCAGCTTAAGAACCAAGCCTTCGAATCTCACAGCACGAAGGTACCTTCTTTTGATTCACAGTGCCCACCAGATGTTTGTTGTTATGACCAGACGAGTTTAACTTTGCAAGTTCTTAAAATTACCAGGGTGGTTGTTTCTGCTTTAGTCTCTGAAGAGAATGCGTTAGAACCTCGAATTTCTAGCTCTGATGCGTTCAAGCTCACTTATTTGGAGGTGGGTCGTTGTTACAATTGATTAGTTCCTGTCTGGAGTCTTTTTTGTTATTTCTTAAGTGATTATTATTTATTGGTGCAGGGGAATAGTTGGTTATGGGATGTTAATGGGATTAAAATATTGGTTGATCCCATTCTGGTTGGTAACTTGGACTTTGGGATTCCCTGGCTCTATGATGCTGCTAAGAAGTTCTTGAAAAACTTCAGGGTATTGTTTTTGCACACTCCTTAATAAAACGGCCTTTTTGTTTATCTTGAATTTCCTCCTTTTCTTTAGTTCCATGTTGATTGGTCTTTATTAGCTGTTTGACTTGGGAAATAGTACTGCAGCTGAGTGATCTTCCTGAACCGGACTGCTTGCTGATAACGCAAAGCCTTGATGATCACTGTCATTTGAAAACCTTAAATCCACTCTCCAAACAGTTCCCAGATCTAAGAGTCATAGCAACACCCAATGCCAAGAGTTTGTTGGTTCCCCTCTTCAAGAATGTAAGTCATAGCTCTACAAATATCCTGCTGGAGTTTCTGCTTACAGGACAGAAACAACTGCAATGAATGATTTTTTTCAAAGTTCTATTAAACTAAAAAAGAATGCTGCTATTTCACTTAGTGTTATTTGTTGACAAACAAGATTTTCTTTTCACACTAGTTACTCTGAGATTGGAGATCAGGTGTTTCGGTTTCATGTTTCTTTTCATGATTGATAAGAAAATCTTGCAGGTCATATATCTGGAACCTGGGCAGAAGTATGAACTTGAAGGTAGGGATGGCACCAAGGTCAGAATTCAAGCGACAGCAGGACCAATCTTAGGTCCACCATGGCAAAGACCTGAAAATGGGTAAAGCTTCTTACCAGTTGCACATAGAGTATCCTCCATCCCTTTGTATTGGCATTTGGCAGTAAAATGATTTATTATCCTTTATGTGCACATTGTTCTCAGGTATATAGTGGTTGCCCCACAGGGCCAGTTGAGCCTTTATTACGAACCTCACTGTGTATATAACAAGGAACTTCTAGAGAATGAGCAAGCTGACATTGTTATCACACCTGTCATCAAGCAACTTCTCCCTAACTTCACTTTGGTCTCAGGACAAGAAGATGCTGTTGAACTTGCTAAGCTGCTTAATGCCAAGTATGCAACAAGTTCACATTCAAGTTGTGCTAATTTAAACACACTTCTGTTATTTTGAGCCTTTTGTCACTTCCTTCATCTGGTATAGGTATGTGGTGCCAATGAGAAATGGAGAGCTGGATGCTAGAGGGCTTCTTGCTAGTTTAATTAAAGCTGAAGGAACGGTTGAATCCTTCAAGGTTAGATTTTTACACTGGATTAGGATGTAAAATGACTTGAGTAAAGATAGGATGGCATATAGCATGTTTAGCTCCCTGCTCGTAACAGTTCTATATGTATTATTTTTTGGGGAAATTCTACCGACAGTCACTTTGACACTCTTCTGCTAAAAACTTGTCATGTATTCACTTTTGTGGGATACTTGATTTTGGGTCAACCAAAATGAATACTCCATATGACAAGTTTTTAATAGAAGAGTGTCCAATTGAGTGTCCATAGCATTTCTCATTTGTTCAAATTGTGCAGGTACAAAATGTAGGACTATAGACTATGGTATCATTAATATTATTTTCTGCTTCAAACTATCAAGTTTCTAATCGCTGTTTACAACTACAGGATCTTGTATCCAAGGAGCTAAAGGATGCCCAAGTTTTGGAGCCTGAACCAGGTGTACCACTGGGGATTTCAGCAACCTAAATCTGTTGAGCATTTTGCTGTATCCATTGGCTCTTTTGCACTTCTATGTGGTAAGCAGGTGTTTAGGTAGAATGTATAGGGTCATTATGTCCAAGTGATGCGAAGTCAATTGACAACTTGATTATTAGACCTTACGGTAACAATGCTGTAATCAATTACATGAAATTGGATTGAGAAATTATACTGTAATTTACAGGATCCATACTACTAACAGGCAGCTAAACATGCTACAGGGCCACTACATCTTTATTCATAAGTCATAAATCAAATTGAAGCAACGAAACTGTGATTAAGGTACAATATATTAATAAATAGAAAATTAGCTAGGCTGGAAGTTGGATCTCGATTTGGATGTGGGACTGAGACACCATTTTCACCAATAAAGCAACAATCATATTGAGATCAGTTCCTCTCGTGCTGGAAGGTGGTTGACAAAGGAGGGGATGGAGGAAGAGGTAAAGGTTTGACCTTTGTGGGTTTTTTTTTGGGTATGACTTAAACTTCGAGGTGAAAAGTTTGGGGGAATATAAGTGAAAAACTAAAGTGAAATTTTTCATAGCACCTTAGGATGGCTTAACCTTAAAGTGAAAAGTGAATGGCGAGGTTCAAACGAGAAAATAACGGTGGATATCTCGGCACCTAGAGACGAGGAATGGCAAAGGGTAAAAGAGTAACTTCATAAGGCTCCATCAAAATTAACGGTCTCAATGGATAGAAATGACAAAAATAGGACATAATATCCCTGAATAAGGATCATAATGGGACAAAAATTTAAATTATGATCAAATTAGGACGTGATTTATCTTTACAGGACTACCAACGAAATTTGCTCTTACAAGTTGTAATGTTTGACTAAAATAAATTGTGAAAAAAAATCAACAAAAATACATTAAAAAAATTTATATTTCAAATTGTGATAAGCATATGAATTATTTTACTTTATTTGTGTGAACACTTATCAAAATAAATTATAGATTAAATGTTGTGAAATATTAAAAATAAAAGTTTCAACTGTTGTGGGAGAGTGGGAGTATTAAGGCTCCGTTTAGTTATGGAGAAGTTTTCAAGTTTTCATTTCTAAAATTCCTTTGTAAATATTTGATCACATATCTAATTTTTAAGAGATGGAAAACCTTGTTTTCCAATGATTATAAAACTCTAGTATTAAAATGGAAACCTTCCAAACAATGTTCCCTGATTTAATACTAGAGTTTTTCAAAGTTTGAAAAACCTTGTTTTTCATCCCTTCAAACCCAGGTATATGATTAAAAATTTACAAAGGAGTTTTGGAAATGAAAATTTAGAAACTTCTCTGCAACTAAACGGACTCTAATTATTTTTAGAAAATGGAGGAAGAGAAAAGATTGTCACAAACACGCGTATGTTGCTCCAATGGCAACTCTATAATTAAACAGTTTTTGTGTGCGCACGTCTACAACGTACATAGAATATCCCATTTCAATTACCAACTAGCTAGTATCCCCTCCTACGGAACGAGATTATTAAGGATCGTACAAACAAACATAAAGATTAGTTTCTTAAACATGCAAATGAATTTTTTTTAACAATTTTCAAGCCACAATTGGTTAAGTTAGTTATTACTCTATTATTCAGCATACTACTATAATCGAACTAACACATGCATTCATGTGAAAAACATTGTTTTATATTTTGCTACTTTCTCATGCCCTAATATAATATTTCATAATCTATAGCAAGCTCGAACTTACATTACCAAAGTTGTCGATAGTACTAATAACATAAATTCGCATACACTAATATCCAAAATTCATATCAATATATAAACAAAATAATACTATTAATTATAATTCTTTATTTATTTACATACCAATTTTTTATTACTCCATCCGTCACTTTTTAATAGTTACATTTCTTTTTCAGCCTCTAATCTATGAATTTGTTTCTTCAAGATTTTGATATATAATGTCAAGTTACTTATATGAATAAGGTAAATTTTTTATAATGATATCTAAATAAATTCAGCTTGAAGTTAAAAAACAACTAAGTTGTAATACTATATTCTCAAGCTAAGCAATATTAACCATAATCTAAAAATGTTACTTCTAAAAAAATTTATCAAAGGAGTAGATTGTGTCATAAAAGCGTAAAATTACGTCATGTTCGCTAGGGTTCTAGTTGCTAGCGATGTCATTGCCTCGTTGCTTCTGTTGTCGGGGTTTGTTCGGCCCTCCGTCCCTGCTTGTCAGATTTCTTTGTGCGAGCAAATCCCATTGTGCGCCGCTCCTGGCCATTCGTGCATATTGATTCACCGTTTATCGTCACAATGCCATGGTGCTCGAACGACGCTTCGTTTCTTCTCCAATGGATGGCTGCTCGCTTCTCCACTGCTCGAATCTCTGAGGGGGTCGCTTTACCCTCATTAATGGCGATTCGCGAGGCAGCCATCCTTGTTTTCTGCCACCGCCGTTGCCCGCTCTCTTTGCTTTCAACGTCATCGCCGGTTGCTGTCTTGACTATTTGCCTATGATGGGCCGATTTCTCAATGGTCAGTTTTCCTTCTCCACCGGCATTTTCGGTGGAAATTCTCATGCCTTCGCATCAATGGGTTCAAGCCTATGGTGCCGTGGCTAGGGCAAGCCATCATTGCTCGTCCGTTTGGTGGTCGAATGTGCAATGGAGCAGCTTTGGACCCTTCCGAGTGAGGTTTCTTGCATGATCCATTGTTTACTTGTTTAGTCTCAACTGACATGGCATGTATATATGTTTACTGGTTTAGTGATATGACATAAAAAAATAAAAGTAGAAACAATACTCTCATTCTCAGCAAAATTGATACGTTTGTTTTTGAGTATTAACTGTATGATCGATTTATTTCATTCAAGATTCTAGCATAAAGAGTTTAATAATTTATATACATACGAGAATTTTATATTTATAGTTTTTAAATATATATATTTTAAAATTTTAACAAAATCTTCCTAATAAAAATTTAAGTTAAAAAAAGTGTGAAAGTCAAACATATTAGTTTTGTTTGTTGGGAGAGGGAGTAAATATCTATACTTCTAAGATTCGGAAGGCACAAAAAAAGTTACATTTGATTCTTGATTAGGAACTTTTTTTTAACCGATGCTCAATTTCTCATATATATATATATATATATATATATATTAATTTTCATTTTTCTTTTTTAGATAAATTAAATATTCAGTCTCATTTGTTCGACTTGATATATAAATTTAGAGTTCTGTTTTTATTATTATAATGTTGTGGAGATCATTCTCATTGAGGCAACCTCTACCATAGCCATCTACTAAATATCAATGAGGAAGATAGGTGAAGTTGCACACAAAAAATGTTTCGATTTATTGGATTTAAGACAATGACTTACAAGTTGGAATAAAAAAGATTCACCACAAGAAAGATATGATAAGTCAAATATCTGTTTATGATAACAATCCTATTTCAAATCATTTTGAATGATTTTTCCAGCTAAAACTAATAATTATCTATCAACTTAGGACTTTTGGGAGATAAATTCTCCATTTGGAAAAAAATCTCCATCATGAAAAAAAACATGGGAGAGCCAGTATGATCTGCTCTCAACTTTTTCCATCACAATTGTTCCTTTTAATTTTTAAAAACTCCAAAGTTTTTTATCAAAATTGATTAAAAAAAATATTCCTGTTAACTTTTTCTCAAAAATATTTCAAAATTTAAAAACAAAATTTTATATTATCAAAATTGTCGAATAGAATACAACCTAAACCTTCGTTCAAATTTAAAGAGTAGTCATTCAGAATTTTTGAATTTTGCCTCACTTAGGATGAACATTTGAGCATCGTATCTTATAAGTTTCTTAAAGATAACTAAGATCAATCCAAACAGTAGCTTCATAAACTATAAGTTTTGAAAATGGCCTTCCCATCGATCCACCTATTACAAAAAATAAATAAATAAAATCAGGTTTTCAATTCATCACTTGTTGGTGAAGTTTGATGAATGAAGTTGATAAATGTAAGGAAGCATTACTTTACTAATAAAAATTCAGGTTTTCACTCACATGTTAGAAAATAAAAATTATTACGAGTAACATAATAAAACTATATCTAAAATCTTCAAATAACAAATTATTGGAGCATTACTTTACTAAAAAGATGACACTTGATGTAAAACTAATATTTTAACGAAGAACATAATATTTTAAAGGCAAAGGAAAACAATAGTATTGACAGAGCACTCTAATAGAGGAGCTATATCTTTATCTGATCGCTTTAATGAAAACACGTTACCAGAGGTAACTGCAATGGGGAACGTCTGCAGTAAACAACAAAGGCAATATAAATTAACTTTTCTAAGCATGTGTTGATTTACCGAATACCATGAAACCTAAAAAAGTTCTAATGAAACTATCGAGATCTAAACAGAGAGAAGAGAGATTGATGAGGGGTTAAAGAGGGGTTCTACCAGTTGTGAGAGCTTGACCACGTATGGATCTGAGAACGCGTCAATCTTTAAGCATCACAGAATGGAAGCGATCAGCCATGTGGAGAGCCAGGGGACAGTTGCTGATGTGAGAGTAGCGGCGGGCAACGGATGATGAGCAGGGACTGACTCAGATGCAATGGAAATGTGTCTCATTTTGGCGGAATTGAATTTTGACGGAATGAAAATGAATCAAGTTGCGGTTCTAGAGGTGGAAAAACAACTTTGTGAGGTTATTTATGGACTCCGCAAACCCTAATACGCAAGTTTAGTTGGCTTGAAACTCTTTTGTAGATTATCTGATATGACATAATTTGTTATGATTATATATTTTGTTGGTTTATAATTCTGTTATGTAACTAATTGATAAGATAAAATTTAGGAAATCTGAAACTAACTAATTGATAAGATAATATTTAGGAAATCTTAAAATAACTAATTGATAAGATAAGATTTAGAAAATCTGAAAATGTAACAAACTCTCTAAAATTACTAAAATCGAAAAAATAAAATACTTGAAAAATAAATAAAATTCCACGTGGCACTCTATGGAACCCTTCTATGTTCCTCTAATAATATAAGAATAGATACTGTCATTATTTTTTTAAATATAATTTTAATCTCGAATTTACAAGATTGAATTAGATTTTTGACATCTCATCCAAAATTGGTCCTAAATGGAGTATCATAATAATATGTTTAGAAAGAATCATAATAGTTTAGACTTTAGTCGTAAATAAAAATAGAAATCGAAGAGTCTAAGCAACTAATTTTAGGAACTTATGTAGAAATCGAAGATAATAGTTTAAGTTATATTGATGTTTCAAACAAAGGTTTGGTCTGAATTGAAAGATTGGGGGAAAGAATATTAAAATTACAAACTAATGGATGATGTGGGTAGTTAAGCCAATTGTAGGGAAGTTGGTTACTTGAGTTTTTTTTTATCACGAGAGAAGTTGAGAATTGCGGCAAACTTCTTTAAAAGTAGGTAATTTTTCATTTAAAAAAAAAAACAGAGAAAGCAGGAAGTTACACATGAACGGAAATTAGGACGAAAAGCAGGGATGGTGAAATGCACCGGGTACATTTTAGAATAAGCCACATTTTGAGATTTTTTTTAATGCTTCCAGTTGTAGGTATTTTTAATTTTAAATATATATTTTTAATTAATGGTGTAGATTGATTAGATTTGATCTAACGGTGAAGAGTAGTAGAGGCATCTGTAGACACCACTATGTGTGGTACCGTAGTCGAGTCCCGTTTGTACTTCAGTACTTGTTCTTATCTAGTTTCTAGTTTGTTTTGATTTTTACTAGTTTTTAGGTCTGGTCAGTTAATTGTGGAAAAATTACTCTATTAATTAGCTTAGTGTTTGCATTTTTACATGGGTAATTTTAGGAGGGAATTCTATTTAAGTTGTACTCTTTTCATTAATGTATCAAGGAGTTAAAAACATTAAGACCAATTCTTTCCCAACTTTTCCTACATTTACTGATCTTCTTTGTTACACCCATCTCCGACATTCTGTAATTTTTCTGTTGAATTTCGGCCATAAGTTTGAATTCTGTAATTTTCAGATCACAAACGACTTGTGGTTAATTAATGAAATTCAGTATTTGAGAGTTAATTTGGAATTAATGATAAGTGTTTTACATGCTATATAACATTTATGAAGTTTCGGAACATTTTGCAAAAAAATGTTTTCGGGGGACAAAATGATCACCGTTGGGAGGAAAAGTTGGAAATTCACAAGTTGTTTATTTTATTTCCTTGTGTGGCTGGCGCATTTGTGATGTGAGGGAAGATATTTTTGGTTAAGGAAATTTTTTTTTATTTCAAGTTAATGAAGCTATCCCTATCTCTTACACCTACTATTCCAACCCATACCCCTTCCCATCTACTATTACACCAAACAATCACCCCATCCCCTTCCCTCATCAAAATATCAGCCATCACCTATTATTCCATGACCATTCACTCTCTATTTTACCTCTCACTCATCACTCATCTCCTCTATTGAGCAAAAGAAAGAAGAAAAACACCTCTCCTCCTTTGCTGCCAGCAGTTTTCATCTCTCTTGCACAGCCATTTTCTCTTAGTAAACGTCCGAATCTGTTCTTGAGGTCTTCATAGACGATCTTCATTAAGGTCGTTGCTAGAACTTTGTAGAAGGAGGTAAGAGCCAAAAGTGAATGGAAGGTCTCCAAAACTCTGATGCAATCCGACGAGTCCAGCAACACCTTTAATTCCCAAAAGACCATTTCTTGAAGTTTTGGGCTTGGATCTTCCACAAGCAAAGCCCTTCCACTTCTTAGGCCTCCTAATCAGTAAATTTCAAGGTGATAGTGATTTTATGGTTGAGTTATTCTTTGTGTTCTTTAAGGAAAAAGAGCTTGGAAACTCATCCTTCTCATCTCTTGACAAGGGCCGATTTATGGAGCAAAAATGGTGATGAATTTTCTTCATCAACACCTCCTTTTCTAAGCTTTAAAGGGTAGTTCATCAAGGGATCTTCAAGTTTTGTTCAAGGTGAGCTTATGATCTTGGATGAATATTCATGTTCTTGAAGAAAAAGTATGAAAAGTTCACTTACCTCCCATTTTTTCTCTACGGCCGATTTTATTAAGGAATATTGGTGCTGATTTTGTCTCAACAACAATTCATCCAAGCCTTTGGAAAAAGTGTTAGCAAGCTATGATTTTTCACAAATTTCCAAGAACAAAGTGTGCTTAATCTTCATCCAACACCAACATACTATTCCAAGTGAACAACTTGTGAATTTCCAACTTTTCCTCCCAACGGTGATCATTTTGCCCCCTCAAATCATTTTTTTTGTAAAATGTCCCGAAACTTCATAAATGTTATACAACATGTAAAACACTTATCATTAATTCTAAATTAATTCTAAAATACTGAATTTCATTAATTAACCACAAGTTGTTTGTGATCTGAAAATTACAGAATTCGAACTTACGACCGAAATTCAACAGAAAAATTACAGAATGTCGGGAATGGATATAACAAAGAAGATCAGTAAACGTAGGAAAAGTTGGGAAAGAATTGGTCTTAATGTTTTTAACTCCTTGATACATTAATGAAAAGAGTACAACTTAAATAGAATTTCCTCCTAAAATTACCCATGTAAAAATGCAAACACTAAGCTAATTAATAGAGTAATTTTTCCACAATTAACTGACTAGACCTAAAAACTAGTAAAAATCAAAACAAACTAGAAACTACGGTACCCACACATTGTGGTGTCTACAGATGCCTCTACTACTCTTCACCGTTAGATCAAATCTAATCAATCTACACCATTAATTAAAAATATATATATTTAAAATTAAAAATACCTACAATCGGAAGCATTAAAGAAAATCTCAAAATGTGGCTTATTCTGAAATGTACCCGGTGCATTTCACCATCCCTGCTTTCCGTCCTAATTTCCGTTCATGTGTAACTTCCTGCTTTCTCTGTTTTTTTTAATGAAAAATTACATACTTTTAAAGAAGTTCTGCGGCAATTCTCAACTTCTCTCGTGAAAAACAAACTCAACTAACCAACTTCCCTACAATTGGCTTAACTACCCTTTTAATATTCTTTCCCCCAAACTTTCAATTCAGACCAAACCTTTGTTAGAAACATCAATATAACTTAAACTATTATCTTTGATTTCTACATAAGTTCCTAAAATTAGTTTCTTAGAGTCTTCGATTTCTATTTTTATTTACGACTAAAGTCTAAACTATTATGATTCTTTCTCAACATATTATTATGATATTTAGGACCAATTTTGGATGAGATGTCAAAAATTTAATTCAATCTTGTAAGTTCAAGATTAAAATTATATTTTAAAAAATACTGGCATTATTGGTAACTGAAATTGGTAATTGTGGGGAATGATAAAAAAAATAGTATTGATTTAGTCACGTTATTCGTGTTTACATTACTAATTTGCTATTGTTATTGTCACTATTGTTCTAGGTTTGTTTTAACATCGAAACTATGTAAAGGAAAATGTTTTTTTAGAGTATATTTCATTCACCTGTGGTGTTTATGTTTTGTGTTAATTTATTATTTTTCGAATTAAATGAAGCAAATTTATAAAAAGAATCCGTGGTACCAATTTTTAGGCGTTTAGAAATTTTTTCAATTTTTGTGTGTAATTGATAAACGAATCTAGATTTATCGTAGATCATTTTTAGGTTTCTAATCCACTTGAGACAAAAATGACTAGTGGCGACTGTAGTCGAAAAATCTTGTCGCTAGACTTGCTACACACCCTTTGTGCAGACTTTTCATCATCTCCAATGTCCTTCGCCTCATCAAAGTCACGCCTTTCCGTCGGATTTTCCTCAATAGTCCCCAACACACCTTTTTTATTTTGAATTGCGAAGCAACACTCCGCCGAAGATTCATCGCCGGACTTGTCGTCACGCACCCAGCAGTCCGCCGACTCCCAGCCTTCCTCCTCTTCTACCTCCGATTCTCGATTAGACAAGCACATTAGTTTCTTAAATAAACTCCTCCACGCCGCCTAATTAATCTCTTCACGTCTCCTTCACGCCCCCTGCTCGGCGTCCAGTTCCACCGCCTCCAACTTTGTAATTAACTGGTAGAGTAAAATCCGCGTACAGTCCTAGTTTAAGTCTCGGCGACCTATTTTAGTCCCGTTTTAAGTATTTGAATCAGTCGAATCCCATTTTTTGAATTCGTGACCTAATGAGGTCCTTTCCGTCCACCCCTTCCGTTTTCTTGGACGGAATGGTGTGAAATGCCGATTTTGCCCTTACTGTGTCTGACTTGGCAGCTGAGGTGGATATAAAATCCGAAAAATCGAAAAAATCCGAAAATTATATAATTATATGATTTTATTTTGTATTTTTCGGATTATTTAATTATTATCGGATTTTTCGGATATATAATTATATGATAATTATATAATTATATGATTTTATTTTGGATTTTTTGGATTATTTAATTATTATCGGATTTTTCGGATATATAATTATATGATAATTATATAATAATTATATAATTATATAATAATTATATAATTATATGATTCCTATTTATATGATTTAATTCCTATTTTTTTCGGATTTTTCGGATTTTATTTTGGATTTTTCGGATTTTTTCGGATTTTATTCCTATTTTTCGGATTTTATTCCTATTTTTTCGGATTTTATATCCACCTCAGCTGCCAAGTCAGACACAGTAAGGGCAAAATCGACATTTCACACCCTTCCGTCCAAGAAAACGGAAGGGGTGGACGGAAAGGACCTCATTAGGTCACGAATTCAAAAATTGGGATTCGACTGATTCAAATACTTAAAACGGGACTAAAATAGGTCGCCGAGACTTAAACTGGGACTGTACGCGGATTTTACTCTTAATTGGTATTGTTAAGCACTTAGGATGTGCATGTGGACACCCTAAAGCGACTCTTTTTTTCCTCCTAAAATAGGAGAGTATAATTGTACTTTAGGCTGCACCTACAAAGTTTTTAAAATTTAGCTAGATTGTGATTAATTAAATAACTAAATATTACAAAATGAATATCACATATTTTTGAGATTGTGTTTTGATTTTTTTTATATCACACTTGAAGAATAAAAAACAGAGAGAGAGCTCAACTTTAATCAACTACTTTACAGTTAATACCCTTTTTTACTAATTAATCGTTTCATTGACCTCCATAATTAAAAGTGCGCATCCTAAGTGCATAAATTGTCATTTTAATTACAAGTTTGCCATCTTATGAATTAAACATAATGGATCATTTTTTTGTCTCTACGTGTCATGATTTTATGTTGAGGATGAACAATTTGTTTGAAGTGTTCTTTAAAGTAAATACATTGGATTGTTTTTTGTCTCTGCGTATCATGATTTTTATGTTGAGTAATCAATTTTTTACTTGCAAGATTTTGTTAAAACAATATGAAAAAAATATTTTTAGAAACTAGAGATATTGATTTATCTTATACATATAAGTAACTTGACATTATATATAAAAATCTTGAAGAAAAAAAATTCATAGATTAGAAGCTGAAAAAGAAACGTAACTATTAAAAAGGGACAGAGTAAATTATATGGATGTTTCTAACAAAGGTTTGGTCTGAATTGAAAATTTGGGGGAAAGAATAATAAAATTACAAACTAATGGATGACGTGGGTAGTTAAGCCAATTATAGGGAAGTTGGTTACTTGTAGGGGCGGACCCACTATGGGGGCACGTGTTCCCATTAAAATTTTGTAAGTTTTGGTCGTAATGGTAGTATTTTTTGGAAAAACTAAAATATAGGGGTCATTTTGAAAATAAGCATATACTCTAAGGTCCAAGTGTTAGTTAGACCAAACAAAATGGTGGAGAGAGGGAGAGAACATGCGCCTACTAGCCAAGGATGGGAAAAAGTGGGTAAATTACATTTGACGTCATTCTATTACGTAAACGTTTATGTTGAAGTTATATACTTTGATATTTATCAAAGAAGTCTTAAATTTTTACTAAAAAGTTAGGAATTTGTCCTAAAAAATTAAAATGTGGGGTGAACTTAAATGAAATAAATTTAATATTATTAAATCAATTCTTTTATACTATTCAAACTAATCAATAAGTATTTTTCAATAATTTTATATTGAAAACAAATATTCGTTAAATAAAATTACAATTAATTTGATAATAAACAAATACAAATTTCTATAACATATTTTTCCCACAGATAAGAGTGTATTAATTTTTAAAATCACAATATGTTATCGTATTATTTTGAATTGATATAAATTAGTTAAAATACTTCTTATTTTATTCTAATTCCTTTAAATTATTTAAAATTATTGGAACTATGGGTATATGAAACTATATTATTATTTTTTATCAATTTATTATGTAATTTGGGCTTAATAGATAAAAGGAAATTGTGCCCCCACTTGTCAAAATTTCTGGGTCCGCCACTGGTTACGTGAGTTTTTTTTTCTTTTTTTCGGAGAGAAGTTGAGAACTGCGAGCATAACTTCTTTAAAAGTAGGTAATTTTTCATTTAAAAAAAGGGGGGAGAAGGAACTTACACATGAGCGGAAATTAGGACGAAATGCAGGGATGGTGAAATGCACCCGATATATTTCAGAATAAGCCACATTTTGGGATTTTCTTTAATGCTCCCGGTTGTAGGTATTTTAAAATTTAAATATATATTTTTAATTAATGGTGTAGATTGATTAGACTTGATCTAAGGGTGAAGAGCTGTGGAGGCATCTATATACACCACAATGTGTGGGTACCGCCGTAGTCGAGTCTTTGTACTCCATTACTTATTCTTATCTTGTTTCTAGTTTGTTTTGATTTTTACTAGTTTTTAGGTCTCGTCAGTTAGTTGTGGGAAAAGATGAGGGAGAGAGTTTCTAAACAAAAATGCTCCATTCTCATTTTTTCCCCACTACCACCTCTACCTATAGAAAATGGAAGCCACCCATTAGAAAATAATTGACGACTTTTCTAACCAGAAGCAGGCTCATGAGGTGGTAACTACATTTTCCAATATATGAAAAACAGAATAATAATCTAAGAGCTGCATATTTGCATCACACCTTTATAACTCTAAGGCACGTGAATGTGTTGTTGTGTTTTAATAAGTAATAGGTTTCGTGCGCATCTGTGTGTGATGTGTCTTGTTTCCTAGTCGTTTAGGATTTCTTGTTGTTAAATTAATTCTTGTTTTGGCCTATATATATAGGATTGGTCTGTTGCGAGCCGGGTGCAAGTGTGTGAAAGTAATTTGGTTTTTGGGTGAGAGTGTTGTGATTGCCGAGTAAAAGGTTGTGTTGCTGTGTCTGCAAGAGATGGACGGTAAAATCATCAGTTCATTTCAAAAAATGAAGCCATTCCTTGCAGCATCTCTCTTGCAAATAGGCCTTGCAGGGATGGATGTGCTCACTAAAGCTGCATTTAACAAAGGAATGAGCAACTACGTGCTCGTGGTCTATCGCCATGCTGTTGCTGCAATTGTCATAGCTCCATTTGCACTCATTCTAGACAAGTAACTCTATACAACTTTTCAAGACTTCAACTATAAATTGCTATGACTTAACCATGAAAGGGCATTTATTTGTTGTACTATTTGGCAGGAATGTACGGCCAAAGATGACGCTCGGAATATTCATCAAGCTAATGATGCTCGGCCTATTGGAGTAATTTTTTCTTCCATTTAATAAAAACAAAAACAATATAGAATGCTTGTCCTTTCGAGTCATACACTGAGCTTTGCACTTCTCTAATCACCTGTTTGCAAAAAAAAGATAAACTGATTTAGCTATGCATGCTTTATGATCCTTCAGGTAATGATTTGCTTTGATATCATATGCAGAGTAGACATGAGTAATACACCAAATTAATCACTGCTGTCTACACTGTAAGCATATTACCTAGATAATATAACGTTTTCGAAAAACACTTTCCAATTGATTCAAGCTTTTTCCTAATAAATGTAGGGTATAGTGCCCTCCTTCATTCTAGCCGAGCAAATGTTCCTAGGGAGGTAAAATTCAAGCCAATTCTAGGTCCAATACAAAATTTACTGAAACAAGCTCCTAATCATTTTGGTACTTTTCACGGGGTAATAGGTGCAATTATCATTATTGTGGGTTTATATCTTGTTCTATGGGGTAAAAGCAAGGACTATGAAAATCCATCCCCACCCTCCGCACTTGACATGCAACCAGCAAATCAAGAAGATGAGACAATCCCATGATTTCAACATCTAGAAATTTCATTGGATATGCTACATTATCAGTTTGTATGAACTATAATTCAAATTTTTGGATGATGTGTTGAATGTATTGTTGCCCTCAAACGTGTTTTGTATGACAATAGATATTTTTCCACCCGTTTCTAAGTTGTTAAACAATTTTTCCACCCGTTTCTAAGTTGTTAAACAATTTTTCCACCCGTTTCTAAGTTGTTAAACAACTTCGGTTTATTCTATTCCTCTTTGTTTTTTCTTTTTGTGTTCTCAGTTTTAGAAATAATCATTATCACTTAGAAACGGATGGAAAAATATCTATTGTCATACAAACCACGTTTGAGGGCAACAATACATTCAACACATCATCCAAAAGTTTGGATTATAGTTCATACAAACGGATAATGTAGCATATCCAATGAAATTTCTAGATGTTGAAATCATGGGATTGTCTCATCTTCTTGATTTGCTGGTTGCATGTCAACTGCGGAGGGTGGGGATGGATTTTCATAGTCCTTGCTTTTACCCCATAGAACAAGATATAAACCCACAATAATGATAATTGCACCTATTACCCTGTGAAAAGTACCAAAATGATTAGGAGCTTGTTTCAGTAAATTTTGTATTGGACCTAGAATTGGCTTGAATTTTACCTCCCTAGGAACATTTGCTCGGCTAGAATGAAGGAGGGCACTATACCCTACATTTATTAGGAAAAAGCTTGAATCAATTGGAAAGTGTTTTTCGAAAACGTTATATTATCTAGGTAATATGCTTACAGTGTAGACAACAGTGATTAATTTGGTGTATTACTCATGTCTACTCTGCATATGATATCAAAGCAAATCATTACCTGAAGGATCATAAAGCATGCATAGCTAAATCAGTTTATCTTTTTCTGCAAACAGGTGATTAGAGAAGTGCAAAGCTCAGTGTATGACTCGAAAGGACAAGCATTCTATATTGTTTTTGTTTTTATTAAATGGAAGAAAAAATTACTCCAATAGGCCGAGCATCATTAGCTTGATGAATATTCCGAGCGTCATCTTTGGCCGTACATTCCTGCCAAATAGTACAACAAATAAATGCCCTTTCATGGTTAAGTCATAGCAATTTATAGTTGAAGTCTTAAAAAGTTGTAGAGTTACTTGTCTAGAATGAGTGCAAATGGAGCTATGACAATTGCAGCAACAACATGGCGATAGACCACCAACACGTAGTTGCTCATTCCTTTGTTAAATGCAGCTTTAGTGAGCACATCCATCCCTGCAAGGCCTATTTGCAAGAGAGATGCTGCAAGGAATGGCTTCATTTTTTGAAATGAACTGATGATTTTACCGTCCATCTCTTGCAGACACAGCAACACAACCTTTTACTCGGCAATCACAACACTCTCACCCAAAAACCAAATTACTTTCACACACTTGCACTCGGCTCGCAACAGACCAATCCTATATATATATATAGGTCAAAACAAGAATTAATTTAACAACAAGAAATCCTAAACTGACTAGGAAACAAGACACATCACACACAGATGCGCACGAAACCTATTACTTATTAAAACACAACAACACATTCACGTGCCTTAGAGTTATAAAGGTGTGATGCAAATATGCAACTCTTAGATTATTATTCTGTTTTTTATATATTGGAAAATGCAGTTACCACCTCATGAGCCTGCTTCTGGTTAGAAAAGTCGTCAATTATTTTCTAATGGGTGGCTTCCATTTTCTATAGGTAGAGGTGGTAGTGGGGAAAAAAATGAGAATGGAGCATTTTTGTTTAGAAACTCTCTCTCTCATCTTTTCCCACAACTAACTGACCAGACCTAAAAACTAGTAAAAATCAAAACAAACTAGAAACAAGATAAGAATAAGTAATGGAGTACAAAGACGGTACCCACACATTGCGGTGTATATAGATGCCTCCACAGCTCTTCACCCTTAGATCAAGTCTAATCAATCTACACCATTAATTAAAAATATATATTTAAATTTTAAAATACCTACAACCGGGAGCATTAAAGAAAATCCCAAAATGTGGCTTATTCTGAAATATACCGGGTGCATTTCACCATCCCTGCATTTCGTCCTAATTTCCGCTCATGTGTAAGTTCCTTCTCCCCCCTTTTTTTAATGAAAAATTACCTACTTTTAAAGAAGTTATGCTCGCAGTTCTCAACTTCTCTCCGAAAAAAAGAAAAAAACTCACGTAACCAGTGGCGGATCCATAAATTTTGACAAGTGGGGGTACAATTTCTTTTTATCTATTAAGCCTAAATTACATAATAAATTGATAAAAAATAATAATATAGTTTCGTATACCCATAGTTCCAATAATTTTAAATAATTTAAAGGAATTAGAATAAAATAAGAAGTATTTTAACTAATTTATATCAATTCAAAATAATACGATAACATATTGTGATTTTATAAATTAATACACTCTTATCTGTGGGAAAAATATGTTATAGAAATTTGTATTTGTTTATTATCAAATTAATTGTAATTTTATTTAACGAATATTTGTTTTCAATATAAAATTATTGAAAAATACTTATTGATTAGTTTGAATAGTATAAAAGAATTGATTTAATAATATTAAATTTATTTCATTTAAGTTCACCCCACATTTTAATTTTTTAGGACAAATTCCCAATATTTTAGTAAAAATTTAAGACTTCTTTGATAAATATCAAAGTATATAACTTCAACATAAACGTTTACGTAATAGAATGACGTCAAATGTAATTTACCCACTTTTTTCCCATCCTTGGCTAGTAGGCGCATGTTCTCTCCCTCTCTCCACCATTTTGTTTGGTCTAACTAACAATTGGAGCTTAGAGTATATGCTTATTTTCAAAATGACCCCTCTATTTTATTTTTTCCAAAAAATACTACCATTACGACCAAAACTTACAAAATTTTAATGGGGACACGTGCCCCTGCGTGCCCCCATAGTGGGTCCGCCCCTGCAAGTAACCAACTTCCCTATAATTGGCTTAACTACCCACGTCATCCATTAGTTTGTAATTTTATTATTCTTTCCCCCAAATTTTCAATTCAGACCAAACCTTTGTTAGAAACATCCATATAATTTACTTTGTCCCTTTTTAATAGTTACGTTTCTTTTTCAGCTTCTAATCTATGAATTTTTTTCTTCAAGATTTTGATATATAATGTCAAGTTACTTATACGTATAAGGTAAATCAATATCTCTAGTTTCTAAAAATATTTTTTTCATATTTTTTTAACAAAATCTTGCAAGTAAAAAATTGATTACTCAACATAAAAATCATGATACGCAGAGACAAAAAACAATCCAATGTATTTACTTTAAAGAACACTTCAAACAAATTGTTCATCCTCAACATAAAATCATGACACGTGGAGACAAAAAAAATGATCCATTATGTTTAATTCATAAGATGGCAAACTTGTAATTAAAATGACAATTATGCACTTAGGATGCGCACTTTTAATTATGGAGGTCAATGAAACGATTAATTAGTAAAAAAAGGTATTAACTGTAAAGTAGTTGATTAAAGTTGAGCTCTCTCTCTGTTTTTTATTCTTCAAGTGTGATATAAAAAAAATCAAAACACAACTTTTCAACCATTCACTTGAATCTAAACCATTAGTATATCAAAGAGGAATGAGAGGAAAGGAATACTATTGGTATGGTATGATTCTTCTTTTATATATGGTGTAATATTTCTGATTTCTGAGATGAATTTGTGATAAGTGATCAGCTAGTTAGTTATAAATTGAAGATGGTGAATCACTTTTTTTGTCTTTGCGTGTCATGAATTTTGTGTTCAAGATCATCAACATGTAATAAGTGGTCTTCAACTAGTTAGTTTAATAAATTATATATAGTGGATCACTTTTTTTGTCATTACGTGTCATGATTTTCGTATTGAGGATCATTAGCTTATTCTTTCGTATATAGGCTATTCATTCTGTGGGTCACTTATACTAGCAGATCATGACATTTTCAGAGTAGTCATAAAATTCTTATAGTAATTATAAAATTAAAACTTTTTTTTTCTTTGGGAACGACAATGCATTTCAACACAAAAGAGAGAGGAACAAAGGGAGTGGCTTAGCATAAAACCCATGAGTTAAGGGCACAGCCTCCATGAAACAGAAGAAGAATAAAAGAGCCAAACAAAAGAGATCACAAGGCTAACACAGCCCCACGGAAAATGGACTTTCTTATGTTTTCTAGACGTCATTTATTCTGTAGATATTCGTGAGAGAAGAGTAAAAGAAAAGGTTGATCTCAAAAATATTCCTTAATAAAATATTCCTTTTCTTTTACTCTTCTCTCACGAATATCTACAGAATAAATGACGTCTAGAAAACATAAGAAAGTCCATTTTCCGTTGGGCTGTGTTAGCCTTGTGATCTCTTTTGTTTGGCTCTTATATTCTTCTTATGTTTCGTGGAGGCTGTGCCCTGCCCTTAACTCATGGGTTTCATGCTAAGCCACTCACCTTGTTCCTCTCTCTTTTGTGTTGAAATGCATTGTCGTTCCCAAAGAAAAAAACGTTTTAATTTTATAATTACTATAAGAATTTTATGACTTCTCTGAAAATGTCATGATCTGCTAGTATAAGTGACCCACAGAATGAATAGCCTATATACGAAAGAATAAGCTAATGATCCTCAATACGAAAATCATGACACGTAAAGACAAAAAGTTATCCACTCTCTTCAATTTATTAGACTAACTAGTTGAAGACCACTTATCACTACGTGGTGGTGTGCAATATTAGTGCTTAGGCCGCAATAAGAGCCGCAATAAGACTCGTATTGCAGCTTTGTGCGCAATAAGCCGCAATACGCTTTTCCAAAACCACATCTCCGCCCTTCATTTTCATTTTCATTTCGCTCCTTGATCTCCTTCTCCTCCTTTCAGGTTGCAAAGACCAAACCTCAACCCTCCCTCACCCTCTCCTTCACCTCCTTCTTCGGCCGTCCACCCCGAGCGTGCCTCCTACTCCGAGCAGCCGTCCAGTCCGTCACCGGTGGTTGGTAAGCCATCTTCCCTTTTCTATTTCATATTTGTAGATCTGTTGCCACTTCACGCTTTATGCCTTTTTTTGCAGATCTGTTGCCGCTTGTCCTTCCCCATTCCACCACCCTCGAACTATCCTCCTGCTCGCCGTCGCCGAACCTACTCCTCTGTTGTCGTCCAACTGCCGTCATTGGCGTAGCAATTTTACTTCTGTGCATCTTTTTTGTAATTAGTTTTCAATATATTTATTTATGATTTCTTATGATTTAGTAATTTGTGATCATTTTATCAATGAAATTAGTATTTTCTGGGTTTTGGATGAACAATTCTGGGTTTTGGATGAATCCGGATGAAAATTCATCCGGATTTATCCACCTCTTTTTTTTTATTTTTTAAATGGCTAATTGCGGCTTTTTGTGCATTAAGGCCGCATTACAATTGTCTGACTTTTGTCTGACCAGTGTCAGACCGTAATGCGGCCAAAGCTGCATTGAGCCGCAATACGACGTAGCCTTTGGCCGCAATATAGCTCTTAATTCGGGCTATTTTATTGCAGCTTCTATTGCGTCCTATGATGCACTATATAGTGCGTTCCAAGTGCGGATAAGCCGCACTAACAAAGGTTTTAACGACGTAGTGTATTACATGTTGATGATTTTGAACACAAAATTCATGACATGCAAAGACAAAAAAAGTGATTCACCATCTTCAATTTATTACTAACTAGCTAATCACTTATCACAAATTAAATTGATGATACTCAACACACAAAAATCATGACACGCAGAGACAAAAAGTGATCCAATGTATTTACTTTATCATACTAACTAGTACTCCCTTCGTATCCCATTAATTGATCAAATTATTTTTGATGTTTCAAAGTTCAATGTTTGACTCAAATTTTCATAAATATAATTAGTGAAAAAAAAATTAAAAAAAATATATTTAGAAACTTTGTATTTCAAATTATGATACGTATGTAAATTATTTAACTTTACATGTCTAGATATTCCTAAATAAAATCATAGATTAAATACTGTAAAATAGCCAAAATAAATGGATCAATTAATGGAGTACGAAGAGAGTACTAAAGAACACTTCAAACAAATTGTTCATTCTAAACACAAAATCATGACACCTAGTAGAGACAAAAAAAAATGATCCACTATGTTTAATTTATAAGAGGCAAACTTGTAATAAAAATGACAACTTAGAATGCGCATTTTAATTAGCGCATCCTATGCTCCGCCTATTTTCAAACCTTCATAATAAATTATTGATGTCAATGAAACGATTAATTAGTAGTATTAAAAAAAGAATTAACTCTAAAGTAGTTGATTAAAGTTAGCTCTCTCTCTCTCTCTCTGTTTTTTTTTCTTCTTCAGGTGTGTGTGTATATATATATATATAAATCGAAACACAATACTTTTGAACCATTGATCACTTGAATCTGAACCATTATAAGTATATCAAAGAGTAAAGAGAAGAAAGGAATACTATTGGTATGATTCTTGTTTTATATATGGTGTAATATTTCTGATTTCTGAGATGAACGGAAATATCCAATTAAATTCTATCATTTTCTTTCACTTAAGTACGCCTTGGCCATTTAAATTAGTTGTAAGGATGTTGCATATTTGCATGATTGCAGCAATTTGCATTATTGGTAGAGTACGGACAAATTAAATCATTATCTATTTCCCTGATAGTAGAAAATGATAGATAAGGAGAAAAATGGAAGCAATTATATTTATCAAAAAAGGCAGAAAATTTGGATCATTTTTACGTACCTAGATAGATAGAACAAGGTACGAATAGCACGCGCTTCGCGGCGGAGAGCAATGTATATATGTTTATGTGCCAATTGACCCGTAAGCATGTAACCTTGTCTTAGAGCTGTAAAGAATTGAGAAGTAAATAAGGTAAAGGGATATGGACGTGAGATAACAATCAGTCATTTCATTTCTACGATTGCATAACTGATATGCATGACATAAATGAATATCTAGTATGCAAAAGATGTATAAAATTCAACTGTATACACAAAATTGGATTCTTTCAGAAATCAAATATGCATATATTATAAACATAACTAACATGGTTCAGCTATTGATAGTTGAATGTGCAGCTCAGTATTTGTTGGTTTTGCAGTGTCGAAGGAAGAAGGGTGAGACAGCCCACCAACCAAAAAAGAGGAAGCATGATGGTAATAGTAAATGGTACATGGTCTATCATGGCATCTTGCAGAGTGAACCCAACACATTGCATTGAACAAACAAAAGTGTAAAATCATTCACTGAAAAAATAAATGAATTTGGTATGGATTAAATGAATGGCGTCCTCATTACCTTTGTCATTTAATCTCGTGTTTTTGGATGATGGGATGCAACTCTCATATACCTTCTAAAGGTGTGTTGTGTGCAATAGTGTCAATCTGACTAAACAAACATTTTCTAGCAGTAACTTGTCCACTAACCTTGGGGTTAATCTGCAAGGATGAGGGATATGGTGTAAGTTGATAAGTGGTATGGACTGGTATTGCTGCTACTTGTATCTATAAAGTGAACAAATTCACATGAACACTAAACACAGTCAAGTATCTATAGAAATATAAAAAAGGAATGGTAATTTCTATAGACATTAGAAATAAATATCAAATGAGTAGACAAAAGCTTGAAAACACAGCAAACACATGTATGTTCTTCAAATATTATGAACATCAAGTAGCTAAATAAAGTAAAATCATGGATCAATAGAATGAAATAATCTTTATAAATCAAGATCAAATGACCAAGACATTTATTCACCATTATGAATGAAGACAAAGCATGAGATACCAAGACCACCATCAAGCATGGAGGAATAGCAATAAAATGTCGACTACAATGAATAAGGCAGACAACATAAAAACAAAAGGAACGAAACTCTGACCTGGGATATATTTCTTTGCAGTCAAGAGAAGAGTTCCTGAAACAGCAATAAATGCAAGGAACCATTTCAGACAAAAATAGTACACACTATATTGATATAAGAGAGTGAACCATACTTTGAATCAGAGAATGTAAAAGATGTTTTTTTTAATAGATGAAAACTACAACAGAATAAGAAATAGAAAGAAAAAAACATACCTGCAAGGTCACAACTGAAAAGAGACGACAACACCTATGGGCTATGGCACATTAACCCCAACACTTATGGGCTATGGCACATTAACCACACCACCAGTCATTTGTTAAGGAAGTACAATAAGAGGAAATCCGAGATCACAAATTATTGGTGAAAGGAGTAGTTGGTGCAATTTCCTCCTTTGCTATCAAGCAAAATCTAAAAGATCATAAACAGACCAGAGCAAAAATACCTGCATAATTCAAAAGAGTGAACAAAACACTAAACACAATCAAGTATCTATAGAAATAAAAGTGCACAATTGGCCTAGATTTAACAGGGTTGAGAGCACAAATGTAAAATAAGAAAAAAGACAGAACGAACACTGGAAAATGCACAGTTAACATAAAACAGGAAAAAAAACATACCTGGTAAAGAGAGATTTGACACCAATTAACGCTGAGGATCAATACATGAAAAGAGGTAAATTAATCAAACTCAGCCATAACAATGAAAACTGAAAAGGCCCAAAAGAGGAGATAAACAAACATCAAAGACATCATTTCAGCTTCTATGTCATCAAGTTATCAAACGAAGAAAGCAAAAGACAAAGAACATACAGCCATACCTATGATCTGTAAGGAAAACGCTGGTGAAGTCCGATGAAGAGACAACCCAGCCACAACTGACGAAATCTATGATTTATTAAGAAAGAAGAGATAAACATAACAGGTTTCCGTGATAAGAGTGCAAAAAGAAAAAAAAAACTCGGAATAAAATTGTGAAGTTGAGAGAAACGGAAACAGTGAAATAACCCAATCGCAACGGTGACCAAATCGGAGTCCAGATCTACTTGACTCCACGTTGTTCCGATCGCCTGCGTTCGTCCAAACTCGGTTGTTGCTACTCTCCACTTTCGTCACATTTAACACAACAACCACACAACTCCCCCCCTCTTTCAAAAACATCCATATCCTTCCGTCGTAGCTCCCCTCACTTCCATGACTCACCCTTTGCTGCTCTCGCTTGCCGGAGCAACGTCGTCGGTAATCAGGTTTAGCCTTGCTATAGCATGGCAAATCACGCCGTCTCCCTCACTCGCGATTAGACTGTATATAGATCTGGGTGTCGGCATGACAGGAAAAATGTGAGATTTTGGTGCGGTGAGGCAGGAACGGATGTAGTTTAGGTGTCAACGGGGTGGGAATAGAGATTGTAGATCTTGGTGCTAGCAGGGCAAGAATGGAGGAAATTGCACATGAGAAGCAAGTTGGCACGTATTGTGATGGGAGAAGGGCAAATGATTTGGTAGGTCTAAAGTAAAATAAACGGTGAAGATCGAAAAGCAAGGTAATGAATGGCCAAGATTGAAAACGTAAAAGCAAGTGCACCTACAGCCTCCCACATGGAAGGAAAATATCCAATCCCTGTAGCGAGTTGTTTCCAAATGTTAGGTTATATAATACTTACAGCCGCTACTCCACCACCTTTTTCGTTTACTTCTTCTCCAAGATACCATCGATCGCCGCCCTCCTGCCGCTGTCGCCTGTCGTCTCACTCGTCTGCAGCGCAACATCATCCAATAGCGCTCAAGCAGGTGCGGTTCTCCTCCGCCGTGCTTTCCTCCTTTTTAGTTTTCTCCTCGGCTCTCGCTCCTTCGCCCAAGCACCGCCGACGGATTCTCTGAACGCCTCTCTTGCGAAGATGAATTTGTCCCTTGAGGAAGGGACGTTTGTAGCGACGTGATTTTTGACAGTAGTCGCCACCAATCTTTTTCCTAGGTCGATTGGAAACTTGAAAATTGTCTGCGAGAGATCTAAGCTCGTTTGTCAGTTACGCTCAAAAATTAGAAATTTTCAAACGCCTAAAATTAGTTCCACGGGTGTTTTTAAAAATTTTTACTTGATTTTAATACATAAAAAAGATAAATAATAACACTAAAAATAACAAAAGAAAATGATTCTTACTAATTTACATAGCTAATAAAACTCAAAATGTCTTGAAAATAAAATTAAAATAATTTAGACTGGCATAATGGCAAAAATATTAACTAAGATACAAAAAGGTTTAGGCCTAGTGCCCAAACTGTTAGTTTTCAAGGTTGTTGAGTGACTTATCTGAGACTCTCTAAACTTGTATTACTTAAGTGACCGAAGGCTAAACATGTAGGGACTAAAATAATAAAAAAAACTAAAAAAAGAAAAGAAAAAAAAGGAAAGCTAGACAAGCTTCATCACGTACTTGCAGCAGCAACTCGCCAAGGAGCAGTGGCGGACGTGCAAACCGGGTATCCGCTCCTGGGCGGCGGGCGACGGCGGAAACGTCGCGGATCAGTCCGGTGGAGGCCGGCGGTGCTGCTGGAGATCGGTGAAGCGAGCACGGTGGCCTGAATTGGCTGATAGGTCCGGGTCGTTCGCGGGTCTCCGAGATCCGAATATTCTGGCGAGATCGGTGCTTTTTGACGGTGGGACTGGTCGAAACTGATGGGCGGAGGCAGGGGAGTTCACCAGTTGTGTCGTTTCGGAACGAATCAATCGTGGATGGAGGAATTTGGGATGGGTCGAACGCGAGCGGGCTGGCGGGTCGCGGCTGTCTCCTTCGTATTCCGGCGGTTTCTGGTAAAATGGGGGTACCTTCGGGTTGCTGGGGTGTCGACGGGGAGGATGGGAGTGGTGATTGGCGACGAGGGCCGCCGGAGCACGAAATGGAGTTTGGAAGATGTACCTCGGCGGTGAAGAACTTTTCTTGTCGAGAAGGTTGTTTACTTCGACCCAGGCTCCATTTATAGGCAAGTCAGGCTCCATTTATAGGCGAGTTTTTTTTGACATTGATATACACACGCCTCCTCCTTTTGTTCATAGTTAATCCTTTTATTCACTGGATAAGAGTTGAATGATCTAACTCATGAGAAGCACGCTTTGTGTGGTAGAAGATTTGGCAGAGAAAGCTTGAGCTAGACTTGGTTGTTTAGGAAAGGCAATTTGCAGCTATGTGAATTAGCTGGCAAGAGGTCGTGCAAGTCTTGTTGTGTTGCTCCTTTTTCTTTGCTTTTGTATTAACTATCATATTTTTACCTCTTCTTTTGTTTTGCCTTATTTATCATTTTTTGTTTCTTTGTTTAATTAAATAGAACACACTCAAATCCTAGACTAATGACAAAAAACACATAAAACAACGAAAATGACTAAAAGTACGTAAAATAATGAAAGTAACAAAAATCACATAAAATGACGAAAGTTACATAAAATAACGAAAATGGCGAAAAAATACATAAAATGTTAACAAAAATCACATGAAATAAGAATACGAAAAAATATCGAAAATCACAAAACCTAGATTACTACCCCGGACAAAATTGGGTGTCAACAACGCTTATTCGACTGGGTGGCTCGCCGTCCGTTCCAAGCCCTGTGCGTTCCACAATCGCAATGAAGCCGCTTGTTGCCAAGCCAGTCAAGGCCGAGGCCCTTGCATCTTCTCTCAAGCGTGCATGGCGGGAGGAGTTCCACTTCTCCGTGTGTCCGGCCGGGTCAGTAACGATGGGGAATGTGTTCCTCGTTGAATTCGACAACAAGGATTCCGTTTCGGCAGTCATGCGGCGCGGTCCCTAGTCCTTTGCTGGCCGTTTGATTGTTAAGTCAATTCTGAAACAGGGTGCTTGGCTGTCCACTCTAGATTTTGAGTATACTGATTTCTGGATCCATGTGATCGATGACCCGTTTTTCCCTTATTTATATGTCATATGTGGTTTTTCTAAGGTATTTGTGTTGGAGTTTGTACGGGAAGCGCACTAAGAGTCCTAAAAGTTTACGATTTCTAACAATTAAGTTTTAAAAATTTTCAAGTTTACAATGAAGTCATTGACGTTCTAAAACATACACTACGTTGGGAGGACAAGTTTCACTGCGGCCTTAACTGCGGTTACGGTCGCAGTGAACGACTCTCCGCAGTAAACGGGAGCTTGGTGGTGGCAATAGAATTTACTGCTGCCTAAACCGCAGTTAGGCCGCAGTAAAACCTCGTGGGCCACGTGCCCTACCTACCACCATCCCTACTGCGGCCACACACTGCAAACGAGGCCGCAGTAGGTTCGTCTATATATACTCTCCGATTCATTTCCAACAGTTCACAAATTTTTTCAACAGTGAACATAGAATTTCTACCTTGGTTTTCAGAGATGACCACTGAAGATCCCGTCCATGATAAGCAATAGGAAGATGAAACCTGGATTTTATCATTGCATATGAAACTTCATAAGAGACTGATATCAATATCCAAAGAGAGTAAGGCAATATATATCAACGTATAAACCATACTAGTTTGTTGGAATTGCATTTTGTGGGCCTCGAAAGATTGTTCCGCAATTCTTTGCTTGGTGCATGGATGAGAAGAAATCGGTATAATCACCAATTTTGATGGGAAGAACCATTTCTACTTTATCCTAAATAAGAATACATAGGGGGGGAAATCTCTTAGGGGTTTCAGAAAAAATGTTAGTGATAAAAAAAACACATGTTAACTCGTGATGGCCGTCAGGCCCAAAAAGGCCTAGCTAAAGGCCCAATCATCGGCCCAAAATGAGGGCCCCATCAGAAAAACCCATAACCCGGAGGACATTCCCGGAGGAGCTCTCCCGGAGCATATATACAAATGACAAGTGTACTCCAAGGACACCGACATTCTACATTGGGATATTACGGAATTACCACTCTGTGACTATATATGGACTATAAAAGCTCTAATCATTCACGCCTTTCAAGGTAACTATTCACTCTCACTCTCTTACTGCTGTCACATCCCTTTCCTAATACACCAATACTGACTTGAGCGTCGGAGAACCGTACAGAGGGCCCCCCTCTCTTTCCCCTCTACGGTACCCTAGCTCAGTTTACGTTTGCATATTACAATGACGTCCAACAACGTCAGGACACGTCGACAGCTCAGGAGAACAGTGGCGGCTGCCCACACAGATCCGCCACCAAAGACCTTTAACTAGGCCTTTTGGGGCCTTCTAACTTGATTGAGTCTGACGGCCATCAACTCGCATTCTTGTACTACCATAGGCACAAGTAATTTTTGCCTCATGTCTGCATTGTACGTAAAGTTGGTTCAGAAGCTGCAACAAACAAACCATACTTATTCCGTAGTTGGGGCCATATGCAAGCAAACATGACATCAACACAAACGTAATGCCCAGTGGTTTACTGCTTTCAAACAAACTAAGGTTCATCAAAATGGTAAACAAAATACTACCAAAAAAGACACTTAATGAAAAGCAAGAGTAAATGCTAGCTAATAACTGATAAGTTGATTTTTGTTATATTTATTTCTCTCACGCTTAAGCTATTTTCATGAGTTTTGAGCTTTAAAGACTCATTTTGAGTATGTTTAATATCTTAGAGCTTATTTGGACACAATTGATTAAAAGATTATTTAATTGTTAATTTTATAGATATTTATGATTGTGTTTATTTTCGGATTTTTTGACAGATCAGATATGCCTGGGAAGAAAAATCATATCTTGAACTACAAAGGTCGGAATTGGATGCTTCAAGATGCGTTTGAAAGCTGGCATACTAAGCTACATTTCATACGAAGGACTCGAAACCCAGTTTTCAAGTTAAAGGGGTCTAAATGGTCGACAAAGTGACAACATGCTGCTGTTGCAAGGACTGGAGCAGTTTGAATTAGCTTTCGGGGACTAAACTGACGAAATGAGAGACATGAAGGACGATTACTTGCTAAAAAGAATTAGAAGAGAAGCCAATTTAGGAGTTATCACGTGGATTTCTGAAGATTTACGTAACTTGAAGCAAAATATTAAGAAGTCAAGTTGCACATGGACTGGGAATTCAACTCCTTTAGGGATTAGGTTTAATTGTCTTATATATAGCTTGTTGCTAGAGAGTTAGGAAAAAGAGGGAGGGCCGCATCTCTTATGCCAAATTTCACAATTGTTTAGTTTTATTCTCTTTATTGTTTCCTTAGCTTAATTTAGTTTAGTCCGGGGAAGATTTTCATCTCCAAACTTTTTGCGTTGTGAGAATTGATTTTGTGCTTTATCTTTTTTTAATTTCAAGTATTTGTTTCTTCCTCGTTCTTATTATTGCAATTGATTGGTTCACGCTTGTTGAATTAGTTAGTTGTAAATTTGCTTTAATTCTTTTAGCCGCTTGTGTGAAAGAATTTATTAGAAGCAAGTGGGTTAATTGAAATTTCGTAAATTTCTTGTTAATTCATACGAAGAAATAGGACAGATTAAATCATACTAGCTTCTCTAGATGGTTATCTAGAATAAAATAATTTGATCATCATTCTTCATGCTAATTCTGAGGTTAAATGGAAATTGCTTTTCAAGGTCTGTTATCTCGGGATTAAGGAATTAATTAGACGCTTGTTCCGGTTAGTTTACATATGAATTCTTGGTTTCTTTTTATTGCAGTAAGAAGAATCCAGTTTATTTATTTGAATTGAAGAAATATTTATTTCGATGATCAACCGGATGTTTGGAGTGAAATATCAACCCTGGACCGACAATTGTTAGCATAGATTTAATTTTAGCAGTTAATTTAGTTTAGTACTTGATTCCAACACCCCCCTTTTACTTTTATTGTTTCAAATTCAGATTTAATAATTTGACTAATCTCTGTGGGTTCGACCCTACTCACCATTGTCTACAGTTATTCGTTGCAGGAGTAGGAATTTAATTTTGGTGGATTCGACACACACTAATAACCACACACCCGACAATAGCTTTTGAAGCGAAGCTCGAGCTTCCTTCCAAGAATGAATACCTTATATACGAAAGAATAAGCTAATGATCCACTCTGTTCAATTTATTAGACTAACTAGTTGAAGACCACTTATTATATGTTGATGATCTCTGTAACGAAGAGATTTTTGACAGGAGTCGCCACCAATCTATTTTGCTCATGTCGATTGTGAAACTTGAAATTTGGTCTACGAGAGTCTAGGTTCGTTAGCCAATTACCCACAAAAATACTCCCTCCATCCCTGAAAAATTGAACACATTTCTTTTTTGGGTTGTCCCAGAAAAATTGATAATTTTTCTTAAAAGAAAACTTCTCAATCTCAAAGTTACTCTACCTCATTTTTTGTGCACTTTCAACTAAAGGGTAAATAGGTAAACATATACAAAAGTCTTACACTCATTTTAATCTCCGCGCCCAACCAAATCCTTCAAACTTTCCGCACCCAAAATGTTAGTTTTTATTTTAAACCTTTTTAGTGACTCGCATGAAAATTTTGGAATACTTGGGGGCTTAAGTGACTTAAGGAGGAAAGTTGGGGATTAAAATGATAAAGATAAAAAAGAAAGGAAAGAGATACGTACTACAAGTCGTTTACATGGAAGGTGATTGTGGATGCGACGAACGACTGCCTCGAATGAAAGGACCATGATGTTCTGAGATGCAGCTGATTAGAAGCTTCAGTTAATTAGTTAAAAGTAAAAACTTAAGTTTATCGAGTCTGTTAAGTTAATTTACTTCAAGTTCAACTCAGTTAGGATTCGATTCTATTTTCTAGCATTCGAACGTTTGATCTGTTGAAGCCCTTGAGGCCGTTGTAATTTCAGGCTATTTAAAGCCATTGTTGTTCATCAATAAGGGCAGAGCATTGCTTTCTCTTCTGTGTTGATTATTGACTTGTGTGAGAAGCAATCTCACAATTGGTATCAGAGCCCTACTGGGATCTGTGTGAGAGAGACGTGTAAGGGAGTGAAAATGAGTTCATCAGCAGATGGAATATTTGTTCAACCTGCAGTTCCGAAATTTGATGGTCACTATGATCACTGGTCTATGTTAATGGAGACGTTCCTCATATCCAAAGAGCTATGGTCACTCATTGAAGAAGGAATTGGTGCACCTCCAGTAGCTGCTGAGCCAACTACTGCACAAAGGGTGGCTGGAGTGGCACCTGAGTCAACGCAGACTCAGAGAAAGGCCTATGAAGAGAAGATTCTGAAAGATCTGAAAGTGAAGATCTTCTTGTTTCAAGCCATTGACAGGAACATACTTGAAACAATTCTGGATAAGAGCAGCTTCAAAGCCATTTGGTTGTCTATGAGGCAGAAGTACCGGGGATCTACCAAGGTGAAACGAGCCCAACTACAAGCCCTAAGGAAGGAATTTGAGCTGCTGGCCATGAAAGAAGGTGAGAAAGTTGATAACTATTTTTCGAGAACAATGAACATTGTTAACAAAATGAAAATTCATGGAGATAGAAGAATGGATCAGGAGGCAGTCCATTGAAGAATCCAATGATGTCTCTACCCTAACCATTGATAGCTTGCAAAGTAGTCTGCTGGTTCATGAACAAAGAATGGTGGGACAGCAAGAAGAAGAACATGTTCTGAAAGCCAGCAATGAAGAGAGAAGGTTTGGAGAAAGCTACACCAGAGGAAGAGGAAGAGGTAGAGGCAGGGGTCGAGGGAGAGGTAGGTCATACTCCTACACACCTAGAGAATTTGTGGAGTGTTTCAAATGTCATAAATTAGGACACTACCAATCAGAATGTCTTAGTTTTGAGAAGGGACCAAACTCCAATTATATGGAAATAGAAGAAGAGGAAGATATTTTGTTGATGGCTCAAACAGAAGATGGTGAAAAGAAGAAAGTCTGGTACTTAGACTCTGGCTGCAGCAACCACATGTGTGGTATCAAAGAATGGTTTATGGATTTTGATGAGCAGTTCAAGCAAACAATTAAATTGGGAGATGACTCAAGAGTGATAGCTGAAGGAAAGGGCAACATCAAATTGCAAATAGAAGGTATATCCCAGATTATAACCTCAGTTTATTATGTGCCTGATTTGAAAAATAACTTGCTAAGCATGGGGCAAATTCAAGAGAAGAATATAACTATTGTTATAAAAGACAAGGTATGCACATTATATCATCCTAGGCATGGAAAGATGATGGAATGCAGGATGACCAGCAATAGGATGTTTGTTGTCACAGCAACAACAATCTCATGCAGTTCTGAGAAGTGTTTTGAAGCAGAAGGGGAGGATAAGACACATATCTGGCATTGTAGATTTGGTCACTTGAGTGTGAAAGGTTTAAGCTACTGCAACAGAAGGGAATGGTCATAGGCCTTCCAATTATCACTGATAACAAGAAGCCTTGTACATAATGCATGGAAGGGAAGCATCATCGTCTGCCTTTTCCACAACCCAGCACATGGAGGGGTGTGAAGAAATTGCAACTGGTTCATAGTGACATCTGTGGACCTGTCAAGCCTAAATCAAACACAAATAAGAGGTACATTTTAAATTTTATTGATGACTATAGCATGAAGACATGGACCTATCTGCTCTCAGAAAAATCAGATGTTTTTGGAACCTTCAAGAAGTTAAAGGCACTAGTTGAGAAGGAAAGTGGTGAGTCTATCTATTGCTTAAGAACAGATAGAGGAGGAGAATATCTATCAAGTGAATTTATCAACTACTGCAAAGAGAATGGCATAGCAAGGCAGCTCACAGCCTCTTATACTCCTCAGCAAAATGGCATTTTAGAGAGGAAGAACATAACCATTATGAATATGGTGAGGTGCTTGCTAGCTGAGAAGCAGTTGCCAAAAAGATTCTAGCCTGAGGCAGTCAACTGGGCTGTTTATGTGCTAAACTGTTGTCCCACAATAGTAGTGAAGAATATTACACCAGAAGAGGCCTGGTGTGGGAGAAAACCATCTGTGGGGCACTTTAGAACATTTGGTTGCATTTGTTATGCCCATGCACCAAATGTTAACAGATCAAAGCTGGATTCCAGAAGCAATAAGTGCATATTATTGGGTGTAAGTGAAGAATCAAAAGCCTACAGGCTTTATAATCCAGTCACCAACAAGATCCTGATCAGTAGGGATGTGATATTTGATGAAGATAAGACCTGGAACTGGGACATAAGTGATGAGGAGAAACAGAAGGATATTATGGAATTTGAAGATGAGGCCGATGCTGTGAATAAAGAAGATGTTGCCGATGAACCACAAGAAAATAAGTTGGTGATGCAAATGAACCAGAAGGTTCACATCAAGGGAGGACACCAGCAACTCAAGGGAGAATTAGAAAACCGCCAGCTTGGAGAAATGATTACATTTCTGGTGATGAACTGTCTAATTTGGAAGAAGGACAGAGTTTTATGATGGTATCAGTTGGCAATGATCCTACATCATATGAAGAAGCTGCAAACAAAGAATATTGGAGGAAGGCTATGGAATTAGAAATACAATCAATTGAAGCCAACAAGACTTGGAGGTTAGTAAATCTTCCAATAAATACAAAAACAGTGGGAGTCAAGTGGATTTTTAAGACAAAGTTGAATGAAAAAGGGGAGATAGACAAACACAAAGCAAGGCTTGTAGCAAAGGGGTATTCACAGAAATTTGGTATTGACTATAAGGAGGTTTTTGCTCATGTGGCAAGATGGGATACCATTAGAATGATTATCTCATTAGCTGCACAAAATGAGTGGATCATATATCAGCTAGATGTCAAGAGTGCATTTCTGTATGGGGAGCTTCATGAAGATGTTTATGTTGATCAACCAGAAGGGTTTGTGAAGAAGGGTGAAGAACATAAGGTATAAAGTTGCAAAAGGCACTCTATGGCCTTAAGCAGGCACCAAGGGCATGGTACAACAGAATTGAGTCATTTTACCAAAGAAGGCTTTCAAAAGTGTGAGTATGAACACACACTGTTTATGAAGAAGGAAGGGGCATGTTTGCTTGTAGTGAGCCTCTATGTTGATGATCTCATTTATACAGGAAATAGTGAAAGAATGTTTGATGAATTCAAGACATCAATGATGAAAGAATTTTCCATGACTGAACTTGGAAAAATGAAATATTTTCTTGGTGTGGAAATACAACAGAAGCAGGATGGTATCTACATCAGTCAAGGAAAATATCTTCTTGAAGTTTTGAAACGTTTTGAGATGTCCAACAGCAACTCAGTAAGAGTACCTATTGCTCCAGGGTTCAAGCTCTCATTAGAAGGAGGAGGTAACTTGGTAGATGCCACTCATTACAAACAAATGATAGGTAGTTTGATGTACCTAACTGCTACAAGACCAGATTTGATATTCTCTGTTAGCCTAGCCAGCAGGTACATGGAAAGGCCCACTGAGGTGCATCAAACTGTTGTAAAGAAGATTATGAGATTTCTCAAGGGCACAACCAACTTAGGAATCTGCTACAAGAAGGGAAAGAAAGGTGAAATGGTGGGCTTTACTGACAGTGATTATGCAGGTGATAGTGATGACAGGAAAAACACTTCAGGGTATGTTTTTATGTTTGGTGAAGGTGCTATCTCCTGGTCCTCCAAAAAGAAGCCTGTGGTAACATTATCTACCACAGAAGCTGAATTCATAGCTGTAGCTCATGGTGCTTGTCAGGCAGTTTGACTAAGGAGAGTACTTAACAAAGTTGGAAGCAAGACAGAAGGAAGCACTATGATGTTTTGTGATAATAGCTCAGCCATCAAACTGTCTAAAAACCCAGTGCTACATGGCAGGAGTAAGCACATTGATGTTAGGTTCCACTTCCTTCGAGAGTTGGCCAGAGATAAAGTTGTGGAGTTATATCATTGTCCTTCTCTTGATCAATTGGCTGATCTTATGACCAAGGCATTAAAGGTAGACCAATTTGAGTTCTTAAGAGGGAAGTTGGGAATGGTTGCTTGCAAGGAATAAATTGATTGAGTAACAATCAGTTTAAGGGAGGATGAAAGGACCATGATGCTCTAAGATGCAGCTGATTAGAAGCTTCAGTTAATTAGTTAAAAGTAAAAACTTAAGTTTATCGAGTCTGTTAAGTTAATTTACTTCAAGTTCAACTCAGTTAGGATTCGATCCTATTTTCTAGCATTCGAACGTTTGATCTGTTGAAGCCTTTGAGACCGTTGTAATTTCAGGCTATTTAAAGCCATTGTTGTTCATCAATAAGGGCAGAGCATTGCTTTCTCTTCTGTGTTGATTATTGACTTGTGTGAGAAGCAATCTCACATCGGACACGTCGTGAACGAGGCCCGGCTGCGGCAAGAGTGGTGGGGGTCGACTTGGAGGCGCACGGAGAGCTTAATGGTGGCGAAGAGGTGGCGGTACACTTCCTGGTTGGAGAGAAAAAGGCGGGTCGGAGCACGGGTTCGTAACTGGTCGAGGCTATTTTCTCGCAAATCCGACAGCTTCCGGCAGATTTGAAGGTAGATTCTGAATCGTGGAGGCGAGGCTGTTGCGAGGGTATGGCTTTCGACGTCAGAAAGTGAGTTTTTGAAGGAAAGTGTGTTGGAGTTGAAGCTTCGGCCGATATATAATCACGACGGGTCTGTAACTCGTTTTTTTGTTGGACGATTTTTCTTGTGTATGAATGAATGAGGGGGCTTGTGAGTGGTTGCAAGCGGCCTGGAGAAACTGAGGGGCTAAATTCCGACGGGTGAGAGGCCGAAACGAAGGGTGGAGGATGTTGGAGCGATGAAGTCGGCTGGAAAAGAATGAGAGAAGCAGAAGACGTGTATTTTTCTAAGATATCTTCGTTTTTTCTCTCTCTTTCTTTTGCTGCTGAGCATGGTTTTATATAGGGAATAAGGATGAAAGCTAAATGGGAAGAGTTTGAGATGAGCTTGAAACACATTTATTGTCTGTATATGTGTTGTAGTGTCTAGGTAGCTGCATGCACTCTTTGCGGTTCACCTTTCCAACCCACCCTCACATGCACCGCAATCGCAATCGGTGAGAGGGACTCATCAAAATTTTGTGTGTTGAGTTCTGTTAAGCGTCCCTCCCCATCCTCACATGCACTTACCTATCAAAACATATATCCCAGATATTTCAAACCACCGACTGCACTAATTACTCTACACTTAATTTCTTGATTTCTTCATACTTTTTACCGCACTCTTTTATGCTTTTCACTACTAATGAAGAAAATGATGGTGCTAATGAAGATAATGGAAACACCAGGACTAATTAGAATAAAGTTTAAAACTTAGGGATTATCAAAATTACAATGGATTTTTTTTAATGTTATTTTGAATTCTAAAATTTCTTATACCTCCTAAACATAAAATAATGGCTGGTGACCAATTGATCAGGCCACGTTAATTGATGCAATTTATGGCAAAAAAAAAGGTTAATTAATGATCAATTAGGATAAAACGGATAGTTTATTGGTTTCTCGATGTTTTTGTCATTTATTAAGAGTTTGTTTGCTTCTGAGTGCATCCTATGTTTTTGTCATTTATTTGAGCGTATTAGTTACAAGGGGACCTAATCCGCCGCCAAAGGCTGTTGATAGGAAGAAGACGCATGTCCTTCAATGGCAGCTTCCACGACCGGAGCCATTTCCTGGACCAGTTCAACGGACTCCGAAAATCGGTTCAGTAAATTTATCAAAGCAATCACCTCGTTCCTCTGCAGCTCGAAGCCGCACAGACCCATCAGCTTAAGAACCAAGCCTTCGAATCTCACAGCTTGAAGGTACCTTCTTTTGTTTCACAGTGCCCACCAGATGTTTGTTGTTAGGACCAGACGAGTTTAACTTTGCAAGTTCTTAAAATTACCAGGGTGGTTGTTTCTGCTTTATTCTCTGAAGAGAATGCGTTAGAATCTCGAATTCCTAGCTCTGATGCGTTCAAGCTCACTTATTTGGAGGTGGGTCGTTGTTACAATTGTTTAGTTCCTGTCTGGAGTCTTTTTGTTATTTCTTAAGTGATTGTTATTAATTGGTGCAGGGGATTAGCTGGTTATGGGATGTTAATGGGATTAAAATATTGGTTGATCCCATTCTGGTTGGTAACTTGGACTTTGGGATTCCCTGGCTCTATGATGCTGCTAAGAAGTTCTTGAAAAACTTCAGGGTATTGTTTTTTTACACTCCTTATAAAAGGGCCTTTTTGTCAATCTAGAATTGTCTTCCTTTCTTTAGTTACAAGTTGATTGGTCTTTATGAGGTTGTTTGACTTGGGAATACTGCAGCTGAGTGATCTTCCTGAACTGGACTGCTTGCTGATAACACAAAGCCTTGATAAACACTGTCATTTGAAAACCTTAAATCCACTCTCCAAACAGTTCCCAGATCTAAGAGTCATTGCAACACCGAATGCCAAGAGTTTGTTCGATCCCCTCTTCAAGAATGTAACTCATAGCTGTACAAATTTCCTGCTGGAGTTTCTGCTTACATGACAGAAACAGCTGCAATTAATTACGGAGTACTTTTTTTTAAAGTTCTACTATCAAACTGAAAAATAATGCTACTATCTGGAACCTGGTCTTTATGAGTCAGAGATTGGAGATTGGCAGTTTGGTTTCATATTTCTTTTCATGATTCATAAGAAAATCTTTCAGGTCATATATCTGGAACCTGGGCAGAAGTATGAACTTGAAGGCAGGGATGGCACCAAGGTCAGAATTCAAGCGACAGCAGGACCGGTCTTAGGTCCTCCATGGCAAAGACCTGAAAATGGGTAAAGCTTCTTACCAGTTGCACGTAGAGTATCCCTCAGCCCTTTGTATTGGTAATTGGCAGTACAATGATTTATCATCTGGTGTATAATGCCACCATGTGTTATGGTAGAGCATCCTAACTCGGGCATATCGTTTTCGTGCGCATTGTTCTCAGGTATATAGTCGTTGCCCCACAGGGCCAGTTGAGCCTTTATTACGAACCTCACTGTGTATATAACAAGGAGCTTTTAGACAAGGAGCAAGCTGACATTGTTATCACACCTGTCATCAAGCAACTTCTCCCTAACTTCACTTTGGTTTCAGGACAAGAAGATGCTGTTGAACTTGCTAAGCTGCTTAATGCCAAGTATGCAAGTTCACATTAAAGTTCTGCTAATTTAAAGACACTTTGTTATTTTGAGTCTTTTGTCACTTCCTTCATCTGGTATAGGTATGTGGTGCCAATGAGAGATGGAGAGCTGGATGCTAGAGGGCTTCTTGCTAGTTTAATTAAAGCTGAAGGAACAGACGAACAGATGAATCCTTCAAGGTCAGATTTTTATAATGGATTAGAATGTAAAATGACTAATGAATAAAGATATGTTCGCAATGGTCCTATGTGTATTTGTTCAAATTGTGCAGGCACAGAATATGGAACTATAGACTATGCTATCATAACCTGCTACTACTCAGAAGTCTAACTGGCATTAGCTTTCGTGCATTGCTTCAAACTCTCGAGTTTCTAATCGCCGTTTGCAACTACAGGAACTTGTATCCAGGGAGCTTAAGGATGCCCAAGTTTTGGAGCCTGAACCAGGTGTACCACTGGGAATTTCAGCAACCTAAATCCGTTGAGCACTTTGACGCTCAGCAGCATCCATTGGCTCTTTTGCACTTCTATGTGCTAAGCAGTTGTTTAGGTAGAATGTATAGGGTCATTATGTACAATTGACGCCAAGGCAAGTGGCAACTTGATCATTAGACTTTGTGGTAACAATGCTTGTGATTACACTTACACTCTTATAGTATTGGATTGAAATTATACTGTAATTTACATGAACCCATACTACTAAGAGGCAGCTAAACATGCTACATGGCCATTACATCTTTATTCACAAGTCATTTGCAATTTAATTAATCCATCGTAGAAATTATACTGTTCCTTGAATTTTTAGTAGCAAAGCTTAACAGCACAATGTAGTTAATTAACCTTCTTTCTTTTCTTTTTTTGCCATAAATTGCATCAATTAACGTGGCCTGATCAATTGGTCACCAGCCATTATTTTATGTTTAGGAGGTATAAGAAATTTTAGAATTCAAAATAACATTAAAAAAAATCCATTGTAATTTTGATAATCCCTAAGTTTTAAACTTTATTCTAATTAGTCCTGGTGTTTCCATTATCTTCATTAGCACCATCATTTTCTTCATTAGTAGTGAAAAGCATAAAAGAGTGCGGTAAAAAGTATGAAGAAATCAAGAAATTAAGTGTAGAGTAATTAGTGCAGTCGGTGGTTTGAAATATCTGGGATATATGTTTTGATAGGTAAGTGCATGTGAGGGTGGGGAGGGACGCTTAACAGAACTCAACACACAAAATCTTGATGAGTCCCTCTCACCAGTTGCAGTTGCGGTGCATGTGAGGGTGGGTTGGAAAGGTGAACCGCAAAGAGTGCATGCAGCTACCTAGACACTACAACACATATACAGACAAATAAATGTGTTTCAAGCTCATCTCAAACTCTTCCCATTTAGCTTTCATCCTTATTCCCTATATAAAACCATGCTCAACAGCAAAAGAAAGAGAGAAAAAACGAAGATATCTTAGAAAAATACACGTCTTCTGCTTCTCTCATTCTTTTCCAGCCGACTTCATTGCTCCAACATCCTCCACCCTTCGTTTCGGCCTCTCACCCGCCGGAATTTAGCCCCTCAGTTTCTCCAGGCCGCCTGCAACCACTCACAAGCCCCCTCCTTCATCCACACACAAGAAAAATCGTCCAACAAAAAAACGAGTTACAGACCCGTCGTGATTATATATCGGCCGAAGCTTCAACTCCAACACACTTTCCTTCAAAAACTCACTTTCAGACGTCGAAATCCATACCCTCGCAACAGCCTCGCCTCCACGAGCCAGAATCTACCTTCAAATCTTCCGGAAGTTGCCGGATTTGCGAGAAAATCGCCTCGACCCGTTACGGACTCGTGCTCCGACCCGTAGTTTCCTCTCCAACCAGGACGTGTACTGCCACCAGTAAGCTCGCCATGCACCGCCCAGTCGATCCCCACCACTCTCACCGCGGCCCGGCCTCGTTCATGCCGTGTTCGAGGCAGTCGTTCGTCGCATCCCGATCACCTTTTACGTAAACGACTTTCACTGCAGGTACATATCTGTTTCCTTTCTTTTTATCTTTATTATTTTAATCCCCCAACTTTCCTCCTTAAGCACTCAAGGCCCCAGGTATTCCAAAATTGTCATGCGAGTCACTAAAAAGGATTAAAATAAAAACTAACATTTTGGGCGTGGAAAGATTGAAGGATTTGGTTGGGCGTGGAGATTAAAATGAGTGTAAGACTTTTGTATATGTTTACCTATTTACCCTTTAGTTGAAAGTGCAAAAAAAATGAGGTAGAAAGTAAATATAAAGTGGAAATAGTTTAGTAACTTTAAGAGAGAAGTTTTCTGTTAAGAAAAATGATCAATTTTTTTGGGACAACCCAAAAAAGAAATGTGTTTAATTTTTCAAGGACGGAGGGGGTATTTTTGTGGGTAATTGACTAACGAACCTAGACTCTCGTAAACCAAATTTCAAGTTTCACAATCGACCTAAGCAAAATAGATTGGTGGCGACTCCTGTCAAAAATCTCTTCATTCATCAATGGTCTTCAACTAGTTAGTGTAATAAATTAAACGGAGTGGATCACTTTTTTTTGTCTTTATGTGTCATGATTTTTTTTGTCTTCAACTAGTCTAGGCTATTCTTTCGTATTTTTGTCTTTACGAAAGAATAAGCTAATGATCCTCAATACGAAAATCATGACACATAAAGACAAAAAAAAAAGTGATCCACTCTGTTCAATTTATTACACTAACTAGCTAGGGTGAAATTGATTATGTTTAAAACATTGGGGTATATAAAAGCAATTAATTGAGGGTAAAAATGTAACTTCATCTCAACCGTCCATTTTAACATAAAATGGACGGAAAGGACCAGAACAAGACGCGTAACTTAAATTTAAAATCATTTTAAAACAAAAAGTTGATTTATGACCGGAGTAGGTCACAGAGATAAAAACAGAGATAGAAATGTGCACTTAAACGCCTTACCAAATTTCTGTTTGTTGACTAACGTTAAAAATGAAAGAAAATTACATATTTAGTCATCTAACTTTGAACTAATTTGACATATTTATTCATAAAATGACAAAAATCGGATTGTGGATGAAACCATGTGATTAATTAAATAACTAAATATTACAAAATGAAGATCACATATTTTTTGATATCAACCTTTTCTTTTACTCTTCTCTCACGAATATCATACTAGTATAATTTATTCAAAATACAAACCTTTCCTCAAGAAAATAAAAATAAAAATAAAACTTCCACAACATATATACCTGACTGCTGCTATTTTTCCCCATTAAATCACTTGTACAATCATCCATGTTTCTACATCTACAGAATAAATCACGTTTGGAAAACATAAGAAAGTCCATTTTATGTTCTAATTTGAAATGTTGATGGAAGTAAAAATGTTTTCGTGCGAAAAGGGCATGCTACTTAATTATTGAAATATTGCATCCCATATTCATGAATCAGGCTACTTGACTACTTGAGAACGTTAATAGTTATCAAAAGTTTCATAATTGTTTTCATAAAAAAAATCCCGTAATTAGAGGGTATGGAGGTGCTTTTTGTTGGTTTCAAGCTTCAACTGTATATAGCGAAAGGAAAAGGTCTCAAATTGCAATCAACGTTTGACTATTGAACCCATACTACCACTAAAAAGGCCCTATAATACCACCACCGTTATACTTTCTGGTCCCAATTCGTCATCATTGTTAATTTTTGCCATCGTGGCGAATTTGTTACCAGAGACCACCGCCAAACCACCGGTGATCACCAGCAAAAAATCTGGAAAGGAAAAAGAAATACACCGAATTGTAGATCGGGGTCAAGTGGTGGCGACGGTGACGTGACAACAATTTAACGGTGAACAGTCACTGTTTGCTAACATGATGGCAAAATAGGACCAATAAACCATTTGAGTGACAAATTCGGACCATTAAACTAAAAAGGGGCGGTCAAATAGGACTTTTTTCAAAGTAATGATAATTTAGGTCCAAAAAGCCAAACGTTGATGGTAATATAAGACCTTTTCCGTATATTGAATGATGATAAGCAAATCAGGTAAGTTTGAGAGTATACGTAAAGGTGGTAAGTAAACATCACATTCCATGAGATTCCATCGCTTTCATCATAATTGCTTTGGGAGATTTTGTTCGTGACTAAGAAACTACTCCTCACATCCGAAAGTTTTACAACGTTTCATTTTTTATGTCAGTTTGATTTTAATTTATTAATATTATTTTTTACTAGAAAACATTTATAAAAACTATCTTCATAAAGTAGAAACATCAGATTTTCATCTGAATATATAAATTTTAAAATTATAATTTAAAATATCATAGAAATAAAATTATAGATTAAATTCCGAAAACAAACTTTACGAAACTGTTGAGAGGGAGGTAGTAGCTAGTTCCACCAACACAAACACATGCAATTGGTGAGAGGGACTCATGAACTAGTATTGATGTTGCGTGTTGAGAGTTCTGTTAAATATCCTTGTCCACCCTCACATGCATGCGCTTATCTATCAAAACATTGTGATAGTTTCCTCTCTCTTTTTTTTGATGAAATTCCTCTCTTTCTCTTTGACAATCCACGTCTCAAACATATACTCCCTCCGTCCCATAAAGGTTGTCAACTTTGTTTTCATGTTTCTATGATATTTAATCTTTGATTTTTATTCATGAATGTTTTGATATAGAAATGTGAATAATTTATATGAGTATTATAATTTGTAGTATGAATTTTCTAAATATAATTTTTTTGATTTTTTTTCATCATTTGTCTTCCATATATTTTGAGTCAAACACTCAAATACAAAACATCAAAATCAAACCCAACAACCATTGTGGAACGGAGGGAATACTATACAGAACCCCACCAAGTTAGAGTTTTAATTGAGGAAAAGACTGTAATCATATGTTTATTGTGCTTACAGTTAGAGTTTTAATTGAGGAAAAGACTGTAATCATATGTTTACTGTGCTTCTCAGTTTTAGTTAATTTGTTGCTAACAAAACACAGAAACTCAAAGCTGTTGTGATCATGATCAGATTATCACGCATATATATATTCAAACGGCTACTTTGACACCTTCCAGACTCCGACTTTCGAGCACTTCCAACACAGGAGTGGCAAGAAATGTTGGTATTTCTTCTCCAGCCATTATCACCGGAATCATCTCAGCAGCCCGAACCCGTCTCTCGCCAGTTTCCGCACTATTTAGACCGTTGTCTTCTACACGACCGGAGGGTCGGCGGAAGGAGCAGGCGAGTCCGAGGAGCGCAAAGGCGACGAGACAAAGCGTTGCTCCCAGTCCTCCGAAAATGTACAGCAGAGGAGACTGCCACAGCGAACCTGCTGCTCTGGAATCCAAGGCCACCGGCGAATATGTAATGGATGTTGAAGGTCGACTCATGATTGAAAAGAAGAATTGTATCTGGCGGGAGGATGAGCAACAATTTATATATAGATGAATTTAGGCCATATAGATATATGGCCTAAATTCATCTATATATAAATTGTTGCTCATCCTCCCGCCAGATACAATTCTGATGAGCAACAATTTATATATAAATGAATTTAGGCCATATAGATATATGGCCTAAATTCATCTATATATAAATTGTTGCTCATCCTCCCGCCAGATACAATTCTTCTTTTCAATCATGAGTCAACCTTCAACATCCATTACATATTCACGTGGCCTTGATTCCAGAGCAAAGAGTTCGGGCTGTGGCGCCTCCTTGTTGTACATTTTCTGAGGACCGGGAGCAACGCTTTGTCTCGCCGCTTTGCCTCTGACTCGCCGCTTCCTTCCGCCGACTCCTCCGGCCGTAGAAGACAACGGCCCAAATAGTGCGGAAACCGGCGAGAGACGGTTCGGGCCGAGATGATTCCGTGATAATGACTGGAGAAGAAATACCAACATTTCTTGTCACTCCTGTGTTGGAAGTGCTCGAAAGTCGGAGTCTGGAAGGTGTCAAAGCAGCCGTTTGCATATATATATATATATATATATATATATATATATATATATATATATGCGTGATAATCTGATCATGATCATAACAGCTTTGAGTTTCTGTGTTTTGTTGGCAACAAATTAACTAAAACTGAGAAGCACAGTAAACATATGATTACGCCTTTTCCTCAATTAAAACTCTAACTGTAAGCACAATAAACATATGATTACAGTCTTTTCCTCAATTAAAACTCTAACTTGGTGGGGTTCTGTATAGTATTCCCTCCGTTCCACAATGGTTATTGGGTTTGATTTTGATGTTTTGTATTTGAGTGTTTGACTCAAAATATATGGAAGACAAATGATGAAAAAAAAAATCAAAAAAATTATATTTAGAAAATTCATACTACAAATTATAATACTCATAAAAATTATTCACATTTCTATATCAAAACATTCATGAATAAAAATCAAAGATTAAATATCATAGAAACATGAAAACAAAGTTGACAACCTTTATGATTTTATGAGTATATGTTTGAGACGTGGATTGTCAAAGAGAGAGAGGAATTTCATCAAAAAAATAGAGGAAACTATCACAATGTTTTAATAGATAAGCGCATGCATGTGAGGATGGACAAGGATATTTAACAGAACTCTCAACACGCAACATCAATACTAGTTCATGAGTCCCTCTCACCAATTGCATGTGTTGGTGGAACTAGCTACTACCTCCCTCTCAACAGTTTCGTAAAGTTTGTTTTCGGAATTTAATCTATAATTTTATTTCTATGATATTTTAAATTATAATTTTAAAATTTATATATTGAGATGAAAATCTGATGTTTCTACTTTACGAAGATAGTTTTTATAAATGTTTTCTAGTAAAAAATAATATTAATAAATTAAAATCAAACTGACATAAAAAATGAAACGTTGTAAAACTTTTGGAAGGGAGGAGTAGTTTCTTAGTCACGAACAAAATCTCCCAAAGCAATTATGATGAAAGCGATGGAATCTCATGGAATGTGATGTTTACTTACCACCTTTACGTATACTCTCAAACTTACCTGATTTGCTTATCATCATTCAATATAAGGAAAAGGTCTTCTATTACCATCAACGTTTGGCTTTTTGGACCTAAATTATCATTACTTTGAAAAAAGCCCAATTTGACCCCCCTTTTTACTTTAATGGTCCGAATTTGTCACTCAAATGGTTTATTGGTCCTATTTTGCCATCATGTTAGCAAACAGTGACTGTATTGTTTTTTTTTTTTTGATGAACTGCATGTACGTTTTATTCTTAAGCCTTTTATAATGTATAGTTTCCATGTGATTTGCCTTCGTGTATCTAGCTAGATATTAACGTATTAGCTATAAAATTATAGTAATATATTATCTTAACTAAATTGCACGTTAATTTTCATATAGTTTGAGATAATATTAAAGTTCATTTAAATTAAACTTTAAATTTTGTATCCATGTTTAACTAATTAAACAATATCATATATTAGCTATAGAATTATATATAGTAATATGTTATCTTAACTAAATTGAACATAGAGCTTCATATGGTTTGAGTTTAATATTAAAGTTCATTTGAATTGAAAATGAATTGCTTAGACATATGTCAATTTTCACTTTCAAGTTATTTAGTCATTTTAACCATATTAATGATGTAATATTTGTCCCCTTTCATATTAAATTAACACATTTGATCTTTTATATATTTTTCTAGTCTCTTTTGTAATGCTGGCAATGGTTTGGCTTTTTTAATTCAAATTATAACTATTATTCCCTCTTTATTTTTCAATTTAGCCTAAAACTTTTTGCACGTGCGTTTTTATCTATACTTTTTAAAGATATTTTCAAGTTAAAACCGGAGCCATTTCCTGGACCAGTTCAACCGACTCCGACAATCGGTTCAGTAAATTTATCAAAGCAATCACCTCGTTCCTCTGCAGCTGCAGCTGACCAGAGAACCAATTTCAGAACTAAGGTGTCGTCATTCCAAGAAAGATCTAAATGCCAATAAACTATGGCCATGTTTGACAAATTCTAAAGAATAGTGCAGTTTTAGTATTCTTGTACGTCATAGGAGGCCTTATGAATGATATCTGAATCTTGATAATCCGTTAAGAGAGAAAAATACTAGCTAGAAATCAGAATTTGTAATTTAGAATAAGGTGAAAAACCAATTACCAATTGAATCGAGTGTTCCTCGCCATTAAAGGAGAAGAGAATCTTCAATGCAGTGCCAAGACCTAAAACCTGAAGCATTCCCCATAATCTGCACTTCTCGCATCCTACACAGTCCATCAAACCACTGCAATTTGACAATAGTCTCTGTAAGGTGTTTGGGCAACTTATAAACACGAAATGAAAAGAGAAGAGGGAGAGAATGAGAATACATGGAAACGGTTCTCTAGCATCTTAGTACTTTCTTTGGCTTCTAAACTACACACCAAACCACTAATATGCAAATGGTAACAGACTGTTCTGCTAAGTCAAAACGTTTCCTATTTCAATATTATTCACAGAGTATGACTTGGCTTAATCAGCAACCAAATATGGAGTAATAAATTTACCTGATATTCCTAAATTGCGCTTGTATTTTCTGTTTCAGCTCTGGTCTGCCTTTTCCTTTCCATAATTTGGCTTCATCAAATGGCAGTGGACAAGCAGACTGCACCTTTGGATTGTAGACTAGCTGTTTGATCAGAGATTGTGTCTTCAGGTCCTCAATACGATTACCAGTATCATACTCAGCCTCCTCCAAGTAATCAGCAGCCTGAAATACAACTCATTATGAAATAGAGAAGCAAACAGCAAAATAGCATTGCAAAACTATTAAGGAAATGAAAACACTTGTTTGTTCCCTTGCTCACCTTTGTCACAGCTCGGAGAACAAATAGAAATGTGAAGTACAAGTTATGGACACGATCTGGATATCTTAGGACCCGCTCATGCATCAACGTGAGATTTTGGCCCCACTGTCATAAGATAAAAAAGTGAAAACATAAAATGCTTAGACAAACAAAAGTCAACTTCATGAGGCTATCATTACACCAATACACAAAAATTGATAATGTCAGTTACAGAACCTAGTTGATAAATGTCTAAAGACGTCTTAGTTATCAGTCAGAATTTTTACATTGGCAATGAAATAAAGGATCGAAGAAATTCATACCAGGCATGAGGCTTCATCAAGCAGATACTCAGCAGCTATATGAATTGAAATAGAAGAATGGAGACCAGATATCAGTTTATATGGTATTCTTTCTTCATGGCACAAGTCTTCAGATGGATCTGCAAGAAAGACATGTAGCAGATTAGGATATAAGATTGCTGATGATTCATTTAGACATTTAAATTCCCTATTTAAAAGGTGTATTTCTCAAGCTGTATGGTAACAAAAAAAAAAGTTAAAACTTACATTTAAGACAGTTCTCAGAGTAAACGGCATCCCATATCCTTCTAGCTGATGGCCCAGTATAGCCAGTGTAACGTTCAGGGTTTAGTTGAAGATTTACATATGTCATCTCAGCTGCAAAACCCAAAAACTACATCAAATGTCTACACTTCCTTTTTTATTTTTTGAGAATGAGCAACGCATGAAAGGTAAGAAATGGTAAGAATTTAAAATAATGACACAAATTCATGATAACAGCAGCACAAAGACCGCATAAACAGGAACTTTAAGCATCACTTTAAGAACAATGGGTAAACACAGCAGCAGAAGTGTACCATTGTACCCATCATCATTTGTCCAGGGATTGTCGATTTCCGTCCATCCTCTAAATGCCATAGTATCTAAGGTGCGATCAACAGCAGCTTCTGGCTTCCCTTCTTGACACACAAGATCATCAGATGGAAGGGCACGATGAAAGGGCTTTTTAAATAATTATGGATATTCATTTTCCAAGCATTCGCAAACACTGCAATCCCTCAAACGACACATGCCATCATCAGGCCAGAAAGGGCAATCACACCACAGCTTAACCTACCAGAAAATGCAATTCAATAAGATCCCTAGACAATCAGATACTGAATCCATGATGAAATTTTTCAGTTGAATCAATTAGAAAGCACGAGAACTATAAAATCACATGCTTAACATGTCTCTCGATGTTGAAACCTCAAATCTCAGCAAAGAGTTCAACTAAAGTTTGCCAGTTTAAAGAAGGAATCTGGACACCATTGCAGAGAAATATAGTAGAAGTAGTTCCTGAAGAGGAAACCAGACGCATTCAATCTTTTGAAACCCGGGCTTAAACTTTAGTGATTGATCAGTTACTTTATTGTTTAAACTTAACAAGTGCACTGTGCTACATGCAATACAATAAAAAAACAAATAAGATTTTGCAGCAACAGACCCAAAAAAAATGTTAACATCATGGTGAAAAATGTTCTAAAAGGCAACATCTCTGGCAAAGATTGAACTATCAGGGGATCAGAAGTATCAATAGTTTTAATCACATGAATTCACGATTACAAGGAACATCAATGACAGATGTGACTGTAAGGAAAAAAAAAGAAAGCAATAGCTACTCATGTTTGTGTTTGTATAGAAAATGAAATAAGTTCCTCACCAGATTATACCAAATAGTGGAACATGCAAATGTACAGAAGCTTTTGCTAAGCTACAATTCATTAGCCAAAAAAAAAAGGAATATGAAGTCTTCCATAGGACCATAACACAAACATTAAATATCGCACTCGTGTGCATGCATTAAGATTTATACATACATATATACCTACATATATATATATATGTATATGTGTGTGTGTGTGTGTGTTCAGTTCACAAGAAAAGAAGTTGAAGTTCGAATCTACATTGGAAGTTTCACACGTACACACAGCTCCATCAATCAAAGCTCCATCAATCAAACAATGAGACAACACTGAAACTACTGATAAAATGCGAAAACTAGTAAAGCCCAGAAACCTTGTTCATCAGGAATCACGAGAAAGGGCCAAAAAAGAACAAGGAGACAAAGTGTACCTTGAAATATCGAAAGAATGGGGTCTTGACAAGTTCCTGAAGAAGGGGATGCAACAATTGTTCGTTAAGACGATCCAGTCTGGTAGTCACAACAACAACCCTCCACCTTCCCACTATAGCTGAGCTTATCCTGTCAGTTAAATCACAACACAACCAACGATTTCAAAGTTCATTTCCTTTCAGTACACGAACGGAAACATACAAACCAAAACCGATACCTGGCCACAAAGACAAGACTTCTTGATCTGCTCCAGTAGAGGGATCCTCGGCGAAGTAACGGATGTCATCACGACAGCAAGAATGATAGTGAGTAAAGCACGGATGAACACCCACCATCGCCTCCCTTGATTCTTCATCTTGGCCGCTGGTTCACCCATTCCGCCTCCTCCTTCAAGTCAGCGCGACGGAACCCTAGAAATCGATTAAGCTAAAACTCCAATTCCAAATAGTGAATGCAATAGAATTCCATCAAGTTCCTAAGAGCATTCAGTGATCAAGTCAAGAAGAAAGAGACATTTCTAGTGAAAATTTTAATTCAATTCTCTTATTGTTGTATACTTCAGCACTTCATAGAGTCAGCTACAAAAACAGTTTTAGATTAACTAATGCTATAAACTACTACTTCTACTACAATCGCTTCAGTGTCTGCAACCCCCTCCCCAGGAGAAGGTCTACGAATTTGTTCTGCACATGCTTGGGATAGATCAAATAGATTATTGATTGCTGCTAACCGCATTCGCTGCTAACCACATTCCCGTTCACACTCACACACCCTTTATTGTCTATCGCTGTCATGATTGATTTAGGTCGTGTTCGTGTCTTCTTCAACGCCACAGAATAAATGTAAGCTACCAAACATACCAATGTTGAAGAACAACAGATCATTTGGACTATGATCAAGCCATACCAATCACATATTAACAAATTAAGTAGGCTTACAGGGCAATGTGCAAGAACACGAAGAAGCCGGTGCTCTTGAACAGGACTGAGTGTGGGAATTGCTTCCGGTGGAAGCCAAAAGGAATACAGCATAGAGATATACAAGGGTAACTGTGAGAGAAGTCGGCTGCCAAACGCCACAAAAGCAATCAAATTAACCCCCAATTTGAAACCTTAATTTGAACTGAACAAACCCTAGATCAAATGAAGGAGGGCAAGAGACGAGATCGGAGAGATAGGCAGTGATAGGTTACCGGCGGCGACACCATGAGAGAGGCGACAGTCGACGCCTTGTCCAGTCCATAAGTTGAAGTCGAGTCGCGTGATATAGCTCGATCATTAATTCAGCTGAAACAACATCTTACAACCCAACAGTCTCTAGCGAGCAATTGCAAGCTTGAAAACAAAGGAAATTGAGAGAGTAGAAAGGCTCCAATGAGGACGTGAAGGTAGACCCGTACCAAGATGATCACCGAACACCTGGAGGTACGAAGAGGTTGGGAGATTAGATCTACCAGATCTGGAATTGAGAGAGAGAGATACAGTGTGAGAGATACAGAACTTACTTGCAGTTTTTCTTATGAACCAATGCTGTTGCAGGGGACCGTTATAAGTACCAGCCTCCCTTCAGCATAAAACGACGTCACCTCCTTGTGTGCACGTGTCCACCCTACTGAGTCAAGAAAATAACCAACATACCACCAAGCTGTCCATCAGCTATTGAGCAACCATCCATCCATCAACAGCTGTATCAAGCCCCACCCCTTAAAGTGTGCTTGCCCCCAAGCACACTAAAGCTGAAAATCTGGAAAACGTCGCTGGAAGGAAGACAAGTCCTCCCAAGTGGCTGCATCGATTCCGCCTTCAGACCATTGGATAAGCAGCTTGGTAACCGCCTGATTCCCCTGTTTCGCAATCTTCCTGTCCAAAACTGCAACAGGTTTTGGTGGCTCAATAACATCTTCCAAGTCAGGTAATGCCCCCTGAACAACATGCTCGCCCAGCTTCTTTTTCAAAAGAGAGACGTGAAAAACATCATGGATTTTTGCTCCTGGTGGCAATTCCAACTTGTAAGCGACCTCTCCAACCCTCCGCAAGACTCTGAATGGCCCATAATACCTTGGTGCGAGCTTATGGTCTGCTGTCCCTCTTACAGTAGCTTGCCTATACTTTTGCAGCTTAAGGTACACCCAATCACCTACACAAAATATCCTCTCAGTCCTATGTTGATCAGCATAAAACTTCATGCGTGCTTGTGCCTTTGCTAAGTGATCCTTGAGATGCAGGATCACTCTCTCTCTAGCAGCCAAGCTCCTGTCAACAGTTTCCATCGGTGAATAGCCGGCCAAATAAGGAACATGCGTTGGTGGAGCCTGTCCATACACCACCTCATACGGAGTGAGCTGAATGGATGAATGAAATGTGGTATTATACCACCACTCTGCCAGAGGAAGCCACTGTACCCACTGTCTTGGGTAATCACTGGTCATGCACCTCAAGTAAGCTTCCAGACACCTATTCACCACTTCAGTCTGCCCATCTGTTTGGGGGTGGTAGCTGGTGGATAATTTGAGCCGAACCTTGAGCTGCTTCATCAATTCTTGCCAAAAAGCACTAATGAAAACCGAGCCACGATCGCTGATAATATCTGTTGGTAACCCATGCAGCTTGTAGATCTGATCCAAGAAGGTTCTTGCAACAGTGGTGGCGGAGTAGGGATGAGACATTGGAACAAAATGAGCATATTTGCTCAGCCTATCAACAATCACAAAGATCACTTCCTTTCCCTCTGACTTAGGCAAGGCTTCAACAAAATCCATGGATATGCTATACCAAACTTTTTCAGGAATAGGAAGTGGTTGTAAAAGACCTGGAGAGACACTTGTATCATACATACAACGTTGGCACACATCACAGCTCCTTACCAACGCTTCTACATCCTTGGCCAAACCCCTCCAGAAGCAAAATTGACCAACCCTCTTCCTGGTAGCATCTCTTCCAGAATGTCCACCATCTGATCCTTCATGCACCATTTTAATAATTCTGGTTCTCAAGTCCTGATTATTTCCAACCACCAACTTACCTTTCCTCTTCAGACCATGAGCAAAAACTTCATAATTTGGATAAGCTCCGGGATCTGACTCTTTTGCTTGTATTATCTTCTGCAAGTTAGCATCTTGTTGCACACTGTCTCTGATCTCCCGTAATAGAGGTCACTGTCATCAGGCCTTGATTGGAGATTCCAGGTACTCTTGACAAAGCGTCTGCAGCTAGATTCTCTTTTCCCTTCCTGTAATGAATCTCATAATCGTATGGCAGCAACTTTACAATGAATTTCTGCTGGAGTGGGGTTAAAATTCTCTGCTCCATCAAGAACTTCAGACTCTGGTGGTCAGTTTTAATGATGAATTTCTGACCAACTAGATATGGCCTCCACTTCTCCACCGCAAAGACCAAAGCCAGAAATTCTTTCTCATATGTGGATAAGGTTTGATGCTGAGGAGACAAAGCCTTACTGAGATAGGCTATAGGATGACCATTCTGTTGGAGTCCAGCACCAATTCCTTCTTTTGAAGCATCTGTTTCTAGGATGAAAGGCTCCTTGAAGTTGGGAAGAGCCAAGACAGGAGCATGTGACAGTGCCTTCTTCAGTTGCTCAAAATCTTGCTCTGCTTCTGGATTCCATGTGAAACCCTCCTTTTTTAATAATGTGGTAAGAGGTTTGTTGATGATGCCGTAATGTCTTATGAAACGGCGGTAGTAACCAGTCAAACCTAAGAATCCTCGTAACTGTTTGATATTGGTGGGTCGTGGCCATTGTTGCATAGCTAAAACTTTTTTAGGATCTGTAGACACCCCTTCTCCTGAGACTATGCCCCAAATATTCCACCTGCTGAACCCCAAAGTCACACTTTGACCTCTTCACCAACAAGGAGTGTTCTTGTAGGATCTCAAAGGCAACCTGGACATGTTGAAGATGTGTGGACCAGTCATGGCTGTAAATTAATATGTCATCGAAAAAAACGAAAATAAATTTCCTGAGATGCGCTTGAAACACCCTGTTCATGAGAGCTTGAAATGTGGATGGAGCATTAGTAAGGCCAAATGGCATAACCAAAAATTCATAATGTCCTTGGTGAGTTCTGAAGGCAGTTTTCTCCACATCTTTTTCTGCCATCCTAATCTGGTGGTACCCAGAACGCAAATCCAACTTAGTGAAAAAATGTGCCCCATGCAATTCATCCAAGAGTTCTTCGATGACAGGTATTGGAAATTTATCCTTAATTGTTGATTTATTCAGCTCCCTATAATCAACACACATACGCCATGAGCCATCTTTCTTCTTGACAAGGACCACAGGTGAGGAATAGGGGCTCTGACTAGGCTGAATGACTCCTGAATCCAGCATTTCCTTCACAAGTTCTTCAATAGCATCCTTTTGCAAGGAGGGATATCGATATGGCCTAATATTAATTGGTCCAGTACCAGGGTGGAGATTTATCTGGTGATCCAAGTCCCTTTTCGGGGGTAAACTCTCTGGTTCCCTGAACAGATTAGCGAACTTGTCAAGTATCATGTCCATACCCATTAGATTAGGCTCTGTCGATTTTCTAGCATTTTTACACTCAATAGAAACAACATCAGAGTCTTTGAATTGCACACAGTAGGCCTTTGTGCCCTGCTGAAGTAACTTGTTCACCTTATTTGGCTTGAGTGGCTTGGTGTGGACCCCTCCTTCTCCATACAGAACTCTCCATTTCTTCAAATACTTGAAGGACATAATAAGTTTAACCGTGTTCCAAGTGACCGGTCCCACCACATCCATCCAAAGCATTCTAAGCATTATATCACAGTCCCCCAATTTCATCACTAACAAATTATCACAGAAGTGCATGCCTTTTATGGTCCACTCAAATTGGCGGATAATGCCCAGAGAAGATATCTTCCGGCCATCTGCTAACACCACCCCCACCGAATCCAGGGGTTCAACTTCATAACCATGTTTAAGTGCCCATGCCTCATCCACAAAATTATGAGTGCTACCCGAGTCCATAAGTATCCTCACCTTAGTCTGACCAACCACGCCCAATACTATCATGGACTTATGGGTTGGAATGCCAGTTATAGCCCTCAGAGAAATTACAGGTTGTTCTGCTACTTCTATCCGGCTTAACACAATCTCTTCATCAGGTTGACTACTGCTATCACTAGAACTGTCTGTTTCTATAATCAATTCAATCCTCTTAATATGGCCATTGATACACTTATGTCCTGGATGCCATTTCTCATCACAACGATAACACTCCTTCCTAGCTCTCTTGAGATTAAGCTCCTTTTCAGTCAACTTGATGAAGTCAGGCCCCTTATTCACCGCAGGTTTAACTTCTGATTTCTCCCCACTCGTCTGTTTGTCATACTGTTTAGGTGTACTCAGGATGCCTCTTCCCTTAGATTCATGGTATGTTGAGCCCTTCCTGGGATTCCTACCAATATCCTCCTGTAATTTTGCAAAATGCTGACATTCGTGATAATCTATAGGTCTCATAGCACGAACACGAGCACGCAAATCAGGGAATAAGCCACCACAAAACATTCCAATCAACATTTTCTCAGGGATCCTTCCAACTCTAGTGAGCAAAGCATCGAAGGCGTCAATATAGTCACTCACCGATCCAGTTTGGCATAGATTCTTAAGCTCCTCTGATGGATCTGTGTAACTCTCAGCGAACCTTTCCCGAACATGAAAAGAGTACTCATCCCAGGACACTTTATCCCTGTGATGATAGTCCCGCATGAACCGTTGGTGCCAATGCAAGGCGGGACCCTCAAGGTGAATCGCTGCAGTTTGGATCTTCTGTTCTTCAGCGACGCCGTCGAGCTCAAACAGTTGGTTACATCTGAACAGCCATCCTTCGACATCCTTGCCACTGAAGTGAGGAAAATCAATCTTGCTCACCTTAGCGTTGTTCATAGCAGCTGGTCCGTAGTTATTGTGATACGCCATCACTGGCGGTCGATTTTCTTGATTTCCGTGTACCGGTCGATGTCGATTCTCATTCCCTGGCTCGATTCGCACTTGCTGCATTCCGGCTATCATCACCGTGAGCTGCCTGAACTGTCTGGTCTGCTGGCGTTGCATCAGATCCATCCGCTCCCTGTGCTCCGCACTACTCCGATCTAGACGTTCCTCCAAAGTGCGCACATTTGAGTCGATCTTCTCCTCCACTCCACGCCGGAACTCCGTCAATCGTGTACCTTCAGCCATTGGTCAAATCCGAGAATCGCTTTGCTCTGATACCAAATGATTAGGGGTGGCAATCGGACGGATAATCCGCGGTAGGCTCATATCCGCAAACCGCAAACCGCGGTTTTTTTTGTATCCGCGGTTTGCAGTTACACCTATCACGGATAGAAATTTAAATCCGTATTCGCGAACCACGGGTATCCGCGGTTAGCAGTTAATCCACGGTTAATTTAGGATCAATGCAATGAATTTCTTTTCCCATAAACAGAACAAAAATTGCAACGTTAAAGACAACAACAAGGCTGAATGAACAATTTAGTGCACTCAAATTGGTAAAAAATTATCACGGGTACTAACTACCATTATTTCAACTAGATAATTTCACTGTTAAGGAATCAATAAGAGTTTTCTGATGTGCCTTATTTAAGCTCACAGCCTCACACTGATTTAGAAGAATAAGACATGTTGTTTAGGATAAAGTGCAGCATACTACACATACTTTAACACTGCTGAAGCCATTACAAGTACATTGGCTCTAAGTGTAAGAGAGCAGAAAAATCATTTCATAGCTTATAACAATGGCAATAAAATGAAGGAAATAGAGGGGAAAATATCCACTCCATTTCACTACTAACTAGCTGTCTAACCAACCTGCCTAAGGAGTATGCGAACCTCTTCTTTCTCTTCATATGATGTATCTGTTATAAATCAAATGGAAAGATAACTCAGTTGAATAAGGATCACATCATATTGAAGAAAACTAAATCCTCCGCTACTTAAAAAGTAAAAGTCTAGTATCGGCCACTACAGAACAACCGACTAAGTAATAACGCAAGGAATGAAATATCCAGGTGGCATGATACATAGTGATTCTGGACAGGACTACAAGAACAAACAAGACAAAGACAAGCCAGCATCACATATCACACCCAATAATTAGTGATGCAGATTACTAATGAGCTGATCAAAAGAGTGACACTGTAAGCGATAGCTAGGGGCAACAACAGCACACACTATTTTTTTCTTGGAACAGTAAACTATATTGTTAACATCTAAGCAACACTTGTATGGAACTTATATACCTCTGAAAACAGGATGAGCAACAATCAAAATATTTCTGACTAGGAAAAATTAACTCAAATGAATACCAGTACACATTAATACCACAATAGCGTGGATCTGCCAGAAGTCCAACAAATGATATGGGATCATCTGAGAATCTAGTCTGTTGTTCTTGTTCCTCGATAAGTGAGTAAGCAATCTGCAAAGGAGAATATAGAGGTTGGAAAGAGAGGAAACCAAGCAAAGCATTCATTAATCTCTAAATCGCCTACAACTGCATCATCAACCCTCACCTGAGTGTCCATTACATTGTTTAACTTGATCCCAAATTGAAAATACAGTGCCTGCAACCAAAATGACAACAATACCAAAACTCAAAACCAAACAGCAACACATGAATTAGGAAAATGAACTAACCAAAAAAAGAAAAACAACAAACCAAACAAAGCACACCTCACTATCCCTCTTGCAATCATGAATAACTTTGGTGATGTAGTTAGACTCAAGTGCATGCTTACAAGCATTCACAAGCACCTCTCCCCCCTCAGTTCCATCAACCAAATAAATTGCATCTGGAAAAGCAAGCTGCCAGAAATCCCAACTCACTGAGCGAACAAGCATCGATTGAGAAGAACAATTTTTTTTGAATTTGAATGCGACAGATTGAACAAGGAGTGGGGAAAGAAGTAATCGAACTTACTTCCTAAAAGTTGCAACCGGATCTCCTAGCTAGCGCGGTGGTGGCGAGCTCGGCAACAAGGGGGTGAGAGAGAGCGGCGAGGATGGTCTACTCAATCTGAGACGAAGGGGCCTGCCGCCTGCTGCATCGCCTACTCGACCTTCTTCTTCGTCGCAACAACTGCTGTTGTGCTCTTAATCTGAGACGAAGAGTGCAGCTGCTGTGCTCTTAATCGTCGTCGCCTCGCCTACTTCAGTTTTGGTTGAAGCCGATCAAAGATGAAGGATTGAATTGAAGATGAAGGAAGAAAACCTAGGCTAGAAAATTTGTTGCGATGAAGGATTGAATGTGTGTGAGTGAATGTTAGTCTCTGCTGCTAACCCTACACACACCACAGATCACGCTTTCGGGCTTCACTTCACGCAGGGGCAGGTAGGCAGGGCACACCACTTAATGGGCCTCACTAATGGGCTGATTTCATGGATAATGGATATCCGCAAATCACGGATGATTCATGCGGATACAACGTATCCGCAATCCAGAATCGCAACGCGACGCGCAAAAAATCAGAATCGCAACTCCGCGAATAAAAACCGCGGTTAAAACCGTCACTGACGGGCGGTTATCTGCGGTTCGCGGATTCTACCCGCCCCACTGCCATCCCTACAAATGATATAGCTCGATCATTAATTCAGCTGAAACAACATCTTACAACCCAACAGAGTCTCTAGCGAGCAATTGCAAGCTTGAAAACAAAGGAAATTGAGAGAGTAGAAAGGCTCCAATGAGGACGTGAGGGTAGACCCGTACCAAGATGATCACTGAACACCTGAAGGTACGAAGAGTTTGGGAGATTAGATCTACCAGATCTGGAATTGAGAGAGAGAGAGAGAGATACAGTGTGTTTGGGAACTTACTTGCAGTTTTTCTTATGAACCAATGCTGTTGCAGGGGACCGTTATAAGTACCAGCCTCCCTTCAGCATAAAACGACGTCACCTCCTTGTGTGCACGTGTCCACCCTACTGAGTCAAGAAAATAACCAACATACCACCAAGCTGTCCATCAGCTATTGAGCAACCATCCATCCATCAACAGCTGTATCATCGCGGGAGGAGTGTTCTGTTTGAAAGACCGTAGACTATGCAGCGGCGACGCCAAGTTCAACCGCTGCCAGCTACCTGGAGTAGAATACTACACATTATGGCTTTTTTATGGGCAAATTAACGACTTATCTTTGTAGAAAGTGTGAAAAACCACATATCTTTTCATCGGCGCTATTCATGTCCAAAGTGAAAAACCCACTTATCTTTTCATCGGCGTGTTTTAATGACTAAATTTATATTACTAACTGAAAATTTACGGCTATCAATTTCAAAATGTGCAAAAAAAAATACTGAAGCTGATGGAGCTAGGGGTGAGAAGAATTCGACCGAAACCGAATAAACCAGAAAACCGAATTTTTTCGGTTTGTCAGTTCGGTTTATTTGTTTTTCGGTTCAGTTTCGGTTGAAACCGAAATTCAATTATACGGTTTCGGTTCGATTACGAATCCATGTTTCGGTTTAATCGGTTAATCGAAAACCGAATTGTATATTCTCTTGTTTTTTCCCCTTTGGACTACCCATCAGCATTCATGGTAGTTTAAGATTTCATTTAGTTATTTAAGGTTTGATTGAATTGCATGAATGAATTGTTACAATCGAAATTCGACCAGTTCGGTTCCGAAGAAAAATAGAGTGGATTGAAAATTCAACCAGTTCGGTCAAAAACCAAATTGAACTGTGGCAATTCAATTTCAGTTTATCCAGTTCCAATACCTTATTTGACCAGTTCGATTTGTTACGATCGAAAACCGATCAAACCGACCAATTCGGTTTAGTTAAAACCGGACCGAGCGAGTGCTCACCCCTAGAAGTAGTGGATATTCCGTTAACAATGAAGTATATTCCATTAATAATGGCCAAATCATATTCCAAATCAAAAATGTGTTATTTAGGGTTGAGTTTTATTTTAAGTCCCTCTGCCGTCGCTGCCGACCGCCCTCTTTCACCGCCGACTGCATCAACTTCTCCGACAGTTTAACCCATAGCTCATCCTCGGCATGATCCATCTTCACTAGCTCCTCCATCGCCTTCAAGAACCTCCCCATAAGATTTCAGAAACAGAATCTAAGCTGGATCCGACGAAAAATTAGAGAAGAACGATGATGTTAATTGAATTGATTAACACATGCGAACCTGTGATTATTCTGACCATCTATTGACCTGGATCTCTTTACTACAATGGAAAACTATTTTTCAAAAAAAATGAAAACGAAAATTAACTAAGTAAACACGTTTTCTTTTTCCATCTTTTTGAAACTTTTTTTGTTGAAATTAGAAGTGTCCTTAGTGTGTCTATTATTTCAAAAGATAGACATGGATAAAATATTCTATTAAAGTAGTCGTTTGCCCAACTTCAGTATTTTTCCGATTCAATATACTTTGATCAAAACACCACTACTAGCATATTTATATAAGTATTTAGAAAATGACTCATTCTTCACAAGTTCAAAGTTAAGTGACTAAGACGAACCCTATTTGAGTTTGTGGTCAGATTAGTCAACTTAATGGGGACTAAAAGTATACCCATATTATTATTAGTGAACAGTAAAAAGTTTATTGATTAATCGGGGCTAAAAGCATATAGTACTCCATATGTGAATTTACCTTGGATCTAAAAGGAATTCCTTGGAAATATAGTTGATGCCAACTCAACAATAATATATCATATAATATTTTTTTACTAATTGCATCTAAGAATTATATTGTTTAGTACGCTATCCAAAATGCTATCCAAAATGATTTGAGTGTATATGAAGATTAAGATATATGAAAGATTTCAAATGTTTTGATATACCTTTGAATAGAAACTAAATAAACAAGATACAATTTTGTTTGTAGCAGTGAAAAGATGTAATATGCTGAAAAAGGAGTATTTTTTTTCATTTGTATGCGACATAAATCACTTTCAGTATATCCACCCATTTCAAATTTTAAAATGTATTCTTATAATTTAGGTTTTAAATATATCATCAATTTAGTTACTGAATTTGAGATCTTTTCAAATCTTAAAATTTAACATGCACACACTAGTAATTTGTATTAATATAAGATTTTAATTAATTTTCTTAATTTAATAAATATTTCAGTTTCCTAAAACTTTTATCCACGTTCAACGAACTTTTTAAAAATGTTAAACGACTATTTTATCCTTTAATAACATTTTTAATGAGACCTATAATCTTAATTTTTTATCCGTTAGGGTAAGCGAGAAAAACATACGTAACGTAAGCTATAGCGGTAATAACATGTACAGTTCATATTCAATTAAAACTTTTATCCAATTTTTTATCAAAAAAAAACTCTTCCAAGCATAGAAAACCTTATTATATTTGCTACTTTGTTCTACATTTGACATAACTAATGGGTAAACTCTAATTTTAGTCCCTTAGTTTTTCGATTTGTCATACTCAGATCTCATTTTAAGAATTTGCATCATCTAAGTCCATTAGCTTAAATTTTTGTCCACTCAAGTCCTTTTGTTATGTTTTTCTTTAAATTTTCCGTTTTCTTTGATATTTTACGTAAATACCCTACAATTATAATTTAATTACGTATTTACTAGAAATATGACAATTAAACTGTTAACAAATATACATATAAGTCCCTACGTTATTTTTCCTCTCTTTTACTCATCCCCGACTGTCAATGGCCACTCATCCGCCCTCAACCTCGATCTGGTCACATCGACCAACCTGGTGGCACCGCTGGAGTGGAGACAATATGGCAGATCGACGGCAGCGGCTGCTGGGTAGGGGCAGATGGCTCCGTTTCCTGAGGAAGTCTCACGGTTGGCGTGAATTGCTTGTTGGCGAGAGATCTCAGATCGCCGGAGGACACCTCCAACACGCCCAACCACCGCCGCACCATTCCCGAGAAGACGTCGATTTCACCGCGGTCAAACTGAGGTTGGAGGTCTGAGATCGACGCGAGTCAGGTCGAAGGCCTGGTGGGTTTGCATAAATCCTTCACGATTTCTGGTGGTTTTCGGCGAAGAGCAAAGCGTTTTCGAGCTCCTGGAGGTACGACGAGAGACGGGTGGTCATTTGGCAGTGATTAAGGGAAAATTTAAGGGAGAAGGATGGTGGGTTCGACGAACTTCAGGTTAAGGATGGTGTTTTATGGGAAAGTTAAATTGTTGGGGTAAAATTGTTAAAATTTTATAAATTTGGGGGTTAGTTGAAAATTGAGAAAAGGGAAATTTGATAAATTAATTAACTTAACGGTTTATTTAACGAAAAAATTGACGGTAGGACTTGATTGGTACAAAAATTAAAATTAAGGGATTCAGATGATGAAAATTCTTAAAATGAGACCTGAATATAACAAATCGGAAACCTAATTAAGGGACTAACAGTAGAGCTTATCCCATAACTAATATAAACACAAAACGAAAAGAATGTCAAAAACAATATGGGTCCGTTTAGTTATGAACATTTTGTAGAATTTTCATTTCAAATTTCCTTTGTAAATATTTGAATTTATATCTAGTGATTAGATGATCGAAACCCTTGAAAACTACGTTTTATATCGTTTAATCTCTAGTTATACATCTAAATATATTTTTCTTATTTCTAATTTTTATATATATAAAAAATATATAGTAATTTAGAAATTTCACGTTATATATCCATAATTCTAATATATAAAATATTTGAATAACAAGTAAAAACTATAAAGAAAAGTGTGTTTGGAGGAGAGAAGAGTGTCACACTAGATAATACTTAATCATTTGGATTATTTAACTTCAAATACAAAGTTTTAGTTTATTTAAAAGTTGAAAGTGTATCAACTTTTTTAAACAATTTGAACTAGATAGCGTAAATATTTTAACTATGTTTATCCGTTCAAAATACCGAGATTGAATGTTTCGACTTTACAAAATACTAAAGTTTTATTTGTTAGGAAAAAAAATTTATTTTATTTAATAATGGTTACCTATATTATAAACACTTAGGACAAATTCTTAACATTTTATCAACATTTTAAGACTTATATGACAAAATAAAACATTGCATAACTCAAATAAACAGTTAGGAATAGTTCTAGGACGTCATAAGTATTTAACCCATTTCATGGCAGGTTGTGCACGCGACGCGAGTACCGGGCCAGGCGGCTAGCGTGTTCGTTTCATTTGCTTGAAATGCTAGTTGGTCCTTAAATTATGTAATAGTTTTCAAAATGGTCCATATATTTTATTTAAGTCAGAAAATACTACCACTACAACCATAACTTGTAGAAATTTACTGGGGGCACGTGCCCCCATTGTGGGCCTACCCCTGTTTGTGTGAATTACGGTAATGTAATGGACATGTTAGAAGAATCTGTTTATTGTAATTCACTTTAATCCGTGTCATCGGCGGATATTTAACCTAATTTAACACTTATCAAATCATCATGTTTTATATGTTAAATTTGTGAAAATAAAAAGAGCACAATAATAAATTAAGTAATATAACTAACCAAATCTCTAACTTTTAATCAATAAAAAAGAGCATCGATAAAAGATAGTATCAAAAAAGTCAAAGGGGGAAATTGGAAAATAAAAGAAGAGAAAAAAGGCAATAATTTTCTGAAAAAAGAATAACGAGCAAGACTAAAAAAAACCAAAAATTACTATGTCGGGAAAAGGAAAAAAAGATAACATAATTTAAACGCGAAAATACTACAGAATTAGTATTGCTAAAATCTAAATAGCTTGAAAATAATTGATATGGTAATTATACCATTAAATAAAAAAAAGAATAAACAAATGAAAAACATTGTTCATCAATAATGGTTTCCCAAAAAAATATAGAAATACAATGCTGGAGTCACTAAACTTTTGGTACATATTCACTTGAGTCCTTATTTCTTTTGATGTTTTCATTTACGAGCATTAAACAAACTTTTAATTTTCTTACACATAAGACACTGAGTTACACAATTGAATCATCTTTATCCATGAATTACTAAAAAAATGTTCTTTGTTACTTCCATTTTCAACCTCAGAGCAAATGTTTTCAACCATCAAAGTTATCAATGCACCAACAATGCTAAATGCGACAGCAAAACCTGACAACTACACTATCCAGGAACGCCTAAAAAGGCCTTGGGGCACCATAAACACCACAACAGATAGAGCATAACGAGCTACATGCTCTCGACACCCCTGATACGTTCCGGCTGAGCAAAATAATGTCGATGCATCACGATAATGCTCTTGAAGGATATATGGCATCGAAACTTGCAAGAGAACAACAACAGCCACAACAACAACAGAACCAAACAACTGACAGAACCGTAAAGCTTAAGCAAAGAAAACAACAAAAAGCAAAGCAGACTAGAAAAAGGATAAAAAATAAACAAACCAGGAGCGCAAACTGTACAACCATCGAACCCAGAAGGCTCCAAAATGAGTCATCATGTCGCTGGGTGGGGCAAGAAGTCCCCCATCCCACCAAATTATGGACAACAACAACCACATCACAACTTCTTCCTTGCGCGCCCTACACCTAAACATGGGCCCGTGCCATCACCACACATCCATGCACGTCCAAACCACGTGTACAAATCACCATAGGAACCGACTCCTGCACACCATCCACAGAAGCAAAAGCAACAACCACAACACCAAAAAGGGCGAGAGTAGCGCATAGAATCAAGAACTTGAGGACCGGTAGCCTGTCTTTGGGAGCCTGCCAACCCCAGCTACGACAGTCGAAGGTTCCCCAAATCGGCGGGAACTGAAAGCATCGGGAGGCCAGACTCAGCCACACCACAAGCCTTGGATGAACGCGAACAAAACGAACCAAACTCAAGTTGCAGGGCAGGAAACTGACGACCAGTCGAGGTTTTGAAGTCAAAAAAACTGAGACGCGAACTTCAGCCCACCCAAGAAGACAAGACGAGAGCCACTAGCGGCCGACACACCCATACCAGAAATAGGAGCACAACGCCCTACACCAAGATCCCGACATGGCACCAGCGCAACGTTGGCCAGTGTCCCAGAACGGGCATCGGCGCACACGGTAGAGAAGCCCGACTTAGGGTTTCCATCGTAACGGGATGAGACTTAGGATTGAAAACAGAACTAGGAGTGCAACGGGACAACCACCCTCCACTATCAAACTGTTCACACGCCGACCAGAGGCGCCTCTGCGAAAATGAACCGAAGCACTGGCTCGATCGGCACTCCAACTCCAAAAGGACCAAGATGTTGACATCGAAGATCCGAGGTATCACAGGGGGAGAGTGCCTGAACCAGACACCGGGAGATAGCAGCCTAGCATTACCGGCGGAGAAAAGTCGGCAAACGAAAAACCATAGGGGACGAAAGAACGAGCATCATAATTCTAATTATAATAATTATAAGAATAAACTATTATACAAAATAATATCATGGAGGTTGGAATAACAACTAAATATATAAACGATTAATGCAATAAATGCATGTTGCACTATTTTTTACTTTAACTCGGTGCAATGCCGGGTATATAAACTAGTTAGTATTGTTAAAATCTAAATAGCTTGAAACTAATTGATATATGTGTGAGCAATTAAACTCACTTTAATTTGAATAAGTCATACTAATCTCAAATTATATTAAGATAACATAAATTCGGCTCAGATAACAAAATATAAAAACTATAGTTCAATAACTAATACACTAAAAATAAAGTTATAAATGAGTAGCTAAGAGGTTTTCAAAATAAATACTTATTTGAAAAAAATTCACGTGTCTGTTAATATAACAAAAGGAGATTCATGTGCAAAATTAAAGAAATTAGAGAGTTTTTCCCACTCTCCGTCCCCAATTAAATCTACACATTTCCTTTTTAGGTTGTCCCTAAAAAATTCTACACTTTCCTTAAATAGAAACTTCTCTACTCAAAAGTTACCAAACTATCTCTACATTATCTTAACTTTTTCTATCTCGTTTTTTGTTCAAACTCCACTCAAAGATAATTATATCAAACTACACAAAATCTTACATTCACGTTAATTTCCGCACTCACACAAAATGTAGAATTAATTGAGGAATGAGGGAATATCTATTAAAGAGGTTTGAAATCATACCAAAACTCTTTCATAACTATTTATGTTCCAAACCAAGCAATGATATAATAGCCTAGAGTAAAAAAGTATAAATTTCTTCAATTGAACCATCATAAAGTCCTCATTTTCACGGAGGTCAGTGAGAGAATTAGTAATTTTGGATAAACATGTGTCACTCTTTACGAGACTCGCATTGCCCATTAAACAATCTTTCTAACAAAACACTTAAGATCAAGTCTCTGGAAGTCCTCTTAAAGAAAAAAATCATGCCTCAAAGTCATGGTACAAACTAGTTGAGTAAATTCCATACACAATTTCATAAAAATAATTATTGTCCTATTTTAGTTATATTTAAAAATTTGTCCTATTTTGGTCCTATCTAAGGGTTCGTTGTCCTATTTTGGTCCTTTCCGTCCAATGTTGTCGTTACTCTTGATAGATCTCGGTGAAAGTACCATTTTGTCCTCCTGATTACCTAACTGACGCGGCCGGCAAACCCGTCGTGTTCATCGCATTGAAGCAGGCAAAGGAAAGAGCAGCCAGCCTCGTCAACTCCGGTCATCATCTCGCTTCATCGCCATCCTAATCCACTCTCGCCCTCGCAGGCTCTTGATCAATCCCAGTAGGAACCAGCAACCAAAGCAGATCGCGTTCAACACCCCAGCTCCTGAAATCATTCCCGTTCCATGAAATCAAGTCTCAAATCGCATGTCTTTCTCGTTGTTCTCCAAAATCCGAATCTTCATGAATTCGATTCTATGAATCATTCTTTATCTGTCCATCCTCCTCGATTCTTCCACCCGAGCTCTCTCTTTCACTTTCGAACTTGTGACTGGGGACAAATCAACGGACAACAACGATCTCCGCCGCAATTTGATCAGATACTAGATCGTCGGAGAGGACAAAATCGTCAAAGAGCACGAAATTGTTGGAGGTTTGTCGAAGGGGACAAATTTGTCGAGTGCTTAAAAACAATGATGAAGCAGATCGATTTTGTGATGAGAGGGCAAAATGATACTTTCACAGATATCCGTCAAGAGTAACGGCAACACTGAATGGAAAGGACCAAAATAGGACAACAAACCCTTAGATATGACCAAAACAGGACAAGTTTGTAAAATATGACCAAAATATGACAATAATTATTTTTACGGATTGTGTACGGAATTTACTTCAAATTAATTATACTAGAAAACTAATTCAACAACAACTGAATGTATCAGAAATTTCATCATTATAAACATAAATTGTAAAACAGGGAAACAAATTACATTCATTCACCGTGGAGTCAAATAAAGACTTCTACTGAAAGATTCTTTGAAAGTGTTGAAGATTAGCCCGGGGAACAACTGTGATAACAACACACTTATAAAATCATAATTGTGATTGATAAAATCATAATTGTGGTATAGATCAATAGGTTTTTGAACAACACCATATCCACTAAAATAACTATCACCTCTATGAACTACAATTTTTTTGACATATCTAAATAACTCTAAGCGACGATGCTGATAAAGCATTGCTCCATAATTAAAAACAAGAACAACTAGTGATCGTTCATTAAAGGTTTGTGTTGACATCCAATTTTGTCTAGGGTGGTAATTTAGGTTTTGTGATTTTTCAATTTTTTGTTTCGTATCTTTATTTCATGTGATTTTTTGTCAGCATTTTATGTACTTTTTGTCACTTCGTATTTTTAAGTGATTTTTGTCATTTTTCATCATTTTATGTAATTTTCATCGTTTTCAATATTTTATGTACTTTTTAAATTTTTTTAATGATTTTTGACATTTTTCATTGTTCTTTGTGCTTTTTGTTATTTTTATATGTTTTTTAAGATTTTAGTGTGTTGATTGGTAATTAAAATTAAAAAAAAATTCAAAAGAAAAAAAAAGAGGAGAGCAGCACGTTTCTCTCCAGCAAACATGGTGGCAGTTGCTCAGTCCATGAATCACTCCCATAAATCACTCCTTTTCTCATAGACTGGATTGAAGGATGAAGCTTGTGCTAATGGAAGTCACCAATTCACCTATAAATTGGATTGAAAATTGTAGCAGAAGAGAGGAGGAAGAACGTCAAAATTTGCTCTGTTTTTTGGTTCTCTTTTCATAACTTCAATCTTGAATTTTCGCTTCTCCCTGGCCAAAATTGCATCCATCTGGTCAGCCTCGCCCTCAGGAGTCCGAAGCTACCTCCGATTTCGCCCAACGTCGTCGGAAAATCGACGAATCCGCCTCGACCCGCTACCCACCCGCCATGCAACCCGCTTCAATCGAGCGAGCCAGTACACCGTTCTACCTCCGACCACCGCCAGTCTCCTCGCGCTGCGCCTCCCTACTGACCGCTTCCGCTCGCCGCCACCGACGTTGCGTCGAGGCCGCGACCCGGAGCAGCTCCTCTCTCCCTCTGCTGTCTGCGAATTCGTCCCTGCAGGTAGTTCTCTTCCTTTTTTTTTTAAATTAATTAACTTATTTAATTAGTCCCTTATAGTTTTTCCTTAACCCACTTCAGCCCCCACGTCTTTCAAAATTGTCACATGAGTCACTAAAAAGATTTTAAAAACTAACAGTTTAGGCACTATGCCTAAACTTATTAATCACATATTCCTATTAATCCATGTTGCTAATTATTTTATTTAATTGTGTTAATTTATTTATTCTCTTTCTTTTTATTAATTATTGTCATTATTTCTATTTTCATTTAAGATTAACTACTTTGCATATCCTTTAAAAAATCAAAAAATAAAAAAGAAAAATCATGCAAAAATATGAAATAAACCCGTGGTACCAATTTTGGACATCCAAAAATTTTATTTTCGTTTGTAATTGACTAACGAACCTAGATATCTTGAAGACCAGTGATTTCAGGTTTCCAATCGACCTATTCCAAATAGATTGGTGACGACTCTAGTTAAAGATTTTTGGGATGTTACCGATAGGTATTTTCCACGTCGCTACAGTTTGTACAAAGTCCCATCATGTTATTCCAACTCCGAGTTATCGATGCTGGTCTTCTAAGGACTGTTGTTGATGGATTTCAACAAGGTAAATGTTATGAGAATATTCATGTTGATAATATTTATGTTGAATTGGCTCAGGGGAAACTGGTTTAACCACTGATGATCTTGAATGCAAAATACATATTCTGACCGAGATAGTATATAAAAAACTTTGGAATCAATGTTCTTCAAAAATAAAAGAAAATGCCAAGAAGAAAGAAAAGAAATCAATGCTCCATCTCTACTATTCAGTTATAAAAACAGTTGTCTTCTCCTCCATCTCTCCTATCTTTCTTTCTCATTTACCTTCATCAGCTGCTTTTGCTTTTAAGAGACGTTTGGCTATAAATTTAAAATTATTTACTCCATTCTTTTCTCCTACATTCCCCTTCCCTAATTGTATTCTTCTCTTTCTGTCTTTGCGCATGAAAACTCAGAAATCTCTCCACTTTTTTATTCTAAGATTCAAAATGAGGATACAAAATATCACATTTCTCTATACACACAGATCAAATCTTTCTTTCTTCTTCTCTATCTCATCCATCTCTCTCATGCACTGCAAACACAGATGCACTCAAAGATATGATGTCATCTGGTACCAATTTAATTTCTATACATTAATCTCCTTCAGCATTTCATCCACTCACTCATTCACTGCTTTGATTTCCTCGGACATTTTTTTTGTGCGCATCTTTGCTACTTCAATGGCATCTGGTGGTCATGGTTCTTCCTCTTCGCCTCATGCTTCATATGCTTCAATGGCCGCTGCTGCTGTTGGTTCTTCGTCTTCATCCTCCTCTCCTTGAACTGTCACTGGAGTAAGCTAATTAATTTTTACATCACATATTTATAGAGTTTATTCTTTGTGTAAGAATTTAACATTATTTCCTAAGTAATTGCTTACAGAGAAAATTCTATTACACAACGCGCCGAGTTATCGGTGCTAGTCTTCTAAGGACTGTACAAGAACAACCGGTGAGGGTTCATTAAAGGTTTGTACAAAGTCCCACCAGATTGTTCCAATTCCGAGTTATCGGTGTTGATCTTCTAAGGATCATTGTTGGTGGATTTTAACAAGGTAAATGCTATGGAAATATTCATGTTGATAATATTTATGTTGAATTGGTACAGGGGAAACTCGTTTAGCCACTGATGACCTTGAATGCACAATACATATTCTACTCATCTCTCGTCTCATTCCTCAAGCTCAAACGACACGACAACAAATTGCCGATTTGTAAAATTTAACACACATTTTGTTTGATAATTTTTTTTTGCAACGACACCATTAATTTACGGTCTTCAAGTTATGCTTAATCGCTTTGCAGAATTTGAAGATCGTGAGTTAATGGTGTATGTTCAAAAAGTTTATCAAACAAAATGTGTGTCAAATTTTATAAATCGATAATTTGTTGTCGTGTCGTTTGAGCTTGAGGAATGAGACGAGAGATGGGTAGAATATGTACTGTGCATTCAAGGTCATCAGTGGCTAAACGAGTTTCCCCTGTACCAATTCAACATAAATATTATCAACATGAATATTTCCATAACATTTACCTTGTTGGAATCCACCAAAAAGGATCCTTAGAAGATCAACATCGATAACTCGGAATTGGAACAATCTGGTGAGACTTTGTACAAATCTTTAATGAACCCTCACCGGTTGTTCTTGTACAGTCCTTAGAAAACTAGCACCGATAACTCGGCGCGTTGTGTATGTAAGCAATTACGTAGGAAATAATGTTAAATTCTTACACAAAGAATAAACTCTATAAATATGTGATGTAAAAATTAATTAACTTACTCCAGTGACCGTTGAAGGAGAGGAGGATAAACTCTATAAACAAGATGAAGCATGAGACGAAGAGGAAGAACCATGACCACTAGATGCCATTGAAGTAGCAAAGATGCGCACAGAAAAAATGTCCGAGGAAATCAAAGCAGTGAATGAGTGAGTGGATGAAATGCTGAATGAGATTAATGTATAGAAATTAAATTGTTAACACATGACATCTTATCTTTGAGCGCATCAGTGTTTGCAGTGCAGGAGAGAGATGGATGAGATAGAGAAGAAGAAAGAAGGATTTGATCTGTGTATAGAGAAATGTGATATTTTGTATCCTCAGTTTGAATCTCAGTATAAAAAAGTGGAGAGGTTTCTGAGGAGTTTTCATGCGCAGAGACAGAGATAGAAGAATACAATTAGGGAAGGGGAATGTAGGAGAAAAGAATGGAGTAAATAATGTTAGATTTATAGCCAAACGTCTCTTAAAATTGGTACCACATATTTCTATTTTTAAATTTTTGCTTGATTTTTAAAAGAATAATTAACCACTAAAAAATAAATAAATGGCAATACTAAAAAAACAAGAAATATTCTTTAAAAGAAAAGGTTTAGATAATAGTACCACATATAATCAAGTAAGGCTCAAAATATCTTTAAAAAAATAACACCATTTAGAGCAAAAGATAAATAAAAATATCAAATAAAAGAAAAGGTTTAGATAATAGTGCCCAAAATTGTAGCTTTTGGATTTTGTGGGGGGCACACCTTGAAAACAAAATGTTAAACAGCAAGTGGTCTCCTTCGTGGAGAGGAACGCGTCCGGCAGCGATGAGGCCGACTCCGGTGAAGCTGGGTGATGGCAGGGACGCCAGGAGAAAGGCCCCAGCATCTAGTGGTGGCGTGGCTGATCTCCGGCGAGTGCTTTCCTGTCGAAACAGTGGATCTCGGCTGGCGAGTTGCTCTAGTTATCGGATCAGCGTCTGGCGGAGGTGGATCAAAATAACGCTCCAGAGGTCGACGATGACGGTGGTGGTGCGCGAACGTCCGTATCTAGGGGGAGGTTCTCGAATTTGGCTGGTGAAACGTGGGTTGCGTCCGGCGGGGCGGACGATGCTTCTCCTCCGTTGGTGGCTATCCGGCGGCCTGGCTTGTCTTGCTAGCGTCAGCAAGGTGTGGCAGTGCTCGGGAAAACTCCGGTTGACAACGAACAGGCGTGAGCAGCAGATCAAACTCGCAAGTTGAAGGAGAAACAACGCGCGGGTTGCTGGGTCACGGAGGCGGGTCGGTTACTTCCTGACGTATTCCGGTGACGTTTTCGGTCGGGAAAGGCCGCGCGGTGGCAGGAGGCAAGGTCGGCGGCGTTTTCTCCGCTTTCCAGCGACTTCTGGCGGAGTTAAAGGCACCGGTGGGTTGATGAGTGCTACTTGCTGACGAACAGAACAGAGGGAGAGTTTCTTTTTTCTGCTCAAATTTTGGTTGCAGCCTCCCCTCCCTCTCCCTGCCTTTGTTTACTTCAACCCAGCTCCATTTATAGGTGAGTTTTTTGACATTGATATACACACGCCTCCTCCTTTTGTTAATAGTTAATCCTTGTATTCAATGGATAAAGAGTTGAATGATCTAACTCATGACAAGCACCATTGATTTTGAGCTAGGCCTAGGCAATTTGCAGCTATGCGAACTAGCTAGCAAGAGGTGGTGCAAGTCTTGTTGTGTTGTGTTGCTCCTTTTTCTTGTATTTATTATCATGTTTTTTACCTCTTCTTTTGTTTTGTCTTTTTTGTTTGTTTTTTTGTTTAATTAAATAGGACACACTTAAATCTTAGATTAATGATAAAAAACACATAAAATAATATAAATGATAAAAAGTACGTAAAATAATAAAAATAAAAAATGACAAAAACACATGAATTAATAAAAATGACAAAAAAGCATATCAAATAATAAAAAAACATAAAATACTAACAAAATTACATAAAATAAAAGTATAAAAAAAATACCGAAAATCGGACTTCCGAGCAGGCAGGGGCACAACTATTTTCTACAACCCCGAGTCTTGGTAGTAGGATAAACGGAGTGATGAATGGCATTGTTTTTTTTAACGCTTTTTGGCATTTGAAATAGGGGTGACAAACGAATCGAGCCCGTTCGAGCTCGACTCGAGCTCGAGCTCAAACGAGTCTGTCGAGCCGAGCTTTTTCGAGCCTCAAGCCTCGAGTTCGAGCCGTTTTTTAGGCTCGTTTATTAAACGAGCCGAGCTCGAGCCTTAGAGGTTCGGCTCGATTAGGCTCGCGAGCCTACACGAGCCCGAGCCCGAACCCGAGCCTATTAGATTCGAGCTCGACCTCGTCAATTTAAGAATATTTTATTGAATTAATGTAATATATCTCAATTTTTTCGAGCTTAATCGAGCCGAATTTTATAATCTAGCCTAAACGAGCTACCCTCGAATCGAGCCTCACGAGCTTTTGAGCCGAGCTCAAACCTGTCACGAGCCGAGCTCAAGCCCGAAAACTCGAGCTCGATGAAGTTCAAGCCGAGCTCGAGCCTGATTTTCACAAGCTCGAGCTCGAGCCTGCCAGGTTCGAGCTCGGCTCGGCTCGAACTCGGCCCTAATTTGAAGCATTAGATTCTAAAAAACTGATATTTGGAGATTAGCAGCATTGATTTCTCATCTTTTTTTTGGCATTTTCGAAAAACTGATATTTTTAATTTTTGAAATATATTTTTTTTCAATTATTTTTAATAATAATTTAAATCTTCCTCCGCAGTTTAAAAAAACGCACTATTTTAGGAAAACTAACTTAAATATCGGCCGATGGCATGGATATTGAGTAAATGCATTACATTTTTAAATAAATGTTAATCGTCAACACGTTACTTTAAAACTAAAGTAAAGCATGAATATAATTGAAAAACGAAATAAAATAAAATCGTAATTGTACATAGTTGCCATATTACTGGAAAATTGTAATCGTAATCGTAATTGTACCTGGGGTAAAAAAACACAGATACGTGCAAGACCTTAAGAAGAGATATCCACGCAGCACCGCAACGGACCAGTCCATCATTGAACGATCCTACCATATATGCGTTGGAGTAACGGAACTCTGTAACTCATAATCATGTTGGGAAAAGAGAAAATCTTGACAAATTCGTGAGAAAACAGAGAACAAATCTGCAATATATCTATGGAAAAAAATGGGAAAAGCCTAATAGCAGCAATGATAAATGTATACTTTTTCTGACTTCTTATCTGCTCCAAAATGCTTAGAAATTTACATATGGTATTTTCATAACTTCAAAGACTTTCTTTTTCTACCCTTGAATTATTCTAAGTAGTCCGTGTAGTCCTAAGTGTTCCATTTCTAGTCTGGAGATGAAAAGGGGTAACTATTTGACACCCATGATAAGAATATCTACAATACTGTTTTTCACTCTTTCGATAAACTCTGGAATGTTCAGCACAACCTAAAGTTACGGATTAATAGCAACAATGAAAGATAAACATCAAGCTAAAATAAAAAGAAAAAGCAACAAACAATGTTGAAAGAGTTACAAACTCAGTATTGTAGATGCCTCATTTGCTCCACTATGGAGACGACCATACAACGCTCCAACAGCACCAGAAAGGGCAGTGTACATGTCAACACCACTGTCAAGGCAGCCATCTAAGAAGAACTTCTTAGCTAGAATGCAATACTTTAGTTGGAGAAAGTTCTACTTACCTATATGCAAGATGTCGGGCAACAGCAGTTGAGCAGTTCAAGTTGTGCTCAGCTTTTGGGATAAAAAGAATGTCAAGCACTCAAGCCAATTGAGTATTTGGTTTGTATGACCTATTACCCCAGCAGATTCCACATTGGAATATAGTTCTTAGAATCCAAAGAAGAACCTTTATTTGCTGGACAAACATTCCACAAAATCCAATAAATTCAAGTTCAAATTTAAACTGGAAATAAAGCTTCTCTTACATCCAGTAAAAAAAAACACTCATGATATTATCTTAAACAAAGGAAATAAATGAAGCCCCATATGAACATACATGGAATCCAGCATATGGAGGAAATTCTCAACATAAGAAAGTGTATTTGAAGGGAGAACAGGAGGTCGTCCAGCCAGCCTTTGATAAGCTGTTGTTGCTGCAATGGATGGTGCAAGCAACAATGAATTTAAATTAACAATGGTAAAGTCTAAAGATCAAAAGGGGGTACAAAAACTCAAGGTCACAAACTACAAAAATAAATAGCACTAGCTTAGTATACCTTTCCAATAATGCGAGCAATCTGCTCGTCTCAAACTTGTTTTGATTTGTATATATCTTGGCCCTACAAGGTAGGGTCTGGATGATGCACTTGGACTTTCTGCAACTTACATAGTTTAGGAAGTTCACTGATAAGGTGTGTGTGCTTAGTGATTTCATGTTCTGAAACTGCTATATTAGCAGTAACATTATGAGACCCTTGTTCTTCAAGTGGAATAAACATCAAATTTTAAATTTGTCAAGGTTCGTAAGATCAGAAACTTGGGATTTGAATTAATGAGAGAGAGAGAGAGAGAGAGAGAGAGAGAGAGAGAGAGAGAGAGAGAGAGAGAGAGAGAGAGAGAGAGAGAGAGAGAGAGAGAGAGAGAGAGAGAGAGAGAGAGAGAGAGAGAGAGAGAGAGAGAGAGAGAGAGAGAGAGAGAGAGAGAGAGAGAGAGAGAGAGAGAGAGAGAGAGAGAGAGAGAGAGAGAGAGAGAGAGAGAGAGAGAGAGAGAGAGAGAGAGAGAGAGAGAGAGAGAGAGAGAGAGAGAGAGAGAGAGAGAGAGAGAGAGAGAGAGAGAGAGAGAGAGAGAGAGAGAGAGAGAGAGAGAGAGAGAGAGAGAGAGAGAGAGAGAGAGAGAGAGAGAGAGAGAGAGAGAGAGAGAGAGAGAGAGAGAGAGAGAGAGAGAGAGAGAGAGAGAGAGAGAGAGAGAGAGAGAGAGAGAGAGAGAGAGAGAGAGAGAGAGAGAGAGAGAGAGAGAGAGGTCAATACAATTATTTACTCGGGAAACTCTCCAAAAAAGAGAGACCGGAATCAGAAACTCTACAGACTCCCAAAATCCTGCAATGAGAAATATATAAAAATAAAACATGACCTGTGCTTTTAGAAATTCACCGAAGAAGAAGAAGAAGGAATGGAGCAGAGATGGAGCTTAGCATTGTCAGTGTTGGAGCCAATATCTTCTAAAAACATATAGAACCTGAGACTAATGCTTCATGATACGACCCAGCCTACACACACGACAGTTGTAAGGAAAAGATGTTATCACTCACCAATCATTCAACCTTTGTCATGGACCAGCATAGCAAGATCCTTAAAATTTTCATTAACATCACCAATTTGATGCTGTAATTCATGGATTCCTTGTTCTCTTTGCACAATAATAGCCTCATTGAATGTAATCACATTGTCCAAGAGAACTACCTCCTGCCTGTAAAAAAGAAATTCAATAGCCAAGTCTATTCAGGTTTAGCTGGAAAACATGACCTACATCGAACCAAGAAAAGAGAAAATTGGGAGGGGGAAAAAGACTATGATGCATCATTATCAGCAGGAAGCCTTCAATGCACAATCACGAGAGCCAACCATCTCCCCGCAATGTCGATATTCAAGACTGTTAACTAACCTTAAACTATAAATCGAGCAATCCCAATCCATTGTCGATGTCGGAATCGTCGACCTTCTTCCGCCGTTATCGAGTTAGCCGTCAGCGCCGTCAGATTCTTCTTCCTCCAAAAAAAAAAGCGATGGAATGACACGGCTTCGGAATCGGACTCGTCTCTGTCGCAGTTTTGGACTTTGTCGTCGCCGCCATCAGACTCGTCTCCGTCGCAAAGGGAAAATGCAAAGAATGACACGACAGTCGGCGACCTGGCTAGGTCTGGGTTACGGACTTACGGGGAAAGATTGAAATCGTTGCTGATTCACGGATGCAATTAGATGCCAAGCGTACGAATTTGAAAAGAGGGAAAAAACGGAAAGGAATATTGAATTAATTGTAATTAACTAATATAAACACTTTCCAAATTATATTAAGAAAAAAAATTGATGTGATCCTAAGTGACGTTTATGTGGATGCGCTAAAATTGAGTATTCAACCCTGTTTGAATAAGGAAACCCTGCTGAGTGAATACAGTTGAGGCAGTATGGGTCTAGTCACTGAACTGTTTTATGCAAAATTGTGAAAAACGTAATAAACGTTCTTTCTTATTACATATAAGGTCCTAGCGTTTTCCAAAAACACATATGAGTCATACATTTCTCTTTCCAGCCAATGGTGTGAAAGAAAATAGAGTTTTTATATGGTGATTCAATTGATAAACGATTATATAATCTATGCTACTGACATTCTAAGGCCCAACACGCTTGGTCCAACATCCTCGATATTCGGAAATTTCACCAAGGCATGACCAACCGTGAGGGGGTTGCCTGCGACACCTCCCCCTTGCCACAGCGGGCGTCTGTCCCACGCGAGACAACGACGATCTCGTCACAATCTCGGGGATTGTTTCCCACTTTCCATAACCGCACCCATGATCGACGGGAGCGTCATCCACCTTCCATAAACATGCCCCATGATCGCGGCGCACTTGAGGCAACCGCGCCCTCCTCTAACTCCTATAAAAAGGAGACTTGGGAAATGTACACCATATCTACACACCCCCACACTCCTCTTTCTGCTCCTGAGTATCATGTTCTCCTCTCTACAGATGACTCCTCCAGCAATAGATCTCCATCTCCAGCCTACGAACTACGTCAATCACACCAGATCATCGTCTCCAGTATCTGAGAACTCGTCCCGCTTAGGAAAGAGATTATCACCTTTTTTAGCAAAGAAAGACTTATTTTACTAGAGAGAACTCATTACAAAATGAGTCGAGAGCGACAAAACTAAATACCTAGAAGAGGTACACTAAATCGCCCTTGTGACAGAGGACTTAACACATAAGAAGTGTTATAATTGGACACCAAACCAACTAAGGTCAGACTCACCCTAATTGGCCTTCGGAGGCTATGTATACTCATGACAATGGTCATGGCCACTATGGCAGAAAAAGATCCTGAGTTTTGCTCCTGATACCCCTGTACAGTACCGACGTACCATAGTTGGCAAAGGTAAGAGCTAACCTTAGAAAGGACAGTAACCACCACAACACACTTAGATGATTGCTACCTGAGAAGCAGACTAGGATGGCCCTAATCCCAGCCAACTCCAAAAGAAACGCCTCATGGCACCGGGGGTGGGGTGGGAAGTCCCCCAACCCCACTGGACAGCGCCCCGTCACCTTCATCACCTCCACCGCAACCGCAGACAACTGGGGACACCAACAATGACCGCCTCTGATACGCACGTGAGTCAGCTACGCACGGAAACCTCGAAGACCACCAAAAACAACCTGCCTAGACGATGGCTTCAACAGCGGCCCTAGGTGAAACGGGCCACCAGTCACTGACGAACTGACACCAGGCCCAAAAGTCGATATAGACGTTTACTTGGGCCATAACCGCTTCATGGCGATCTCCAGATGATCTGCCCTCATAGCTCGGGCCATGAGGATTTGAGCAGCAATTGTGGGCTTCAGCTCCACCGTTAGAAGAGCACCAGGCCGAAGGGTAACTCCCTCCTCCTCTGAAAGCTGAAGACTTGCAAGGCCTGAACCTAACAACTCCATCAATGCAAGGAAGGAAGCGACACATGCAGAAAACAGAGAGAAAGCGATTGGGACGCCGGTAATGGAAAAAATGCTATTGTGTGGCAACCACGTCAATCACCACCAAAATGAGAAGAAGAATGGGAGAGCCGAGGGCTCCGTGCGGACCAAGACATGATTACTCCTCGACGATGGCGAGCACCTCACCGTGAAGCGAGGCGTCAGATGATGAGGCTGGAGGCTCGCCGGCACCTGTTGAACGCTGCTACCACCGAAGACGGAAGCAAGAGGAACAGGAGAAACCGAGTCGCTCTCCTAGGGTTAACTTTTGTGATTTATGGCCCAATATTTTTATCTCATGATATAACCTTTTTTAACAGCAATTTTTTTTTATATATATTTATTAAAACAAAAAAGGAAGTTAACTTAATCCGAATAAAACTCCCTAACTCTCAAAATAAATATCAATCCCCATAAAACTCTAGCTGACCACAGCTACAACCAACCCAAATTCAAAACAGAGGTCCTCTCATTAACCAAGTCCCATCTCCGCCTAACTTTCCAAGACATAATTTGTCAATTCCCCTTTTAATTTTATACAACATCGAATTTTTTACAACATCAAACTAGCCACATGCACCAATGACTCTTGCTACAGTCCTAAACCAGCTTTACTATTCAAGCACGCCAATTCATCTTTTTCTAGAACGCCCTTGGAAACACGAGATTCACCTCCACACCATCGCTTCGACACTTTAACCATTTTTACATTCTTAAGTTCAAGTTTGTAATTGATTGAGAAGACTCTCTATTTTTTTTTCTTTTATTTTCGGTATGAAACCCTTCGATTTGTAGATGTCACAAATTAATTGTTTTGCTCTGTCTTTACTTATTTATTACTAGAAGTTTTCAGCATTTAAAATGTTACTCACATTGCATTTTTCATGATCCATTTTCATATCAATTCTTATATCCCAGTGATTAAATTTTAAGAAGTGAGATCATGGGATAGATCATAACGGTAGAAAATGGAGTAATATTAAGTTTGCAAATTTATTTTATAGTTTGAACTCGATATTATTTTCTTTCTTTTAACTATTAAAATCAATTTATTTGCACTTTTTTTTGTCACGCTTTGCTTCTTCACCTTTCTGGTACTCAAAGTTTAGTCATTGTTGTTGTCTCATTAAAATCTTACTGCTTACTTCTGTTACAAAAAAATTAGTGCGTTTCATTTTTAGTATTTAATTTATGATTTTTTTGTCTTGCCCCCACTCAAACAAAATTCTATTATTTAGTTACTTATGTCCCCGCTCCCATCAATTCCTGGCTTCGCCCCTGAGGCCAGGCCTCGGGCTGGCTTACTGGCAGTGCCTCAAACAACTATTGGTGGGCTATGCTAGAGGCATTGGATCCAAATCTGGTGCTAGAGGCAGTAGATCAAACTCTGGTGGGGTTGGGGGATCTCCCAACCCACATGGAACCATGATTCCTTGGATACGGAGCAGACTGGAGGTGGTTTGCTTCGTCCCGTGTTTTTTTGGATCTCCTTTTCTTATTTCTGTCTTGGTGGTGTTGGTTTTTTCTGCTATGGTTGTTTCTCTGGTTTGCTGCATATTGGTCTTTGTTGGTGTCTGCTACAAGTGGTGTGGCGGCTTCGATGACACCTGCATGGTGAAGGGGTGTCTTGCTTCATGCGTCTTTCAGTGCTTTTAAAGTCACAAATTGGACAATGTTGGAGCCAGTTCATACCACTACGCTTAACACCTACGATGACTACTTTCGGCTTTCCTTTCTTGTTGGTTTCTAGTACTGTGCTGTTTTTTCGAGTTCATTTGTGGTTAGGTGTTGCTTTTGTTTTCTCTCGTCGATGTGTGACTTTTATTACCTCCATACTTTGTGTCCGGATTGGGTCTTTCCCTTTCTGCTACATTGTTTTTCTTTCCGGTGATTAATCTTATTAGTTTTTTCATTCTCAAAAAAAACTTCCTAAAAGATTATAATAAGTCACTGCAAATTTAATTTTAAATATGTTAAAAGTTATTAATGAGTATAAATCTTTTAGGAAGTTACTTATCAACATAGTTACGGTAAAATGGGTGTAGAAATTTGAAAACTAATGGGATAACTGTAAATTTGGATAAATATAGGGGATAGTAAGTTTGCCTTAATAAAAGTAGAAGTAACATCGTGAGATATACATGGGCATATAACAATCAATAATTTTTAGTACGACGATTAGAGAAAGTCAATTTTGTGTTTTTTATCGTATGTTACAGTGGACCAATTCGACCAATTCTTTCACATGTGCACTGTCCTAATTTTCTTACGTTTTTGTTTATTGGTGTCGATCGGGCGTTTGTGTGTGAGTGATTCTGCAGTACTCTGAGGATTCGTTTTTTTTATTTAAAAAAACGAGATTTTAGGAAGAGTGGAATTTGGAAGGAAAAAAATAAATAAAAGAAATGAAAGGAAAGAAAGAGCAGCTGATCGGAGGGAAGGGTACGGAATCATCGAAAATGTAGATTCTGAACGTAAGAATATCTTGTTTTTGTTTTCGCTGGTTGGCCCAAAGATAAGTTAAAGAAATGCAGAATATGCTTGCCTATTCTTGAATAATGAAATAATCGGCGGATGTTAAATGATGAAAAGAAATCTCTGAGAGGTCCGGAATATTCCGAGGTGGTCCCCAGAAAAGTTGGAAATTTCCTTTTCAACACCTGCCCCCGTCTTATCTGCATCGTGTCGTCGTGTTGATTCACATTATTCTTTTGATCCAATCCGGCCACCCAATTGTTGGATTCTTTACAAAAAAGTAGACTCATTGCACTTCTTTTTCTCCCAACGCATTAGCCATTTAGTCACCACACACCGCGGAGTACAAAGAAAAATACGTACTTGAATGGATTTTAATCTGTGTAAATGACATTTAAAATTTTGCAAAATTGGGTCTTAATTATAAAATTTTTCTCCTCGACGGTTTATTAAAGTCTTATTTTTCAAATGGTGGGAGTATGTACAGTTTATCCTACTTTCTTGTTTGTACTCAGGATCCTAACATTGTATTTTTTATTTTTTTAGCTGCGCTGCGCTTAATCACTAGATTTTAGGTTCATGACATTTTCCTACTTTTTATTGACCTAAACTTCCAGTTAACATATAAATGTACCAAGTGAGAATATGTATTGATATATTAGATGCGCATACACTATTTTAGTCCAATTTTAATCGCTTAATTTCACAATCCATCCTAAATCTTATAGTCTAAATTTTCGTTTTTTTCTTCTACATTTATGTAAATATCTATTACCTGATGTTCAATGTAATCCCAAGTTTCTCAAAACCTAAAATTTGACCGGAACATTGAAAAATATTTTAGATTACAACACACCCTTTAACCAAACCCTCTCTACCCTACCTGAGATCAACTCGACCCTTGATCTGCATCATCGTTGTCGCTACAACCCTCACCAATGTCGTCTCTTCCTCTCCCTCCTTCGCATTGGTCGTCCACAACAAATAGTCAGGGTAGAGGAAACTTGAAGGGGAGGGAAAGAGAGAGAACATGGGGAAGAACAAAAAAAAAAGGAACTAAAATGAATTTTTATCAAAGGTTCAATGACCATACTTTTTATTATAAATGTAATTATAAATGAACAATTACCTAAAAAAATAAAGATAACAAAAAACAATAGAATGAATATTTGAGATGATTCTGAAGCTAAAGGACCAAAATATAATAAAAAGATGAAACATGACTTGTTTAGGATGACATGCAAAGCTAAGGAAACGAATGTAGAGTTTACCCATATAGGAGTATTTATGTTAGTTTGATGGATTAGGTTTAGTTTAGTCAAATTAATTAAACCCAAATAGTAATATAGCCCAAAGTTCAGAATGACCCAACTAAACCTTCTTCTCAATTAGCCCAAATTTCATAATAAAACAACCAAACCCCCCCCTTCCTCATTTAGCAAAACTCTCCATCTCAGATCTTTTTTTTTTGCTCGTCCTAGCCGCGGCTCGACTCGCCTATCAGCCACCCCTAGACGTGCTTCGCCTTCTTTCGGCTCCATACACCTTTTGTACAGATGCTAGCAAAGCTTAACATCACCCGTACTTCTGCGAGCCTTCCTCAAGCTTGGATCTAAACCTTTTTTGTATTTCTAGTTTGAGTTGAACTTTTATACAAGCGTTATATAGAGGTAGAATTGGGTTTTCTTTCATATTTTTTGTTGTTAAAGATGAATATAAGATGATGATAAATATCTATGTTAAAATGAGATCTATTTTTTTTAATGTTACTAGGGTTGGGGATGAAGAAAAAATGTTAAAAATATAGGATTGGAAATGATCCTAGCTGCTACTATTGTAACGGATTTATTTGCGGGAGGGCTACTATAACCCTTAGATAAAATGCGTAGTGAAATTTCATAAGACCCAATCAAATCCATTTGTTATGTGAAATGCACGGATGGTAATTTCTCCATCTATCTCAAATATGTTGTTTCTTTCTCAGGAATCTTTTTGTCACATACAACAATGACCCATTTCTACATTGGATTCATGAATCATTTCCCCTATTTTAGCCCTACATGAGCACCACCCACCCATTTCGTATTAAGGTTGCCGCTATAGCCTTATACGTTTACAAGGCAACCTGGCAGAGGAAAATGTTGCAGGCCCGCAACAACTGCAACACCAATTCCATCATCATGGCGCGCACCGCCGAATCTCTTTCTTATTGGAAGGGTAATGTTGGAAATTAATTTATTTGACGATGCAACCTTAATATTCACAAAAGAAGTGAAAAAACATACTCCTCCATTCTTAATTTTTTGAAACATTTGACTTTCAATTTCCATTTGACTTCAATTTATTTATGTTAACTTTGAGTAGAAAATTCTTTTAAAAAGTGTTCTCATAAAATAGTCATATCAAATTACTATACATAAAAGATATATTTCAAAATATTAGAAAAATAAAATTATAGATCAAATGTTAAAAATAAAAACGTTTAAAAAGTTTAGGGATAAAGATGGTAACATATATTTGGGGCTATATAACACAATCAGCTCACATGTACCAACGGTTAAAATACTTACCTAGTGGCTAGAGATGCCTCGGTCCACTAGGGTTTCTCCGTCAATCTGTCGCCGCCACCGATTGTAGGTCTCTGTCGTCGCCGCCTGGCTGTCCCCGATGTTACGCTCGGGATCTAATCGAGCTCTGCCGCTCTGACCCAGTCTCGGTGCTTGGGCCTCAATTGCTGGCCTCCTGTGTTTACTGGTTTCGGGAAATGTCAGAATCCAGCATCAATCTGCCTTCATTGATTCCGGGTGCTGGCAAGAGGCGCCTCCGTTGATGTGACTGGTTCTCTCCTCTCCAGTGGCCTCCCCTTCCCAAGGTCCGTCTGGCTCGCTAGGGTGGCTGGTTCTTGGTTGTTCACCTCTGAAGGAGGATCTATCTCTAGTGCTTGTTTGATGGGTGGCCCCAATAAGGGTGATGCTTGGGTGGGTGCTCGTAGTGTTGCGGTGGCTCATTCAGTGGATCGGCAGAGTCGGTGGCCTTCCCGGTTCCTCAAGTTTTGGCTTCCTTTCGGAGTTCAGCGAGGTTGAGGGTTGCCTCACCCCGCCTAAAGCCATGATCGTATGGTTCTGGGATTTGTTGGCTGTGAGGGCTAGGCAGCAAATCTTTGTTTCTTTGTTTAATTGGACCCTCAGTTTAGGTTTTTCTGCTTCATTTCATTTGTGTTATTTCGGTTATCGGTTTTGCTTGTCGATAGCTGCTTTAGTGGTTTGTTGTGCTCTCTAAGGTTATTTTGTTGTTTTGGATGCTACTATTGTGGTTTGCTATGTTCACATTGTCACTGTGGTTGGTGCTCCTTTTAGCTCACAATGGTGTGCTGGTACGGTGTAGAGGTACCGGATGCGGGATTCCAGATCTTTTATCCGCCAAAGTGATCATGACAATCGTCATGAATTAGTTTTGCCTTTGGAGGTCAGTACGGGTGAGCCTGGTTTCAGTGGCTCTGGCTTGCGTAGTTATTCTACTTGTGTAACGATTTTACCCTTAATGGGCTGGGTTATTTGTACCCGTTTTAGTTACTTAGGTTTGTCATTCACTACGACTTATTTTGTAATGATCTTTCATTAATAAATTAATTCTTCCATGTAAAAAAAACCATATATTTGGGACTTGGGATGGTGAGAGTAACGTTTTACATCACCAATTTCCTAAATTAATGTTTGTATACTTCATTAATTGGTCTAATCTTTTGCAGTATTAACAGTTGATTGTTTTATAGTTTGCACGTTTAGTTAGTACTTTTTTTATTGACAATGCAACGCGATATTAAATTAAGGAAAGATCGAAGCCATACACCCTAAGGAAGAAGCAGGGAACACCTGCAATGAGCATCTAGAATCCCCTAAGCCGGATGGGGTAAAAACTGGTGAAACACAAAGTCTGATCAAGAAAAGAAGCCAAACTGAAAGGTAATAAGCATTAGCAAACAAAACTAAGCGAAGGATAGTAAACAGAAAGAGCAAACATCGAGGTTCTTCAAGAGACCCAGCTCTAGCACCCTTCCAGGAAGCAAGACCATCGGTAACCCATAAGGGTTTTAAAAAATTCTGGCAAGCAAATTGCATCATCCTCAGGTTGAAATGTGGCTTGGTGTATACGCCAACTCTATGCTAAAGATGGTGACCTGCACAAAAGTTTATAACAAGGGAAGACGAAAACTGGAACACTTTTCCCACCACGAAGAGAACCACTACCGAAGCTCCTAGCTAGATTAAGGTGGTTACACGGGGGAACTCCACACCCAGGTAACCACCGACAGTAGAACCCATTCCCCCGGGCAGGGAGAGTTCGAGCTCAGCCCTGCCGAAGAAAAATGCCCTGGCCGCACCACCCAACCAAACCACTCAAAACAGGGGCATAAGGATCCAGACCACGGAGGCCAAGGAGGGCAACGGTAGCACACAAAAGGGATAGGACTTATGGTTGTCACGCCTAGATTCCCCGCCGAGAGCCCGCCATCGCGTAGGAATCCAGAGACAGAAACCTAGGGCCACGACTACGGACAATTCATCCACAATTACAAGAAATCGATGCCACGGTGCAACGCCGCCAGCCCCAGACTCGGCAAGCAAAAATGGCCGATGACACATCAGAGCCAGGCACGAGCCTCGATAAAGTACCAAATCGGCGAAGAGGCACTGAAACGAGATCCCGAACCGGACAAAAAGCATCAAGACCAGCAGCTAAACGGCACAAACCGGCGTCCCACGTCTAGAGGAGAGAGGAGAGGCGAGCATGGCGAGGCTCGAGGTAGTGTTGAGCCATCCACGGCAAGGCGGTGGCAATTAGAGCGTAAAACCCTAGAGAGCATCCTTTTTCCTATTGGGATACTACATTAATTAGATTTTCTAGAGAAAAAAAGGTCATAATTCTACAATAATTAATGTTTGTACAGTTAGTACTTTATATACGTTTAATCTTCCATTTATCTATCTATATATTCGAAGTGAGTTTGCAAATTCTTCTCCACTTATCATGTTCGCGATATCCATGATATCCACCAAATTTAACCGTTGTATATTAAGCAAAGCTAACCGAGTAAATTTACACAAAACAAAACAAGAAGTGAATTAATGAGAGAGAGAGAGAGGACGACGCGTAATATGGTTGATCGTTGAGCTAGCATAGGAGTGAATCTTGATTGGGCAATGTAGTCGAGAATATCGTAAGAATGTTCTGATCGATCATCTTCTTGTTCTTGTTAGAGCAACATCGATCGATCTAATTAACTTGTTCCTTTAACAACCATCGTCCATGCTTTTGATGAGGTTGATTTTGCTTAACGTTTAGTGCTGTCTCAACAATTCTAGAGCACATTTATATTAATTCCTCTTTTTGTTTGGTGCTCACCATAATCATACCTATACAGTTCCTAATTTCCCCATGATTTTTAAGGGGATAGGTAAAAGTAGTGGTAAAAATAAAAGGATGAAATCCTTTTGGAACAATTATATAAGGTATACAATTGTTTTTTTTTTGGCTTGTGCAAAAAACTATTGAATTAGGTTGAAAAGTGCAAATTTAACATCATTCTTTTGAAAGACATAAATTCACCACTTCAATTAGATATTGAGTGCAATTTCATTATTGCTCCAATAATTATAACAGTTATCTGTTAATAAATTACATAATCGGGTCGTGGAAGAATGACGACATTGAGTGGTGGTTTAATGAATGAGATGATATTTTTGTTAATAAATAAAAAATTGGGTGTTAAATGTATCATGTGAAAAGTGAAATGACATAAAATTTAATTTATTAACGGAGAACCGTTATAATTAACAGAGTAAATATGAAATTTCACTCAATATCATAATAAATTATAATTACAATTAACGTTGTTAAATGGTAAATTTAGACATTTCAAAAGAATCATGATAAATTTGCACTTTTCGATCTATAGTTTTGTGGATCTTTTGCAAATTAACCCTTTTTTAAAAAAAAGTTACTAAGAAATGATCCACATCTTAATTATTCAAAATGTTAGATTGAGTGATCAATAAAACCCAACAAATAATAAATTATATATATATATATATATATATATATATATTTACCCTCTTTAAAAAATTTGACGCGAGTACCATGTAGGGTTGCTTGAGCCGACAATATACTTTTCTATTATGTCTGTTAAGTTTTTTCGACTGGATTCCCACCATCGTCGATGGCAGCTTGCTAGCGTCAGTGCCTAGCCTTTTCCTATCGGTGAATTGTTCGGTCTCTGTATGAACACCTCGTTGGTCCGTCAATCGAGGGCGTCTCGTCTTCCAAATCATCGTCTGCCTCCCGTGTTCTCCACTACCGTCTCTTCTCCAACCGCCGTTCTGCTCCGATCTCTATCATGCACAACAATTTCAATTCGCGGGATAGAGGTGGATGGTGCGGTGCTTGTGTTGAGGGTATTCTTTCTGTTAACGGCAGGACAGAGCGGAGACTCGTCCTACCTGGCAGAATGACATCTCATTTTGGGACTGTCTGGGTGGTGGGTCTCTTTAGCCGGTCCCGGTGTTGCAGAAATTGACCTCTTGGTGTTGTCAAGGATCTGGACCTTTAGGACAACTCGAGCCCGTTCGAAGGTACATGATTGGTCTTAGCGATTTTTGGTCTTTTGATCTGGAGCAGATTTTATACCAATTCCAGCGTACCGGATGGCCTCATGTGTGAAGGACTTTTGGTATTCGTTAGACGGATCTTGTCGATATTGGGGTGGGTAATCTCATAGCCCATCTCTCTCACTATCGTTTTGACATCTCAAGCTCTTCGCATCAGCCATTTGGATGTTTCTCTTTACAGCGCTGCTAGTTATTTTTCACTTTTTTGTTACTTTCACTTCGTTGTTCCTGGTAGTTTTTTCAGTTTTCGTTAATCCTTCTGCGTGGGGTTTTTACGATTTTATGTTTCTGCTTTGTTATTCTTAAACGTTTGTATTATGATTCATTGAATTAATAATATAGATCTTTCTTGTTCAATATTTATTTTGTATTTCCTTTAAATTTTGGTTGGTTGCTTTTTTTCCCCCTCTACCTCCGAAAGGTTAAGTAGCTAGCTAGAGATTGAAGAATATGTCTTCCATTAATGGGAATATCCATTTATGCAAGGCTGTGTTTAGAAATAAACTAGTGTACATACCCACCTATGGTTCGGGTACACTTTTGTATAATGAAAATTACGTAAAAACATAAACATAAATTTATAATTGTTATGTAGCTTCGTTGATCATTTAATAGTTTGAAAGCAACTAAAATTGTCGCACAAATAAAGTAATGTAGTTACAAACATATTAAAATGCATAGATAAGAGAATGAATAGTAAACAAAGTAAGAATAAACGCATAGGTTGAACCTTTACTTTACTGTGAACAAATGTAAACAAAGTAAGAATAAACAAAATGAACATTGATGACCGCCAGACCCAATCATCCAAAAACGGCCTAGCAATAGACCCAGTATAAGAGCCCCATTAAAAACCTAAATGTTAATAACTAAAACCTAATGGAACAGTGACATTCTTGGACCTAACAGAAACTTACCCGAACAGGACACGGGATATTCCCGAGGAAACACACCCGGAGACACGAAACACGTGTCCATTAACACTATATTAAAATATTACGACTTTGCCACCATTAATTTGGGCTATATAAGACATTTATGGCGAAAGTCAAAGGGACGTCTCTTCGCAATCACTTTAACAAAACAAGACAGGAACGTAACAAACTCAACCCCCTCCCTCGAATTCCGAGACGCGTATTGCACAAATCCCAATGGCATCCAGCAACGCCAACACGCGTCAACTTCGCAGATACGTGGCGGCTGCCAAAACAGATCTGCCACCAAACATCAATGTGACATAGGTTGAACCCTTACTGTAATAAAAGTAACAAATTGTATTTATTGAATATTCGTTTATGTACATTGGAATGGGAAAATGTAAATTTTTAAGTAAGGAGGTCAATTTGTAAAATTTTATGGGTCTAATTATAAAGTTTACATTGTGTCCATATAAGCTTTAGGCACTTTTGTTTTAATATGTTAATGTTAAATGTTTATAAGTTTAGGGACCATTCCGTTAAGTTTTTAAAAGTTTAGGGAATATTTGTTTATCTTTTGTAAGTTTTTCAAAAGTTTAAGGACTAAATACGTTAATATATGTTAAGTCCAAACATAGTGAAAAATGAGTCTTTTGAAGGATATTTATAGTGTTGAGGGTGAGTGCTCTTAGAGCTTTTTAGGGAATGTGGGATATGTGAGTTTCTAAATTGATGGGTTGTTAAGGCCTTTATGTTCCTCAACCATGTTCCCCAGCCATGTTACTCGGCCCGGGAGTTATTCCCCGAGAATGTTTCTCGGCCCTGAAGTGCGTTTACCAAGCCCAAAGGGCATTTTGATGGTCCCGAAGGGCGTATTGATGACCTCGGAGGGCGTATTGATGGTTCCGAAGCGACATTTCACGGCCCCGAGGACATGTGATGGCCCCGAATGACATATGATGGCTCTAGAGGGCATATGAAAAATCTTATACTATTCCCCGTAGACATTTCCTTGAATGAGGATGCACAAGTGTGGTATCCATTGGGTCTTTTGCCCGGATTCCCACAGATGGCGCCAATGTTAAGTCCAAGATTAATATGGTGAAAAATGAGAGACTCTTGGGGGTATTTATAATGTTGGGATGAGTGCTCTTATAGCTTTCTAGGCAATGTGAGATATATGATAGTTTCTAAGTTGATGGGTTTTTAAGGCTTTGAGCTAAACTATACATGATTAATTCTAGTTTTTGGGTGAATGGTCCACCAATATATAAAAGTGTAAAAAACTTCACGAATCGTTTATAAAGTTTTAGTAGTTGTGGGACTAATTGTGCATCTTTTCTAATTTTTGGAAAAGTTTAATGCATAAAACTTTAAGGAATAAATGTGTTAATGTATAAAAATTTATAATTAAATGTTAAAATGTGTCTTTAAAATTGATGGAGAAAAATCATTCCCTCCGTCCATAAAAGTTGTAGGATTTGTTTAAGCGCAGATATTAAGTAAAGTGAGAGAATAGTAATGTGTTGACCTTTTTACCCTTGGTATACAAAAGGTGTATGAAAATAAGTGTTTAAAATGGTAAGGAGAAGTAAGGGTAATTTTGTGAAAGTGGTGGTGAAAATTTTCTATTTTATAAAAGTTGACAACCTTTGTGGGACAACCCAATATAATAAAGTTGACAACCTTTGTGGGATGGAGGGAGCATATTTTAAAAACTTTAGGTCTAATTGTAAAGTTTATACTCCATTTGTCCCGTAAATATTACACTGCTAGTGAAAACAATTATATATATATATATAAAGTTTAGATTGCATATTATGATAAGTAAATGAATCATTTAACTTTACATGTCTATAAGTACATAAAAATAAATTGTAGATTAAATACTGTAAAAACAAAGAAAAGAAAGTCAGTCTTTATGCGACGGAGGGAGTAATAATTAAAATGATATTGTTTATTACTAATATGATTCAAAATATACTACAATTTTGTAATTTTTCCAATAATATGGATATAGTTTGTAAGTAAGGGACTCAATTTATAAAATTTTATGGGTCTAATTATAAAGTTTACACTTTGTCCTAGTAAGTTAATCACTTTAGCCACTTTTGTTTTAATATGTTAATGATAAAAGTTTATAAGTTTAGGGATGATTTCGTTATTTTAAAAAACTTTAGGTCTAATTGTCAATTTTATAACAATTAAAATGATATTGTTCAATTATTTTTCACTTTGGTGTACTTCCTATCTTTAGTTTTGTTATTGTTGGTTCTTTCTGGTCATAAGTTAGTCAGCCTCATAGCCTTAAGCTATCTGGTTGGTAGTTCTCGTACTGCTCGATATTGCCAAGAGCTAGTTATTAGCTTTCCTCATGGTTCTGTCACTTCTTGTCAAACGTTCTCGGTTCTGGCCGAATGATTTTGAATGAGAGCATTCTCTTTAAAAAATGATATTGTTTATTACTAATATTAATCAAAATATTCTACAAAGTTGTAATTTTTCCAATAATGTGAGTATAATGTGAAATTTGGCAAAAATATGAGTATAATGGCATGGTTGACTGCTTGGTATGATGCAAATATAGCCCTTGCAATGCCCTCGACTGGTCTGTAGTGAAATTTTGCACGCTGGTCTCCACCACATGTGGGACTGATTAAGGGGTATGCTACTTGAAGACTTTTTTTAGTGAAAATTTGAATCAAACGCAAATGAGAAAATAAACTTGTATAGTACTCCGTATCTTTTTAGGGATGGAGAGAGTATCATTGATGGAATGTGGAATAATAAAATTGCTACATTTATTACAAAGAAAAAATAAAATAAATACACGTCTATAAATAAATATCTAAAAGGTTATTAAGAAAAACGATTATTCCATTTGTCACCGTTTTTTTTAAAACAAATGTTTTGGACATGTATTTTAATTTTATGTAAAGAACTGTTTATGTTGTTCTCTCTAAGAAAGTTTCACATAATTTTTTAAATTATTGGAGTGCATTATGAGTGGATTTAACGATTTTTTTTTTTGGCTAAATTGATGGATAAATTTGACATCCCAAAAAATGAAAATATTTTTAAAATTCATGAGCAGATGAGGATTTCTATAGTTGTGGGATGATTACAAAAAAGAATATGTTTTGATAGGCTGGTCTGTAAAAAAAAATGTATGAGATCTTTATGAAATGACATGGTCTGTAGAAAGGAAATTTTTCAGCCTGACATGATACACATATGTGCCAGAAGACACATAAGATATTGACGCCTAATTTACAAAATAAGCCACCTCAAATCCACTAAAAATACTAAATGCCTAAATTATCCCTACATATTTTTTTCTATATATCACATGCTGCATCTACACATACGCGCACCGTATAATTGAGAAAATTTTTTACAAAAACTGGTTGTACATACAACACTTTGGATGTTGGATCAACATTTCATTGTACAAAACTATCCATGATGACCATGAATGAGGTGATGACTAGCTAGCTACGTCGTTTTTGTTTCTCGCCTTTATTTTTCATACAACTCAACTCAGCTCTAATGGAGTACTTGAAAAACGAAAGAACCGGTCAACTTAAGGAGTTATCATCCTGCTACAACAATGGCGACGCCGTGGTGGTCCGCGTTGTGGACGAAGACCCCGCCGGAGAGCTCGAACCGTCGGTGCTATGTCTCATCACTCTCTCATCACCAGACCCTGTTGGTTTCGGCTCATGAGCCATCATCGGTTTGGACGGCTGACCCACCGTGGCCACCGGTGCGTATATCGCAGCCGGCGAACCAGCATCACCGGCGGCTGCCATTGCTGCGTACTCCGCCGGCGGAGGAACCCATATCCCACCAACAACTACAAACTGTGGGGCCTCAGGGTCTCCATTGCTGTGGATTGCCACACCGCTCGGTCTTCTTGTGTGCAACCTGTATTTCTGCACCCAAACAGAAAATCAATCAGCCGCCGGTGAGGGAAGAAGACGGCGGAGCTATCAAAAAAACAGAGGAGAGGTTGAAGGAAGATTAAAAAAAAAAACCTGTAAATGACTTTTAACTTCATCATTTGTGAGCCCATCGACTTTCATTAGCTCTCTGATCTGTTTCGGTGTAGCCACTGCAAGGAACAGAGTCCAAACAAAAATGAAACCCTCACATCAAGAAACAATATCCTAAGTACATAATTTATTCACTAATTACATCAGTAATTCTTAACTAGTAGGGTAAAATTTTGCGACGGATTAACTAATTACCGTGAGAGCCACCGAGTTGCTGGAGTGCGTGAAGGAAACGTCGGTGCAGTTCCGGCGACCAGCACCGCCGTCGCTTCCGCAGCGCCTGACTCTCTTTCTCTTCCTTCTTCTCGTCGCCTTTACTCTCCTTGTTGCTTTCTGTGTCCGCCGTGGAGCTCGTCGCCGGCGCCGGCACCGAGGCAGCAGTCTTCACCGGTGCCGCCGTCGACTGGTTGCTTTTGTCCTTTAGGAAGGGCTGAAACGCGCCGCTAATTCTCTTCACCTCCGTTTTACACCCATTCTTAGCTGAATCCTGCCGGAAAATGAAAACCCAAAAATCAATTTCCCACCTTTTTGACAATTTCCCTTCCATTGATCTCCAAGCTGACATTTTCCATTACCTCATCCTCCTCAGCTGGATCTGCGGATTCATGATTGTTCCACAGCTGGACAGATCTAAGCCAGTCCGACTTCTTCTTGCTGTCACTGGTTTTGTGTTGAGTCGATTCCTCTTGATCATCACACGAATCGCTTCTCTTCAACGGAATAAATTCCTCAAAAACAGGGCCATCACTCGTCGTCTGCTCCGAACACTCCTCCTGTTGCGCCGCCGCGTGCTCCACCGCAGTCGACCCAGAAAGCTCCCTCCGGCAGGCCTCAATCGCTTCACATCCGAAAAAAACAAAGGCAAATCCATCAGAATCCGGACGAAGAACCAGAAAAATAGAAACTTGGCAGTTCAATTCGTGGAGGAAGAAGAAAACCTTGAGTAACAAGCTCGAGACACAGAGGAAGCTCGCGTTGGAAAACTTGAATCTTACGCCTTTCTTCTTCTAAGGCTTCGACATAGTCGTGACACCTGCGCATTTTCTGCAGATATTCCATGTCGATCATCTGTTGTTGAGCTCGGTCGGTTTTTGTTTCTTCTCCAGAAAGCCAGAGAAAGAGAGCAGATGAAGAACAAAAACAGAGCAGGATTGGATTTATACGAGGCAGGGGAAATTTTGGACAGAAGCATAGTTAGATCCGGAGAAGGGAGGCTTGGGCATAGCTGGATAAAGGGATCTAAATAGAATCCGAAGATGGAATAAACTTACTTGGGGAATCTAGAGAGAGAAAAGCAAAAGAAAAAAAATGAAAGGGAAAATTTGTACCCCAATTAGCAGAGAAGAGAAAGGCTTTTTTTTTTTTAATCAAAGTCGATGCGTCGCGTAACAAAACGAATCCTTGATGTTAGGGCAAAGAAAGGTCTTTGGCGCACAAGACAGCGGCACTCTTCTCCTGTTGGGCTCATATCCAAAAAAAAATGACCATTCAACTTCCACGCTTGGAATTGCTATACAATGTGCATGCACACTACATCACACCATAAGAATATAAGGATAAGAAAGAAAGGGACGCGGGATTTGTCGGACTCCTCCTGTGTCTACTGCCGATGAAATTGTGATTCGACCGCCGACGAAATCGCGACTAGGAACATCAAGACCTGATCCACTTCCTTTTTTTTTTGAACTGCAAATATGATTATCATTAAAAAGGGGACACCGTCCCATGAGAAGGGGACAGGAACAACCCTGCAGAAACTAAATCCACTCCTACAGAGGCGCAAAGGCCCTGAAACAAACCAAACAAAAATCAAGGAGCAAACGGGCATAACACCCACTCCGTCCAATTTGGCACCTTCACCTTCGAACTCCTGCACGACAGCCACATATGGGAGAAAATCTGAACATCCGAGATAATCTTTAAAAGGCACCACTTTCCTCCTTCCATAACCACTTTATTTCGGCCGTCCACAACACCCAAGCAAGAGAGCAAATAATAGTCTCCCAACAACCCCTAAAAGTAGCAGTGAACTGTGTAAAATATGGTCCGAATAAAGATCGCTTACCTCCAATAACTCGTGCAAATCCACACCACACCACCTTGCGATCGTTGCCTGCACGCTCCAAACCACCGGCAAGAGATGATCGCATGATCCGGTCTTCACTGCGTGGTTACACAGGGACACGAGATGGAAGGAACTGGGACCCCTTTCATTGCCAATTGAAGCCGGCAAGGAAGGAAATGTCTTCGCACTCTCCATAGAAAAAGATTCACCTTCTTAGGCAAAGCAAGTTGTTCCAGGTGGGTGGGAAGACTACTTTGGTCGGCCCAGAGGCCATCCAAGGTAGCAAGAACAGCTTCGAGTAGAAAACTCCATCATTCGCCCACATCCAATACCAGGAGTCCATTTGTAAGGGGAGGGGGACACCATTGAAGAAGCGCAGCTTAAGGAGTCAAACTCACCCGCTTGCCGATCCACTTCCTTTCTTGAGGAGCCGGATTTGCCAAGAAAAACGAGCGGTCGTCTTACTTTCTTCGCGATGACGCCGTACCGCACCCCTAGGCGCATTATCAAGCACGGGCTTTTATGATGCGCTACGGTGGCATTGTGATGCCCGTACGGATGCCGCCTAATGATGCTCCTTCATGTTTGACTGATGTAGCAAAAACTTTTGTAAAAATTGTTTAACTATCAACTTTAAACTTAGTTTGATGATTGGAAGATGCGACGATGCACCTTCATTCATTACGCCGACTCACAAATCGGCAACAATCTACGATCCTCCTTCTTCTCGGTGCTAGAAATTCTCGCACTCTCATATTATGTTCACGAGTAATTATGATGCGTTTGGCTAACATAATGATGCACATTCGACGAATTATGATGCACTGTCGACAAATTATGATGCGCCACTATACAAAACTGATGTAATAGATCTAAATAAAAATGAAATGCTCAAAGCTGTTCAAGCCAATAATGTTACGCCCAAGAGATAGTATGATACATCATTTTAATAAAGATGATGCATCATTATGATTTAAACCAAATAACACACATTATTACGAACAAAGATGAACAATTTTGATGCGTTTTCGAAACACAACTACTCCACAAGTTATTAGGAAACAACAAATTTCATGCGCCCACGAGACCGTATGATGCACCATTATAATAAAGATGATGCATCATTTTGATTTAAACCAAATATTTCACATTATTACGAATAAAGATAGACAATTATGATGCGCCCACGAGACAGTGTGATGCACCGTTATGACAAAGATGATGCATCATTATCATTTAAACCAAGTACACCACATTATCACTAGTAAATATGATGCGCCCATGAGACAATATGATGCACCATTATGATGTAGAAAAATTGTAACTTCATACTTTGTATATAGTCTATGGTAATATCATTTTAATAAACCGGTGCATCATAATGAGATTACGGTGCATCATTACGGTACAAAAGATGCATCATAGTTATGTTGGGTGACCAGTCTCCTCTGTCGGTCGTCATCATCCTCCAGCTGCAACTCCATAGCTACGCACTTCAGCTCCTCCAGTGCCTCCTCTTTCTTCTGCGTTTTAGCTTCTATCACCACCTCCCCCTTACTTAGCAGATCCAAAAAGCTTCTCTAACTTGGATCCAAACAACTTCTCTGACTTAGCGTTGAAGATGAGAGATCTTATAAAAAAGAAGATAAGAGATTGGCGACAGTGAAGGCGCACGGAAGTTGTGGTGATGACCGGTGGCTATGGACGGTTCCGGAGTTGTGGCGCTGTTGTCAGAACCGGATTGTCGGGAGTGCACAGTGTCGCTGCATCGCGTGCATATGCATGGCGATGCCGACGCATGGCGATGCCGGTTGGACCGGGGAAGATCTAGCCATGGTCGGGGAAGATCTAGCCATGGTCCGTGACATGCTACATCCCACATGGAAGGGTTAAAGAGGGATTATGGTGTATATAATGTACACCACCCTTCTCCCCTTCAAGAGGCCTTTTAACGGATGTTGGATTGAGGGGAAAAGGTGAGCCGTAACCCCAAGACCATCCATTCCGTTAGAAACAAAACCGTGAGAGGGAAAAGGCCGGGTCGTAACCCCAAAGCGGACAATATCTTGGCACTGTACACGGTCTGTGATGATTGGTATCGAGCCTGTAGTATAGTGCACATGTGCCAGCCGAGACGCCGGCTCCCTGGGGTGGATGAGTCCGGATGCATGGCGATGCCGACGCATGGCGATGTCGGTTGGACCGGGGAAGATCTAGCCATGGTCGGGGAAGATCTAGCCATGGTCGGGGAAGATCTAGCCATGGTCCGTGACATGCTACATCCCACATGGAAGGGTTAAAGAGGGATTATGGTGTATATAATGTACACCACCCTTCTCCCCTTCAAGAGTCCTTTTAACGGATGTTGGATTGAGGGGAAAAGGTCGGGCCGTAACCCCAAGACCATCCATTCCGTTAGAAACAAAACCGTGAGGGGGAAAAGGTGGGCCGTAACCCCAAAGCGGACAATATCTTGGCATCAGCACACTGCCTCGTGACACACAGGAGTGCGCACCTTAAGTGGTGCACATTGTATCCTCAACCCCCACGCTTAGCCACCGAATGTTTACCTCCCACAATTTTAACTCTAAAAATGGTACCTTTCAGATTTAGATAGGGATGTAATGTAAATGAGTTGAACCAAACCCGAACTCGCTAGACTTGATGTCAAACTCGAGATTGGGCTCATGTTCATTGAGCTCGGCTTGTGATATATTTGAGCTCGGTTCAAAAGCTAGTCGGTTTGAAATTTTGTGATGCTAGTAGAGCTCAAATTTGGTAAGTTAAGAGGCTTAGGTAGTTTAACTTTAAAAATCTAATAAATGCTTGTATGCACAATTGGAATTAGGATGATATCTTAATTAAAAAAACTAAGTTCATTTGGCTCGAAAAAATCAGATTGTTGACATTCACGAACCATTATGGGTTGAACCTCTCAAACTCGAGGCTCATTTAACAAACAAACAATAATTCGGTTTGAATCTGGATCCGTTGTCCCAAAATCCTATGTCCCCCTTCTTGTTCCTCATTATATTTTATTAACACTGCCAACTATTCTGTTAAAAACTAATAGATCGATTAATCGTGTTAATAAAACACATTGGGGGACAGAAAGAGGACATGAGATTATGGGACAGCGGACGTAGCTTTTGACTAATCAAACACGGTTAGTTTGACCTTATTCGAGCTCGATATCAAGCCGACTCGTTAGCAATTCGATTCGTTTTACACTCTATTGCTCCATCCGTCCCAAACATATTGTCACAAAATCTAAAAAAAAAATATTTTGCCCCAAATGAAATGATATTTTTTCACCTTTGTTTTAATAAGAATGGGTTTATGAGGGATTAATGATGGAAATTTGTGTAAAACGAGTTAATAACCAAAGACAATCTTAATCTATATAAACAAAAAAAAAATTAATGCGACAACCAATTTGGAATGGAGTATCAGTTAAGTTCGCATTGATCGAAGGGCGGATCTTTACGCACGTGAACAAATTCAGCAACGTTATTTTTAATAGAAATTCAAAGAAACGTCTTACAAAATCAAGGGTAGGTAGGGAGGGACTGGGGACTGGTTCTTACGCTAATCAGCTGGTTATGGTGAACCAGTATCAGTATTGAAAAATACCAAAAATTTATTATTCAGGAAAAGAAATAAATGGATGAAAGATGGTAAGCTATGTAGTATTGTTAATTTTTTCCCCGGAAACTTAAAATATAAAGCAAGTAGAAACAAAAAATCAAATAAAGAAAGTATTGCAAATAAAAATGATAGAGGATTGGAGCATCTACAACAATACTAGCTATCACACTCCTAAGCATGGTTTTAAAAATCGGATTGGAAGTAGAACCGTCCAGATACCGGTTCATGGTCCAACCAGTTCAACCGGCTACTTTCTTAAAATTAGCTATTATTATTCACTATATAGAATTGTATGAAATAATTTAAATATGAAATAATAATGCACATTTTTTATACTAAAATAATAATTTAAAATATAAATGAGTGATTTTATAAGAAGGGAAACAATATTCTATATTTTAATTAATTATATAATTGAAAAAAATTGGAAATTATTTTTTTATGTTTATATTATAGTTTACAAATTTTTTAAAAGATAATATGAGAAAACTTTTACAAATTTAAGGTGTTAATATGAATTTATAAACAAATGTAGAATAAATTAAAATTAGTAATAAAAATTTGAGAGTTTGGACAAATTTCTTCAAAAAATGCAAATAAAAAAGGGAATCACAGGTTTTTCCGGTTCACCAGTTCTTCCGATTCAACCGGTTTTAACCAATGGTCCTCAAAATCGAAAACCGGACCGTCCGTCAAACCGGTTCGCGGTTCGATCGGCCGATCCGGTCAAAACCATACTCCTAAGTCAAATATAGCTAGTATGAAGTCATTAGTATTTTTTACTTTAAGGTTATTAAGCTTCATTAATTCACAAATTGCACCGATAAATAGAAGTTTGTAAATAATAGAGTAATTTTGGTACAAGTTTGAAAGCTTGAGTTGTAATTTGCTTCTTTTAACTCTGGGACTAACTCACACCATCTTGCAAAGTAAAGGACTAATTTATACCAAGTCTAAGTTGAGGGACCAACTCGTCCGAGTTGAGAAAGTAGAGGGACTACACATGCATTTAGGCATTCAGAAAATGAGTAAATTCCGTTGGCAGTCCCTTAAAAATAATTATTTTCATATTTTGGTCATATTTTAAAAATTTGTCCTATTTAGGTCCTATCCTATGGTACTCTGTCCTATTTTGGTCCTTTTCGTCGAGTTGAGCCGTTAAGTTCAACAAATTTTACAGATTTACCTCTTTATCCTTCCAATTGTTAGGAAAAAATATGCTTTAGTCCTATAATTGTTAGTGTCCAAAATTTTAACACCTAAATTTCACTTCCACCCCTAAAATTTACCCTTTGCCCCCCTTCACTCCTCTGTCTCCGCCCCTCCGTTTAACCACCCACAAAAAACACACAATGGTTAAAGAGCATAGAAATGGGTCAGCAGAGATGGATAATGGTGATGCTCCTCCTCCTGGCGACGTTGTTCGCCTCCTCAGCACTGTCCGCAGATTTCTCGATCATCAATATCGGCAACCGAGAGGGCGTTCCACGACAGGCAGAGGCGGAGATGAGGGCGATGTTCGAGGCGTGGCTGGTGAAACATCAGAAGAACTAAAACGCGCTGGGAGAGAAGGAGAGGCAGTTCGAGATTTTCAAGGACAAGCTTCAGTTAATCGATGAGCACAACGCGGAGAAGGAGCAAAGCTATAAACGGACCGATCTCTGCAACAAAAAGACCTTCGAGTCAACGATTTCGCCAAAGTGACTGAAGGCTTGTTCCAAGGTGGTGTCGTCAGTGGCCTAGGCGAGGCCTCCAATGAAGCAACGGAATTCGACCTCGGCAGAACCCTTGGCAAAGAGGGATCAAATGAACAGTGTAACAGAGTTATCAAGAGAAAGGAGAAGAGAGTGAGACGAACGAGAGGAATTAAACTTAGGGTTAAAATTTTGGGGAAATATAAAGTCAGGGACTTAAATAAATGTTTCATAAGGGTAAAAGGTAAATTCACATGATTCTGTTAGAACTAACGGTCCAACTGGACGGAAATGACCAAAACAAGACACAATACCATAGGATAGGACTTTAACAGGACAAGTTTTTAAAACATGACTAAAACATGACAATAATTATTTTTACGGGACTGTTAGCGGAATTTACTCTTCATAAAATATGTATTTAGAAACTAGAAACATTCACCTATTGATGGCGGCGCTGTTTGGGCGAGCTTGCCGCCACGTGACTAAGCAATTGACGCGTGTTTACGTTACTTGATGCCATTGGTGAGTGTGCTACGCGTTTCTCGGAATTCGAGGATCGGGTCCGTTGATAGTGCGTTTAGTCGCCTATCTTGTCAAGTGAAGTGACCGAAAGCGAGAGTTTGACTTATGCCATCGGTGCTTGTTATATAGCAGGTATTAATGGTGGCAATATCGTAATAAGCCAATATACCGTTATTTGCACGTGTTCGTATTGTTCGGGTAATGATTCTCCAGAATATCCAATGTCTTGTCCGGGTAAATGTTTTATTAAGTCCGGGAATATTACTTAGGTCCTTTGTAATCACTTGAGTTTTTAGTGGGCCTTTATGGTGAGCTATTAATTTGGGCCTTTGGTAGGCCTGTTTGGATGATCGGGCCTAATGGCCATCAAGTGCCCCCTTTGCCATGCGACCACTATAAGGAGTCCGAATAACTATGAGTGTTTCCTCAGATGACTCAAGGTGCTGACGGTCTGAAAAATTTTACACAATTTTTTCATCCCAACTGTATTTCCCGAACAACTATGGTTCGGGATTTGCATCTTTTGAATTATCCCGAACAACTAAGGTTCAGGATTGCATCCTCGTTTGATTTTCCCGAACAACTAAGGTTCGAGATTTGCAGCATCTTTTGAATTATCCCGAACAACTAAGGTTCGGGATTGCATCCTCATTTGATTTTCCCGAACAACTAAGGTTCGAGATTTTGAAATAGGATTTGTATCCTCCTTTGAATTTTCCCGAACAACTAAGGTTCGAGATTTTGAAATAGGATTTGCATCCTCCTTTGAATTTTCCCGAACAACTAAGGTTCGAGATTTTGAAATAGGATTTGTATCCTCCTTTGAATTTTCCCGAACAACTAAGGTTCGAGATTTTGAAATAGGATTTGCATCCTCCTTTGAATTTTCCCGAACAATCGATGTTTGAGATTTTGAATGTAACGGTTACTTTTTGATCGACGGTTGATGTGGATCGTGTCGTGACGGTTCACCTTCCCGTATATCCTTACATAAGGAGTAGTTCCAACGTAGTTTTCCACATTCCATTCTTGCTCTCAATAGTTCATTCTTGCTTTCTTCGTTCTCTCTCTAGCTTCTCTCTCCTTTCACGACGAACAATTCATCGCTCAAAGAGGCGATCAGTTTTTTTCAACGGTGGAGAAGTGTTGAACGAGTAGCTCAGAGGAATACCTAGCACCTTTTCTCAGCCAAGAGTTAGTTGCTTCAGCAGCCTAGAGGAGCTTCGCCGTAGAGAAATTCTACCGGTGGTACCATTCTGTGTGTGACGCACTGCGAGAGTCTTGCCCGTAGAACTTGGGTTGTCAAATCGTCGCTCTTTTCTTCGTCATGTTTCCCGAGGTACTTACAAATGGCCTCTTCCTTTTCACTTCTTTCTTCAGACGCCCTTCGGGGAGTCTACTAGAAACTAGTGAGCCTGTTCCCGAAAGATGGTGGTCCGAGATTGACCATTTCCGTAGCAAAGCCACCCCGAACTAGTAAAGCGTTGGCAAAGCGATTTCTTCCGCCCCGAACAAGAGTCAGTTAGGTTCGACACCGGAGTGTCATGTGTATGAACCGGGCGTTGGAAACCTTGTTATTTTTAGGAGTCAACGAGTGCGGGCTTAGACTTCCCCGCACCCTTTCGCTCGTGAGCTGGCCGAATCACATGGGCTAGCCGTCAACCAGTTGAGCCCGAACACCTTCGTCACCTAAATGCGTTTCTCGTGTTGTGTGCAGTGTTCGGGTAGAACAAAAACTTCCACCTTTCTGCAATTTTACAAAATTGTCCCGAACCCAAGAAACTACTTCTACTACTTCGGGGCTAGGGGGAATCCCATAAAGAACTTTAAGTTCAATTTTATCTGGGGCTTGCCTTTGAGCAGAAAGGGGTGGCACAGGGAGTTTTTCTTTCTAAAGCCCGAAGCGTCGTGGAACCTTCAGACTGTCCAGAAGGTAGGGGAACTTGTGGACGTGAAAGACCCCTCCCGTTTGTTGGAGTTGGAGGGCGCTCGGGAGAACTACGAAGCTTTTTGTAGCAAGCTAGGGCGTCTGGTGGACTGGTTCGGGAGTGATCTTCCCGAACCATTTCCTGTTCCAATCAACTAGGTTCTTATCACCCAAGGGTTTTATCCCATTTGGGGATAATTCAGAGTGACCTTGAAGCACTAAGGATCCGGGAAAGTTCTCCCTCCCCACAAGACTTGGCTCTGGTCCGGCGTCTTCGGGGCGAGATCCCGCACAGTGTTTTTGTAGAAGGTTCATATCCTTTCCTTGCATTCTTCTTGCACTCTAATTTGTCACTAATTTTCTTTCTTTGCGAAATGGCCCCAAGATCGATCTTAAGTCGTTGTTCAAGGGCGCTCGAAGCCCAAGTCTACCAAGGAGTCTTCCAAGGCTGGCCCTTCCCAACCTCCACTGCTGAATCAAGAAGAGAAAGAGGGACGCTGGCAAAGTTCCGGAGGCGACTGAGTCCGGGCCTCACTATGTTCCTTCTCCGGTTAATCTTGAGGACACGAATACCACATTTGAGGACCTGTTTGATGCTTACGATCGGGCTGGTCCTTCCCCGGACAAAAGGAGGCGTCTTCGGGGAAAGTACAAGGCTACTCCGGTTGCGGAGGAGAGTGCTCCGGGAGTTTTGCCTTCAGACTTCAACTAAGGTAATCAACGGTTGAGTTTAAAGAATGAGTGTTTCTGGAACATCTTCGGGAATCTAACCCGGATGTTTCGAGATGACCCAATTCACGGTTACCCGGACGCATTTCTGCATGTGTCCAGCCGAGGGAGGCTCAAGAGAAGGCAAGGCAGAGCGGGATTGGGAACTTGCCCGATATGGAGCAGACTTGATCCCTCGGGAGCCGAAATGGCTCATTCATGAGGACCAGAACCTCATGGATGAAGAGGATGCCAAGGAAATGGCCCAGGAGATCTGGAAAGGCATCTCCACCGCCTGACCATGGACTGCTTGAGCACCAGTTCCCGGACTGCTCGTGGCTCGCCCGGTCACATGTTATTACCACTCAGGTAAGTAATTTTGGAAATGTTTCCCTTTTTTACCAAGTCATTATGACCCTGAGATTAATATCCATTTGTACTTGTTGCAGTGCTTGCTCGACCGGGTGAGCTTCCCAAGTAGTCCAGAAAATGGACGAGGCCCGAAGTAGTGCCGAACAACGGGCTACTAAGGCGGTAGCTGTTGTGGCGAAACTTATCCAAAGAGTTTCTCACTACGAGCAACTCCTGCGGGCGTCCCGGACATCTAGCTCTTTGGCCCTGGCTCTCCCGGATGATGTCCAAGGCGATCTCCCTGATCCTTCCACTGCGTCCCAACTTGCTGCAGTTGAGGCCTCTTTTCTGAGGACTGTAGCTGCTCAGAGGGATTCTGAGGAAGAGCTCCGGAGGGAAAATGAAGCTCTCCGGAGGGAGAAGAAGGATCTTGTGGTCGATCTTGAGAACCTCAAAAATCACACCGACCAAGACCTCAAAGATCTCCGGGAAAAGCTTCAGGCATCCGAACAGAGGACGGCTACTGTCCAGGAGGAGAAGGATGCTTGGGAAGAAGCTGTGAAGGATGCGATCCAGATGGCCTCTGATAAGTACAACGAGGTTTTCGCCTTGTCCGAGACAAATCCGACAGAAACCCTCACGTGGACCTCTCCGGGCTGGATCACATGGAAGAACGTGAGAAGGATCCTTCGTGGTACGGGAGGAGTTCTTGAAAGCTCGGAGCCACCCACGCACCAATTCTCTTCTCGTAGTACTTTGTCTTTTTGTTTTTGTCCTCTTGGATATTTACTCCGGGAATGTAAATGAACCCTTTTGGGTTGTTAATGAAACTTCCAAGTTTTTGTTCAAGTTTTGATTGTCGAACTTTTCCCGTATACACACACATATAACTGTCTTCGGGTCTATCTGGGTATATCACTAGGAGAGTAGGCGAAAAGATCTTTATTCGTTTGAAGGAGATTTACAAGTTTAGCCTTACTACATTCAGGCATATCTCTTGCTATCCTTGTAGTTCGATCTCCTCTAGTGGCAACCTCTTCGCTTGCCGCTGCCTCTTCGTCCTCCTCTTTCGAGGACTTCGGTCCCGGACCCTTCTGGGCCAATGTCATGACATCCTTGTCTTCCTTCTGGCTTACGTAGACAAAAGCGCCGCCTTCATCGGTCTCAAAGGTGATAGTGAGGTACTTGACATCACTCCTCATGTGGATTGCACTCTGAGTTTCTCTCCCGATGATAGCGTTATAAGCCGAAGGAACGTCCACCACCAGCCATTTCACCATGATGGTGGTATACCGGAATTGCCCTTCGGGCCCAATTTCGATGAACATGGCAGGGAGCTCGATACATCCGAGTGCTGGCAACTCCTCCGTACCGACTCCATATGTCGCGGTCCCGACCGGGATCAGCCTACCCGCTTTCAAGTTCAAACCTCGGACGCCTCGGCGAACAAAGCACATCGGCGTTCGAGCCATCGTCGCAGAGCACTCTTCTCATATCTATAGTCCCTATTCTGAGGGTGATGATGAGCGGGTCATAATGCGGGAAACGTACCTCTGTCCCATTCGCCCATTTAATCCTGGAGGCTGGATCCCCGTAGTTCATTGATGCTACCTCCATTGCCTTCCTCTTTCTTGCATTCGACCCGAGGGTAGCGGTTATGGTTTGTAGTGTTCCGCCGCCCGAGGGGGAGATTTCTCCATTTGTTCTTCTCTTGCCCCGATGTGTCCCCTCGACCTTTGCCTTCCTCGTGAGAGCCCTTCTTCTCGAGGGCATCTTCGTATTCTCTCAAAGAACCTTTCTTGATAAGAGATTCAATGTACCTTTTCAACTAGTAGCATTGTTTGGTATCGTGGCCGACGTCCGGTGGAATTGGCAAGATTGGAGGTATTGCGTTTTGATTCCTCCGGCATAGCCCTTGGCCAACTGATCGTCCGGGTTCCTTGCCTCTGTAAGGCTGCAAGGATGTTTGTTCGGGTGGAGTTGAGAGGGGTGAAGTTCGGATTCCTTTCAAAGGGTTTCTTCTGTCCTCCCCAGCCTCCTTGTTCCCTAACAGGTGTCGGTTTGGAGTTGTCCCTTCTCTGCTCCCGGTTGTCCCGGTTATCAAGCTTTCCTTCTCTTTGGGACAACATTTCATGGGCGATCATATGCTCCTCGCTTATTGTGTACATCTCTTCTACATCGTGATGTTCTTTCGGGACAGCTCGTAGGCCAACCTCGAATTTGGGAGCAGTGGCCTTTGTGAAGGCCATTATCCGGATATTATCCGTCCGATCTCGATGCGTGTACGGCTTCCCTATTGAATCGTTCAACGAATTCCCGAATGCCTTCCTTCGGCCTATGTTTGACATCGAACATCCGGATGGCCCTCTTCGTTGATCTCTTGCACCCTATACAGTGAGTGGAGAATTTGATGGTCGATCCCGAAGGTGTTTACACATTCCGGGAGGAGGGAGTTGTACCAAGCGAGATGCCGGACCTCCTAGTGGCCACCTCGAAACACTTACACAAGGCGCCGTTGGCACCCTTTAGTTCCATCGCCCGCTTATAATTTCGAATGAAGGCGTCGGATCTCCCACACCGTTGTAGATTTCCAATGGGTGTGGTAAGTTAAATGAGCGGGGCATCGGGCTTTCCCGGATTCGGACAGAGAATGGACCGTTCTCTGTTGATGACTCGTACTTGGCGTCGGGCTTGGTTGTACTTCTTTCGACTTGTTTCAGGCGATGCAACATTTGCCTGATAACATCATCACGCGGATCCCCGATGGCCAATCTTTCGGGCCTCGGGGACCTCTCTCTTTGGCTGTATTGAGGAGACCGGGACCTCTGCCGGCCTCGCCGGTCTGTAGTGTGAGTTTGTCGTAGATCGTTCTGAGTCCTCCGGGACCTCCCAGACTTGTGTCTGTTGCTGCATTCTTCCCGAAGTACTGCTCGCACCGTTTGGACTAAGTCCGGGTTTAAATGACTGTAGTCCCGGCGTGAGCTGGAAGTTGGTAGTAAGGAAGTTGCCCGTAGGATGTCTCTTCGTAAGAGCTTCGATAATCTGGGATCCAGCTTCGGCTATCAGTAGAGCCACCTCCTTCCGGTATTGATGGGTGGGACCGTGAATGGTCTTTTGGTCCTCTTGAAAGGACTGGTCTCTTCGAGCCTCTACGCTTTCCCACAGACGGCGCCATTTGATGGCGGCGCTCTTTGGCGATTCTTGCCGCCACGTGTTTACGCAATCGACGCGTGTTTACGTTACATTGATGCCATTGGTGCGTGTGTTACGCGTTTCTCGGAATTCGAGGATTGGGGTGCTGATAGTGCGTTTAGTCTTGCCTTGTCAAGTGAAGTGACCGAAAGCGAGAGTTTGACTTATGCCATCGGTGCTTGTTATATAGCGGTATTAATGGTGGCAATATCGTAATAAGTCAATATACCGTTATTTGCACGTGTTCTCGTATTGTTCGGGTAATGATTCTCGGGAATATCCAATGTCTTGTCCGGGTAAATGTTTTATTAAGTTCGGGAATATTACTTAGGTCCTTTGTAATCACTTGAGTTTTTAGTGGGGCATTTATGGTGCTATTAATTTCGCCTTTTGAGCTTGTTTGGATGACGCTTAACTACCATCACCTATAATATTCATTTAAATTATTTGACTTTATATATTAGAGTGTTTGAAGAAATAAGATCTGAAATGTTAAAAATAAAAATAAATCATTTTTAGGGACAGATGTATTATTTCAATTTTAATTATAGTATTGTTCAGATCATATTTTTCGTTTTTGTCTCTTAAAGCCCTGTTTTAAATTTTGTCGTCCATATGTGGTTCTTGTGTTAACTTTTTCTGTTAAATCTAATGGATTTTTTGTTGTAAAACATTATTATAGTAATTGAAATTTTTCAATCTGTCTCTTTGCTGCCGAAACTTTAAAATCTAACATTTTGATCATCCACTTATTCCAGCTGACCTCCGGTGATCTTGATCAACCTCTGACCAGCCACCCCCGAACCTGCGTGCGAGCTGTGAATTCCAGCCGCTAGGTGGGGGTGGTTCGATATGACCGGAGGTGGGTCGGGTGGGTGATCAAAATGTTAGGTTTAAAAATTTAGAGTGCAAAGAGACTGACAAAAATCTGTTCGATTTACTGAAAAAATTGACGTGAGAACCACAAATGAACAATAAGTTTTAAACAGAACTTCAAAGGATAAATTCAGTCACACAATGAAAAAAGTACGAAACCCGTTGAGGTTTTCTAAAATATACAAGTTCTACCACAGTTTTAAAAAACCTACAAATACTCCCCTCATATTAAGCAAACCGACTTACTTCCTTGACCATTGGGTCGATGCGGAGTTAGATTTTTTAGTTAACCAATTTCATTTGCATTTGAATTACTTGCACATGTTCTCGTATGCTGATTATGGAACTATGTTGTTGATGCTCGCATGTTGAGCTTCAGCCTGCATGCGTCTTATTGTTTACAGGAGTATTATATAATTTGGAAGAAGAAAAGCATAACAATCCTTGAAAACATTATTGTCTAAAATAGATCCAAGTACATCGATCTTCAACATCTAATTAATTGTGTCATGATGATTTGTTATGAATGATGTTGAGTTCTATGCCAAATTGTCTAATAATTAATTTTAAACATTAACTACTTGTTATTGAAAACCAGATACTTACCTAACTGTGGGAGGACTCTCGGACAAGTGACTGTGACGTGGTCCAACAATGCTTTTGTTGTGCTACATTTTGTTAATCTTTTCCGGTCTGTAACGGCATCCAATTGCTATTCAGTACTTCTAGGGGCCAAGGTATATAAAGCCTACATTTTTCCTGCTGGTCACCAAATATTAACCAGCTTGGAGAAAGAACGATTATGATCATAATCATCCCTTTCCAAAGAATTCTCCAAGTCGGGGGAAATAAACATGTCAGTACTATTAGTAATGCACACTTTACAGTAATTTCAATCAACTCAAACACCTGAATTCTAAACCTAGTTTAAATGCTTCTTCCTTGAATTCCAATCCTAATTCCTCCAAGTCATGATACACCTTCACATTTGTGCAACTTAAATATGAACAGGGAGGATTTGTGTAAGGTGACAACAGAACAGGATAAGTGGGCAAAATAAACTATGGGAGATGGAAGGGAGGAGGGAAGAGTGAGAACTCAGGCATCATGCTTAAACTTCATGCTTGTCTACAATCTGGTATACAAAATAACATTACACCATGCTCCATATATGGGAGGAACCATTTCTACTGCTGCTCCAACTTCTCCTGTTGAAAATCATAGCATAACAAGGCTCAGAAATGTGATTGATTTTCTTACAAAATCTGATATCAACGAGATGGACAGCCCAGTGCTCGATTAAGCATATATACGTAAAATTATATTGGCAGATAAATCTAACTAGACCCACAAAGAAAGAAAGAAAGAAAGAAAGAAACCTGAAGCATCCGCATTAACTCTGGGTGCTGGTCCATGAGGGAATAAAGTATATCTTTATCACTTAGTAAAGTCTGTTATAGCAAATTGTCAATCATTCTAGACACCACCAACATCAAATAGTATATATGTATGGACTTTCCTGTGGTATAACTGATCTCTATACCTGGATAGCTTCTTCAGACTGAAAGTACTCATTGAATGTTGAAGAAAACTCATGTTTGCAAGATTGATAAAAAGTTTGAACAGATGAAACCGCCTTCTTTGTACCTGGACGAAGATCAACATTCAGTAAAATCAAACATAGATGATAGACAATTAAAATGCATCATATACTAATCAAGTTCTATCCCAAAGTATCAACATTAAGTATTAGACAGGTCAAACATATGATGTACTATCAAAATACATGAAGAAACTCATGAAAACCCAAAACCAAACACCACGCAAATTAGAGAAGGCCATTGGAGTAAGAAAGCAAGTAAAATCAGAGATGGAATAACATACCATTGTACCAGTCATTGTAATCACTGTAAAAGCCATTAAGCTGTCTGCGAAGCTCCTTATCAAACACATCACGAGCCTCACAAGGAGAAAGACCAGATTTGTTTTTCTCTTTTTCTGCCTTCTTCAGAGCCCGATCCACAATTTGCTCGGCCTTGTAACGTAGGACTCCGGTCCCTTTAGGATTAAGTGGCATCATCCGAAAATCGTCAAGGATGTCATCGACTTCCACTTGTAGGGAAATCGGCCATAATGGTGGCCGTTCAGACTGCATATAAGAACATTTGAGAAAGTCCTTATCTGAATCATCCACAATTGGAGAAGCAGGGGTTGGTTCCTCTTTTAGTTTTTTCAGTTGCTTGGTTTGGCCATCACCCACGGCTTCAGGCTCCATCATTGGAGGAGATGCTCGTTTTCGTTTCTCAGTTAAAGACATCCATGGATCGGTTGGCTGGAAATCGTCAAGGATTTCATCGACTTCCTCTTGCAAGAAAATAGGCCGTAATGGTAGCATTTCAGACTGCATATGAGAGCATGTCATAAAGTCCTTATCTGAATCATCCACAATTGGAGAAGCAGGGATTGGTTCCTCTTTTAATTCTTTCAGTTGATCGGTTTGGCCGTCACCCACGGCTTCAGGCTCCGTCGTTGGAGGAGATTCTTGTTTTCGATTCTCGTTTAAAGACATCGATTGATCAGTTGGCTGAAAACTAGAATTTTCATGAATTGAGCACAAATTAGGGTAAAAAACAAAAGCGGAATTGAGAATAGAAAAACTTGATGTAAGGTGTAGGGCTCCGGTGAAAAAGAAAAACTAGAGAGACAGAGCCACGAGGATGAATACTTACCGGCTTGAAGTCTGCGACAGCGAGCTTGACGACGACTCGCGAGAGAGAACAAGCGGGCGCGTCCGTCTGGGCCTTAATGAATTCCCAATCCAAATGCCATTAATTGAGAATTTTCCCTTCTCATCTTACTACTAACTTTTTTTATGGGGTAAAAATGTCATCGATATTTTAGTTTAGGGATAAATTTACCTTTTTCTCACTTAGCCAGTGCGGGAACATCACCAATCAAAACAGATTCATGAGGGAAAATGCGACCTTACCATCCTCAATTCAAATTGACATGCTCGCCCATCGAACCCGAGTCATCGATATGTTCCCCGATGTCTCGCGCATCATTCATGACTGTCTCCTCCTTCAACAGCCGCTTTCAGCTCAGTAGTGGCAAATTTACCCCTAAAGTAAAATGTCAATGACATTTTTATCCCAAAAAAAAAGTTAGTGGTAAAATGAGAAATTTTTAAAAGATTAGTGGCAAAATTAACCTTTCTCCCAAAAAGAAAAAAACAGTAACATGCAGTCTGGTCGAATAGGGAGATTTCCTGCCCATCCAACGCCATAAGTCTATGGTCTCAGAGTATGTTGGGTACGGCGCCATCTTGACTTACTCTATTTTGTTAATTTTGGACTATCTTTCATTATTTTTATGTGTTTTCTTCCTCAAGTCTTTGTTTGTTATGTTGTTTGTTGGCTTGCTCTTGGCCTTGGTTGGTTGTGGTTTGCTCTTCGTTGTGTGACCCATTCGATAGCATTTTCATGGCGAAACGATATTTAGCTCAATGAGAGCTGTTTAGGTGTGTCTTGGATGAGATCGAAGATTTGTGTGTGTTTTCACCCCCTATTTGGACGTTCTTGGAGGCTGTTCATTCTACCTCGGTTGTCTCTATTTGTTGATGCCTTGCGTTCTTGGGCAAATTCATATTGTCCTCTATTATTTCAGTGTTGTCCATTCTTTTTTATGTAGTTATTTTTTGCTACTTTGGTTGGCCAGTTTGTAGCTCCTTAGTCTGCTTTAGTTTTTGTGTTCTTTTAAGCTTTTGCATTCACTTGTATTATCTGATTTTCTGATAATTATATTACCATCTCCCGCTAAAAAAAAGAAAAAGGAATAAGGGTAACCAAAAATGAATAATTTCAAGGCCCAAATGTATTTGCTCTTGTTCAATAGTTTGTAATAGAATGTTAAATAATCCATTTGTCCATACATTTTTGAAACATTTGACTTTCAATTTTATATTATTTCTTAATAAAAATATTTCTATAAAAATATGTTCATAAAATAGATATATTAAATTATCATTTCTGAACAAAAGAATTTGAAATCTAAATGTTTAATAATTTAGGGATAAATGAAGTGACTTATAAACATCAAGTAAATTATTTTGTCAATATATTTTACCAGATTATTTTAAGTTAAAAATTAAGTTCACATGTGGTTAAAAATCAAATGTGAAAATTAAATAACCCCCTTTCGGTTTATCAAAATATACAATTTCTACCGTTGCTTTAAAAAACCTACATTTTGTTAAATCTTTTCCGGTCTGTAGGCTTGTTACAGAGACGTCCAAAACATACACAGGAAGTCCTCTTCAGATTTTACGTGTTCTTTATAGGAAAAACATTTCTAAAAACTAAATTAAAATCATAAATCTGACAATTCTCTTGCTACAAGGTTTGTGTTCTACCAGTATTCTAGAGTAATGGTGCCATTTGCTTCTTCTAGGGGCCAAGGTACATTAAGCCTATCTTTTTCTTGCTGCCCACCAAATACTTATAATACAGTACTATTAACTATCAAGTAGAAAAAACGATAATGATCACCATCCTCCTTCAAAAAATTGTCAATTCATGAGAAATAAGCAAGTCAGTACTACTAACACTTTATAGTAAATTTCAATCAACTCAAAAACTTGATTTCCAATCCTAATTTGCATGCTTCTTCTCCAATCCTAATTCTTCAACTGCTGCTTCAACTTCTTCTGCAATCCTAACACTTATAAAGGAGAGAACCATTTCTACTGCTGCTTCAACTTCTTCTCCTGTTGACAATCATACCATAACAAGGCTCAGAAATGTGATTGATTGTGTTACAAAATCTGATATCAACAAGATGGACAGCCCAGAGCTCGGTCAAGCATCTATACGTACAGGATGACAGATGATCTAACTTGGGTACCAAAGAAACAAACAAACCTGAAGCATCTGCAATATTTTTGGGTGCTGCTCCACCAGGAGGGTAAGTGTATGGTTCTCACCCAATAGAGCCTGTTATATATAATTGCCAATTGTGAATCATCCTAGACACCACCAACATCAAATAGTATATGTATGGACTTGCTTGTGGAATAAATGATCTCCATACCTCGACAGCTTCAGGAGACTGAAAGTACTCACTGAGTGTTGAACAAAACTCTTTTACCTGATTTTGATAATAAGTTCGAACAGATGAAAGCATCTCCCGTTTCTCTGGGAAAATTGAGATCAACATTCATTCAGTAAAATCAAACATACATGAGAGTAATGCATCATACTAGTATATTAATCAGGTCAGATCAACATTAAGTATTAGACAGGTCAAACATATAGTATCAAATACATAAGGATGGATAGTTAAGAAAACCAAAGACCAAGTAAATTAGAGAAGGGCATTGGATTAAGAAAGTAGCAAGTAAAATGGAGATGGAATAACATACATACATACCACAGTCCCATTCTCGCTGGAGAGTCCGAAACTTATCAAGCAGTGTCCAAACCTCCCCATTGTACACAGCACGGGTCTTTTCGGGAGAAAGATGAGATTCCATTTTCTCTTTTTCTGCCTTCTCCAAAGCTTCTTTCACAATTTCCCGGGCAGCGGAATTTATGTTTCCGAACTTATAGGAATCGAAATGATAGAATTGAAGACGGCCAACGACTTCATCGACTGGAGATTCGGAGGATGGTAGCGGCCATAATGGTTGAGCGCGGAGTTTAGATCGAATCTGACGAATTTTTCTAAGCACCTCATTATCATCATCATCAGAATCATCAGAATCATCCTCAGTTGGAGAAGCAGGGGGGTTTGGTTCCTCTTTTTGTTTTTTCCGTTGCTCGGATTGGCCGTCACCAACACCAACGTCTTCAGGCTCCATCGATTCTGGACTTCGTTTGCCGGTTAAAGACATCGATCGATCGATCGGTTTGGCTGAAAACTAGGTATAATTAATTTTTCATGAATTAAGCAAGCACAAATTAGGTTAAAAACACAAAAGCGGAATTGAGAATAGAAAAACTGGATTGATTAAGGTGTAGGTAGGGCTCCGGTGAAAAGAAAAACTAGAGAGAGCGAGAGAGAGAGAGAGAGAGAGAGAAGAAAACAAGTGAAGCAAGAATATAAGGATATCTTAAACAAGTTAATCCTTATACTTTCACTTTGGTAAAACAAGTCATATTGTTTTCATTACTTTCATTACTAGTAGTATATCAGAAAAATTATCAACCGTTGATGGCATCAAAAATATATAAAGTCTATAAAACCTCATGATTTTCATAGGGTGGGTACATGTAACACTACAACTTGCTTGTCACATATGCTCTACAAATGGTAAAATAATACTTGATCATTACATTATTTTATGAAAGCAATTAGGTTACTAATTTTCTAAAATTTCCAATTCGGTCATTCTTTCTCAAGAAACCCAATTTTAACTCTAATCTACTATTATATACTAATACAGAACCACTACCATAAATAGCAAGAAAAAAAGTGAATGAAGAGATTTGGTGAAGCCATCTCATCTCCACATTAGCGCCACATCAGATTTGATTTTTTTCCCACAATCAATGCAATCATTTATATAATGTAATCAATTACAATCAATCACCTTTCTTTTTTGGTTCTTAATTAATGTATTTAATATTTCCAATTTTACGTTAAAATATCTCTACAAAGTAGAGTAGATTGATCAGTTATCATAAATTACAATTATTTAATCCTATTTACACAATTTCCGATTTCATTTTGCTATCCGTTTCTTTTTTCGTTATATTTCCTCTCTTTCATCATGTCTTTTTCTCTATTTACTCTCTTTATTGTGTCTATCTCTCGCTTCTCTTTCTTCCATTTCAGACATCTTCATCCTCTGATTTTCCTTTGGAAACCCAGTTAATCACAATTAATTCATCTTTTCTTCTCTCCCATTCCTTTTTTATCACTTACTTTCACTTCATTGATCCTTCACCTCTACTCTCCATATGTGGAGATCTTACCATTGACCATCACTAACTTCTCAAGATCTAGAGTGTCATTTCAGCGCGGATGAGCGAGTATCGACATAGGGAGGCGACGAATCGGCGGATGAGGTGGAGTAATATCCTCTTCTATGATTAAGTATATTTTATTATTATTATTATTATTATTATTATTATTAACTATGACGTCGTCATGTTGTATCGTCGGAGTGACTGGAATGTCTCGTCAAGATCTTATAAGTGATCGTCGAAAGTCATACTTTTCACTATGACGTTGTCAACGTAGGCTTCGAGGTTACGGCCCATTTGATGACCAAAGACTTTGTTCATTAAACGTTGGTATTTGGCTCCAGCATTTTTAAGTCCGAATGGCATTCGAACGTAATAGTATACGTCATCGCCTGTTGTGAATGTCGTTTTGAGGGCGTCATTTGGATCCATGTAGATTTGATGGTAGCCACTTTTAGAGTCCATGAAAGACAAATATTTGTATTTGCAAGTGACGTCAACGAGCTGGTCGATGATTGGTAGTGGATACGGGTGCTTAGGACAATGCCTGTTGAGGCCTGTGAAGTTGACGCACATACGGAGTTCCCCGTTAGTTTTGTCAGCTAATACTATGTTAACGAGCCACTCGGAGTACTAAATTTCTTTTATTATTCCAGCATTGAGGAGCTTGGAAACCTCCTCTTTTACAAACTGTTTTTTGGAGGGGGGTCATACCCCTTTTCTTTTGTTTAACCGGCTTTGAATCCGGAAATACATTCAGCTTGTGGGTGATGACGCTGGGGTCGACTCCTGACAGATCCTTCATCTCTCATGCGAAGACATCCAAGTTGGCCTCGAGGAGGTGAATGGGGCTCATCTTCTCCTTTTGTTTAAGATCCTTCCCGATCTTGAATTTTTTGCCCGGGACGACCTCAACTTCGTCGGTGACGTCGCTGAGACGTGGTTGGTCATCTGGATCCATCGGGTCGTCCCTAGCCTACGAAATCTGCGGGTCAGTGGCAAAACTTAGGGTGGCCACATAATTCGTCCTGGAGGTCCACTGGTCAATGTAAATATGCGCGTCCCCTCGAGGTGTTGCGAAAGTGATGGTGAGGAAACAGATGTTGCACCGCATATGGAAATCGACCTGGCTTGGCCAGCCAATGATGGAGTTGTAGGTTGAGGGGACCTTGAGGACCAAGAATTTCGTCATGACGGAGTGGCAGTCGAGTGTGTTGAACTGCGTATCCCCGATCAACATGAGAGGTAAGTTTACAACCCCTATTGTAGGGACAATGTCCCGGCCAATTCCAAATGTAGGACCAGAGCTTTTCCGTATCGCGGACATGTGTATCCCGAGTTTATCGAGCATGTCCTTGAAGATGACACTGGTATTTGCGCCGGTGTCAATGTATACCCTATTGGTGTCGTAACCCGCTATCCGTGCTGTGATTAGCAGTGGGTCGGAATGCGGGAAAACGACTTTGGTCCCATTAGGGCGATGAATGACGTTTTCCTTCAGGTGATCGAGCTGCAAGATTTCCCTTGCGTAGCACTTTCTACAAGAGGCGCCCTCTGACTTTGTGAGTACGTGGATTGTGCCCACTAGTGGGGGTGGTGGCAGATGTTGCCTTCGAGGACTGTTATGGCGTCGACGAGACTTGTCGCGGTCATCATTGTCGTCGTCTCTCTTGCGACCTTTTGGGAAGTCTTTACATGGCGAGGTGGAATGGGCGAGGAATTCCTTAAGTTTCCCCTAGTCGATCATCTCAGAAATGAGATGCTTGAGTTGCCAGCAAGCCTCGGTGTCATGTCCTCGATCCTTGTGATAGAGGCAGAACTTGTCAAAGCCCTTGGTGTTCTTGTGCTGGATGGGTTGAGGCCACTTGGGAACTTTATTTTGCTTCTCAAGGAGCAACATGATGTTTGTGCGAGTGTCACGAAGAGGGTGGTGAGGATCCGAGGACCTCAGAGTTCCAGCCGAGGATTGGTACCTCGATGAACCTGGCCCCTTGTCGAGTTTCTTGGCCCGATCGTTAGAAGACGGTCGTTGGTAGGGCTTGTTGATTTCCTCAGAGTTCATGAACCGAGTTGCTCGATCTATGAACTCACTCATCGTTGTGACGAGATTTTCGTTGATGTTGTACGTGAGCCTTGACTCGCGTTGGAGGCCTTGAGTGACAGCCAGGAGTTGCATGTCCGGAGAGAGCGCCTGGACTTGAACGGCTTTCGCCTGAAACCGTCAGATGTAGTCTCGAAGGGGTTCCTCCTTTTGCTGTTTCACCCTCAGTAGGTGTTGAACAGTCTTTAGGGGTGGTCGAGCGCCCATGAAGTGGCAGAGAAACGATGAGGCCAGGTCTTTGAAGCATTTGAAATGTTGCCCTCGTAGCGTTCCGAACCATGTCGATGCAGCCCCCTTAAGGGTTGAGTTGAAAGCCTTGCAAAGGATTGGGTCCGTGGCGCGAGCCATCTCCATTTGGGAGATATAACGCCGTAGATGATCGACGGGGTCAGAGGTGGCGTCGTAGCTTTCGATGACTGTCATGCGAAAGCCGGTGGGTGCCTAGACGACGATGATATCTTCAGTGAAGGGCTGTGTCAGGAGGACCTCGATATCATCAAGGACCTGATTGGGTGTCTTGACTTGCTCCTCAACCATGTTGATTCGTCGGAGCAGGTCGTCGACACAGAGATTCCCGGTGGGGTGATGCCAGGTCTCTCCCCATGCTGGGGTAGAGTGCTGGTAGGATTTCCCCCCATGCTGGATTGCAGACTTCCAGGATTTTGGGGATTGACATTTCCTCCAAACAGTGTTGGTTTGACGCCACTTGAGTGGGCCTTTGACTTGGAGTATTAATTGGGTTTGGCCCATGCCTGTCAGTCAAACTCATATCAGGGTAGTATTTTCCCGCCAGTATGATAATATGATGGTATGGGACCATGGTTTATAAAATCGAACCGGACACAGAACTGTTTAAGCTACCGGTTCACAGTCTGACCGGTTTGACTGATTGAGCCACCGGTTCAACCGGTATTAGTTAAATACGCGGGATATCTAACATTTATCATTCATCCTAACATAAATAAGTAATTTATAATAAACTCAAGAATATATATCCATCAAAACTCAAAATAGTTAGCACATATATGCTTTAAATTTACAATGAGCATTAAAAATGTAAAATAAAAATTTTTAATTTTTTTTAAAACATTTTTTTCTTGAAAACCGGCGGTTTACGGTTCAACCGGTTCGCCGGTTTTGTCCGGTTCCGCCGGTTTCCACCGGTTTCTAAGCAAAGGCTTCAAAACCGAAAACCGGACCGGACATGCCACCGGTTCGCGGTCCAACCGGTTCGACCGGCCGGTCTGGTCCGGTTTTCTCAACCATGTACGGGACACACCAGCTTGTTGTTGGTGTGTTGGTCGTATTCGAGGACACTCCTCGTATTTACGAGAGGTGCTCCTCGTAGCGATGACGCCAACGTGACGTCAGCGTCTATAAAGACATTACTTGGACCCATATATATCAGAAGGGCACGATGAAAGGGCTTTTTAAATAATTCTGAATATTCATTTTCCAAACATCCGCAAACACTGCAATCCCTCAAACGACACATGCCATCATCGAGCCGAGAAGGGCAATCGCACCACAGCTTAACCTACCAGAAAATGCAATTCAATAAGATCCCTAGACAATCAGATACTGGATCCATGAGGAAATTTTTTCAGTTGAATCAATTAGAAAGCATGAGAAGTATAAAATCACATGCTTAACTTGTTCCGTTCTTCGCCGGTCGGAGGCGGCAACTGGTTTTCATTCTCACCTCAAAGATTGAAGCAGACATTTAAAAATTCACTACGCCTATTATTTTGCTATGAGAACAATTAATTAGGGAGTGAACATGTATATTTCCATTTCTTGGACGATGAACTGATCATAAGGGGTTACATTGTACTTTTGTGCACACAGACACCACTTTCTTGTTGCATTGGAGCAATAAGGGTCAGTTCAGCAGCCACATGAATTTTTTAAATTTTAAATTGCCAAAAGAATATTATCCAATTAGCAACTAGTGTAGACAAGAGATGCAGTGTAGGTTAAAAATAGGGGTAAAATTGTAAAATAAATAGTTTGATAATTTTTTGTCTGCCACTTATGTTTTTGGGAAATGTAATTTATGGAAAAAAAATTACAATGCTTGACAACTGAACTGAGCCTAAGGCAAAGGAAAGGAAAGAACAAAAAAATCCAAGAAGATATCAGATGACATAGAACAAGGTCTAATCACCAACCATAATTCCCAATCACCTTTGTCGATGATGCTCCTCAAGGATTGGTCAAGGGTTAGCCCTAAGTTGTAGCTAAACTTTAATTTCAGGTCTCAATGTTTTTTATTCAGTTTAACCTCACTTCACATTTCTCACGCCTTTAAAACTTTAATTTTATACAAATAAGAAATTCACATGGGTCGAGCTACGGAGTTAGAGGACTAACGTGCTAAAATGACATAGTTTGGAAACTGAGTTTCATTGAGTTATAGTTCAAGGACTAAAATGCGCATCACTAAAGTTCATGAGACTAAAATACGGGAGTCACACTCTAGACCGTTGATGTGTTTAAAAGTGTTTCAAATCATTTCTATCATACATTTGAGCGAATTTGATCATATTTGCGCGTGTTATTTAATAAATTGGTTTATTTGTAGGTTTACATTCAGATGGTAGAAATGAAACTTGAGGAGAGCAAAATGGGAAATATCGCACATTGAGGAGTGGAAGAAGGATCTAGGGAAATTATCAAAAACCCCATGAGGTTTAACATAATCTCCCCCCTCCCCCGCATTTTCAGAATTATCGAAAATCCCCCTGAAGTTTGTGAAAATATACAAAAACCCAATTGGACATTAACTTCCGTTAGAACAACCGTTAACTTTTAGGTGTAATTACAAAATTGGACCCTAAAACTTTTAACCTTAACAATTTTACCCTTAATTATTTTATACTCCTACATTTAAACCCCCACCTCCATCGGCTCGAGTTGCTCCAATCTGCTTTCAACTCCGCCATACAGTCGCTGGGCTATGAGTCTCATCTCCACACCGTTGTTTCGACCTCTCTTTGCTCTGATTATTAGTAGTATTTCTGATGATATCGACCAGAGGAATCAGATTCTCAAAAGAAAGAAGCTCAATCATGGCCTGTATAATTGAATTTGAATTTGAATGTGTAGGTACCTTTTGAAATCGCACTTGGTGTGTGTTCTTAACCTTTTGTCTAATCTTTCCTTGGCCTCTCTGGCAGCACCGCCCAATCTGTGATCTTGATCGGCCTGATTCATCACGCTTCTCCACTGTTCTCGAATCAAAAGCAGATCCAGTTAAATTCCGATGAAAATGACTAGTGATTTCAAAACAAAAAAGGGAATTAAAAAAAAATACCGAGGAAGAATGGTGAACGTGGATGGGTTCGTAGTTGCTGGTGTACAAGTAGAAGGCGCTCCTTCGGGATCCGCCGTGAGAGCCGCCGGAGCCGGGTGTCACTATGTGGTTGAGGGGAGCTCGGTAGCTGGCCTGGTAGGTGGCGGCCAGCTACCGAGCTCCCCAAAAAGCCTCTGACAGGCTGGGGCGGGCTGCCCGCTACCGATGACGAAACTCGGTAGCGGGCCTGGTAGCGGGTTTGCCCACTACCGTAGTGGTAGCACCATGTCAGCTACATTTCCCGCTACCATGTTGACAAAAGCTGCCAGCCTGGTGACTGTGGCAGTGGTAGCGGACTTGGTAGCGGGTCACCCCTCATACTTGATGTTATTACTTCATCCCCTTCCTTCTTCCTCTCATTTGCATATCTGAGTTCGCAGGAGCGAGCAAACGAAAATTCTTGCTCCCATTTTGTTTTTCCTCCAATGTTATTCATTTCCCTCCATTTCTGAAATACTCACATATTTTACATGTTGAAACAAGTTATTGGTGCTTAGTTTTAGAGATTTGGTCACGCATTCTTTGGTTTGGTTTTGGCACATGATCTCCCGTGGTTCTCCAAATATTTGAAGCACCAAAGGATCTCTGAGCACGTGAAACAACAAAGGAAAAAATACCGAGTTTGGTATCTATTTATTGATTTTCATTTTGAAACTGTGTAGTTATTTAATTATTTGGTCAAAAAAGTAGAATTTGATGTTCTAGATTTGAGCCGTAGTTACTGTCTATGAATATTACGTAGAATATTATATCAATAACATCATTTTCAAGTTTGGAAATAATGTTATGAAATATAATATTTTATTGAATATTCATGGATTGTCCCAATTGGACAGTTTGTAAAAGTACAATCGGTATATTGAACTTTTGTGGTAGTTGTATATGCATAACCGGTACACCGACATTAATTTCGGCTCTTTTTCAGTCTCGTTCCTTATTGTACCAAATGGGGTTTTTGAAACCCGGAAAAAATGGTATGATGAGGAACTGAGGCGAGATGCTGCCGAAATTTATGTGGGGTGTATAAGTTATGGATATACGACCCTAAAAGTTCGATATACTAATGCCTTATCTCCTAATACTAATGCAATGAGAATTTGTTAGGTTAGTTGATTGATTAAGATTGACATGCTATCTAGAAATAGAAGTATGTTAGCCTTTTGTAATCCATTTCTGAATCATGGTTAGAACTCATAATCACTCCTCAATATACATGGAATCCCTAGGAGATCTCTATATTTGAAATTCCACAAGAAGTTGTCATTGCTTGCATTCCATTCTTGCCTTGCACTTAACTTAGTTCACTCCTCCCATCCACCAACATATTATTCAATAGTGTCCCTTGCAGTACATATTAGTTTAGTTACATACTTAGCATATTAGTCTAGAAACGCTCAATTCTCTTGGGTTCGATCCCTTACTCAAAGCCCTTTATTATAATAGACAAAACAAGAGTGAGTAAGGTGTTTATAAATGTATTTGAATCATTACATTCATGTTTTGCATTGAGCAAAAAACCCTTGATCAACCATCGATTTGCAACCTTCGACATTCGATTTATGACCTGTATGCGGATGGTGGGCTGAGCGTGAAGTGGAGAAGTTAACGTACATACCAACTTTGTCTATTTTTGTTAAGTATGAGTACTAGCTTACCGATGATTTTGTTCTCCCTGCATTCAACGATAGTATATAAACATTTGTGATTATTTTTCTACATTCCGTCAATTTTTTTCTACCCTATGTAACGTCGGCTATATAAACTAGTTCTAATAGAGTTTGAAAATCATCTTTTATGTTTTCCAATACCAAAACTCGAAAATACCAATCTTATCAATTATCTCATATTCTCATTCTTCCTCGACTTTTTATTCATTGTGATTTTAAAGTAATAAAATTTCACTAGTCTTAATTTACAATTTGGTTCTCAATCTTTTGAAAGTTTACATTTTGTTCATTGAACTTTTGAAAATTATGTTTGGTCCTCAAAAACAATTTACGAAATCTCAAAGTGAAAAACAAAAACATGTTTAATCCTTAAATTTTGTTTAAAAATAATTAAATGACCAAAAGTTTACAAAATAACACTTTAATCAGTGTAATGTGTATGTGATCGTGTTTTTTAAGAGAATTCTTTGGAAAATTAAACTAAAACAGAAAATAAAGAGAAAACTATTTTTTAAAACAAAACGCCAGAGCTTAGTGCTTTTTGAATTTTCTGTTATTGGAAAACATAAAATGATTGTTCTCCAAACTTTACTACAATGGAAAAACATTTTTCAAAAAAGTTGAAAAAAATGAAAATTAACTTAGTAAACACGTTTTTCTTTTTCTTTTTCCATCTTTTTTTTAAAAAATTAGAAGTGTCCTTAGTGTGTCTATTATTTCAAAAGATAGACATGGATAAAATATTCTATTAAAGTAGACGTTTGTCCAACTTCAGTATTTTTCCGATTTACTATACTTTGATCAAAACACCACCATTAGCATATTTATATAAGTATTTAGAAAATGACTCATTCCACAAGTTCAAAGTTAAATGACTAAGATAAACCTAAGTTTGTGGTCAGATTAGTCAACTTAATGGGGGCTAAAAGTATACCCATATTATTATTAGTGAACAGAAAAAGTTTATTGATTAATGGGGACTAAAAGCATATAGTACTCCATATGTGAATTTACCTTGGATCTAAAAGGAATTCCTTGGGAATATAGTTGATGCGGACTCTCAACAATAATATATTATATAATATATTTTTACTAATTGCATCTAGGAATTATATTGTTTAGCTAGGGTGATCATTCGGCCGAACCGAATAGGTCGGTTTGATCGGTTTACGGTTTTCGACCGTAACAAACCGAATTGGTCGAATTAGATGTTGGAACCGAAAAATCGAAACCGAATTTCTACGGTTCGGTTCGGTTTTAAACCGAACTGGTCGAATTTTTCCTTTAATTCTATTTTGTTTCGGTTTCAATTACAACAAATCATTTATGTAATCGAATTAAGTCTTAAATAACTAAATAAAGTCTCAAACTACCATAAAAACAGTTATATAAAACATAAATAGGCCAAAGAAAAAAAATGAAAAACATAAAATTCAATTTTCGGTTAACCGAATAAACCGGCTCATGAAACTGAAACTGAAACCAAAACTGTTTAGTATAATTTCGGTTTCGACCGAAACCGAAAAACTGAAAAACCGAATAAACCGAATTAATTCGAGTTTTTCGGTTTCAATCAAATAATGCTCACCTCTATAAATGCATATGAAGATTAAGGTATATGAAACATTTCAAATGTTTTGGTATATAGCTCTACCTTTGAATAGAAACTAAATAAACAAGATACAAGTTTTTTGTAGCAGTGAAAAGGTGTAATATGCTGAAATATGAGTACTTTTTTTTTCATTTGTAAGTAACACTTTCAGTATATCCACCCATTTCAAATTGTAAAATGTATTCTTATAATTTACGTTTCAAATATATCACCAATTTAACATGCACACACTAGTGATTTGTATTAAAATAAGATTTTAATTAATTTTCGTAATTTTATAAATATTTTAGTACCTAAAAATTTTATCCACGTCAACGAAGGATGGGTGTCTATTTATCACATATGTGGAAAAACACACACCATAAAAATGTCAAATTTACCCTCTTAATAAATCTCTATAAATGGTGTTTTAGTCTTTTAGTTTATTAGGTTAGTTAGTTAGTTAATTAGTAGTACATTTAGGTAGGTGTTTTTCCACATATGTGGTAAATAAACGGACTCCAACGAAGGTGTCTACTAGTGTGCGTATATTAAAAAGCACAAATGAATAAATGTTAAACGACTGTTTTACCCTTTAATAATATTTTTAATGAGACCTATAATCGTAATTTTTTATCCGTTAGGGTAAGCAAGAAAACCATACGTAACGTAAGCTATAACGGTAATAACATGTACAGTTAATATTCAATTAAAACTTTGATCCAATTCTTTATAAAAAAAAACTATTTGTTCTATTTGCTACTTTGTTCTATAATTGCTACGTTGTTCTACAATTGACGTAACTAATAAGCACAAAACGAAAAGAATGTCATGGAAACAATAAATTTTTTCTTCCAAATGATATTAAACCTTATTTGTGTGAATTACGGTACAAACTAATTATACTAGGAAATTAATTAAACAACAACTGAATGTAGCAACTAGCAACTGAATGTACTGGAAATTCCATCATTACAAACATAAATTGTAAAACTGGAAATTCCATCATTACAAACATAAATTGTTGATAGCCAAAGGGAGATCTCCGGTCGGTATGGATACTTCGGTGATCGTGATAGGGCAGCTCCGGTACCTGAGAAGAGTAAGACAAGGGAAACTCTCAGGTGCAGAAAGAGAAGAGAGGTGGGGGTGTGTAGTAATCACCTTATTTTGGGTTGGGGTAGAGTGTTTGTTGGGATCTTCCCGCACGCGTGAGCCGCTGACTTGTGAGCTCAGGCGGCGGATTGGACAATACTGCTCAACAGTGTTGGCCTGACAGCACTTGAGTGTGCTAAGTACCGCTTTTGTGTCTTGCGTGCTGGCACAGCTTTTGGGCATTTCGTGCTGGGCCAGCTTTTTGGTCGGTGTACTATGTTGGAGTATCAATTGGGTCTGGCCCAGAAAGCGTCTGCCAATAAGGTCATACGGGGCGCCTTTATGGGCTGCATACGACGAGGAGCACTCCTCATGTTGGTGGGCATGACCCATATGGCGTTTGCGTTTGCAATACGACCATCTGGATGGGCCCATATATATCAGTATGTCCTCCTCCCACAGCGGAGGATGGGTTGGATCCCTGTTCCGACTTTGTGTTTTATTAGGGAGAAGAAAAGGCCCAAATACTAGCCCATTCGTTTTATGGCGGTTGCAAGCACTTTTTGAAATTGTGCTTTTTGCGCCGTTTGTAATCATGGAGGGGGGGTCTTTTCATCTCCCATCTCCCTCTATTTATCGCCAACCACGTGAGAAGTCAGTTTCCCGACTTCTCGCTTCCTTTGCTTTTTCGCTTCAGTTTCTTCTTCGCTCTGGTTTTCCCTTTTCGGCGATTTTTTGAAGAATTTTCGGCGAGATTTGAAGAATCCAGTCGTTGGGTCTTCCGTTTTCCTCACCAATACTCAGATCGGTAAGTCACATCCGTTTATTTTATCTTTTCCGTCGCGATTCTGTGAAAATTTTGGTCGTTGCGCCGCCGCTTGGGTTCTTGGGTGTAGGGTTTAATTTTTCGATTTGTGCTCTATTTCTGTAGATGGCTCCCAAGAATCCAAGCAATCCCGGCGTTGGCCCTGATGTCGGGGAGTTGTGGCCCGAACAACAACGTCGGAGAAGAAAATGGCCGATATTTGCCGACACCACCATGTGTATACACAGGTGGCCTGTGGGCTTTCTCCGGCAGATGTACTGAGGAAAACGGGGATAGGACTGAGCAACGAGGCCCTGAGGGAGCAGACCATGGTGGTGTATGAAGCCCAGTTGAAAGCTGGACTAAGGCTCCCATTATACTCCCTGTTGCTGCAGTTATGCGAGGGCTGGGGGGTTTGTCCTGGGCAATTGGCCCCGAACGTGTTTACCACAATAAATGCGTTCGTGGTGGCCTGCCATTTGGCGAAGGCGGTGGTGCTGCCGGAAGTTTTCCTTCAATTCTACACGTTGAAGAGACCAGTAGGCCATCCCTTTTATCAACTAACCCCTGAGGAGTTAAAGGTGGGAAACAAGATGGTGAAAATCGGTGTGTTTGCCGACACCACCAGTTCGTGGGGAAGCTGGAAGAGCAACTTTTTCTTCATTCTGAAGGAGGATAGTTGGGGGTTCCCCGCGTTCTTCGTCAAGGAGAAGGATGCGAGGGTGTGTGAAGCCCTCTTTGTGGGCGGGAGTGAAGGAAGAAAGCCCTCGATGCCACTGCGAGTGGAGTCTGCGCAGCGATTAGGATCGAGGACTGCGATGGAAAGTATATGAAGAAAGCTTTGATTATTTGCGATTCTAGCAACATTGTATTATGCAAAGAAAATGACTTATCAAGAACAATGAACATGCTTGCTTCCTTTGATTCAAATGCCTCCCATAAAATGTGAAAGAACTCAAAATCAGAAACTAAATACTCGACATTTATAATCTATATCGAATCATTGTTCATATATATGTGTGTGTACACACACACACATTACTGGGCATGACTATGGAATTAATGTTATCAAACAAATGGTTATGGACTTGTTGAAGCCTCTCTTGTCCCTTGACTAACTCCTCCTACTGTGTGTGCCCATATTCAACTAGTCCTTGCATAGTGTTCCTGCAAATTAGGAACAACTTTCAGAAGTGAAAATCTAGAAAATTTTATGAGATCAAGCTGTAAATGTATGTGTGTCGAACCTGCTCTCTTCAAGGGCTTCAAATTGAGATTGAGTTAAAGACTGCAGACCCTCCAAGGCAGTGGTTTGCCCCTTCAGAAGCTGTTGTTGGTTATCAAGAGAAGTTCCTGCAATATTTCCAATCTTAGCAGCCGTCTTTTGAAGACTGCTCATCCGCGTAGACATCGCATCGCCTACTTTGTTTATCTCCTGCTCAAACATAGCAGCCTTATCCCTCAAGCTCTTCACTTCCTCCCCGAGCTCTTCACTTCCTCAAACATAGCAGCCTTATCCACATTATCTACAAGAATCTCAGGGAGGAAGTGAAGAGCTTGAGGGATAAGGCTGCTATGTTTGAGCAGGAGATAAACAAAGTAGGCGATACGATGTCTACACGGATGAGCAGTCTTCAAAAGACGGCTGCTAAGATTGGAAATATTGCAGGAACTTCTCTTGATAACCAGCAACAGCTTCTGAAGGGACAAACCACTGCCTTGGAGGGTCTGCAGTCTTTAACTCAATCTCAATTTGAAGCCCTTGAAGAGAGCAGGTTCGACACACATACATTTACAGCTTAATCTCATAAAATTTTCTAGATTTTCACTTCTGAAAGTTGTTCCTAATTTGCAGGAACACTATGCAAGGACTAGTTGAATATGGGCACACACAGCAGGAGGAGTTAGTCAAGGGACAAGAGAGGCTTCAACAAGTCCATAACCATTTGTTTGATAACATTAATTCCATAGCTGCGGCCCAAGTAATGTGTGTGTGTGTGTGTACACACACATATATATGAACAATGATTCTGATATAGATTATAAATGTCGAGTATTTAGTTTCTGATTTTCAGTTATTTCACATTTTATGGGAGGCATTTGAATCAAAGGAAGCAAGCATGTTCATTGTTCTTGATAAGTCATTTTCTTTGCATAATACAATGTTGCTAGAATCGCAAATAATCAAAGCTTTCTTCATATACTTTCCATCGCAGTCCTCGATCCTAATCGCTGCGCAGACCCACTCGCGCAGGGCATCGAGGGCTTTCTTCCATTCACTCCCCGCCCACAAAGAGGGCTTCACAGACACCCTCGCATCCTTCTCCTTGACGAAGAACGCGGGGAACCCCCAACTATCCTCCTTCAGAATGAAGAAAAAGTTGCTCTTCCAGCTTCCCCACGAACTGGTGGTGTCGGCAAACACACCGATTTTCACCATCTTGTTTCCCACCTTTACCTCCTCAAGGGTTAGTTGATAAAAGGGATGGCCTACTGGTCTCTTCAACGTGTAGAATTGAAGGAAAACTTCCGGCAGCACCACCGCCTTCGCCAAATGGCAGGCCACCACGAACGCATTTATTGCGGTAAACACGTTCGGGGCCAATTGCCCAGGACAAACCCCCCAGCCCTCGCATAACTGCAGCAGCATGGAGCATAATGGGAGCCTTAGTCCAGCTTTCAACTGGGCTTCATACACCACCATGGTCTGCTCCCTCAGGGCCTCGTCGCTCAGTCCTATCCCCGTTTTCCTCAGTACATCTGCCGGAGAAAGCCCACAGGCCACCTGTGTATACACATGGTGGTTTCGGCAAATATCGGCCATTTTCTTCTTCGACAGTGTTGTTCGGGGCCACAACTCCCCGACATCAGGGCCAACGCCGGGATTGCTTGGATTCTTGGGAGCCATCTACAGAAATAGAGCACAAATCGAAAAATTAAACCTACACCCAAGAACCCAAGCGGCGGCGCAACGACCAAAATTTTCACAGAATCGCGATGGAAAAGATGAAATAAACGGATGTGACTTACCGATCTGAGTATCGGTGAGGAAAACGGAAGACCCAACGACTGGATTCTTCAAATCTCGCCGGAAATTCTTCAAAAAATCGCCGAAAAGGGAAAACCAGAGCGAAGAAGAAACTGAAGCGAAAAAGCAAAGGAAGCGAGAAGTCGGGAAAACTGACTTCTCACGTGGGTTGGCGTATAAATAGAGGGAGATGGGAGATAAAAAGACCCCCTCCATGATTACAAACGGCGCAAAAAGCACAATTTCAAAAAGTGCTTGCAACAGCCATAAAACGAATGGGCCAGTATTTGGGCCTTTTCTTCTCCCTAATAAAACACAAAGTCGGAGCACAGGGATCCAACCCATCCTCCGCTGTGGGAGGAGGACATACTGATATATATGGGCCCAGTCCGTATGGCCGTATTGCCAAACGCAAACGCCATATGGGCCATGCCCACCAACACGAGGAGTGCTCCTCGTCGTATGCAGCCCATAAAGGCGCCCCATATGACCTTGTTGGCAGACGCTTTCTGGGCCAGACCCAATTGATACTCCAACATAGTACACCGACCAAAAAGCTGGCCCAGCACGAAATGCCCAAAAGCTGCGCCAGCACGCAAGACACAAAAGCGGTACTTAGCACACTCAAGTGCTGTCAGGCCAACACTGTTGAGCAGTATTGTCCAATCCGCCGCCTGAGCTCACAAGTCAGCGGCTCACGCGTGCGGGAAGATCCCACCAAACACCCCACCAAACACTCTACCCCAACGTGAGAGAGTCTTGGCATCACCCTATATGAGGGTGGTGCCAACCCAAAATAAGGTGATTACTACACACCCCCACCTCTCCTCTTTCTGCACCTGAGAGGTTTCCTTGTCTTACTCTTCTCAGGTACCGGAGCTGCCCTATCACGATCACCGGAGTATCCATACCGACCGGAGATCGCCCTTTGGCTATCAATTGTAAAACTGGGAAACAAATTACATTCATTCACCGTGAAGTCAAATAAAGATTTCTAGTGAAAGATTCTTTGAAGTGTTGAGGATTAGTCCAGGGAACAACTGTGATAGCAGCACACCAACAAAATCATAATTCTGGTATAGAACAATAGGATTTTGAAGAGTACCATATCCATTAAAATAAATATCACCTCTGTGAATTGCAAAATTTCTGAGATATCTAAATAACTGAGGGATTATGGTGATAAGGCACTCCTCCAAACTTGAAAACAAGAGCAACCAGTGAGGGTTCACTAAACGTTAGTAAAAAGTCCATCCAGGTTGTTCCAATGGAAGTTTCAAGTTGCCTCATAGAATTTAGCATAACAGCTTTAAAATCTTTAAATGAACCGCTTTTCATATTTTTGTGCCTCTTGAAACTTTCAAAAAAGTGCTGCAATTCAATCAGTTTCTTTTTTGAACTCCAGAGAGCTGGGTGTTCCATAAAATAAAAAGCATTTTATTCAACATCGTTAAAATTTTACAATTTAGTTTGCAGAACTTGAAGATCGTGAGTTAATGGTGTCAGTGCAAAAAGTTTATCAAATAAAATGTGTGTTAAATTTTGTAAATCAACAATTTGTTGTGTTGTTTGAGCTTGAGGAATGGGGCGAGAGATGGAAAAAATATGTATTGTGCATTTAACGTCATCGGTGGCTAAACCAATTTCCCCTTGGGCCAATTCAACATAAATATTATCAACATGAATATTCTCATAGCATTTACCTTGTTGGAATCCACCAATAGTCCTTAAAAGACCAACACCGATAACCGGCGCAAATACCCTAAGGACACGGAGATGGAGTTCTTGTCCTCGGTCGACATGAACGGGGGAGATGGTGTTGATCACCCGACGTGCAGTATCGTTGGCTTCGATACTCGTTGCTGCTGATCAGCCGCATCAGCCACTTCCAACATGTACTCCGCAAAGTTAGGCATGACAAAGTACTATTTTCAAAAAGGACAATGAAATCATCTGTAGCGAGGGCTGTGATTTCCTTGTCCTTTTTGAAAACAGTACTTTGTCATGCCTGACTTTGCGGAGTACATGTTGGAAGTGGCTACTGCGACTGATCAGCAGCATCGAGTATCGAAGCCAACGACACTGCACGTTGGGTGACCAGCACCATCTCCCCGTTCATGTCGACCGAGGACAGGAACTCCATCTTCGTGTCCTTAGGGTATTTGCGCCGGTTATCAGTACTGGTCTTCTAAGGACTGTTGTTGGTGGATTCAATTAAGGTAAATGCTATGGGAATATTCATGTTGATAATATTTATGTTGAATTGGCCAAGAGGGAAACTGGTTTAGCCACTGATGACCTTGAATGCACAATACATTATTCTGCTCAACTCTCACCCCATTCTTCAAGCTCAAGTGAAACGACAACAAATTGCTGATTTGAAAATTTTGACACACATTTTGTTTGATAAACTTTTTGCACCGGTACCATTAACTCACGATTTTCAAGTGCTGCAAAGCGAGTTGCAAAATTTTAATGATGTTGACCAAAACACTTTTTATTTTATGAAATACCCAACTCTCTAGAGTTCAAAAAAGAAATTGATTGAATTCCAACATTTTTTTTAAGTTTCAAGAGTCACGGAAATATGAAGAGGTTTGGTTAAAAAATTTAAAGCTGTTATGCTTAATTCTATGATGAAGCCAATAACTTGCTCGGATAACCAGCACCCATCTCCCCGTTCATGTCAACCGAGGACAAGAACTCCATTTCCGTGTCTTTAGGGTATTTGCCCTTCCCGAGGGTGTAGGGGTGGGGGCAGGTGGGTTGGTTGGTTTAAATTCTTATGCAAAGAATAAACTCTATAAATATGTGATGTAAAAATTAATCAGCTTACCCCAGTGACAGTGACAGTTGAAGGAGAGGAGGATGAAGAGGAAGAACCAACACCAGCGGCCATTGAAGCATATGAAGTAGGAGACGAAGAGGAAGAACCACGACCCCAGATGCCATTGAAGCAACAAAGACGCGCACAAAAAAAATGTCGGAGGAAATCAAAGTAGTGAGTGAAATGCTGAAGGAGTCAATGTATAGAAATTAAATTGGTACTACATGACATCATACCTTTGAGTGTGTCTGTTTACAGCGCAGGAGACAGAAGAAGGAAAGATTTGGTCTGTGTGTATGGAGAAATGTGAATCTGAGTATAAGAAAGTGGAGAGGTTTCTGAACAGTTTATGCGCAGAGACAGAGAGGGAAGAATACACTTAGAGAAAGGGAAGGTAGGAGAGAAGAATGGAGTAAAGAATGGAGCAGCGGAGTAAAGAATGAAGCAGCTAAAGAATGGAGCAGCTGATGAAGTTAAATGAGAAAGAGAGGAGAGAGGGAGGAGACAGCTGTTTTCATAACTTGTGTCTCCGAATAGTAGAGATGAAGCATTGATTTCTTTTCTTTGTTTTTGGCATTTTCTTTTATTTTTGAAGACCATTGAGATTTGATATACTAGTATTTAATGAGAGAGAGAGAAAGACATCCATTGAATTGAAAAAAAGGCAGAGAAATAACTTTGGACTTCGGAGCAGCAGGGGGCACAGCTATTTTCTACAACTGAGTCTTGATAGTAGGATAAACGGAGTGATGAATGGCATTGGTTTTTGTTTTTTTAGGAGAATAAGAGTATTTGTTTCAAAAAATATTAATGATTTTTTTTTCTAATAATAATTTAAATTTCCATTAACATTAAAAAAATGCACCAATTTTTGTTGGGACGGATTGAATATATTTTTCCCACTTTTTAAATTTTAGATTATTGAATCATTTTTTTAACTCAATTTCCTCCATTTTAATGTCGCGACACTTTTTCTATCAGGCTGATCCTCTCTCTCTCTTACATGTTCTTGCAATCAAAAGTTTTTGGCACATATGTGTAGAAAATAATAAATATGTAAATGAAGATACAAATACGTACACATATTTAATTTGAGATAAATGCTAATATTTTGTACACTTTTCCAAGAATCATGGTTTCTACCTAGACGGTAAAGACTACGAATTGAATTGAGACCACTAGTATTGAGTTTGAAATACAGTAGTATTTCTTTGTTCTTTGATTTTTTTTAAGCTTGGTTTTCTTAGTTGACAGGTTTTTCAGTTAATCTTATGATCAATTTTATTAATTTTTTCAGTTTTTGTGGACGGGAAAGAAACACTTTGATTAGATCATGGAAAATTGGGCCAGGCCTTCCAACTTCTGGACATTTTACAGCTAAATCGGGCCACGACAAGCCCCAAAGGTCAAGTAACCAAGCCCAATGGGATTTATGTAAGTATGTAATTTTTGGGCTTCACTTTAGTTGGCAAAGAGCACTAGCCACTGCACTCAGTCAGCTGCCAGCTTTCATCACAAGTTCAAATGGGCATTATCCCTCTGAACCCACATCTAGCCAGGAAATGTTATGGTATGTATTAATGTTTCGTGTAAGCTCATCATTGATTTTTATTATGAGTATAAATATTAAGAGCGCATTATAGGCTGTGAATGCGGCCCGAGCTACATTACCCTTATTTTTTGGGTGAGTTTGTATGTACTCCCTCCGTCCCTGAATAATTGTACACTTTGTTTTTACTGTTTTACAGTATTTAATCTATGATTTTTTTTTCCATGAATTTTTAGACTTTAAAGTTAATAATTTATATGCATGTCATAATTTGAAGTATAAATTTTCTAAATATATTTTTTCTGAATTTTTTAAAACTTGTTATCTTTGTTAAAATTTGAGTCAAACATTGAACCTTGAAACAGCAAAGTCAAAGTGTATAATCTTTCAGGGACGGAGGTAGTATGATTTTGGAGGAAGATGATGATTTTTTAAAATTTAATATCATTTGATGCAGCCAGCGCACGTTAACGTGTTTAAATGCAAGCGCTTTTAATGTTGTGTTCGGTGGTTGATGTAACACTTTAGGAGTGGTGTCCATACACACCACTAAAAAAAGTATAGAACTCCTAATTTTTTTTATAGACACCACTAAAAATTTATCTGGACACACTCAAATTATTAAATCTATGATTATTCACATCATTTAATCTATGATTATTTTTATTTATTATGTTAAATTATATGCACATGAAAAATGAATATGTATAGTTTCTAAAAAAATTAAAAATAAATCTTCATAGTAAAAATTTGAGCCAAACACAAGTCTAAAAGTCAAAAGTCAAACTATATCTATTTTGTTGGGATGGATGGTGTATTTTTAGAATTTGTTTTTTTTACAAATTCTTCCTTGCGAAAATTTGAGTCAAACACAAGTTAATATATGATATGGACACCACTCAATAAAATTTATGAATCCGTCATTGGTTGTGTTTAATGCGACTGAGTCGCATTAAGCCCTAAATACGTCATTTTTTTCAATACAACTCACAATTTTCTCTCACTACGAGGGTTTCTGAATCTGAAGGCAACAAACGATTTCTCTTCCAATGCCAACAAAATATTTCTCTTTTCCCAAGAGAATTTTCCATCTCCCGCCGTAATATAAAACAAAAAAAATCTTAGGAGATAAATCCAAAATTTTCTCCCTCACTATTCTTTAAAATGGTTTAGATAAATAAACTCGTTCTTGCAGAATAACTAAAAATGCATCTCCATCATTTTTTCCAAAATCATTTGTGGAATGCAACTTTTGTCAAGAACTATTTGAACATCGTGTAGGAAATATACTTTAACCTCCGTTGTGTTTTTTGTACCTTGACAATCGTTGTAGTTGTTTTCACTATTAAAACCGCTTCCACTATTGGAACCACTCACAACAACTGTTTACGAGATCGTCATCGCGAATCCACAAAATCTGTTTATAATATTGTTATTCAAAATATACAATAAATTAATGAGGGGATATTCGTGATGATGAAAAATCAATAAAATAAGTACACAATCGAACAAGTTTCAATGTACTTTTTTATTACCAAATTTAGACGGAGTTCTTGTAGAGGCAAACTTCCTCACCATAGAACTTGAATGTGTTTCACACAATCTCCTTAAAAGCAGGGAACCTTGTTTTTGCCCTCTCCGTCCCGAGTGCTCGAGGTTCGATGGTATTGTATTTATAAACCTTGTTGATGAAGCGCCTGTCTCCCATGATACAAGCTCTGCTGCTTATATAGGAAGACGTGAAGTGAAGTAAGGCGGCACCAAACTTAACTTTGTGACTCTGAATCACTACAAATTCCCTGTCGTACCTCACCACTGGAATTTCAACCCTTCTATTCTCCGTGTGTGAGAACTTGAGTAAACATATCTGGTGAAGGACCGATGGAACACCACAAAACCGTATGTAAGAAAGATTTTGCAAGTAGAGATGAAGAGAATTTTGTCAGGTTCCATACCACAGAGTTTGACAACTTCAAGCCTTCATCTTGCGTAAGTTTGTCTGCACTTCTATTACTTCTCCGGCCTTGACTCAATATTTATAATTTGATTGCTTTCAGCAATTACAAGTATGTGTTGCTAGTCTTTTCCTGAGGTTCAGTTCCAGTGTTTTGCTTATATACGGAGAGTTACATGGCTTTGAGTTACTTAATTCCCCCTTTTTGCCCCTTGATGCAGCCCTGGCAAAATATTGTTGAATTGTGTTGGGTGTTTGTGTGTTGGTTGAATATATAGTTTGTCTTCTCAACAGGTGACCTAGGTTGGCCGATCAACAATGCAGGTTTAACCTAAGCTAGAATTTGGAAGAGAGAAAAAGATGAATGGGGGCTTGGTTCATTTTATGGATAAGCTAGTGTAAGATAGAATTTAAAAAAGCAAATATGAAATACAGGGGATGAGATGGCACAACGTCATGTGTTAGGGAACACAGAAATCTACAGAAGTTAAAGGAAACAATAATAAACTTAGCTTCCTCCTGGTGCTGAGAACGTGGATTTCACTTGCAGTGATTGACAAATCCTTCATTTGGCTTGAAGAACGAGATCCGCTTAACTGCTTTTAGTCTTTGAGTTCATCTAATCTGTTTTTTTTTCCTCCAATTCCCTGACGATGTTCTTGGTAGTTTGAAACAATTCCAGCATCATTGGCAATGTTGAAACTACTTGTTTTTGTATAACATCCACTTAATTGTTGACATCCTTGTATGTTTTGAATGTATTATCCACCCTGAGATTCGTTTTTAATATTTGTATAGTTTTAATCTTAATGAACCAAAGAATTACAGTAGTTTCCATTGTAATTATTTCTCCTTTCCAATGGAGATCACTGTAATTTCTTAAAACTTGGGGATGAAAGTTTCATTACTTCCTCACCGCATGCTTAAGCCTATGCCTTCTGTTTGTGCTTGGAAACTGCCAAATCAACTGTAATTCAAGTCTGTCTTCAATTTGTAAGTTTAGTACGACTTCCTATTGAAAAGTTAGATGCTTACCTACCTGCTAGAGGCCTCCCGGATAAGTGAAGTGGTCCAACAACGTCTTGGTTACAGGATACGTCCAAAACATGCACATGAAGCCATCTTCAGATTTCAGGAGTGTTCTACATAGAACTCACAAATCTGATCATTCTCTTGTCACAAGTTTTGTGTTCTGCTAGTTAGTATTCTAGAGTACTTAAGGATGAACAGGGAGGATTTGTGTAAGATGACAAAAGATCAGGGAAAGTGGGTAAAATAAACTATGGGAGATGGAAGGGAGGAGGGAAGAGTGACAACTCAGCCATCATGCTTAGACTTCTTGCTTGTCTACAATCTGGCAAACAAAAAATCATTCCACCATGCTCCATATATGGGAGGAACCATTTCTACTGCTGCTCCAACTTCTCCTGTTAATAATCATACCATAACAAGGATCAGAAATGTGATTGATTTTCTTACAAAATCTGATATCAACAAGATGGACAGCCCAGTGCTCCATTAAGCATATATACGTACAGAATGAAAAATTATATTGGCAGATAAATCTAACTTGACCCACAAAGAAACAAACAAACAAACCTGAAGCATCCGCATTAACTCTGGGTGCTGGTCCATGAGGGAATAAAGTATATCTTTATCGCTTAGTAAAGTCTGTTATAGCAAATTGTCAATCATTCTAGACACCACCAACATCAAATAGTATATACGTATGGACTTTCCTGTGGTATAACTGATCTCTATACCTGGACAGCTTCTTCAGACTGAAAGTACTCATTGAATGTTGAAGAAAACTCATGTTTGCGAGATTGATAAAAAGATTGAACAGATGAAACCGCCTTCTTTGTACCTGGACGAAGATCAACGTTCAGTAAAATCAAACATAGATGATAGAGAATTAAAATGCATCATATACTAATCAAGTTCTATCCCAAAGCATCAACATTAAGTATTAGACACGTCAAACATATGATGTATCAAAATACATAAAGAAACTTATGAAAACCCAAAACCAAACACCGCGCAAATTAGAGAAGGCCATTGGAGTGAGAAAGCAAGTAAAATCAGAGATGGAATAACATACCATTGTACCAGTCCTGGTAGTCACTGTAAAAGCCATTAATCTGTCCACGAAGCTCCTTATAGAACACATCACGAGCCTCACAAGGAGAAAGACCAGATTCGTTTCTCTCTTTTTCTGCCTTCTTCAGAGCCCGATCCACAATTTGCTCGGCCTTGTAACGTAGGTCTCCGGTCCCTTTGGGATTAAGCGGCATCGTCCAAAATTCGTCAAGGATGTCATCGACTTCCTCTTGCAGGGAAGTCGGCGATAATAGTGGCAGTTCAGACTGCATATAAGAACAGTTGAGAAAGTCCTTATCTGAATCATCCACAATTGGAGAAGCAGGGGTTGGTTCCTCATTTAGTTTTTTCAGTTGATCGGTTTCAGGCTCCATCAGTTGAGGAGATGCTCGTTTTCGTTTCTCGGTTAAAGACATCCATGGATCGGTTGGCTGGAAATCGTCAAGGATTTCATCGACTTCCTCTTGCAGGAAAATAGGCCGTAATGGTAGCATTTCAGACTGCATATGAGAACATGTCATAAAGTCCTCATCTGAATCATCCACAGTTGGAGAAGCAGGGGTTGGTTCCTCTTTTAATTCTTTCAGTTGATCGGTTTGGCCGTCACCCACGGCTTCAGGCTCCGTTGTTGGAGGAGATTCTTGTTTTCGATTCTCGTTTAAATACATCGATCGATCAGTTGGCTGAAAACTAGAATTTTCATGAATTGAGCACAAATTAGGGTAAAAACAAAAGCGGAATTGAATAGAAAAACTTGATGTAAGGTGTAGGGCTCCGGTGAAAAAGAAAAACTAGAGAGACAGAGCCACGAGGATGAATACTTACCGGCTTGAAGAGTCTGCGACAGCGACCTTGACGACGACTCGCGGAGAGAACAAGCGGGAGCGGGGGCGTGTCCGTCTGGGCCTCAATGAAATCCCAATCCAAATGCCATTAATTGAGAATTTGAGAAATTAACAAATACCCCCCCTGAGATTTAGCATGTTCTCCACTTTCCCCCCACATTTTCGAAATCCTCTACAAACCCCCCTGAGATTTTTAAACACAAACAATTTCCCCCCTAAACCTTAACATCCGTTTACTTTCTGTTAACTTTTTTGGTTTAATAACAAAATCTAGAACCTAAGTTTTTTAACCCAACAATATTGCCTAACTTATATAGTTTACATTTAGACTCACCCCACATCCAAAGCCTCCACCACCGACCCCATTCCTCCCACCGCCTCCGGATGCCAATCGACCGCCGCCCTCCGTTGCTAGTCGATCGCCGCCCCCGCTAACGTCGGCCGCCGCCTTCTACCTGTCGTCTACCGTAAGAGGCTTCCTCAACACCCGTGTCATTCTGATCTAGGCTTTTCAAGCCCCAGCACTCTAAATCGCTCGTTGTGCTCGGCGGCATTGACGACCAGGGTTCGAGTGAGTGGTGATCGGAAAACGTTTGGGAAATGATGGGTACTAGCTAGCGACCCGAGATTTGCTGCTGGTTCGGGATGAGAACAGCAACATCGACCTCAATCGGGTCTGATGCAAAACCGTCCACGATTCTATTCAAGGATTCTATTCAAGGAATCGATTTAATCAACCTCAATCGGGACTGAACTGAAAATATCAGAATCGATTTAATCAAGTTGGACACATTTTCTTTCTTCTCTGTGGAGATTCGACTTTTGGACAAACAAGGAGGAAGGGTTTTGCCATGGAGTTCAATTTTATTCAAGGAAATAAGAGTGAAAAGGTGAAACCCGTCTCTTGGGATGGCGGATTTCTTCACAATTCTAGTCCTCGATGCATTCAAGCAAGTACCTAGCTAGCAGAGATTTCCGATGCTCCAGCTTGGTGCTACAACGGACTTGCTCCTCTTGAAAACGATTTCAAAAGACGAGGACTAATTGTGAGCGACAGATTTCCTTTCTTCTCCACAGGGATCGAAGCTCTGGCCCTTCGCTAATAGGAGGAGATGTGAATGTAGAAGGGTGGGGTTGAAATTGTAAAGGGGTAAAACCTTTATGATAGAATTGTTAGGGTTTAAAGTTTTAGGGTCCAATTTTGTAATTACACCTAAAAGCTAACGGTTGTTCTAACAGAAGTTAAAGTCCATGGGGTTTTTGTATATTTTCGCAAACCTCAGGGGGGGTTTTTAGAGGATTCCGAAAATGCGGGGGACAGTGAAGAATATGCTAAACCTCAGGGGGGGTTTTTGTTAATTTCCCTTGAGAATTTCCATGAACAAAAAAGAAAGGGAGAAATTACCACTAACATTTTAAAAAATTTCATTTTGCCATTAACCTTTTTTATGGGGTAAAAATGCCATCGATATTTTATTTTAAGGGTAAATTTGTCGCTATTGAGCTGACGGTGCAACGTGGCATGATAGAATCGTTAACAAGTCGAATCTTTATACTATATAAGTTTGGTAAAACAAGTCATACTATTTTCATTATTGTATAAAAAAATAATTATTTATTGTTGATGGCATCAAAAATAATAATGAGATTAAAAAAACGGCTAGTGAAGGATCGCACACAGAAATACACAAAAGCAGAAGGAGAACAAAAAAGAAAAAAACAGTGACACGCAGTCTGTGGAATAGGGAGATTTCTTGCCCATCCAATGCCATAAGTCTATGGTCTCAGAGTATGCACGGTACGACGCCATCTTGATTTACTCTGTTTTGTTAATTTTGGACCATCTTTCATTATTTTTCTGTGTTTTCTTCATCAAGTCTTTGTTTGTTATGTTGTTTGCTGGCTTGCTCTTGGTCTTGGTTGGGTGTGGTTTGCTCTTTGTTGTGTGACCCATTCGATAACATTTTCATGACGTGATAACATTTAGCTCAATGAGAGCTGTTTAGGTGTGTCTTGGACGATATCGAAGATATGTGTGCTTTTTCACCCCCTATTTAGCCGTTTTTGAGGCTATTCATTCTACCTCAGTTGCCTCTATTTGTTGATGCTTCGCATTCTTGGGCAAATTCATATTGTCCTCTTTTATTTCAGTGTTGTCTATTCTTTTTTTATGTAGTTATTTTTTGCTACTTTGGTTGGCCAGTTTGTAGCTCCTTAGCCTGTTTTGGTTTTTGTGTTCTTTTAAGCTTTTGGAGTCACTTGTATTATCTGATTTTCTGATAATTATATTGCCATCTCCTGCTAAAAAAAGGAAAGAGGAATAAGCGTAACCAAAAATGAATAATTTAAGGGCTCAAATGTATTTGCTCTTCTTCAATATTTTGTCATAGAATGTTAAATAATCCATTCGTCCACAAATTTTTGAAACATTTGACTTTCAATATCTATTAGATTTTAATTTATTTATATTATTTCTAAATAAAAAATATTTCTATAAAAATATGTTCATAAAATAGATACATTAAATTATCATTTCTGAACAAAAGAATTTGAAATCTAAATGTTTAATAATTTAGGGATAAATGAAGTGACTTATAAACATCAAGTAAATTAACGTTTGTAGTTTCAAAAATTATTTTGTCGATATATTTTACCAGATTATTTTAAGTTAAAAATTAAGTTCACATATGGTTAAAAATCAAATGTGAAAATTAAATAACCCCCTTTCGGTTTATCAAAATATACAAATTCTACCTTTGCTTTAAAAAACCTACATTTTGTTAAATCTTTTCCGGTATGTAGGCTTGTTACAGAGACGTCCAAAACATACACAGGAAGTCCTCTTCAGATTTTAGATGTGTTCTTTATAGGAAAAACATTTCTAAAAACTAAATTAAAATCATAAATCTGACAATTCTCTTGCTACAAGGTTTGTGTTCTACCAGTATTCTAGAGTAATGGTGCCATTTGCTTCTTCTAGGGACCAAGGTACATTAAGCCTATCTTTTTCCTGCTGCCCACCAAATACTTATAATACAGTACTATTAACTATCAAGGAAAAAGAAAGATAATGATCACCATCTTCCTTCAAAAAATTGTCAAGTCAGGAGAAATAAGCATGTCAGTACTACTAACACTTTAAAGTAAATTTCAATCAACTCAGAAACTTGATTTCCAATCCTAATTTGCATGCTTCTTCTCCAATCCTAATTCTTCAACTGCTGCTTCAACTTCTTCTGCAATCCTAACACTTTAAAGGAGAAAGAACCATTTCTACTGCTGCTTCAACTTCTTCTCCTGTTGACAATCATACCATAACAAGGCTCAGAAATGTGATTGATTGTGTTACAAAATCTGATATCAACAAGATGGACAGCCCAGAGCTCGGTCAAGCATCTATACGTACAGAATGACAGATTATGTTGGCAGATAATCTAACTTGGGTACCAAAGAAACAAACAAACCTGAAGCATCTGCAATATTTTTGGGTGCTGCTCCACCAGGAGGGTAAGTGTATGGTTCTCACCCAATAGAGCCTGTTATATATAATTGCCAATTGTGAATCATCCTAGACACCACCAACATCAAATAGTATATGTATGGACTTGCTTGTGGAATAAATGATCTCCATACCTCGACAGCTTCAGGAGACTGAAAGTACTCACTGAGTGTTGAAGAAAACTCTTTGACCTGATTTTGATAATAAGTTCGAACAGATGAAAGCATCTCCCGTTTCTCTGGGAAAATTGAGATCAACATTCATTCAGTAAAATCAAACATACATGAGAGTAATGCATCATACTAGTATATTAATCAGGTCGGATCAACATTAAGTATTAGACAGGTCAAACATATAGTATCAAATACATAAGGATGGATAGTTAAGAAAACCAAAGACCAAGTAAATTAGAGAAGGGCATTGGAGTAAGAATGTAGCAAGTAAAATGAGAAATGGAATAACATACATACATACATACCACAGTCCCATTCTAGCTGGACAGTCCGAAACTTATCAAGTAGTGTCCCAACCTCCTCATCGTACACAGCACGGGTCTTTTCGGGAGAAAGGTGAGATTCCATTTTCTCTTTTTCTGCCTTCTCCAAAGCTTCTTTCACAATTTCCTGGGCAAAGGAATGTATGTTTCCGAACTTATAGGAATCGAAATGATAGAATTGAAGACGGCTAGCGACTTCATTGACTGGAGATTCGGAGGATGGTAGCGGCCATAATGGTTGAGCGTGGAGTTCAGATAGAATCTGACGAATTTTTCTAAGCACCTCATTATCATCATCATCATCATCATCATCATCAGAATCATCCTCAGTTGGAGAAGCAGGGGGGTTTGGTTCCTCTTTTTGTTTTTTCCGTTGCTCGGATTGGCCGTCACCAACGTCTTCAGGCTCCATCGATTCTGGACTTCGTTTGCCGGTTAAAGACATCGATCGATCGATCGATCGATCGGTTTGGCTGAAAACTAGGTATAATTAATTTTTCATGAATTAAGCAAGCACAAATTAGGTTAAAAAACAAAAGCGGGATTGAGAATAGAAAAACTGGATTGATTAAGGTGTAGGTAGGGCTCCGGTGAAAAGAAAAACTAGAGAGAGCGAGAGAGAGAGAGAGAGAGAAGAAAACAAGTGAAGCAAGAATATAAGGATATTTTAAACAAGTTAATCCTTATACTATATCACTTTGGTAAAACAAGTCATATTGTTTTCATTACTTTCATTACTAGTAGTATATCAGAAAAATTATCAACTGTTGATGGCATCAAAAATATATAAAGTCTATAAAACCTCGTGATTTTCATAGGGTGGGTACATGTGACACTACAACTTGCTTGTCACATGTGCTCTACAAATGGTAAAATAATACTTGATCATCACATTATTTTATGAAAGCAATTAGGTTACTAATTTTCTAAAATTTCCAATTCGGTCATTCTTTCTCAAGAAACCCAATTTTAACTCTAATATACTATTATATACTAATACAGAACCACTACCATAAATAGCCAGAAAAAAAGTATGAAGAGATTTGGTGAAGTCATCTCATCTCCACATCAGCGTCACATCAGATTTGATTTTTTTCCCACAATCAATGCAATCATTTATATAATGTAATCAATTACAATCAATCACCTTTCTTTTTTGGTTCTTAATTAATGTATTTAATATTTCCAATTTTACGTTAAAATATCTCTACAAAGTAGAGTAGATTGATCAGTTATCATAAATTACAATTATTCAATCCTATTTACACAATTTCCGATTTCATTTTACTATCCGTTTCTTTTTTCGTTATATTTCCTCTCTTTTATCATGTCTTTTTCTCTATTTACTCTCTTTATTGTGTCTATATCTATCGCTTCTCTTTCTTCCATTTCAGACATCTTCATCCTCTGATTTTCCTTTGGAAACCCATTTAATCACAATTAATTCATCATTTCTTCTCTCTCATTCCTTTTTTATCACTTATTTTCACTTCATTGATCCTTCACCTCTACTCTCCAGATGTGGAGATCTTATCGTTGACCATCACTAACTTCTCAAGATCTAGAGTGTCATTTCAGCGCGGGATGAGCGAGTATCGACATAGAGAGGCGGCGAATCGGCGGACGAGGTGGAGTAATATCCTCTTCTATGATTATGTTTATTTTATTATTTTTATTTTTATTATTATTATTATTATTAACTATGACGTCGTCATGTTGTATCGTCGGAATGACTGGAATGTCTCGTCAAGATCTTATAACTGATCGTCGAAGGTCATACTTTTCACTATGACGTCATCAACGTAGGCTTCGAGGTTACGGCCCATTTGATGACCAAAGACTTTGTTCATTAAACGTTGGTATGTGGCTCCAGCATTTTTAAGTCCGAATGACATTCGAACGTAATAGTATACGTCATCGCCTGTTGTGAATGTTGTTTTGAGGGCGTCATTTGGATCCATGTAGATTTGATGGTAGCCACTTTTAGAGTCCATGAAAGAAAAATATTTGTATTTGCAAGTGGCGTCAACGAGCTGGTCGATGATTGGTAGTGGATACGGGTCCTTAGGACAATGCCTGTTGAGGCCTGTGAAGTCGACGCACATACGGAGTTCTCCATTAGTTTTGTCAGCTAATACTATGTTAACGAGCCACTCGGAGTACTAAATTTCTTTTATTATTCCAGCATTGAGGAGCTTGGAAACCTCCGCTTTTACAAACTGTTTTTTGGAGGAGCCATACCCCTTTTCTTTTGTTTAACCGGCTTTGAATCCGGAAATACATTCAGCTTGTGGGTGATGACGCTGGGGTCGACTCCTGGCAGATCCTTCATCTCTCATGCGAAGACATCCAAGTTGGCCTCGAGGAGGTGAATGTGGCTCATCTTCTCCTTTTGTTTAAGATCCTTCCCGATCTTGAATTTTTTGCCCGGGACGACCTCAACTTCGTCGGTGACGTCGCTGAGACGTGGTTGGTCATCTGGATCCATCGGGTCGTCCCTAGCCTTCGAAGTCTGCGGGTCAGTGGCAAAACTTAGGGTGACCACGTAATTCGTCCTGGAGGTCCATTGGTCAATGGCAAAACTTACGTGAGCCTTGACTCGCGTTGGAGGCCTTGAGTGACAACCAGGAGTTGCATGTCCGGAGAGAGCGCCTGGACTTGAACGGCTTTCGCCTGAAACCGTCGGATGTAGTCTCGAAGGGGTTCCTCCTTTTGCTGTTTTACCCTCAGTAGGTGTTGAACAGTCTTTAGGGGTGGTCGAGCGCCCATGAAGTGGCAGAGAAACGATGAGGCCAGGTCTTTGAAGCATTTGAAATGTTGCCCTCGTACCGTTCCGAACCATGTCGATGCAGCCCCCTTAAGGGTAGAGTTGAAAGCCTTGCAAAGGATTGGGTCCGTGGCGCGAGCCATCTCCATTTGGGAGATATAACGCCGCAGATGATCGACGGGGTCAGAGGTGGCGTCGTAGCTTTCGATGACTGTCATGCGAAAGCCGGTGGGTGCCTAGACGGCGATGATATCTTTAGTGAAGGGCTGTGTCAGGAGGACCTCGATATCATCAAGGACCTGATTGGGTGTCTTGACTTGCTCCTCAACCATGTTGATTCGTCGGAGGAGGTCGTCGACATAGAGATTCCCGGTGGGGTGATGCCAGGTCTCTCCCCATGCTGGGGTAGAGTACTGGTAGGATTTCCCCCCATGCTGGATTGCTGACTTCCAGGATTTTTGGGATTGACATTTCCTCCAAACAGTGTTGGTCTGACACCACTTGAGTGGGCCTTTGACTCTGAGTATTAATTGGGTTTGGCCCATGCCTGTCAGTCAAACCCATATCAGGGTAGTATTTTCCCGCCAGTATGATAATATGATGGTACGGGGCACACCAGCGTGTTGTTGGTGTGCTGGTCGTATTCGAGGACACTCCTTGTATTTACGAGAGGTGCTCCTCGTAGCGATGACGCCAACGTGACGTCAGCGTCTATAAAGACATTACTCTGACCCATATATATCAGAAGGGCACGATGAAAGGGCTTTTTAAATAATTTTGGATATTCATTTTCCAAACATCCGCAAACACTGCAATCCCTCAAACGACACATGCCATCATCAGGCCAGAAAGGGCAATCGCACCACAGCTTAACCTACCAGAAAATGCAATTCAATAAGATCCCTAAACAATCAGATACTGGATCCATTAGGAAATTTTTCAGTTGAATCAATTAGAAAGCATGATAAGTATAAAATCACATGCTTAACTTGTTCCGTTCTTCGCCGGTCGGAGGCGGCAACTGGTTTTCATTCTCACCCTTCCTCTACTTGTTCCGTTCTTCGCCGGTCGGCGGACGTGGCTTGTTCGTTGAAACGGCCCGCGATTTTCGAATGGCGCTTGACTTAACCAAGCTAGAAACAAACAGAGCCACCCCTCAACGACGACGTCAGTTCGATTAGTTGAGGCTTCTTCTGTGTGAACCCAGACGAAAGCGAGGAGCACAGTTTGGCAGACATGTCATGTCAGTTCCAACATCATCATTTTTTACACGGCTCGGGTCTAAGAATGGACGATTTAACGGAGTGTATTAAAATTGGACTGACGAAATAAAACGCGAGTCTTTATTTTGCACCTATGAAAAGATGGGTGGGTTTTTCACACTTTTCGACATAGTTCGGTAGCTAATTTGCACCGGGAGCCTAAAATAATTATTTTTGATGTAGTTTGAACCAAACATGGTATTCTTAGGATTCCTACTTTATGGATTTTTACATTCCATCTTTCACACATTTTGAATTTTTACAATCTAAGGATTCTTATAGTCCGCGAACCAAACGCCCCTTATTTCATTTGTGCTTTTTAGGATTGTAATGCAAGAGTGCACTTTGCAATATTCGCATTATTGATCATATATCTTGGACTCATCTTGCATTTGGCTAGAAAATATTGGCTAAACTCTACTTTTAGTCCCTTACATTTATGATTTGTCATACTCAGGTCTCATTTTAAGAATTTGCATCATTTGAGTCCCTTAGCTTTGATTTTTGTCTCCATTAAGTCATACCGTTAATTTTTTCGTTAAATAAAATGTTAAGTTAATTAATTTAGAAAATTACCTTTTTCTTAATTTTCAACTATGTCCCTAATTTTATAAAATTTTTACAATTTTACCTGATAAAGTTTCATCCACTTATAAATAACCCACCAACAAATCCAAATCCACGGCTATCAATGGCCACATGTCCGTCCTCAACCTCTGCCTGCCGCCTCTCTAGTCCGGCTATTTCTGGGTCGCCACGGCTGATCCTTCGATGCCTTCGGTCAAGGTCGCTGCGCCACCGGCGACTGCGGCTCCCTCTTCTGCAACGGCATCGGCAACGCCCCTCCAGTGACCCTTGCGAAGATCACCCTCTGCCAGGAGCAGGACTTCTACGACGTCAGCCTCGTCGACGGCTACAACCTGGCCAAGTCCATCATTTTGTTCAAGGGGAAAGGGAAATGCAGCTATGCCAGGTCCGTGAGTGACCTGAACCTGATGTGCCCGGTGGGCACTTGGATCCAACCTCTAAACTCATTGCCCCTGGTTTTCCCATCTCTCAATTCAATCCGATCGCCCACAATCTTCACCGCGAGTTCCGTCTATTAGTGTTGGGTGATCGATTCATTGATGATGGCGGCGGCTGGATTGGTAGATCAAAGGAGTCGTGCCGTTGTTGGTTCTTTGAGGCATTTCAATAGTAAGGTGGGGTACATGAGTTCCACTATTAAGAAGAAGAATTAGTGCAAGAAAAGAAGCAAGCTTCTGGCAGCTTTGTTGACATCGCCGCCGTAAGCTCCTACTTCGGTTCTTCATCAGCTCTTTGTTTCGTGAAGACAAGTTTGAGCTGCTCGTGATTTAAGCGAGAAATGGATTCAAGGCATGGAGAGATGAAGTGACAAAAAAGATATACTTTGGATAAAATGGATGATTTTTGATAAAATTGGGGATTAAGTTGTAAAATATGTATGGACATTTTCGTCATTTCACACACATAACAATCAATTTAACCGTTAAAACTAGCTTAAATAATATCTGTTTTAAATACTTCTTTCGTCCCAAGTGGGTTGTCATAATGTCAAAATATTTTCGTCCCACATGAAATGACATTTTTCCACTTTTTTTAGTCCACTTTTACCCTTACAATGCACTCACTCAAAGAGTCTAAGGACTGGGTTGGAAATGATTAGAATAAGTTTGGGAGGGATAATAATGAATGTTTATGTAAAATGAGTTAATAACCAAAGACAATCTTAATCTACATAAAAAACTTAAAATGACAACCACTTGAGATAGGGAGAGTACTAATTTATTAAGCTCTTAACATGTGTAAATAAAATATTCTTACAGACATTTAAAAATTCACTACGTAAAACATCTCGTGTTATTAGGGGGTTTCAAACCTTGTGTTTTGGAGGTGAATTTTTTGGAATTCACCTCCATAAAATTGGTGAATCATGGCCCGAAAATAGGACCTCCCAAATTCACCTCATAAGTGAATTGTGAAAATGGTGAGGTGAATATGTGAGAAAAGGCTGAGGAGTGGGGGTGGGGCCCACCCAGCAGCCACTAACAACCAATGAGGAGGGGGATTGGGGGTGGGGTCCATCAGTAATGAGTGATTTTTGTTGAATGATGGTTTTAATTATTTTTGGGTGAGGTTTGAGAGACCAAATGAAGTGGGATGAATTTTAGTGGGTGATTTTATCACAAATTTGGTGAAAAATTTTCTCCCTCACCTCAAGGATTGAAGCCCCCTATTATTTTGCTATGAGAACAATTAATTAGGGAGTGAACATGTATATTTCCATTTCTTGGACGATGAACTGATCATAAGGGGTTACATTGTACTTTTGTGCACACAGACACCACTTTCTTGTTGCATTGGAGCAATAAGGGTCAGTTCAGCAGCCACATGAATTTTTCAAATTTTAAATTGCCAAAAGAATATTATCCAATTAGCAACTAGTGTAGACAAGAGATGCAGTGTAGGTTAAAAATAGGGGTAAAATTGTAAAATAAATAGTTTGATAATTTTTTGTCTGCCACTTATGTTTTTGGGAAATGTAATTTATGGAAAAAAAAAATTACAATGCTTGACAACTGAACTGAGCCTAAGGCAAAGGAAAGAACAAAAAAATCCAAGAAGATATCAGATGACATAGAACAAGGTCTAATCACCAACCATAATTCCCAATCACCTTTGTCGATGATGCTCCTCAAGGATTGGCAAGGGTTAGCCCTAAGTTGTAGCTAAACTTTGATTTCAGGTCTCAATGTTTTTTATTCAGTTTAACCTCACTTCACATTTCTCACGCCTTTAAAACTTTAATTTTATATAAATAAGAAATTCACATGGGTCGAGCTACGGAGTTAGAGGACTAACGTGCTAAAATGACAGTTTGGAAACTGAGTTTCATTGAGTTATAGTTCAAGGACTAAAATGCGCATCACTAAAGTTCATGAGACTAAAATACGGGAGTCACACTCTAGACCGTTGATGTGTTTAAAAGTGTTTCAAATCATTTCTATCATACATTTGAGCGAATTTGATAATATTTGCGCGTGTTATTTAGTAAATTGGTTTATTTGTAGGTTTACATTCAGATGGTAGAAATGAAGCTTGAGGAGAGCAAAATGGGAAATCTCGCACATTGAGGAGTGGAAGAAGGATCTAGGGAAATTATCAAAAACCCCATGAGGTTTAACATAATCTCCCCCCCCCCTCCCCCGCATTTTCAAAATTATCGAAAACCCCCCCTGAGGTTTGTGAAAATATACAAAAACTCAATTGAACATTAACTTCCGTTAGAACAACCGTTAACTTTTAGGTATAATTACAAAATTGGACCCTAAAACTTTTAACCCTAACAATTTTACCCTTAATTATTTTATACTCCTACATTTAAAGACCCACCTCCACCTCCACCTCCATCGGCTCGAGTTGCTCCAATCTGCTTTCAACTCCGCCATACAGTCGCTGGGCTATGAGTCTCATCTCCACACCGTTGCTTCAACCTCTCTTTGCTCTGATTATTAGTAGTATTTCTGATGATATCGACCAGAGGAATCAGATTCTCAAAAGAAAGAAGCTCAATCATGGCCTGTATAATTGAATTTGAATTTGAATGTGTAGGTACCTTTTGAAATCGCACTTGGTGTGTGTTCTTAACCTTTTGTCTAATCTTTCCTTGGCCTCTCTGGCAGCACCGCCCAATCTGTGATCTTGATCGGCCTGATTCATCACGCTTCTCCACTGTTCTCAAATCAAAAGCAGATCCAGTTAAATTCGGATGAAAATGGCTAGTGATTTCAAAACAGAAAAGGGAATTAAAGAAAAATACCGAGGAAGAATGGTGAACGTGGATGGGTTCGTAGTTGCTGGTGTACAAGTAGAAGGCGCTCCTTCGGGATCCGCCGTGAGCGCCGCCGGAGCCGGGTGTCACTATGTGGTTGAGGGGAGCTCGGTAGCTGGCCGGGTAGGTGGTGGCCCGCTATCAAGCTCCCCAAAAAGCCTCTGACAGGCTGGGGCGGGCTGCCCGCTACCGATGACGAAACTCGGTAGCGGGCCTGGTAGCGGGTTTGCCCACTACCGTAGTGGTAGTGCCATGCCACCTACATTTCCCGCTACCATGTTGACAAAAGCTGCCAGCCTGGTGACTGTGGCAGTGGTAGCGGACTTGGTAGCGGGTCACCCCTCATACTTGATGTTATTACTTCATCCCCTTCCTTCTTCCTCTCATTTGCAGATCTGAGTTCGCAGGAGCGAGCAAATGAAAATTCTTGCTCCCATTTTGTTTTTCCTCCAATGTTATTCATTTCCCTCCATTTCTGAAATACTCACATATTTTACATGTTGAAACAAGTTATTGGTGCTTAGTTTTAGAGATTTGGTCACGTATTCTTTGGTTTGGTTTTGGCACCTGATCTCCCGTGGTTCTCCAGATATTTGAAGCAACAAAGGATCTCTGACCACGTGAAGCAACAAAGGAAAATATACCGAGTTTGGTATCTATTTATTGATTTTCATTTTTAAACTGTGTAGTTATTTAATTATTTGGTAAAAAAAGTAGAATTTGATGTTCTAGATTTGAGCCGTAGTTACTGTCTGCGGATATTACGTAGAATATTATATCAATAACATCATTTTCAAGTTTGGAAATAATGTTATGAAATATAATATTTTATTGAATATTCATGGATTGTCCCAATTGGACAGTTTGTAAAAGTACAATCAGTATATTGAACTTTTGTGGTAGTTGTATATGTATAATCGGTACACCGACATTAATTTCTGCTCTTTTTAAGTCTCGTTCCTTATTGTACCAAATGGGGTTTTTGAAACCCGGAAAAAATGGTATGATGAGGAACTGAGGCAAGATGCTGCCAAAATTTATGTGAGGTGTATAAGTTATGGATATACGACCATAAAAGTTCGATATACTAATACCTTATCTCCTAATACTAATGCAATGAGAATTTGTTAGGTTAGTTGATTGATTAAGATTGACATGCTATCTAGAAATAGAAGTATGTTAACCTTTTGTAATCCATTTCTGAATCATGGTTAGAACTCATAATCACTCCTCAATATACATGGAATCCCTAAGAGATCTCTATATTTGAAATTCCACAAGAAGTTGTCATTGCTTGCATTCCACTCTTGCCTTGCACTTAACTTAGTTCACTCCTCCCATCCACCAACATATTATTCAATAGTGTCCCTTGCAATACATATTAGTTTAGCTACATACTTAGCATACTAGTCTAAAAACGCTCAATTCTCTTGGGTTCGATCCCTTACTCAAAGCCCTTTATTACAATAGACAAAACAAGGGTAAGTAATGTATTTATAAATATATTTGAATCATTGCGTTCATGTTTTGCATTGAGCAAAAAACCCTTGATCAACCATCGATTTGCAACCTTGGACATTCGATCTATGACCTGTATGCGGATGGTGGGCTGAGCGTGAAGTGGAGAAGTTAACGTACATACCAACTTTGTCTATTTTTGTTAAGTATGAGTACTAGCTTACCGATGATTTTGTTCTCCCTGCATTCAACGATAGTATATAAACATTTGTGATTATTTTTCTACATTCCGTCAATTTTTTTCTACCCTATGTAACGTCGGCTATATAAACTAGTTCTAATAGAGTTTGAAAATCATCTTTTATGTTTTCCAATACCAAAACTCGAAAATACCAATCTTATCAATTATCTCATATTCTCATTCTTCCTCGACTTTTTATTCATTGTGATTTTAAAGTAATAAAATTTCACTAGTCTTAATTTACAATTTGGTTCTCAATCTTTTGAAAGTTTACATTTTGTTCGTTGAACTTTTGAAAATTATGTTTGGTCCTCAAAAACAATTTACGAAATCTCAAAGTGAAAAACAAAAACATGTTTAAAAATAATTAAATGACCAAAAGTTTACAAAATAACACTTTAATCAATATAATGTGTATACGATCGTGTTTTTTTAGAGAATTATTGGGAAAAGTAAACTAAAACAGAAAATAAAAAGGAAACTATTTTTTAAAACTAAATGTTAGAGCTTAGTGATTTTTGAATCTTCTGTTATTGGAAAACATAAAATTATTGTTCTCCAAAGTCCAAACTTTACTACAATGGAAAAACATTTTTCAAAAAAGTTGAAAAAAATGAAAATTAACTTAGTAAACACGTTTTTTTTCCCATCTTTTTTTTAAAAAAAATTAGAAGTGTCCTTAGTGTGTCTATTATTTCAAAAGATAGACATGGATAAAATATTCTATTAAAGTAGACGTTTGTCCAACTTCAGTATTTTTCCGATTTACTATACTTTGATCAAAACACCACCATTAGCATATTTATATAAGTATTTAGAAAATGACTCATTCCACAAGTTCAAAGTTAAAGGACTAAGATGAACCAAACTTGAGTTTGTGGTCAGATTAGTCAACTTAATGGGGGCTAAAAGTACACCCATATTATTATTAGTGAACAGTAAAAAGTTTATTGATTAATGGGGAATAAAAGCATATAGTACTCCATATGTGAATTTACCTTGGATCTAAAAGGAATTCGTTGGGAATATAGTTGATGCGGACTCTCAACAATAATATATTATATAATATATTTTTACTAATTGCATCTAGGAATTATATTGTTTAGCTAGGGGTGATCATTCGGTTTGTTCGGTTAAAACCGAACCGAATAGATCGGTTTGATCGGTTTACGATTTTCGACCGTAACAAACCGAATTGATCGAATTAGATGTTGGAACCGAAAAAACCGAAACCGAATTTCTACGATTCGGTTCGGTTTTAAACCGAACTTGTCGAATTTTTCCTTTAATTCTATTTTGTTTCGGTTTCACCTAACAAAATCGAACAAATTGAATTTCAATTACAACAATTCATTTATGTAATCGAATTAAGTCTTAAATAACTAAATAAAGTCTTAAACTACCATAAAAACAGTTATATAAAACATAAATAGGCTAAAGAAAAAAAAAGAAAAACATAGAATTCAATTTTCGGTTAACCAAATAAACCGGCTCATGAAACTGAAACCAAAACCAAAACTGTTTAGTATATTTTCAGTTTCAACCGAAACCGAAACGAAAAACTGAAAAACCGAATTAATTCGGGTTTTTCGGTTTCGATCAAATAATGCTCACCTCTGAGTGCATATGAAGATTAAGGTATATGAAACATTTCAAATGTTTTGGTATATAGCTCTACCTTTGAATAGAAACTAAATAAACAAGATACAAGTTTTTTGTAGCAATGAAAAGGCGTAATATGCTGAAATATGAGTACTTTTTTTTTCATTTGTTAGTAACACTTTCAGTATATCCACCCATTTCAAATTGTAAAATGTATTCTTATAATTTACCGCCCAAAGTTGCTAGAAAGTTGCAAAATCGCCTCAGGCTTACGAATTAAAGATTTATGATCAAATTGTAAAGGTACAAAAACTTTACGCACAACTTTTTGTAATTAAACCATAGAGTTTACATATTTTTTTAACGATTTTTAACGACAATGACATTTTTAACCCAGTTTCAAAAATTAGTTGACACCTTAGCTTCAAAATGAAATTTTGTGATAAATTGAGAAATTTTGAATACTTTAATGCCATTTTTACCCCTTTTCCCTATAACTAACCAAGTCTCTAACTTTTAATCAATAAAAAGGAACATCGATAAAAGATTGTGTCAAAAAAATCAAAGGGGGAAATTGGAAAATAAAAGGGAAAAAAAGGCAATAAATTGCTGAAAAAAGAATAACGAGCAAGATAAAAAAAACCAAAAGTTACCATGTCCGGAAAAGGAAAAAAAAAGATAGCATAATGTAAAACGCCAAAATACTACAGAATTAGTATTGTTAAGTTAACACCTATCCAATCGTCATGTTTTGTATGTTAAATCTGTGAAAATAAAAAGAGCACAATAATCAATTAAGTAATATAACTAACCAAGTCACAAGTTTTAATCAATAAAATTTTTTGTCGATACAAGATTGTGTCAAAAAAGTCAAAGGGGAAATTGGAAAATAAAAGAATGGAAAAAAGACAATAATTTGAAGAAAAAAGAATAACGGCAAGATAAAAAAAACCAAAAATTACTACGTCGGGAAAAGGAAAAAAAAAGATAACATAATGTAAAATGTCAAAATACTACAGAATTAGTATTGCTAAAATCTTGATATATGTGTGAGCAATTAGACTTACTTTAATTTGAATAAGTCATACTAATCTCAAATTATACTAAGATAACATAAATTCGGCTCAGATAACAAAATATAAAAACTATAGTTCAATAACTAATATACTAAAAATAAAGTTGTAAATGAGTAGTTAAGAGGTTTTCAAAATAAATATTTATCTGAAAAAAAATTCATGTGTCAGTGAATATAACAAAAGGAGTTTCCTGTGCAAAATTAAGGAAAGGAAATTAGAGAGTTTTTCATAGCTATTAGAGAGGATTGAAATCATATCAAAACTCTTTCATAGCTATTTATATTCCAAACCAATCAATGGTATAATAGCTTAGAGCAAAAAAGTATAAAATTCTTCAATTGAGCTATCAGAGTCCTCATTTTCACCAAGGTCAAGGTTAGTGAGGGAACGACTAATTTTGGATAAACATGTGTTGCTTTTTAAGAGACTCATTGCCCATTAAGCAATCTTTCTAACAGAACACTTAAGGATCATGTTTGGAAGTTTCAAGTTGCCTCATAGAATTTAGCATAACAGCTTTAAAATCTTTAAATGAACCGCTTTTCATATTTTTGTGCCTCTTGAAACTTTCAAAAAAATGCTGCAATTCAATCAGTTTCTTTTTTGAACTCCAGAGAGCTGGGTGTTCCATAAAATAAAAAGCATTTTATTCAACATCGTTAAAATTTTACAATTTAGTTCGCAGAACTTGAAGATCGTGAGTTAATGGTGCTGGTGCAAAAAGTTTATCAAATAAAATGTGTGTCAAATTTTGTAAATCAACAATTTGTTGTGTTGTTTGAGCTTGAGGAATGAGGCGAGAGATGACAAAATATGTATTGTGCATTCAACGTCATCGGTGGCTAAACCAATTTCCCCTTGGGCCAATTCAACATAAATATTATCAACATGAATATTCCCATAGCATTTACCTTGTTGGAATCCACCAACAGTCCTTAAAAGACCAGCACTGATAACCGGCGCAAATACCCTAAGGACACGGAGATGGAGTTCCTGTCCTCGGTCGACATGAACGGGGGAGATGGTGCTGATCACTCGACGTGCAGTGTCGTTGGCTTCGATACTCGTTGCTACTGATCAGCCACTTCCAACCTGTACTCCGCAAAGTCATGCATCACAAGGTGTTATTTTCAAAAAGGACAAGGAAATCATCTGTAGCCAGGGCTGTGATTTCCTTATCCTTTTTGAAAACAGTACTTTGTCATGCCTGACTTTGCGGAGTACATGTTGGAAGTGGCTGATGCGACTGATCAGCAGCAGCGAGTATCGAAGCCAACGACACTGCACGTCGGGTGACCAACACCATCTCCCCGTTCATGTCGACCGAGGACAGGAAATCCATCTCCGTGTCCTTAGGGTATTTGCGCCGGTTATCAGTACTGGTCTTCTAAGGACTGTTGTTGGTGGATTCAATTAAGGTAAATGCTATGGGAATATTCATGTTGATAATATTTATGTTGAATTGGCCCAGAGGGAAACTGGTTTAGCCACTGATGAACTTGAATGCACAATACATATTATGCTCAACTCTCACCTCATTCTTCAAGCTCAAGTGAAACGACAACAAATTGCTGATTTGAAAATTTTGACACACATTTTGTTTGATAAACTTTTTGCACCGGTACCATTAACTCACGATTTTCAAGTGCTGCAAAGCGAGTTGCAAAATTTTAATGATGTTGACCAAAACACTTTTTATTTTATGAAATACCCAACTCTCTAGAGTTCAAAAAAGAAACTGATTGAATTCCAACATTTTTTTAAAGTTTCAATAGTCACGGAAATATGAAAAGAGGTTCGGTTAAAAAATTTAAAGCTGTTATGCTTAATTCTATGATGAAGCCAATAACCTGCTCGGGTAACCAGCACCCATCTCCCCGTTCATGTCAACCGAGGAAACCGAGGACAGGAACTCCATTTCCGTGTCCTTAGGGTATGCTTAATTCTATGATGAAGCCAATAACCTGCTCGGGTAACCAGCACCCATCTCCCCGTTCATGTCAACCAAGGACAGAAACTCCATTTCCGTGTCCTTAGGGTATTTGCCCTTCCCGAGGGTGTAGGGGTGGAGGGCAGGTGGGCTGGTTGGTTTAAATTCTTATGCAAAGAATAAACTCTATAAATATGTGATGTAAAAATTAATCAGCTTACCCAGTGACAGTTGAAGGAGAGGAGGATGAAGAGGAAGAACCAACACCAGCGGCAGCGGCCATTGAAGCATATGAAGTAGGAGACGAAGAGGAAGAACCACGAAGCAGCAAAGACGCGAAAAGAAAAAATGTCGGGGGAAATCAAAGTAGTGAGTGAGTGAGTGAAATGCTGAAGGAGATCAATGTATAGAAATTAAATTGGTACCACATGACATCATACCTTTGAGTGTGTCTGTGTTTACAGCGCAGGAGAGAGATGGAGGAGATAGAGGAGGAAAGATTTGGTCTGTGTATGGAGAAATGAGATATTTTGTTTCCTCATTTTGAATCTGAGTATATGAAAGTGGAGGTTTCTGAACAGTTTTTATGCGCAGAGACAGAGAGGGAAGAATACACTTAGAGAAGGGGAAGGTAGGAGAGAAGAATGGAGTAAAGAATGGAGCAGTGGAGTAAAGAATGGAGCAGCTGATGAAGTTAAATGAGAAAGAGTGGAGAGGGAGGAGACAGTTGTTTTCACAACTTGTGTCTCCGAATAGTAGAGATGGAGCATTGATTTCTTTTCTTTCTTTTTGGCATTTTCTTTTATTTTTGAAGACCATTGAGATTTGATATACTAGTATTTAATGAGAGAGAGAAAGACATCCATTGAATTGAAAAAAAGGCAGAGAAATAACTTTGGACTTCGGAGCAGCAGGGGGCACAGCTAGGGGGCACAGCTATTTTCTACAACTGAGTCTTGATAGTAGGATAAACGGAGTGATGAATGGCATTGGTTTTTGTTTTTTTAGGAGAATAAGAGTATTTGTTTCAAAAAAAATTAATGATTTTTTTTTCTAATAATAATTTAAATCTCCATTAACATTAAAAAAAGGCACCAATTTTTGTTGGGACGGATTGAATATATTTTTCCCACTTTTTAAATTTTAGATTATTGAATCATTTTTTTAACTCAATTTCCTCCATTTTAATGTCGCGACACTTTTTCTATCAGGCTGATCCTCTCTCTCTCTCTTACATGTTCTTGCAATCAAAAGTTTTTGGCACACGTGTAGAAAATAATAAATATGTAAATGAAGATACAAATATGTACACATATTTAACTTGAGATAAATGCTAATATTTTGTACACTTTTCCAAGAATCATGGTTTCTACCTAGACGGTAAAGACTACGAATTGAATTGAGACCACTAGTATTGAGTTTGAAATACAGTAGTATTTCTTTGTTCTTTGATTTTTTTTTAAGCTTGGTTTTCTTAGATGACAGGTTTTTCAGTTAATCTTATGATCAATTTTATTAATTTTTTCAGTTTTTGTGGAGGGGAAAGAAATACTTTGATTAGATCATGGAAAATTGGGCCAGGCCTTCCAACTTTTGGACATTTTACAGCTAAATCGGGCCATGACAAGCCCCAAAGGTCAAGTAACCAAGCCCAATGGGATTTATGTAAGTATGTACTTTTTGGGCTTCACTTTAGTTGGCAAAGAGCACTGGCCACTGCACTCAGCTGCCAGCTTTCATCACAAGTTCAAATGGGCATTATCCCTCTGAACCCACATCTAGCCAGGAAATGTTATGGTATGTATTAATGTTTCGTGTAAGCTCATCATTGATTTTTATTATGAGTATAAATATTAAGAGCGCATTATAGGCTGTGAATGCGGCCCGAGCTACATTAGCCTTATTTTTTTGGTTTGTATGAATGATTTTGGATGAAGAAGATGATTTTTTAAAATTTAAAATTAGAGAAGGCCATTGGAGTAAGAAAGCAAGTAAAATCAGAGATGGAATAACATACCATTGTACCAGTCATTGTAGTCACTGTAAAAGCCATTAAGCTGTCTGCGAAGCTCCTTATCGAACACATCACGAGCCTCACAAGGAGAAAGACCAGATTCGTTTTTCTCTTTTTCTGCCTTCTTCAGAGCCCGATCCACAATTTGCCCGGCCTTGTAACGTAGGAGAAAACCATGAAGGTTGACTTTGAATCAAGAGGAATCTGCGAGGGTGGTTTCACATTTCTAGTCATCCCAAATTGTCTAATAATTAATTTTGAAGATAAATTTGTGGTTACTGAAAAGTTAGATGCTTACCTAACTGCTAGAGGCCTCCCGGATAAGTGAAGTGGTCCAACAATGTTTTGGTTTGTTAGTCTTTTCCGCTCTGTGGGCTTGTTACAGGATACGTCCAAAACATGCACATGAAGCCATCTTCAGATTTCAGGAGTGTTCTACATAGAACTCACAAATCTGATCATTCTCTTGTCACAAGTTCTGTGTTCTGCTAGTTAGTATTCTAGAGTACTTAAGGATGAACAGGGAGGATTTGTGTAAGATGACAAAAGATCAGGGAAAGTGGGTAAAATAAACTATGGGAGATGGAAGGGAGGAGGGAAGAGTGACAACTCAGCCATCATGCTTAGACTTCTTGCTTGTCTACAATCTGGCAAACAAAAAATCATTCCACCATGCTCCATATATGGGAGGAACCATTTCTACTGCTGCTCCAACTTCTCCTGTTAATAATCATACCATAACAAGGATCAGAAATGTGATTGATTTTCTTACAAAATCTGATATCAACAAGATGGACAGCCCAGTGCTCCATTAAGCATATATACGTACAGAATGAAAAATTATATTGGCAGATAAATCTAACTTGACCCACAAAGAAACAAACAAACAAACCTGAAGCATCCGCATTAACTCTGGGTGCTGGTCCATGAGGGAATAAAGTATATCTTTATCGCTTAGTAAAGTCTGTTATAGCAAATTGTCAATCATTCTAGACACCACCAACATCAAATAGTATATACGTATGGACTTTCCTGTGGTATAACTGATCTCTATACCTGGATAGCTTCTTCAGACTGAAAGTACTCATTGAATGTTGAAGAAAACTCATGTTTGCGAGATTGATAAAAAGTTTGAACAGATGAAACCGCCTTCTTTGTACCTGGACGAAGATCAACGTTCAGTAAAATCAAACATAGATGATAGAGAATTAAAATGCATCATATACTAATCAAGTTCTATCCCAAAGCATCAACATTAAGTATTAGACACGTCAAACATATGATGTATCAAAATACATAAAGAAACTTATGAAAACCCAAATCCAAACACCGCGCAAATTAGAGAAGGCCATTGGAGTAAGAAAGCAAGTAAAATCAGAGATGGAATAACATACCATTGTACCAGTCCTGGTAGTCACTGTAAAAGCCATTAATCTGTCCACGAAGCTCCTTATAGAACACATCACGAGCCTCACAAGGAGAAAGACCAGATTCGTTTCTCTCTTTTTCTGCCTTCTTCAGAGCCCGATCCACAATTTGCTCGGCCTTGTAACGTAGGTCTCCGGTCCCTTTGGGATTAAGCGGCATCGTCCAAAATTCGTCAAGGATGTCATCGACTTCCTCTTGCAGGGAAGTCGGCGATAATGGTGGCAGTTCAGACTGCATATAAGAACAGTTGAGAAAGTCCTTATCTGAATCATCCACAATTAGAGAAGCAGGGGTTGGTTCCTCTTTTAGTTTTTTCAGTTGATCGGTTTCAGGCTCCATCAGTTGAGGAGATGCTCGTTTCTCGGTTAAAGACATCCATGGATCGGTTGGCTGGAAATCGTCAAGGATTTCATCGACTTCCTCTTGCAAGAAAATAGGCCGTAATGGTAGCATTTCAGACTGCATATGAGAACATGTCATAAAGTCCTTATCTGAATCATCCACAGTTGGAGAAGCAGGGGTTGGTTCCTCTTTTAATTCTTTCAGTTGATCAGTTTGGCCGTCACCCACGGCTTCAGGCTCCGTCGTTGGAGGAGATTCTTGTTTTCGATTCTCGTTTAAAGACATCGATCGATCAGTTGGCTGAAAACTAGAATTTTCATGAATTGAGCACAAATTAGGGTAAAAACAAAAGCGGAATTGAGAATAGAAAAACTTGATGTAAGGTGTAGGGCTCCGGTGAAAAAGAAAAACTAGAGAGGCAGAGCCACGAGGATGAATACTTACCGGCTTGAAGAGTCTGCGAGAGCGAGCTTTACGAAGACTCGCGAGAGAGAACAAGCGGGAGCGGCGGCGTGTCCCAACGAGGGAAAAACTGGTCTAGGGCTCCGGTGAAAAAGAAAAAGTAGAGAGAGGCACGAGATAAAAGTTAGAGTAGAGAACAAGGAAGAGCGGCGGCGTGGCGTTTCCGTCTGGAATTAAGAATGAATACTTACCGATGGTATGGTGTCGGCGAGTACGGCGACCTTGAAGACTCCTGCGACGGCGAGCTTGACGACGAGGACGACTCGCGAGAGAAGAGAACAAACAAGAGCAGCGGCGTGTCTGTCTAGGTCCGAATGAATCCCCAATCCAATTTTGCTAGGGTTATGCTCCTATTCGGATATTTTAAACAAGTCGGATCCTGAAGAATAATTATCAGAAAAATACTTATCAGAAAAATAATTATCTATTGTTGATGACATCAAAAATAATAATGAGATGAAACAAAAGAACTGCTCCTGAAGAACCACACGGAGTAATATTAGGATGTCAAAAGCTGACCCGACCTGATTAACCCGTCCGAACCCGACTAACCGAATGACCAAAAATCAACGACTTAAACCCGACTCAATCAGAAATAATTTCTACCGAATGAACCCGTAACCCAAATGACCCGAACCCGAACTCCGACTGACCAAATCACCAATCCGAAATGACCAAACCCGAATGATCCGAACCCGGATGAACCCGTGACCAACCCGACTCGACCCGAATCTCGACTGATTAACCCGAATCCGAACTCGACTGACCAATCCGAACCCGATTAACCCGAATCCGAACCTTAAGGAACTCTAAATAAACTTTCATCATAACAAAACATAATAATCTAATACATTATAGAGTTACTATCATCATAACAAAATAAACTACTATCATTCATTGTTTAAACTCCGAAGCAAGAAAATAGTAGTAAATAACGTCAATTGTGCACTAATGACCAACAAGAATTGTAACAATGTATTGGTGTCGATCTAACAAGATATTGATACCGATCTAACAAATTATTTGAGAAATATTTAATTTTCAATTTTGTTGGAATAATGTCTAATTTCTCTTCAATTATTTTAGAACAACTCCGCGAAATAGATTTATTTTAAACTCCAAGGAAAAGGGGAGAGGAAATTGTGTGAATAAATTTCTTAGTATATCATTGTTGTATATATTATATATATGTGAATATAAAATTTCTAGTATTATTTATAAAGAATATAAATATAAAGAATAAAAGTTTAGTTTGAAAATTCAGCTGCACGAACTTAGATCGACGAAACTCGAACTTGAACCCGTAGAAACCCGAACTTGGACTGGAAGAAACCTAAACTCGGCCCGAAGAAACCCGAAATTTGACCCGAAGAAACCCGACTTGGACCCAGGACTGAAACAACCCGAAACCCGAATGACCTGAACCCGAACCCGACTTGACCCGAAGTAAACTCAACCCGATGGTGACCTGAACCCGAATAACCCGAACCCAACCTGACATGAAAGCAGTTTAACCCGGAATGACCCGAATCCGAATCCGACCTGACCCGAAAACAGTCCAACCCGAAACAACCCGAAACCCGAATGACCCGACCTAACCCGCCCAATTGACACCCCTAGGCAGAATGAGAACAAAAAGGAAAATAATTATCTTTTGTTCACTCTACCCCGGTTACCTCTATTTGTTGATAAATTGCATTCTTTTATGTAGTTATTTTTTGCTACTTTGGTTGGCCAGTTTGTAACTCCTTAGCCTGCTTTGATTTTTGTGTTCTCACTTGTATTATCTGATTTTCTGATAATTATATTGTCATCTCCCGCTAAAAAAAAGAAAGAGGAATAAGCGTAACCAAAAATGAATAATTTCAGGGCCCAAATGTATTTGCTCTTCTTCAATATTGTCATAATTTTGTCATAGAATGTTAAATAATCCATTCGTCCATAAATTTTTGAAACATTTGACTTTCAATATCTACCATTGCTTTAAAAAGAAAGATAATGATAATGATCACCATCCTCCAAAAAATTGTCAAGTCTGGAGAAATAAGCATGTCAGTACTACTAACACTTTAAAGTAATTTCAATCAACTCAAAAACTAGATTTCCAATCCTAATTTGCATGCTTCTTCTCCAATCTTAATTCTTCAACCGCTGCATCAACTTCTTCTCCAATCCTAACACTTTAAAGGAGAAAGAACCATTTCTACTGCTGCTTCAACTTCTTCTCCTGTTGACAATCATACCATAACAAGGCTCAGAAATGTGATTGATTGTGTTACAAAATCTGATATCAACAAGATGGACAGCCCAGAGCTCGGTCAAGCATCTATACGTACAGAATGACAGATTATGTTGGCAGATAATCTAACTTGGGTACCAAAGAAACAAACAAACCTGAAGCATCTGCAATAATTTTGGGTGCTGCTCCACCAGGAGGGTAAGTGTATGGTTCTCACCCAATAGAGCCTGTTATAATTGCCAATTGTGAATCATCCTAGACACCACCAACATCAAATAGTATATGTATGGACTTGCTTGTGGAATAAATGATCTCCACACCTTGACAGCTTCAGGAGACTGCAAGTACTCACTGAGTGTTGAAGAAAACTCTTTTACCTGATTTTGATAATAAGTTCGAACAGATGAAAGCATCTCCCGTTTCCTGGCCAAATTAAGATCAACATTCATTCAGTAAAATCAAACATAATGCATCATAGTATATTAATCAGGTCGTAGCTCAGAGGATCAACATTAAGTATTAGACGCGTCAAACATATGATGTATCAAACACACAAGGACAGAATAGTTATGAAAACCAAAGAGCAGGTAAATTACAGAAGGGCATTGGAGATTGGAGTAAGAAAGCAGCAAGTAAAATGAGAGATGGAATAACATACATACATACCACAGCCCCGTTCTAGCTGGACAGTACGAAACTTATCAAGCAGTGTCCAAACCTCCCCATTGTACACAGCACGGGTCTTTTCGGGAGAAAGATGAGATTCCATTTTCTCTTTTTCTTCCTTCTCCAAAGCTTCTTTCACAATTTCCTCGGTAATCGAATTTATGTTTCCAAACTTATAAGAATCGAATGGATAGAATTGAAGATCGCTAAGGACTTCATCGAGTGCATATTCGGAGGATGGTAGCGGCCATAATGGTTGAGCTTTGAATTTAGACCGAATCTGACGAATTTTGCTACCCACCTCATCATCAGATTCATCATAATCATCCTCAGTAGGAGAAGCAGGAAGGGACGTTGGTTCCTCTTTTTGTTTTTTCCGTTGCTCGGTTTGGCAGTCACCAACGGCTTCAGCCTCCATCGATTCTAGACTTCGTTTTCTAGTTAAAGAGTAAAATTTACAAATCTCCTGCCCCTCAAGAAATTCCTCAGCAAAATAAGAAAGTTCAATCTTGATATATGATGAGAAACACAGAATAATTTGTTTGTACCCTACTGGATCCGCAAACAGAAAAGATTCCAAATGAGAAAATGAAACCATGAAAATGAAGAAAATCATAAATGGCCATTTAAAGCTATGGCTTTAATAGCTCACCTTCCTCCTAAATTAAAAACAAAAGGTTTCAAACACCTTCCTCCTAAATGTCATTAAATTGAGAACAACCCAATAGGCATCGGTTTTCTTATTAATGTTGTTATATATATTTACTGCCACAATGATATTTATAAATCCCAAAGCACTTGAGAAGCTGTAAATTGTTGAACAACGTTTGTAATTGTTGTTTATTGGCAGGTTTAATTACGTTTTGTTTAGAGTGGAAGAAAAATTCAAACTTCATTTCTATTAGGCTTACTTAGGGCACTTTTTTCTATCAGAATGGCTTATTCTGATAACTTCTAATATCACAAATCCAAGAATGTGAAATGGATGTATCTAGAGATAGTTAACAGAGCAGAAGCATTGCATCCTGCTTTCACAAAAATGTCATGGTTGTGGTGGCAGGATAGTTAACTTGGCTTGAATTTCCTACAAGAAATTTGGCCAATGAGACAACATTGAAACTCCATCAATCAGAAGTTGAAGTTCGAACCTAAGACCCGAAGCTTTCCCCATAATCTACACTTCTGGCATCCTACACAGTCCATTAAAGCACTGCAATTTGACAATAGTTTCTGTAAGGTGTCTGGGCAACTTATAAACGCGAAATGAAAGGAGAAAAGGGAGAGAATAAAAATATATGGAAACGGCTATCTAGCAATAGCATCGTAGTACTTTCTTTGGCTTCTAAACAACACACCATACCACTAATATGCAAATGGTAACAGACTGTTCTGCTACGCCAAAATGTTTCCTATTTCAATGTTATTCACAGAGTATGACTTGGGTTAATCAGCAACCAAGTACGGAGTAACAAATTTACCTGATATTCCTAAACTGTGCTTGTATTTTCAGTTTCAGTTCTAATCCACCTTTTCCTTTCTGTAATCTGGCTTCATCAATGCACCTTTGGATTGTAGACTAGCCATTTCATCAGAGATTGTGTCTTCGGGCCCTCAATAGGATTACCAGTCTCATACTCGGTCTCCTCCAAGTAATCAGCAGCCTGGAATACAACAACTCGTTATGAAATAGAAAAACAAACAGCAAAATAGCATTGCAAAACTATTAAGCAAATGAAAACACTTGTTTGTTCCCTTGCTTACCTTTGTCACAGCTCGGAGAACAAATAGAAATGTGAAGTACAAGTTATGGACACGATCTGGATATCTTAGGACCCGCTCATGCATCAACGTGCCCCACTGTCATAGGATAAAAAAGTGGAAACATAAAAGGCTTAGACAAACAAAAGTCAACTTCATGAGGCTATCATTACACCAATACACAAAAGAATTGATCATTTCAGTAACAGAACCTTGTTGATAAATTTCTAAAGACGTCTTAATTATCAGTCAGAATTTTTACATTGCCAATGAAATAAAGAATCGAAGAAATTCATACCACGCATGAGGCTTCATGAAGCAGATACTCAGCAGCTATATGAATTGAAATAGAAGAATGGAGACCAGATATCAGTTTATATAGTATTATTTCTTCAAGGCACAAGTCTTCAGATGGATCTGCAAGAAAGACATGTAGCAGATTAGGATATAAGATTGCTGATGATTCATTTAGACATTTAAATTCCCTATTTAAAAGGTGTATTTCTCAAACTGTATGGCGAACAAAAAAAAGTTATAGCTTACATTTAAGACAGTTCTCAGAGTAAACGGCATCCCATATCCTTCTAGCTGATGGCCCAGTATAGCCAGTGTAACGTTCAGGGTTTAGTTGAAGAATTACATATGTCATCTCAGCCGCAAAACCCAAAAACTACATCAAATGTCTACACTTCCTTTTTTTATTTTGTGAGAACGAGCAACGCATGAAAGGTAAGAAGAGGTAAGAATTTAAAATAATGATACAAATTCATGATAACAGCAACACAAAGACTGCATAAACAGGAACTTTAAGCATCACTTTAAGAACAATGGTTAAACACAGCAGCAGATGTGTACCATTGTTGGTCTCATCATCATTTGTCCAGGGATTGTCAGTTTCCGTCCACCCTCTAAATGCCATAGTATCTAAGGTGCGATCAACAACAGCTTCTGGCTTCCCTTCTTGACACACAAGATCATCAGATGGAAGGGCACGATGAAAGGGCTTTTTAAATAATTCTGGATATTCATTTTCAAGCATCCGCAAACACTGGAATCCCTCAAACGACACATGCCATCATCAGGCCAGAAAGAGCAATCACACCACAGCTTAACCTACCAGAAAATGCAATTCAATAAGATCCCTAGACAATCAGATACTGGATCCATGATGAAAATTTTCAATTGAATCAATTAGAAAGCATGAGAAGTATAAAATCACATGCTTAACATGTCTCTCGATGATGAAACCTCAAATCTCAGCAAAGAGTTCAACTAAAGTTTGTCAGTTTAAAGTAGGAATCTGGACACCATTGCAGAGAAACATAGTGGAAGTAGTTCCTGAAGAGGAAAACAGACGCGTTCAATCTTTTCAAACCCGGGCTTAACACCAATGACAGATGTGACTGTAACACAAAAAAAGAAAGCAATAGCTACTCATGTTTGTGTTCGTATAGAAAATATTTCAATATTTCAAGGTACACTTTGTCTCCTTGTTCTTTTTTGGCCCTTTCTCGCGATTCTTGATCAAGATTTCTGGGCTTTACTAGTTTTCGCATTTTATCAGTAGTTTCAGTGTTGTCTCATTGCTTGATTGATGGAGTTACGCACGTGTGAAACTTCCAATGTAGGTTCGAACTTCAACTTCTTTTCCGTGAACTGAATATATATTCCTGTGTTCGTATAGAAAATATATATTCAGTTCACAGGAAAAGAAGTTGAAGTTCGAACCTACATTGGAAGTTTCACACGTAAGCACAACTCCATCAATCAAGCAATGAGACAACACTGAAACTACTGATAAAATGCGAAAACTAGTAAAGCCCAGAAATCTTGATCAAGAATCGCGAGAAAGGGCCAAAAAAGAACAAGGAGACAAAGTGTACCTTGAAATATTGAAATATTTTCTATACGAACACAAACATGAGTAGCTATTGCTTTCTTTTTTTGTGTTACAGTCACATCTATTGAAAGAATGGGGGTCTTGACAAGTTCCTGAAGAAGAGGATGCAACACTTGTTCGTTAAGACGATCCACAGTCTGGTAGTCACAACAACAACCTCCACCTTCCCACTATAGTTGAGCTTATCCTGTCAGTTAAATCACAATACAGCCAAAGATTTCAAAGTTCATTTCCATCAAGTTGCAATGAGCATTCAGTGATTAAGTCAAGAAGAAAGAGACATTTCTAGTGAAAAATTTAATTCAATTCTCTCATTGTTGTATACTTCAGTACTTCACAGTGTCAGCTACAAAAACAGTTTTAGATTAACTACTGCTATATACTACCACTTCTACTACAATCTCTTTGGTGTCTACAGCCCCCTTCCCAGGAGAAGGTATACGAATTTGTTCTGCACATGCTTGGGATTGATCAAATAGATTATTGCTTGCTGCTAACCGCATTCCTGTTCCCGCACGCATGCACACCCTTTATTGCCTATCACTGCCATGATTGATTTAAGTCGTGTTCGGGTCTTCTTCTACGCTACAGAATAAATGTAAGCTACCAAACATACCAATGTTGAAGAACAACAGATCATTTGGACTATGATCAAGTCATACCAATCACATAGGAGTATTAACAAGTTAAGTAGGCTTACAGGACAATGTGCAAGAATACAGAGAAGCCGGTGCTCTTGAACAGGACTGTGTGTGGGAATTGCTTCCGGTGGAAGCCATGAGGAATACAACAGAGAGATATACAGGGGTAACCGTGAGAGAAGAATCCTAGGAATTGCAGTGCCAGAAGCCGGCTGCCAAACGCCACAAAAGCAATCAAATTAGCGCCAAATTTGAAACCTTAATTTGAACTGTAAAAACCCTAGATCAAATGAAGGAGGGCAAGAGAGAGCAAGCGACAGAGAGATAGGCCGTGAGAGCTTACCGGCGGCGAGGCCGTGAGAGAGGAGAGAGTGCGAGAGTCGACGCCTTGTCCAGTACAGAAGTTGAAGTGGAGTCGCGAGAGTTTTCTGTTTGAAAGAACTTAAACTATGCAGCGACGCGGCGCCAAGTTCAGCGGCTGCCGGCTACACCATCACGGCTTTTGGTTTCTATCGATACACTTTTGAGAACCACACTCAACCTGAATGGAGATTATGAGCGATTCAAAATTGAGGTGGAGATGGAGATGGAGATGGAGTGGGGATGAGGAGTGATTCATTTTCAAAATTCATGGTGATTTTGGAAGTTTTTCACTCCTCCAAAAATCACTTGAGGTGTGAAAATCAGTTTTTCACCATAAAAAAATGAAATTCAACATTTAATCTATGATTTTTATTCTTTAATATTTTAATAACTAAAGATTAATAATTTATATGCAAATAATAAATGAACTTCTAGATTCTAAATAGTTTCTAAATATTATTATTGTCACATCACGAGAATTCACCTTCAATTTCTCATCTACCCCCCTAAGTTTGAAACCCCCTTAATATTTATTTTTTCACCTCACAAGAATCCACGGTGAATTCTTCAATTTCTCACCTCAGGAAAATCTCTCCCCCTCATAAGTTTGAAACCCCCTAGCTTGGCTCCCGGTTGCCACCGTCATTGACCACACACCCTTTTTGTCCCTACTCAAAAAAATGGTCCTCTTTTACTAGGGGTGTTCGCTGGGGGGATCGAGACGGGTTCAGGCAAAAATAAAATTCATCCCGTGTGGTATGGTTTCTGTAATTAAGAAACCGAACCGAACCGTTTCTGTGCAGAAATCGAACCGAACCGCAGATTAATGGTTTTTTGGAGATCGATTTACGGTTATCCACATTATAGTCTATCTACAATTCACAACTCAATTTTAGTCAACACCGATCTCATTCACATAACAAGCAATTCAAATTTGACTCTAAACTGGCAGCTCCAATATATAATTTTACATTCCAACTAACCAAACTACTAGTATAACTGAGAGAAATAGTTATACTGTTGACAAGAACAATTGTTAAGACAGACAAACCACCAACGGATAAAATATTTAGGGTTAAAGGGTAGGATTGGATGTGGGAGGGTGTATAGACTTATGGTTTTGAGTTATACGCGGTTCGGGTCGGTTAACCATGATTTCTATGGATCAGAAACCGAACCCGAACAGCAGAGACACGGTTTTTTCGGTTTTTCGGTTTTTCGGATATCAGTTTTTTCTGGTTTCGGATCACTCGGTCTGGTTCGGATTTGCTAATTTTTTGAACACCCCTATCTTTTACCATTACCATCATGGTTTAGGGTTCTCATATGCCATCATCGTTAAAAATTGCCCCGCTGACGTTATTTGTTGTTAACATGGCTTCTAAAGTGTTATTTTCAGGTGATTGTGGAAATGAAAATCATAAAACCGGATATTGTAGCGGTGATAGCAATGATTTTGTGGGGATTGTTTTTAAAGAAGTGGTAAAAATGATCCATTAGCCAAATATTGATGGTAAAATCAGACCTTCTCTCTTAAAGTTATAACTTACTTGGAAGCCACTTGGACGACACCTAAGCACGCACTACATACGTGGAACAAAGTTGACGAAATATTCCATCAAATTCACGACATCTACAAATTCGCGGTTACGGATTACGGATATGTTGTATCCGCACCGCGGTTATCCACTATCCGCGGCTCATGGATACCCACAAACCGCAAGTCAGGCCCATAAAATTAGTGAGGCCCATTGAGGCCCACCTGTGGTGTACCCTGCGGCCCTTCCCCTGCGTGAAGGCCTGAAGTGTGTCTGTGCCTCTGTGGTGTGTCACTCACAGTGAGTGTCTTAGGGTTAGCAACTCCAACTTAGCAGCAGACTAACATTCACACATTCACAAGCACAATCACACGATTCGCGAATCACAACAAATTGTTCTAGGGTTTGCTTCCTTCATCTTCAATCCTTCATCTTTGATCATTCCAAAAGTTCGGCTTCAACCAAAAATGAAGTAGGCGAGGCGATTTAAATGATTAAGAACGCAGCAAGTCGCGTGCGGGTTAGCTGTAATTTTGGGGATTTTGTTTAGGTCGTTTACCTTTTTGTTCTATAGTTCGCAGGCAATAAGTCACTAAAATACGGTACGTAATTATCGGAAAAAGTTCAAAAATTGTAGTTCTTGCTCGTGGTTGTTGGATTCATGCTCATAGTTTTGTTACTGATTGTTGCTTTGTTCGTGTGGTTCATATGTTTGTGTAGTTAATGTTGCATTTGTGTTTCATATATATTACTCCAATAGCTATTGCATTGTTCACTTCGTTTGTTGTTGCTGTTGTAATGTTCCTGTATCGATGGTGTTCATGTATGTGGTTGTCACTTGTCAATGCATATAAATATATATATGTTTGAGATGGATAATTTTAGTTAATGTGATGGAGTTTGTTGAGTGTCTAGAGTTAAATTCATTATACTAGAGGACTAGGTCGGTAGTGTTTGTATTTTCTAGAAAGGATAGTTGAGATTTAGAGTCCATTTTAGGATTGCTTGTTACTTAGGCCTATATTTGATTTTGTATAGGTGAATTGGCGATTTCCCCTCGATAAATCTGTTCACTGTCTGCTCATCCATTTTAACTGGCCTAACAAATCTACAGAAAGTGATTCTAGTTCAGATACTTTGAGAAGAAAGACGAGACACTGAACCAAATGATGCACATAATCAATGCCATAGCCATATATGTTGGGCATTTATATGTGGGATACAAACTACAAGGTTAGCAAATACTCCGTCCTCGAAAAGTTGTCCGTTTGACTTTCATTGCTTTCAAGCTTCATTGTTTGACTCAAATTTTAACAAAGATAAATTGTTTTAAAAATTCAAAAATATATTTGGAAAATTTAGATTGCAAATATGAGACACCCATGAAATATTTCATTTTGGATGTCTAAACATTCATGGAAAATAATCATAGATTAAATACTAAAATCACAAACAAACGACAATTATTCGGGGACGGAGGAGATATGGAAGTCAACTGCCCTGAGAGGACCTCATTGAGCATTCAACACTGAGAGCAAGGACAGGTTTCATGAATTGAATATTGGAGTAATACACACAGCAGAAGTAAGGACAACCTGTGGAAAAACATAGCAGATAAAGAGCAGGCGCAAATCAGCTCACAAAGGAGAAAACAGAGCAGATAAAGAGCAGGCGCAAATCAGTGGGAATTCAAAGGGCTAACTGCTGGTTAACCGCTAACCGCGGATACCGCGGTTTCATGGATACGGATTTTAATTGCACTGCGTGATAGGTGTAACCGCAAACCGCGGATACGAAAAAATCGCGATTTGCGGTTCGCGGATATGAGCTAACCGCGATTATCCATCCGATTGCCACCCCTACTTGATAATGTCAAGGGAAGAGGATGAATCTAGCATCTCTTGACTACAAAGATCAAGCAATACTAAAAATAAAAATTGAAACCACTTTCATGGATCAAAGGAAATGGAATTCAAGGAAGGAGAACACAAAAGCCAAGTCTCTCTCTTGAGAGGAATTCGCCAAGAAGTGTATTTTCTTTAAAAATTTGTTCTAAGGTTTGAGTCACTACAAATAAAGTGTCATTTAGTGGCACACACATTTATTGGCAAGCAGATCTTGTGCCACTGTACATATATTGTAATAGCACATAATATGTGCCAGTAAAAAGTTTAGATAATTAGTGACAAAATATCATTATGTGCCACAATTATTTTTAATTTTAGTGGCAGATAATATTTTTGTGCCAGAATACGTATATCTTCAAGTATCTATTTTATACATAATATTTTATATTTATTAAAATTTTATTATATGTGCCACTAAAGTTAGCAAAAGAATAAAAAAAAGAGCGGGTGACCATGCTCCTCCATTCCCAAATTCACGCGGTCCCTGACTCTCAGATCTCAAACCCTTGCTCCTCTATCCCCAAAATCGAAGAATTGGCTGAAACCCTTCATCCACCCCCTCTTAATCACCGATGAGCCATCCCTCCCAAAGCTCGTCGGCAAAATACAAGTAACTGGCTCTGCTCGCTGCCATCGACGGCGTCGCCTTTGCTCACTCCCTATTAGAGGAGCGCATCTGTTAGAGGAGTTTAAATCATCTAGAAGAAGCCACTTCTCTTCGGACACTCGATTTCAACTCCTTCACCTCTGCATCACGTAAGTTCTTTGTAAATGCTTCTCAGCATCAAAGCATTTCTGTAATGTCCCATATTTTTTTGATGGAATCTGCAATGTCTCAGGTTAATTAGTTGTATGAGGTTGAAAAATGAGTGCGTCTTCTATTTGAAACAATGAATTAGGTTTAGTCATGAGTTAACTAATTGTAGTTCCAAGGATAATTTTTGGCGTTAGAGTTGGAGAAGTTATCACCACTATTTAAAAGTTTTCCCAACCATTATCCTAAGTGATGGTGTTTTGTTTTGTTGAAAAGATGACTTGTGATACTGCCATGTGTAGCGACGTGGTTTTCGACAGGAGTCGCCACCAATCTTTTTTTTTCTAGGTCGATTGGGAACCTGAAAAATGGTCTACGAGAGATCTAGAATCGTTTGTCAGTTACGTACAAAAATGGTTAATTTTCGTACGCCCAAAAATTGGTACCACGGGTTCTTTTAGAAAATTTTGCTTGATTTTAAAATATAAAGACAAAAACAAACAAAAACAAATAACCACACTAAAAGACAATAAAAGAAAAGATTTTTAGTAATTTACATAGCTAATAAAACTTAAAATATCTAAAAAAATAAAATTTAAATAATTTATATCGACATAATAACAAGAATATTAACTAAGATACAAAAAGGTTTAGGCCTAGTGCCCAAACTGTTAGTTTTGAAACTTGTTTGATGACTCGACTGAAACTTTTGAAAACGTGATGACCTAAGTAATATAAGGAACAAAGAAAGGATGCAATTTGTAGTTTTACCCAAAAAAATAAACAAAACAGACTTCTCCTTCTACAGAATCGCAAACTCGTCGGCGTCCATGGTGGTCCAGTTTCGGGTGAAGCGGAGGGAGGCCGTGCGGCGGCGGAAACCGCCGGAATCGGCAGAGCAGCACACTGGCGGATGGGACAGCAATCTACGGCGTCAGAGGAGGACGAACAGCTACTGGTGGGAGGCGGGAGGCTGCCGACGTCGGAACTCTTTATGATCGTTATCTCTTCACTCAAGCCATCTCCGGCAGCGTGAAAGGGTGGGTTGGCTTCGTCTCGTCGAGGCGAAGCTAATGGTGATAGATAGGAGTGATGAAACGCCGTAAATCGGAAGGGATGGGGTGGAGCTCCGGCGGGTCGGCGGCGATTTTCTCGCGTTTCCGGCGATATCGGGCGGAGTTGGAGGTAGTTTCGGACTCCTGGAGGCGGGGCGATGATGATGGAACCAACGGTTAGCGACGAGAAGGAAGATTTGTGGCAGAGAAAAATGTTGGGTGGGAGAAGGAGCCGGCGTCGAGAGCCTCTGCTCTTTTTTTCTTTCTTTGTGGCTGCCCCAAAACCCCCTCCCTATTGATCAGTTAATGGCTAAATTTATAGCCACATTTCAAAGTTTTTGCCCAAAAGATTAAACATTTTGTTCAATGGTTAAAAGAAAAGCTTGTCAAGCTTTTCTTGACCATTCATGGCATGCCAGCAGGGAACCATGGTTTATAAAACCGAACAGCAGGGAACATGATATCTCATTTATCATTCATCTTAAAGTAAATAAGTAATTTATAATAAACTCAAGAACATATATCCATCAAAACTCAAAATAGTTAACACATATATGCTTTAAAATTACAAAGAGCATTAAAAATTTAAAATAATTTTTTTAAGTTTTTTTTAAGTTTTTTTTCTTGAAAACCGGCGGTTCCGGTTCGACCGGTTCGCCGGTTTTGTCCGGTTCCGCCGGCAAGCTTGTCTCAAAATCGAAAACCGGACCGGACAGCCCACCGGTTCGCGGTTCGACCGGCCTGTCCGGTCCGGTTTTCTCAACACTGCAGGGAACATGGCTGGAGGCAGAGGCTGCTGGCGGGTTGGCGGGCTGCAAGTTTCCAAAGTGAGTTTCCTTTCCCCTTTTTTTTCTTTTTTTTTCATTAAGATAATCACAATTTAATCACAATAAAAATGACTAGAATATAAAATGACAAAGTACATACTAAAATAATAAATATGACAAGAGTTCATGAAAATAACAAAAATGACAAAAGCATATGAAATAATAAAAATGACAAAAGTTAAATAAAATGACAAAAGTTAACGAAATTAAAAAAGCACACGAAATAATACTAAAAAAAGTTCATTAAAATGATAAAACAAAACTACGTAAAATAATGAAAATGACAAAAATGATGAAAGCGACAAAAATCACATAAAATAATGACCAAAATCACGTAAAAATGAAAAAATACGAAAAAATCAAAATTACGAACTAGATTTTAGTAGTCCGGGCAAAAATCGGGTGTCAACAGTTGCCCCCCTTTGCGTGATTCATGGAACATGAAGCATGCAAAGTAGGATGACACCGAATTTTGTCCGACTAAATAACGAGAACCTTCTCATTATTCATGAAAGGAAGAAACTTTTCTTACCCTTCCGAAGCGAAGGAACCTTCCTTGCTTCATTCAACATGAACTTTCCTATTGAATTGAATAGCGGAAACCTTCCCACTATTCGAGGTTAAGGAACCTTCCCTATCCCAAAGACGCGAGATTGAGAACCTTCTCAATGCTCGGCAAAAGTGATGAATGATGTGATTGAATGAATAACAAGAACCTTCTCGTTATTCGTGAAGCGAAGGAACCTTCCTTGCTTCGATAATTCGAGATTGAGAACCTTCCCAATGCTCCAAAAGTGAGATGAATTGATTGATTGAATAACAAGAACTTTCCACTATTCGTGAGGTTAAGGAACCTTCCCTACCTCAAAGATGCGAGATTGAGAACCTTCCCAATGCTCAGCGAAAGTAAGATGAATGATAGATTGATTGATTGATTGAAATGGAATAACAAGAACTTTCTCGTTATTTATGAAGCGAAGAAACCTTCCTTGCTCCGATAATTCGAGATTGAGAACCTTCCCAATGCTCGACAAATCGATTGATTGAAAGAATAACAAAAACCTTCTCATTATTCGTGAAGCGAAGGAACCTTCCTTGCTTGATATTCGAGATTGAGAATATTCCCAATGCTGCAAAAGTCGAGGATTGATTGACTGATTGATTGAAATCGAATAACAAGAACCTTCTCGTTATTCGTGAAGCGAAGGAACCTTCCTTGCTTCAATAGTTCAAGATTGAGAATATTCTCAATGCTGGGTAAAGATAGATGACTGGTTGACAAAAATTGAACAACAAGACTTGTTGTTTGTGAAGGAAAAAAAACCTTCCATTCCCTTCTGAAGCGAAGGAACCTTCCTTGCCTCTTTGTTGAAAGACTTGATTGAAGTATCGAGAAGAAGTGAATGGTAAGAACCTTCTTACCATTTGGTGAGAGAGACATTTCTTTCATGTTCAAGATTGAGGAATTTTCCTCACTGTTGGTGAAAAGAGATCATTGGTTAAGAACATGGAATGAGGAGAATGGTAAGAGCTTTCTTACCATATGGGAGAGAAACATTTCTCTCTGGACTTTGGCGATGGAACTTTCCATGCCTTTGGTGAAAAGCTGAGTGATTCAGTGAGAAGTGTGACGAAATGACTACACTTCTAAGTCGAGGCATCTCACAAAACGAGTGAAATTTTGAAATATTAGATGAAGAGAAGAGCTTTCTTCTTCCTTGCAAGAGACTTGACACATGCGGCGCTGGTTTCACCGGAACACGGTGAAGATGACGAGAAAATGTGGTCGAATGGTGGGAAGGGATCTCTAGGCTCCGGAAAAGATGTTTCCGGCAACTTGGGAGCGTTTTGGATGAGGGTTTCGCCTGTGTGGAGGGAAACAGACGACTCCAAGTGGGTTGTTAATGCTCGGGCAAGAGCTGAAAATTGTCAGAGATGAATGCTAGGCAACCAGAGATCTTGTTGAGGCCGGCCTTTTCGTCTGAAACGAGCTCAAGGAGAAGTTACGACACCGATGCCGTCTTTGAGTGATGCTCCAGTGACTTGTGATGAAGAGAATGAAAGAACTTTCTTACCATTCAGGGAGAGAAGCCTTTCTCTCATGGGTTAAGGCTAAGGAACCTTCCTTGCCTTTAATGAAAAATCTGGAGTGAATGAGGTTGATACGAAGTTTGACAGAATGACTAAACTTCATGTGAAATCGCAAAAAAATGAGCGAATTTGAAAAATGGTGAAGTTTGACGAAATGACTAAACTTCGGAAATGTGAAATCGCACACAATGAGTGAATTTCCGAGATTCGTAGTTTTGTGCAATTTGTAATGTGCTTCGTATGTACAAGATGAGGCAAGTGAAAGATAATGTGTTACCGTATCATGGTAATGTGGAAAGTTTAGGTGAAACCTGAAAGCTTCCAAGCCGAAGTATACATGAATCATTGTCATCTTGGAGAGCTTCTCATTAGAATCCTCCCATCTTGATATCAAAACCTGGGTCGGCGAGTTTCTTGAAAACCTGTCTTTGAGAATGGATGATGATATTATGTATGACACATGATGATCATGACTCTGAAAATGCTTGATGTTTAGATTTGCAATGATGAAGATCTTCAATTAAAACCAATGATGCGTGGTAAGTGCAGAAACATTTACTAAGCTTTCTTTATGAATGTCTTTCATCTTGTCTGATGTGATCTCACCTCATTGTCGAAAAATTGTTTTCCATTCCTAGAGTCCTTTGCCCTTGAGAATAATTATATGAGTGAATGATCTATTTGCCCCCCAGTTATGGTCACAAAATTGCATATTCTCAACAAGAGTCTTTAAACTTTGCTCTGCCGTAAGATCCATACTCATTAATGTTTAACGGTTGATCCTTAAAAGAAAAACTCTTATCAATTTGTAAAGCTTGACAAGATATATGATGATCTTTGTGTTATTATTATAACTCTGTTATTCTTTCCCTTTTCCACTTGAAGAAGTAGAATGTGCATGGATAACAGATGGACTTCATAGTATGAATGATTGTTTTGTGTAGACGTCGAGGTGAAGAATGAATATCATCTGAATGGTTCTTTAAGGTAAATGGCATCCATTGATATGGGCTGATGAAAAGTGGAGTAGTTCAGGCGAAGGGTTTGATAATGTCACTGATGAGCAAATTGACTTCTTTGCAAAACTTGATAGTGCTGATCATGAAATCACTGCCTTATCCGGCAAGAATGACCTCAAATGTTGCCCCCCAACTCTCATGGTGCGTGGCACTACTCTTGAGAAACTTGAGAATTGGTTGATATTGCTTGAGACTTCTTTGTTGCCCCCTTGTTCATTAGGCTGGTGAATCGTGTCTTCATTCTAAACCGCCTTTCCAGGTTTTCAGTTTGGACTCCATGACTCCCTTTTTTCAATTTTTTTCTTTTTTTTTGAGTCAGACCTTGTTTGACCTGCGGTTTTCAATCATTTTCATGCGAGCGTAAATAGTGGTTGCTACCTACGCCCGATTACTTCCGACTAAAATGCAAAGACAAATGGCTACTAGCACTATTCGTAACTTCAGCCATTTCTAGCTAAAGACAGCGGAATAAAATTTACATTGACCCTTTTTCTTTTCTTTTCTTTTTCTTTTTTTTTTTGATTTTTGAGAGTCATGGGTATTGATGTGATGAAGACATCATGACCGTTGATCTGACTTTGAGATTGATGAATGAAACTTGGCTTGATCTCGACCGTAGCAATGATCTGAAATGTTCTTTTGTTCTCATACTTCTTCTTTTTGATGAATGAAGTTTTCTTCTTTCGGAAAGAATCTTTGAGATGACTGATCTTTTACTGCATAAACAGAGCTCTCTGATGGTAATTTTAGCCATCGAACTATTGCGTAAGGCAATATTTTCTCCAAAAAGAATCCCATAGTTGAAGGGTCACACCGAAATCGCTCTTTACCAGATTCGGCAATGTCTTCGAGATAGCCACTATCGAGTCCTATTTTTAGCTCATCAATGACATCGTTTATGTTGTGGCTTGATGAATGAGTCTCGAAACGGAAAAGAGAATGATTGAAGTGTGATGTGGTACTTTGCTAATGGATGCCAAATTGCACATTTACCCCTTCTTATTTCAAGACAAAGAATAACGAAGGTCCATTGCAACAAAGACTGTACTCTAGATTTTGGACTAAATCTAGGTAACTTAACTTTCAATATATCTTGGCAAGCTCTCAAAGATTTGAGTAAAAATTCAAAGATTTCTCCGATTATTCATCAATTTATATTGATCAACGTATTAGACACAACTTAAAGACGACTTGTGAGAAATTGTCTTTCCATGTCACAAATGGGGGTCGTCGGATTTTTTTCACATCATACAATTGTTCTATCGCTCCTCTCTTCTTTTTTTTGCAAGATGTTTTTATTTGTGTATGAATGAAAATGTACAATGACATGTGCGGAAAAAGAAATGACTAAATGCATGATCGATGAATAATTGTGTCATTGATAATTAAAAAAAATGATGTATGTGAATGTTATAAAAAAGAAAAAGAACAACGATTAGTACAAATGGTATATACAAAAATGTACAAGTATAAAGAACAAATGAGTTGTATTGACAATTTTGAAAGAAACAACTCTTTTTGTACAAAAAAAAATAATCAAAACCCATCGAGTTGGTATCAAAAAAAAAATTGTCCATGGTATCAATGACGGAAGTAGATAGGGAGAAGTCTTCTAGCAGATAGGGAGAAGTCTCGCCGACATTAGACGGAAGTAGATCCGAGATGTCCATGGTATCAAAAAAAAATTGTGCTATGTGTTGCTTAATATGCAATGCATGCGACAAAAAGGGAATAAGTCATTAGTAACAAAAATCAATATAACATAATGGCACATAAATCACAAATATATACAAGTACATGTGGAAAAACCTACGGGATGGATCTAGGTCACTATATGCGTTGGGCGGTTTGAAAGAAGAAGGCCAAAGATAGGTTCCCGGATCCCTTTTACTAAGTTCTATCGAACTAGAAAAGACCCAAATCCTTACCCACGAGGGTTATGTAAGGAAGGATTAATTCGGGTCGCAGCTTTCGCGGTTCCATTGGGTGACTAACGCCACACCCGAACAACGCTACTAACCACTATGGTCTAGAGAAAGTGCGGTGACTATTGTCACACACAACTAGCCTTTCCCGGGTATTCACAAAAATATGGCTATGAAAAGCTCGGGTGTAGAGCTTGAAGATGCATGATGTAAGAATTAATTACAACACATAACAATTACAAACAAATGGTAGTCGAAAATAAAATAAAATCAAGCAAAAAAAGAAAAATAAAATAAACCCCTTTTGGCCAGACTAGTCCCCAGTGGAGTCGCCATCTGTAGCGACGTGGTTTTCGAGATGGAGTCGCCACCAATCTTTTTCCTAGGTCGATTGGGAACCTGAAAAATGGTCTACGAGAGATCTAGAATCGTTTGTCAGTTACGTACAAAAATGGTTAATTTTCGTACGCCCAAAAATTGGTACCACGGGTTCTTTTAGAAAATTTTGCTTGATTTTAAAATATAAAGACAAAAATAAACAAAAACAAATAACCACACTAAAAGACAATAAAAGAAAAGATTTCTAGTAATTTACATAGCTAATAAAACTCAAAATATCAAAAAAAATAAAAATAAAATAATTTATATCGACATAATAACAGAAATATTAACTAGGATACAAAAAAAAGGTTTAGGCCTAGTGCCCAAACTGTTAGTTTTGAAACTTGTTTGATGACTGGACTGACACTTTTAAAAACACGATGATCTAAGTAATATAAGGGACAAAAGTGGACTGAAAGTGTAATTTTACCAAAAAAATAAACAAACAGACTTCTCCTTCTACAGAATCGCAAACTCGTCGGCGTCCATGGTGGTCCAGTTTCGGGTGAAGCGGAGGGAGGCCGTGCGGCGGCGGAAACCGCCGGAATCGGCAGAGCAGCACACTGGCGGATGGGACAGCAATCTACGGCGTCAGAGGAGGACGAACAGCTACTGGTGGGAGGCGGGAGGCTGCCGGCGTCGGATCGGATTGTGGCCGTTTTCTCCGTGCTCAGGCCATCTCCAGCAGCGTGAAAGGGTGGATTGGCTTCGTCTCGTCGTGGTGGAGCTACCGGTGATAGATAGGAGTGATGAAACGCTGTAAATCGGAAGGGATGGGGGAGGAGCTCCGGTGGGTCGGCGGCGATTTTCTCGCGTTTTCGGAGATATCGGGCGGAGTTGGAGGTAGTTTCGGACTCCTGGAGGCGGGGCGATGATGGTGGAACCAACGGTTAGCGACGAGAAGGAAGATTTGTGGCAGAGAAAAATGTTGGGTGGGAGAAGGAGCTGGGTTCGAAAGCCTCTGCTCTTTTTTTTTCTTTCTTTTTGCTGCCCCAAAACCCCCCCTAATTGATCAGTCAATGGCTAAATTTATAGCCACATTTCAAAGTTTTTGCCCAAAAGATTAAACATTTTGTTCAATGGTGAAAAGAAAAGCTTGTCAAGCTTTTCTTGACCATTCATGGCATGGCAGCAGGGAACATGGTTGGAGGCAGAGGCTGCCGGCGGGCTGCAAGTTTCCAAAGCCTCCTCCCTCTTTTTTTTCTTTCTTTTTTTAATAATTATTATTATGAGTTTATTTTCATTAAGATAATCACAATTTAATCACAATAAAAATGACTAGAATATAAAATGACAAAGTACATACGAAATAAAATAATAAAATGATAAAAGTTCATGAAAATAATGTAAAAATGACAAAAGCGTATGAAATAATAAAAATGACGAAAGTTAAATAAAGTTAACGAAAGGCACACGAAATATAAAAAACACATGAAATAATAATAATAAAAACGTACATGAAAATGATAAAAACTACATAAAATAATAATGAAAAATTACAAAAATGATGAAAGCGACAAAAATCACATAAAATAATGACAAAAATCACGTGCCAAACTCTGAAAATAATACGAAAACATCAAAATTACGAACTAGATTTTAGTAATAAATTGGGCAAAAATCGGGTGTCAACACAATTATTTTGAGCGAAATCATGACTTGGCAAGAAGTCACGTGATGGTGTAGGGAGGTCACGTGTAAGAGGAGGGTCAGGACCTGCATTTTGTTCATGCATTGCAAACTATAGTGTGATGTGAATAATGACTTTTCTTTGCTTGTGCAGACATATATTTTTTTGTTTCTGTCCAAATGCTTGTGTAGGCTCACTGTCTCTCTTTGCTATAAATCAAAAAGCTTAGAGAAAGCTGATAGTAGAAAGCATTAGCTTTCCACCTCTCTTTGGCTTCTTTGTTTCTTTCTTCCTCCCGGGACAAAAATTGTTGTTCCACTTAATGAGTATGGCATACTATAGGGATGAGGGAAGTGAGCTAAGAACATTCATAGGCACAGTTGTGAGGAATTCCCATAATGTTGGAATCCAATATGCTGACTGGAGAGAAGTTCCTGAATCTTACTAAGAGGACATGTATTCCATCGTGAAGGTTGTTTTAAACAATAACAAAGTTTAGTAAAAGTTTCAGAAACCTGACTCTAGGATAATATCTATATCTTTCATACTTCCAATAGCTACTGACCTTGTATCTGTCATCAGGATTTCAAACTATTATTGATGATTTTTGAAATTTATCGTTTATATTATCCTAGAGTAGGTTAGCATTTACTCTGTTCTATTTTACACTTTTGTTGCTTACTCTATTTTAACTTACTGATTTACTGTTTGTGGTGCTGTAAATTGTCATTATGCCTATTTCTGGATTCTCAGCTGCTTACTCCTCCTTATCTATGTTATTAAAATTTTGCTATTTACCTTGGCTCTATGGTTGGCGATTTTATTAGGTATTTCATGGATAAATCTTGGATGTATGGTGCACCAAGATCAAGTTCTCAATTCATAAATGGATTGGAAAGTTTTTTAAACTTTGCATTTGAAAACTCTAGGCAGGGGTGGAAAGATATTGTGCCCCTGTGTGAATTGTTGTAATTTGTTATATTTTTCAAGAGTTGATGTGTATGGCCACTTAGTATGTTCTGGCTTATTGAGAGGATACTTAAAATGGGTATATCACGGGGAGGATGGCAATGCATCTGCTTCAAGTACAATGCAGAATGTTGAAGAAAGAACATTTGCATGACATATTGAAGTTGTGGTATGAAACTAAAAACTTTTGCTATCATGATTTTTTTTTATGAATACGTTTAATGATGAAATAGAACTACTGTACATAGTTTAGAGCATTTTGTTCACTAGTTACTATTCCTTTTTCAAAATAGGCATCTTTACAAGCCTCATGAGTGATCCGAGTAGTTCACAAGACCAAAATTGTGATTGGACAAATGACAACTTGTCAAAAGTTAAGGGCCCTGAGAAAAGAGGATATAATCGTTGTGTTGGCAAGATTCCAGCTGTAAAACACAAAGATTGCTCATCTTCAACAAATGCGCAAGTGCCAATATTGCAGGCAACAATTGAGCATCTAAAAGAAGGATTGTCACGCACCCAGGGTCAACTTGAACGTAAACAAGGTTCCTTGAGCACTCTTTCGGACCTCTTCAAGAAACACATACCAAATGCGAATTTGTCTCGCGTTATAACCAATATGAACTTGGAGGTATTATCACTAGCATTTTAAGATTGTTTTTGTTGCATCAAATTTAGATTCATTTCAGATCATTATTTTTGTTTTTCAGTATGATTCTTCTCCTAGAAAACCAAGATCTTCTACTGAAAGTCATTTTGGCAATAATAAGCATATTCACTGTTTGACCTGTTGCTACATTTCCAGAGATATTGTTTTTGGCGTATTGTGGTTGTTTTTCAGTTTTTCTTGAAAACAAAATATATATTGGGAATATTATTAGCATTAACATGATTATTTTTTAGATTACTTCACTTTCAGTTGACTATGGAGTTTTGATCATCTATCTTTTTCATAGGCAATCCAGAAGATCCTCTTTGAATCTTCCTTTTCCAGGTAATTTGTTAATATTATTTGCTTTGTCTTGTTCTAATTCTTCATACTATACTGATTAAAATTTTATCTTTTTTTTTTTACAAAGATATCAGTTGTTCCAGCTGACGTTGACAAACTCATTTGTGAGCATGGTTGGAAGCGAAATCTTGCAACTTATCGGATATTTTTAGGTTATGTTTAAAAGACAATTTGATACTTCTTTTAGGTTACTCCCTAGCATATATTTTTTCTTTTAGGTATATTTTTGTACTTCATGGATAACTTTTGAATTATATTAATGTGTTTTTTATTTGTGTATTATAATTATACTTTAATTTCAAGTAATTGATTACTGTCTTTAGATGTTTATTGAATAATTTTGATTTTATTTTTTCATATTATGCTGAATTAAATATGTGCATAAGCTGGAGAAAAGAATCTATGAACAGGTATTAGTTGGAAAAGTATTAGTTGACACTATTGTATGTGCCAGAAAATTTACCAATAATTCAGTGGCACATAAAATGTGCCGCTAAAGTTACTTGCGAACAAATTTCGAACATGTTGATTAGCGTCATAAAATGTGTGCCACAGATTCTCATCAATATTTTCTGTCACATAATTAAGTGCCACTAAATTCCCAAGATGCTGCAGCAACACACGCGCTAAGTGCCACTAAAGGGCTTTAGTGTTAGGACTTCTACTGGCACTTTTCCCGCGTGTTGCTGTTTCCGCGAACTACCTTTATTGGCACATGTTCGTAATTTACTGGCACATTTTGTGTGCCATTAAATGACACTTTGTTCCTTGGGTGCTATTTATGAGGAGCCTTTTTATATGAGAAATTAACCATCCAACTTTTCAAGCAAGGGTGGATAATTTTCATCCACAAAATTTAACTTTAAAATCTTTTCTAAAAGCTTAAAAGCAAAAAAAAAAAATGCTCTTACACAATTCATGCATGCAAAAGAGCCTTCCAAAAGCATAAGTGTTTTTGCATGCATGGCACCTTAAAAGCTTCCAAAAGCAAAAGGTAAAAGTTTTTCCTAAAAGCTTCCAAAAAGCTACCTCTTGTCTTTTACATATAGGGTGTGTTTGGTTGGAGGGATAAAGAGGGATGGGATAATTTTAATCCCATTCTCCTCTTTAATCCCTCGTTTGGTGCATCAAGAGATGGGATAATTGTTATCCCATTTAGCATTTTTATCCCATAAAAGTGGGATTAAATAATACCTCACCCACCAATGGATAAGGAGGGATGAGATAAAAAAAAAAAAGAAAGAAATTTGAGACTATGACAAATTTATTTGATATAATCTCATCCAATCCTATCATAAATAATCCAATCCAATCCTAGATAATCCCACCCTATCTCAACTTAATTATCCCATCACACTATTTTTTATCCCTGCAACCAAACGAGCCCATAAAGTAATTATTTGTCCACTCAAATATCTTCAAAATGGCATGAATATTCCGGATTATTCATGGGAAGCTTGTCAGCGCGTGTGGAAAGAGGGGCGGCGCGTGGATGTCACTCTCGGGCATCCCCAAGGCTTGGGAAGGAGATGCTACACTCCAAGGAAGGTGGCGCCACCTCCAGGAAGTCGGGGAGGCGCGTGGGGCGCGGGCTTGGGCGTGTGAGGCGCGTGGGCTCTCCCTCGGGTGCAAGGGTGGTGATGGTGAGAGTCCCCATGGTGCTAGGGGGCTTCTCCACTCCAATGTCCATGTCTTGGAGCTTGGTAGCTAGGTCTTGATCTTCATCCCGCTCCTCTCCTTGTGCCATAATCTTCACGAAAGCTTGGAGCCTTTCTTGCATTTTCTTGACTCGAGCCCTAGTCAAGGGTCCATTGAGTACTTAGAAAGGACTAGTGTGCTCACTTGGCGGAGTTGGGTCGATGTCCATATCACGTCCTGAACTTGACCTGTCCCGAATCCCAAACCCGATTAACCCAAATCCGAACCCGACCCGACCTAAATCCCGAATCCTAAGGAACCCGGAATAAACTATCATCATAACAAAACATAATCATCTAATGCATTATAGAGTTATTATCATCATAACAAAATAAACTATTATCATTCATTATCTAAACTCTAAAGCAAGAAAATGGTAGTAAATAACGGCAATATATATAAACCCGAAATGACCCGAAACCTGAATGATCTGAAAGCAGCCCAACCCCAAACCCGAATGACCCGACCTGACTCGTCTAATTGACACCCCTAGTTAAATACTCAAAATTGATTGAGATTGAAAGTTGTCATTTTTAGAACTTTTGGTCCTTTAATTAACCTTTCAAAAAGTTTGGGGATAGATATTTGATTTTTGGGTTCATTTTGTATTTCTCAAAAGTTTGAGAACCAATTGTAGGTTTTTGAAAAGTTTGATGGCCATCTTGAAGTAAGAAACCAATTGCTATTTTTAAAAGCTTGATGATCAAATTGTAAACTTTCAAAAGTTATAGGATTAAGCTGTAAATATTTTTTTTTAAAAAAAAATTGATTACTGAGCCGTAAACTGTTACTCCCTTCGTCCGCTAAAACTTTTAGCATGTATGTATCATACATGGAGCTATAGAAAAAACCCATGTAAATTCCTACATCTTGGTCACGTAGATCAACGAATGAACTGTGGGAAGCTACAATAGAGATGGGCATTGGGCCGGGTCGACCCGACCCGACCCGAGACCCGCATGGACCCGACATTTGATGGGTTGCCCGTGACCCGCCCCGCTGTCTGGTGGGTCGACCCGTGGCCCGACCCGCATTTTCAGCGGGTACCCATGGGCCGACCCGCCCCCCCCCCGTAATTTTTTTAATTTTATATTTTATTGTAAAATATCATTTATTTAATATTATTCTTTTACCTGAATATATATAAACTCTAAATCAATAAAAATTTAATCAAGTCACTCATATAATAGGTTTTTCTTCTCTCATATAATTCAACTAAGTCTCATGGAATGTGCAGTTTTGTGTTTCACTCGTAAATGTAAAGTGACTCTAGTTTCTTGCTAGGAATTGAAGTGTTAATAGAATTCAGTGAAAAATGTTACTACTTATATATTTAATTAATTCCTTTTTCTTTGTTTGTTTCGGTATAATGTCTATGTCTTTGTTAGGCTACAAATATTATCTAAATTTTTATATTTCCCTCTTAAATTTAAATGGATTTTGACAAGACATGAAATATATATACTCCACACGTCCAGAGCAGAATTGTGCTTTGGTGTATATTCACCATCAGGTTGACATTAATTTTTTTTTCTTTAAGCATTGTTTACAAATTTTTAACAATAAATCAACAATTATTTTAATTTGCCCTCCCAAATTGAAAAAGTAGTGAGAAAAATGAAATGAAAGAATTTATTTTTCTGAAAAAATTTAGATTTTCGAAAAATTTATTACTCTTGTAACAAATTCAATATCTATAATGTTGAACGTATTTTGAATCTATTATTTTATTTTTCTATGACTAGTTTCTAGAAATATTTGTTTTCAATTTTTTTTAACAAATTCTTACTAGTAAAAAATTGAGTCAAATAAAAATAAAAGTCAACCGTAATTATTAAATAGGGACGGGGAAAGTATAATATATGATATTAATATAACTGAAGAAAGTCATGACACAAGTTGACTCATTGATACAATGGATGAGGTGTTGCTTTGGAAGTTAGAGGTCATGTGTTCAAATCAAGTTAGGGATGATTTTTATTTCGGCTGGACCCGGCGGGTCCGCCCGACCCGCTTGAACCCGCCCCGTCTGGACCCGCGCCTTTGGTGGACTGGCCAAACCCGACCGGCCAGGACGGATCACAGAAAACCCGCCCGTGTGCGGGGCGGGTAGGCGGGCCCGTGCGCGGGTCGGGTCGAGGTAAAACGCCCATCCCGTTATTTTGAACCTATAGTTAATCTTTAGTTAATTGCGGTAATTAGCTAAATATAATAGTTGGACTTTTAGTGGGAGTAGCTTGATTGATTTAATCGTTGACGGACCGATTAAATTAATTAGGTAAAGAAGCCGGTCCTCCTCTCGCCCTTATTTATATATATGCTAAACCGTCATTAGCTGATATGACAATTAAGAAAACACAAATTAAGGGTTAAGGGAGAGAGAGGAGAAACAAGGGTTTCGTCACTGTGCCTCAGCCGCCCGTCTCCGCCGCTCGTCTCCGCCGCCCACGGCTGCCGGATTTCGTTCATCAACAACGCCCGCAACCATGTCGGAACAAGGTATGTAATTACATGTGATTTGTTTCTAATCGAAGGTCACGAGAACGAATTAAGTAATCGTATCGTTCGTAGTTAGATTATTAATGTTTAAATCTAACTTATATATGGTATCAGAGCCTTGTTTGTGATTAGAAATTTTATCCATGTCAATTTGATCGAGATTTGGTCGTTTATGGTTGTTGGTTGTTCCGGCATTACTCGCACGAGTTTTTGGGGTTCTTCGCTGTGATTCAATCATGCTTGATTAAAAATCTTGTCCAATGGCTTTGCTTGATTATTTAATTAGAGCATACTTGTTTATTTAATTGCTTGTGCTGGCGATTATTCTTACCATGCCTTTCGATTATTGGATTAATGAGTTTTATTCTGCAATTTGAAACCGCTTACATTGATTTGCCATCGATGCTTTCCAATGTTTGGAAGGAGGTTGAAGACAATCCCTTTTGAGGTTGAATTCTATATTTGCATATATCTTTGCGAAGCAAAAAAAAAATTTATTTTATTTATTTTATTTTTGTTTTGTTTTTGCATCAAGTTTTGCATCAATAAATTCTGGATTAATTTATTTTGGGATCGACATTATATGTTGACTCAATTTACCGGAAATCTTATTGTTTTTATTTGGGGTTTTTACGTAGGGCTTTCCGTCGTCTCATTGCCACTCTTTTAAAGTCAATATAATCGTTTGAGATATCTCAGTAAGCTTGTTTGGTTGCACACACAATTGCTTCCATTCATAAGAGATTGAAATCTCAGTGAGGATTATTACACTATGAATGAGTAAAATCATTGTTAAGTTGAGTTGTGTTACACCACAGTGGACCACCTCATAGTTCTTTGATTTCATTAAAGTTTAAATAAGCCTCAGACATTCACATCAAGCTTGAGTTACACCACAGTGGACTCCTTAAAGTAGTGAAGGTCAGAATAAGCAAGTATTGAGGATAAATTGCTAGCCCTTAAGTCTTACCCACAGGTGGACTGGCATCTATTAGTGATTTGACCATATAAGTATAGAACACTTAATTAACTGAGATTAGGCTGGTATAGGTTGTCCACAGATGCCATACTTGGTTTAATCAAAATTGTTAGGTTTCTCAATTATTGCACAAGTCTTATTCATTATTGCTAATTGTGTGTTTACTCAAAGACTAATGTTAGAGCATGTTTTCCAACTATGCAGTTGCCCAAAATAAGCTACTGTTTTCTTGCCTCTCAACTGTTCCTCTCCTTACTGGATCAAACTACGCTGAATGGATAGAGATTGTAAATTTCTCTATGTCCATGTTGAGTTTCAGCGATTGTTTGAGGAGGACGGTCTGCCGTGCCTAAGCCTGATGAGAAGGGCCTTGTGATACTTAAGGCATATAAGGATTGGAAAGACAAGGATGGTAGCTGTCTTTCTTTTCTGCGCCTAGTCCTTCTTTGTGGACATTAAGAACTCAATTACAGAGGCTGTTGTGACACCACTAAGAAATATCTTGCAAAACTTAAGGAGAAGTTCGAGCCTTGATAAGGCATTAATTGGAAAGCTTCTCTCTGAACTGTCTCATTGTGAGTATGATGAAAAGAAAACGGACATGGCTAAGCATATAATGCATATGCAAAGCTTAGCATCTAAGTTGTTCAAGTTGGGGCTTAAAATTGAAGACCCCATATTAACGCATTTCATCTTTGAGGGACTTCCCAAAGAGTTTGGGGCGTTCCATGTGAGCTACAATGCCATAAAAGAGACATGGACAGTGGATGAACTTGCTAATAAGCTTGTTCAGGAGGCCACACGCCTAAGTAATGCCAAAGGGCATAACATACCTCAAGCGCACTTTGTGCATAAAAGTGAGGGCTCTAAGGGAAGGGACAGTCCAAAAAGAAGGACTGGACAAGCAGTAAAACCAGCTCATCCAGTGTGCCAGTCCATCGAGGCATTAAGAAGGTGAAAAGGAAGGATGTACGCCATTTACGCAAAAGGCGGGACATTTCGAATGAGTGCCCAAAGCGCAAAGAATGGTTCAAGAAGAAGGGTATGTACTCTTCCTTCGTATGTTTGAATCCAATTTCATTAATGTACCTTCTAATACTTGGTGGTTAGACTCTGGTGCTAATGTACACGTTTCTAACTCATTACAGGCTTGATTCAACCCGGAACATAAGAAGCAATGAGAGGGAACTACTCATGGGAAACAAGTCTGAAGCATCCATCAAAGCCATAGGATGTTTTAGTTTAGAATTAAGTAGTGGCTTTAAATTACTTTTAGAGGATACAATTTATGTTCCATCAATGTCTCGTAATTTAATTTCATTATCTAAACTAGAACGGTATTGGTTTTTACGTGACTTTTGGAAACGGTTCTTTCAGTTTATTCAAAGATAATAATATTGTTGGTTACGGTGTTTTGGAAAATGGAATGTATCGTATTGAGCTTGATAAATCATTTTCTGACTCGCTATTTATTTCTTTGAATTCTGAGATTGGTGTGAAACGTGTAAGGTCGAATGAGAACTCAGCGTTCTTGTGGCATAAAAGATTGGCCCATATTTCAAGGGAAAGAATGATGTTGTTAGTAAAAGACAACATTCTTCCTTCTCTTGATTTTACTGACTTTGGAACGTGTGTGGATTGCATTAAAGGTAAGCAAACCAAACACACCAAAAGGGCGCCACAAGGAGCACCTGCTCTTTTAGAGATCATTCATACGGACATATGTGGTCCATTTGATGTTCCCTCCTTTCTGGAGAGAAGTATTTCATCACCTTTATAGATGATTATTCGCGGTATTGCTACCTTTACATATTGCATGAAAAGTCTTAGTCGGTAAATGCCGTGAGCTTTACATTAAGGAAGTTGAGCGGCAACTTGGAAAGAAAGTGAAAATCATCGTGTCGATAGAGGTGGAGAATTTTATGGTAGATATGATGAATCGGACAACATCCTGGTCCATTTGCTAAACTTCTAGAAAGTTTGGGTATTGTCGCTCGAGTACACAATGCCAGTTCACCTGGATGAGCGGTGTTCTTTGAAAAGGCGTAATGAGAACCCTATTAGAGGCTGTAAGGGCAATGATGAGTAAGACAGACTTACCCAGATCATTGTGGATGCATGCGCTTATGACTGCAGTGTATGTTGCAAACCGGGTTCCTAGTAAGGCAGTTCCAAAGACACCATTTGAAGCTGTGGAAAGGATGGAAACCGAGTTTGATGCATAAACATTTGGGGTTGCCCATGAAGCACGCATCTACAATCCTCGGGAGAAGAAACTCGATTCAAGTGGGAGAATTGATGAGGTCATCATCAATGAGATTAGAGAGGAAACTTCGGTTCCTATTTCGTACCTCTAATCTCTACTCATGAAGTTCTTATCGACGCTGTCGATGCAAGGGAACAACATGATGATGAACCTCAACCCATCAATGTGACTCCTGCCATCCTTGAAGTCATAGAAGTGGCGAGATACACCTATAGTCGAGGTTCCTGTAAGGAGGTCCACAAGACCTCGTAGGTCGGCTATCTCAGATGACTATATGGTATATATGCTACAGCATGAGTTTGACATAGGATTGGATAAGGATCCAGTGACGTTTTCACAAGCCGTAAAAGGCGATGATTCTAATAAATGGATTGATGCCATGTGTGAGGAATTGAAATCTATGGCTGCAAATAGAGTGTGGGAGTTAGTTGCTCTACCTATAGGGCATAAGGCAGTCAGCAGTAAATGGGTCTTTAAGACCAAGCGCGACTCCCTTGGCCAAATAGAGCGACACAAAGCCCGCCTTGTAGCTAAAGGTTTCAACTTGAGAAAGAAGGCATCGATTACAATGAAACCTTCTCTCAATTTCGAAGAAGGACTCATTAAGGATCATTTTGGCGTTAGTAGCTCATTTTGACCTAGAGCTACATCAAATGGACGTGAAAACGGCATTTCGAATGGAAGTTTAGAGGAAGAAGTCTACATGTCTCAACTTTGAAGGTTTTGTTGAAGGCAGTAAGGAGGACCTAGTCTGTTTATTAAGAAAGTCAATATATGGACTTAAGCAAGCTTCTCGACAATGGTATATTAAGTTCCATGATACCATAACGCCTTCGGTTTTACGGAAAACATTGTTGATCAATGTATATACGAAGGTCGGTGGGAGCAAGTTTGCATTTTTAGTCTGTATGTTGACGACATTTTGATCGCCGGCGGTGATCCGGGCTTACTCAGAGAGACCAAGAGTTTCTTATCTAGTAACTTTGAGATGAAAGATATGGGTGAGGCGTCCTATGTGATAGGGATAGAAATATCCCGTGACAGATCACAGAGGACATTAGGTCTGTCTCAGAAGGCATATATCTCAAAGGTACTAGAGAGATTCAGTATGACTAGATGCAATTCCGGTATAGTTCCTATTCGGAAGGCGATAAGCTTAACTTGAAGCAATGCCCCAAATCTGATGAGGAACATAAAAGAATGCAAGATATCCCTTATGCTTCAATAGTTGGAAGCCTTATGTATGCCCAAGTCTGCCGGACCGGACATCGATTTCGCGAGAGGTGTCTTTGGGTCGCTATCAAAGCAACCACAGTATGGAACAACTGGAAGGCGGCGAAAAAGGTGTTAAGGTACTTACAAGGGACTAAGAGTCACATGCTCACTTATAGGCATTCGATCAACTTGAAGTGATTGGCTACTGATTCAGATTTTGGAGGATGCGAGGATAGCGAAAAAGCACCTCGGGTTACGTGTTTGTCTTAGCGGGAGGAGCCATCTCCTGGAAAAGTGTTAAGCAAACCATTATTGCATCATCCACTATGGAGGCCGAGTTTGTAGCATGCTTTGAGGCTACAAATCAAGGATTATGGTTACGGAACTTTATCTCGGGGTTAGGCGTTACAGGCTCGATCGCAAGGCGCTGAAGATCTTCTCGTGACAATCTTTGCGGCCGTCTTCTTTTCGAAGAATGATAGGTATTCTAAAGGTATTAAACACATGGAGATGAAATACCTATCGATTAAGGAGGAAGTTCGGAAGAGAACGATGTCTGTGGAGCACATTTCGACCCGGTGCTAATATAGCAGATCCACTCACTAAGGACTACCACCCAAGACTTTTTGATGCATGCTAGTCTTATGGGTCTTGAGAGTAGCACTTAGTCTTTATGTTATGAGGATTGCTAGTGTTTTGTTAAGATCGTGTTTTGATCACTCTTATGTTATGAATCTTCTGAATTATTCTGTTTTCACATTATTGTTTTGTGTGTATACATGTTTGATAGTTGAAAAAAAACAGTAATAGTCTTTTCCTAGAGACATTAAAGGGACCCTTATGCTTACTCCCCTATACGGATCGTTTGTCATAGGACAGCATTCAGTAGTAGATGGAAGGGACCATGTTGAGTAGATAATGTGGAACCGCCATTACTCTATTGTTGTTTTAGGACTCTCGAGGTAATTAAGATAAACCCATTAAGTTGATTTAGCGCCCTTGCAAACTTATGTTTACCTGCATATAACAGTAAGAAGATGTACCTATGGTCCAAGTGGGAGAATGTAAGAATAATTTTATACGTTATTGTATTTAATTATTATTACGTTATTTTGGACCTATAGTTAATCTTTAGTTAATTGCGGTAATTAGCTAAATATAATAGTTGGACTTTTAGTAGGAGTAGCTTGATTGATTTAATCGTTGACGGACCGATTAAATTAATTAGGTAAAGAAGCCCGGTCCTCCTCTCGCCCTTATTTATATATATGCTAAACCGTCATTAGCTGATATGACAATTAAGAAAACACAAATTAAGGGTTAAGGAGAGAGAGGAGAAACAAGGGTTTCGTCATCGTACCTCGACCGCCCGTCTCCGCCGCTCGTCTCGCCGCCCACGGCTGCGGATTTCGTTCATCAACAACGCCCGCAACCATGTCGGAACAAGGTATGTAATTACATGTGATTTGTTTCTAATCGAAGGTCACGAGAAGCGAATTAAGTAATCGTATCGTTCGTAGTTAGATTATTAATGTTTAAATCTAACTTATATTACCGCGCCCCAAGCCGCAGTACTACCACGGCCTTACCGCGCCCCAGGCCGCAGTAACTATTTTAAATAATTTTAAAAAAAAAGTGAATGAATTCGGATAAATATTCACCCAAATTCATCCACAAAACCCAGAAATTCATTTGAAGAAGAAGAACAGAGAAAGATAGAAGAAGAAGGAGTGAAGAAGAAGAAGAAGAAAGAAAGAAAGAACAGAGAAGAAGAAGGGAGAAGTAGATAACTAAAAGGAGAAGAGAGAGAGAAAGAAGAAGAAGAAGAAGAAGAAGAAGAAGAAGAAGAAAGAAAGAAAGAAAGAAGAAATAAAGAAAAGATGGAAAAAAAATGGGAGAAGAAGAAGAAAGAATGAATGAATGAATGAATGAAGGAAAAGATGAAAAAAAAACGGGAGAAAAAGAAAGAAAGAAAGAAAGAAAGAAAGAAAAAAGAAGGAAAGAAAGAAGAAGATGAAAACCGGAGAGGAAGAAGAAGTAGATGAAGGATGAAGATGAAGATGAAGATGAAGGAATATGAAGAGAAAGAAAATGGGAGAAGAAATGAAAAACAAATCTTACCGCGGCGTTACCACGCAAAGGGCCGCGGTAAAATAATTCTTACCGCGTAAAGGGCCGCGGTAAACTTTGGAAGCGAGCTGGCAGCGAACTTTACCACGGCCGTACCGCGCCATCGGCTGTGGTAAACGTGGCTCGCTGCCACTTTACCGCTTCCAACGTTTTACCGCGGCCTTATGCGCGGTAAAGGCCGCGGTAAAACATGTATCATCGACGTAGTGTTGCTCACATCTTATTGATTAACTCCTTTTTCTTATTTCTACTTTCTTTCTTTTTTCTATCTCTTTTTCTCCCTTTTTTCACTTCTTTCTCTCTTTTTTTGTTTTTTTTTGTTTTCTTGGTGTGAGGATGGTTTCCTAAGCTCTCAAGGTTGGTGTTTGGAAGAGGGTGGAGAGGCTATGCAGTTGCCGTCTACAATCACATGTCTAAAGAATCATTCCAACCGAATCTCCTTAAGGTGCGCGAGAGCGCATACTTGTACTCCAAACTTGCACTTGGAAGAGAAGCATTAAACTATGCTACGGGTGCTCCGCTTCATGACAAAAGCGTCATTCCAAGTGTTGTCACACTTAGAGTGCAAATATTAGACACCGACCTAGCATTTTCCATTCACAAGCCATCTAAATCAAGCTTCACAAGATATCATTAACTAAGGTTTCCGGTTCTCTTTGAAGAAATTTTTCATGCTCAAGACTAACTTTAATCCAAAAATCATATCATGCAATTTTATAGTGTAACAATTAACAAAACGTTCAACAAGACACTCAACAAGTAATATCCGTCTATATTAGTACTCAAGCTAAGTACACACACACCCCATTATATCATCGAATGCATGAAACACTTATCATCTTCCACATATAACTTGCCTAGAAGCTTTTTAGTTTCCTAATTTTTTTTCAAGGTTTTTCTGATTTTTTTTATTTACAACCTTAAAGAAAAAGAAAAACTAGATGCTTGCAAGGTGTTTCAAGTCAAATACAACACAAGGTACTCCCTACCATCTCCCACATGAAACATATGTGTATGCCCCCTCAAACTCAATATATGCAATGTCCTTATGGCATGAGAGAGAGAGAGAACGGTAGGTCATACCTGGGGGCCAAGTAGGCCCCCTAATTCTGAATGGAAGCGATGGGACCTGTCTTAGTACCGGTGGAGAAATGGGCTGAGAGAGTTTTCGCGTCCCCACCTTGAAACTTTGCCATTTGAGCTCAAATGTGACTTGAAATGAGTGAGGATTGAATAATTAATTGAAGTGTGTGAGTGTGAGTCGAAATGGCAGCAGAGAAGTGAAGGAGAGATTTTCGTGAGTGAGATTTTCGAAGAGGGAGTGCTGGGTTCGGTGAAAGCTTGGTTAGATAAGGGTGGGTCGGGTTGTGTTAGGCTGGGGTATGGGAGTTGGGTCGAGTTGGGTCAGGTGAGGGGTAATGTTATTGGGTCAATGGGGTAGGCTGGGGTGAGATGCGGGTAGGGTGGGCTGGTGGTGCAGTAGATGAGCTAGGGATTCGTTGGGAGGGGTGGGCTGGGGTATGGGTGAGATTCGGCCCAGAAATTGTGTCGGGTTAGGTTGGGGTGGGCTGGGTAGGATAGGTTGGGTTTAAGTGCAGGGGATATGCTGGGTTATGCTGGGGTTGGGTTGGGGGATAGGCTGGGTTTAAGAGTCAGGTCGCTGGTTCTAGTGCAGGGGATGGGCTGGGGATAAACGGGGTTAGGCTTGTGGGTAGCGCGGGGTTAACTCGACAAACCACCAAAAATTCTAAGTATTCTTACCTTCCATCCACCTTACCAAAAATCTCAAAGAACATGTCTTCCCCATGAAATTCCAACTTCCAAAAGCTTCATCCATCTGAAAATAAAACACACATCAATTCACCCATTCTTATTCATATCCAAACTTTAAGAAGCTAAAACATGAAATTTAAAACCGTTGGGTTGCCTCCCAACAAGCGCCACGTTTAAAGCCTTTGGCTAGGCATGGAGCTTGAGAATCCTCATGGGGGTGCGGTTGGAGAGTTCTTCACTCCAATCTTGTTGGCCTCCATATAAAAGGCACCAAGGCTTTCTTCTTCTTCTTCTTCTTCTTCTTCTTCTTCTTTGATACCTCTTTCACCTTCCACACATAAACTTGCTTCATTTACTGAATATCTCCCTCCAAGTGCCTCTTTGGCTTGTTTTTACACTTGCTCTTCTTCTGTTTAGTCTTAGAGGACCTCTCCTTCTTGTTCTTCTCCTGAAACTCAGATTTGTTCTCTTTAACCTCATGGACAGCCTTGACCACATAATATTCCAATGGCTCAACATCTCTAAGGTATATAACATGCTCCACCAATTTCCTTGTAGGCTGAGTTTCTTTAACCCCCTTCCTCTTTAACTCATATTCCCCTAAAGAATAGCACTCCACCAACTCACCGTTTGAGGCCTTCATCATGTTATCCAAATTGAAAAACAACTCCTCATCATCGACCATCAATGTTAGAACACCTCTTTCAACATCTATTGCCTCTGAGAGCCTCTTTCAGACAGCTCCATTGCCTCTGAGAGCCGTACACCAAAACCGGCGAGATAGCCAAGACAACCACGAACCCCAGTGAGGCAAGGCAGTGGTGATAGGGAAAAATCCGAACTCATTGGGAAAACGTCGTGCGCCATCGTCGAAAACGAGACGGCAGTGGCTCCGCAGAGAGCAAACCCTAGGAACCTGTTATCGCATCGCTATATATTATTATTAGCATGATTTTTTACGGGTCATGAAAATTGATGTACGAGATCAATTTGGGAAAAGGAAAAAAGAAAAGTTGATGGTGGGTGAACAAAAAAAAAGTTCAAACAAACCAATTAATTCTTTCAATTTTTTTTTCTTCACAAACATCATACCGAATCTAAAAAATTATTATTGTTTCCACGATAAAACCTTTTTCCCATATAAACATGCCTGAATAATGTTAAACGACCATTAGTCATGCATATGACAGCTATATACCTGACATGATATTACCATTAGTCATGCATATGACAGCTATATACCTGATATTAATTGCAGAAATCACAATATTATGATATCGTACATATAATTAGGTCGAAAAAACATGATATGATATCATAAATAATTAAAATGGAAGTTTAGTTGAGAGGATTAACATGATAATGATTTTTATTCAAAAAATTGTTGGGATAATGTTATTTAGAAGTTGTTATAAATAGAGGTGCGTGGAATATTCTAGGCACACCCTTTTCACCAAATAAACCAAGAAATTACTTTTGTTCATCTTATTCATATAGAACTTCTTGAAAGAAGAGAAGTTACAACGGTGCTGGATATAAAAAGGCAGGAAATGACCTTTATTTTGGAAAGTTACTTGACACTCTTCCATTAGACACTACTCATCATTTATTTATTTTAGTGGATTCAAAATTAAATTGGCACATAAAATTTATTACATGATAAATTTTAAATAGAAAAATAAATAATTATCTAAAATGACCATTCATAACATAACACAAGATTTCTGTGTTGTTGGGATACGTACGGTAAGTACTATATGATATTTGTATCGCCATATTTAACAGTGTAACTTTCTATACTAAATAATTCTTTATTCGTGTTATAGTATTGATCACGAGGTATTTTGTAACCCGAGTTTCGCGACGGGAGACAGTCAAATAATAAAAGTAAATAATATCAAATTTTCAAATTAAAAGAAGAAAATCTTCGTCATAATTGAAATTTTTTTAAAAAATGTGCTGTGTATTCCCAAAATTATAATTTATGAAGAAAAAAGAATATCATATATTGATGTGTAAAAAGTATGAAAGTAAATAAATAGAAAGAACAAATAAAAAATATGAGAAATTTAAAACATGTGGACTTGATATACATAAACTATAGCAATATAGGCGAGTAAGGGAAATTATCTAGAAACTATAACAATATAGGTGAGTAAGAGAAATTATCCGTAAAAAAATAAAAGGGAAAAAATTTAGAACACAAATGTAAATATAAAAGTAATGGAGTAAATAACAAAAATTGTCAAAATAAAAAAAAATATTTTTCTTTACCATGATAAAATAACTTGTGCTTAAACGTTGTTTCGGATTCTCGATGTGATAATTGTTGACAAAATATTATAATAAATTCATTGAAAAGTTTACATGTGATTGAAAATAACATGACAGTGTTTGTCGGAAGTAACTCACGTGTCTTGTGTTCGCTGTATTGATCGATATAACATGTACACGTTTATTTATGTTATTCAGGTAGCCAAATTATATATGGACTTAAGTATTTTCAGGATATTCAAAACACATACACATACATACACATACATAATAAAATAGGCCTTAATCATAAAAAATTAAAATATATGGGTTGATAAATAATATATATATATATGTATAAGTATCCTTAAACAAAAAAGTACTCCCTCCATCCCTATTTAATTGTTACGTTTGACTTTTACACTTTTGTTTGACTCAATTTTTTACTAGAAAGAATTTGTTAAAAAAAATTGAAATTTTTTTTTTAGAAACTAGACACATTGATTTAACTTATGTATATAAACTACTTAACTTTATATACCAAAATATTGAAGAAAAAAATACATAGATTAGATGCTAAAAAAGAAACGTAACTATTAAAAAGGGGCGGAGATAGTAAATAATTGGAAGGAATTTAAAGATAAGAAAATTGGAAAAATATGGGTTTGATGTGCAAAAATCCTAAACATTGTAGGCCATTAAACAAATTAATCCTAAATAAGAGAGAGAGAGAGAGAGATTTAAACAGTAAAAACGAAAACATATAGGGTTGGTATGCAAAACAATCTAAAAGTATGTCCAAATAAATAAAAGGTAAATAAAATAAAGAATTAAAAAATATGAACATTGAAGAAAATATGAGTTTGATGTGCAGTAACCTAAAGAACTCAATTATTTGGGTCCAATACGTAGAAAATACAAAAGTACTGGATAATACATGAGTTTTTTCCTAAACAACCAAAAAGCAAAAAAAACGACAAAAAAAAGTCACTTTGCCTAATACGGAGTGAGCTTCTACATTTAAATAAATTCAATTCTAGGAGAGTTCTAGAAGAAAAATGATGTACAAATAGAAAGAAGATAATCAATCAAAATAAAAACAAAAGGAAAGGGAAATAGTTAAATAACAGAACTCAAACATTTGGATCCAATATTTAGAAAATACAAAAGTACTGAACAATACATGAGTTTTTCCCCAAACAACCAAAAAGAAAAAAAAGTCACTCCGCCTAATACGGGGACAAAGTTTATACATTTAGATAAATTCAATTTTACGAGAGTTCTAGCAAAAAATGGAGTACAAATAAAAAGAAGACAATCATATCAAAATAAAAGTAAAATGAAAGGAAAATGGTTAAATAACAGAATTCAAACATTTAGATTTAATGTTTATAAAATACAAAAATATTGGATAATACCGGAATTTTTTCCTAAACAATAAAAAATAAAAAGAAAAAAAGAAAAGAAAGCGACATAAAAAAAATACAAACAGCCTAATAAGGACAGGTTTTTTTAAAAAAAAAAGGGGGGGGGGGGGGAGCTCACCCCCTGTAGACTGTATTGATTTGAAGATACCCAGCGACATAAAAAAATGCAAATAGCCTAATAAGGACAGGTTTTCTACATTTAGTAGATAGTAATACGCATAAAAACACTTACAACCCGCATATAAGGCCGCCATCAACTATACCAAACAACGTCACAAGGTATGTTCACCATTTACTTTAATTTAATTTGATGTAATGCATCATTACTAAACATAGTGTAAAGAATGATTGGTGAGCTCATATTTATTTGTAATAGGGTCATGGAGCATACAAAACAAATCGACAATCTTAAGCCAAAAATAGAGTAGCTAATGTTCTTATTATCTTTAGTGATCATTATCTTTCGCAAATCACACAAACGTTATCAAACTATTACCCTCGTCCTACAAATGTTGTAGGATTTGTTTGGACACATATTAAGAAAAGTGGGAGAATAGTAGTGTGTTGACAAAATTACCCTCATAAAAAAGAAATAAAGAGAAAATCTTGTGGACCTCAATTTTAAGTTAAGTGGGAAGAAAAAGAAAATTGTGTGAGTCCATGGTCTGAGATTATAAGAAGATAAAATGATAAAAGTAGTGGTAGAAAATTTCTATTTTAAGAAAGTTGAAAATCTCTGTGAAACGGCCCAATATAATAATGTTGATAACTTTTATGGAACGGAGAGAGTATATGTGAATTTCCGCCCACTCAACATCTGATTTAGAGTTTATGGTATTATAAACAAATATATAAAATATTTGCATTCATTTATCTACGTTCTCGACCTCGACGCGTGGCAACGCCGAGTATATAAACCAATTTTTAAAATTAATTTGGTTCTTTGGGGGACCGGAAAAGTCATTTGCCCTTTGCTCTCACTCAAGGGACGCCAGAAGCACATTTTTTGAAATCAAAAGAATTGACTTGATCGGTACTTCACAATTCATTTCACACCCATGGATGTGTTTTTAAATCTGTTTTTAGATTAATCATTAAAAATCTTTTAATAAGTCACTGCAATTTTAATTTTAAATACTAGTATTCTTAACTTCTTAAAAGATTAGACTAAAGGATTCTTTTTTTAAGCAACCGATGGCTTTCATCCTAACCTAGCGTCGCCGCTGCTCAGGGCCCCTTTGCCTCCAGTAGGCGATCACCAGTACTCTTGCTGCCGTGTGTGCTCCTCGCATCGTGCGATCTTTGTGCCCGCTGTCTAGTCGGTTTCGTCAACACGGTTCACAACCCTAATTGATGGCTCCCCTTCCGCTCCGTCGTCCCGTGCTTCGCTCCAGATAGAGGTCACTACGTACATAACATGAGCTTGGTAGCTACCATAAAGCTACCAAAACTGCTACTAAGGTAGCCAAAGCAGGAGCTACTAAACGGCTACCAAAATGGGAGCTACTTTTTAGAAACACCGCTACCACGCCGCCACTAATTAATATTATTATGAAATAAAAAAATAAACTCAAATTTATCCGAATTCATCTCATATTCATCAAAACCCAAAATTACAACACGAAACACAATATAAAACCCAGATCTCATATTCATCAACCTTATTCATCTACTAGTATTCATCCTCAAGTGAGAAATACAAAAAAAACTCAAACATAAGCCTACAATAACCAAGATCTAAAATATATACAAATATAAAAACATTCAGATCTAAAATACCAAAAATGAACAACCAAGATCTCAAAGTAGGTAGAAGAATGATAGAAAGAAATCAACATATCCACGTTAGAGACTTCACCGCCGCCACCCCATGGTCGATCTCTCTGATTTGGAGATGGTTAATGTTTGGGACTTCACCGCCGCCACGCCATGCCACCGCCCGATTGGACATCGATGATAGTTGAAGCACGTCGATTGGAGGCAAGAGAGGGAGGGTTTTGAAGCGAGGTTTGGATTTGAGGAGCGATTTGGATCGAGGCAAGATTTGGATTTGAGTTTTGAGAGACGGAGAATGGATAAGAGAGAGATGAAGTTTTTGGTTGGTCTCGGAAAGAACAAGGAAAAAGAGCTTCCTTGGGAAGTTTTTTTTTGGGGGAGGGTAGCTACTTAAGAGCTACTCTAGGAGCTCACCCGAAAAGTTTATTCTCTGGTTGCACCTTGGTAGCGGATGGTAGCGATTCATGTTGGTATGCCCATGGTAGCTTCTTAGGCGCTACTCAAGAGCTACCAAGGTTAGATAATGTACGTAGTGGGTGTGGTGCCCCGGCCGCTGCAACCACTCTTCATGGTCGACGCGTGTTTAGGATCACCGCAGGTCTTACTCCTCGGCCACCTGGCGCAAACCGCATCTCTCCTTCGTTACTGGGTTCTTAATGTAATCTACCCTCTAGTATCGACAGGCCTCCATTGTGTCGGGGGCTTCCATTGGCCGGCAAGTTGCGAGCTCCACCGGCGTGTATAGGATCCCCTTGGATTCTTATTGGTTTCAAGGCCAGACAGGGGCATATCAACTTTGAAGTGGGTGGTGGCAATTGCCACCACTGAAATTTGGAGAAAATAGGTTAATAGTGTATAAAGTCTTATAAAATATACATTTATACCCTCACTGATTTTTTTTGTTTTGCCCCCACTCAAACAAAATTCTACTATTTAGCTACTTATGCCCCCGCTCCCATCAATTCCTAGCTCTGCCCCTGAGGCCAGGCCTCGGGCTGGCTTACTGGCAGTGCCTCAAATAACTATTGGTGGGTTGTGCTAGAGGCATTGGATCCAAATCTGGTGCTAGAGGCAGTAGATCAAACTCTGGTGGGGTTGGGGGATCTCCCACCCCACCTGGAACCATGATTCCCTGGATACGGAGCAGGCTGGAGGTGAGGCCCATCTGGCTTGCTTCATCCTGTGTTTTTTTTTTATCTCCTTTTCTTAATTCTGTCTTGGTGGTGTTGGTTTTTTCTGTTATGGTTGTTTCTCTGGTTTGCTGCATATTGGTCTTTGTTGGTGTCTGCTACAAGTGGTGTGACAGCTTCGATGACACCTGCATGGTGAAGGGCGTCTTGCTCCATGTAAATGGATGTTGCTATACGACATTCTCATGCGTCTTTCGGTGTTTTTAAAGTCACAAATTGGACAATGTTGGGGCCAGTTCATACCACTACGGTTAACACCTACGATGACTACTTTCGGCTTTCCTTTCATGTTGGTTTCTAGTACTTTGTTGTTTGTTCGGGTTCATTTGTGGTTAGGTGTTGCTTTTGTTTTCTCTCGCTGATGTGTGGCTTTAATTACCTCCGTACTTTATGTCCGGATTGGGTCTTCCCCTATTTGCTACATTGTTTTTCTTTCTGATGATTAATCATATTAGTTCTTTCATTCTCAAAAAAAAAACTTCCTAAAAGATTATTATGTCACTGCAAATTTAATTTTAAATGTGTTAAAAATTATTAATGAGTATAAATCTTTTAGGAAGTTACTTATCAACGTAGTTACGGTAAAATGGGTGTAGAAATTTGAAAACTAATGGGATAACTGTAAATTTGGATAAATATCAGGGATAGTAAGTTTGCCTTAATAAAAGTAGAAGTAACGTCGTGAGTTATACATGGGCATATAACAATCAATAATTTTTTAGTAAGACGATTACAGAAAGTCAATTTTGTGTTTTTTATCGTATGTTACAGTGGACCAATTCGACCAATTCTTTCACATGTGCACTATCCTAATTTTCTTACGTTTTTGTTTATTGATGTTGATCGGGCATTTGTGTGTGAGTGATTCTGCAGTACTCTGAGGATTCGTTTTTTTTATTTAAAAAAAACGAGATTTTAGAAAGAGTGGAATTTGAAAGGAAAAAAATAAATAAAAAAATGAAAAGGAAAGGAAAGAAAGAGCAGCTGATCGGAGGGAAGGGTACGGAATGATCGACAATGTAGATTCTGAACGTAAGAATATCTTTTTTTGTTTTCGGCTGGTTGGCCCAAAGATAAGTTAAAGAAATGCAGAATATGCTTGCTTATTCTTGGATAATGAAATAATTGGCGGATGTTAAATGATGGGAAGATTAAAATATAGAACTAATAAAATATAGAAAAGAAATCTCTGAGAGGTCCGGAATATTCCGAGGTGGTCCCCAAAAAAGTTGGAAATTTCCTTTTCAACACCTGCCCTGCCCTCGTCTTATCTGCATCGTGTCGTCGTGTCGATTCATCATATGGATATTATTTTGATTCACCCAACTGTTGGATTCTTTACAAAAAAAAAGTACATTATTCATTTCACTTCTTTATCTCCACAACGCATTAGCTATTTAGTCACCACACACTGCGGAGTACAAAGAAAAATACGTACTTGAATAGATTTTAATCTATTACCTGATGTTCAATGTAATCCCAAGCTTCTCAAAACCTAAAATTTGACCAGAACATTAAAAAATATCTTAGATTACATCACACCCTTTAACCAAACCCTCTCTACCCTACCCGAGACCCGAGATCAACTCGACCCTTCTGCATCATCGTTGTCGCTACAACCCTCACCATTGTCGTCTCTCCCTCTCCCTCCTTCGCATCGGTCGTCCACAACAAATAGTCAAGGGAGAGGAAACTTGAATGGGAGGGAAAGAGAGAACATAGGGAAGAGCAAAAAAAAAACTAAAATGAACTTTTATCAAAGGTTCAATACCATACTTTTTATTAAAAATGTAATTATGCTATTATAGAATGAACAATTACCTAAAAAACAATAAAGATAACAAAAAACAATAGAATTAATAATTTGAGATGATTCTGAAGCTAAAGGACCAAAATATAATAAAAAGATGAAACATGACTCGTTTAGGATGACATGCAAAGCCAAATAAACGAATGTAGAGTTTACCCATACAGGAGTATTTACGTTAGTTTGATGGATTAGGTTTAGTTTAGTCAAATTAATTAAACCCAAATAGTAATATAGCCCAAAGTTCAGAATGACCCAACTCAACCTTCTTCTCAATTAGCCCAAATTTCATAATAAAACAACCAACCCCCCTTTCCTCATTTAGCGAAACTCTCTATCTCAGATCTATTTTTTTTGCTTGTCCAAGCCGCGGCTCGACTCGCCTATCAACCACCCCTAGACGTGCTCCGCCTTCTTTCGGCTCCAGACACCTTTTGTACGGATGCTAGCAAAGCTTAACATCGCCCGTACTTCTGCAAGCCTTCCTCAAGCTTAGATCTAACCCTTTTTTTGTATTTCTAGTTTGATTTAAACTTTTATACAAGCGTTATATAGAGGTAGAATTGGGTTTTCTTTCATATTTGTTTTGTTAAAGATGAATATAAGATGATAAATATCTATGTTGAAATGAAGATCTAATTTTTTTTAATGTTACTAGGGTTGGGGATGAAGAAAAAATGTGAAAAATATAGGTTTGGAAACGGTCCTAGCTGCTACTATTGTAGCGGATTTATTTGCGGGAGGGCTACTATAACCCTTAGATCAAATGCGTAGTGAAATTTCATAAGACCCAATCAAATCCTTTTGTTATGCGAAATGCAGTGATGGTAATTTCTCCATCTATCTCAAATATGTTGTTTGTTTCTCAGGAAATCTTTTTGTCACATACAACAATGACCCATTTCTACACTGGATTCATGAATCATTTCCCCTATTTTAGCCCTACATGAGCACCACACACCCATTCCGTATTAAGGTTGCCGCTACAGCCTTATACGTTTACAAGGCAACCTGACGGAGGAAAATGTTGCAGGCCCGCAACAACTGCACCACCAATTCCATCATCATGTCGCGCATCGCCGAATCTCTTTCTTATTGGAAGGGTAATGTTGGAAGTTAATTTATTTAACGATGCAACCTTAATATTCACAAAAGAAGTGGAAAACGATACTCCCCCATTCTTAATTTTTTTGAAACATTTGACTTTCAATTTCCATTTGACTTCAATTTATTTATGTTAACTTTGAGTAGAAAATTATTTTAAAAAGTGTTCTCATAAAATAGTCATATCAAATTACTATACATAAAAGATATATTTCAAATTACTATACATAAAGTCTGCTAGGGTTTCTCCGTCGATTTGTCACCGCCACCGACTGCAGGTCTCTGTCGTTGTCGCATGGCCGTCCCCGATGTTACACTCGGGATCTAATCGAGCTCTGCCGCTCTGACCCAGTCTCAGTGCTTAGGCCGCAATTGCTGGCCTCCTATGTTTACTGGTTTCAGGAAACGCCGGAATCCAGCATCAATTTGCCTTCGTTGATTCCGAGTGCTGGCAAGAAGCGCCTCCGTTGATGTGACTGGTTCTCTCCCTCTCCATGGTTGTGCTACATATCTGCTAGGAGGGTAGTTCGCTGGTCGTACCTATTTCTGACCAACATTTGGCTGCGCCGGCCCAGGTGCCGATCTGGGCCTCCCCTTCCCAAGGTCCGTCTGGCTCGCTAGGGTGGCTGGTTCTTGGTTGTTCACCACTGAAGGAGGATTTGTCTCTAGTGCTTGGTTGATAGGTGGCCCCAATAAGGGTGATGCTTGGGTGGGTAATCGTAGTGTTGCAGTGGCTCATTCTAGTGGATCGGCAGAGTCGGTGGCCTTCCCGGTTCCTCCAGTTTTGGCTTCCATTCGGTGTTCGGTGAGGTTGAGGGTTGCCTCACCCCGCCTAAAGCCATGATCGTATGGTTCTGGGATTTGTTGGCTGTGAGGGCTAGTCAGCAAATCTTTGTTTAATTGGACCCTCAGTTTAGGTTTTTCTGCTTCGTTTCATTTGAATCATTTTCGGTTATCGGTTTTGCTTGTCGATGGCTGCTTTAGTGGTCTATTATGCTCTCTAAGGTTATTTTGTTGTTTTGGATGTTACTATTGTGGTTTGCTACGTTCACATTGTCACTGTGGTTGGTGTTCCTTTTAACTCACAATGGTGTGCCGGTACCGTGCAGAGGTACCAGATGCGGGATTCCAGATATTTTATCCGCCAAAGTGATCATGACTATCGTCAAGAATTAGTTTTGCCTTTGGAGGTCAGTGCGAGCGAGCCTGGTTTCAGTGGCTCTCGCTTGCGTAGTTATTCTACTTGTGTGGCGATTTTACCCTTAATGGGCTGGATTATTTGTACCCGTTTTAGTTACTTAGGTTTGTCATTCACTACGACTTATTTTGTAATGATCTTTCATTAATAAAGTAATTCTTCCATGTAAAAAAAACATATATTTGGGACTTGGGATGGTGAGAGTAACGTTTTACATCACCCATTTTCTCTATTAATGTTTGTTTACTTCATTAATTGGTCTAATCTTTAGCGGTATTAATAATAGTTGATTATTTTTAGTGTAAATTTCGCTGGTGGTCCCGTAAAAATAATTATTGTCATGTTTTGGTCCTATTTTAAAAATTTGTCCTATTTTGGTCCTATCCTATGGTACATTGTCCTATTTTGGTCCTTTCCGTCCACTTACCCCGTTAACCTTGACGGACCAACATGAAATTACCGATTTACCCCTCTTTTGTTTACCTAGGCTACTGGCAATTTCCCATCCCGCTGGCGGCACCATCAATCGGCAATGGCAGGGACGATTGATCGGCACCGGGAACACCACTGCTGCGCAGCGTGGCCTTGGGCTCGGCCTTGCGGTTCGACGCTCCACAAGGTGCTCCGGCGGGACTCTTGCGGCGCTGGCGGGCTGAAATGAACTGTGGCAGTGTGGCGAGTCGGCCGGCATAGACCACGGTGCCATCGGCCTCCGCAATCTCTGTCAAGGGCTGCAGGACGAAAATGCCCTGCCGCTTTTGGTATTTACTAAATTACCATTGGGGCTGTTAAGAAGGGTAAAACTGTCATTTCGTATTGATTAGTCAAAGATAACTGTTTAAATGGACGGAAAGGATCAAAATAGGACAAGGTACCATAGGATAGGACCAAAATAGAACAAATTTTTAAAATAGGACTAAAACAGGACAATAATTATTTTTACGGAACCGCCAGCGGAATTTACTCATTGTTTTTATAGTTTGCACGATTAGTTAGTACTTTTTTATTGACAATGCAACGCTATATTAAATTAAGGAAAGATCAAAGCCATACACCCTAAGGAAGAAGTAAGGAACACCTGCAATGAGCATCTAGAATCCCTTAAGCCGGATGGGGTAAAAACAGGTGAAATACAAAGTCTGATCAAGAAAAGAAGCCAAACTGAAAGGTAAAAAGCATTAACAAACAAAACTAAGCGAAAGATAGTAAACAGAAAGAGCGAACATCGAGGTTCTTCAAGAGACCCAGCTCTAGCACCCAAAATCCAAACCTTCCAGGAAGCAAGACCATCGGTAACCCATAAGGGTTTTAAAAAATTCTGACAAGTAAATTGCATCATCCTCAGGTTGAAATGTGGCTTGGTGTATACGCCAACTCTATGCACTTGCCAAAGATGGTGACATGCACAGAAGTTTATAACAAGGGAAGACAAAAACTAGAACACTTTTCCCACCACGAAGAGAACCATTGCCGAAGCTCCTAGCCAGGTTAAGGTGGTTACACGGGGGAAGTCCACACCTAGGTAACCACCGACAGTAGAACTCATTCCCTTGGGCAGGGAGAGTTCTAGCTCAGCCCTGCCGAAGAAAAATACCCTGGGTGCACCACCCAACCAAACCACTCAAAACAAGGGCATAAGGATCCAGACCACGGAGGCCAAGGAGGGCAACAGTAGCACACAAAAGGGATAGGACTTATGTTTGTCACGCCTAGATTCCCCGCCGAGAGCCTGCCATCGCGTAGGAACCCGGAGACAGAAACCTAGGGCCACGACGGCGGACAATTCACCCACAATGACAAGAAATCGAGGCCACGGTGCAACGCCGCCTACCCCAGACTCGGCAAGAAAAAATGGCTAGTCACGCATCGGATCGTGCCTCGATAAAGTAACAAATCGGCGAAGAGGCACTGAAACGAATCCCGAACCGGACGAAAAGCATCAAGACTAGCAGCTAAACGACACAAACCGACGTCCCACGTCTAGAGGAGGGAGGAGAGGCGAGCATGGTGAGGCTCGAGGTAGTGCTGAGCCATCCACAGCAAGGCGTTGGCGCGAGAAACCCTAGAGAGCATCTTTTTTCTATTTGGGATACTACATTAATTAGATTTTCAAGAAAAAAGGTCATAATTCTACAATAATTAATGTTTGCAGTTAGTACTTTATATACAATTAATTTTCCATTTATCTATCTATATATTCGAAGTGAGTTTGCAAATTCTTCTCCACTTATCATGGTCACGATATCCATGATATCCACCAAATTTAACCGTTGTATATTAAGCAAAGCTAACCGAGTAAATTTACACAAAACAAAACAAGAAGTGAATTAATGAGGAGAGAGAGAGAGAGAGGACGCGTAATATGGTTGATCGTTGAGCTAGCATAGGAGTGAATCTTGATTGGGCAATGTAGTCGAGAATATCGTAAGAATGTTCTGATCGATCATCTTCTTGTTCTTGTTAGAGCAACATCGATCGATCTAATTAACTTGTTCCTTTAACAACCATCGTCCATGCTTTTGATGAGGTTGATTTTGCTTAACGTTTAGTGCTGTCTCAACAATTCTAGAGCGCATTTATATTAATTCCTCTTTTTGTTTTGTGCTCACCATAATCATACCTTTACAGTTTCTAATTTCCCCATGATTTTTAAGGTGATAGGTAAAAGTAGTGGTAAAAATAAAAGGATGAAATCCTTTCAGAACAATTATATAAGGTATACAATTGTTTTGTTTTTTTTTTGGCTTGTGCAAAAACTATTGAATTAAGTTGAAAAGTGCAAATTTAACATCATTCTTTTCAAAGACATAAATTGACCACTTCAATTAAATATTGAGTACAATTTCATTATTGCTCCAATAATTATAACGGTTCTCCGTTAATAAATTACATAATCGGGTCATGGAAGAATGACGACATTGAGTGGTGGTTTAATGAATGAGATGATATTCTTTTTAATAAATAAAAAAAATTTATTAACGGAGAACCATTATAATTAACAAAATAAATATGAAATTTTACTCAATATCTACGTTAAGTAGTAAATTTAGAAATTTCAAAAGAATTATGATAAATTTGCACTTTTCGATCTTTAGTTTAGTGGATCTTTTGCAAATTAAGCCTTTTTTATTAAAAAAAAGTTACTAAGAAATGATCCACATATTAAAATGTTCATCTTAGTTATTCAAAATGTTAGATTGAGTGAATAAAACCCAACAAGTAATAAATTATATATATATATATATATATATATATATATATATATATATATACTCTCTTTAAAAATTTTGACGCGAGTACCATGTAGGGTTGCTTAAGCCGCCACTCTACTTTTCTATTATGTCTATTAAGTTTTTTCGACTGGATTTCCACCATCGCCGACGGCAGCTTGCTAGCGTCAGTGCCCAGCCTTTTCTTATTGGTGAATTGATCGGTCTCTGTATGAACACCTCTTTGGCCCGTCAATCGAGGGCGTCTCGTCTTCAAAATCGTCATCTGCCTCTCGTGTTCTCCACTACCGTCTCTTCTCCTACCGTCGTTCTGCTCCGATCTCCATCATACACAACGATTTCGATTCGCGAGATAGAGGTGGATGGTGCGGTGCTTGTGTTGAGGGTATTTTTTCTGTTAACGGTAGGACAGAGCGGAGGCTCGTCCTACCTGGTAGAATGACATCTCATTTTTGGGACTGTCTGGGTGGTGGGTCTCCTTAGCCGGTCCCGGTGTTGCAGAAATTGACCTTTTGGTGTTGTCAAGGATATGGACCTTTTAGGACAACTCACGCCCGTTCGAAGGGACATGAATTGGTCTTGGCGATTTTTGGTCTTTTCCGGAGCAGGTCTTGTACCAATTCCAGCGTACCGGATGGCCTCAGGTGTGAAGGACTTTTGGTATTCGTTAGACGATCTTGTCGCTGATGGGGTTGGTAATCTCATAGCCCATCTCTCTCATTATCGTTTTGACATCTCAAGCTCTTCACATCAGCTTTTTGGATGTTTCTCTTTACAACGCTGCTAGTTATCTTTCAATTTTTTTGTTTCTTCCACTTCATTTTTCCTGGTAGTTCTTTTTAGTTTTTGCCAATCCTTCTGCGTGTGGTTTTTACGATTTTATGTGGTTTTTATGATTTTCTGTTTCTACTTTATTACTCTTAAACGTTTGTATTATGATTCATTGAATTAATAATATATATTTTTCTTATTCAATATATATATATATACACACACCCTCATTATCATTAGGGTGGGGTATACTTATTTTATATTTCCTTTAAATTTTGGTTGGTTGCTTTTTTGCCCCCTCGACCTCCTAAAGGTTAAGTAGCTAGCTAGAGATCGAAGAATATGTCTTTCATTAATGGGAATATCCATTTATGCAAGGTTGTGTTTAGAAATAAATTATTCTCGAATATTATTGTTCCTTTGTTGGATATCCGAAGAACCTTTATTAATTGGCTTAATTCTACGATTATAATTTTTTTTTTTTGTTTTCTGGTGGATTGATCGCAAATGTCTGATCAGCAGCCATGACTAGTTGCCGGTTGTGTTAATTTGCTACTCGGATCCTTACGGAAAATTAAGTTATTTACAGCACTCAAATATACGAATAATTCTTGGCAGATCTCTTCCAAGTTGTCTAATCAACAGTTGGAAAATAGTTTCAATTTACTTCTAATTTTGAAAACTTCAATTACCTCCTCGGAAATTGCATAAAAGAGGGAGTGACACCTCTCAGGTTACTGGAGGCTGTGGAGTGCAGTCCATCTAGATATGAGAGAAATTCTTATCACAATTCATTGAACAGTCATTTGCACTCTTTTATTAAAAATGTCATATAGTATGATAATTTTTGTAAATTCAAGTATGCTCAAAGATTAAAATATGCAATCTACTTGATTTTGGGTCCACATAATCCAAATACACTTGCTCCGCTCTCCAATATTGATACATTTGACTTTGTAGGGATATTAAGGTGTGTAAACTGTAAGGGTGTGTTGATTTGAAATATAATTTTTTTTTTTAGAAATTTGGAAAAATGTTTTTGATTGATAGATGAGATGCATGTGAGTATGGAAATTTAAGAAAAATATTATTTTATTAAGAATTGATGGATTTAAGGTTGTTATGTGCACTTTTTGTATCTGAACTGAGCCTGAAAAGCTTAAGAATAATAAGACAAAGTTTTTTTTGATAAGGTTAATTTTTTTTTGATAAGGATAATAAGACAAAGTATGCATATAAGATCAAGATATTTTTTTTAAGTGTCGATGAAAATCAAAGGAAACAAATTAAAATAGGTAAGTAACAGTTTCCTTAAAGAAAATGTATCATTTTTTTATGCACCAGGAATAGGGAATTGATAAGTAACAAATTAAAAAAATTCTTTGAGCTTTGCCATTAGGCTAGATGCTTGGGACGAAAATGTGTCAATTTTAATGGTACATTTTTTTTTTAATAAAAAAACGTAATCAAATTTTTGTGGTGTAGTGCGAGGACCATTTATCCGATCTATCACTTTTTCATTAAACTTTATGCCTAAAGAAATGATGTAATTAATTGGAATGAAAGAAATAGAGAAAATGGGTAAAATGCTATTAAATTTCCCAAAAGTTTTACATTTGCCACTGATCTTCACTTTCGAGCTTGAATGCCATCAATATTTTGAATATGAGGTAAAATTGCCACTGATTGGTCAACGGTGGCAGATGGTGTGACGGAATCGTTAAGTTTTAATACGTGACTAGAGGGGATTTGTTTACTAGGATTTGGTGGTAATGTTAAGTGACTCAATTGAAACTTATATGACACTATAATTATCTAAGTAAAGCAAGGAATAAAAAATGGTTAAACTGGAGTTTACCCAAACAAAATTAAAACAACATGAACAGGTTCTATTCTTCTTTTTCGACGTGACGTGTGCAGGCAACGACAGCTCCTCCTTACGTGGACGACGACCGACGGTGCAAACAACTTTTTCAGCGGTGGACTAGTTGGTGGGAGGTGCGGCAGCATTTAAGGAAGCTGGTGGTGTGGTTTATCGCCGAACGGAGGTTTGGTTAGAGAGAAAATGGAGTCCGACCCGGAAACAGTTTTCCGATGGATTCTCCTCCATTCGAGCATCTCGAGTGGATTGGAAAGGTAGGTTGGCTTTGTCTTGATGAGGCGAAGCTAATGGTGGATGAATACCAAATGAGAGAGAGAGAGGAGAGAGAGAGGGAGAGAACGTTTCAGCCGTGGGAGCGGGCATGAGGCTGGGAACAGGGGCTATCTTCCGAACAGAGACTTCATCAGGGTAATGGATACCGTTGGGACGAGTTTCTTCTTTACTAACTTTCCGGAGGAGTGGACAAGAGAAAGTATGTGGAAGCACTTCTTGAGGTTCGGACAGGTGATAGATATCTTTGTACCGTTTAAGAGATCCAGAGCAGGGAAAAAATTTGGGTTTGTGAAGTTTAAAGGAGTTCACAATGCTGAGGAGTTGGTGCGGAAGATGCAAGGAGTAGCTGTGGGAGAAGCAGTAATAACGGTGAATGTGTCCAGATTTCAGCGTGGATTCACAAAGCCGAAAGGGGTCGGTTCCCAATCGGGACTCCTAGGAGGGGTGAATAAGATGGCTATCCTCATGGATCAACAGAGTGGTGGCCTGAAACAAAAACTTACTTATGCTTCTGCGCTAAGAGGGCTAGACAGAGACAGCTCTACCCCAGGGGAAATGAAGAAGGATGTGCTTTGGGTGGAGGCAGAGTACAAGGAGGAAGAGTCAGAGTGGTTAAAGAAATGTTTAACAGGTGAAGTGAAGCATGTGGCGCTGCTGGGAAGGCTTAATCTTTTGTTGGAGAAAGAAGGTTTCCAGGGATGCTCCGTGAAATACCTAGGTGGCATGAGATGCTTAGTAGATTGTGAATCGGAGGAAAGAAGAAACAGGATTCTACAGAATGGAAAAGATAAATTACTGGACTGGTTTGTGGAGATCGATCCTTGGTCCCTCGCAAAGGATCTAACTCCCACAGGGAGATTGCTCTGGCTCTCCATCTCAGGAGTGCCTCCGCATGCGTGGAACCCGAGCACGTTTGGGAGGATAGCTCAAATCTGGGGCAAGGTGGTGGAGATAGAGGAGCGCACTAGGCAAAAGGTTCAATTCTCTGAGGGACGAGTTTGTGTCTTAACTTACCGGTCGGAGGAGATTAGGGCGTCCGTAAACCTCACCGTGGGTAGGAACACGTTCGCGGTGAGGGTGGTTGAAGTTCCCGGTGAGGTGGGTGACTTTGGACATCGATGCGGGTCACCGGCAGAGCTTGTTGAGACTGAGTCGGAGGAGGAGGAGACGGAAGAGGAGGGGTGGCTGTCGGAGTATGACAGGGAGGAGGAGGGTGACGCGGAGCCCGAGGAAGTTCCTGTGACTTGTCAGCTTTCCCACAACCGCAAGACGTCCTCGGAACACGAAAAACAAAGGCAGGAAAGGAGGGAGGAAAAAAGGGTTGATGGTGACATTTCGGCTGACCTGAGATTGGGAAAGGCGATGGCGCATCACCAGGAAGGAGGCGGTTGCTCAGAAAAAGCTGATGAAGCGGCGGGATGTGGGATTATCAGATCTGAGGAGATGGTACCTGAAACACAAATGCAAACGGGCCTGATGGAGAGTGGGCCTGGAATGCAAGAGGATGAAAGAGGCCCAAGTGGAGAAGATGGAATAGGAAGGCTGGGGGAACAGGCAATGGGTATTTCGGGCCTTAGGAATGACGGGATACGCATGGGCTCTATTGCTGAGCAGATGGGGGAGCCAAAAAGGGCTGATAGGGTGATGGGCCTAAAGGAGTCTACCCAGATGCTTCAGACGGATGAGAAGGCTGAGAAGACTCCAATTCAGTGCGGTTCGAGTAAGCCAGTACCTGAAACAGATAGGTGCTCCTCTGTTAAGTCATCCGAGATATGCCCTTTGGTGGTGAGGGACGGCTCGCTGAAGAGAAGGAAGGGGAGAAGGAAGCTGTCTAAGTCAGCCCACTGGATAGAAGTTCAACAGAAAACAGGAGGGATTGCTGCGAAGGTGTCCTTGAGGGATTTCAAAAAAGCAGCTCGGATAAAAGCGAAGCGGGAATCACAGGGGCAGAGGAAGTGTCAATCCGTGGCAAGGTCAGACAACTCAAGAGTTTCTGATTCGTCGTGGAGAATGAAGCTTGCAAGCAGGGATTGCGAGGCAGAACCAGAACCAGGGGAAGAGATCGAGTCCGGGGATTCTGGCAGCAGGGTCAGGTCGTTGGGAGAGGCGGTGGGATTTGTATTCAAGGACAAGGTAACAACGTGCTTAATTTCAGGTGATGTTGCGTTAGATTAATGAAGATGGTGTCTCTGAACATTAGAGGATTTGGGAGTGGGGAGAAGTTGAGACAGTTGAAAGAGTTGGTTTTCAGAGAGAAATTAGATATTCTAGCAGTTCAGGAAACGCTTTTGGGACAAGAGTTGGGTGATCATATTAAGCAAGTGTGGAGGCACAGCGAGCTGGGATTCGCCCAACAACTAGCAACGGGGCGATCAGGTGGTTTGTTGTTCTTGTGGAATAAGGATACCTGGGTGACCGATAGAATAATCTCTGGGGTTGGCTACCTGGGGCTAGTAGGGAAGTGGGTAAACAAGCAGGACAGCTACCTTATCCTGAATGTTTACGGTCCGCACCTCACTAGCCAAAAGAGAGCGCTGTGGACGGATTTAGGAGTGGTGATTCAAGAGCATGGGAATGCGGTGTGCCTAATGGGGGATTTCAATGTTGTCAGAAGGCAAGAGGAGAGGAAAGGGAGCAGGTTTAAGCCTATTAGGGCCGCGGACTTCAACAGGTTCATTAGACAAAATGATTTGCTGGAGGTTAAACAGGGGGGTCGAAGATTCACTTGGATTAGTGGGGATGGTTTGAAAATGAGCAAGCTGGATCGGTTTCTTGTCAATAGAACGGTCTTGGATGACTGGCCAGACCTAGCAGCAGTTGTGAAAGAGAGAGTTTTCGCTGATCACTGCCCGATTCTTCTTCAATCAGATGCAGCCGATTTCGGCCCTCACCCCTTCAGATGCTTCGATAAATGGCTTTCGTTAGAAGGGTTTGAGGACCTGGTGAAGACAGAATGGCAGCAACTGGATTTTCAGGGTGCCGCAGATGTCGTGTTAAAGCAAAAGTTGAAGGGTCTCAAATGGAAGATAAAAGATTGGGTCAGGAATTCGGCACCTAGGCTGGAAAGGGAGGCGGAGAGAGTGAAACAAGAGTTTTTAAATCTGGAAAAAAAGGCGGAGGTCCAAGATTTGAGTCCGGAAGAATGGAGCAACTGGAGGGAGCTTAAATTGTGCTTTTTCAAGGAGCAAAGGCAGATTTCAAAAGACTTGACCCAGAAAGCGAGGGTGAAATGGGCAATTGAAGGGGATGAAAACAGCAAGTTCTTCCACGCAGTGATTAATGGGAGAAGAAGAGGGAACGCTATTAAGGGCCTTTTAATTGATGGCTGCTGGATAGAGGACCCAAAAACGTTGAAGGAAGTAGTTCGGAGTTACTTCGAAAGCCACTTTCAGGAGCCAGAGTTGGAGAGGCCAGAGTTCAGAAGCGAGAGGTTTGGTAAGTTATTTGATCAGCAGGTGATGGCATTGGAAGCACCTTTTTCGGAGGAGGAAGTCAAAAGAGCGGTGTGGTTATGCGGGGGAAGCAAAGCCCCAGGTCCAGATGGCTTCAACTTCAATTTTTTCAAGGCAAATTGGGAGGTCATCAAACCAGAGGTGATGGCGGCAATGAGGAAGTTTGAGGTTTCCGGAAGGCTTAGCCAGGGATGTAACTCTTCTTTTATCGCCTTAATCCCGAAGGTCAAAGATCCTTTACTTATCAAGGACTTTCGACCTATTAGCCTTATTGGAGGTTTCTATAAGATTGTGGCGAAAACCCTAGCGGAGAGATTGAAGGGGTCTCTAAAGGGGCTGGTGGGAGAGACCCAATCGGCATTCATAGAAGGTCGGCAAATTACAGATGGGATTTTGGTGGTCAATGAAGCAATCTCTTGGGCAAAAAGGGAGAAACGCCAAATGATGCTCCTAAAAGTGGACTTTGAAAAAGCATATGACACTATCAGTTGGAAGTTCCTGGATTCCATTCTCTCTCAAATGGAGTTCGGTCCCAAGTGGCGGAATTGGATCTATGGGTGCTTAAGCTCAGCCAGAGTTTCCGTCCTGATCAATGGCAGCCCGACGGCAGAATGTGGAATGGAGCGGGGCCTCCGCCAGGGTGATCCTCTGTCCCCCTTTTTGTTCATCCTGGCAGTAGAAGCTTTAAATAGAATGATGGAAGAAGCATGTGCCCAAGGCGTATTCAGGCCCCTGAAGATAGGATCCGAGTTGGTCAGTTTATCACACCTCCAGTTTGCAGATGATGCAGTGTTCTGTGGAGAGTGGTCGGTAGAGAACGCAAGAGCCCTTATGAGTCTCCTTCAGTGCTTTGAGATGGCTTCAGGCCTGAAAATTAATCTAGAAAAGAGCAGACTGTTTGGTGTTGGTGTTAGTATGGAGGAGACGAACAGGGTTGCTCGGATTCTGGGCTGCTCAACAGCAGAGCTTCCGTTCACTTATTTGGGTCTACCGGTGGGCATGAATATGAACCGGAAAAAAAGTTGGGAAGGGGTGGTAGAGAAGGTGGAAAAACGTTTATCGAAGTGGAATGCTAAGTCCATGTCCATTGGTGGTCGGTTAACCCTGATGAATTCGGTTCTCGGAAGTATTCCCCTGTTCTACATGTCAGTGTTCCGCGCCCCGGCTGGAGTGGTAAGACGTATTGAAACTTTGAGAAACAGATTTTTTTGGGGAGCTTCAGGGGAGGGTAGGAAATTGATCTGGGCTAGGATTGAAAAGATGTATGGTGATAGTGAAGAGGGGGGCTTGTGTGTGGGTAGCATGCGGGGGAAAAATCTAGCTTTGTTAGAAAAGTGGAAATGGAGGTGGCTAAAGGAGGGGAATAGGTTGTGGGCTAAGGTGGTGGCGAGCATTTACGGTGGTGTGCCAGGTACTCTTAATGTAGGGAGTAGGATGGATGGGTGGAGTGTCTGGAATGATGTGTTGAAGGCAGATAAGGAGATGGAGGGGCTGGGATCGGGCTTTGTGAGTCTCTTCACTAGGATAGTGGGTGACGGGTCCTCTACCAAATTCTGGGAGGATGTGTGGGTTGGGGGGTGCTCCTTGAGGAGTAGGTTTAGTCGGTTGTATGAGATAGACCTTCATAAAGAGAGTTTGGTGTCGGAGAAGATAGAGTGGGTAGAGGGAGAGTGGAGATGGAGGTGGAGTTGGAGGAGAGGGCTGAGAGGAAGAGCTAATGGCGATTTCCAACGTCTGTTGATCTTACTGCAGGACTTTGCACCGCGCCAAAACCGTTCGGACGGGTGGGCCTGGAAAGGAAGGTCAGATGGAGAATTCACAGTAGGTCGGCTATCACGGATGATATCCCAGACACTATCGGTGCCCAACGACATTCCGACAAGCTGGTGCCCCAAAATCCCCAAGAAGGTGAATATCTTTATCTGGAGGGCGAGCCATAGATACATTCCGGTTCGTACACAGCTTATCATTAGAGGGATTCAGCTAGAGAGTACCAGTTGCCCGTTTTGCCTAGATGATACCGAGACAGTTGATCATGTCCTTGTCCGATGCCCTATTGTGACTGGGGTATGGCGGGCAGTGGCTTCCTGGTGCGGGTTGAGTGCAGTAGGGCTGCTTGACTTAACTGATGTATTGGGTGGTGACTTTATCAACCAAGCACCATCCAAAGTGACATTTATTTGGCAAGCAATATCTTACATTTGACACAGGCGATTTGGAAAGCAAGGAACAAGATTGTCATGCAAAGCGGTGTCTGGCGGGCTTCGGGTACTTATGGCGACATACAGGTCATGTCATATCTCTGGATTTGCAACAGGATACCGAAGTTACGCCTCTCCTGGATGGACTGGGTGAGGGCCCCGTTATTAAGGGCAGTAGAAGAGCTAAAGTAAAATTGACCTAGTTTTTCTTTTTCTTTGATCTGCTGTTATGCTGTTGGTGTGGTTTCTCTCTGGTTTTTTCTGGTGGGGCCTCTTCTTTTGCAGATGCAGGGGCGGTTAGTTGGCCTTTTTTTAGGGGAGATGCTGGCCAATTTTTTTTAAAGGGGTTGAGATGTGTGTGTAACGGGTGCTGTTTTGGCTACTGCTCCTACCTCATGGGCAGTTAGCCGTTTTGTACCATCTTTTCTTCTCGTTTAATGAAGTGGTCTTCTGTTGTCCAAAAAAAAAAATAATATATATATATATATATATATATATATATATATATATATATATATATAATGAGACAACATGAATGAGACGAATGGAGTAGTAATTTTTGAAAATTTAACAATCTTTTGAAAATTTAAAATTTTCAGGTTGAATAAGTTCAAATCACAAAAAATTGAAATTACGTTGGTTGATTAAGTTAAAATCACAAAAAATTGAAATTACGTTAACAGGAAAAAAAATCATAGTGTTTATTTACTAATGATTATTGGGATTGAGTGAAAATGAGTTCATCATTTCTTAAGCAAAATCGCGTGTTCGAGTCTTATGTTCGAGTCTTATGTATGGAGAAAAAACTGTTAAAAGAACTACCCTAGAGGTCCAATAATACTCGATCCATATAAAATTGAAAAATTTGTTGCTCAAAAAAATAGTATGTGTTTATTTTCCTGCCTAGAACATTATTCTCCCCGTCCCCAATTAATTATACACTTTTTGTGGGCGCGGAGATTAAGGTGATTGTAAGATTTTATGTTGTTTAACATAATTACCCTTGAGTGGAGGTTGCACAAAAAATGATATAGAAAAAGTTAAGATAAAATAGGGATAGTTTGATAACTTTAGATGAGAGAAGTTTACATTTAGGGAAAATGCAAAAAAATTTAGGGACAACCCAAAACGGAAATGTGTAGAATTATTTGGGAACGGAGGGAGTAATAGTTTGTGTAATTCGAGATTAGATATCCTATTCCTCCGTTTTTATAAGAAGCTATCATTATTTTTCAACATTTAATTAATAAATTTTATTTCAATATTTTAACATATAATTTTTAATAATTTATATGTAAATGATAATTGAACAACTTTAATTTTAAAATATATTGTTTTAAAAAAATTTAAAGAAATTTTTTTAGTGAAAACTTGAATTAAACGCAAATGAGAAAGTAAACTTGTATAGTACTCTGTGTCTATTTAAGGATAGAGAGAGTATATCACTGATGGAATGTGGAATAATAAAATTGCTACATTTATTACAAAGAAAAAATAAAATAAATACACGTTTATAAATAAATGTCTAAAAGGTTATTACAAAAAACGATTACTCCATTTGTCATCGTTTTTTTAAAACAAATGTTTTGGACATGAATTTTAATTTTATGTAAAGAACTATTTATGTTGTTCTCTCTAAGAAAGTTTCACAGAATTTTTTAAAATTATTGGAGTGCATTATGAGTGGATTTAACGATTTTTTTTTTTTGGCTAAATTGATGGATAAATTTGACATCCCAAAAAATGAAAATATTTTTAAAATTCATGAGCAGATGAGGATTTCTATAGTTGTGGGATGATTACAAAAAAGAATATGTTTTGATAGGCTGGTCTGTAAAATAAAAATGTATGAGATCTTTATGAAATGACATGGTCTCTAGAAAGGAAATTTTTTTACAAAAACTGGTTGTACAACTCAACTCAGCTCTAATGGAGTACTCGAAAAACGAAAGAACCGGTCAACTTAAGGAGTTATCATCCTGCTACAACAATGGCGACGCCGTGGTGGTCCGCGTTGTGGACGAAGACCCCGCCGGAGAGCTCGAACCGTCGGTGCTATGTCTCATCACTCTCTCATCACCAGACCCTGTTGGTTTCGGCTCATGAGCCATCATCGGTTTGGACGGCTGACCCACCGTGGCCACCGGTGCGTATATCGCAGCCGGCGAACCAGTATCACCGGCGGCTGCCATTGCTGCGTACTCCGCCGGCGGAGGAACCCATATCCCACCAACAACTACAAACTGTGGGGCCTGAGGGTCTCCATTGCTGTGGATTGCCACACCGCTCGGTCTTCTTGTGTGCAACCTGTATTTCTGCACCCAAACAGAAAATCAATCAGCCGCCGGTGAGGGAAGAAGACGGCGGAGCTATCAAAAAACAGAGGAGAGGTTGAAGGAAGATTAAAAAAAAAAACCTGTAAATGACTTTTAACTTCATCATTTGTGAGCCCATCGACTTTCATTAGCTCTCTGATCTGTTTCGGTGTAGCCACTGCAAGGAACAGAGTCCAAACAAAAATGAAACCCTAACATCAAGAAAAAATATCCTAAGTACATAATTTATTCACTAATTACATCAGTAATTCTTAACTAGTAGGGTAAAATTTTGCGACGGATTAACTAATTACCGTGAGAGCCACCGAGTTGCTGGAGTGCGTGAAGGAAACGTCGGTGCAGTTCCGGCGACCAGCACCGCCGTTGCTTCCGCAGCGCCTGACTCTCTTTCTCTTCCTTCTTCTCATCACCTTTACTCTCCTTGTTGCTTTCCGTCTCCGCCGTGGAGCTCGTCGCCGTCGCCGCCACCGAAGCAGGAGCCTTCACTAGCGCCGCCTTCGACTGGTTGCTTTCCTCGGCGGTTTCATCCTTCTGGAAGGGCTGAAACGCGCCGCAATTTCTCTTCACCTCCGTTTTACACCCATTCTTAGCTGAATCCTGCCGGAAAATGAAAACCCCAAAATCAATTTCCCACCTTTTTGACAATTTCCCTTCAATTGATCTCAAAGCTGACATTTTTTCTATTACCTCATCCTCCTCAGCTGGATCTGCAGATTCATGATTGTTCCACAGCTGGACAGATCTAAGCCATTCCGATTTCTTCTTGTTGTCACTGTTTTTCTGTTGAGTCGATTCCTCTTGATCATCACACGAATCGCTTCTCTTCAACGGAATAAATTCCTCAAAAACAGGGCCATCACTCGTCGTCTGCTCCGAACACTCCTGTTGCGCCGCTGCGTTCTCCACCGCAGTCGACCCAGAAAGCTCCCTCCGGCGGGCCTCAATCGCTTCACATCCAAAAAAAACAAAGGCAAATCCATCAGAATTTGGACGAAGAACCAGAAAAACAGAAACTTGGCAGTGTCAATTCGTGGAGGAAGAAGAAAACCTTGAGTAACAAGCTCGAGACACAGAGGAAGCTCGCGTTGGAAAACTTGAATCTTGCACCTTTCTTCTTCCAAGGCTTCGACATACTCGTGACACCTGCGCATTTTCTGCAGATATTCCATGCCGATCATCTGTTGTTGAGCTCGGTCGGTTTTTGTTTCTTCTCCAGAAAGCCAGAGAAAGAGAGAAGATGAAGAACAAAAAAAAAAGCAGGAGTAGATTTATACGAGGCAGGGGAAATTTTGGACAGAAGCATAGGTAGATCCGGAGAAGGGAGGCTTGGGCATAGCTGGATAAAGGGATCTAAATAGAATCCGAAGATGGAATAAACTTACTTGGGGAATCTAAAGAGAAGAAAGCAAAAGAAAAAAAAATGAAAAAGGGAAAATTTGTACCCCAATTAGCAGAGAAGAGAAAGGCCTTTTTATCAAAGTCGATGCGTCGCGTAACAAAACGAATCTTTGATGTTAGGGCACAAGACAGCGGCACTCGGCTCCTGTTGGGCATAAATCCAAAAAAATGACCATTCAACTTCCACGCTTAGCCACCGAATGATTTACCAACTTTTCCATCGATTTGAACTCTGAAAAGGTACTTTACGCTTTAGATAGGGGTGTAAAGAGTCGAGGTAAACCAAACTCGAAATTGCTAGATTCGAGTTGAAACTCAAGATACAAGGATAAGGAAGAACTCGCTAGACTCGAGCACGTGCGACTTCGCACGGCAAAAAGAGTCGGACCAATGTGAGTCCCTCTACTCCTACACAATGCTTACAGTGATTAATTTGGTGTATTACTTACTCTGCATATGATCATATCAAAGCAAATCATTACCTGAAGGATCATAAAGCATGCATAGGTAAAGCAGCAAACTGTTATCATTGATCCACCCTTAAGCGTATATATCTTCGTCCCATTGTATCCCTGTTGATGCATCCTCTTGTCCAAACTAGATCCAAAACAGGCCCTTTTATCAGTGTCATCACCACGGCCCCTTGTTAAATGCAGCTTTGGTGAACACATCCATCCCTGCAAGGCCTACTTGCAAGAGAGACGTTGCATGGAATGGCTTCATTTTTTGATATGAACTGATGATTCCGTCCATCTCTTGCAGACACTCGGCTATCACAACACTCTCCACCCAAAAACCTATACCCTATTTAAAACACAAGAACACATTCACGTGGCTTAGAGTTATAAAGATGTGATGCAAATATGCAACTCATAGATTATTATTCTATTTTTCATATATTGGAAAATGCAGTTTCCACCTCATGAGCCCTGCTTCTGGTTAGAAAAGCTGTCAACTATTTTCTAATGTATGGCTTTCATTTTCTAAATATGTGGCTTATTCTTTTTTTTTCAATGAAAAATTACCTCTACTTTTAAAGAAGTTATGCGGCAGTTCTCGACTTCTGTCCGGAAAGAAAAAAAACTCAAATAACCAACTTCCCTATAATTGGCTTAACTACCCTCATCATCCATTAGTTTATAATTTTAATATTCTTTCCCCAAAACTTTCAATTCAGATCAAATTTTTGTTAGAAACATCCATGTAATTTTAATATTCTTTCTGAGATGAAAGGAAATATCCAATTAAATTCTATCATTTTCTTTCACTTAATCAGTACGGCTTGGTCATTTAAATTATTAAATATAGTTGGAAGGATGTTGCATATTTGCATGATTGCAGCTGTTTGCATTATTGCCTTAATGGTAGAGTAAGGACAAATTAAATCATTATCTATTTTCCTGATCGTAGAAAATGATAGATAAGGAGAAAAATGGAAGCAATTCGATATATCCAAAAAGAAAGAAAATTTGGATCATTTTTTACCTAGATAGATAGAAAACTTACAGCCGCTACCCAGCATGCTCTGCTAGGGTTTTGCAAAGCAACCACCTTTTTCATTGACTTCTTCTCCAAGATACCGTCAATCGCCGCCCTCCTGCCGCTGTCGTCTCACTCATTTGCAGCGCAACATCATCCAATAGCGGTCAAGCCGATGCGGTTCTCCTGTGCCGCACTTTACTCCTTTTCGGCTTTCTCCTCGGCTCTTTCCCCTTCACCCAAGCACCGCCGATGGATTCTCTCAACATCTCTCTTGCGAAGATGAATATATCCCTTGAGGAAGAGATGCTTATTCAACCGGATCCTCGCCGTCCGTTCCAAGCCCTATGCAATCCACAATCGTGGCGAAGCCGCTTGTTGCTTGGCAAGTCAAGGCCGAGGCCCTTACACTACGTAGAGAAGCTGCGGTTTTACTGCGGCAGAGGCCGCAGTAAACCCATTTATTGCGGCCTACTGCGGCCTCCGCCGCAATAAATGTCACGGTAAATGCCATTTACTGCAGCGGAGGCCGCAGTAAATGGATTTCTCTACGTAGTGACATCTTCTCTCAAGCGTGCATGGCGGGAGGAGTTCCACTTCTTTGTGCGTCCGACCGGGTCGGTAATGATGGGGAACGTACTCCTCATTGAATTCAACAACAAGGATTACGCTTTGGCAGTCATGCGGCGCGGTCCCTGGTCCTTTGCTAGCCGTTTTATTGTTATGTCAATTCGGAAACCAGGTGCTCGATCATCCACTCTGGATTTTAAGTATGCTGATTTCTGGATCCATGTGATTGATGCCCCGATTGACTGGTTGAATAAAAGGAGGGCTAAGATATTGGCAGACCAGATTGGTAAGAGGTAAATTGTCCAGTATAATGGTCACAAAGCCATTGCGCAGGCTATAGATGGTTGAACATGAAGGTGCGGCCAAGGTATTTTATCTACAATATGAAAAGCTTGCGGATTTTTTCTATGTTTTTAGCCGGCTCAATCATGTTGAGAAGAATTGTATCGCCCCAGAAGTGGAAGCAGAAGAGCGATTTTTCGGTGATTGGATGCGCTACAAAGGGGTTATTCCCCTCTCTCTCGCTTTGTGGCCGGCATTATGGTTGGAGATCAGGGGTTGTAGAGTGATGATGGAATGCCAATGAACTTGTAAACTTAAGCACTTCAATAGGCCTTAATAACAACAAAATCAGAGCACAAAAGAATTCACAAAGGAAGACAGCTTCAATGGTGAACAGAAGTTCACATGTCTTTCTATTCTTCGCAGCTCTTCTTAAAGCTTGGCCCTCCTGCTAAGCAGAGAAGCTGGTATATATAGGCCCATGTCCCAAAGAAATCGTTACAAACACTGATGGCGTTAATATGAGAACCCCTCCTCGTTGACAGGATGAGACCCCTCGTATGATCATACCAACAGCGTTACCACATAAGGAATCATCATCTCAAATCATGCACGCATTTATGATCCAATCCCTACAAACAGAGCCCTCCATAACGGCCCCGACACCACCCTATAGCACCACCCTATAGGGTGGTGACTACCTCGAATAAGGTACTCACTGTGCACCCCTCTTCTTTGCTCTCCTCTGCACCTAAAAAATCTTTGTGTCCCTTGCTTACAGGTCCCAGACTTCATCTTTCTCTCTCTCCAGTACTCTTTGGGCCCCTAATCATCACAGTATGTCATCCATTCACCGTTAAATTGGTAGATTTCTATCAGTTTGTCATTGTCTGTGGAAGACAAACCCACGATCACGTCCCTTTCTCTAAGACGTCTTTTTGTTCCAATGGCCCAGATGAGGTAGACTGCCAATGTTGCTGACAACAATGTCTAGGCCGAGGATGCTAACTCTAGCTCCTCGAGCCCACCACCTACCCTACCTCCAATTGATGGAGCATTGGGACCCCAAATACCAGTGCCTCCTACCACCATAGGGACAACCAATCTCACCGGGCCCTCCACCGCGATCCCCTAGTCTAACATCCTCAAGGACAAGCAGACCTTGATGGTCCAAACCATCAAGGCTGAACTCCAAGCCACGCGAAGCCCCCCGCCAATCCACTGCGAGCAGCAATCCCAAAACCTGTACAATAACACCACTTCCGAGAATCTTTGCGTTGATGTCCTCATCCGTCGCATCAATATGGTCGAGGAGCACTTCAGTTCGACCCTCAAAGGGTCCGCTTCTACCTAGTTTGCGACCCTATGGGGTCAGCACTTAAATTCTTTAAGGATTTGGCTACGGCCTTCCTCTGTCTCTTCATGGACGCCCGACCACCCCCCAACACAATCCAACACCTACTCAGGGTGAAATAGCAGAAAGAAGAACCCCTTCTAGATTACGTCCCCAAGTGGCCTCAACCCCATCGAGAATTCGTCAAAACATTCTACTCATGTTGGAAAAGCAGAACAACGTCCCTAAGTGACCTCAACCCATCCAGCACAAAACTTGATGTGATCACGGTTAGGGTGGGTGTGATCAACGCGACGGATCTAGCTTGGCGGAGGCGAACGCGGATAAACGAAGAACAGATTTCGGCCACGCGAACCTCCTCACTACGAGGTGAGGCAATGCGCGTGATAATGCCTGGGAATGAAAATGGGATCTAGCACCTCTTGACTACAAGGTCAAGCAATACTAGATATTATGTTTGGATCCTCTTGCCTGGATCACTAGGGAAATGGAGATGCAAGAATGGAGAACACAAAAGCCGATGTCTCACTTGGAGAGTTTCAGCCGAATTTGCTTAATTCAAAATTATGTTCTGTCTTACAATGGTGGCTGTAACTAGCTTAAATAGTGAGAGGAATTGTAAGAAGCAAAGTGGCTATTTCGACTGTGCATGCGTGCAGAAAGCATAAGGTGCTTTTGCATGCATGCAGTGCGAAAAGCTTCCAAAAGGTGAAAAAGGTAAGGCTAGCCTAAAAGTATTCAGATGTCTTTTGAATGGAAAGTGGATATTTGTCTTCCCAAGTATTGACAGAGAAAGGACACCTTGTGTCGGGCTTGGTCGGTCAACTGGCGCCGGGGGCCTTCGCGGGAATGCCTTCACTTGGCGCCTTTGCGGGAATGTCTGGGCCTGGGGTCTTCGTGGGAATGCCTTCGCTTGGGGCCTTCGCGGGGTTGCCTTCGGCTGAGGCCTTCGCCTGTGTCAAGTGTCCGCGTATCAAGGCTTCGCTGCTTCCTTCCTCAAGGATGCTTATGCTCAAGACTCCAAAGGGCTTCGCACACTCTTCGTCCAATGCGATGCCGAGATGGCGAAGTTGTAAGGTCTTCGCTCGAGACTCCTCTTGATCGTCCGGCGCCATGAGCCTCATGAAAGCGTTGAGGTTCGCTTGAACTTGTTTCAGTCTGGACCTGGTCATGGGTCTACCAAGGCCTTGGAGGGGATCTGGGGTCGCGCGCGCTTGAGGTTGCGGACCATCTTGAACTTGGAGATCTTTGGGGCGATGTCCACATCAAAACTACCAAAGGTTTTGACGTATTCTGCCTTTACCACACAGATCGTGGACACGATACCGAGGAGTGTTGGCAAATGAAGCATCTCTTCTTCGAGATGAAGGTGCCTCAAGCAGGAAACAGTATGCAAGACAAATCCTTCAGATCGACCACCAGAAGCAGAATGTCATCAACCGCCCTAACTGGACAAAGGTCGTTTACCCCCACTCAGACCCACTACTGATTACGGCACAAATCGAGGGATACGACACCAATCGAATATACATCGACATTGGCGCAAACACCAATATCATCTTCAGGGACATGCTCGATAAACTCAAGATACACATGTCTGCAATCAAGCACTGCTTCGATCCCACCTTTGGCATTGGTCGTGATGTCATGCCGACGATGGGAGTCGTTAACCTCCCTCTCATGCTAATCGGGGATACACAGTACAAAACCCTCAACTCCCACTCTGTCATGACGAAGTTCCTCATTCTCGATGTCCCTTCTACCTTAAATGCCATCATCAGCCGCCCAGCCAGGTGGACTTCCACATGCGGTGCGATATCCGCTCCCTCATAGTCACTTTCCTAACCCCTCGAGGAGATGTGCACATCTACATCGACAAGCGTTCCTCGAGGATAAACTAAGTGCCTACACTTAGCTCCACCATCAGCCCATGGAGTTCAAGCACTGGCAATGACCTGATGGAATCCGACGACCAACCTCACCTCAGAGACGCCACCGATGAAGTCGAGGTCGTCTCAGGTAAAAAATTCAAAATCGGAAGGACCTTAAACAAATGGAGAAGGTCGGCCTCTTCCACCTCCTCGAGGCTAACATGGATGTCCTCACGTGGGAGCTGATGGATTTACCGGGAGTAGATTCCACTGTCATTACCGACAAGCTAAATGTATTCCCGGATTTAAAACCGGTTAAACAAAAGAAGAGAGGTATAGCCCCTTTCAAAAAATAATTTGTAAAAGATGAGGTTTTCAAACTCATTGAACCTACTTTATTAAAGGAAGTTCAGTATTCGGAGTGGCTCGCTAACATAGTCCTTGCTGACAAAGCCAACGAAGACCTTCGTATGTGCGTCAATTTCATGGGGCTTAACAAGCATTGTCCAAAAGATCCCTATCCATTGTCTGTCATTGACCAACTCATTGACGCGACATGCAAGTACAAATAATACTTGTCGTTCATGAACGCTAAAAGAGAATACCACAAAATATACATGGACCCAGATGACGCCCTCAAAACGGCTTTCACAACTGCCGGTGACGTATACTACTATGTCAGGATGCCCTTTGAACTCAAAAACGCCAGGGCCCCATACGAGTGCTCGATGAATAAAGTTTTTACCCATTAAATGGGTCGCAACCTCGAGGCCTACGTCGACGACGTCATAGTCAAAAGCATGACCTTCGACAACCACCTACTAGACCTCGAGGAGATGTTCCAATCCTTTTGACGATATAACATAAAGCTAAATCCTGTCAAGTGTTCTTTTTTTTGGGGCGGGAAAGTTCCTCGGTTGCATGATCTCCGAAAGAGGAATTGGCGCCACCTCAAGAAAATCACGACAATCAAAGAAATCTAGCTATTGACCGGGAGAGTTGTCACCCTAGGTCTATTCATTTCAAAGTTGGGCGACAAATACAAATCATTCTTTGAACAATTACGCATGAAGAAGGCATTTGCATAGACATCAGACTGTCTAACCGCTTTCGACCAAATCAAAAAACATCTCGAAGAGTAATTAGTATTTTATGAAATTGGAATATCCTATTATGATGTTTTGAATGAATAAAAAATAGTTAAAATATTTCATTATTTATTTCAAATTGCTCTGAAGAATTATTACGCTTTCAACTTTTAAATAAATTATGACTTTTTTTGAAATTAAATAATCTATTTAATTAATATTATCTAGTGCAAAACTTTGATCTCCTTCCTCACACACTTCTTTTTATATCTTTTTCTTGTTATTACAAATATTCTTTCCGTATCAAAATTATGAGAACTATCTACTATAATGTGAAATTTTAATTAAAATTTTTAGATTTTTTTCTCAAAAACAATCTCAACAAATAAGAAGAATTTGTGCCCCCACACGCCAATAATCCTGGATCCGCCACTGCTTCTGAGTACATCCTAAATCTACATACGTAGCTATATGCTTTAATGGATCCGTTTATTTACCACATATGTGAAAAAACACATAACTAAAGGAGGTTTTCTTGGTCTGTGGGTGGGGCACTTTCACAAAAGACTGATCCTATTCCTCTTCCTCTTAGCCGGATGCATTGAATTGAAACAAAATCCTGTTTATTTAAATTCAAGTAGCAGTAGTTTCTTTGACTGCTTATCCAGTAGCTGGTGAGACGAGTCAAAGTTGTTCGTGCTGTTCAAATAGCTCTAGTTCTTCTTCCTTTTCTTTCTTAACTTCGTTATCCTCATCAGAATTTTACTGCACAACTTAGCCATCTGATAAACCGAACAGTCAATTAAAGTTTTTGGATTTTTCTCAACGGTTTTTTATGGTTTTGAGAACCGACCAATCTGGGCCAAGATATTGAGGGAATTTGAATGAAGCTTATGTACATAGATGCAGAGAGTGGCAGCTTATGTACACAAGGCTGAATATAAATCCACTACATCATTTCTGCTTACAAAGAGTTCGGATTATAGAATCGGTCAATTTTACAAGTGCTCTCTGCGTTCAAAATTTTTACAGGAAATATGCTTAGCTTCACCGCTATCAGACATGCTATTCATTCATTAAAATGTTGATATTATCTTACATTTGAGTATTAGTTACAAGGGACCTAATCCGCCGCCAAATGCTGTTGATAGGAAGAAAGAAAGAAGACGCATGTCCTTCAATGGCAGCCATTTCCTGGACCAGTTCAACGGACTCCGACAATCGGTTCAGTAAATTTATCAAAGCAATCACCTCGTTCCTCTGCAGCTGCAACTGACCAGAGAAAGAATTTCAAAAAGAAGGTGTCATTCCAAGTCAAAACATATGCCAAGAAAGATCTAAATGCCAAGAAGAGTTCTGCTTTTTACAAAAATTTGTAATGAATAGTAATCAAACATGCCACATCAATATGCTATGGCCCTGTTTGACAACATCGCAAAAGATCAGTTTTGTCACAGGTTAGAACTTACAAAAGCTATCTAAAGCTAGATTTAAAATGCTAACCAAACTAAGCATACTAGTATTTTGGAAGCAGTTTTAGTATTCCTGCACGTCACAGAAGGCATTATGAATGATATCTGAATCTTGATAATCCGTTAAGAGAAAAAATATACTAGCTAGAAATCAGAATTTGTAATTTAGAATAAGGTGCAAAACCCAATTACCAATCGACTCGAATGTTCCTCGTCATTAACGGAGAATAGAATCTTCAATGCAGTGCCAAGACCTAAAACCTGAAGCTTTCCCCATAATCTGCACTTCTCACATCCTACACAGTCCATCAAAGCACTGCAATTTGACAATAATTTCTGTCAAGTGTTTGGGCAACTTATAAACGCGAAACGAAAGGAGAAAAGGGAGAGAATGAGAATACATGGAAACGGTTCTCTAGCATCGTAGTACTTTCTTTGGCTTCTAAACAACACACCAGACCACTAATATGCAAATGTAACAAACTGACTGTTCTCCTAAGTCAAAACGTTTCCTATTTCAATGTTATTCACAGAGTATGACTTGGCTTAATCAGTAACAAATAAGAAATTTACCTGATATTCCTGAATTGTGCTTGTATTTTCTGTTTCAATTCTGGTCCACCTTTTCCTTTCCATAATTTGGCTTCATCAAATGGCAGTGGACAAGCAGACTGCACCTTTGGATTGTAGACTAGTTGTTTCATCAGAGATTGTGTCTTTAGGTCCTCTATAGGATTACCAGTTTCATACTCAGCCTCCTCCAAGTAATCAGCAGCCTGAAATACTACAACTCATTATGAATAAAAACAAACAGAAATAGCATTGCAAAACCATCAAGCAAATGAACACACTTCTTTGTTCCCTTGCTCACCTTTGTCACAGCTCGGAGAACAAATAGAAATGTGAAGTACAAGTTATGGACACGATCTGGATATCTTAGGACCCGCTCATGCATCAACGTAAGATTTTGGCCCCACTGTCATAAGATAAAACAGTGAAAACAGAAAAGGCTTAGACAAACAAAAGTCAACTTCATGAGGCTATCATTACACCAATACACGAAAAATTTGATCATGTCAGTAACAGAACCTTGTTGATAAATATCTAAAGGGGTCGTAGTTATCAGTTAGAATTTTTACATTGGCAATGAAATAAAGGATTGAAGAAATTCATACCAGGCCTGAGGCTTCATCAAGCAGATAATAAGCAGCTATATGAATTGAAATAGAAGAATGGAGACCAGATATCAGTTTATATAGTATTCTTTCTTCATGGCACAAGTCTTCAGATGGATCTGCAAGAAAGACATGTAGCAGATTAGGATATAAGATTGCTGATGATTCATTTAGACATTTAAATTCCCCATTTAAAAGGTGTATTCTCAAGCTGTATGGTGAAGGAAAAAAAACTTACATTTAAGACAGTTCTCAGAGTAAATGGCATCCCATATTCTTTCAGCTGATGGCCCAGTATAGCCAGTGTAACGTTCAGGGTTTAGTTGAAGATTTACATATGTCATCTCAGCTGCAAAACCCGAAAACTAAATCAAATGTCAACACTTCCTTTTTAATTTTGTGAGACAAGCAATGCATGAAAGGTAAAAAGTGGTTAGAATTCAAAATAATGGTACAAATTCATGATAACAGCAACACAAAGACTGCATAATCAGGAACTACAGTATTTTGTTATTCTAAATTGATCTTAACTATTGCTCCCAGAAATTTAAGCATCACTTTAAGAGCAATGGTTAAACATAACGGCAGAAGTGTACCATTATCGGTCTCATCATCATTTGTCCAGGGATTGTCAGTTTCCGTCCATCCTCTAAATGCCATAGTATCTAAGGTGCGATCAACAGCAGCTTCTAGCTTCCCTTCTTGACACACAAGATCATCAGATGGAAGGGCACGATGAAAGGGTTGTTTAAATAATTCTGGATATTCATTATCCAAGCATTCGCAAACACTGCAATCCCTCAAACGACACATGCCATCATCAGGCCAGAAAGGGCAATCACACCATAGCTTAACCTACCAGAAAATGCAATTCAATAAGATCACTAAACAATCAGATACTGGATCCATGATTAAATTTTTCAGTTGAATCAATTAGAAAGCATGGGAAGTATAAAATCAAATGCTTAACTTGTCTCTCAATGACGAAACCTCAAATCTCAGCAAAAGGTTTAACTAAAGTTTGTCATTTTAAAGTAGGAATATGGACACCATTGCAGAGAAATACAGTGGAAGTAGTTCCTGAAGATGAAAACAGAAGCATTCAATCTTTTGAAACCTGGGCTTAAAATTAAGTGATTGATCAGTTACTTGATTGTTTAAACTTAACAAATGGACTGTGCTGCATGGAATACAACAAAAACAAATAAGATTTTGCAGCAACAGACCAAAAAAATGTTAATATCATGATGAAAAATGTTCTATAAGATAACATCTTTGGCAAATATTGACTATCAGGGGTCAGAAGTAATAATAGTTTTAATTACATGAATTTATTATTACAAGGAACACCAATGACAGATGTGATTGTAACACCGAAAAAAAATAAGGCAATAACTATTCATGTTTTGTGTTTTTATAGAAAATGAAATACGTTCCTCACCATATTATACCAAATAGAGGAACATGCAAGTGTGCAAAACTTTTGCTAAGCTACAATTCATTAGCCAAAAAAAAAGGATTTGAAGTCTTCCATAACACAAACATTAACTATTGCACTAGTGTGGGTGCATTAAGTTAAAAAAAAATATATATCTATATTCAGTTCACAAGAAAAGAAGTTGAAGTTCAAACCTACATTGGAAGTACTGCACCGACGCACAACTCCATCAACCAAACAATGAGACGACACTGAAACTACTGATAAAATGCAACCACTAGTAAAGCCCAGAAACCTTGTTCATGAATCACGAGAAAGGGCAAGAAGACAAAATGCACCTTGAAATATCGAAAAAATGGGGTCTTGACAAGTTCCTGAAGAAGAGGATGCAACACTTGTTCGTTAAGACGATCCACAGTCTGGTAGTCACAACAACAACCCTCCACCTTCCCACCATAGTTGAGCTTATCCTGTCAATTGGATCACAACAAAACAAACGATTTCAAAGTTCTTTTCTTTTCAGTACACGAACAGAAACATACAAACCAAAACTGATACCTGGCCACAAAGACAAGACTTCTTGATCTGCTCCAGTAGGGTGATCCTCGGTGAAGTAACGTATGTCATCACAACAGCAAGAATGATAACGAGTAAAGCACTGACGAACACCCACCATCGCCTCCCTTGATTCTTTGTCTTGGCTGCTGGTTCGCCCATTCTGCCGCCTCCTTCGAGTCAGCACGACGGAACCCTAGAAATTGATTAAGCTAAAACCCCAATTACAAATAGGGAGAAAATAAAAGAAAGCTGAAGCTTTCAAATCGGTGATAAGAAGAAGACTGAAAGGGAGTGTTGGTTGGCGGGATATCAGATCGACTGCAGAGAGCAAAGAGATGAGAAAAATGAAGTAGAAAGATTTAGGGGCCGTTTACTTATAGAAAACAGTTAAGGATTATATATTACAGCTGGGAAATGTAAAAAAAGCCCAAAACCATCCTTCAAGCCCCCATAACTCTCGTTAAGTAGCTACTGTATAGTATGTATAAAAACAATAGGACAGCTTAGTTTCATAGGACAGTTTATTCACAAACTTCAAGAGCTCAAAAATTGAAGAAATATTTAGTTCTAAGTAAAGTTGCTACCTATACGTAAAGTCTTAGCTTGCAAATTGCTTCCCAATTCCAATGATCTGTATTCTCAAGAGCCACAAGGTGTAGAAGGACAAAGAGGAAAGCAGCAAGAATCTAATGTCCTTCTTGTATTCCCAAGTATATCCTTTTTCTCAGAGAAAGCCTCAAGGCCTAGACAAGAAGTCATCTTTACCTTAGAAAGTATGTTCCTGAATCTCAACTGATATATTAATACATACTCGGCAACAACCAAAATGCAACTTTACTTAGAAACAGAATTAATGTCACTCTCCTATATGAGCAACTTTACAAACTCCAACAGAATTAATATCACTCTCGTTCTGTTTCTTGAAGAGAAAAAATGAATGAACATCTTTATTTTATCTTATTTGGCCAATGAGCAAGAGATGATATATCCTGCAACAGATTCTCAGCTATTAAGTGATAAGCAAACGCTAGGACCTTAAACATTACAGATCAAAATAAATGTAGTAAACAACAAAGGAAACTAAAAAATCCAAACATGCTTCTCAAGCTGATTTGTGCTACATAAAGTCAAGCTGGGATGGCAAATATCACACACAAAATGTTGCACAGGAAATTTTTATGAGACTTCAACAACTCCTTGTAAATGATATGTTTGGTAATGAAGGATTTAATTATTATCCAAATAAGAAAACAAAAATTCTATCCTATCTATAATGATTCTCGGCTATTACCATAACAATGCAGAAGTGAAATGCATTAGAATTCCATCAAGTTGCTAAGAGCATTCAGTGATCAAGTCAAGAAGAAAGAGACATTTCTAGTGAAAATTTTAATTCAATTCTCTTTTTGTTGTATACTTCAGCACTTCATAGTGTCAGCTACAAAAACAGTTTTACTACTGCTACCGCTACTGCAGCTGCTGCTGCTGCTACTACTACTACTAGCTCTTCGGTGTCTACAACCCCCTCCCCGGGAGAAGGTCTACCAATTTGTTCTGCACATGCTTGGGAATGATCAAATAGATTATTGCTTGCTGCTAACCGCGTTCCCATTCCTACACGCACACCCTTTACTGTCTATCGCTGTCATGATTGTTTTGGATCAGGTTCGTGTCTTTTTCTACACAACAGAATAAATGTAAGCTACCAAACATACAATGTTGAAGAACAACAGATCATTTGGACTATGACCAAATCAAACCAATCACATATTAACAAGCTAAGTAGGCTTACAGGGCAATGTTGAAAAACACGAAGAAGCTGGTGCTCTTGAACAGGACCGAGTGTGGGACTTGCTGCCAGTGGAAGCCAAACGGAATACAACGGAGAGATACACAAAGCCAATACAAAGGCAACAGTGACAGAAGTCGAATACCAGGAATTGCAGTCCCAAAATCCCGGCAGCCAAACCAAACCCCACAAAAGCAATCAAATTAGCCCCAACTATGAAATCAAATCTGAACTGAAAAACCCTAGATCAAAATGAAGAAGGTAAAAGAAGATCGGGAAAAGCAAGCGAGGGAGAGAGACCGTGAGAGCGTACCGGCGGGGAGAACGCGAGAGTCGACGTCTTTCAGTCCAGAAGTTGAAATCGAGTTGCGTGAGGAGTTTTCTGTTTGAAAGACACTATGCAGCGGTGGCGCCAAGTTCAGCGGCAGCCAGCTGCATACGTACTCCGTCTCTTTCTGGTTCCAATACATTCTTTTGTTGTATTCACAATGGCAGTTGGCATTTTTATCCACGCTTTTTTCCGCGGTTTCCGGTTATGGTACGGGTGTATAGGTAAAACCGTAACTCTAGTGATTGCGGTTGTGGTTTAAGTGTATCCGCACTGAGGATATCCGTTAACTGCGAATAGTGGATGTCCGCTAGCCATGATGTCCAATTCAATTAAGCTCAATCTGACAACCTCATCTTAATCCACTAAAACTACCCTACGACCACTAACCTAGCCCACCAAAGCTCAATCCATCTAAATCCAATCTCGTTCTTGGTCCTAGTAATTACTAATTTAGTAATTATAAATTGAATCAAAATCGAACCCACATATGCACGGATATATGTGAAGGAATAAAATGATCGATGTGTTTGTGGGAAGTAATATATAAGAGTATTTCATATGTTCTTGTTGATGTTGGATTATACTTGAGAATTTAAGTTATATTGCATAATTAAATTTATATTTCGTGATTAATGAATGAATGAAAATATTTGTGGTTATAACCGCAAACCGCGGATAATCGTGGTTATGCGGTTATGGGTGTCAACTAGAAACCGCATAAGAAAATCCGCAAACCGTGGATATCAAAAAATCGCGGTTAATGGTCGTGGTTATACCTCATCCTCGAATAAACCGAACAGTTGTCATTCCTACAATCACCAAATGTTTAGTAGTCGCCGCCATTGATGTAATTTTTTGACTCTGTGATGGAGTGGAAATGAGCCGAGCCCAAACATCAGTGACTCGAGTTCGAGTTCACGAAACTTGGCTCGAGTTTAAGAGGGCATTTGGATGATGTGATCATGTGAAGGCACTTCAGCCTTGTGCCCATTGTGTATCCCATATTTAGACATAAAATTATAAACATACCCCGTGCCAAATCATGCCATTAAAACTTTGGTAAATTAGAACAAGGTAGGGCCTGTTTGTAAATTTATATCCCTCGTTTCACAAAAATCCTCCAACCTGTATACATGTCATGTTATTAGTGGTGGATGTCATCATTAATAATTACAGGACGGCCACTCCTGTAATTAATAGTGTCAGTCCCGTATTAAACAGTAGTGACACCAACCATTGACATCATGCCACGTATGCAGGTTGGAGAAGTTTCCTCCAACTCAAGTTAGACCAAAATATTGTCCAAAAACTAACAACAAACTAACAACTATTTGAAATTTCCCTCTAAAATTTATCTCTGTCATCTCAAATTCAAAAAAAGTGTCACTTTTGTGCTACTTTTTTGGGACAACAAACACAAACAATGGACTTAAGCAAAAGGCAAAAGGCTTAAGTGGCTTCACACCGTCCAACTACCCAGTAAATTTGAAGTTACGGAGCTATGAAAATTAGGGTCGAGCTTGGGTTAGTTAAATGTTCGAGTTCAGCTCAGAAGTTTGAGAGCTCGAAAAAATTAAGTTTCAAAAGTTGATTATGATAGAAAAGTTTCATATTTAGAACTTTTGGTCCATTAATTAATTTTTTACAAAGTTTGGGAATAAATATTTAATTTTTTAGGTCATTTTTTATTTTTCAAAAGCTTGAGAACCAATTTGTAGGTTTTTCTAAAGTTTGAGTAGCATTTTGTAAAGTTACAAAGAAAAGATTATAAACCAACTGTTTGAGTCAAGATCATTGGTCCCTCTTTTGGTGTCCCTTTCCTGTCCCCCATTATAAATGATTAACAGTGTTAACTAATCTGTTAATTTTGTAATGAAATATGTAATACCGTTAATCATTTATAGTGGGGGACAGGGAAGAGACGCCAAAAAAAGGAAGAAGTGATCCTCTCCCCAACCGTTGGTTTTAAAAGTATGATGAACAAATTGTAAATTTTCAAAAGTGGTAGGATTAAGCTTTAAATTTCAAAAGTTTGATTATCAATATCAAAAAACTTTAAAACACTAATTTTTTCTTATCCAGTCTCTTGACTTTTTATACATTCATTATGATCCTGAACTTATAAAATTTTACAAGTTGGTAATCAAATTTTTGTATTTACAATTGACCTAATTACTTATTGCTCCCCTGAACTATATTGACAACTCGTTCTCACTCTCAATCCCTAAACTATACAAGTTCATGCAATTTAGTCCCTGACTCGATATCTCGCTCCACATGTCATTGATGGTGTCAATATGTTAACAGTTCAATGGTTTTAGTTTTTTGTAAGAATAAGGAATTTTGATTCATAATCTACAAATGCTTATGCCTTAAGCAATAAATAAACGTAATTTCTTAAAAACCAAGTTCACATCTCTCCTTTCTCTTTAGCGAAAACCCATCGAGATCAGTCTCGTCTGTAATCCTCCAAGCGGCGCTAGACTAAAGATCATTTTGTCTCTAGTCTTCCAATCACGGAAACTGTTTTTTAATTAGAACATACTTACCCTCCCAGTAAAGATGATACATTTGACTGGACACAGAGATTAAAAAATGTTGTTGATTAGAGAGAAAAAAATATAAAGTAAGCATATAAGATAAAAGTAACTTTTTTTAGTGTGAAGGGGAATGAAATGTAATAAGATAAAGTTGATGTAGAAAAATTTCATTTTTAAGAAATATATCAATTTTACAGGAACAACTCAAAAAAAGTACTCTTTTTGTTCACCAAATGGTATCGACCTAAATAAGGTAACTTTTAAGCCCATTTTTCAAATCTATTATCCCTAGGTGGGTTCAAATTTTAAACTCACCATGAAAATTCTTTTCCAACTCTTGTTTTAACAGAGCCTTTATTCCTCTTAATTGGGTAGTGTTCAGCGAAAAAATTCCAAAATTTCTCGTTTCTAACACATAAATAATATTGAATTAATCAATTTTCTATTAATTCTTTATCCAATTATATTTTTCTTAAATTTTTATATTTCCATATATTTCATTTATCATTAAAAAATAATATAATTCAAATCATTTCCGTTCACAAAAAATCATCACTAAAAAAACACATTCCAAAGTTTTGAGAAAACTTTTATTCAACAATGCAGAAGATACAATGGTGGTGCGTGTGAAAAGGGTATCTACTTTTTGTTTATTTTATTATTAATTTGGTGCATTAGGGGGCCCGGAAAAGTCATTTGCCCTTTGCTATCACGCAAGGTACGAAACTTATTATTATTATTATTGTTATTATTATTACTGAAAATCCGCATTTGTGATCCGAAATCAAAGAACCGACTTGATCAGTACTTCACATCCATATAGTGTTATTTGATGAAAATTTTGGTATGTTCTTTGCATTATAATTATTCCACCTATTTTCATCGTTAAAATTACAAATTAACATTTTTCTTTTAAATTCCCCCTCATAAATCACTTTTAAATACTTCATTAGATTGTCCAAAAAATTATAGAATCTTTTCTAAAATATTTGAAATTGATTTGATATTTATGAGAAAAGAAAATGAAGGGGAAAATATTTATACTTTATTTGATGGTTTATTAATGTAATTGTATAAATTATTTACACAAAGAATACACCCTTACAAATTAATCTCAAACTAAGCCTTAGATGGAAGAGCGAGTTTTGTTTTGTTTTTTATTTAAATTTTGTACGCCTTTTCTTTTCTTTTTTATTGTTTTTGTTTTTGTTTAGTGATTGTTATTGGAAATCTCACACTGTATATTCTGATCAATTGATGTGTAAGGTAAATATATTTTATGACCCAAATATTTCAAAACAAAACAGTGAAACTCATTAACAAAATTAATTCATTAGTCTTAATGTATAATTAATATAGTTAACGGTCAAATGATTAATTATATATTTTTTTCATACTTTAAAGGCTATATTGTAGAGATTTGAAATTAGGTAACTATAGATCAAGAATCGTGATAAATCGTAAGTCTTCGTAAATAATAAAAGTATATGTAAGAATAAGATCGTGAGATATACATGGTCATATAGCAATCAATAATTTTAGTACTACAATCATAAAAAGTCTGTTTTTTTTTTCGTTGTTACAGTGGACCAATTCGACCAATTCTTCCACATGTCCTAATTTTCCATACGGACGTTGCTAATTATTAAAATCGTATGGGTAAAACTTCATCTAATAACCACTCGTTAAAACATTGGCCCTTAATAATATCACTGTAAAATGTTTCGTCTATCCCCCGTTTATCCCTCGTTAATTAATGGTGAGATGAAATAATAATAATAATAATAATAATAATAATAATAAGATCCGTCAATACCCTTTTTATGTTATAAATATTTTTCTTCAACTTTTTCTTTCACAAACATGACTTTGGATCCATAGTTGTAATTTACTGATAAAAAATGAGAGGATTTTAGACAGGAATTTGGAAAGAAGAAGAAAAGGCAGCTATCACGTTATTGAGGAAGGGTACGGAATCATCGGACAGTGCAGATTCTTAACGTAAGAATATCTTTTTTGTTTTAGGCTGGTTGGCCCAAAGATAAGATAAAGAAATCAGGATATACTTGCGCATTCTTGAATAATGAAATAATACTGGCAGATGTTAAGATGATATGAAAATTAAAATATACTCACTCCGTCCCTGAAAAATTGAACACATTTTCTTTTTGGGCTGTCTCAGAAAAATTGATCACTTTTTTTAAAAGGAAACTTATCACTCTTAAAGTTATTAAACTATTCTCACTTTATCTTTACTTTTTCTACCTCATTTTTTTGTGCACTTTCAATCAATTGACAATTAAGTAAACTTATTAAAAATCTAACATTCACCTAATCAAATGTAGGGTGTGTTCTTTGTTTAGAAATGGTAGATAAGAAGTATTTGAAAAATAATACTACTTCCATTTTTTACTCGAAAGAATTTTCTCAGGAAATTAAAAAAAAATAGAAACTAGACACGTTGATTTATGATAAGTTACTTAATTTTGTACACCAACATTTTAAAGAAAAAATATGAGTACGCATTGGCTTATGTGGTTAACATTTAAAGGAAACTACAAAACTACCATTGTGGTGTATATTTGGATATTCCATAAAATTCAAGATACATAAAAAACTTAATGATCTATAGTTGTAATTAATGATACACCAATAATAAAAAAATTAAAAAATTTACTGATCCAAATGTGTAATTTACTGATTCACGGTAAAAACTTAATGATCCGCATTATAATATAATGATACCCTCCAATAGTAAAAAATTCAATATACATAGTATAAATCTGGCTCAAAGTGCAAAAAAACCACTTAACTAAGTCGAAAAATGCGATTTATCGACTAATTTTTTTATCGGTCTGTTTTAACCACTCATCTCTAATTATTAAGTGCAAATTTAAAACTTTCGATCAGAAAAGGTGCAAAACAAATACTGAAAGGGGTAATGGAAAGAATATTCCATTAAATGTGATAATATGTTGTTAAATACTGGAGGCTGAATGGGTGCTACGTCAGCAAAAGTGTGTTCCACATCAACAAAAGTGGGCCCACATCACATATGACGGCTGAGTTGGACGACAACGTTGAATATTAAATTTGCACTAACAAAAAAAACGTAAATGGTTAAAACAGACTAATAAAAAGAATAGTGGACAATTTGCACTTTTTGACCAAGTTAAGTAGCTTTTTTTTTGCACCCGAAGCGTATAAATTTAGTGATCCATAGTTGTAATTACTGATTCATAGTAAAAACTTATTGATTCATAGTTTTAATTTAATGATGATACCTCAATAGGAGAGTTATGATGCATATTAAAAACTTAATGATTCTTAGTTGTAATTTAATGATACCTCAATAAGAGAGTTATGAACCATAGTGGGGAATTCTTATGTTTGCCTAAGCAAAGTTTACCACTTAACAGATTGGATGGAATCCATTAGTTTTAATGAATTTATATTTTTAATTTATTCTATTCTATTTTTTAATCGATTTCCTATTTTAATTTCTATGTAACTACTTTTTTCCAATCTCCCCGGATTTCCTCACCACCATCCCGCAATTACTTCTTTCCTTTTTTTTGTATTTTATCGATTGTTCGTCATTCATAATTTTCCAAATTTATCGATTTTTTCTCATATTTATTTCAATTTTTATCTTGTACTTTTGCTCACTATCCCACAATTACTATTTTTTCCACTCACCGTATTTTCTTTTGGACCGATTCATTATGAAGTTTCTTTCCCTAATTATTTTATTCTTCTTCCGTTTTCAAATCATTTTGATCCTTCATCAGAATTGTTTTTTCGAAATACCTTTTTTGGTGAGTGATTAAAAAACTAAATGAACTGACTGCAATTCTTAAAGAAATTGTCTATAATTTTTCAAAATTGCAACTCATAGTCATTACAACAAATACTTATAGTTCTACCCTAAACATTTTATCTCACCACCCTCCTATCCACCACCACCGGAATCTCACTGGACTGCCGATAACCTTCACCGGAATGCCCAAGAACACCCTCTAAGCTAAGAAACGCAACCCTAGGCGGCAGATCCGCGATCACCGACCGAAGGGAGCGAATCGCTAGCCCTAGGCCACGAATCACCGGCCAAAGGGCGCGAATCGCGAGCCCTAGACTGCGAATCATGAGCTCATGGTGCTCCGGCGGCGGTCCGTGGTGTTCCGACGGTGGTGGGTTGGATGGTGGTTGAGATAGGTGGAGTTGAAAAGTTTAAGGTAGATAGAATGGTTTGTTCATAGAATTTTAAAATTTGAGGGTGTAAATGGTATAATAAGAAAAATTTAGTTTATACTCGTAATTGTATCATTCAATGTGGAATGGTAAAATGGTAAAATAGTAAAATAATCGTAAAAAAGACCATGAGTGAAGAAGAAAAACTTGAAAATATGACTTTATTAGTATAAAAAAATTAAAACAAGACCTGGTGATATGATAATTTAAGTTACAAAATTATGAGTGCACTGTACTCTTTATCAAAATATGATAATTTCGCGTGTCTAATTTTTATATACATTTTTTGAATTTTTTTATGTTGAATTAATATAAATAAATTAAAATCAAAGCAACATCTCAAGTTAAATCGTTGCAAAAATAAAGATAAAGGTACGAAGGAGCAATCTCTAGATCCGGGATATTCGAGGTGGTCCCCCGAAAATTTGGAAATATCCTTTTCAACAACGGTGGCTAATAGCCACAATTGCCCGTCTTATCGGCAACGTGTTGATTCACATGGATATTCTTTTGGATCCAATCCAGCCACCCAACTGTTGGATTATTTTCAAAAGAGTTACACTATTCCACTTCTTTTTCTGCTCAACACGTTAACTATTTAGAGCATCTTAATCAGCTTCTACATTTTATTAAGATATTCATTTTTAAAGAATTTTAAACATTTTTTTAGTCCAATAACGTCATTTCATCCTTCAAAAATAGAAAAAAGAGGAGAAAAAATATATGAGCCTTTCCCAATTCCCAAATCTGTAACGGGAAGTGCTAGCCTCACTCAACCGCTCAGACAATCGCTTGAGCACTTCCCGGACAGGATTGTGCCATTTGGCACTCTGCATTATTGAAACTTGCAACCTTTTGCCTTGCAGTTGCAGACCCCAAATATTACATTTAATTTGTTTTTTCAATCCGTAAAAAGTGGAGTATGCTGTTTTTTTTCTCTCCTTTTTTATGAGGAAGTACTTTATTTTAATTTTATTTCTGTCCCAAAAAAATTAATACATTTAGTTTTTAACATTTAATCTATAATTTTATTTCTTTAACACTTTATGAAAAATCAAATACTTTAAATGAATATTATAGATCAGTGTGTCTAGTTTTGAAATATATATATTTTTAATGAATTATTTTTAGTAATAATTTAAATATCGCACAACATAAAAAAAACGTATCAATTTTTTGGACACAGAGAGAGTACATTAGCAAAATACTGCAAACACTAATTTGGTTAAATTTTATTTTTCCAATACCCATATTCAAGTTTCCACACACACATAATATGTGTCAATAAAGTAGTAGACGGATTTTATCGTAGATTTTATTTTCAATTCACTGTTATCAATTTAATTTAACAGAGAATGGAAATATATTCAAAATTATTCAAGAAACATATAAAAATAGTAATCAATTACTTGAAATTAAAGTACAATTGTAATATACAAATAAAAAACACATTAATATAATTGAAAAGCTATCCATGAAGAGGTACAAAAAACGTACCTACCTAAAAACTAGGTAGTAATCTAAAAAAACTATCAAATTGTTTTTTAAAAAATAACATTAAAATATCCAATAAGTCTCCCAAGATTTTGTTTCCAACCATACTCACAAATAAGTTTGTCGATGTTAGCTCGGACAACTAATATCCCTGTTAAAAAGAATAAAAGAGAAAATTTTAATCAATATAAAATGGAAAATTAGAACAAGATAAAGCAAATAATATTTAAAAAATACATGCAAAAGGAAGATTCAAAGAGGATCTTTTGAAATGTAACATTCATTACAACTTCAAAGAAAAAAACTTCATACAAACTTGCAACTAGGTAACAACTCCATGGAAAGACCTTATGCATAACCTCAGGCCCCATTTAATTTGGTTGGCTTAAGTTGGCTTAAGCCATTAGTCTAAGTTCAATTTATGTTAATTACTTTTGCATATATATGAAAATTTTCATTGTAATTATTACTTTTAAACATATATTTATCGGGTAAACTCAAGTTTAGTCCCTTACCTTTCAACTTTGTCCTATTTGAGTCCTATTTTAAGATTTTGTCTATTTTCGTAGCTCCATAAATCGTCTCAATTGTAGTCCTTCGTTAAAGTCCACGTTATGTTGGCCGTTAAAGTCTTAAGTGTACGTAAAATGACCATCAAACCCTTCCTTTTTCGATCCGGATCGGAAGCCAGCCCGGCAGCCAGCCGGCCACGGCGGCAGCGCCGAACGGCAGCCGGCCGCTGAACGGCTGCCAGGCGCCAAACGGCAGCCTAGGCCGCTGATCCGGGCTGCCGATCCGGCGGCCGGCTGCTCGGCGCTCGGCCGCTGCCGCAAGACCGCCCGATCCGATCGAAAAAGGAAGGGTTTGATGGTCATTTTACCGTACACTTAAGACTTTAACGGTCAACATAACGTGGACTTTAACGGAAGGACTACAATTGAGACGATTTATGGAGCTACTGGATCGAAATAGACAAAATCTTAAAATAGGACTCAAATAGACAAAGTTGAAAGGTAAGGACTAAACTTGAGTTTACCCTATATTTATCTATGTTTGAGTATAATACAATTAAATTCTTCATCTATTTGGTTGGCTTAAGTAGCCTCTGAAAAACATAATTAAAATTTAACATTATGCATTATACACATATACCTTGGAACACCCCACATCTCAAACTTGTCAATAGAAGTAAGAGTCTTTCGGTAAATTGCAGCTGGAGCCTTCTCCCTACCACCTGTTGCACAACAGTACATAAAGTAGCAAGTTCAACAAGTGCCAATACAACATTTTCTAACAGACTCTGGGAATGAGCTTACCCTTCCATCTACCAAAGGGACCATAAATACGCTATGGAATCTTCCAATACGTACGACACTCGATTCCAAAATCCTTAGTATAATGCTTGCACAACTACTCTGAACCTAGCTTCTCCAATCCATATGCATCTCGCTAATTCCAAATCCCTAGCTTGCTTCAGCTCTGGCACAGTCTGTACTTGCAATGCTACCGATTCCACTGCAGTTCCTCCGCCGTAAAAATGCCCTCCGTCGAAGGTCACAGCGTTCGGTCCTCTGCGTCCCCAACTCGATTCTAAGATTGAAGCTTCAAGATCGAGTTTCTTCCGTTCCCAAATGTTATAATCTCGCTTCCGGTTTGAATCTATTGAGTCTCGAATCGCCTCCTACAGAAAACCCCCATTTTTCATAAATTGTGGAATGTGCTGCTTTCAGCTCGCATCAGATTCTTCCTCTGAAATTGCGACCCTCAGCTCCATCAAATCTCCTCGTTGCTCCTGATTTCGATTCATGTTTGTGAATCGAGTTCTTCCCTCGATTCGCTTATGAGTCTGCCTATCCAACCTCGAACTAAATCGCATCCAAGACCCAAAAAGGTCGAACCAGGGTCGGAGGATATCGGATTTTCGATGGAGGCGGAGCAGGTATGAAAATATTTGGATGGGTTAGGGTTTGAGAGTGAAAGCTAGGGAAGGAGATTTTAATTCTTTTCAGAGCCTTCTAGTCTACCCTCTAGTGTCACATAGATAAAATTTTACACTTTAAAAATTAACTTATTCTAGCACAAGGTTATCTTATGCCACTAGAGGTACTTTAAATTGAGGCAATTAGTCATAAAGTGCCACTAACGTTTAAAACGTTTACAGACATTTATTATCTGCCAGTGTAATACATATGCAGTGGCACATAAAATGTGTATCATTAAACATATGTGCCACTAAATGACATTTTGTTTGTAGTGAGCCCAAAGTTCACAATGACCCAACTCAAGCTTTCTTCTGAATTAGCCCAAATTTCATAATAAACCAACCAAACCCCTTTCCTAAATTAACCAAATCTCATAGACCCACTCGAATCCTTTACCGTTATGCGAGATGTTGTGATGATAATTACGTATCTCTGATATTTATGAGTGACTTATTCCATATGGATGCTAGAAACAACTTGGTTATGCATAATCTCTGGTGGCGAGCTTCCAATATCCTCGCAAATGTTCAGGTACTCTCTTTTCTGTGGATTACCAGCAGGTGTCGGAAGCTAAAGATCTCCTGGACGGACTGGTTACTCGCCCCTCTATTGAGAGCCTTAGAGGTTCTTGGATGAAATTCCTAGTTGTTGCCCGTTTTCCAGGAGGCCTTGTGTAAATGTGTTTCCATTTTTGTTCTTTTGTTGTTGTATTTCTGGTTAGTTGCTGTTTTAAGCTTGCAGGGGGGTTGGATGGTCAATTTTCAGGGGAAGTGCTGGTCAATTTTTATTTTTAGGGTGGTGCTGCTTTTGTGTTGTTGAGTTGTGTTCCCGTTGCTGCTCTTATCTCATGGGCAGGTAACTTTCGGGTCTTTCTCTTGTAATTTCATTTTCTTTCCTAATGAAGTGATTTCATTGTCGTTCAAAAATAAAGTGATATGCATATATGATATGATGGTCTCTTGTCCTATTAACTTAAGCTTTAGAGAACATGTGTTATCAGATTACCATTATATTTCATATCTCGATGGTAAATTTGTCCGACACAGATCTAGACACTCCCTAATAATTACTCCCACCGTCTCAAATATGATGTTTCATTCTCATAATTGTTTTGTCACATACAACATAACCCATTTCTACATTAAATTCATTTCCCCTATTTTAGCCCTACACCAGGATTTTTTTACCCGCAACATCCAACAACTATTAATGACAAATAATTAAAAATGTGTAAAGAGAAAATGAGGTTATGAAATGATAAGAAATGAGGTGTAATATATAACGTGAAATTAAATAAAAATAAAAATAAAAATGAGGGGAAAAGGGTAAAGTAAGTTTTAAACATAATAAAGGTTAAATGAAATATTTGCACCTAATTGGAAACAAAAAAGAGAGACTAAAACAGGAAAATAAATGTGACAATAACATGAGTACGACCGACAAAAGAATTATAACTAACAATTTTCAACATTTATCAAGTATAATTTACTAACTCGTTTAAGAGAATATTCAATTCATGGAGTATAAATGAAATATTGCATGTTTAAAAATGGTAACCGAGAATAGTGTCCAAGTTAATTTTAAAGAGAAAAAATAAGTCTTTTTTTTGGGGGGAAAGGGAGGAGCGCACCCCCTATAATTTTTATTTATATCAAAAGCCAAACGACAATTACATTTTGTGCCTACACAAAAAACAGACACCAACCTCAAAAAATAAATCCACCTAGCTCTATACTTTACATCATAATCAGAGCTGTAGGGTAGTCTAGCAAAATCTACTTCGTAGTCTAGCAACATCTACTTCTTTTATTTTTTTATCTTAATTGTTTTGTATTATCATATATGTATATATATATACACACACACATATATATATATATATATATATATATATATATATATATTATTGTAGTCTTTGTTTTGTTTTTCTTTATTTTTTTACTTGTTAATGATATATATCTATACATAATATATGATAGTTTTTTGGTTTTTTTTCCTTTTATTTCTAATTATATATATACACATTACATTATATACATTATAACACACACACACACATATATATAACATTCATAATGTATTATAGTAAATAATATAAAATGAAACAAGGTTCGATATGATATGATTAGATTCTTTCTTTATATGTGATGCAATGAAATAACATTTTTTTTGTTATCTTTTGTTTGTTGATTGATTAACTCTCTTTTGGTGTACATTTTTCTTGTTCTTTTGAATATTGTCCCTGAAGTTTTCTACTAATGATTTTCATACTATTTATTTTTGTATTAGAATCAAATTGATTTACGGTCGATAAATGATAGTTAGTCACCCGTGGTGAAGCACGGGTATACCTTGTTTGTACAATAACTAAACTTAGTTATTTTGTTTTTAAAAGTTAGACCAAGTACAAAGCTATAATTCAAAAATTGATTATGCAAACTCTAATTACGAAGTATTAAAATAAAAAGGGAGAGTAAAAAAATTAGATTCGGTACTTAAAAATTATTAGTAGTTCGCTTAAAATAATTAATGTCTCTAATTTATAAACACTATAGAAAAAATGCAAAAAAGTGAAAATAGGCTAATTAACATTTTGGTCTCCTTATTGAGTAAACTACGTCCGTAGTCCTGTAAGTTTTGGGTTTGTCCTATTTGGGTCCCGTTTTAAGAATTTGTATCACTTTAGTCCTGTAAGTTTCAATCGTGTGCACCGTTAGTCCTCCCGTTAAATTTTTCGTTAAAACTGACGTTAAAGTGGTAAAATTACCGAAATATCTAGGTATAATACTAAATTTAACATCAATCTTCTAAAAAACTACAAATGAACCCCCAACTAATTTAAAAAATACAACCAAAACAAAACCCAAAACAAAAAATTTAAAAACTATCGGTGGTAATACTCGACGGCGTGCTCTCCCGGTCGAGAGATGCGGCGGGCTTTCGAGTCCCTCCACCTCCTCGAGTCCCACTTCGGCGCCGATGTCGCGGCAACGCCGGAGGATCTCACGAAGCTCTACGATCGACCGATTCGACGCGATCGGAACGGACGGTGGAGTTGGAGGTGGGACGACGAGTCGTCGCCCGGACACCGACAAGGACGGCGTGCTCTCCCGGTCGGAGATGCGGCGGGCTTTCGAGTCCCTCCACCTCCTCGAGTCCCACTTCGGCGCCGATGTCGCGACGGCGCCGGAGGATCTCACAAAGCTCTACGACTCGCTCTTTGACCGATTCGACGGCGATCGGAACGAGATGGTGGAGCTGGAGGAGTTCCGGGCGGAGACGAAGGAGATCTTGCTGGCGATAGCGGATGGGATCGGGAATTCGCCGATCCAGATGGTGCTCCACGAGGACGATTCATTTAGCTTCCTCAGTTAGTTGGGGGTTCATTTGTAGTTTTTTAGAAGATTGATGTTAAATTTAGTATTATACCTAGATATTTCGGTAATTTTACCACTTTAACGTCAGTTTTAACGGAAAATTTAACGGGAGGACTAACGGTGCACACGATTGAAACTTACAGACTAAAGTGATACAAATTCTTAAAACGGGACTCAAATAGGACAAACCCCAAACTTACAGGGACTACCGACATAGTTTACTCTCTCCTTATTCTTTATATGTTTTGTTTTACCCTCTTTCTTCTTAAGATGCTAATGATATGTATGAAAACGAAAATGGTTTCAAATTTGTGATAATTTTAAGTAGATAAAATGGAAAATGAGATGATGATGATGATGATGATATAAATTTAATAATGAGATGATCAAATGATTTAATCGTAAGAATGAAAATGAAAAAAGTGATCATTTTACTTTTGGTGTGATTTACATGGTCCTACTATTCTAAAAAATTTCATTTAAGTACTCCAAATTTTTTTGTAGTTATGATTCTAAGCATTAATTGGAATAGAAGAAAATGAAAAATGAAAGAAAAATGGGAGGATGATATAAATTTGACAGACATGATCGATAACTAAATAGTGAAATTAGAAAAGAGTCACGTTACTTTTTTCTATAGGTTCTCAAATTTTCACCTAAGTATTTCAAAATTATTCTTGATTATAACTTTACACATTTGGAGAAAAGTGAGAAAATAATGAGAATGAACAGATTGTAAAGTGATAAATGACAAAAAAAAATCAATTTGAAAGCTTAATCATATAGAAGCATCACTTTACTTATTAAATGTCGTAATTTGTATGAGGGATATTATTTACCAATATAGTTGTACACGTGTTTTAAAACCACGTTTTAGCTAATTCTAACACTATCTAATAATTTAACTAACTAACTAACAATTTTAAAGACTAAAATATTCTTCTAATTAGGTATTTACACACATAACAAAGCTAGTGGTTTTCCAACTAGTTGGTAAATAACATCTACTTTTTCGTGTAATTTGTATGCACTTACAATTTATTTTAAAAAATCATATAATTATTAATTTGAAACCTATTCTTGATTATGATCTTTAAATTTAAACCCGATGCAACACGCAGTCAAACGATAACTTGTTTATACTATATTTGATTAAAAATACGAAATGACTAAATTGTAGACGTTAGAGAGAGAGAGCAAAACACTAAGAAAAAAACTATGTTTAATTACAGGCATCGAAAAACTGAAGGGCCAATAGTGTTAAAAGAATTTGATGGGATTGAATTTGAAAAGTTTTTTTTAAAAGAGTAACTTGACTAATGTAAAAAGGTTTTGAAAGGAAATGATATTTAGAAACTTTTAAAAGTTCTAAACAATGAGAGAGAGAGAGAATACATAACAAAAATCTAGGAAAAATATTTTTGTTACAGTAATAAAATTAAGAGTGTAATGTGCAACAAAAAAAATGATAGTCCATTTTGATTTTGCACCACATATGCAATAATGGTGAAACGTAGAAATGATACTGAAGACATTGGGATTAATCAATCGAATCTCTATGAACTTTAATGCTTCTTTCAGTCATTAGAGACGAAAGAGCAATTTTGGATGTAGATGACACTTAGAAGAACATGGGCCATGGGAGACTCATTCGTAGAAGGATGGGAACAATGTTGGGCTTTTCGTTTTTTCTTTACTGTTCATCAAGTGTAGGGGTGTAAATGGGTAGGGCTTTTAAAGGGTAACTCGAACTCGAGCTCAAGTTCGAGTTGAGGCTTATCGAGTCGATACCTATCGAGTTCGAGCTCGTGTTCGAGCCTGAAATGAAGCTCGATATGTTAACGAGTCGAGCTCGAGCCCAACGATACTCGGTCCTATCGAGTATCGATACTTAACGACACTTATCAAACCTCTTGAATTTTTTTACTATATTGTAATTTATGTTAGGTATAGTAGTATTTTATTAATAGTAATTATTATGATTAGTAAAAAATTATCAATTTGGGTGTTTAAGTTGTATAAACTTTGATGGTATATTGTATTTTTTATTATTTGTTAATTATAATATAGTTTATAAAGTTTTAAAACGAGCCTATCGAGCTATTCGAGCCGAGCTCGAGCCTAAAATATTGGGCTCGAGCAATTCGAGCTCGAGCTCAAGTAGTATCGATAACTAACAGGCCGAGCTCGAGCTTAAAGGGCTCAGGCCTGGCCCGGCCCATTTTCAAGCGGGGTATTTATGCTCATTTTAATACAGTTAAGGGGCATATGCAGGCCTTTACCGCCGAAATATTGGGATCGGACGGTGGAGACACCAGTATCTACAAAACAACGTTGTTTTACTGGTTGTCGCCAAAAAAATAAAAACAGCACCAAAACGTCGTCGTTTTGATGTATGACCACATTGTGTCGTTCTGATGTTTGACCACATTAAAATGTCAAAATTCATACACCTATTCACCTATGTCACATATCAAAACTTCAACAAATAGTTGTTTTAGAAATAGAAATGAGCACCACCCATTCCCTAATTAAGGTTGCCGCTACGGCCTTATACCTACCTAGTTACAAGGCAACCTAACGGAAGAAAATGTTGCATGCCCACAGCAACTGCATGCATGCACCACCAATTCCATCACAAAATAACTAATCTCTCATCAATCCCAAATGAGTTGTCATTTTTATAAAGTAAAGAGGAAAAACATTTGGGACAAAATTAGTAAAAAAGATAGAGGATGGAAGGATTGGGATTTCGGACGGAGTAATAACCTTTTCCATCACCCATTTTCTCTATATTTTGTTAACTTCATTATTTGGTCTAATATTCTTTTGAAATTGTTCTTCACTTATCATGTTCACACCACCAGCTTTAACCTCCTTTGTATATTAAGCATAACTAATTAACCCTAAATTCACACAAAACAAAACATAAGAATATAAAGGGAGACGTAATATGATCGTTGTTGTTGAGGAGGAGTGAATCTTGATTGGGCAATATATGTAGGCAAGAATATCATAAGAATGTTCTGATTTCTGGTCATCTTGTTCATGTAGAAACAACATCGATCTAAGTTGTTCCTTTAACAACCATCGTCCTTGCTTTTGATGACGTTTATTTAATTTGCTTTACGTTTAGTGGTGTCTCAAGTTCTCAACAATTCCAGAGCACATTTTTATATTAATTCCTCTCTTTGTTTGGGTGCTAGCTAGATCACCATAATCATATATACTCTACCTTTTCTAATTTACCCATAAATTTTAAAAGTAAAAATGGTGTTAAAAAAATCTTTTAAAGAAAATTATAAAATATTGTTTAGAAACCTAAAAATAAATACGATTGATTCTTTTTTTTTAACGAATTGAGTACAATATTCCAAACATTTAGTATATGTGAATAAAACGTTGTTTAGTAAAAAAAATCACTTACTAAGAAAATGCACACATTAAAATTAATGTTCTTCTTAATAATTACTCAAAATGTTAATTTGAGCGAATGAAAGTTACCGAACAAAATTTCATAAATTAACAAATTAATTAAAAATTAATTATCATTAGGGAGCTAGTGGTATTTACTTTTTTCCCTTTAATTTTTGGTTGCTTTTTTTTGAACGACAATAAATTATTTTTATTAAAATGAAAATAAAAGTCACAGCTGTAAAGTCATCCAACTCAAAACCAATTGACAATAAGTAGTGTAGCGGCGTGGGAAATACCTATCGGTAATATCCCGATGATTGTTTGTCTGAGTCGCCACCAATCTTTTTGATCGTAGGTCGATTGGAAACCTAAAAATGGTCTACGAGAAATCTGGATTCGTTTGTCAGTTACGCACGAAAATCATAAATTTCCGAGCGCCCAAAATCGGTACCACGGGTTCTTTTTATAAATTTGCTTGATTTTAAGACATAAAGAGAAAGACAAATAATAACACTAAAAATAATAAAAGAAAAAGGATTTTTGCTAATTCACGTAGCTAATAAACATTAAATTGCATTAAAAATAAAATTTTGAAACAATTTAGATTGACATAATAAAAAAAAAATATTAATTAAAACACAAATGGTTTAGGCCTAGTGCCCAAAGTGTTGGGTTTTGAAACTTGAAACAGTGACTTGAATGAAACTATGGATAAATAAAGGGGTTTAAGTGACACAAAGCCGAGAGTAAAGGGAAAAAGGACCAAAGTTGTAATTTGCCCGAAAGACAGAAGTCAGCTTCTTCTTCCTTCTCTTCGACGCGTTCGAGCAGACGGCGGAGACGGCGGCGGTGGACGGCGGAGCTCGTTTTACGGCGGCGGTTATGGGTCGGGGAGGTGCGCCGACGACCGGGCGACGCTTTCCGGCAACTAGATGGCGGCGAGGAGGCTTGGGACGGTGAGATCGAGCTTGCTAACCGAAACGGCCCCTCCTCCGTTTTCTCTCGTTTTCTCCGGATTCCGGCGAGCTCGGGCGAAATGGAGGGTGGCTACGTGTTGCTGGGAGGCAGGTGGTGAGGATGGGAGTGGTGGTTGGCGGTGAGGGTGGCCGGAACGCAAAATGAGGGTGGAGGACGAAGTGAACGATTTTTTGCGCCGGTTTCTTCAATTTTTCCTCCGTTTTGCTTCCAAATTGGCTCTATTTATAGCCAAATTCGTGATTGACAGGAGCTTGAGCAATGATGAAGGATTTGATGGATGGATGGAAGAGGCAGAGCTGCAGGAGGCGCCGGCGGATGCGGAGGAGGAGGAAGACCACGCGTGTTGCTGCAACTTCTTCTTTTCTTTCTTTTTTTCCTTTTTTTTCTGTTTTTTTATTATAAAAACTACTCAAAAAAATAAATAAAATAAAATAAAAAGAGGGAAACAAAAAGAATGTACATAAAAATAATGAAAATTGGTAAAATCAAATGAAATTATAAAAATGACAAATTTTCTTGAAATAACGAAAATTAACAAAAGCACGTGAAAATGATAAAAATTACGTAAATTCATAAAATAACGAAATTAACAAAAGAACACGAAATAAAAATGACGAAAAGTTAACAGAGTAACGAAATCAATAACAACACGAAGTAATTAATAAAAAGGTCCTTAAAAATACGAAAATGACGAAAAGTACATAAAATGTTAACAAAATCACATGAAACAAAAAAATACGGAAAAATATCGAAAATCACGAAACCTAAAATACTATCCCGGACAAAATTGGGTGTCAAAGCTGCCCCCTTTGCATGATTCTTGGAACATGGAGCATGCAAAGTATGATTACTTCTAATTTTGTCCGGCGAATAACAATAACTTTCCAGTTATTCGTGAAAGGAAGAAATATTTCTTACCTTCCCGAAACGAAGGAATTTTCCTTGCTCCTCCCGACAGGAACCTTCCAATCGGGTTGAATAGTGAAAACTCTCCCACTATTCGAGGCTAAAGAACCTTCTTTGCCTCAAGTGTTATGATAATGAGAACCTTCTCATTATTTGTGAAGGAAAGAAACCTTTCCTTCCTTCGCTCTCAATAAGAACCTTCCTATTGAGTTAAATAGCGGAAACCTTTCCACTATTCGAGGTTAAGGAACCTTCCCTACCCCAAAGATGCGAGATTGAGAACCTTCTCAATGCTCGACAAAAGTAAGATGAATGACAGATTGAATGGAAGTTGAGATGGAATAACAAGAACTTTCTCGTTATTCGTGAAGCGAAGGAACCTTCCTTGCTTCCATGATTCGAGATTGAGAACCTTCCTAATGCTCGATGAAATAGATGGCTGACCGATTAAAAAAAGAACAACAAGAACCTTCTTGTTGTTTGTGAAGGGAAGAAATTCTTCTTTCCCTTCTGAAACGAAGGAACCTTCCTTGCTCTAATTCGAGATTGAGAATATTCCCAATGCTCGGAAAAGATAGATGACCGATTGATAAAACTGAACAACAAGAACCTTCTTGTTGTTAGTGAAGGAAGAAACCTTTCATTCCCTTCTAAAGCGAAGGAAACTTCCTCGCTTCTTTCTTTGAAAGACTTGATTGAAATATTGAGGCGAAGCGAATGGTAAGAACCTTCTTACCATTCAGCAAAAGAAGACTTTTCTTTCACGATTAAGGTTGAGGAGTTTTCCTCACCTTTGGTGACAAGAAATTACCATGAAGTGAGAAAAATGGCAGGTACGTTCCTATCATTCAGTGACTGAATAACAAGAACATTCTTGTTATTCGTGAAGCAAAGGAACCTTCCCCGCTTCTTTGTTGATTGCTTGAAATGAGAAGGATGGTAAGAACTTTCCTACCGTGGGGAGAGAAACCTTTCTCTCCGGACTTGGCAAAGGAACTTTCCATGTCTTTGGTGGAAAGTTGAGTGATTCAGATTGATGGGAAGTTTGACAAAATGACAACTTCCAAAAATGAGAAATCCCACAAAATGAGCAGATTTCAGGAAAACGGTGAAGTTTGACAAAACGACTAAACTTCCAAAAATGAGAAATTCCACAAAACGAGTAAATTTCTAAAAACGATGAAGTTTGACAAAATGACTAAACCTCCCAAAATGAGAAATTCCACAAAACGAGTGAATTGCTTAAAATAAATGAAAGTTTGACAAAATGACTAAACTTTCAAAAATGACAGATCCCACAAAATGAGTGAATCTTTAAAAAAAATGTAGAAGTTTGACAAAACGACTAAACTTTCCCAAAACGAGAAATTCCACAAAACGAGTGAATTTCTTAAAATAAATGAAAGTTTGACAAAATGACTAAACTTTCAAAAATGACAGATCCCACAAAATGAGTGAAAAAAATGTAGAAGTTTGACAAAACGACTAAACTTCCCAAAAACGAGAAATTCCACAAAACGAGTGAATTTCTTAAAATAAATGAAAGTTTGACAAAATGACTAAACTTTCAAAAATGACAGATCCCACAAAATGAGTGAATCTTAAAAAAATGTAGAAGTTTGACAAAACGACTAAACTTCCAAAATGAAAAATTCCACAAAACGAGTGAATTTCTTAAAATAACTGAAAGTTTGACAAAACGACTAAACTTTCAAAATGACAGATCCCACAAAATGAGTGAATCTTAAAAAAATGTAGAAGTTTGACAAAACGACTAAACTTCCAAAATGAGAAATTCCACAAAACGAGTGAATTTCCAAATGTGCGACGAAGTCTTGACAAAACGACTAAACTTCGAAAAATAAGAATAACATGAGTCTTCTTACCATCCTGCATTGCAAGAAGAACCTTATTCTCTAGGAAAATGTTAAGGAAATCTCCTTACCTGTCTTGGTGAAAATCTTGGCTAATCATGGTTGATATTTTCCAATGAAAAGAGTGGTATGAACTCTCTTACCACTAAAGGGGAGAAACCTTTGTCTCGTGATCGATGTTGGGGACCTTCTTTCTGTTTGGTGGAATTATTCTCCTTGCTGATATCCTTAATCTCGAAACCTAACTTTGTGTGCTCCTTGAAAACATGTCTTTGAGAATGAATGTCGGTATTGTGCATGATACATGATGCATGACTTTTAAAATTCTGATGCTTGAAGTGATTTATGAAACCTTCATAAAATCCAGAATGCTCTTCAAATGGTACATGATAACCTTTTCTTAAGCTTACCCCATGGATGCCTTTTATCTTGTTAGGTGTTCTTACCTTGCCTTCAAGAGTTTTTCTTTCTTCTTCCTTGATTCTTTTGGCCTCGAAAACAATTATATGAGTGAATAATTCATTTGCCCCCAACCGTGGTCATAAAATGCATATTCTCAACAAGAGTCTTTAAACCATGTCTGTAAGTAAGATCCATACTCATTAATGTTTAACGGTTGGTCCTTAAAGAAAACTCTTATCAATTTGTAGAGCTTGTCAAAATATATGATGGTCATTGTGTAGCCATTAAAATCTGTTATTCTTTCCCTTTTCCATTTGAAGAAGTAGAATGTGCAGGGATAGCGAAATGACTTCTTTATATGAAGGATCATCTTGTGTGGACGTCGAGGTGAAGAATGAATATATCCGAATGGTTCTTTAAGGTAAATGACATCCATTGATATGAGTTGATGAAAAGTGGAGTAGTTCGGGCGAAAGGTCTGGTAATGTCACTGATGAGCCAATTGACTTCTTTGCAGAACTTGATAGTGCCAATCACGAAATCACTGCCTTATCCGACAAGAATGACCTCAAATGTTGCCCCCCAACTCTCATGATTTGTGGACTTGCTCTTGAGAAACTTGAGAATTTGTCGATATTGCTTGGAATTTCTTTGTTGCCCCCTTGTTCATTGGGATGGTGAACTGTGCCTTCATTCTAAACCGCCTTTGCAGGTTTTCAGTTTAGACTCCACGACTCCCTTTTTTCATTTTTTTGTTTTTGTTTTTTTTTTTCGGGTCAGACCTTGTTTGACCTGCGCTTTTCAGTCATTTTCATGCGAGCGTAAATAGTTGTTGCTACCTACGCCCGATTACTTCTAACTAAAATGCAAAGACAAATGGCTACTAGCACTATTCGTAACTTCAGCCATTTGTAGCTAAAGACAGCGGAATAGAATTTACATTGACCCTTTTTCTTTTTCTTTTAGATTTTTGAGAGTCATGGGTATTGGTGTGATGAAGACATCATGACCGTTGATCTGACTTTGAGATTGATGAATGAAACTTGACTTGATCTCGACCGTAGCGATGATCTGAAATGTTCACTTGTTCTCATGCTTCTCCTTTTTGATGAATGGAGTTTTCTTTTTTTTTTAAAAGAATCTTTGAGATGACTAATCTTTTGCTGCATAAACAGAGCTCTTTGACGGTAATTTTAGCCATCGAGGTATTGCGTAAGTCAAATATTTTCTCCAAAAAGAATCCCATAGTTGAAGGGCCACGCCGAAATCACTCTTACTGATTCAGCAATGTCTTCGAGCTAGCCACCATCTAGTCCTCTTTTAGCTCATCAATGACATTGTTTATGTTGTGGCTTGATGAATGAGTCTCAAACGGAAAAGAGAATACTTGAAGTGTGATGTGGTATTTTGTCAAGGATGCCAAAGTGCACATTTACCCTTCTCATTTCAAGGAAAAGAATAATGAGGTCCGTAGTAACAAAGACAATACTCTAGATTTTGGACTAAATCTAGGTAACTTTAACTTTCAATTTATCTTGGCAAGCTCTCAAAGATTTGAGTAAAAATTCAAAGATTTCTCCAATTATTCATCAATTTGTATAGATCAACGTGTTGGACTTAGCTTAAAGACTACTTGTGAGAAATTGTCTTTCCATGCCACAAATGGGGTCGTCTGATTTTTCACATCATACAATTGTCCTCAAACTCCTTGATGTCCACTTCTCTTTTGCAAGATGTTTTTATTTGTGTATGAATGAAAATGTACAAAGTGACATGTGTGGAAAAGAAATGACCAAATGCATGATCGATGAGTAATTGTGTAATTGATAATTAAAAATGTATGTTCGAGTTTATGAATGAAAATGTACAAGGATATGTCCGGAGGAAGAAATGATTAAATGACTGATTAATGAACAATTTTAGAAATGATTTTTTTGTGTGTGTATATTACAATGACAAGTATGGAGAAAGGAATGATAAAATGCAATGTTTCAAATTAATGCCATTGAAAGTTAAAAGAGATGTAATTGTCATGAAGACAGAAACAAGATCAATCGTGTAAGCTATATATACAAAATGTATGTAAATGTCGTGAAAATTCAAAATAAAAAAACAAACAAGATTAATTAGTGCGAATTATATACAAAAAGTGTATAGTACAAAGGATTTGAATTGAAGATCTTTAAAAGAAGCAATGCCCTTTGCACCATAGTTTCCGATCAATTCAAGGCGTTCAACTCAGGTACTCTAGCTGGGTGCGCTTTGCGTTCCTCGATTACACACAGAATTTGCTCGTGACATTGAGTTTACGGACTGTCGCACTTGCAACTTGTGTGGAGTCTCATACTTGTTCCACCGAGAATCGACATGCTCATCTTTTCCTTGGGCTCAAGCAAAATGGGTTATTGTGAAGAAGAGTAATCTCTGGATAGTCTTGCAATGATTTAAAACATGTCATTGCCTCTCGATCGGGTTTCCACTATCGTGGCAGTCCAAGACTCATCATCGGCAAGAGGGAGGAATCCAAATATATCCATGGAATGAGTTATTTTACTAAGTATATATCCTATATGATATGCAGGCAGAGTGAGATATAATTATAACAACAGACAGGTTAGCGAAGATAGCAACAGGTACAATAGCACACATCATATTTACCGGGTGACACAAAGTGGGTAGGAATCCTAAAGCCGGGACTAATGGTTTCGATATAAGGTCAACTATATGCAAGGAACGGTTTGTCAAAGAGGTTCATGGTGGTTCCCAAATCCCATCGTTGAATAACGACGGCCCAATCCTTACCCACGAGGGACATGCAAGGAATGGATTAATCCGGTCGTAAGTTTTCGTGAGTCCATGCGGGAATATTAATCCCACGGGACTAGCACTACTTCCTACTAGGAAACGGTGAAGGCTTGGAGAATAACGTCTCACAAGTACAACAACACCGTATTTCGCTTAGAAAGATCTTGTTTTGTTTAGAGCTCAGGTAGGAAGCTCCATGACATGAATGTAAAATTTATGTTGTGTGTGTGTGTGTGTGTGTTACACTATTTACAATAGAAAAACAACAAAAAAAAAAAAAAAAAAAAAACAATCAAAAAAAAAATTAAAAACAAACACGATATATGGCTTAGACAGAAGCCCTCAAATGAGTCGCCATCTCAGAATGACGCGAAATAACCTACCGGTAATATCCCATGATTGTTTGCACTGCTATTTTGGGCTTTTTTATTTATTAGTAATGGTCAGGATTTTTTTTTCGATCGACTTGTTCTGATATCATGTAAAAACATCTAACTCAAAACCAAAATCAACTGGCAATAAGTAAAGAGACATCTTCTTATTATAAGCATGGAACCATTTATATGAGTAATGTGAGATTTACCACTTTAACAACATAATCTCAAAAGAGTATTTTGCTTTAAATTTTGGTTGGTTGCTAGTTTTGTGTGCCCTCGACCTCGGAAGGTTAAGTAGAGATAGAGGAATATGTCTTCCATTAATGGGAATATTTTTTTTTATGCACGGTGTGTTTAGACATAAATTGATGTCGAATATTTTTGTTCCCTTGTTGGATATCCGAAGAACATATATATATATATATATATATATTGGCTTCTACGATTACAAATTTGTTGTTTTCTGGTGGATCCATCACAAATGTCTGATCAGCATGACAGCATCCATGACCATTTTCCAATTGTGTTAATTAATTTACAGCACTCAGATCGATGCGAATAATTCTGGGCACTTCTCTTCTAAACTTATTTTGTTGCCAGTTTCGAATTAAATTCCCTAATTAACGGTTGGAAAGCCGATCGACTGAAATTTCCACGTACAGTTCTTATAAATTTTACCTGGAAATTGCTTAAAACAGGGATCAGCGGGCTCCTCCTAAGTTATTGAAGGGCTGTGGATCATTAAAAAAAAACTGTTTATGTTTTCAGAATTTGTCTTTAAGAAAGTTTAATTGAATTTTTAAAATTATTGAAGTGCATTATGACTTTATGAGTGGATTAATGAGCCAAGCATGCATATATGCAGTCCAGGAGCTAGCATTTGAAGCCTTTAAACATATATCAGCAATTTCCAAAAACTGCATCGTTTTTAAATGGCCCATGCAACCTGTTGAGGAAGAATTAATCTTCAGAAAAAAAATATCAGCAATCTCCAAATCAGAGAATATATATGCCATGCACACCATGCAAGAGTAAACAGCCTGCCAAGTTGCCATGGCTGAAGAAAAATTCCAGCTCCAGGAGTTAGCATCCCAGGTCACTTTTTGAACAGCAACAATGCAATTTATTAAAACCACAAGTTCACAAAACTACAGACAAACAAGCCAGCGAGATGCCGGGTACTTGAAAACAAAAGGACACAAGGGCCAAGAAAACAAAAACAACACCACCACCACAAAAGAAACAGACCCCAGGACACCTTAAGACACCTTCGCTGCTGCTCCAACCAAGGGGGAGCATCCGAGGTCACTTAACTCACTTTGCAATTCTGGTTTGCTTCTAAATACAGCAGCAAAAAAAAAACGTTGTTTAGTAAAAAAACGTTGTTTAGTAATGTCATTTAGTATATGTGAATAAAACGTTGTTTAGTAAAAAAAATCACTTACTAAGAAAATGCACACATTAAAATTAATGTTCTTCTTAATAATTACTCAAAATGTTAATTTGAGCGAATGAAAGTTACCGAACAAAATTTCATCAATTAACAAATTAATTAAAAATTAATTATCATTAGGGAGCTAGTGGTATTTACTTTTTTCCCTTTAATTTTTTGTTGCTTTTTTTTGAACGACAATAAATTATTTTTATTAAAATGAAAATAAAAGTTACAGCTGTAAATTCGGTGATTAAGTTGATGGAGGAGGAGGCTACCACCGAATTGATAATAGTCCGCCAGTACTTAAGGGATGCCGCTCTTCCTGTAGTTGCAGCTTCGAGCAAACAGCTCATGTTCTTAGCTCTTGCACTCCAGCCTTCGCACTGTGGCCCAAGATATTCCTATGGTGTCAAATGGGCTCTTTCTTCTCTGTCAGCTGGGAGGAGCTACTATCTGAATGCTACTCTTTTCATCGTCCTTTATCAATCCCTCAGCGTAGAGGTTGGTGGGCCATTCGTTGTATCACGGCATGGTCTCTCTGGACGAGGCGGAACACTACTATCTTCAGTTCTCCTTCGAAGCAGGTTTGCAGTACTCTTTCGGACATTCAGCTCCTGTCCTATCTTTGGATCTCCAATGATTCTCCAAGGCGAACTTCTCTGGTCGGCTTGGATACTAAATCCACTTGAGGCAATAGGAATTGTTAGACCTTTCATCCAGTTCTCTTTCCCCCTTCCGATGTATCTATACTTTTAGGGTGTCTTCGCCTCCTCCTGTAGAGGTGAGCTCCTCTTTCTTCTTAATATATCTTCCGAGGTTGCTTTTAAAAAAACTTAAGGGATGAGTTCGAATTATCTGTCTTTGTTGGAAGAATGTTGTATTTCTGCAGATGCCCGGACTCTTGGCAATGGCGTTGGGATAAGTCTGGATCCTTCTCGCCATCTCTTTCCAAGCTCATTCATCGGCGGTGCTTACTTCCTCCTTGTCCATTTACGCAACTCCCTGGAATCCTTGTATCCCGATCATGATCAACATTTTTGCTTGGCGTGCGACATTGTACTGCCTCCCCTCACATGTTCATCTCTCAAGCCGTGGAGTTCCTCTGGAAAGCTTAGGCTGCTCTTCCTGTAGTTGCGGCTTCGAGCAAGCAGCTCATGTTCTTAGCTCTTGCACTCCAGCCTTCGCACTATGGCCCAAGATATTCCTATGGTGTCAAATGGGCTCTTTCTTCTCTGTCAGCTGGGAGGAGCTACTATCTGAATGCTACTCTTTTCATCGTCCTTTATCAATCCCTCAGCGTAGAGGTTGGTGGGCCATTCGTTGTATCACGGCATGGTCTCTCCGGACGAGGCGGAACACTACTATCTTGATTCTCCTTGACGGAGTTTGCAGTACTCTTTCGGACATTCAGCTCCTGTCCTATCTTTGGATCTCCAACAGGTTCTCCAAGACGAATTTCTCTTGGTCGGCATGGATTCTAAATCCACTTGAGGCAATAGGGAATTGTTAGACCTCTCATCCAGTTCTCTTTCCCCCTTCTGATGTATCTATACTTTTAGGGGTGTCTTCGCCTCCTCCTTAGAGGCTGAGCTCCTCTTTCTTCTTAATTTATCTTCTGAGGTTGCTTTTAAAAAAAAACTTAAAGGATGAGCTATGGTGGTCGGAGGCTGTATATGAGAGATTGAGGGTGGTGGTTTAGTTATTCGTGAAGGTCCGGCATCGACGGTGACAATAGAAACACGAACACGGAGATGAATGACATTTTTAAAATAAACAAAAAGTGACACATGTTCTCGGGTGATACACTTTAACATGTCTATGAAAGAATTAAAGTGAATATGACGATTTTTATCCTAAACCCTTTGTGGTGTTAATTTTTTTTATTCATTGTACTTGGTTAATCATCATAATTATTCTGGAATGAGATTGGCTAACTTGAGATTAAAATCATGGAATTATAACGGTAAAAACCCATTTGGATGGATAAGCTTTGATTCATTGGCACATCACATATCACTTTTCACAAAAAGAAAAACAAGAAATAGTATTAAAAGAAGTATTAAAAGAACAATGGAAAATCAGATACAGCCAAAAAAAGAATACGAAATAGCAAAGTCAGAACTGATTTATGGCGATCATCTTGGGTGGGCTCAGCAGACGATAACCCTTGGAATTGGAAAGGATTCCGCAACCGGGTCGGATCGGCCCATCGCCGGCGTCTTCATCGTCGATGGCCATCAGAACCTTACAAAAGATGTCGACGTTGCAGGGGAGAGCGAGCGGGCCGCCGCCGCTGAAGCCGCATCCGACTCCGCCTCTTGTAGAAGCATCCGAACAGCGGGTGGTTGACGTAGTCCGTCTTGATCACGAATCTCTGCATCTCCGGGCCCACGTACACCGAGAAGCAACCCTCTGGAGCCACCCGCCTCTTTCCACCGTTTACGGCGGCGCTCGTGAACTCCATCCTTGGCACCGATTCGCTCTTCCTCGTCAGCTGGCGCCGCAACGGAGAGTACTCTTTCCGATGATTACGGCCAAGAGTACTTTTGCATCTATCCCACGTCTTGGCTATCAAATTTCCCCTTTTCCCCTTACCCTTGCATTCCTCCATTTTCCTTTCTCTTAGAATTCAATCATACAAATAAAGAGATTGAAAAAGAGCAGGAAGAGGGGGAGCGGAGAATCACCTCGGAAGTATACCTGCAGATTAATGTATGGAGATATAAAGATGAAGGGGCTATATATATAAGTAGCTAATGAAGCAGAATCAGTAAAGAAGTAGGATTAAGAAGCTAACCCGATCATAAACAAGGTCGTAGATGAATCTAACTCTAGGGCGCATTGTGTTACTCATAATGGGACTGGGACTTGAAGTGAATAGTACCTAATTAAGATGGATTGATGGGGTCGAATGAGAGAGCCGCCGCTTGATCAGCATAATTAGAATTAAATTCGGAATCGGAGCAAACGAGGATCAGAAACAGACTTCAAGTGGAATTGGAAGTTGAGGAGCAAACGGTTTGGTGCTGAGGAGAGAGAGAGAGAGAGCGAGCTCTCGGGGGCGGCCGACTATGAGATTTCTTGCATTTTCCGGTGTGGTTGGCGGCGGCGGGGGCGGGGGTGAGCATGGGTCTTTGGTGGTGGGTTGATTGAAATTTGAAGGTAATTTTTAAGTTTGTAATTGTTACGGTGTGTATAATTGGTTATGTTTAAAACTTAGAGTGTAAATAGATTTTTAAAAAAATTAATTTACTGAAATTATCATTTTGCTTCAAAGTTCGTTAAATTTAACGGAAATGGATGGAAAAGGAAAACAAATTGAAAATAAAAATAAAAACTGGACTTTAATGGTATAAAAAGTTAAAACAAGTAAATTTACCACTCGATGTACAATCATGGTCATATATTGTTGCCAACTGAAATTTGAAAGGGTAACACTTTCTCTTCTCTCTTCGCAACATAGTGCACTTCTATGGCAGCGAGTTGATCAAACCTCTACCAACTGCCACCCTCGGGCCTTATTGCCACGACCTCGCCTCCTAATGTGTCACCGCTCCTATGACGGCGTCGGCTATCCCCTAGCTCTCCCCTTGGCTGATCGTTTCTAATCCTTCATGCTTGAAGATTGAAGACTCTACTCCCCCATCGCTTCTCAGATCCGGAAAATGGTCAACACGGTGAAGCCCTCGCAACAGGTAGATCTTCTCTTTAGCCTCTCATCATCTCTCTGCTCTCTGTTTTAAGAACTCTTACTGTATCTTTTATCGCATTAGATTCCCTCTCCTTTTATTGTTCTTGTAATCGAGATGAAGAACTTGAGAAGAACGGAGATGTATGATGATTTGCCTACTTATTTGCATAAGGTATTTTGTAGTGATATTTTTTCCCTTTGTATCCATTGTTTGGTAAGTTTCTATATGCTTTGCTCGCTTCAATTTCTGATTTCAGTGATTTGATTATTGTTACTTTCTTCTTGATTTTGCAGCCAATTTTTTTGCTTTTACTTTTTGTATTTTTTTTGTATGTTATGTCCACTTGGAGATCTAGGCATCTAGCTGATTGTTTCCATTCTTTTCTAAATATTTTTCCCTGTTAAATCAAATCTGGATCTCCCTGGTTTCTATAGTTCTGCCCACTTGATTTTTTTTAATAGTTACCATGTCCGCTGGCACTGACAATAGATTTGTTCTGAATGTTTTGTGGTGACTTCAGAACAACAATATTTACTTGCTAAGATTCATACATGAAAAGAAATGTTTTTTTATAGAGAAAGAGGTGTTATAGTCCGCAACTAGTAGTATTTGTCTAATTTTTTAGAACTCGTGTGTTAATTTACACTATTCCATTTTTTCTGCAGGTGAGAATATGAGTAGGAAGTCTGCGTTGGTTAATTTTCCACTAATTCTACAAACAAGAGGGTGTTGAAGATATTCATTGTTCTTCCTAGGTTTGAGTTAAATTTGTCATGTTTGCTGGATTTATATAGACCTACAATTAATTAGTTCATTTGGATTTGTCAATTTAATTCGTTTATTTCCATATTCTAATTTCTAAATGTTAGTGTTCGTATTTTTTAGGAGATGTAGTTCGATGTATGTATTTTATGTTAAAGCATCCTTTCTAAATCCGAATTAGTGTCCTGGATTGCAAGTCTTTCGAGCACTTATTTCAGTAATTAGTGTCTTTTTATGGTCTTGGTGGTTATGATGATATTTCTTGCCGCATTGAGAGCAAAAGCCAATCGGAGTTAATCGATGCGATGGGGAATAAATATGTTATTATCACAATATCGATGCCGAGGGTCCCTAAACTCTTTGCATGGTTGTTAGAGCTATTGTGAACTTGTGTGAAAATATTATATTATCTTTTTCAGTTTTATTGTGTGTGAACATTTTGCTATCATTTTAATCCAAGTTAGCACATCTTCAAGCTAGCATTACTTTGTGATAAAAACATTCAATGAAGGTTAAGATATTTTGATTGATCATGTGCTATCGGCGGGTATTTAAGCTAGTTTTTATTTATATCAAAAGCCAAACGACACTCACATTTTGTAAGAGGAGGTGCCTACACAAAAAACAGACACCAACCTCAAAAAATAAATCCACCTAGCTCTATACTTTACAGCATAATCATAGTTGTAGGGTAGTCTAGCTAATTTTACTTCTTTTATTTTTTATATTAATTGTTTTGTATTATCATATATGTGAATATATATATATATTATTGTAGTCTTTGTTTTGTTTTTCTTTATTTTTTAACTTGTTAATGATACATATCTATACATAATATATGATATTTTTGGTTTTTTTTCCTTTTTTTTTCTAATTATATATACACATTGCATTATATACATTATAAGTAACACACACATATATATAACATTCATAATATATTATAGTACATAATATAAAATGAAACAAGATTCGATATGATATGATTAAGTTCTTTCTTTATATGTTATGCAATGAAATAACATTTTTTGTTATCTTTTATTTGTTGATGGACTAACTCTCTTTTGGTGTACATTTTTCTTGTTCTTTTGAATATAAGTTTTGTACTGATGATTTTCGCACTATTTATTTTTGTATTAGAATCAAATTGGTTTACGGTCGATATATGATAGTTAGTCACCCGTGAGAAGCACGGGTAGAATAATACATTGTTTGTACAATAACTAAACTTAGTTATTTTGTTTTTAAAGTTAGACCAAGTACAAAGCTATAATTTAAAAATTGATTGTGCAAACTCTAATTACGAAGTATTAAAATAAAAAGGAGAGTAAAAAAATTAGAGTCGGTACTTAAAAATTATTAGTAGTTCGATTAAAAAGATAATTAATGTCTCTAATTTAATTTATAAACGCTATAGAAAAAGTGCAAAAAGTGAAAATAGGATAATTAATGGTTTAAATTGGAATAGAGGGAAAACCTCATTTATACTATATTTGATTAAAACGAAATGACTAAATCGTAGACGTTAGACAGACAGAGAGAGAGAGCAAAACACTAAGAAAAACTAAGTCTAATTATAGGCATCGATAAACTGAAGGACCAGTAGTGTTAAAAGAATTTGATGGGATTTAATTTGAAAAGTTTTTGTTTAAAGAGCAACATGATTATTTTGCTATAATAAGATTAATGTAAAAAGGTTTTGAAAGGAAAAGATATTTAGAAACTTTTACAAGTTCCAAACAATGAGAGAGAGAATACATAACAAAAATCTAGGGAAAAATATTTTTTGTTACAATAATAAAATTAAGAGTGTAATGTGCAACAAAAAAAAAAGAGAGTCCATTTTGATTTTGCACCACATATGCAATAATGGTGAAACGTAGAAATGATACTGAAGACATTGGGATTAATCAATTGAATCTCTATGAACTTTAATGCTTCTTTTAGTCATCAGAGACGAAAGAGCAATTTTGGATGTAGATGACACTTAGAAGAACATGGGCCATGGGGACTCATTCGTAGAAGGATGGGAACAATGTGGGGCTTTTCGTGTTTTTCTTTACCGTTCATCAAGCGGAGTATTTATGCTCATTTTAATACGCTTAAGGGGCATACGCAGGGCTTTACCACCGAAATATTGGGATCGGATCGGACGGTGGAGACACCGGTAACAACAAAACGATGCCGCTTTCTTGGTTGTCACCGAAAAAATAAAAAAGAGACCAAAACGTCATCGTTTTGATGTATGACCACATTGCGTCGTTCGATGTTTGACCACATTAAAAATGTTAAAATTGATACACCTATTCACCTATGTCCCATCAAAAGTTCAACAAATAGTAGTTTTAGAAATAGAAATGAGCAGCACCCATTCCCTAATTAAGGTTGCCGCTACGGCCTTATACCTACCTAGTTACAAGGCAACTGAGGTAAGAAAATGTTGCATGCACCACTAATTCCATCACAAAATAAGTAAAGAGGAAAAAACATTTAGGACAAAATTAGTAAAAAGATAGAGGATAGATGGATTGGGATTTGACTGAGTAATAACCTTTTCCATCACCCATTTTCTCTATATTAATGTTTGTTAACTTCATTAATTGGTCTAATCTTTTGAAATTGTTCTTCACTTATCATGTTCACACAACCAGCTTTAACCTCCTTTGTATATTAAGCATAACTAATTAACCCTAAATTCACAAAACATAAGAATATATATAAAGGGAGGCGTAATATGATCGTTGTTGAGGAGGAGTGAATCTTGATTGGGCAATATATGTAGGCGAGAATATCATAAGAATGTTCTGATTTCTGGTCATCTTGTTCATGTAGAAACAACATCGATCTAACTTGTTCCTTTAACAACCATCGTCCATGCTTTTGACGAGGTTTATTTAATTTGCTTTACGTTTAGTGCTGTCTCAAGTTCTCAACAATTCCAGAGCACATTTTTATATTAATTCCTCTCTTTGTTTGGGTGCTAGCTAGATCACCATAATCATATATACTCTACCTTTTCTAATTTACCCATAAATTTTAAAAGTATATAATAAAGTAAAAATGGTGTTAAAAATCTTTTAAAGAAAATTATAAAATATTTTTAGAAACCTAAAAATAAATACGACTGATTCTTTCTTTTTTAACGAATTGAGTACAATATTCCAAACAGTTATAAGTATATGTGAATAAAACGTTGTTTAGTAAAAAAAATCACTTACTAAGAAAATGCACACATTAAAATTAATGTTCTTCTTAATAATTACTCAAAATGTTAATTTGAGCGAATGAAAGTTACCGAACAAAATTTCATCAATTAACAAATTAATTAAAAATTAATTATCATCAGGAGTTAGTGGTATTTACTTTTTTCCCTTTAATTTTTTGTTGCTTTTTTTTGAACGACAATAAATTATTTTTATTAAAATGAAAATAAAAGTTACAGCTGTAAATTCGGTGATTAAGTTGATGGAGGAGGAGGCTACCACCGAATTGATAATAGTCCGCCTTGATACTTAACGGATGAGCTATGGTGGTCGGAGGCTGTATATGAGAGATTGAGGTGGTGGTTTAGTTATTCGAGAAGGTCCGGCATCGACGATGACAATAGAAACACGGATAAGAGACTGAATGACATTTTTTAAAATAAACAAAAAGTGACACATGCTCTCGGGTGATACACTTTAGCATGTGTCTATGAAAGAATTAAAGTGAATATGACGATTTTTATCCTAAACCCTTTGTGGTGTTAATTTTTTTTATATTCATTGTACTTGGTTAATCATCATAATTATTCGGAATGAGATTGGCTAACTTGAGATTAAAATCATGGAATTATAACGGTAAAAACCCATTTGGATGGATAAGCTTTGATTCATTGGCACATCACATATCACTTTTCACAAAAAGAAAAACAAGAAATAGTATTAAAAGAAGTATTAAAAGAACAATGGAAAATCGATACTGACAAAAAAAAGAATACGAAAAAGCAAAGTCGAATCGATTTATGGCGATCATCTTTGGTGGGCTCAGCAGACGATAACCCTTGGAATTGGAAAGGATTCCGCAACCGGTCGGATCGGCCCATCGCCGCGTCTTCATCGTCGATGGCCATCAGAACCTTACAAAAGATGTCGACGTTGCAGGGGAGAGCGAGCGGGCCGTCGCTGTTGAAGCCGTACTCCGACTCCGCCTCTTGTAGAAGCATCTGGAACAGCGGGTGGTTGACGTAGTCCGTCTTGATCACGAATCTCTGCATCTCCTGGCCCACGGACACCGAGAAGCAACCCTCTGGAGCCACCCGCCTCTTTCCACCGTTTACGGCGGCGCTCGTGAACTCCATCCTTGGCACCGATTCGCTCTTCCTCGTCAGCTGGCGCCGCAACGGAGAGTACTCTTTCCGATGATTACGGCCAAGAGTACTTTTGCATCTATCCCACGTCTTGGCTATCAAATTTCCCCTTTTCCCCTTACCCTTGCATTCCTCCATTTTCCTTTCTCTTAGAATTCAATCGTACAAATAAAGAGATTGAAAAAGAGCAGGAAGAGGGGGAGCGGAGAATCACCTCGGAAGTATACCTGCAGATTAATGTATGGAGATATAAAGATGAAGGGGCTATATATATAAGTAGCTAATGAAGCAGAATCAGTAAAGAAGTAGGATTCAGAAGCTAACCCCGATCATAAACAAGGTCGTAGATGAATCTAACCCTAGGGCGCATTGTGTTACTCATAATGGGATTGGGACTTGAAGTGAATAGTACCTAATTAAGATGGATTGATGGGGTCGAATGAGAGAGCCGCCGCTTGATCAGCATAATTAGAATTAAATTCGAATCGGAGCAAACGAGGATCAGAAACAGACTTCAAGTGGAATTGGAAGTTGAGGAGCAAACGGTTTTGTGCTGAGGAGAGAGAGAGAGAGAGAGAGCTCTAGGGGGCGGCCGACTATGAGATTTCTGGCATTTTCCGGTGTGGTTGGCGGCGGCGGTGGCAGGGTGGGCATGGGTGCTGGTGGTGGGTTGATTGAAATTTGAAGATAATTTTTTTAAGTTTGTAATTGTTACGGGTGTGTATAATTGGTTATGTTTAAAACTTAGAGTGTAAATAGATTTTTTTTTTTTTAAAAAAAAAAATTAAGTTACTGAAATTATCATTTTCCTTCAAAATTCGTTAAACTTAACGGGAAATAGATGGAAAAGGAAAACAAATTGAAAATAAAAAATAAAAAAAAACTGGACTATAATGATATAAAAAGTTAAAACAAGTAAATTTACCACTCGATGTACAGTCATGGTCATATATTGTTGCCAACTGAAATTTGAAAGGGTAACACTTTCTCTTCTCTCTTCTGCAACATAGTGCAGCTTCTATGGCAGCGAGTTGATCAAACCTCTACCAACCTGCCACCCTCGGGCCTTATTGCCACGACCTCGCCTCCTAATGTGTCACCGCTCCTATGACGGCGTCGGCTATCCCCTAGCTCTCCCCTTGGCTGATCGTTTCTAATCCTTCATGCTTGAAGATTGAAGACTCTACTCCCCCATCGCTTCTCAGATCCGGAAAATGGTCAACACGGTGAAGCCCTCGCAACAGGTAGATCTTCTCTTTAGCCTCTCATCATCTCTCTGCTCTCTGTTTTAAGAACTCTTCTTGTATCTTTTATCGCATTAGATTCCCTCTCCTTTTATTGTTCTTGTAATCGAGATGGAGAACTTGAGAAGAACGGAGAGGTATGATGATTTGCCTACTTATTTGCATAAGGTATTTTGTAGTGATCTTTTTTCCCTTTGTATCCATTGTTTGGTAAGTTTCTATATGCTTTGCTCGCTTCAATTTCTGATTTCAGCGATTTGATCATTGTTACTTTCTTCTTGATTTTGCAGCCAATTTTTTTGCTTTTACTTTTTGTATTTTTTTTGTATGTTATGTCCACTTGGAGATCTAGGCATCTAGCTGATTGTTTCCATTCTTTTCTAAATATTTTTCCCTGTTAAATCAAATCTGGATCTCCCTGGTTTCTATATGTTATGCCCACTTGATTTTTTTTTAATAGTTACCATGTCCGCTGGCACTGACAATAGATTTGTTCTGAATGTTTTGTGGTGACTTGAGCGACAATATTTACTTGCTAAGATTCATACATGAAAAGAAATGTTTTTTTTATAGAGAAAGAGGTGTTATAGTCCGCAACTAGTAGTATTTGTCCAATTTTTTAGAACTCGTGTGTTAATTTACACTATTCCATTTTTTCTGCAGGTGAGAATATGAGTTGGAAGTCTGCGTTGGTTAATTTTCCACTAATTATACAAACAAGAGGGTGCTGAAGATATTCATTGTTCTTCCTAGGTTTGAGTTAAATTTGTCATGTTTGCTGGATTTATATAGACCTACAATTAATTAGTTCATTTGGATTTGTCAATTTAATTCGTTTATTTCCATATTCTAATTTCTAAATGTTAGTGTTCGTATTTTTTAGGAGATGTAGTTCGATGTATGTATTTTATGTTAAAGCATCCTTTCTAAATCCTAATTAGTGTCTGGACTGCAAGTATTTTGAGCACTTATTTCAGTAATTAGTGTCTTTTTATGGCCTTGGTGGTTATGATGATATTTCTTGCTGCATTGAGAGCAAAAGCCAATCGGAGCTAATACTGATGCGATGGGGAATAAATATGTTATTGTCACAACATCAGATGCCGAGGGTCCCTAAACTCTTTGCATGGTTGTTAGAGCTATTGTGAACTTGTGTGAAAATATTATATTATCTTTTTTCAGTTTTATTGTGTGTGAACATTTTGCTATCATTTTAATCCAAGTTAGCACATCTTCAAGCTAGCATTACTTTGTGATAAAAACATTCAATGAAGGTTAAGATATTTTGATTGATCATGTGCTATCGGCGGGTATTTAAGCTAGTTTTTATTTATATCAAAAGCCAAACGACACTCACATTTTGTAAGAGGAGGTGCCTACACAAAAAACAGACACCAACCTCAAAAAATAAATCCACCTAGCTCTATACTTTACAGCATAATCATAGTTGTAGGGTAGTCTAGCTAATTTTACTTCTTTTATTTTTTATATTAATTGTTTTGTATTATCATATATGTGTATATATATATATATATTATTGTAGTCTTTGTTTTGTTTTTCTTTATTTTTTAACTTGTTAATGATACATATCTATACATAATATATTATATTTTTGGTTTTTTTCCTTTTTTCTAATTATATATACACATTGCATTATATACATTATAAGTAACACACACATATATATAACATTCATAATATATTATAGTACATAATATAAAATGAAACAAGATTCGATATGATATGATTAAGTTCTTTCTTTATATGTTATGCAATGAAATAACATTTTTTGTTATCTTTTATTTGTTGATGGACTAACTCTCTTTTGGTGTACATTTTTCTTGTTCTTTTGAATATAAGTTTTGTACTAATGATTTTCGCACTATTTATTTTTGTATTAGAATCAAATTGATTTACGGTCGATATATGATAGTTAGTCACCCGTGACGAAGCACGGGTAGAATAATACATTGTTTGCACAATAACTAAACTTAGTTTTTATTTTGTTTTTAAAGTTAGACCAAGTACAAAGCTATAATTTAAAAATTGATTGTGCAAACTCTAATTACGAAGTATTAAAATAAAAAGGAGAGTAAAAAATTAGAGTCGGTACTTAAAAATTATTAGTAGTTCGATTAAAAGATAATTAATGTCTCTAATTTAATTTATAAACGCTATAGAAAAAGTGCAAAAAAGTGAAAATAGGATAATTAATGGTTTAAATTGGAATAGAGGAAAACCTCATTTATACTATATTTGATTAAAAATACGAAATGACTAAATTGTAGACGTTAGAGAGAGAGAGCAAAACACTAAGAAAAAAACTATGTTTAATTACAGGCATCGAAAAACTGAAGGGCCAATAGTGTTAAAAGAATTTGATGGGATTGAATTTGAAAAGTTTTTTTTAAAAGAGTAACTTGATTATTTTGCTATAATAAGACTAATGTAAAAAGGTTTTGAAAGGAAATGATATTTAGAAACTTTTAAAAGTTCTAAACAATGAGAGAGAGAGAGAGAGAGAATACATAACAAAAATCTAGGAAAAAATATTTTTTTGTTACAGTAATAAAATTAAGAGTGTAATGTGCAACAAAAACAATGATAGTCCATTTTGATTTTGCACCACATATGCAATAATGGTGAAACGTAGAAATGATACTGAAGACATTGGGATTAATCAATCGAATCTCTATGAACTTTAATGCTTCTTTCAGTCATCAGAGACGAAAGAGCAATTTTGGATGTAGATGACACTTAGAAGAACATGGGCCATGGGAGACTCATTCGTAGAAGGATAGGAACAATGTTGGGCTTTTCGTTTTTTTCTTTACCGTTCATCAAGTGTAGGGGTGTAAATGGGTAGGGCTTTTAAAGGGTAACTCGAACTCGAGCTCAAGTTGGGGCTTATCGAGTCGATACCTATCGAGTTCGAGCTCGAGTTTGAGCCTGAAATGAAGCTCGATATGTTAACGAGTCGAGCTCGAGCCCAACGATACTCGACCCTATCGAGTATCGATACTTAACGACACTTATCAAACCTCTTGAATTTTTTTTACTATATTGTAATTTATGTTAGGTATAGTAGTATTTTATTAATAGTAATTATTATGATTAGTAAAAAATTATCAATCTAAGTGTTTAAGTTGTATAAACTTTGATGGTGTATTGTATTTTTTATTATTTGTTAATTATAATATAGTTTATAAAGTTTTAAAACGAGCCTATAGAGCTATATTCGAGCCAAGCTCGAGCCTAAAATATTGGGCTCGAGCAATTCGAGCTCGAGCTCAAGTAGTATCGATAACTAACGCCGAGCACGAGCTTAAAGGGCTCAGGCCCGGCCCGACCCATTTTCAAGCGGGGTATTTATGCTCATTTTAATACAGTTAAGGGGCATATGCAGGGCTTTACCGCCGAAATATTGGGATCGGACGGTGGAGACACCAGTAACTACAAAACGACGCCGTTTTACTGGTTGTCGCCGAAAAAATTAAAACAGCACCAAAACGTCGTCGTTTTGATGTTTGACCACATTGCGTCGTTCTGATGTTTGACCACATTAAAATGTCAAAATTCATACACCTTTTCACCTATGTCCCATCAAAACTTCAACAAATAGTTGTTTTAGAAATAGAAATGAGCACCACCCATTCCCTAATTAAGGTTGCCCATTCCCTAATTAAGGTTGCCGCTACGGCCTTATACCTACCTAGATACAAGGCAACCTAACGGAATAAAATGTTGCATGCCCACAGCAACTGCATGCATGCACCACCAATTCCATCACAAAATAACTAATCTCTCAATCCCAAATGGATTGAAATGAGTTGTCACTTTTCTTTTACGATTTATAAAGTAAAGAGGAAAAACATTTGGGACAAAATTAGATAGAGGATGGAGGGATTGGGATTTTGGACGGAGTAATAACCTTTTCCATCACCCATTTTCTCTATATTTTGTTAACTTCATTATTTGGTCTAATCTTTTGAAATTGTTCTTCACTCATCATGTTCACACCACCAGCTTTAACCTCCTTTGTATATTAAGCATAACTAATTAACCCTAAATTCACACAAAACAAAACATAAGAATATAAAGGGAGGCGTAATATGATCGTTGTTGTCTGAGGAGGAGTGAATCTTGATTGGGCAATATATGTAGGCGAGAATATCATAAGAATGTTCTGATTTCTGGTCATCTTGTTTATTTAATTTGCTTTACGTTTAGTGCTGTCTCAAGTTCTCAACAATTCCAGAGCACATTTTTATATTAATTCCTCTCTTTGTTTGGGTGCTAGCTAGATCACCATAATCATATATACTCTACCTTTTCTAATTTACCCATAAATTTTAAAAGTAATAAAGTAAAAATGGTGTTAAAAAAATCTTTTAAAGAAAATTATAAAATATTTTTTAGAAACCTAAAAATAAATACGATTGATTCTTTTTTTTTAACGAATTGAGTACAATATTCCAAACATTTAGTATATGTGAATAAAACGTTGTTTAGTAAAAAAAATCACTTACTAAGAAAATGCACACATTAAAATTAATGTTCTTCTTAATAATTACTCAAAATGTTAATTTGAGCGAATGAAAGTTACCGAACAAAATTTCATCAATTAACAAATTAATTAAAAATTAATTATCATTAGGGAGCTAGTGGTATTTACTTTTTTCCCTTTAATTTTTTGTTGCTTTTTTTTGAACGACAATAAATTATTTTTATTAAAATGAAAATAAAAGTTACAGCTGTAAATTCGGTGATTAAGTTGATGGAGGAGGAGGCTACCACCGAATTGATAATAGTCCGCCAGTACTTAAGGGATGAGCTATGGTGGTCGGAGGCTGTATATGAGAGATTGAGGGTGGTGGTTTAGTTATTTGTGAAGGTCCGGCATCGACGGTGACAATAGAAACACGGACAAGGAGACTGAATGACATTTTTTAAAATAAACAAAAAGTGACAAAAAGTGACACATGTTCTCGGGTGATACACTTTAGCATGTGTCTATGAAAGAATTAAAGTGAATATGACGATTTTTATCCTAAACCCTTTGTGGTGTTAATTTTTTTTATTCATTGTACTTGGTTAATCATCATAATTATTCTGGAATGAGATTGGCTAACTTGAGATTAAAATCATGGAATTATAACGGTAAAAACCCATTTGGATGGATAAGCTTTGATTCATTGGCACATCACATATCACTTTTCACAAAAAGAAAAACAAGAAATAGTATTAAAAGAAGTATTAAAAGAACAATGGAAAATCAGATACAGCCAAAAAAAGAATACGAAAAAGCAAAGTCGAAGCGATTTATGGCGATCATCTTGGGTGGGCTCGTGACGATAACCCTTGGAATTGGAAAGGATTCCGCAACCGGGTCGGATCGGCCCATCGCCGGCGTCTTCATCGTCGATGGCCATCAGAACCTTACAAAAGATGTCGACGTTGCAGGGGAGAGCGAGCGGGCCGTCGCTGTTGAAGCCGTACTCCGACTCCGCCTCTTGTAGAAGCATCTGGAACAGCGGGTGGTTGACGTAGTCCGTCTTGATCACGAATCTCTGCATCTCCGGGCCCACGTACACCGAGAAGCAACCCTCTGGAGCCACCCGCCTCTTTCCACCGTTTACGGCGGCGCTCGTGAACTCCATCCTTGGCACCGATTCGCTCTTCCTCGTCGGTGGCGCATGACGGAGAGTACTCTTTCCGATGATTACGGCCAAGAGTACTTTTGCATCTATCCCACGTCTTGGCTATCAAATTTCCCCTTTTCCCCTTACCCTTGCATTCCTCCATTTTCCTTTCTCTTAGAATTCAATCGCACAAATAAAGAGATTGAAAAAGCGCAGGAAGAGGGGGAGCGGAGAATCACCTCGGAAGTATACGTGCAGATTAATGTATGAAGATACAAAGATGAAGGGGCTATATATATAGGTAGCTAATGAAGCAGAATCAGTAAAGAAGTAGGATTAAGATGCTAACCCCGATCATAAACAAGGTCGTAGATGAATCTAACTCTAGGGCGCATTGTGTTACTCATAATGGGATTGGGACTTGAAGTGAATAGTACCTAATTAAGATGGATTGATGGGGTCGAATGAGAGAGCCGCCGCATGATCAGCATAATTAGAATTAGAATTAGAATTAGATTCGGAATCGGAGCAAACGAGGATCAGAAACAGACTTCAAGTGGAATTGGAAGTTGAGGAGCAAACGGTTTTGTGCTGAGGAGAGAGAGAGAGAGAGAGAGAGAGAGAGCCCTAGGGGGCTGCGGACTATGAGATTTCTGGCATTTTCCGGGGTGTGGTTGGCGGCGGCGGTGGCAGGGTGGGCATGGGTGCTGGTGGTGGGTTGATTGAAATTTGAAGGTAATTTTTTTAAGTTTGTAATTGTTACGGGTGTGTATAATTGGTTATGTTTAAAACTTAGAGTGTAAATAGATTTTTTTAAAAAAAAACATTAAGTTACTGAAATTATCATTTTCCTTCAAAGTTCGTTAAACTTAACGGGAAATGAATGGAAAAGGAAAACAAATTGAAAATAAAAAATAAAAAAACTGGACTATAATGATATAAAAAGTTAAAACAAAATCTCGGTGAGATAATAATTAAAATTAGAGAATTATGGAAGCACTTTACACTATAAATTTATCACTAAAATTCATTTTGAAATAATTAAAATGCCATAACGTTAATATTAAACAAGTAAATTTACCACTCAATGTACAGTAATGGTCATAGATTGTTGCCAACTGAAATTTGAAATGGTAACACTTTCCCTTTGAAATGAAATTCAATGATAAATTTAAGAATATCATAGATTTTAGTCACAAAATCACTTTTTTTCCAAATAAAAAAAAAAGCTAAAAGTTGTTGCCCCTTTTCCCCACTTTCCGGATACCGTGAATCCTTAGCAAAATGTATGAGATCTCTATGAAATGAAATAGTCTGTGAAAAGAAAAATTTTACAAAAACCAGTGCAAAATGTATGACATAGCAACATTTCAATGTACAAAAACTATCCATGACCATCAGGTGATGACTATGACGTTCGTTTTGTTTCTCGCCTTTTATTTTTGATACAACTCAACTCTAATGGAGTACTTGAAAAAAACGAAAGAACCGGACAAATTGGGAGTTAAAATACTTCTAATCATTCTGCTACAACAATGGCGACGCCGTGGTGGTCCGCGTCGTGGACGAAGACCCCGCCGGAGAGCTGGAACCGTCGGTTGTGCTATGTCTCATGCCTCTCTCATTACTAGACCCTGTTGGTTTGGACGGCTGACCCACCGTGGCCACCGGTGCGTAAATGGCAGCCGGCGGAGGAACCCAAAACCCACCAACTACTACAAATTGTGGAGCTTGAGGGTTGCCATTGCTGTGGATGCTCGGTCTTTTTGTGTGCAACCTGTATTTCTGCACCAAAACAGAAAATTTAATCTGCCGCCGGTGACGGAAGAAGACGGCGGAGTTATTATCAGAAAATTGAGGAAGATGAAAACCTGTAAATGACTTTTAACTTCATCATTTGTGAGCCCATCTACTTTCATTAATTCTCTGATCTGTTTTGGTGTAGCCACTGCAAGGAACAGAGTCCAAACAAAATGAAACCCTCACATCAAAAAGAATATACTAAATTCATAATTTTTATTCACTAATCACATCAGTAATTCTTAACTAGGGTAAAAAGTTTCCAACTTTCTTAACTAATTACCGTGAGAGCCACCCAGTTGCTGAAGTGCGTGAAGGAAACGTCGGCGCAATTCCGGCGACCAGCACCGCCGTTGCTTCCGCAGCGCTTGACTCTCTTTCTCTTCCTTCTTCTCATCACCTTTACTCTTCTTGTTGCTTTCCGTCTCCGACGTGGAGCTCGTCGCCGGCGCCGCCACCGAAGCAGGAGCCTTCACTGGCGCCGCCGTCGACTGGTTGCTTTTCTCGGCGGTTTCATCCTTCTGGAAGGGCTGAAACGCGCCGCAATTTCTCTTCACCTCCGGTTTACACCCATTCTTAGCTGAATCCTGCCGGAAAATGAAAACCCCAAAATCAATTTCCCACCTCTTTGACAATTTCCCTTCAATTGATCTCAAAGCTGACATTTTTTCTATTACCTCATCCTCGTCAGCTGGATCTGTAGATTCATGATTGTTCCACAGCTGGACAGATCTAAGCCATTCCGATTTCTTCTTGTCGTCACTGTTTTTGTGTTGAGTCGATTCCTCTTGATCATCACACGAATCGTTTCTCTTCAATGGAATAAATTCCTCAAAAACAGGGCCATCACTCGTCGTCTGCTCCGAACACTCCTCCTGTTGCGCCGCCGCGTGCTCCACCGCAGTCGACCCAGAAAGCTCCCTCTGGCAGGCCTCAATCGCTTCACATCCGAAAAAAACAAAGGCAAATCCATCAGAATTCGGACGAAGAACCAGAAAAACAGAAACTTGGCAGTGTCAATTCGTGGAGGAAGAAGAAAACCTTGAGTAACAAGCTCGAGACACAGAGGAAGCTCGCGTTGGAAAACTTGAATCTTGCGCCTTTCTTCTTCCAAGGCTTCGACAGAGTCGTGACACCTGCGCATTTTCTGCAGATATTCCATGCCGATCATCTGTTGTTGAGCTCGGTCGGTTTTTGTTTCTTCTCCAGAAAGCCAGAGAAAGAGAGCAGATGAAGAACAAAAACAGAGCAGGAGTGGATTTATACGAGGCAGGGGAAACTTTGGACAGAAGCATAGGTAGATCCGGAGAAGGGAGGTTTGGGCATAGCTGGATAAAGGGATCTAAATAGAATCCGAAGATGGAATAAATTTACTTGGGGAATCTAGAGAGAAAAAAGCAAAAGAAAAAAAAATGAAAGGGAAAATTTGTACCCCAATTAGCAGAGAAGAGAAAGGCTTTTTATCAAAGTCGATGCGTCGCGTAACAAAACGAATCCTTGATGTTAGGGCAGAGAAAGGTCTTTGGCGCACAAGACAGCGGCACTCTTCTCTAGAGTTCTGAAACGATTCGAGTTGAGCCGAAGCTTCGAGCTTCGGCGAATGGCACAATTGGCGAATGAGCTCGAAGCGAGCAGGCGGTTTAATACTCAATAATAAACAAATGCTTGAGTCAGCTCAAACGTTCGACTCGTAAGGATTCGTGAGCCTTAACGAGCTCGTCTAAAATTATGATACTACCCTTCATGAACCATCAACCATCGAGCCGAGCTCGAGCTTGAGTCTTAACAAGTTCGAGCTTGTTTACTCAGTGTTGGGGTCGAATCGAGCCTAACGAGCTCGAGCTTCACGAACCATCGAGCTGAGCTCGAGCTCGAATTATCGGGCTTGATCGAGTTCGAGCCGAACCCGAATTTTACGAGCCCGAGCTCGAACCTGCTAGGCTCGGGTTCGGCTTGGCTCGAACTCACCCCTACTCTTCTTCTGTTGGGCTTATATCAAAAAAAAAAAATATGACCATTCAACTTCCACGCTTAGCCACTGAATGGTTTACCAACTTCTCCCTCGATTTGAACTCTCAAAATAATATCTTTACACTTTAAATAGAGATATAAAGGAGCCAAGGTAAACCAAACTCGAACTCGTTAGACTCGAGTTGAAACTCAAGTTTGGGCTCATGTTCATCAAGCTCGGCTTGTGATCTATTCGAGCTCAGCTCAAAAGCTTAGTGAGTTTGAATTTATGGGATGCTAGTAGAGCTCAATTTTGGTAAATTGAGAGGCTTAGCTAGTTTAACTTTAAAAACCTAACAAATGCTTATATGTACAATAGCAACTAGGATTAGGGGTGTTCACGGGGCAGGATGTGGTGGATAGTTAAAAAAAATGATATATGTCCCGCGAGTATTCGTATGTGTTCCTTAATGAGTAAAGTATATTTTTAGTCCCTTAATTCTAATGCGTGTCTTATTTTAATCTCATTTTAAGAATTTGTCCTATTTTAATCATTTAGTTTTGATTTGTGCCTATTGAGGTCCTACCGTAAAATACACCATTAGATGAGTGAAATGATTAAAATATCCATAATTTAATTTACAATTAAGTACTTAAATTTATAACAATCTATCAATTTCACACCAACCTTTTTTTAAGCCTCAACTTTGCCATCGTCTCCACTTTACACAAGCATCTGTAACTAGCGATTCTAAAGGCAACAACAACAAAACAAATACAGTATCATTTAAACCTGAAACATAAACCACATCAGCTCGTAGAAATTGAAAAAAAAAATCATTCAAACTTAATATTGGTGCATCAGATTCATGAGTGCTTCAGGACAAGTAATAACGTTGTAATAGTAAAGTGTTGAGAACTTGGATAACAAGACATGAAACCTGCAAATCAAATTTTGGCAATTCATAAACTCAGAATCAACGAGTATGGTGGACGACCACCAGCTTTGAATCGCCGACCTCCGGATGCTGCGAGACCCAATATGAATCGAACCCCTCTGCAAAATGCAATGAGACAAAGGTAAAGATTAAGATCAGGTATGCCGATTCCTTTTGAATTTACGCCCATCTCTGCATTAGAGATCTTTTCATCTCAGATCTGACCCAGAACCACCGGATTCGAGGAAAGCCTCTGCCGCCGGAGCCAAAATCAGCAGCCCAAGAGTGATGCGTGCGACCCACCTAACCCGTTTGCCGAAATTGTCGGCTGATCGCTGGCCATCCATGACCGCCATCGACGTCGGAGTAGAGAGCTAGGCAGCATCGAATCGCACCGACCAACAAGAAACCCATGGGAACCGGCCTCAAATCTACCTCTCGTTGCGCTCCGATAAAGTTCCTGGCAATCGATGCGGTGGAGAAGGAGAATTCCGACCACCCCGGCCTGCCGATGGGCTGGACTCCGATGGGTTCTCTGGCTTCAAATCTAGTCCTCAATTAATCGATCTAGGATTCGACAGGGAAATCGGCGGGTTTAAGGCTGCATTCGAGGAGTTTGCTTCTTGGTTTGGGGAATAGATTTCATTTGGTTGTTAAGCTGTGATGTCTTCAGTCCATGTCCAGGTTCCAGGAAGCAATAAGATGGTGTGAAAAGAGGATTTTGAAGTTTAAGGTTAAAGGGAACTTTAATTAAAAGTTTAATGACCAGATTTTAAGTAAATGTGTAAATAGATTAGTATATAAGGGGTAATTACGTAAATATAACTTATTTAGCGACACATTTACCTGGTAAATTAACTGCAAAACTACAATGGGACAGAAAACCACAACTATAGGATCAAAATAGAACGAATATTTAAAATGAGACCAAAGTATGACACATATTAAAGGTAAGAGACTAAAAATGTATTTTACTCGTTCCTTAATATATTTATCCTATAAAATTTTCCAATATACTTAGAGATATTTTAAAATTTTATGTCATAAATGTGTATATCTAAAGCATCAAAAAAAAAAAGAAAAATAGTTTGCATAAATAGAACAAAAGTATAACATTGCAAATCATGTATCATTATTGTATGAAATGAGTTTTCACACATAACATAAAACAAAATTTAAAGGAAAACTGAGATAAAGTAATCAATTTTAGATAATTTGTTAATAGGCATATGCGGATCAGTTCAGGTATCCGCAGGTTTTTAAAATTAGAACACTCGAGTTATCGATTTCTTTGGTTTAAAGGTTTTTTTATTTCGGATCATGCGGTTCGGTTCAGTTTCTCGGTTTTGCGGGTTTTTTGAACACCCTAACTAGGATGATACTTCTTCAGGCTCAAAAGTATGTAACACCTTCCTCTTTAGGACGTCCCAAAAGTAATACGACTCTTTTATGTATGTTAACTTTTTACATACTAATTTACCAAATCATCCTTACATCTAAAGCTCAATAAATAAAAAATACACAACATGAGTCTCTTTCTTCTCCAAATAAAATTTTCTATTCAACATATAATTATTTGATTTTTATTCTTAATATATTCATCGTTATAATTTGCTTTTGTTTTTACCGTTCTTCTTCAATTTCTATGTTTGATTACATCTTCAATGTAAAAAGGGTAAAATAAGGATGTAAATACTAGAAAAAGTATACCTTAATCTTAGTGTCAAGTCAAACTGCTCGTTTGACTCAAAAACTCGACTCATTAAGATTCCATGAATCATTATGAATCGAACCTCTCAAGCTCGAGGCTCATTTAACAAACAAACAACAATTTAGTTTGGTCTTGTGGCTATTGACTAATCAAACATGGTTAGTTTGACCTTAATCGAGCTCGATCTCAAACCAACTAGTAAGCAACTCGATTCGTTTTACATCCTATTATCAGTCAGGTTCCCGTTGGCGGATCTTTAGGCACTAAAAGTGAATAAATTCAGGAACGTTATTTTTAATATAAATTCAAAGAAGCGTCTTAGCCAAAATCAAGGGTAGGTTGGGACCGGTTCTTCGCTAATCAGCTGGTTATGGTGAACCAGCATCACTTAGCTAGGTTGTGATCATTTGTATTGACTATATATAAGCTGCACTCTTAGTCATGTAAATTTCAAAAATATGATGACATGATTTTGTTTTTTTAACTCGTATGCCTACTAGTTATCGACCTTCAGCAAACTACAATACTTAAAGGTCTAAACCCCAAATATGATTCAGTGCATTATTGTTTGTTTACTGTGAAGATCTTGACTCATTCATTCCCAACAACGAAATTTTTTGAACATTTTCACATTACTCTTTTTTGAACGGCTAAAGTGGATTATAGTGACAAAAGTACACCACTCTTGAGAAAAGAGTCATGGGTACCAGTTTAATTACACCAGGAAGACAAGAAGCAGAATAGAATTAGCCCTTCGGCTGTCCCTGCTACCAACACCTGAAAGAATAAATACACCAAAATGGTACCATCACCACGGGACACAGCGAAAATAGAGAGGGTGGGAATACCTCGCATGGCCACCATAAGTTGACATGGCATGTAACTTCTCCGCGCTCTCGCCAAGCAAATATATTGCCCTTTGTTGGAAGAAGTTTCACCCACAAGGTAGGGAGGGGTACTGGAAACATCAACCCAAAATTCATCCAGGGCCCCTGCAAGTTTCTTAGTAGAGAATTGTCCGTCCGAAGTTAGTGTCCACTTCCAAGACTCTGCTTTGTTTTCTTGGATTGAAATTTGTTGGAGTGTAATGAGGTTGTCAAATTCTCCCAATTCCAATTATACACCTGCAAAGGATTTTTTGAAACCAACTCCCGTAGCATCCATGTCTACTCGGACTGCGATTATGTCTACTCGGGTTTACCTGATGCCATAAACATTAATTCTTTTCCATCCGGAATCTCCACCACCATTTTCCAATTTTTTTCCTTGTAAGCTGTTTACCTTTAATCCACCATTCTCGTTCTCACCGTATAGAGTAGGACTTTACTATTTTCGTGCATGAGCATGTGAAACCCCAAAAGAAGTTGTTTCTCCGCTAGCTTCTCCACTATCTTCGATACTGACGAAGTGCAATATTTGAGAAAACTCCAATAACCTTGCTTTTGTGGTGTATATATGTTAATGAAAGAGGTATAAAGCAGATAAAGCATATATTATTTGATCTAGATGCCAACGAATTTGATCTAGATCAAAAAAACAATTTTCTTATTTTAATCATGGCTCTTTTCTTGAAGTTGTATGATCTGTTGGATCATCTTAACTTATTTTAAAATTAATATTTATGACATGGAAAGAGTTACTTAAGCTATAATTATAATTGAAGGCTATGATTTAGTGGGTTATCTCCACAAAATAGAGAGATCATTCTGGGCATTTAACCATAAAGTTATCATATATGTGGGGAGTGGCGATACAACAAAGCTTGCATTAACCAAGGACATATTTATCATATTTAGATCCCGTTTGGGAAATAACTGTTTCAATTAAATGTAACGTTTTGGATAATTTTTTAATTATTGAAATCAAACAGTTAACAACTAAACTCAAAAAATTATAAACAAAACACAAACGGCTACTTGAAAAAAAATATTGTCAAACACACACTTACCCTTACGGGTGATAGCGTAACTTATGAGAAAAGAAGATTAACAAATACCACAAATATATTATTTAGGAAAAGAAGAAGGTAGATGGAAACGACAAATGAAATAAAGAAATGGATTGGAAATAAAAATGATAAGGGGTTGTTTAAATAATAATAAAAACGATATTGATTAAAATCAATCTATTGGGCTTAAACATGAGCTAAATATAATAGGCCCAATCCAGCAAGTCGTCTAGTGCGCCAGAGATTTATTAGGCCCAAACCTGGCCCAAATTATTGCATACGTGAATTTGAGATTTCTTAGGCCCAAATTAGTCAGTCGTCTAGGGGGCCTCAATTCAGCCCCCCTTTCCTCTATTTGAGTTATTGGATTGGAGAGCTGGGCTTTCTGTCAGAAGTTAGGCTTTTCTCTAATGCACTGGAGAAGTAGTGCATGCCACATAATAAATTTTGTCTCATTTATGATTTATTATATGTAAATGAAAAAAAGAGTTGAAAAAAAAAATCTAACACTTCATATGTCTCATTTATATCATCCATATCCCTTTAGAATACAAAATGTATAAGAAATAAGACAATATGATTAAGACAGAGGAAGTAGCAAAATATTAGTGAAATTGGCAGTGATGCTTCTTAATGCACTGAAAGATTGGGCTGATATGTATGGTATAAAATTGCTGATTGTCACTTGATGGGCTGGCTAAGCCCGCCGAACTTGACCAAATATTGGGCCTTCACATGGCCCATTTCAATAGTCGGTTGAATCATTACAATACACAAATGACCCAGTAGTCTAGAATTGCGTTTGTACATGAATGACAGGTTTTTTTTAAAAAAAAATTCTGATGTGATGGCTTCTTCCACATTAGCCATAACAACACGTTGCTTGTCTACTTTGGTTAATTAACTCTAGGTTTGTTTACGCTTAGGTAACTATATTGCTTTTAATTACATTGTAAATTTAACACCAATTTTCTAATCTAGATTACTCTATTGTTGCAAAAATCGTAAATTCATAATATAAACATACTCTTTCTGTCCGAAAAGTAATGCAACACTTTCTTTTGACGTCTGAAAAAAAGTAATGCAACATTTTCCATTTTAGTAACTTTTTACATAGTACTAATTTACCAAATCATACTTACCTCTAAAGCTCAAGAAATAAAAAAACAAAAGTATAATTATTATGGGTCTCATTCCTTTTCAAATAAAAATTCCTATCTAATAATACTCTACATCTTACAAGGTTATCAACTTTGTTTTCCTATTTCTCATGTATTTAATTAATGATTTATTGTCATGAATGTTTTAATATAGAAAGTTGAATAATTTATATGAGTATCATAATTTGTAGTAGGGATGTCAAAAACTGACCCGACCTGAACTCGACCTGATCTGAACCCGACCCATGTAAGTTGGAACCCAAGAGAACCTGAACCCGAGTAACTGGAACCCGAAGGAACCCAAGAGGATCCGAAGAGACCCGAACATACAAATACATTGAGGAATTATATTCAAGTTACAAGTATCAAAATTTTCACTTGATATATATGTATTTTCCCTTATCTAAGTTTTCTTGAAATTGAATTATAGATATAGAATTCTTAATTCATAAACTTTAAACTCAAAACAACAAATGCATAGATCTTAAAAACAACATTTCATCTCATATCGCAAAGATCACAAAGGTTGTTTGAAGTTCGGAATCTCAACAAATAACGTTCACTTGTAAATCCTTACATCATCTGCAGGAACAAAAAAAGACAACTCTAGAAAGTGAAGCTTCCAAATTCCAAAGCAAACACTATTAGTTCATTTCCAATTTTGTTAGAGTAATGTTAATTTCCATTTTTTTGGAGTAATGACCAATTCTTATTTTGCTGGAGATGTGACCAATATTTAATTTTGTTGTAGCAATATTGTACTCCAATTTCATTTTAATATTGAATAAATTTTGCGATATAGATAATACTTGGTTTAATTAGTTATGGTTTCATTTTTTTAATGTTGATTAGTTTTGAATCAACAAATTTTCTTTTAAGATTCACTTATTTGAGAAACCAGTTGTGGACCGAAAAATTTCAAATTGTTTTTTATTTATGGAATAGGAATATAAATATTAAAATTTTGCATAAAGAAATTATTTAAAGTCTTTTAATGATATTTTTCTAGAATTCAAAAGTTTAATTGTTTTAAAAATATATATATATATATGCTCAATAAGAAATTTATAAACTAACCCGAAATTTGACCCGCAATAACCCGAAAATGAAATTTTCTCAATCTGATCTTAACCCGAACCCGAAAATAAGAAAACCCGATCTCAACCTGAACCCGAATGACCCGATCTTAACCTAACCCAACTTGAAAATAGATAAACCCGTTATCAACCCGAACCCGAATAACCCGACTTGAACCAGACCCAAGCCGCCCGATTGACATCCCCAATTTGTAGTATGAATTTTCTAAATATATATATATTTTTTTATTTTTTTCATTATATATATTAGTTTTAATTCGAATCAAACACTAAAACACAAAATATCAAAATCAAACCCTACACCTTTTTCTAGGATGGAGGGAGCATAATTATTTAACTTCTGTTCTTGGTATCTTTATCGTTATATTTTGATTTTGTTTTGCTGTTCTTTTCCTCGATTTGAGTATAATTATCTATATATCTTAGTTTTAATTTGAGTGTAGTTATTTATTGTTATATTCCAACCTAAAGAATGATAAAATAAAAATTGATCAATATCAATATTTTTTTACTTTAATCTTTTAATCTCCGTGTCAAGTAGTCAAACTTTCGCATTATACTTCTATAAGGAGGGAGTAAAAGTAAACTCAGGAAAATCCTTTTTCTCAATATTTCAAAAGCACGTTTAAGCAACCCAAGTCATACTCTTGAAACAATTGAAATATATAATACGACTGTGTTTAATTGTGAAATTTAAAAATTCTAATTGAAATTTGGCACAAATGTAAGTATAACCCAAATCATACTCTTGAACCCCACAAATATTTAGTACTTAATCCTTTAAATATTGGAAACATATGAACCACATGAACCGTGTAAATTGACATCTAAATGTTTTCTCAAGCATTCATTCTCTTTTCGCTTGATGGGTAGCTAGCAACATAACATGTGTAGTGGTAGTTTGTACTGTTACAATACCCATATATACGTTTTTACAAAAGTAGTACTTACCCGGTTCCTTAATTATTGTAACATATGAATATAGCACGGGGATTAAGGTAAGTAAAAAAAATAGAATTTTAAAAAAATTATCATTTGGAAAGAAAAAAGTTGAATGGGTGGTCTGAATGGAGTTAGTGGTGTCAAATCATATAATAATAAAAATAAAAGAAGAGATAAGTGAGTAGAGTGGGTTGAGTTAGTGGTGTCAAATTAGATAATAAAGAAATAAAAATAAAGATAGATGAAATGTTAAATTTATAAATTTATTTGTAAAAATTTACTAAAAAAGAAAACGTTGCAAATATTTAGGGACGTTCCAAAAAAAGAAAATGTTGTAATAAAAAGGTGGAGGGAGTACAAGTCATGTCATTGAAGTCAACGTACCATACATATCATTAATTAACAAATTATACCTCATCAGTCTCTTTGTTTTTACAACCTCTTACTTGAGAGGCTCATTTAACTTCAATTTATTTACATTAATTTAAGTTAAAAAATATTTAAAATATTTATGTAGAAACTAGGCACAATAAAATATCATTTTACTACAATTTATAATTTTAAAATGTTAGAGAAATAAAATCATAAATTAAAAGTCGAAAAACTAAATATTATAATAATAAATGTACGGATGAAGTACTACATTTTATATATTACTTATTTTAAATTATGCCATCAACAAATTATACATTTCATGAAGAAAATGGATGATAAATGTAAGAAATTAGTATTTATCGACACATTAATAGTAGCTTATCTCCTGAACAGGAAAACAATACTCATTTGCAGGAGTTAAAAGGATTTTTTTTATTATTAAAAAAAAGAAGCTCTCTTCAGCTTTCTTTTTTCATTCATAGTTGTTTTTGACATGTGATAATATACAATTAGATAAAGATCTGTGCCAACTTTTACAACTTGCACCTACACCTCTTTCCACCCGCTTTCCTCCCTACAGGTTTTGCCAACCATCCACAAAATTCAGTAAAAAAAGAAAAAAAAAAAAACAGAAACGCGAATATTACAAAAACAAAAGATTTAAAAAAAAGTAGAAAAAAGAAAAAGGAAAGGAGATTGTCTGTCACAAAGCGTCGACGACGACCCTCTGTTTCTTGCTACACTGAATCGTCAAAAAATCCATCTCCATCATCCTCTTCCCATTACAGCCGCCGCCGGCGCTCTCATTCGCCGGAATCTTAAATATGTTCACGCCGAACAGCCGGACCATCTCCACCGCCGGATTCTCCAACGCAACCGGAACAGCCCGCGACTTCCAATCTATGTACAGCTGCTTCTCCTGCCCGCTCGATCTCTGGAAGCTCACGACGTCGCCGGCTTTCAGATTCTTCTCCTTCACAAATCGGCTCCAACCTTTCGTCAACACGTAGCTTTGGCTACTGTTCCAGTACGAGTACCGGAACCTCCACACTTTTCCGGCCGAGTCCTCGAAGTTGAGGAGAACCCCTTTCGCCGAAGCGCTTCCGCTCTGCAGCGGGAAGTGCTTCTCGGCGTGCTGCTTAGGGATCACCAGCCGATTCAACTTCCCGACGTCGCTAGGTGTTACCGCCTTCTCGAAAAGCTGCTCGCGAGCTGCTTTTAAATCCGACCCGGAATTACCCTGGTCGGATTCGACCGGGCCGGATCTTCGGCTGGACCCAAAGATCCGCTTGCTCTGCTCCAGCTCGTCATTGTAAGTGTGCTTTCGGAGCATGTCGACGATCTCGGCCTTGGAGTGGGAATGAAGGAACGCGGATTGGACATCGTCTTCGTGGCTCTCATAGAGACGCTTGAAGTTCGTGACAGCGTCGCGGCCGCGGAAGCGCTGGGCGGCGATGTCGTAGGCTCTGGCGGCTTCGTCTTCCTCATTGAACGTCCCGAGCCAAACACGCTGGTGCTTCTCGTAAATCTGAGCGCCCCAACGGCCATTAGGCTGCGGAACGACGCCTTTGTACTTGGATGAAGGAAGCTTCCTCGACTCCGCCTCCCCGTTCTCGGAGTCGAGCACTCCGCTGCTGGCTCCGCTGCCGACACGGCGGAGCGGTGCGGGGGTGAGGAGATTATTAGGGGCTAGAGTGGTGGTGGGAGAGAGTGATGAGTTGTTGGAGTCAGTTGTTGTGCTTTCATCTGTGCAGCTGATTCCATCCATTAGGTGTTTGATGATTTGCTTCAGAGAAAGGAGAGGAGAATTTTTCCTATTTGGTCTTGGGTTGGGATTTTCCTTGAGGTGTACAAAGGGTGAGGTTGTGTGGAGCCTTTATATAGGAAGCACCCATCTTTGGACTTACTTTTTGATTTAGTAATTATATTTTTGGTATTTTCCACTTTGATTTGTACCTCTGCTATATTTTAAAGAGTATAGGTCTGGGGTTTTTTGGAAAGGAAATAGATGTTGTACATGGATGGGGTGGGAAGGGAGATATGGATGGTGTGGGTCAACACCCAAAGAGAGAGGGGTAAGGTGAGCAGCTGGCAAAGGAAGATTCATGACAAGTTGCCAATAGTATTCCTACATAAATATTTGTTGTTTTTCTTTCTTGTGAAAAAAAATGGAGAGTTAGGAAGGAGTCAATAGTATGGTATGTGAGTGTTGTGGGCTGTGTGTGTGGAATGGGACCCAGAAAGCAAGTTGATGGGGTTCACATGAGTGTGGACCTTGTTCTGGGTAAGTTCATCCCCCCTGAGCTTTGCTGCTTCCTACTGCTGACCACCAGCATGGCATCTCTCTCTCTCTCTCTCTCTCTCTCTCTCTCTCATTACCATCAACAATTTTTAGTGAAGTAGAGTAGTAGTTAACTGCACAAATCATGCAAACATATATAGACACAACTGTCTCAAGCAACAGCTAATTAGTCAGTAACTTGGCAGAACCCATCACAGTTTTTAATCTGCTTTTGGTTCCATCATTTGATCAATGCCTGATGATGTATTTGGCTCATGTGCCTGACAATGTATTTGGTGGTGTGGTATAATTTGGATAAAAGCTGTTTTCTCCACCCCATAGTTGGGTTGCAATGCTTGAATAGGGACTCTAGAGATTTGCTTTTGATTCTTTTACCCCAGTCAGTCACCACACGCATTGAACCAAACTTGGTAAAACAATAGTACTGTATGAATTTCAAAGTTTGCTGATTTATTGATCCATTTGATAGTTGAATGTCCATAAAGGGAAAACGATGATAATGATAAAATTAAAAAAGGAGATAAGAATTTCTTAAAGAATAAATGTAATATTTATTTTGAGATTTCAAAAAGAAAGAAACGATCAGCTGTTTTTCTACCAAAGTATTCTTCTAGGCAGTGTTTGGAAAAGTGGGAAAAATGTGAATAAGTTTATACTATATAAGAGTAAAAATTGATACGAAATGGTGATTATTTGATAGAAAAATGTGAAGAAAAAAAAAATCGTTTCTCACGAAATCGAACGGACCCTAGTGTGATCCCGCGCGATCACCCATAAAATTGTTTGGATGTTTCCGCTTTCATAGTTGAGAATTTAATAAGTGAGTAAAAAGCTTTTGTTTTGTCAAGGTTTATTATCAAACAGTCCATAAGAGTAAAAAGCTTTTGTTTTGTCAAGGTTTATTATCAAACAGTCCATAAACCATATTAACTCGCACACTTTGATCTCTTAAGTGTCAATTCCGTCCCTTAGTTATAACTCAGTCTCTTAATTATAACTCGGTCTCTTAATTATGTAAGTACAAGCACTTTAGTCCCTTGTCGGTAACTCGCTCAAGGAGACTCTAACGTCGTTAGTTTTTTACAAATGAGTGACCTATTTGTAACAATTTAAAGTATCAGGTTGCAAAAACTTAAGATCCAAACTTCAAGTGGCTATAATGGCCAACCTCTTAAGCTCTATCTTTGAATTTTGTTTTAAAAAATATGTTGGGATCACTATATGTTAAATCAAGGGGAAATTATCATTTACCCTCGAGGTTTGCCATAATCTCCACTTTACCCCCGTATTTTCGAAATTCATTCTTTTACCTCCCAAGGTTTGAGAAAACCTACAAAAACCATGATTTTGAAAATTGGATCATGAACCGATGTCTGGACGGTTTTACTTCCGGTTCGATTTTAAAAACCATGACAAAACCCCCTTGACTTTTACCTTACCCTATTGACCGCTAGCTTTCTTGAAATAATGTTCTAACTCATCCCTAAAATTTTTAACCCTAACAATCTTACCCTAACATTTACACTTTACACACTGTCCCTCTTACCCAAAGTTGCCACCCTCCCAACCCAGAACCCTAATCCTAAACCGTTGCCGTCACACAGTAACAACTTCTTCAGCCGCCATTGATGATGAGCCCATAGTCGTTGAAGCTTCCAACCCAACCTAGAATCCTAATCCTAAACCATAGTTGCCTCCCCAATCTCCATACGGTTTTCATCTGCCTCTGTTTCAGCACCGACTTCAAACTCAAGATGATCGCCATTCCCGGCCTCATCGCTAGAATCATCAGCAACTGAGAAAAGATTCGGGCTCTCCGATCTGCCAACATCTTCAATCTTGTACCTATTTCTCACCAAAGGCACTTCTCCGATCTCTCGTTGTACACCGTCATCCGAGATACCAACGTCGAAGCGATCGACCTCAAGAGCAGAACAGTTGAGGGCGCAGCAGTGGAACCACCGTTGAAGCCATCGGCCTCATGAAATGAGGGGATCTACAACTGGCTAGTTCTAAACTCTCGCTTCCGGTGGATGATTTGGAAGTGGTCGGTCTGATTTTTTATTATCTAAAACACAAGCATGATCCGATCCTTAATTCTTAGGTTCCGATTTCAGCAAGATGGTGAAGAAAGAAGCCAAATCAATAGAGTTAAAACATTGATTTAGATTTTGTGTTGTGCATGTTCATGTTGGGTGGGAGTGAGTAGATTTGCTGAAGGTGTAAATTCTTATGATTAGAAAAACTTAGGGTTCAATTTTGTAGTTAAAATCAAAACTCTAACAGAATAATTAACGAAAGTTAGCCTTTAGGGGGGTTTCGTATATTTTCTCAAACCTTAGGGGTAAAAAGAAAGAATTCCTAAAATATGGGGGTAAAGTGGAGGTTATAACAAACCTCGGGGGCGTAAATGATAATTTTCCTAAATTAAGTGAAATTTTGGGATCCGAAATCGGAGAACTATTAGATCAAGATATGTTGAATAAAGTATTATATATATATATAAGATCTTCTAACAAAAAAAAGTGTATTGTGGGAGATTATATTTTTTTTGTTATAGGTATGATAGGTTTAGGGTCTTTGGGCTTAGATTAGAAAATGGGTAATTATAAAAAACACCACCGAGGTTTGCCATAATATTCAATTTACTCCATGTATTTTAAGAAATAATCGAAAACCCCCTAAGGTATCAACTAATATACGATTTCCCTCTTAACCTTAACCACCGTTAAAGTATCTATTAAACTTTAGATTTAATTAAATAACTTAAACCCTATGTATGTTAACTTTAACGATTTTACCATTAATTTATATGTTCTACATTTGACCCACCCCCTTCACATGCCTAATCCCTCCACCGCCCAAAAGCTTCATGCCTTCGCCCACACCATCTCAACCTTTGGCCACCACAGTTTGTTTATTCCAGAGAGTGCGAGAGTATAGTACTCCTATATAACAAGGAGTAAATCATCTGCAAAAGAATTTTTTTTAGGAGAAGAACAATGTAAGTCAATTCATCCTTCACCGAAGAAGCAGATGTTGATGAAGACACGACTGCCATCACATAACTCTGTCGTAGCAACGTCGATCTAAAAAATGGGGCTGAGCAACAACACTGTCCGAGCATCCGTCTCGATGAGATCGACGAATCGGCCGACGCTCCCGTTCCACCGATTAGAGCTCCACCAACATCGATGCTTTATCCGTAGGACCCATTCGATCCAAACCCTCTTAACAGCGCTCCAACGGTCTCATCTCATTGACCTTATCAAACCGATCTTGGGCCGTCGTGATTCCAGCACAAGTTAAAATGTTGGTGATGAATTGATCATCATTGGGGAACTAGGGATGCAAAAGTCAGAGGTAGCGACATTGGGAAGATAGAACTAGGAGGCGGATATGAAGTGGCCGGGGAGGTTGATGCTGTAAAGGCTGACTAGAGTGAAGCAACAGTTTTTTGTGTCAAATTGGTGGTGGTAGGATGTGCTCCATGGGAAGGTTTGGATATACGTAGCTCAAATCTATTGGGTATGAGGAACTGTTGTGGCGAAATCAATGGTGTTGGTTATCACATCTGGGACCGGAAAGGTGGGGGGGCAAAGTATATACTTTTAACATTTAAGGTTAAATTGTTGGGGTTACAAAGTTGAAGGATTGAAATAAATATTAACCCTAAAAAACTAACAGTCAATTCACAGTTTTAACAATCAAGGAAGTTGTATATTATGGAAAACCTCATGAGGGTTTTCAATGAAATCTGAAAATGCAGGGGGTAAAGTGATCAATGTACCAAACCTCGGGGGGGGGGTTGATAATTACCCCTAGAAAAATCTAGGATCATAATAGGCATTTTCCCTTAGGTCAAGTAACATTGATAAGATCAAAGGGGTAAAATGTTTGACTGTGCATAATTAAGGGACTCAGGTGACACACATTTTATAGTTCATAGACTAAAGTGATTGAGTCAACATAGTTCAGACTTCAACTGACTATTTGATAATAAAGCCTTTTGTTAATTAGTGCTTTATATTATATGGTGTGTTCTGTAAATTCAGGTCTTTCATACAATCTAATTCTATGTCATATGCATGCGGATTACATCTTTCATTTTAGAGATTCATAGCATGGTGTGGACATCACTCCAAGGACTCCACAAGCTCAAGTGCACAAGTCCCCAAATCCACTCCAAGGTATAGGGGGACCAATGACAAGGTCCTGGCTCAAACAAGTTCAAGCGAGTCTCAATGCTTTCATGAGACTTTGGCACAAGGAGAGGAACAAGAGGAAGTTCAAGAAAGGACCTTATAATTTCACCATCTCGGCATCCGATTGGAGGAAGAGCACTTGAAGCTCTTTGGAGTCTTGAACGTGAGCACACTTGAGGAAGGAGAAGGTGTGGAGAGCCTTACCAAAGAAAACATCACTCAAGATCCAGGCGAGGCCCCCATGCGTAGCCCACAGGCGAAGCCGCCCCTGCGAAGCATCCAGGCGAGGCCCCCGTGCGAAGCCTCCAGGCGCAGACGAAGCCCACAGGCGAAGCCGCCCCTGCAAAGCCTCCAGGCGAGGCCCCCATGCGAAGCCTCCAGGCGAGGCCCCCGTGCGAAGCACCTAGGCGCAGGCGAAGCCTCCATGCTCAACAAATCCGGCCAACCATTCCAAGCCAATCCGAAATACTCCATCATTTTATGAAGATACTTGGGAGGACAAATATTATTACTTTATGTGCAAAAGACATGTGAAGACTTTTTAGGCTAGCTTTTACCTTTTGTCTTTTTGGGAAGCTTTTAGGATGACATGCATGCAAAAAGCACTTTATGCTTTTGGAAGACTTTTGACATGCATGCAAAGGTGTAAGAGCCTTTTTGCCTTTCACTTCCTTAAAGTGTAAACAAGGCTCATTGGAGCCTTAGAACTCATTTTTTGGCCGAATTCTTCTACTCCTTGAGAGAGAGGATGTCCAAACTTGTTCTCCTTACTTGTATTGTTCATCCATTTCCCTTTGATCCATTAAATTGGCTCCAAACTTGAAATCTAGTATTGTTCTTCATTGTAAGAGGAAAGGTGCTAGATCCATCTCTGAGAAGGAGGGAGAAGAAGAAGATGAAGAGCGTACCTTGCACCAAGGAGAAACAGCAAAAGGAATTTGTTTCTTGCTCTTTAAAAACGTATGCTCCTTTTCTTCTTGTTCAATCACTTGAATCTTCAAGTCCTTGAATTGCTCTTAGAGGGCATATTGCATGTATATTTAAATGAGAGAACTGTGTTGAATAAACACAAGTTAGATCACCCGAAATGCTCTAAGGATGGCTTGAAGTTTTGGCTAGGAAGAGAGAAGGAATAAATGGAGAAGATTTCGGATTTCTGAGTGTGTGTGTGTGTTTTGTGGTAGATTATCATCTATTTAAAGATGATGTAGGAAGTTACAAGGGAGAAATTAACCTCCTCTTGGCCGAAAATACACATACTTTCGACATTGAGGGTGGTTATTCATCCCTTGTGCATAAACAAGCCTTAAGGCTTGGTAACCACCCCTCAAATCTGAAAGAGTGCCTTCCAAATGGCACCGTTTCGGAATATGAGGCTCTCTCATAGCCGGTTATGCCTTGGTAACTTCCAATGGATGTGCACACATGCACTAGGGTGTATACACCTTACACCTCAACCGCCAAAACCAAAACCTTTTACCAAAATACCTTTATTTTGTATAAAATGATGCTAATAGGTAGTTAACACTTATGAAACATCACAAATGTTCCATATAGCCACAATTCACATAGTTGAGTTCCATAGAACTTATTTCAGCTCACCTTGAGCTGAAAATCACTTCTCAATCAATACTAGCTCATCTGAGCTCAAGTTGACTTCTTCTAGTCAACATGAGCTGGGATTAGCTGTCTTGAGCTGAGAGTTGCTACTTTTAGCTACCATGAGTTAAAGTTGACTATTTCTAGTCAACTTGAGCTAGTGTTAGCTAATTCTAGCTAACTTGAGCTAGAGTTGAGTTGAGTCTACTACATTCAGCTAGTGTGAGATCAAGTTGAGCTCGTTGAGCTAACTTGAGCTAACTTGAGTTGTGTCCAGCTACTTCTAGCTGTAGATGAGCTGAGGGAAACCACTTCTAGTTTTCCTCTAGCTGAGATGAGCTAAGTACAGCTACTTCTAGCTGCATTGAGCTAAGACAATCTACTTATAGCTTCCTTTGAGCACATACTTAGCTTCACAAGCTCAAGTACTATCTCAAAAGAACTTGGTGTGCATAGAATTCCAACATGTTCAATTGATGGAAAATTGGTTAAAATTTTGATTTCCTTTAAATTTGATGCAAAGCTCATAAATGAAAAAGGTTATAGATTAAAAAAAATGGTAAAAGAACATACTTCTATTTATTTTTCTAAAATTTAGGGTATGTTATTGCATAAATTATTTTTTTTTGAAAAAATTGATAAAGTATTTTAAAGATGATGTGATATTTGTGAGAAGAAAAAGTGGAGAGAAAAATTGATTTAATAGTTTGTTGATTAATTTATTCGGTAAAAATTATACCTCTAATGGTTGAACAAAGTTCTTTCGAGTTTCTCTTAAAGATACATTTCAAAATCTAAAAACCTGGTTTGAACCATTTTAAGATAGATGGTTGTGAGCTCTCTACCGCTTCCCAGCCTTGCCGTCGCAAGACTTTGTCTTTGGCACGTTTGTCGACTTCTTGCCTCTCCGTTCACTCGCTGCTCTACGCCGGTGATCAGGAACGATCTCAATCTGCATCTTGCCAAGGCTAGGGTCCCTATGGGTCAGTCCATTATGCTTGCTCTAACGGCCATGGTTCCCTAGTTTTTTTTCCGCCGCCGCTCTCAAGGTGCCTCCGGCATGGTGTGTGATGCCTTTCAACGGAAGTCCTCTATTATTTTCCCAGGTATCGCCATCAAATTTTGCCGCCGACGTTAGGAGCTTGGGCATGTGCGCTGCTGTTGTTGAAGATTCCATCGTTTGCTTTCGCCACTACCATCTTCTCACCGGCGATTTTGCTCTGCCCATCTCGACGCTCGTTCGACTTGGGCACATGACCGGTCCCACTGTCGCCACACTCCAAATTTTAGCGTCAGCGGTCCGTTCGTCTGTTCGATGCTCTCCTCGTGGGCTGATCTGTCGGAGTGGGGCTTATGTCCAGTACTGGTCTTGCCCTCCTCGCCGCCAGGCTCAGGTCCATTCGTTGAAGGGGTTGGACGCTGGCTATGTTCGCTTGCCCGCTCCCTTGGGACTGTGGGGGTTACCAGCTGCCTGTGGTGGGGCTTAGGAGCAAAGTTTTATCGGGTCAGGGGACTCCGAGCTAGACAATAGTACTTGATGGGTCGTTGTCCGTTTATCACTTTGTGTAGTGCTCTCTTTTACCCACTATGGTGCGCTGGTACGTGTAGCGACGCGATTTTTTACAGGAGTCACCACCAATCTTTTTGTCCTAGGTTGATTGGAAACCCAAAAATGGTCTACGGGAGATCTAATCTCGTTTGTCAATTTTGCTAAAAAATCAGAAATTTTCGAGCGTCCAAAATTGGTAATACGGGTTCTTTTTATATTTTTGCTTGATTTTATTGTATTTTTGTGTTTATTTATTTATTTTTTAAAAGGATTTAAAATAAAAATGGGTAAAACAACAACAAAAATCTAAAAGAAGAAGAAAAAAGTTAGTGAAGAATAAAGATAGGGAAAAAGGATGAGATAAATGTCATATAAAAAAAGAAGAATAATAATAGCCACAAAAAAGTAAGAAGAATGAGAATAAAAAGAATAATTTACATAGTGAAATAATTTATGAAATTCACACTAAGGTTAATAAAAAGGCATAAAAATGATTTTTTTTGTTCTTTTGTTTTGAAGAATAATAATGAGAATTGGAAATAAAAACATGAATAAAAATAAAAGAAATCATAAAAAGATAAGTACAAGCATTTAATTATGATAAATTACCATACATTAATGATAACAAAAAAATGTTTAGGCCTAGTGCCCAAAATGTTTGAGTTTTAAACTTGATAGAGTGGCATGAATGAGGTTGTATTTTACCTAAAACATTAAAACTTCATCTTCTACCTCACGATTTCCCGCCGGTCGCGGCGGCGGTGACAAATTCCGGCAGTGGTTCAGATGCTAGTTGGTGCGGAGGCGGAGGCGGAGGGGGAGACGTTTGCCAGTGGTTTCACGGTGAACGGAGCTCCAGTTGGAGAGAAAACGGGTTACGAGTCGGCAAATATTTTTTTGTGGTTTCTACTCCGTCACGTAATCTCCGGAGGATTGGAAAGGTTGTCTGGTTCCGTCTTGGTGCGGCGGAGCTAATGGTGGCAGCAAAAGTGGTCAAAGGAGGAGGAGGAAGATGAGGCCGATCTGTTTTGTAGTTTTTTTTCCCGTCTCGTCGTGGCAGAGCTAATTTTGGTGGATGGTAGTGGTGAAATGGAGCAAATCGGAGGGGATGAAGGAGGAGACCGGTCGGAGCTTCGTTGATTGTTTTTGTTCCCGCTCCTCGCATTTTCTTTAATTTTTGGCCCAAAGATGGATTGACAAGAGCTAGGAACAATGATGATGGAGTCTAAATTGAATTGAGCTTGATGGATGGATGAGGAAAATGGCAGAGGCGTAGAGAGTTGACGGCGCAGCAGACGGAGCACGCCTCTGTTCTTCGTCCTTTTTCTCTTTTTTTCTCTTTAATTTATTTATTTATTTTTGTATCTTTTAAAACTACTTTTCTCCCTTTTTCCTTTTAATTAATAAAATTAAATAATCACATTTTAATTTTAGGTTAACCACAATAAAATGACTAAAATAAGGATAAAAGCACATAAAATCATGAAAATAATCAAAGCACACGAAATAATAAAAATGACAAAAGTTCATGAAAATAACAAAAATGGCAATAACACGTGAAATGATAAAAACTACGTAAAATAATAAAAATGACAAAAATCACATAAAATACACAAGAGCAACAAAAATTACATAAAATAACAACAAAAACTACATGAAATAAAAATGTGGAAAAATACCGAGAATCCTAAATTAGTTTGGACAAAATTGGGTGTCAATAGTACCATGCAGAGGTATTAGGAGGGGATTCGAGATTTTTTTTATCGTCATAGTGATCATGACCATCGTCATGAGTTTACATAGCCTTGTGAGGCCAGTTCAAATGAGCTTACACATAGTTGTTGTGGTGCGCTTCCATAATAACTCTACTTATGTGGAGATTTTTCCGTTAACGGACTGGTTTTTTCTGTATCTATTATAGGTGCCTTAGTTCGTTGGACTCAACTTATTTTGTAATGTTTTACCATTAATGAAATAAGTATTCTTTGCTAAAAAAAAAGATAGATGGTTGTGTGTACTAAAACCCGTGCTATTTGAGATGAATATAGGGAAAATGCAAAATCAAACCTAGAAGTTTAGGATCCTTTTAGTTGGGATAATTTTCTATTTCAAATTTTCTTTGTAAATGTTTGGATCTATAACTAGTTATTTAGTGATGGAAAACATTCTTTTTCAAATTTTGGAGACTTCTGGTATTAAGATGAAGAATTTCAAAATAAGGTTCTCCAAATTAATATTAGAGTTCTTCAAAATTTGGTAAATAAGATTTTCTATCTTGAATAACTAGTTATACATCCAAATATTTGTAAAGTAGATTTCAAATGAAGAATTTTCTTAACTAAACGGACTCTTAATGACTTTACGGATTTAACACTAGATGTTTTCAAATTAATTATTGAATCCTAAACATTACTCCCTCCGTCTCAAATGTGTTGTCACAACATCAAAATATTTTTGTTCCAAATGTAATGACGTTTTTCTACTTTTGTTTTATTTTAGTCCACTTTTTTCATTGCAATGCACTCATTCAAAAAGTATAGGGAGTGGGTTGAGTGAGTAGGGTTAGAATGAGTTTGGAATGGAGTAATGATGAAAGTTTATGTAAAATAAGTTTATGACCAAAAATAATCTTAATTTACACAAAAAAACTAAAAGTGACAACCCACTTGGAACATGGGAAGGGAGTATAAATTAACTGCAACTTAATCTGGTCCTAAAATAATGTTTTTTTGACACGTTGCTAATGGAATGGTCGGATGTCTTTAACGGCGTTATAAATGCATAGGTAAAAGACACTTCAGTTTATTTTCGAACACATTACACCCAAAACTTCATTAAAATGCAAAATGACCCTCCCACTATCAACAACAAGCCTTATCGCCTCCTCTGCCCGCCGTCATCGATCAATCCTCATCCTCATCTCATGAGGGACTGATTGCTCCACACCGCCTTTCCTTTCACCCCTCCACACATGGATGGTTTTTCGACCAGAAAGTTCTAGCCACGACCTGGTAGAGCATCGGCTACTTGGGCGCTTGCAATAAGTCGTCCATGCAACCAGGTCATCTAAGGACGTCCAATAGATGATAATGAGTGGGGAGCAACGAGCTAACCACAACTCTACCCGATATAGTCACCGTTGGCGCATCAAGGCCAGATCTAGGGATGCCTACCTGTTGTGCGTGATGACGGACGACAAGGGCTAAGTGTCCAGTAGTTGGGGGCTCTGTGGAGGTTGGAGTCCTAACAAGGGATGTTCGAAAACGGTGAAAGTCTGGCGATAATGTTAGGGTTAGAAGATGTAAGTTACCTTGAAATTTTAAAAACACCCCTAAAACCTTGATGTTAGCATATTTCGAAAACGGTGAACATTCTTGCGTCTGGCGATAATGCTAGGGTTAGAAGATGTAATTGTTACCTTCAAAGCTAGCCGCCTGATAATGTGGCCTGGTCCAATAGCCAGTTGTCAGAAACCGTTAGTTTAGTTCTAAAATGAGTTACCGTTGATAACAAGTAAGATTCGATAGTTAATTCGAATACACTAAATCATTAAAAATGTCAAACTTTTAGAACTAATATTGCATTTTTCTTGATGAATATGTGTGATAAATACTCTTCATCCCCCCTTCCCCTCCCTTTCTGCAACACTTTTATTGTTGGGGTGTTCCCAAATGTTCGCATTGTTCCTTATTTATCGAACATTTTTCACATAATTTACCAATTCATCCTTGCAGCTATTTATTTTTAAAGTTTTTACTAACCGATTTAACCTCGCTAATTCCTCTTACTTTACCAACTCGACTATTTTTTTATTTTTTTATTATCTGATTTGACCTTTATTCACCCACTCTAACTCTTCTCTTTTTAGGAGTAATTTTATCAAATTTATACGTTTATATGTCATTCATTTTACTTTTTGCACTCAAACAATAGTTGCAATCAATAGGGGGTTTCAAACATAAGAAGTGAGTGAGAAGTTTTTCACCTAATTGGTGAGTGAGTTGGAGGTGAGTGAGAAAAGTGAAAAGAGGATGGTTAAGTTTGAGGACCCCGGGAGTAAGGAGTAGCGCACGGCGTGAATTCGCAAGCCTGTGCGTTGTGCACAGGCCTGTGCGTTGCGCGCAAGCCTGTGCACAAGGCTGTGCGCAAGCCTGTGACAAGCCTGTGCGCTGCGCACAAACCTATGCACAAGCCTGTGAAAGTAGAACGAGTACCTTCTGGTTCGACAGGAGTGGGAGCGTCGTGCGTTGAAGAGAGGTGAATAAGGAGGGGCTCTGTGTTTTTCACCTGAGGTCCGCGTATTAAGAGGTGACTCGCGTTGTGTTTTTCACGTGAAAAAGAAGCTCCGAGCGCATGTTTAAAACCCCTAATTAGTGATAAAAGTTAGATTTTTAATTATGCAGTCATTTATTTAAACAAAAAAAATATGTAGAGAAGAAGAGAAATGTTGTTAATGGTGATTGTAATTAGAAGTGACAATGAGGTAACTTAATTGAAACGTGTCGTTTTAATATCAACTTAATTGAAACGATCTTATCTGATAACGGTGGTTCATGCTGTTGTCCTTTATGGGCACCAATTAGAATCCAGATAAACATTAAGGTTTGTGTTCCTCATTGGATGGGTTGTGGGCCAACGTTGGGTATGGCATGACATGAATATATCATCATACTCACCACCATAGATAGCTACCTAGCTAGTAAGTAGTTGGATAGATAGACATTCATCAAACAAATTAATATTGGGACACTTTATTAAACTTCTTAGTTAAATTGGTTAAGTTCTAAAAAAACTGGAAACTTGAAGGCTCATCAAGATAAAGAAAAACAGCAATAAAAATGCTAGTAACAACGGTTTTGGACAATAATTTGAACATTTTGTGTCAAAAATTTGTTATGTGATTGTTTTTTGTTGAGTTATTACTCCAGTATTTAAACATATTTTAGTCTATAAAAATGAATACTTGGTATATTTTTATGAAAGAAAAAAATGTGTAATCAACTATTCAAACAATTTCCTATTTAGTTGGAACTTAATTATGTTTTATTTGCAGTAATTATCGATGACAGTAAGAATCTTCATTTAACAATATACTCCTGTATATATATGCAGGGGCCGGCCCACAATGGGGTGCCCCAATAAAATTTTACAAATTATGATCGTACTGGTAGTATGTTTTGATATAAATAAAGTATATAGACCATTTTGAAAACAAATACAGAGTTTGAAAGTTAACTTACATTTAAAGCCAACAAGAAATAAATCTAAATGAGTGGAGAAAGAGCCGTAACCCATCATATGAGAACGAATTAGGTAAATTACATATACAAATTCCTTCAACTACTAGTTTATTGAAATAATAAAACTTGTTATTTTATCGTACAAATCTTAAAGTTTTGATAAAATTAGTTCTAAATATTCATAAATTGGCTAACCATTATTAGATAAAATAAATTGTTTGTCTTCTAACAGATAGATAGGAGTTCAGTATTTTATAAAATCGGAATATTCTACCACAGTATTTCGCTATGTTGTTCAAATTTATTTAAAAAATTATTACACTTTCAACTTTTAAATAAATTATGAGTTAATACTTGACATTAAATAATCCATGTATGATAAATATTATCTAGTCTAACAACATTCCCGCCACAATTGTCATTATATATATATATGTTAAAATCATGGGAAACATAGGTACATATTGTGAAAATTTTAGATTAGTATTTTTTTTATCCAAAAAAATTTAAAAAATAATATGATAGTTTGTGCCTCCACGTATCAAAAATCCTGCGCCCGCCATTGTATATATGTGTATATATATAATCTTCTCTTTTCTTTTTTCTTTGTTGATTCTTCCTCCCTTTAACATTGGCTTATTTGTCTTATTGGCCAGGTTCACCTAAGTATCTCCACTTTTTATCATGTTCCATATATATACATACAAACATATGGATCTGATCAGCAATTATATATTTCCAACCAACATTGACGTTTTACACAAATGGCCTTCTTTCTTTCTTTCTTCCCTCAACTGTTCATGCACCGCAGTAGTATATTTTTGGTTTTCCCCACCTCTTTTTTTGTTGTTGTTTGTTTTAGGGGATGGATTGTGTACGGACAGGTCCTGGGGACAAAGTGGAAGGCCCCGCAATTGATTGGGACCAAAGTTTCCAAACCAAAACCCAGCCAGTAGTAGTCTAGTGATTTCCAAAATGCTATTCACGTCAGTCCCACAACCCCAGATTCCCCTTCATCCATTGTTATCTTTAGAGGTGAGTCGAATCGAGCTCAAACTGTGCTGAGTTTGAGTTCGGCTCAATAGTTCGGTGAACATTCATTATAAAGGCTCGAATTCTACTCGATTAATTGCTCGAGTTAATTCGATAATTCACGAAATTGCTTCAAAACCTCGTAAAAAATTATTTGATCTACGTTCGAATTCGGCTTGAAAACGGCTCGAAATCTGTTTCAATTAGCAAAATAAATCATATTCCTCATGTTTTATGATTTTAGTCAAATAAGTCCTTCAAAATCATCTTTGTACTTTAGAAACTTAGTAAATTTGGTCCAATTACTTTAATTATTACATATGAACTATCCTAACTCTTTTTAATATGTTTTACTCGATAGCTCGATAAGCTATCGAACCAAACTCAGGATGGCTTGAACTCGGCTCGATAAAATTATCGAGCCTTGAGTTTTGCTCGAATTCGAGTTCGAAGCTCAATAACGCAGTACTCAATAGCACATGAGCCGAGTTCGAGTTCGAGTAAGTTCGATAAGAGCTCGACTCATTTACAGCCCTAGCAAAACCAGTGGAACAAGCTTAGCTTTATGTTCGGTTTGAAAATTTTAGGGTAAATTACAAAACCCCCCCTAAGATTTGGTAAAATTTTCAGTTACCCCACTGAGGTTTAGTGAAATCTCCAGTTACCTCACTTGGCCGTATATGGTGTTAGTTGGCTCTTAATGATTTTAGTACTAATTACACTAATTATACTCTGAAACATTTAAGGGGCAGCTCGTGGTCACCTGTGTCGTAGTAGCATGGGCTTGCATGCGTTTCTGTTACCTGAGCTTGTTGCGTCGTGACAGTGACCAAACAACAACGACGACTAGGTAGGGTGCCTGGTGTGAGAGGGAGAAATGAGAGAAACGAAATGTTTGGGTTGTTGAAGTATTAGGGTAAGAAATATTGCTGACAATAGGAGCAGTTGACCCTAAAATTCTTAACGGTCAACTAATAAAACAAACGGTCAAGGAGAGTAACTGAAGATTTCACTAAACCTCAAAGGGTTACTGTTGATTTTTTAAAATAGAGAGGTCAAATTGAAGATTTGATCAAACCTCGGGGTTTTTTTGTAATTTATCCAAAATTTTATCAAGTATTGAATTTTATTTAATTTTACTTGAAAATTATATGAATAAGCTTTAAATTAACTAAATTTGATTTGAGCTAAAGTTTCTCATTTTACTTAATTGGCAATGGCGGATCTATGGTGGAGGCACTAGAGGGTAAGTGCTTTTACTGAATTTTTTGGAAGTTTAGGTTATATATGTATATTGTTTTTTAAAATTTGAGCCTCGTCTGTGTAGTTTACTCCCACAAATTATAACTAAAGTCCTTTTACATGTGTATCCTGAAACTATACCTAAAAGCACTTTAAACCTCATAACTTACAAACTTATCATTTTATCCATTTGATTCCACCACTATATATATATATATATATATATATATATATATATATATATATATATATATATATATATATATATATATATATATATATATATATATATATATATATATATATATATATTCAGGTTTTAGTTTGATAACTTTTCAAACGATTCGAGCGGTTCGTTCCATTTTCATTCTACTTAACCTTAGATTACGTCTTTCATAGTAAAGTAATTAAAGCTAGAAATTATCACTAGTTGCATTTGGGTCTTTTTTTAAAAGAAAAAAAGCTATGATGAATTTTGTTTGGTAGTGGAGTTGGGGTAGAAAGCCCCGGGATCGCGAGGCGGGTGAGTGAGTTGGACGTTAACGCTAAACACTAATTAGTTTTTATTTATGAATGCATAAATTCACACGGAGCCACTAAGAAGTTCGGGGTTTCCACATATAAACCCCTAAAATTATGTTATAAATATATACACCTCTATCCCATAAGTGATGGAACGTTTAAATTTGCAACATTTAATTTATGACTTTATTTATCTACAATTTTTAACTATAAATGTTTATATACAAATGATAATTTGATGTTTAAACTATGTAAGAGAGAGAGAGGGAGGGAGGGAGATTAAGTTGTATAAGGTGAAAGTTGAAGGACTAAAGTTTACTATTCATCTTAGCTAGATGGCTAGAAATGTATCTACGGATCAGTCTATTCATTTGTGTTTGTCGTTTTGGACAAAATCGTAGACGTACGGTTTCGATAAAGCAAATTAATACGGAAAAAAAGCAAATTATTTGTGTACCGTTGTGCATGAACCGCTAGTTTCTCCATGCAAGTGGGGACGTAGAAATTTATTAGCTTCATTCATTGCCAATCTCATTGGTGAATCCATATGCCAATAGTATTAGGAAAATATTGTCCATTATTAATTTTGTTTTTTGATAAAAGTCCATAGTATTATTGTCACAAGCATCCATTAATATTATCTTCTACCTTGCCCTTGTCATGATTTGTCTTCTTTTTAGCACGTTGGCCTCCAAATTTTTATTGATCTATAACCTACAAATTTTTTGCACAAACACTAATATGTGTATGTATATATATAAGCAGTTTAATATCACTGAAAATGCATATTTGGAGGCCAAATATACATAACATTGCACAATTGCCGGTTCTGCAACTTTTATTAAGAAGAAAAATTGAAGTTTTTGAAAAAAACAAAGAGAACATTTATGAAAGAAATAGTAATTGGGAGGAAAAGTTGAATTATGTAAAATTTGAGGAAAAAAAGTTGAAAATTTGGTGACAAAATCTTTGTATAAAATTTATTTTCTACTGTTTTGAATCATGAATTTGAATATATGAAATAATAATTTAATGTGTTTACTTTATAGATATATTTCTATAAAATGTTTTGATTAAGATATGTTCATTATATTGGGAAAGATGATAAATGCAATCGCCAAATACAAGATCAATGGATAATTGATTATTCCAATATATGATTTTTCTGACATTTGTGTAATCACAACGACAACAAAAGTAATGATTTCTTTCACAATAAAATAACATTATTACAACATAATAGTTAATCTCACAATAAATATTATGGCTAAGTGCTAGTCTCTCTTGAATTATTCTCAAGATAATTTCTCGCATGTAAAATGAGGTTTTCTGTCTCTCAAACCTACAAAAACTTCAATGGATCACAATAAAAGTATTTCGGCCCTTTTATAACATAACTAAATACTAATAATACCTACCGTAGTTTTCTGTGCAAAAAAATAAAATAAAATAATAATACCTACCGTAGCTAAAATCAAAGGAGAATTGCATCCTTTAAAGTTTATGAACAATTCTCCCTTTCAAAGATTTACTTCTTTTATTTTCAACGCACTATATGTGTTTCTCTCATCCACTAAAGGAGGGAAACCCAACACATTAGCATCAAATAGGAAACTTTTCCCCAATATTCTTTAAATTCTTTATCAATTCTCAAGGGAATTAAATTTTTCACACATTTTACTACTACAAAAAGTAAATTGAATCAAACTAACATAAAAGATCAAACGTTACAAATTAAACTTAAGAGATGAATGTAGTATTTTAAATTTCATAAATATATTTTCACCCCTTTCTCTTGATGTTATACTCTCTTTCCACATTGGAATTGTCGCATTTTATTTCAACATTCACTACGTAGCTGGTGGCGTTTTTGTAGCGCCTTAAGAAGCGCGTTGACGCGTTACAAGCAGGCGCATTATAAGTTCGCGCTTCAGAGCGCTACAGGGTGGGTCCGTTTTTTTACCTGGAGCGCCTTTGTAGCGCTCTTTAGCGCTTCCCGACAGTCACAGCTGACAACATTTTTTTTCGAGCCGTTGTAGCGCCGTTGGAGCGCATTGAAGCGTTACGAAGATGAATTAAATAAACAAGATGCGTCTCATTCGTCTTCCTCTCCCAATTCTTCACCGACAGACGAGAGCTTCGTCTCCCATTTCTTCACCAACAACAACGGTCTTCCTTCACCATTCACCAACAGAGGAGAACAGAGCTCCGGCCTCGTCTCCGCGCATCTTCAACAACAGATCAGATCGTGCGGAGTTACTTAAGGTATGATTTAATAATTTTTTTTGAATATCTTTTGGTTGATTTTTGTTTGGTTAAGTTGAGTTTCTTATTTTTCAATATATGTTGTTAATTTTATATGTTGAAAGTAGTGAAAGTTCATGTTATAGATTTTAACCATAGTTCTGTCTATGAGTATTAATTAGAATATTATATGCACGATATTGTTTTCAGTATTGGAAATAATATTGTAAAATATAATATTCAAATTAAAATACATGGATTGTCAGTGGACGGTTTGTAAAGCGCAATCGGTATATTAAAGTTTTATTGTTGTATATGTATAATCGGTACAACGGCATAATTTTCGTTGCATTTCTAGTCTTGTTCCTTATTGTACTGTTTTGGGATTTAAAACCCAAATATGGTATAATAAGGAACTGAGACGAAATGCTGCCGAAATTTATGTAAGTTGTACGAGGTATACTTATACAACCATAAAATTTGTATACCGATTGTACTTTTACGAATAGGATAGGACCCATGCACCCTTTATGATTAGGAGGAAATAACTTTGAGAAGTTAGATTTACATATGGAGTATTGATGGTTGTTCTATACTTTTTATGTTTTGGTACAAACATTGTTGTGTAGGAGCAAAAATATGGCCGGAGAACGTGATTGGATGTATCAGCGGTTAGAGGAGGGAACTCGTGCTATCAGTCGAAGATTCTTTGAGGTGCTAAATTATTTTCTGGACTTTGCTTTTCGATTCTTTGAATCGAATGGGATGTCTACTGTGAAATGTCCGTGTACAAAATGTAGAAATAGATTCTATCATGAGAAAGTTACTATTGGAAATCATCTATGCGAGTATGGTTTTAAGCCAAATTATTATTTGTGGGATTGTCATGGTGAGACAGTACAGATTGATCCCACTGTAGTCGGAGGTCATGATAGGTTCGTCGATGGATCGTCGTCTAGTAATCCATGTGGAAATCGCAAACAAACTCGGTGAATCCCGAGTATGAAGATTGGAATGTTCGGCAAATGGTTTATGAAGGTTTGGGAGTTCATCTTAATAATGTTGAACAGACCATTAATGATGAGGACGAAAATGATTATGGTTACAATAATTTTGAAGAGACTCAACCAGACCTGGAAGTCGATGTAGTGGAAACTCCAAATGAAGAGGCGCAAAAGTTTTTTGCTTTGTTGCAGCTGCATCGAACCTCTTTATAATGGAGCTAAATGCAGAACACAAGAAACTATCGGTATTGACAAAGTTTCGAGTCGAAAAGCCAGCATAATATATCGATGCCGTCTTCTCGAAAATGATTAAGTATATCAATGAAATATTACAGCGAAAACTCGTTGCCCACGAGCACACGGTGAAGCTAAGAAAATGATCAGGGACTTAGGGCTACCGTATATCAAAATTCACGCTTGCGATAACAATTGTATGTTGTTTGATGGTGGATTTAGCGATTTGATGAAGTGTGCGGTGTGTGGTTCGGACAGATATACTTTTAAAGGGCTATGGATCGGCGTGGCAGAGGAAATTGAAACCGAAGAAGGTTTTACGTTATCTCCCAATTACCGAGCGTCTTAAGCGTCTTTACCAATCTTGGCTGTTGAATTCATGAGTTATCATACAAGGGCCAATGTAAATGCAAATGGTACAATCGGACACCCAAGCCAATCACGAGCATGGAAACATATTGATATGTTGTTTCCCGATTTCGCCACAGAGATCGGGAATGTACGATTAGGGTTATGCACTGATGGATTTAACCCACTTTCAGATATGAGTAACCCGTATTCAATGTGGCGGTGTTCATCACGGTATATAATTTACCACCTGATTTATGCATGAAGCGTAGTACATCTACATGGCTTTGCTAATCCTGGGTCCACGATCACCAGGGCGTAACATTGATGTCTTCTTACGACCATTGGTAGACGAGCTTAATGGTCTATGGAGTGTAGGTGTCCAAACTTGGGATGCGCACCGTAGAAAGAACTTTATAATGCGGGCACATCTGCTTTGGACCATCGGTGACTTTCCAGCTTATGGCATGCTCTCGGGTTGGAGTACACATGGGAAACTCGCATGCCCATACCGTATGGCTGATGTGTCCAGTTTCCAATTAACTTATGGCGTAAACCTTGTTGGTGGGGGTGCCACAAAAGATTTTTACACGGACGGCAATCGTATCGGAATGACAGTCGAGCTCGGGGTCATCGAGAGCGAACAAAGCATTTTGAATATAAGTCGGCATTGAAATACTAAGGAGATTGATCAGATTGAATTTCCACCTTTTGGGTCAGACTGGGACAGGCAGCGACCTGATGGCTTTGGCGTGATTCATAACTGGATTAAGAAATCAATCTTCTGGGAGCTACCGTATTGGAGACATTTGTTAATAAGACATAACCTCGATGTAATGCATATTGAGAAGAATTGTTTCGACAATGTCTTTTACACGGTTATGAATCAAAAAGGTAAGACCAAGGACAATGCAAACTCGAGACGTGATCTCCAGAAATTGAACATCCGACATGAGCTGCATTTATTCCCCGGACGTGATGGAAGCCCATGTCAACCTAAAGCAATTTATACTTTGAGTGACGATCAGATTGCTAATGTTTGCAAATGGTTGAAGAACACGGTAAAACTTCCTGATGGATATGCATCAAACATTGGAAGTTGTGTGAACACGTCGAACAATACATTTCTGACATGAAAACGCATGATTGCCATGTTTTTATGCGAAATTGCTTCCAATCGTCTTACGCGCAACGCGTTCGATGAGATCTGGAATCCAATAGCTGAATTTAGCAAATTTTTTAGAATAATTTGTGCTAGGCGATTCGATTTACGGGGCGTGCAAAAGTTGGATGAATTTATTGCTTTGACGTTGTGCAAGTTAGAAAAGTTCTTCCCCATCGTTCTTTGACTCCATGGAACATTTGTGTGCATTTACCATGGCAACTAAGAATTTGTGGTCTGTCCGGTATTGGTGGATGTATGGATTTGAGCGGATGATGAAAAGCGTTGAAACAAAAATGCTCTAATAAACAGTTCAAGGAAGGATCGATCATCGAAAAATATTTGGTTCAAGAGGTAGCTTTTTCACCGAGCATTACATGGATGACAATTACTGAACCCGCATCAACCCTCAAGTGCGTAATGAAGTTTATAACGCAGCGTACGATGCAAACGGTATATCTATTTTCAACCATGCAGTGAAAAACTTTGCCAAACTACGGAATAGACAGCTGACCGATAAAGAGGTGCACCATGTGCAGACCTATATTCTCCAAAACTGTCGAGGTTGAGCCTTATATAAGGTAAGATTTACGATAATGAATTGTGCACGTTTTTAATTTATGTAACAAAGTATCGCGCTTACGGTGGCGTCGTTCGCATGTGCGATCAATTCAACGAGATGTCATGCGCACTTTACCCGGATTTGGTGAAGGTGGTTTGAATGACTACCGACTAGCAAATTTCGCACACTCGGTTCAAGGAGCTGGCCCAAGCAAAGCGGTGGTCCTTTCCCCACTCTTGTATGATTTGGCTTGCTTTCCGCATTCGACAGCTAAATCTTTCGGTGGCTCATATGTGAACGGTTTTAGATTCCATACCAGAGAATATGGGCGTGGGAAAACAACGTCTAATTGGGGTGTTTGTGTCCTTGGTGATATCAATGATGAAGAAAACAATGAGGACTTTTACGGCTGCCTTGATGAGATCCTTGTCCTTCGTTACAACAAAAACAAGGTGACAGTATTCAAGGGGACATGGTTTGACCCAACTAAAGGTGTGCGCACGGATAAGCATTACGGTATAAGCGGCGTTGACCACACATCTCGCTTGAAGTGGTATGATCCTTTCATCCTTGGAAGTCGAGCACAACAGTTGTTTATATCGAGTATCCCTCAAAATTTCGGGATACGAAGAAGCGATGGACCGTTTTCAAAATGAAACCGCGACATTGGGACGGTGAGGGAAAACGAGTGTCCGCAGCATCAAGCTCAACATCGAATAACGCAGAACAAAGCATCGATGACGATCCTCTCCAAGAACAACGAATTGAGGATGCCATAATTGTGACAGACAATGACGATGTAGGTATACCTCTGGTTGATAGTAACGCAGAGCCAGAGGAGTTGGAATATGACAATGCTCGTGACTGTGACGGTGACGATGAAATTCTCGATGCATGATGTCATAATTAAACAGTTTAACCTTTATAAATGACTAATTTGTCGGTTTATGTTAACTGAATTATTATATATATAGCTTATGTATAAGTATATATGTACATATAAGTATATTTAGCATACATTCATACATGTACATATATTATATATATATAATATATACATATATTTTAGATACGTATATATATATAGCCTATGTATAATATACATATATATATATATGTATCTAAAATATATGTATATATTATATATATATATAATATATGTACATATATAAGTATCTAAAATATATGTATAATATATGTATCTAAAATATATGTATATATATATATATATATATATATAATATATGTACATATATAAGTATCTAAAATATAAGTATATTTAGCATACATTCATACATGTACATATATTATATATATATATATATACATATATTTTAGATACGTATATATATATATATATAGCTTATGTATAATATATGTATATATATATATATGTATCTAAAATATATGTGTATATTATATATATATAATATATGTACATATATATGTATCTAAAATATACATATATTGTATATATTATATAACATGTATATATATGTATCTAAAATATACATATACTGTATATAATATATAATATATGTATATATATATATATATATATATATATATATATTGTATTCGGTAATATATAATATACATATATTGGTGTACCGCTCTTGAAGCGCTTCGAAGCGCTACTACGAAAAAATTTAAATCCGGCGCCTCGAAACCCGAAAAAGTGGAGGGGAAGTTGAAACGTACTCTGGAAGGCTCCACTTGAAGCGCTATGGTAGCGCGTTACGGCGCTACGAGCACCAATTTACAGACCATTTCGGCCTCTCCTCTTCCATAACCTTCCTTTCCAATTTCCAGACCCTCCCAAAGACTCCGACGCCATCTCCACCGCCGGCGGTCCGTTCGAGCTCCTCCCACGTCGCGCGCCACCGGTTTCAACCTCAGGTACGTTATTCTCACCGTGCCTTCCATTTTCACCGCCCATCCTCCCAAACCGAGGCTAATTTCTCTTTTTTTCTCTATTCGCGCCCATCTCCACCGCGGCCTCACCGTCGGCCGGCGCATCTCCCCGTGTGGCGTCGGCGTCATCTAGGCAGGTACCCTTGGTTTCATATTTGTCCCTCTGCCTCTGCCTCTATCAATATTTGGATTAATTTGGATTAATGTTTGTGCGTTTTTAGAAAATGTTTGGATTAATTTGGATTAATGCATGGATTCTGAATTTGGATTAATTTGGATGAATTCTGAGTTGTTAGGAATTTTAGGAATTTTTAGGAATTTATAGGAATTTTAGGAAATCTGAATTGAAGCTCTGCCTCTGCCTCTGCCTTTTAGGAATTTTAGGAATTATATGTATAATTCATGCTAAATTTTAATTAATTTTTGGAATTTTTAATAATTATGTTGAATTATTGGAATTTTTTGGAATTTTTAGGAATTTTTAGGAAGTTTTATGAATTTTAGGAATTCTGAATTAATTATAGGAATTTATAATACTTATAGGAATTATAGGAATTAATTCTGAATTACTTATAGGAATTCTGAATTAATTATATGAATTATAGGAATTTTTAGGAATTATAGGAATTTTTAGGAATTTTTAGGAAGTTTTATGAATTTTAGGAATTCTGAATTAATTATAGGAATTTATAATACTTATAGGAATTATAGGAATTAATTCTGAATTACTTATAGGAATTCTGAATTAATTATATGAATTATAGGAATTTTTAGGAATTATAGGAATTTTTAGGAATTTTAGGAATTTATAGGAAGTTTTACGAATTTTAGGAATTCTGAATTAATTATAGGAATTTATAATACTTATAGGAATTAACGAAATTTTTAGGAATTTCTAATAATTACGTACATTACGGCGAAATTGTATAATTCAGAAATTATAGGAATTTTAGGAATTTATAACAATTACGCTAAATTTCTGTGAATTAAAGGGCTAATTTGCAAAAGAATAATAAACTTTCTGATAACGTTATAAACAAATAGTATGTCGAGTTCTCGGGATTCTTGCGACCGACAGCGAGCGTGATCCACCGGGACATCGAGCCGTGGATCGGCACGTCGTGGGGGTCGTGGCCGAGGTAGTTCCGAGAGTGGATCTTCTCGCGCATCTCCGTCGATGCCCACTTCCTCCGTGCTGTTGAGGGTGATGCACGCAGACCACCGCCGCCCCGAGGCGTAGAGGTCGTCGACCTCGGGGCACGTCTCGTGCCACCACTACCGTAGTGATCCCACCGCCGAGCTGATGGAGGATGGAAGGAAGCGTATTCTCGTGGGCGATCGTATTACGTTGTCAACTTTTACAAATTCTATATAATGTTTGATTCCATCATTCTTTGATAAAATGCAGCCTCAGACAGCCGGCTTCACTATGTCCATCCACCATAAATAGCATTCTTGAGGGCTATTGGACGGGTTGGCCACCATCATTCTTTGATCTCCCTCAAGAGGCTCAGGATGCATACATCACGAAGTTCAAGGTAATGTTTATATATTTTTTTTACCATAATTAGACTTCATGTTTTATAGAAATTGTTACATTTTATAATAAATGTTACATTATTAATGCCACATTTTTTTTGTTTAGGAGAGTTATGATTGGGTCCCACGTAGCGGTGATGAGGACGTGCTTAGAGCGCTCATATCTCGGTTTGGTGAGCTGTACCGAACAAAGCTCTCCAAACTCCGAGGTCGGTACAACGACCATCACCCCCTCACCGAGGAGAACCCGAACCACGACCACTGGCGTCAGCAGAAACCTCCTGAAGTGTCTCAGGAGGTTTGGGACAAGCTGATAGATTTCTGGAACTCCGAGCATTTTCAGAAGACCTCGAAACAGGCGCGAGAGAATGCTAAGAAGGTCAACGAAAAGCCAAAGAAGAAGAGGCACGGGAGGTTGTCGTTGCAGGGAGCATATGAGCGCTATGTAATTACTTCCTTATTCTATTTTGTTTCCTTATTTTTCATTAAATTCATATAATCTATTAACATGTTTGAATTGTGAGTGAACAACGTGGTCGACTGTGAGCATTTTGGAGTTTCGACGGGAGTGGGGTGGTGAGGAGGCGGACTTGAGGTACTCTCCTTTCTCACTTAATACTAATATATCCGCTTAATTATTTTATTTTTTCTAAAATTATTAAATTTATTTGTTTTTATTACTTAGGTAAAATATATCGAGGCTATGCGGCAGAAGTATGTGGACGAGGATGATATGCCACTTTTCGATCCCGCCGTCTACATGGACGTGACAGGGCAAAACCCCACCAGAGGACGTTGGAGATCAGCACCCCCGCAGCTGGTCCATCCAGACCAGTTCCATCCTCCGCAGCCATCAGAGGTAACTACAAATAGATGTCCACTTTGTAACTTTTTAAAAAATTCAAGGATTCAATTGTTACTTTTACATAACTTACAGCGGGAGATACAGTTGGAGGAGGAGCGTCGGAAGGATAAGGAGCGCATCGACAGACAGGCGAGGAGATCCATGCTCGAGGCGGCGCTCGGCCGAGCACGAGATGTTGATCACGCGACAGTCCGAGCTCATACGCCAGACAAACGCGGCCCTGAGCGTCGTCTGGGGAGAGCTTCGGAGCATGGGCCGCTTGTCGCATACTGATGTGCCATCACACTTGGTTGCCGGATCATCGAGGCCACAGACGTCGTCGTCCCCGAGAACCGCCAGCTTCTTCACTTGGTTTGCTCGATAATGTGTATACCCCTCGCATGGACGACCCTCCTCCACGATTCGACATCCCCCGTGGTCCTCTTGCTCGGCTCATGTCGACGCCTGAGGTGATGGAGGCTTACATCAGAAGCTTCTTGCAAGTCCATAATCCGCAGCAGCAACAGCGTGGTCCTGGTGGCGCTCGTGACGATACTCCTCCCGCTCCTCCACCTCCATAGGTTTTATAGATTTTACTTATTTAGGTACTTTTGATGTAAATACAATATTTCATAAATGCCGAATTTCTTAATTCCTAATTAAAAAGTTCTTCAATTGTCTTTTCATTTCTAATTATAAATACTGAATTTATTAATCCGTTTAGTGAATATAAAATTCAAAAATAAGAATAATGATAATAATAATATAAAACAATCTCACTACAAAATTCAAAAATAATAATAATAATAAAACAATCTCAAAATAAATTTTCAAAATAAGAATAACGGTTGTACCCCTTGGAGGCGCTACAACAGCGCTCCAAGTGCGTGCGAAAGTCAGCAGCTTACGTGGACTCTTATAGCGCTAAAACACGGAACAACGGCGCTACGGTGTAGCGCCGTTGAAGCGCAAGTCCTTAAAAAAGCGGCTCAATACGTAGCGCATGTAGGAGCGCAATTTTGCGCTACTATAGTAGCGCAAAATACCTCAAAAACGGCGCTACAATACCCAGTTTAAATATGTAGTGATTTAATATATATATATATATATATATATATATAATTCCATTAAAATTTAAACAATCGAAACAGACAATTTATATGCAATCAAATCCTAAACACATGGGAGAGAATAAAAAATGCTTTCTCTTACGATTAGGGTTTCTTCTCCTCAGGAATCGTTGTGTCACCGTCTCCTTCCGCCGGTGTCATCGGCTTCCTGCTCCTCGAATCGTCAGCTTCGCTGTCTAGCTAAGGAGCGATGCTCCGTTTTGTCGCCGATCTGGCGTCATCCTTTTACCCTAGAGAAGCTCCATCTGGGTGGTTCGATTGCTAAGGCCACCATCTCAAGTGGCGGGTTCATCCGGCTCTTGGCGTTCTTGGCTGGTGACGTCGTTGTGTGGGCTACGGCCTGGTGGCAACGCAACTTGGGCAGGGGCCTATCGAAACAACCGCCTGGTTAGGCTTCTCTAATATGCAATGGTGGATGGTTTCGATATTTGGGGATGGCGCTGGATTCCCTACCGTGATGTTGATTTGTATTGGGTGGGTCTTTACATCAGGCTTGGGTTATTTAACTCCCTGGTGTGAGCGGGAGGGCCGCTCGTCGGGGGGCTTTTCCGCCAATTTTGGGGGAAACGCGGGAGTCGCCACCTTTATTTTTTAGAAAATGGGAAAAAAGGAAAAACCCAATTTTTGACTCCGAATTTTAGAAAAGGCAATTCTGCGAAAACCAGAGATTTTAAGTCCGGGGATTGGGTACAAATTGGGAAGGTGTTAGGCACCCAATTTGTCCGAAAATAATTCTTAAAACAAAATAAAAGCCGATTCCCATAAATTAAATAATGCAAAATGATTAATTTTTTTTTATTTTCAAACAATGGGTTAATTTTAGTTAATTGGACTTGGGCATGGATTATGGGCTTCCAAGCTGCCTACGTACCCGTTCGAATCGGGATCAAAGCCCACGTAGTTCGCTCCCGTTGGACCGGGAGAACTCGGGGTTAGAATGCGTACCTGTCAAATCGGTGAAGCGGCGGTCGAATTGCCTGGATGTTGGAGACGGTCAAGTTGCCTCGGAGATTTGTTGATGCGGTGTGGCAGTCAAATAGCCTTCTTCTTGGAGGTTCTAAAAAACCCGAGCTAAACTCTGTAAAAATAAAAAAGAAAATTCTAGAATTAGTTTAATGATGATAATAAGCTAATTAGAGACACTAATGATAATAATGTTAGCAACAATAATAATAAATGATCAAAGTTAAGAAAATTTTAAAACACACAAAAAAACGGTTAATCTAATATTTTTGGCAAATTTTCATGAATACTTGAGAAAAAGATAATAGTGACAATAAAAATGACTAAAAATCCTAATTAAACTAAAACATGATTATAACTGATTATTATAACAAACAAATTAATCATGAACAAAATTTACAAAAGAAAACTAGGAAACATGAACAAACATGGTCATTAGTGGCCTAATCAGTAACAAAATAAACACAAAGCAGACAATAAAATGAAGTTAGTAACTAAAAGCAGAAACAAGAAAAAGATGAAGGATGAGAGAGGGTTTCACCGGGTTTGGCTTTCACAGTGCGACACGTGTCGCTGGGAGTTCGTCGGACGAATTCGCAAGTCCGGCGGTAGGCTGCGCGACTTCACGGCGAACGGCGACGGCGGCGGCGGCGAGGTTGCGGCAGTGCTCGGCGAACGAGGAGTGATCTGCAGCGGCAGCGGCGCTAAGGTGGCTCGGGTGAGGCGTCGGCGGTGGCTGAGGCTCGCCTCTTGCTTGGTGGGAAGGACAGCAATGGTGCGCGTCGGTGGGAGGATGTCAACGACTCGAGTGATTTCTTGGCCTGCAACAGATTCGGCGGCGGCGGAGGGCTTCTAGCGTGGCAGCGATGCCAAGCTTAGGGCTGGCAATAGCTGGAGGCTAGGAGTAGAAGGTGTTCGGTTTCTTCTCCCCGGATCCTCTCCTTGGTGGAGTTTGGTGCTACTTATAGGGACGTGAGGGAGGCTAGGGTTACGTGAGGGGGGCTAGGGTTAGGCTGAGATTGAAGAGGTTGGGTGGAGCTAGGAAGCTAGGTTTTGAAGAGGTTGGGTGAAGGTGGGAGGCGAAGAAGGCGGAGGTGGAGGTCGGTTAAGGTTGAGGTGGAGGTCGGTTGAATGGTAAGCAACAAAAAAAAGGGTAAATGACATCTTCTCATGTGTAATGTTCAAAACATTCATTTCAGCCCCCTTTCTTTTGATTGAGTTGGAATCAATGTTAGATTAGTTAAACATGTTCCCAAAAAATTAAATTAGTGAACTTAATTTTAAAAAAAATGATTGTTAACAGTTTGCCCCCCATCAGCTTACTTTTACTTAAGGAAAAGTTAGCTGATGTCCGAGTGTCAGTGGGCCTGAACGCCCAGGCAGTCTAATCGCCTAAAGTGGGGCCTATAATCGCCCAGGCAGTCTAATCGCCTAAAGTTGGGCCTATAATTATCCAGACAGTCTAATCGCCTAAATCGGGGCCTATAATTACCCAGACAGTCTAATCGCCTAAATCGGGGCCTATAATTGCCCAGACAGTCTAATCGCCTAATGTGGGGGTCTAAATACCCAGGCAGTCTAATCGCCTAATGTGGGGGTCTAAATACCCAGGCAGTCTAATCGCCTATCTAATCGCCTAAATCGGGGCCTATAATTACCCAGGCAGTCTAATCGCCTAATGTGGGGGTCTAAATACCCAGGCAGTCTAATCGCCTAATGTGGGGGTCTAAATACCCAGGCAGTCTAATCGCCTAAATCGGGGCCTATAATTACCCAGGCAGTCTAATCGCCTAATGTGGGGGTCTAAGTACCTAGGCAGTCTAATCGCCTAATGTTGGGGTCTAAATCCCAGGCAGTCTAATCGCCTAATGTGGGGGTCTAAGTATCCAGGCAGTCTAATCGCCTAATGTTGGGGTCTAAATCCCCAGGCAGTCTAATCGCCTAAATCGGGGCCTATCTGGTAGGGCTTGAGATGGGTGCCTATCTGGTAGGGCTTGACTAAAGGTTGCCTATCTGGTAGGGCTTGATGAAGGTTGCCTATCTGGTAGGGCTTGATGAAGGTTGCCTATCTGGTAGGGCTTGAGATGGGTGTCTATCCGGTAGAGCTTGACTAAAGGTTGCCTTTCTGGTAGGGCTTGATGAAGGGTCGCCTATCTGGTAGGGCTTGAGATGGGTGCCTATCCGGTAGGGCTTGACTAAAGGTTGTCTATCTGGTAGGGCTTGACTAAAGGTTGCCTATCTGGTAGGGCTTGTTCTTGGCAGGGCGTCATGATGCATGATATGCCTCCTAAGACTATAGTCAGATGCAATGAGTTATTAGGTCGACTCTAAGACTCTTTTCTTCGTTTTGAAAGTCATGGGCCCAAACTGAAAGGCCTTTGCATATGTTCAACTTCGGAGGGAGAGATGCCCCAATGTATGTGTCTAATGGCGTTTCGGTAGTTATGCTAGGTGAGTGCACTTCTTTGATTACATGATGACTTGAGAGGATTCATGCCCCCTGCTTCTCTCGGCTTATGAATATGTCGACTCGGAGTCAATATGGCTTTGCTTGCTCTGCCTCTGGAAGACTTGAGGTGAAATCATAGAGTTTTGAGAAAAGGCTTCTCATAAATAGTCTGGACATGCTCTTTGAGGGAGCTTTATTTCGATGGACTTATGGTGACGAAAGAAATGAATGTGATAATCAAGGATTTGATTTGAGTGAAGTGATCTCATTTGTGCTCGGGATAAAGAGAACTTTTAAGCATCTCGCACTATAAGATTTCCAAAACCTAAAGCATAGTTGCTAATGAACCATGGAAGAAATGTGTTTTGACCAAACGCAGCTAAAAACAATCAAGTGACCAATGCCTCTCTCGACATGAACGATCCACATAAAAATGAGTCGACAGTATGGACTTTTAGTAAGGTTGTAATGTGGCCTCGGTTAAGGTTCGAAGAAAGAAATGATATATAGGCTCAAATACCCAAATGATGCCCCCGGGATATGCTTCTCGCGAAATGCAAAGCCTGTCAACCTCTGATGGGTCCGATTCTCTTGATGAATGTTTGATCTGTTTACTTCTTGAGGACTTTGTGATCTGCTTTTGAAGCGCAGAGAAGTTAAGGCACAACAATGACAACTTTTTTTTAGGCTGCCCTTACGAGTTTTCGACCTAGCGAGGCTTCCTTTTCAGCTTCAAGGCTAGATTGCATTTCCACATCAAACTTTCTTTCTTTCTACTTTTTTTATTTTCTTTTTCTTCTATTTCTCAAAACAACTCGATAATACAAGGTGAGACAGCCATATGATGGGCGAAGACGATTTGAGCTTTCATCGCTTGAATTTCCTCCGATGTGAGTTTCTCTAATTGGACTTCCTTGCACAATTCATTTCACCAACTGTTGCAGCGATGATCAGTGGTCTTCGAGACTCAACACTCGCGAGATGCATACCCTTTTCCCAGGTTAGGATTGCGGGTTCAAGAAAGAACAGGCTATGACGTGTTTGAGGCCCAAAGTGGCTATCAAAGGATAAGATGTCATTCAGGTGTAAAGACGATTAGGCTACGAAAGATGGCCATCTATCATTTTGACTCATTCCTGCGTGGATCATTGCATTTGATAGAAACACTCGTGACTTAAAAGCTCAGTTGCCGTTCGTTCATCAAATTTGAAATCACACGTTCTTGAATAGTTCAAAAGCAATTTTATATTCACTAGCTTTAGATCATAGAAAAAATATAGCGCCAAAAATACATAAAAGCTCAAATCATCCTAAACATCAAAAGAGTGGAAAGAATGGTACATCGATGTAAGGACATGAAACTTTTACGAGAGAAGGGGGAGGGGATGAGACGGATCTTGTTCAAGTTGATGTGGGGAAATCAGGGGCCTTCTCAATCAAGTGATGGTGCTCCTCATTAGAAATCTGGTCACTTGTCTTTGTCTTCGAGGCGTGTTGTATGAATCTCAAGTTTCGACATCTGGACTTTTGTCTTCTACAACAACATGGTGCAACAACCACGAGACGAGTCACATCGGGAAGTGAGTAAAGATATCTAACTCCACGACGTCTTCAATTTAGAGCACCTTCACCTTGCTTCTTTCTCAATGGACTTTGAACTTTCAAGCCGAACCCATGACTTTCGATTAATCCTCTTATGTCTAGCATCTTTTACATGCATGTGATGCGCCTATATGAATGCATGTCAGATAATTATATGTATGCGTGGGACTCAAATGCATGTATGCATGAGTATGATAAGAGGGATGTATGCATGGGCGTACATATGCATGGATGCATGGATTAACTAGAACGATAGAGTGATGAGTGATGGTTGATCATGGGTGTGGGGATCTTTGGGTTATAGCAGCAGTAAGGTTAACATGGTTAACTCCTACAAGGGTGGATGACACACTAGGGTCGAGGAGATCAAGGTTGCCCCCGGCGTATGTTCTGTGATAGTGCTATGTTCGAGGTTCGCCTAGACACGGGTTGCAACATTTGAGTTCTTATGCCCTTGGTAACACACCTTGGGTCTTGCAGCCTAAACAGGTTGGTGGTAGCTAGACTATAGAGCTTAATTAAAGCCTACGTCTAGGTCTTTTAAACTTTCAAACACATTGTCTTGTTTAGGTGCAAGTGGGTGAGTGTCATGTAGTGGGCGTGTCAATACACCGTGCGAGGCAAACATATAGAAAACACCGAGATATGCAATACACCGTGAGTATTAGGTACCTAAAATTCAGTTCTAAAGTCACTATGTACATGAGGGTGAGAATGGGTTGGTCAAAAGTTCTAAAGCCCACGTAGTTCGCTCCCGTTGGACCGGGAGAACTCGGGGTTAGAATGCGTACCTGTCAAATCGGTGAAGCGGCGGTCGAATTGCCTGGATGTTGGAGACGGTCAAGTTGCCTCGGAGATTTGTTGATGCGGTGTGGCAGTCAAATAGCCTTCTTCTTGGAGGTTCTAAAAAACCCGAGCTAAACTCTGTAAAAATAAAAAAGAAAATTCTAGAATTAGTTTAATGATGATAATAAGCTAATTAGAGACACTAATGATAATAATGTTAGCAACAATAATAATAAATGATCAAAGTTAAGAAAATTTTAAAACACACAAAAAAACGGTTAATCTAATATTTTTGGCAAATTTTCATGAATACTTGAGAAAAAGATAATAGTGACAATAAAAATGACTAAAAAAATCCTAATTAAACTAAAACATGATTATAACTGATTATTATAACAAACAAATTAATCATGAACAAAATTTACAAAAGAAAACTAGGAAACATGAACAAACATGGCTGTTAGTGGCCTAACTGTAACAAAATAAACCTGAAACAGACAAGAAAATGAAGTTAGTAACTAAAACAGAAACAAGAAAAAAGATGAAGGATGAGAGAGGGGTTTCACCGGGTTTGGCTTTCACACAGGTGCGACACGTGTCGCTGGGAGTTCGAATTCGGACAGAATTCGCAAGTCCGGCGGCTGGGCTGCGCGACTTCACGGCGAACGGCGACGAGGCGGCGGCGACGAGGGTTGCAGCAGGTGCTCCGGCGAACGAGGAGTGATCTGCAGCAGCTTGGCGGCGCTAAGGTGGCTCGGGTGAGGCGTCGGCGGTGGCTGGGGGCTCGCCTCTTGCTTCGGCTGGGAAGGACAGCAACGGTGCGCGTCAGCTGGGAGGATGTGCAACGACTCCGAGTGATTTGCTGGCCTGCAACAGATTCGGCGGCGATTGGAGGGCTTCCTGGCGTGGCAGCGATGCCAAGCTTAGGGCTGGCAATGGCTGGAGGCTGGGAGTAGAAGGTGTTCGGTTTCTTCTCCCCCGGATCCTCTCCTTGGTGGAGTTTGGTGCTACTTATAGGGACGTGAGGGAGGCTAGGGTTACGTGAGGGGGGCTAGGGTTAGGCTGAGATTGAAGAGGTTGGGTGGAGCTAGGAAGCTAGGTTTTGAAGAGGTTGGGTGAAGGTGGGAGGCGAAGAAGGCGGAGGTGGAGGTCGGTTAACGTTGAGGTGGAGGTCGGCTGAATGGTAAGCAACAAAAAAAAGGGTAAATGACATCTTCTCATGTGTAATGTTCAAAACATTCATTTCAGCCCTCTTTCTTTTGATTGAGTTGGAATCAATGTTAGATTAGTTAAACATGTTCCCAAAAAATTAAATTAGTGAACTTAATTTAAAAAAAATGATTGTTAACACCTGGCTGTTTGTTTCCACGGGTACAGTGGTGGGTTGGCCCCGTGAGGCTCCGCCATGGTGGTTGGCGTGGCCTCCTTGTATTGTTGGTTTCGTGGAGTGGGCGGTTTTTTCTTTAGCATGGTTGAGTTTGACCTCGCCCTGCTCGGGGGAATGAGATTGTAGGAGGGTGGTTAAATGAGCATGAAGTTCATGTTGTTCCAAGTAGGCAACCAAGAGGGGGTGAATTGGATGACCTCCAAAAACCAAGTAAGGAACTCTTTAAGAAAGCTCAACTCGTTGATAGGGATACTTAAAACAAGGTTACACAAACCGAACTTACAATAGTTTTTTCTAGTCTTGGTTTTCCCGAGGCTCACTAAGAAACCTAACACCCTTATGTTTTCCCGAGGCTTACTAAGAACCTAACTAAACTCCCTAATTGGTTTTCCCAAGGCTAACCAATCAACCTTACAAAAACACTTTTCTGAAAATACTCAAAAACTCTTTACATGACAACCTTTCTTTAGAAGAATACTCTGAAGGGTTTGAGAGAAGTTCAGCTTGACTAACAGAGCTTGAGCACTGAACAACTAAAATTTAACTTGGATGCTTGTGAGATAGAAATATGAATTCTCTCAGTGTATTCTACTTGATCTGCTTGCTCTGTCTTATAGAGAGGGAAGAGGAGCGTCTTTCAGCAACGGCTCTTTCCATCTTCAAGCTTGTAATGATACTTTTCAAATTAGAGCATCTGAAGATCTTGCAACTGGATTGAAAATGGTCTGCTGACTTTCCTCAACGCGTTGAGTGTAAAAAGGAAAGATATAAGGATAAAAAAGGAAAGTACATCTTTCCATTTTTTTTGCAATGCTCGAATATATCCTTTCAATTTTCTAGCCAGCAAGTCGAAATAACACAAGCAAGAAATACAAGCTGATAAAAAGATGGAAGGTATCTAAAGGACTCAAACTTTTCTAAACTTTACAAAGTGGCCCAATTCTTTTGTAATCATCAAAATCTTCTTTCTTGGAGAGGAATTAATCCAACAGTTCTGTCACAGCCACCCCGCCCGGTTGCGAAGGCGGAGCCGGCAGCGACGTCGGAAACAGGAATTACGGCGGAAAACGCGTCAGCGGAGCATCGAGCTCAAATACAGTACAAACGAGTATCGACTGGCAACCTACAGAACCCATACATGGCAAGTATACATGATAACTCGACAAAATACCAACCACGGAGTTCATGGTATACCAAACATGGCTCATCGCAACAACCACGTAAACACCGAATTCATATCATAACAAATCCAATATAGGCAAGTCGGGCTCCGCCTCGACTCGTAAGGCATCAAAGGCGTAATATATTTCCGATCATATGGCATATACAAATTCATGATCTGACCTACATGCATGCAGCTACAGCTACAGAGCCATTAAACGAAATCCTATATATATATATATACCTAAGTGCGGAATCAGAAGCCTCTCGCTCAAGAATTCCCGCACGTGGTACCGCCGCTACGTAACCCAAAATGTCAGAAGCACCGCGGATCTCTATTCCGCTGGTTGCTTGTCGATCGCCCTGAAAGATGGTAAACAAATAAAAGGGTGAGTCCTCGAAAGGACCCGAAGAAGGGCTTAAGGTAAAAGTGCGGTTTGCCCATGTGGCGACAATCTGAACTCGCAAAATGTAATATCGCAGCATATGCATGTACATATAAACATAAAGTATAACGTAAATCGAATCCAACACATATGCGGTCCATCCGCCGTAACGACCAGAACGGCACCCTCAACAGAGGTCGAATATACTGATCGTAATGTAATGTATAGCACGGTACCGGCTGGGGTCGCGAGCCCCAAACTGCCGTAGGTCACGTAATGTAAGTATCGGCACTCCCGGTGCGGATACACGCAGAATGTCGGCACCTTCGGCGGACACGTAATGTATATCGGCACTCCGGTGCGGATACGCAGAATGTTTCGCACCCCTTCAAAGGCGGACACGTAATGTAACATATAATAATAATAAGAATACATAAACATAAACAGAAATAACATTACCCGATAACCATATACGTAATGTAATAGGAACCCGGGCCTCCAAGGTCATCCGGCCTTGAAACAGTAACAAACGTACATTTTACCAAATTAAGCCCTTACCTCGGATACGCCGCCCGCAGCCCAACACTGAAAACCCCGGCTTCCGACCCGTAATGCACAACTTGGCTCCAATGGTCCCACGCTACTCCACCAACGCGTAATCAAGCCGGGTAACCATAGTTGAGTCGAACACATCCTAATAACTCCGTAAAGAAATTTCGTACAACCCGCACTTCCCGGAAAATTCCACAGAAAGCTCGGTTTCACAAACCGAGCCCGAACATTGTTATTCCAACACCCACAAACATATTCCAACCCTTAAACCCGCATTCCAGACACTTTTCCCGGTAAACTCGTATAAAACTAACTTTCTCATTTCTAACCCGAAAATGGTATTTCAAACGTCATAACACACCTACTTTCACCCACATTACCAATTTAGCATCCAATTCAATCAACACCCACCACCAAGATTGAAAAAGAATCACTTCAACAATTTGGTCCTTAACCAATTTTCCACCACACTTCCAAATCAAACCATACAAGCTTCTAATTAATCACACTAATCACCAATTCCACTTCCTAACCAATAATACTAACCAATTACACCAAAATCACAAAACCTCTTCCTTAATAATTTCGCCAAGTTAGGGATTTCTCACCCAACTTCCATTTCAATCCAAACAAAGTTCCATTAGCTCTCTTTAATTACCAATTACACTTCTTAACCAAGATTACTAACCAATTGCATCAAAATCAACAAAACCTATTCATTCCACATTTCGGCCAAAGAGGGGTTTTTAACCCAACTTGTTTTCCACCAAATTGAAACCATAGATTGTCTTAGAATCATGCAAGGAACAACATATCTCAAGCATGAATCAAGAACACAAACATACACAATTTTGGAAATTCTCACACAAAATCGGCACCCCTAGGTTTCCTCCTTCCATGGAGTTTTTCCAACATTCAACCATAGATTCCTACTCCCCTCAAGCCCAAGAACAACATACTAAAAGATGGGAGGGAGAGGATCACTCTTTCAAGAAGACAAGAACAAACACATAGCTTGAAAACTCCATCTTTTCTTGCCCAAAACATGTTCTCAACTTGGAAAGATGATGGAAGTGAGAAGCTTACCAAGCTTGGAGCTCAAAACCTTGAAGAAATCAGCAAAAGGAGATGAAGAACATGGAGCTTAGAGGAGCTCATCCATGGCGGCAGAGAAGGGAAGAAGGAGAGAAGAAGAAAGAAGAAGAAATGTAATAATTCACTTAAGAAATAAATAACCAAATATATATATATATATCCCTTTCTTTTTTTCCTCTTAAATCATAAAGGGACAAGTGTCCCTTATCACTCACACACACACACATGCTGCCGAAAATATCAGCTGCTGCCCATGCTGATTTTATTAAATTTGCACCCCATTGCAAATTAACCCCCAATTTTTCCGAAAGTTCCAATTCTTTTTGTCCAAAAATAATTACCGAATTCCAAAATTAACGAAACTTGGACACAACCTTCAGAATATTATAACATGCACAGAACATTTTTCAGAAATTCATTTGCCTTTCCGGAGTGTCCTACCGAGCTCGCTGAACCCGAACCAAAACTCCGACGTGCGAGCGTGACAACTCGAACCAAATTCCGTCACTCCAAAATTCTATAAAAATTCCCATAAATTCCATCTTAAATTCAAACACAACTTACCCCAAAGCCGTCAGAAAATTTCCATCCCGAGCCCCGGGATTCCCGTCCCGAGCCCCGGGAGTCGCCCGGAACCGAACGTCCCGCCCCAAATATTAAACTCCACAACCACCACCGGGACGTTTCCACGACTCCAAAACTACAAACGGCTTCTCAATCTGAGATCTCGAGAGCGCTACCGAGCCCGCTGTACGTCCCGAGGCGACCCCGACAACCCCCCGGCGCCAGAAAAATATTTTCGGCGGAAACGTCCGGGGGACCCACACGACCTCAAATACGGAAGGGTTCGCCAGAATGATACTCGGATAGGGCTCGGGAGCCGTCTGAACGCCGAAAAACGTGACCCGCAGGCCAAAACCGGAGCCCCGGTCACCCTGCCGCAACCCGCTCGGGTGACCGTAACATTCTCCCCTTAGAACTCTTGGTCCTCCAAGAGTAGCCTCGAACCAACCAGACAGTGTCGCTACCAACCAGAAAATATAACCATTCCTCTAATCCGAACAATCGGACCACCGTATGCGGCGGGAGTGGTAGTTTAGACTACCATACCGAGCCTCACGGCGCCCCACCCTCCGGTGCATCTTATCGCACCCGAGTCGGGCTTGCCGGTATTTCTACCAGACAACCCTGCATAAGATCGAACCTAAATCTAACCGATCCACAACAGCTATCCTCGAAGATACCACATAAAATGTAAACAGCTAGGGGGAAAACCAACCTAACAACTTACTCTGAAACTCATAAAACCGATATAACTCGGGGTAACTCGCCCGCCTACCAAATCTTACTGTCTCTCCGAACGGTGCTATCTCCAGTCAAATTCTTTCACCAAACTCGATTCAAGAGCTCTACGGCGACGGTTCGTATAAACAAGCAGGCATGCTCATGGTTTTAATCCGCGCCTATAACAATCTAATCTTTGCCGTAGACTCTCAAAAGCTCGGGTCCCAACTTAACCCGATCGACGCATCTGTCAACAAGATGGTGTCATACACCTCCGCATAACACCTCATAGGGTGCCATGTCAAACGTAGTCCAAAACAATTGTTGTATGGGAACTCTATCAAAGTAACCGCTGGTCTCAATCTCCTCCAAAATCCAAAGTACAGATTCACAACATATCCTCCAATATCGAATCACCCGCTCCGACCGCCCGTCCGTCTGTGGGTGATAAGTCACTCAGATGGAGTCGCGTGCCCAGCCGCTTCATGAAAAGCCCTCCGAACCGTGCCGTGAAACGCGGATCACGGTCGATTCAATGGAGTCCGGTACTCCATGCAAACGCGTACAATTTTCCGATGTAAAGCCGGGCAAGCTTCTCCAGAGGGTCCGTGACCCGAATGAGCAGAAAGTGTGCGCACTTTGTCAGCTAATCCACAAAAACCCAGATAACACCATGGCGAGACCGTGTCAGGGGCAGTGCAGTCAGAAAGTCCATAGTAACATTGCCCCACTCCCGAACTGGAATGGGCAAAGTCTGCAGTGTCCCTGCCGGTTTCTGATGGTCAAACTGCTCGAGTGTGCCTCCTCGAAAATCTCATTCCGTAACTCCCGATCCTCGTGTACATATAGGCGATCTCGAAGTATAGCAATCCTCGCCTATACCGAAACGTCGGTAACAAATAAACCCTTATCTTCCCAGATAACTTCTTCGATACCAAATTCTACCTTGCGCTTCGCGCATCCTATCAAGCCACTCGTAATGTATAGTAAGTGTATACCCGAGTACGCTCCCGTAGCCGCCACTGTGCCAAAGGCACATCGATCACTCTCCTCGCATCGGTCACCAACATTTCCTCCCTTAATTAACCCGGTATACTTCGCCAAAGGCATCGGCAACCGTGTTGCCCTTGCCGAGATGTACCCGATACAACAACCATAGTCCTTAATGTATTCGAGTCATCTGCAATGCCTCATGTTAAGCTCCTTCTATGTAAACAAATATTTCAGACTCTTATGGTCGGTAAGAATCTGAAATTTACTACCAAACAGATATTGCTTCCAATGTTTCAGCGCATAAATTACTATAGCCAACTCCAGATCATGTGTCGGATAGTTCAGCTCATGCGGTCGCAGCTGCCTCGACCCATAAGCTACCACAAAACGCTCCTGCGCCAACACACCCCAAACTGGATGTGGAAGCATCCGAATAAATCACATACGGTAAGTTCGGATCTGGAAGAGTCAGAATCGGAGCGTTAGTCAACTACCGCCTCAACTTCTGAAAATTCTGCTCACACTTATCAGACCAGATATACAGTTGACCCTTCTTAGTCAACTGCATAAGCGGAGATGCCGAGCAGAAAATCCCAAAGACAAACCTCGGATAATATCCTACTAACCCTGTGAAGCTCCTAATCTCCCGTGCCGTGGTAGGTTGTTTCCAATCCCGAACCGCCTCACCTTCTCTGGATCCATGCATGCACCATGCTCGGGATATAATGTGTCCTAAAGGTGACTTCCCGAATCCAGAACTCACACTTTGAGAATTTAGCGTAAAGCTGATGTTCCCAAAGTGTCTGCAGAACTATCCTCAGAAGCTCCCGATGCGAGTTCTCATCCCGAAAATATATCAGAATATCATCAATAAAACCACCAGAAATGGGTCCAAGTACGGTCGGAACACCCGACGCATCAGATCCAAGAATGCTACCGGAGCATCGGTCAGCCCGAATGGCATGACCGTAACCTCAAAGTATCCAAACCGGGTGCGAAAAGCAGTCTTAGGTATGTCCTCTACCTTCAATCTAAGCTGAAAATACCCAGATCAGAGATCAATCTTTGAGAAAACCCTCAAACCCTGAAGATCAAAAAGATCGTTAATCCTCGGTAACGGATACTTATTCTTCCCACTAAGAGCATTCAACCGTCTATAATCAATACAAAGTCAGAGTGTCCCATCATTCTCCTTAACAAACAATACCAGAGCACCCCACGCTGAAGTGCTCGGTCGGACGAAACTCTTTTGCTGTAATTCCTCCAGCTTACTTCTTCTACTCCCGCATCTCGTAAATAGGCATCCGATAAGGAGGAATAGATATCGGAGCAAGATGCCGACCGCAGTGGATCTCAAACACAATTTCCCGCGACCGAAACCCGGAAACCTTTCTTTTCAACCTTCGGACCTCGAATCTGTCAATTCAAGCTGAATTAGCAACTTTACCAACCACACTACCAAACTACACTCCCGACCCATAATCGAAAATCCGCAGAATTTCGGTAAAATTCAGCTTTTCCGCAGTAAACATCGTAATTCAGAACCAATTCGAACATGCAAGAATTCTCTTCAATAATCACAAATCTTTCCACAGAACAAATCAAATTCAATAGAAATTCCCACCCTAATCAGTCAAAAATTCGACCAAAAGGTGAGTTCTCACCCGTGTTGTGTTTCCAACGATCCAACGTTATTTCCCTAATCCTTACCTACCCAACATCAACATATATGAACCACACAACGATCCAACGGTTCAATTCCATCAAAACTCAGATCTAAGCCAAGAACATCAACTTCCCAATATTGCCAAATACTCAACAGAATCGAACCATACCTCAGACAGACGTAGTACTCGAGTTGCTGATCAACTTCCCAGTTGAACTCTCGGACCAAGAAGCAATCTAGAGCAAGCTTTGGAAGCTTGTAAAACACAACAATGGTGGCTTTAGAGAGAGGAAGAATTCGGCAGTGAAGAAGGAAGAAGAATACGTTTGCATTTCTGCAAGACTAGCCAAAACTTAAGTCTTGTAATAATAAGTCATGTGCTTTGCACATGACATCCTTTTTGACATCATAGTGAATCATAATCACTAGAAATAACAAGAGACCAAGTCCAATACTTTCCACTAATCACATTTCGCCAAGTGTCACAGCTTGGCTCGCCCGAGCCCAAAACCGCCCAAACCGTAATTTCGACCGTAACATTTTTCTTCACGTAAAATGTAAATTATATCCCCGACTCCAGATCTTCCTCAAAATTGCAAATCTGAGTCCCGGGTCACTCCCGAGCCGTTTCTCCGCCTGCATTCCCGAAAATCATCCGACGGCAACCCCCGGCCCCAAAAATATTTTCCGCGGAAATGTCCTAGACACTGCCAGACACTAGAAATCGATATCGGGTCAATCCGAACTCCGGTTCAGAACTGAAGCAACTGACCGAGTAGCCGTTGCCCCGCGGCCAACCGCTGAATAGCCTCCTCCAGAATTTGTCAATTCCTCGCAAACCAAGTCTCTACTACCTCCGCCTCCTCGGCCGCCGAACCTCGGGGGATTCAAACTCAAACCTTTCCAAAAGTCCAACCTCGTCGATCGGTGTCTCAGATCTCCCTGTCGTTGATAGGACCGACTAGAAGTCTAGGTGTCGTAGTGACCACGAACCTCGGAGTCACTCACATACAAATTCCAAAGCTGTAGCGAGCAGTGGCTAAAGTCTCGCTATCACCACCAGATCAAAATGCCCTTACCGTGGCATAAACAGATTTTCCCCGCCATCGTCGCCTCGAACCAGCCTAGGCTGGCGGTAATACCAAATCGAGAGGGGTCCCTACGACGGCTAAGTGTCGGGGTGGTGAGTGTGGTTGTTCGGACTCGGGTCACGCTGAACCCGTATCCGATTCCTCTGAGGTGTGGGATCACATTCCCGACCCTCCGGTACCAAATCACGGTATCAAGGCGTGTTATCCATATATCAAAAATTTCAGACAAAACTTAATCCAGACAAAAGTCGGTCACTCCTAACCTCTACGAAGCTAGCAGCAGTTTTCTAAGGCTCAGTAGTGTAATGCAATGCATGATGCAAGGATTCTTTTCGTAATCCCGAAACTAAATAATAATCCTTAACATAGAATCGATCATGCTTATAATCACGGAATCACTTCATATAACACCCACACCTTCCATAATGCTCCAAAGAACCGCCACCGCTCCACACGCATTCCGAAATGGTTCAAATAAGGAGTTGATCAGGCTCCGCATCGAACCACCTGCAATGTGGTGTAAACCATTAGCTTGCCCTTCGAAGTCATCTTCCGCAGGTACTTAACCATGAACAGACTTATCTTACTCCAAAAGTCCACCCTCGGACTTGTATACTTGCCTTCCACATTTCATATCAAAACCAAACATACTTTACCTTTTGGTCAATCCGACCCAACCTGCGCTCGATACCAACTTGTCACAGCCACTCCCGCCCGGTTGCGGAGGCGGAGCCGGCCGCGACGTCGGAAACAGAATTACGGCGGAAAACGCGGCAATGAGCATCGAGCTCAAATACGTAACAAACGAGTATAGACTAGCAACCTACGTAACCCATACATGGCAAGTATACATGATAACTCGACAAAATACCAACCAAGCGCTTCATGGTATACCAAACATTACTCATCGCAACAACCACGTAAACACCGAATTCATATCATAACAAATCCAATATAGGCAAGTCGGGCTCCGCCTCGACTCGTAAGGCATCAAAGGCAGAATATATTTCCGATCATATGGCATATACAAATTCATGATCGACCTACATGCATGCATCTACAGCTACAGAGCCATTAAACGAAATCCTATATATATATATATATACCTAAGTGCGGAATCAGAAGCCTCTCGCTCAAGAATTCCCGCACGTGGTACCGCGCTGTAACCCAAAATGTCGGGAAGCACCGCGATCTCTATTCCGCTGGTTGCTTGTCGATCGCTGAAAGATGGTAAACAAATAAAAGGGTGAGTCCTCGAAAGGACCCGTAAGGGCTTAAGGTAAAAGTGCGGTTTGCCCATGGGCGACAATCAACTCGCAAAATGTAATATCGCAAAGCATATGCATGTACATATAAACATAAAGTATAACGTAAATCGAATCCAACACATATGCGGTCCATCCGCCGTAACGACTCAGAACGACACCCTCAACAGAGGTCGAATATACAGATCGTAATGCAATGTATAGCACGGTACCGGCCGGGGTCGCGAGCCCCAAACCGCCGTAGGTCACGTAACAAGTATCGGCACTCCGGTGCGGATACACGCAGAATGTCGGCACCCTTCGTGCGGACACGTAATGTAAGTATCGGCACTCGTGCGGATACGCAGAATGTCGGCACCCTCTTCAAAGGCGGACACGTAATGTAACATATAATAATAATAAGAATACATAAACATAAATGTAAATAACATTACCTCGATAACCATATACGTAATGAATAGGAACCCGGCCTCCAAGGTCATCCGGGCCTTGAAACAGAACAAACGTACATTTTACCAAATTAAGCCCTTACCTCGGAAACGCTGCCCCGCAGCCCAACACTCGGAAAACCCCGGCTTCCGATCCGTAATGCACAACTTGGCTCCAATGGTCCCACGCTACTCCACCAACGCAGAATCAAGCTGGGTAACCATAGTTGAGTCAGAACACATCCTAATAACTCCAGAAAGAAATTTCTGTACAACCCGCACTTCCCCGGAAAATTCCACAGAAAGCTCGGTTTCACAAACCGAGCCTGAACATTGTTATTCCAACACCCACAAACATATTCCAACCCTTAAACCCGCATTCCGGACACTTTTCCCTAAACTCGTATAAAACTAACTTTCTCATTTCTAACCCGAAAATGGTATTTCAAACGTCATAACACACCTACTTTCACCCACATTACCAATTTAGCATCCAATTCAATCAACACCCACCACCAAGATTGAAAAAGAATCACTTCAACAATTTGGTCCTTAACCAATTTTCCACCACACTTCCAAATCAAACCATACAAGCTTCTAATTAATCACACTAATCACCAATTCCACTTCCTAACCAATAATACTAACCAATTACACCAAAATCACAAAACCTCTTCCTTAATAATTTCGGCCAAGTTAGGGATTTCTCACCCAACTTCCATTTCAATCCAAACAAAGTTCCATTAGCTCTCTTTAATTACCAATTACACTTCTTAACCAAGATTACTAACCAATTGCATCAAAATCAACAAAACCTATTCATTCCACATTTCGGCCAAAGAGGGGTTTTTAACCCAACTTGTTTTCCACCAAATTGAAACCATAGATTGTCTTAGAATCATGCAAGGAACAACATATCTCAAGCATGAATCAAGAACACAAACATACACAATTTTGGAAATTCTCACACAAAATCGGCACCCCTAGGTTTCCTCCTTCCATGGAGTTTTTCCAAAATCCAACCATAGATTCTTACTCCTCTCAAGCCCAAGAATAACATACTAAAATTTGGGAGGGAGAGGATCACTCTTGCACATAGACAAGAACAAACACATAGCTTGAAAACTCCCTCTTTTCTTGCCCAAAACATGTTCTCAACTTGGAAAGATGATGGAAGTGAGAAGCTTACCAAGCTTGGAGCTCAAAACCTTGAAGAAATCAGCAAAAGGAGATGAAGAACATGGAGCTTAGAGGAGCTCATCCATGGCGGCAGAGAAGGGAAGAAGGAGAGAAGAAGAAAGAAGAAGAAATGTAATAATTCACTTAAGAAATAAATAACCAAATATATATATATATCCCTTCCTTTTTTCCTCTTAAATCATAAAGGGACAAGTGTCCCTTATCACTCACACACACACACATGTTGCCGAAAATATCAGCTGCTGCCCATGCTGATTTTATTAAATTTGCACCCCATTGCAAATTAACCCCCAATTTTTCCGAAAGTTCCAATTCTTTTGTCCAAAAATAATTACCGAATTCCAAAATTAACGAAACTTGGACACAACCTTCAGAATATTATAACATGCACAGAACATTTTCCAGAAATTCATTTGCCTTTCCGGAGTGTCCTACCGAGCTCGCTGAACCCGAACCAAAACCCGACGTGCGAGCGTGACAACCTGAACCGAAATTCCGTCACTCCAAAATTCTATAAAAATTCCCATAAATTCCATCTTAAATTCAAACACAACTTACCCCAAAGCCGTCAGAAAATTTCCATCCCGAGCCCCGGGATTCCTGTCCCGAGCCCCGGGAGTCGCCCGGAACCGAACGTCCCGCCCCAAATATTAAACTCCACAACCACCACCAGGACGTTTCCACGACTCCAAAACTACAAACGGCTTCTCAAACTGAGATCTCGAGAGCGCTACCGAGCCCGCCAGACGTCCCGAGGCGACCCCGACAACCCCGGCGCTTAAAAATATTTTCGCGGAAACGTCCGGGGACCCACACGACCTCATATACGGAAGGGTTCGACTAAACGATACTCGGATTGGGCTCGGGAGCCGTCTGAACGCAGAAAAACGTGACCCGCAGTTAAAACCGAGCCCCGGTCACCCGGCCGCAACCCGCCGGGGTGACCGTAACAGCTTCCTCATGTAACCTTCCTTAATTGGCTAGGGACTTCAGTAATGGAAGCGGTTTTCGTGGTAAGAGGAGAGTTTATGTTGTTGTCTCTTTTTGTCAGATCTTTTTGTGTAGGTTACCATCTCTGACAGGTGCATTGTGTTGGCGTATACCCCGAGCCACATAAAAACCTGAAGATGATGCAGATAGTCTGTCAGTTGTTAAAAAAACCCATCATGGTTTAGTAATGGTCCTACTTTGAAGAATATTTGGTTCTGGGATGCTGCAGCTAGTCTCTTTGAAGCACATTGATAGTTGCTCCAACTATTATCTATCCTTTTTATGGTTTCACTGTTATATTTATGTTACTCTTTAGTTTGGCTTGTTATGATCAGGCTATGTTTCGCCCGTTTCTACCCCGCTATGTGTAGGGGACTTTAGTTGCTCGATGCAAGTTTTCCTTGCCTTGATATTAGGGTGTGTTAATACCTGCGATTAACCTTAATTAATATAAATGTCGAAGCGAGGGCAAAGTACCAGATACTATGTTCGAGAAAGTTGGTCTCTCAAAAGGAAAGAATCCTGCCATGCTGCGATGATGTTGGGTTCTCCCGAGTGGCTGCGTCCTCCGTCGAGCCGCTCCAGAGATGAGCTACTTCCGAATCGCTTCGTCCGCTGTCGAGCCACTCCTGATAAGAGTTGCTTCCGAGGCCGAGTGAGCACCTGGTACAATTCTCCGACGCTCAAGTTAGAATTCGCACGGTATGCTAGCCGATGACCTATTGAGTAAATGTTATGTTGAAAGATAAGTTTTAATAAAGGCGGTCTCCTTAGATGGGGCGCTGAGTGAAGTATTTATAGTGCCCAGATGGGATATGAGCAGTGGTATGGGTCGGGAGACAGGTGTCCCCCTTGCATCATGGGGACTACAGTATTCTGAGGCTAAATCTGCGGGGCGGCTTTTAGGCTTGGCATTCAGGTCCCCCAATGGAGGCTACAGTGCCTGCGGGCTGGAATGGCGGGCAGGCCTCTGGGGTTAATATTTGGTCCTCCCCATTAGCCCCCGAGGCACCTCGTCCCTTGGATTAGGACGAGACGCTTTTACGCGCTTTAAATGGGTAACTTCCGCCCACATGTCAATTTCATGCTTATCCCAACGCGACGTTTTGCATTCTTCAACCCCCTATAAATGGAGGACTAATGCCTCCTTGCTCACTTTTCGCGTTTGTGCATTTTCGGGAGTCGTGGTTTTCGCTTTTCATCGTTTCTTCATTTTCAACCGTCTCAACCGTCTCCAACTCCACCCTTATCCAGGTATGATTTCTTTTTATAATTCATTTTGTTCCTCTGTCGATTCCTCCTTAGGGTGGTGGCCAGACGATTTTGCTGATGGGGGGCTCGTCTCGGCTCGGATCCTTGGCTCTCCCCATGTCTCTTCTATGTCGAAGCACGCGGGGAAAGAAGTTTCTAGGGAATGTGGCCCGGCGTCCGAACGGTCGAGGGCCGAAAAGGCTCTACCAGAATCGCCTGATGAAGTAGAGTAAACAATGACGGGGAAGATCGTGCGCCGGCTGGCGCTAAAATTCAGTATTCCCGACGAGCTAGATTGGCGAGTCCCTGACTCTTCAGACATAGCCAACAGACCTCATGAGGGTAATTTTGCATATACCCGGTGTACTTCGAAATGGGTCTGCGCATACCTCTTGGGGACTTTGAGAACTCAGTGCTTCGGCTCTACGATCTTGCGCCTCCCAACTCGTGGAGGCACATCACCGGTTTCAAGCTCTTCGCCCGATCTATGGTTTTTCAACCTACAACTCAGCTCTTTCGCCATGCTTATAAGATCTCCGTCAGTGGAAGTGGGGGGGCATTAGTACCACTTAGCTCATCGATCACAATTACTAACTCCTGGTCTTATGTCGAACCATGATTAGAAGAAGTTTTTCTTCATTCAGACCCCTCGCTTTGCCGAGTTTAGGACTTCATGGAGAACGGTGGAGCCCGACCAGGACATGAACTCCATTAGTGACAACGTCCTTTATGGGCAAGAAGCTCGGGCTCTCATCGAGCTGCAGGCCGAGGGCTTTGGCCGACCTTTTCCAGTCGAGGTTGCCTTAGAGGCTGGTTAGGCGGACATCCCAAAGGGCGTTGAGTTCCCCAGTTTGGACGAAGTGTACCGACTTGCTGCGGGCCAAGGTAGACCCCCCTCGACGGGTGGATCGTCCGGGGCTAACCCCTGCTTCGTTAACATATCGGACGAGAGTGGCTCGGACGATGCGCCTCTACTTTTTTCTTCGGCTTCTCCCCAAGCCATGCCTCATCCTACCACCTTAACTAATGCTTTTGATGTCATGTTTATTTCTGACTCCTCAGGTTCTGATATGGACGCCTTCGAACAGGCCGCGGTGGAGGCTAACATGGCGAACCCTATCATTCCTCGTTGGAAAAGGGGACGAGGTGGCAAGGCCAAAGCCACCAAAGCTGCGACCTCTTCTCGCCATACCACTGGCGGGAAAAGTCCAAGCAGGCTCAAGGAGTTCTATGGCCCTGGCCCTGTTTCGGACGCTTGCGGCCCGGGTGAGGCTCGCCTCGCAAAGAAGCCCTCAATTACAAAAAGGGAGCCGAGTCAGGGAGTCAAGGCCTCCAAGCTTCCAAGGCAATGAACTTGGCTGGGACCTCTCGTGATGGGACGAGCGGCGCAATGGCTCATCAACCCTCTCCTCCCGTGGCTCGGCCAATCAACCTCAAGGCTCGCGATTTATCTCTTGTCGTGGCTGAGAAACTGCTCGAGTAAGGCTCTAGCAGCTTAGGTTCTACCCTTTCCAGCCCCGAGGCGCTCCGCCTTCATTGGGAGTCGATGACATCAACTCGGGATGTCGAGGCACTACGAGCCTGTGAACCTCGACGCTTCGAGTTGAACCACACTCTGCATAAGAGCCTTTATTGGGTAAGTTTTCTTGCCAGATTTTTCATACCTTCTTTCGTGACTCACCCTTGGCCAATATTGATATTCCACCGCGATTGATGCATAGGTCTCGTTATGCGCTGAGGAACTGGGGCGCGACAGTGAAGCTCAGGGCTAAGCCCTTTCTCTCTGAAAAATTGTATTCTACAAAAGTGACAGAGAACCAAATATACCATTGAATAAAATATTGATATGATATTTAAGTTTCAAAATAAATATTAATGTTAAAATGAGAGATGACAAATAATTACTCTTTTCCCTTAAGTAAAAATGTTCAAAATTATGGCACGGCAGGGCGAAGCACGCTCTCGCCCTGCTTGTGGAGATGATGCATTTGGTTCCAGGTGGTCGGGTTCTGGAGTCTTCCTCCCACCTATGTTTTCAATTTGACTCGGCCATTTTTCTGATATAGGTGTTTGATATTTTACTGCGTGGCCATTTCTATGGCTAGTTATGTTCTCCAGGTGTTTATGCAGGGACCAGGCCTTGTGTAGCTTGCTTCTAGCAGCTAGCTTGGTGGAGGAGGTCAGTGGCCGGGTATTATGCGAGAGATATTGCGCACGGATATCTGTTTAAAGCTAAAGAAAGATATGAAGAGCTTATCCTAGTCCGGAGTGGTCTTGGATTGACTATCATTTACTTATTCTGTTTTGGAGATACATATCATCTATCTTTCTCTAGGAATTTATTTTCTGAACTTCTTTTAGTGTTAAATTTTCATACAACCTTAAGTTGTGTGATGCGTAGGTCATGTTTTGCTCACTCTCGTTCAGAGCTGATTTTTTTTATGTATAGGGGTTGGTCCCTAAATTGGCTTTTCTTTGGACCTTTTCTTTGTCTTCTAAATGAATGCATTCAATTTTCAAAAATTGATCTAAACAAAAAAGACTGAGTTAAAGAACACATGAATATATATGAGAGAGTTCTAATTAGTGGGGTGGTACTATTAAACTCCTTTTCTTAACAGGGTGTTCTTCTCTCTCCTCCTATAAAGATTCGTTTTGGATTGCAACACTTCCAGATTGATGTTTGTACGTAGATAGATGGCTTTGAGATTCTCTTACATAATCAGCTTTCCACATTTATGTCGGCTGATAGGGCCATGTTTGGCCAATTATCTCACCTTCAATATTTTTATAATATAATATCTGTGATGATTGATTTCTTTAATTGTTTATGAAGAGTAATTAAACACACAGATCATCAAAACAACTAGGTCAACATGCACATTAGTATCCCAAACTATAGTAATTTGGAAATTTCAGGGTCTGTACTATTTTTTGAAAATTACGATATTTGGCTTTGGAACTGAACCATTTCCTTGTTTCTGAGAAGAACTTCCAGATTAATAGGAAGCCCTTGCGAACAGCTTGATGCACTGTTACCGACACCCGGTAAGTGATTAAGCTAATTACGCAATTAAGCATCAATATTGGGATTAGTGAATTTTTTGTGCCTTGGGACTTATAATTAAGTATATGAAATATAATTGGTGTGAGATATGAAGTCCCGAGGTGTGGTACAGTTGTCGTTACTGTTATTGCCACCCAGTGCGAATTCCAGCTAATTACACGATTAAGCGTATTTACCGGGATTAGCGATTATTTTGCGGGGCTCGGGACTCATAATTAGTCATGTGAAGCATGTTTTATGCGTGTTATGAGGTCCCGAGAATGTGTCTAAGATTTCGTGCCGTTTGGAGTTACGGTTTGGAAGTTGCAATTTTGGGGCTTGACTATATTGCAACTTTTGAAAGTTTGAGGGCTAAGGTGAAAAAGAAAACAAAAAAAAAAAAAAAGAAAAATAAACGGCAGGAGAGGCGGTGAGAATTAATCGTAAGATAGTGTGTGTGCGCTTTAGTAATATTATATATATATATATATATATATATATATATATATATATATATATATGTATGTATCATGTATGTATGTTATATATATATATATATATATATATATATATATAGTACTCCCTCCGTCCCCGAAAGATTGGTAGATTTGTTTGGACACGGAGATTAAGGTGAATGTAAGATGTTTGTATATGTTTACTTAATTGCCCCTTAGTTGAGAGTGCACAAAAAACGAGGTAGAAAAAGTAAAGATAAAGTGATGATAGTTTAGTAACTTTGAGAGTAAGAAGTTTCCTTTTAAGGAAAGTGATCAATTTTTCTGGGACAGCCCAAAAAGGAAATGTGTACAATTTTTCAGGGACGGAGGGAGTATTAGTTAAGTTAGAAACATACAGAAGCCAAAAAAAACGCAAACCTTCTTCTTTCTTCTTCTCTGTACCTCGCCGAGTTTAAGGAGCCAAAGTGAGATTTCTCCATTTCTCACCAAAATCTTGAAGGTCAGTTGGGTAAATCGATCTTTAGGAGAAATAATTAACTCCTTATAAATCGGTTTTTGTGATTGTGGCTCCGGTTGGAAACCGTGAGCTTCTGAAAATTGCTCCACATTTATGGAAATTCTCCTATTGTTAATTTTATGGTTCCTAAGCGTTCCGTGCACCTTCTATTACGTCTTTTGTGTCAGGAGTGTGAGCTGAATCTTTGTAGAAGTGCTGCCAATATTGTTCTGAAATTTGAATAGAAACTCAACTTTGGGCCTGATTTGACGGAAGGTAAGGATATATTATTGATCGAGCCGAGAGTTATACATTTTGTACGATTGATTTCGTTGAAAAAGCCGTATGTGAAAAGTCGTTTTCCTGTCCGAGCCCCATTTTTGGCGCTTTTGTTGTGGGTCAATTTTGTGAATTCTGAATGTGTATTCTCAGATTCGTGGATCATATGTGGACAGGGGGTAGTCGGAAGTGCGGCCGAAACTCTGCGAAATCCGTCTGGGACCGCTGATCGGGAAATTCCATTCGACTTCGTGAAAGGTAAGGGTTCGGTGTGTCTCTGGTACGCATTTTGGAGTACTTTATAAAATGCGTATCGGAGTATATTGAGGCTAAGTTTGGTTTGAGGGGTTGGCCCGGTGATGCCAAACTTGGTCAAATGGTATAAGCATTGGTGTGCAAGTCGCGGGATCAGCATTGAGGATGTGTATCTACACCTAAATGGTGTAAGTTTGTGTGATACACCTTTAAGGTGTTTGTAATAAGACGGTAGGGATCATAACCCCGAGCTGGCCATGCTCTTGTGTGTAATTATATGTGTGCCTCGGCTAAGGCCGGGAAGACCGTCATTGTGCCTAACTACATCATAATCCATTGTTTGACTTGCATTGCATTTGGTTGATTTCTGCATTGGTTGAGCATGTGTATTCTTGTATATCTGCGTTTTTTTTGGTTGCAGGTTTCTTGTGCTCCAAGAAAATCTTTGCTTATACCTCAGCCCTTACTAAGTTCTTTCGAGAACTTACCCTTATTTCTTCTTTTAGGAGGATCTCACCTGCACCCACCGAGTAGAGTCGGGGGTTGTTTTTGTGTGTGATATTTCAGGTACCATTTTGTGTGTTCCGGTCTATTGTGTTTTGTATTGAGAAAATAAGGGGTAATGTCTAATGTGTATGTATATCATTCCGGGATTTCCGGTATCTGTGTGTTCAACTTTTTCGGGATGTGTTGGGTGGTATTCAGTTATGGAGTTCAGATTATGTTATTGAGCACTGTGGTTTTCTAACGGTTAAACTTTCTTACATGTGTAGTAGCAACAGTATTTTGCACGTCGAGGACGTTGGTTAGACCGCGAGTGTCACCACCTCGCACGCTCGTATGTATTCCAAAGAGCATTTTTGTGGCTCAGTATATTGTAGATGACATGTATGCATGTAGAATTAGTAAAACTGGGTTTTCATCAAAAGTCGATTTGTGCTAGATTTTTTGGGAAGCGTTCTGGGCAGATTATGTATATGTTTGTGATTCTGAGTGTGGAATGCTTGTTTTTATCAGTTTTGGGACTTGTATGTCCGAAAAGGTGTAAACCGCCCCGTGGGGCCTACGCCCCGGGTTTCGGGATTTTTGTCAGAAATCACCTATATGTGTTTATGTGTAAGCATCTGTGCGTAATACATGATTTGTGTGAAAGAATTCTGAGCAGGAAGCTTAAAATGAACTGCGGGGCCCACATACCCTGTGGGGCCCACAGGGCTCACTTGTCAATTTCGATATGTGTGTGATCTGTTACCCCAACTGAGTGTGGTTACGGTGTTAATAAGCATCGTAATCGCTTGTGTGCTTCCGCCGTGGGGTGACATGCACTATCTCCCTTCAACCCTTTGAGCGAAATGCGGCAAAAGGAAGTATTTCAACAAATGAGGTTTTTCGCTATTGACATGAGACTTGGTCCCTAATTCTAATAATGATAATTCTTTTTGGTATTTTTTTGTAATTGAAAAAAATACATTTCTATAGAAATAGAATCCATTTTTGATTCTTTATAGGTAAATTAAAATGAATAAAATCAATATAGAAATATAAAGGAAAAATAGAAAAAGAATTGAAAGTGATATAATACAAAAAGAGACAGAGTTCTTTTTTTAGTCCACATAAAACAAAATAGGAGATCATATGAAAAATGTAACCGATTCTTTCGTTTCCTTGGGTCACTTGCCATCTAGTACCCTGAACTATTGGAATCGGGTAGATAAGGATCTGACTCGGCATGCGCATGCACGAGCTCATTTCTGTCCACTTTTTATACGACCTGCCTCACCAGTGACCCAATTGTTCGTTTTCAAAGTTCGGGAGAAACGCCCAAAATTTTAAAAAGTCAGAAGTGATATCGGGGCTCCTCAAGTTAGGGTTTGTATATATTAAAATTGGTTGGTAAAAAGTAATGTTGGTTGGTAATAATAATTTTTAAAATTTTTGGGCGTTTCCCCCAAACTTTGAAAACAAACAATTAGGCCACTAGTGAGGCGGGCCGTTTAAAAAGTGGGATGGAAGTGAGCTCACATGCATCCACTTGCTGAGTCATGCCCTTATCTACTTGATTCTAATAGTTCAGGGTACCCAAAAAATAGTTCAAACCATGAAATTTTTGAATCACTATAATTTGGGGTACTAATGCATTTTAGCCAAACAATTGCATGCCCTCGATCATTATTGTTTCATCATGATCTTTTTCGTTCTATTTTCAATTAGTTTATCAGCGATAGACCAAAGATGAGATTTTACTATTTTAGTAGCATGCATGATGATAAATACTACCAATAATCTACATTATCTCCCAAGTAATCCAGATAAGCATTATTCGTCCTCTAGTTTCAAATCACCTTCATCCGGCCTAGCCTGTGCTTCTTTCATATAAATATAATTCAAAATTAATTAAGCTGCTTTCGTCAGGTTTGTAAAAGAATCGAATTACTAATTACTACTCCCCCTTCATCCCAATCGCAAAAGTTTTACACGTTGTTTCCCCCAGTCATTAATCTACACAATAGTTTTTTTTTTCATTTGAAATTATTAATTAAAATTTTATGTATTTGATGTTTCTACCTTATAGCTACTTTTATAAACACACACACACACCAATAAATTTATGTATATAAATAGCTGCGGTTTTACTGCGGCGGAGGCCGCAGTAAACTCATTTACTGCGACGGATGCCGCAGTAAATGAATTTCTCTACGTAGTGAATGTTCTAAACCTGTAACGTCAAAAGCGACCTTTAAGCTTCAATGCTTTTGCCAAACGAAACCTTAAAGGTACCTTTAAACGTTACAGATTTGGAAAAATTATCCATTATTGTTTAATGTTTTTTTTCCTAAGCCTCTAACCTTGGTCTCAAGGACTCCACTTGTTTGTACTCTATTATTTACACTATCCAATAATTAATACTCCCTCTGATGTGTTTTCTTATGGATTAAGAAACACACTTGAAGATCTTTTTTTCTTGTCTATAAAAAATGATGATAAATTGGCCAACACCCCCTCTTGAATCCAAGAAATGGTTCAAACAAAAGTGAAGTTTTGTCAAGGGAAGGAAGATGGATCCAACACCTCTTTCTTCAAGAGAAAGCAACCTTGGATTTAGCAAACTTGATCAAAACCTTTGAACAAGAGTTGAGTGCAAAAGTGTAGTAGAAATGAAGAGAATTTTCTCTCAAATTTGCAAAGTGAATTTCATATATGATGTGTGTTCAAAATGTAGAAACAACCCCTATTTATAGGTAGGGAATTGACCTAGGGTAGAAAGAAAATAAAATAAAATTACAAATAAAATTAATGGAAAATTAATTTATGTACTAATTGACCAATTTATTTGTAGCATTAGTTATCCTATTCAAGTGTCTAATTGATGCTTGTAATCTTTGAAGATGAAAGGTGTAGAAGTGTATGTAATGGTGAAATTGTCCTTTTCCTTCCAACTTATTTCATCTTATCACTTGAGTCCTTGAGGCTTCCACAGTGTTTTGCTCTTCTTGGGCCCAGATGGTGATGAAGAAGATTTAGGACGCTCTTTTGGGCTTGCTTCTTGGGTTTGACCCTTCTCCATATTTTTTTTCAACTTCTTTTATTTTGACACTTCGGTCTTCAACTTTGGAGAAGCTAGCATTTATGTCCATAAGTGGATTCACATCACCCTCTATCCCAATTTAATTGTTACGTTTCTTTTTCAGTATCTAATCTATGAATTGTTTTCTTCAATATTTTGTTATATAATGTTAAATAATTTATATACAAAAGGTAAATCAATGAGTCTAATTTCTAAAAATATTTTTATTTTCAATTCTTGTTTAACAAACTCTTATTAATTTAAAATTAAGTAAAACAAAGTATCAAAAATCAAATATTTCAATTAAAAAATGACGGAGGTAACACCTTCTAACAAGCTTGGAAATATTATCTGTAATTGTACGATATCAATGGGGGATATACAGTACTATCAAAAAATGTCGGTGGCGTTTCTTGTAGTTTTGGCCAATAAAGTAGCACACACGTTTTCATCAGCTAGATAAGGTTTAAAACATTGACATTAGTATATTGGTGTTGTCACTTTGCACATCATCTTTAATACATGGGCCGGTTTATTTGATTTTTGGTGCTTTATCTCTTCTGCTTTCTCTATCCATATATACCCATCTATCATTTTTCACTAATTAATTTCACTGTTAATCCCCGAAACGAATGACATCTCTTTTTCATGCTATAGGTAAACCGTCAAGTGGATAGGGAAACATCAAATGTGTTTAATTTAATTTAAAATATATATACAATTATTATAAACTAATAATAAATACTTTTTTCTTGGCCCTGCCCTCCTCATATTAAATTAATACATCTTTTTTATATACAATTAATACATTTATAAGTGTGTATGCTCTTTTGATGAAAAATTTGGTGAAGTATTTAAAAATTAATTTGATATATGTGAGGAAAATAAAGAGGCAAAAATTGATGTATTTTTTTAATGAGAAGAACACACCCTAGATAAAATTTTTTGGGAATGTTAGTTGTTTCAATAACAGATTGAATACTCTTTAACTAAAATATTACCACGCGATATATTAATCTTTTGGATTTAGCTTACTCAAATAATGAAAGAAATAATTGTATTATTACAAGATCTTAATAGGTTAGGGTATAAAAAAAACTTGTTAATTAACATTCCCACAAATTCACACTTCTTCCTAGTTTTCCTCCCACTTTCCGACAATAATATTGTGGTGGCTTAATTTAGAACAGTAGGGTAGTTACTCTCGTATTTTATACCTTTAATTACATGATAAAAATATTTCAACTTTACCATCTTTAATTCTGATTACGGAAAGCGAAAAAGGTGACAAGAAGAATGTGTGGCTATTCCGAATATTATACACACCTTTAAACATTTCAAAACAATATCTAGTATATACACGGCCTTAATTAAAATGTAATTATGCGTCTCTATATATTCTATAGTTACATACTACTAAATGTAGAAAACATGTCGTGTAGTGTCTCTATATATTATAGTATATATCTATTTGTAGAAAGTCGGTCTTTATTAGGTGGAGTGCCTTTTTTTGTTCATGATAAAGTATGGACCTCTTAAAATGTGCTAAAGTGTGCACCTTTATTCATTAATTATTAAATTGTTGAACTCATCACTTCTGTCGACTCCTTCATCCTTCCTTATCCTTGTGGGTGCATACTTTAACATAGCTTAAGGAGTGCATACTGTATAGTTACTCTCTTTTTTCGTCATTTTTTGTTTTTTGTTTTTTTTTTTGGTTGTTTAGGGTAAAACTTATGTATTGTCCAACACTTTTGTATTTCTATACATTAGACCCAAATATTTTAGTTATGTTAATTATTTAATCATTTCCTTTTTTTTCTTTCATTTTGATATAATTTTCTTATTTCTTTTTGTACTCCATTTTATATCACGGCTCTCCTATTATTGTTCTCACATACTGATCATTTTTTTGCTTTCTAATTGTTCAGGGAAAAACCGAATCCAACATTTTTGTACTTTCTACACATTGGATCCAAATGTTTCAGTTCTGACTATTTCTCTTTTTTGTTGCTTTTGTTTTAATCTGATTTTCTTCTTTCTTTTTGTACTCTATTTTTCTTTCACGCTTTTATTATTGTTTTCATATACCGAACAATTATTTTTTTTATTTGTTATTTTTTTTCCTTTTTTTATATATTCTTGCTCAATTAGAAGTATACTTAAATGCAGGGAAGGTCACCGCGAAACAAGCCCTTTTTCAGTTTTTCCACCCCATTTTATTGTTTAAGGAATAACTCCTTTATTGTCCTACATTTTTATAATTTTCCAAATTGGTCCCAACTGTTTAATCTTATTATTTAAGAATTTTCTCTTCTTTTTACTTTGTTTTTTTTTGTCTATTTCTTTTCTTTCTTTTTGAATTCCATTGTTTATCCATATTCCTTGAATTTCATGTTTATTAAATTTTAGTCATATTCTCCTCTTATAATTATATTCTTTCAGTTTAATTCTTTTTTGATGTTATATGCCTTTTTTTCTTCTTCCTTTTGATTTATTTTCTTCCTCCTTTTGATTTATTAATTAAGATGCGCATGTGTGGCTAATGGCTATCGATCGACTCCCCTTTTAACTTTTTGATTATTATTATTATTATAAACGGGGTACCAAGTTTGTAATTATCTCAAAAGCATCATTGGAAATACTTTTATGTTTCATGACGTGTCAGTCCTTTCCCACCATCCAGGGCTCTATTTCCTTATTGTTTTTTTTACCCTTCTTTTTCGGTTGGGGACGATGACTTGAGACGCCATGTCACTCCCACCGACGCCCTGCCACACCAGCACCATAATAATAAGAAATTTAATTAACTACTACAAACATTGAATTAAGGGGAGATGCGAATGGATGGATTAGTGAAAATGAGGTAAAGGAAAGACCTAAATTTCTAGTTGAGAGAAATATTATGTTACCAGAACTGTCGTAAGATCTCGTAATAGACAGAGTGGAATGTAAACATTAGGGGTTCAACTCGAAAATCACTTCACGCTTCAGCTCGCGACCTCCTACCTCCGAATACAGCCTCCTCACCCCCACTCCCCTCCTCCCTGGCTGCCTGCCTCGCCGGAAAGCAGGGCAGCCATCCAGCAAGGCCGCGGAAAGTAGGCACCCAGACAGAAGGGGACTGGGGGGCATCTGTGATTACCGGGAGCGGGGACAAGTATTCACGGGATGCGGCCGAAAATCACTTCAACGTGATTCACGGTAGGTCCGAAAAATTGGGGGTGAACAATTCCGAAAATCATTTGTGAGAATTTCAGGTGAAAAATTTATCAAATTTTACTTCAAATCCCCCAACTTTAATGAAACCCCCTATTCATGTAGTCGACCCCAACGAAATGGGACTAAGGCTTGGTTGATTGATTGAAACATTGAATTAAGGCGGCTAGCTAGTTAGTCAATTACCTCTCAACTGTACTATAGTATGATATGTTCTTATTTTCTCTTATTGGTTATTAATGTTGCTTAATATTTCTTGGTATTTAACGTCTGGGACATTATGCTTTTTATTATGGGCGCGTTAGGTTGTTTTTTTGACTCGGATCACGGTCCATCGGTTTTGGACATGTTGTTCCCTGGTTTGTGGGGTATCATATTCTTCAATAATATTTTTTTTTGCTTATCGGCAAAAGTGAGATAATAATATGAATTCTCCTTTTGACATAAAAACACGACACGTTTGAATTAATGTAAAGTTAAGATGTAAAAAAGTTAAAGAGTAAGAAGCATACACTAGTACAAAAAAATAAATTTGTAATGAGAAGGAAAATATATTGAAGATAATAATGTAAAATAGCTTGTAAAAGTTTCTTAAGCTGAAATGTATAAGGTTTTATAAGGGATATCTTTAAAAAAATGAATACGTTCAATATTTTCTTGTTGAATGTAGAGAATGGTTAATTAGATATATATTGAGGAAGCTAAGAAAATAATTTCCACTGTAGCTAGGTGAACAGTGAATTAACTCTGATGTTAGTAATTAATTATTGTCCATGATCTTATCTTCACTTATCCTGATCACTAGCTTCCTTTCTACTAGACAAATCATCATTACCTCAATGGGGTGATATTCCCATATTCCCACATGCCATAGTATGTACTCATAACTGATTGTTTCTGATCCCATATTCATTTGTGTCAACATTTAGTTGGTCATTATTGTTTAAGAGGATTAAATGGATATTAGCTAGTAACATCTTTATATACTAATCCACTAGTTTATTGGTTGCTTTATGACCACAACACGCCAAAACATTGATATATAGTCTCTAATTATTCTCATATAATACTGTGACTCGTAAATTAGCAATAATTTACATTACCCGCAATCTTCTCTCTCTATCTTTTATAATGGATTACAATTGAAATTGGTTGCTCACTTATTCCCCTAAAATTTTAAATTATTCAATTTAACTTCAATTTAAACTCCAAATATTAGTATTTTTTAATTAATTAAAAAATATTTTGTCATACAAAAAAATGCTCATAAACTATGTAAACATATCGAAATCATGCACCATGCATTTTCTACAAAAAACAAACTTAGAGTGCTTTTTGAGTATATATTATTTTAGAAAATTCTATAATTATAAATCAAGTACTAGAAAATGAGTGACTCAACATGGATAGAGAAGATAAACGAGAATCATATCTAATCCCACATTACCACCCTTAATTAAAGAAGAAGAAAAACCACTTGTAGATTGGGTTATAACTCGCTAGCTACCATATCTTAAACTAGCTAGCTCACGGACTAAAAGCCAACCAATCATCTGACGATTATCGATCTCCTTTAATCGCCCTCTTATTAATAAATGCAACAATTTGTTTTATTTAAATTCAAAAAATTAATTGGTATCTAGCTAGTGTCAATTGTCGTCGACTGTTCTATTTACCTTTATTTTATTTTTTTGACAGGGGGACAGAGTCACATAAAGCCAATCAGGAATACTGTCTATCCAAAACACCATACAAGAATGCTCTAAACTGCGACGAGCGAGTGAATGTGCCGCCTTATTAGTTAGACGGTTCACATGTACAAGCGAGGGAGATTGCAAGGAAAAAAGAAGTAGGCGGATTTCGTCCACTAAAGCACCGAAATAAAAGAGCGAGGGAGACCGTGAGCTCTGAACCTCCAGCACCAGAGTCTGCGAGTCGGACTCAAAAGTTACTCTTTGCCAGTGCTGTTGGATTGCCTCCTTCACACCCCAAAGCAAGGCTATTGTCTCGCGATACAGTAGATCGGACCCATAATAATGAAAACCAATTGAGAAGGCAGATAAGACCTCACCTGAGGAAGTGCGTGTAATAACTGCCACAGCTACAGAAGATGTTTGTCTCCTAAGGGCGACATCCACAATATTAATCTTCATAACACCTGGAGTAGAGTAGCTGCTAACCAAATTGGAGTAAGACGAGCCCGCTGCACCACTACAGGACGCTCATGGACAGCTCTCCAACTCACAACCCAAGCTTGAATAGTAATAGTGACAACAACAAGTCTTCCACAATTATATTCATGAACCACCATGTTGCGATTCTTCCACAACAACCAGCGTGGGGTAGCTAAGAATAAAGCCACTTGGGTCTAGGTGGATAATACCTTTCACCCAAGAAGTCCAGGACTCCAAACCTGTATATATCCTCCTGCGCCTCAAAACCCAATGATTGCCAAACTCTTCATGCAAACTGACACTCTTACAATACGTGTCCCACAGATTCTACAGATACACCACAAACTGGACAAAGAGTATCCGCCGACATATCTCTCTGATCCTATGTCTCTCTTGTAGGCAAGTAATCACCACATGCTCGCCAAAAGAAAGTATGAATTCGGGGTGGTAGCTTTATGCCCCACAACCAACACTAAAAGTCAGAAACATGCAAAGGATTTCTATCATGAATCATGGTATATGCCAAGAAATAGGCAGATCTTACCAAGAAGTGGTCATTATCCTCCATTCCTCAAGTGAAAATATCCTCATATGCATGCACATTTAAAGGAGTATATGTGATTCGAGCCACATCCACCGGATGAAAAAGCGCCTCAATATCCCGTATCCTCCATGAATGAGTGCTGGGATCAATGAGATCGGAAACCTTCAAATTCTCTAATTCTGGAGTTGGCTCCGTTAGTAACCTCGAGGAATCCGGTAGCCAACAATCAAACCACACCGAGATAGAATGGCCAAGACCCACTCTACACTGGACACAGCGGGTCAGAACGTCTCGACTAGCAAGGAGACCACACCAAATAGCAAAACCTGGAAGCTCCGGATCTGCATAAAGGAAGAATTCTGAAAATATTTACCTCGCATCACACGAACCACAAGGGAATCCAGTCGCTTAATAAAACGCCAAGCCTGCTTTGCTAACATTGCTTGATTAAAAGCCTGTATGTGTCTGAAACCATAACCTCCAGCTAGACGAGTCATACACAATTTTTCCCAAGAACACCAGGCTGTCTTGCGTTCCTCTATATCTGCGGACCAGAAGAAACGCGTTGATAGGGAGCGCAAACGATCACACACCGTTGAGGGAATTTCAACACAGTTCATCAGGTGTGTAGGCATTGCATGTATAACTGCTTTAATCATTACTCTTCTACCGACCGATAGAGTCGACATCTTCCAATTTGATAACTTTTTTTATACCCATTCGATCAAATAATCAAATTGAGGAATTTTTTCCTGCTAATCATCCATGGAAAACCCAAATATTTGTCAGCCAATAAACATTTTGAGGTACCTAATAAACGGCCCAATTGCAACCGACGATCACGATTGATATTTGGGCTGTAAAAAACCGTAGACTTTCGTCGATTGACCATCTGCCCATATGCCGCCTCATATAACTACAGGACATTCAAAAAATTGTGCATACCGAAGCGATTATCCTTTAAAAAAGTTAAAGAATCATCAGCAAACAAGAGGTGGGAAATGGCTGGGCTTCTCTTGCACACTGCTACTCCCACGACGAGTCTCAGCCCGTTTCAACAGCGCCAAGAGCCCCTCAATAATAAAAAGGAAAATAAATGGTGACAAAGGGCCACCCTGTCTAATTCCTCTAGTAGGGTAAAAACGTTGGGTAGGAGTCCCATTCCCCAACGCTAAGAACGAAACCGTCTCCACACAAGACATTACTAGATTTACCAACACCAATGGAAAACCAAACTTCCCCAGTACCGCACGCAGAAAATCCCACTCTACCTTGTCATAAGCTTTGGTCATATCAAGCTTCAAAGCCAACACCATCCCTCTTACTGTGCAAAGTATTAATACGACGACAGGTCTCCAATGCGATCATCGCATTATCAGTGAGCAATCTGCCAGGAACAAAAGCACTCTGATTTTCTGAAATTAAATCATCCATCAAAGGCTTGAGGCTATTAACAATCATTTTAGTAATGATTTTATAAAGCACATCACAGAGGTTGATTGGTCTAAACTCTATCAAATTTGTTGGATGCTTACTTTTCGGGATCAACACCAAGAAGGTAGCATTAAGCTTCGCAGGCACGCAACCTGAGTAAGAATATCCAACACGTAGGAAGTATAGCTAAAGGGCCCACAACATGCCAGAATTTTTGACAAAAAGTGGTGGAAATCCATCTAGGCCTCCTCCCTTGTAAAAGGAGCAGTCAGAACCGCCCCCGGCCCATTGCATCTTAAACCTTTGGTTCAATACAGTCAATCACCTCCTGCAGATGAGAAATACCCTCAGAATGAAAAAGGTCAGAGTAAACTTGAAAGCTTCCCTCTCCAAATCCTTCTGGGCCGTTAGAAACACCCTGGCTGGGTCTTGAAGACGTCGTATCTGGTTCCAAGATTTACGACCAGAAGCCGATTGGAGAAAAAAAGTTGTGTTTCTATCACCATCAGCTAGCCATAAATTCTTGGATCGCTGGCTCTAATATTCTTCGTCCTTATTTAGGAGAACTAGCAAAGCTGATTCCAAAACCTTCCGATGAGTAACAACATCATTACCTACTTTACCATTCAGAAGCTCAATCTAATACTGTAAATCAGAGATTTGTCGTGCTAATCCACAGAACTCCTTTTGGCGCCAATCCGAAAGTGATCGCTTGCAGATTCGCAAACGATCAAAAAGTTGGACTGAAGTGTGCGAAGACTGATTAATAATTTCATCACACTGAGCCTCCAATGTCCAAAGTTTCTCAAACCTCCAAAGACGTTGATGGTGTTTATCACTGGCCAAAATCCGAATTCTACCGCATAATGATCAGAAAAAGGGAAATAGGAATTTCTTACCCAACTGGTTGGAAAATTTTTGCCAAGCAGGAGAACAAAGAGCTCGATCTAGCCACTCCTGTACCAGCACCCCACCAGAAATTATACGACTCCAGGTAAATTTCTGTCCTAAGTACCCTATATCGTCTAGTCCCGCATCCGATAATGCTACTCTGAACGCCTCCATTTGTGATGACTTGCGCACCGCTCCTCCCCCTTTCTCATGCAACCAGAGTATCTCATTGAAGTCCACTGCCATTAACCAAGGCAAGGAAGAAACTACACTCAAAGAAAGAAACTCCCACGATTCCCCTCGTCGAGCAGTTTGCGGGTGCCCGTAAAAACCAATAAACCGCCAGTCAGCACCTAAAGCCTTTATCCGGACGCCAATGTGGAAATCCGAAGATGGGAGTTCTGTGACTTCCCATGAATTATGCCACAAGAGAGTCAAACCCTTCCGACGTTGATAACCCGGTACTACAATTGCATTCGGAAAACCCAACCTTCTTCGCATCCTATCCATCTCTGCCTCAGTCCGTTTCGTCTCAACCAAGAAGACCATCAATGGCCGGACTCGTAAGAGAAACTGATGAAGGCCATGGACAGTGCGATTCGCACCCAATCCCTAACAATTGAAACTAATAATTGACATGATAGCCACCACAAATCAAAGAAACCAGTGGAAACTTGGTCCACTGTTGAGAAGCACAGCCGTGCCGGTGAAAAACGTCGTTGACAAAAAAGCTGCAGCCACCAGCCTAGGGTTGCGGCGCAGAGCAAAAGTCAGAGATAGTCTCAGTACGTGTTCTATTTATCTTTATAAACTTTCCACACTGTTGCTTTTTCTAAATTCGCGTAAGTAATCATCGTAATTCATTTCAAATTAATATTTCATCCATCCTGAAAAATTGGTACATTTTTTTGATGTTGTTGTTGATTTAAATTATTATTAGAAAGAACTAAATTTATTTTTAAAAAATACTCCGTTTAAAATTCCATTTAAAATTCAATTTTCAAAATCTCCGTTTCTTTTTTAGGCAGAGGATACAGTGCGCCCATTCTTATGGTGAGCCTCTGTGCGCCCACCTCTCATTATTCACAAAATTGCCATCAATTTGCGGCTCTAGTTCCGTCGATCACTCTCCACTGCCACCTTCCTTCAACGTCGACTGCAACAAGGCCAGCCACCACAAGCCTCCCTCTGCCACCAATGACAACCGTTCCATGTCCAACCGACGACGGCCCTTCTCTGTTAACGGCGGACAAGCTTTTGGAGGCTAAAAGAGTCGGCACTACGAAATCCGACCATGCCGAAGTATCAAATTGCTTCTTGAGGCGTCGTCGATCAATTCCCAACCATTTCCTCAGCTGAACGACGCGATTCATATCTCATGATTTGGAGCTGCTACCTGCTACACATGATGTAATTATGATGCTCCTACATTCCTTAATGATGCACATGCGACTCATTATGATGCTCCTACGTACCTTAATGTCTGAGCTGGTTGCATAATCAGTAGGAAAAAGTGCATCATATTTTATAAGGGATGGCATCGTAAGGGAGCACATCAATCTTGTCCCCCAGCGCATCATTTTGAAAGGTTAAAGAAAACGAGTTAACATTTGTCATGAGAGCGAGTGCATCATATTTGTAATGGAGAACATCATAATGCAAACAAGAGTGCATCATAGTAGCCACCAAAGGCATCATATTGGGAGGTTGAAGAAAGTGCGTGCTTCATTAAGTCATTAGAATGAGTGCATCATGTTTGTTACGAGAGAACATCATTATGCGTCGCGAATGCATCATTTTGGTAATCAAGCGCATCACTATGGGTGGTAGAACAAAATGCATCAGTAAGTCATCAAAACGAGTGCATCATATTGTTAGGGAGCGCATCATAGTGCATCGAGAATGCATCATTCTGGTGTCGAAGCACATCATTTTGGGAAGTCAAACAAATTCGCTAGAGTCGGTGGTTGTTTTCACCGGAAGAACTGGGCAGTTGGGTTTTGTTCTTCGACGCCCTATTCTTCTTCTTCTTCTTCTTCTTCTCTATAGGCGCACCGTATAGTTACTCTCTTTTTTATGTTCCAAAGTGGTTGAAAAGAAGGATGATTGAAAACTTGTCCATGTTGGTGGCGGGCTGTTGCAACCAGCGAAGCCTAACATGTGGGATGGATTGGGGTAGAGAGATTTCTAACGGGAAGGAAGGGGTTGGGGTTGCAGGGTGGATAGTTTGGGATGAGACAATGGTGTTTTAGATCAGATGTGTAAGTTTTGGACAATTAAGAAAGAATTACGAAACTTCAAATGTCATTATAGTTATTTTTTTGTAGGTCAACTAACAACACTCTAGTCAAAAGGCCAAATTGTTTGATAGTGCATAGTAGGAGAGTTAAGTAATTCCGAGTTATAATCCGAGAATTAAAATGATATGATGGGCTAAATAATAAACAAGCCAAAAATAAATACACTAATTTTTTAGGTTATTTTTTAAGGAATGAAGCTAATATATAATTAGTTTAAAGTGAAGCATCTTATCATGGTAAAGATTTTTACGAAAAAGGCTCGTCACGCGGAGGAAGCAGTCCAGATTGCCGACTAATAATTAGATATTATTGCTTCTTATCACATCGATCACTAGTCCAAAAACAAACAGATAATAAATGAACCACGAAAAAATATCACTTCAATATTTATCTCATGAAAAAGTCATTTCAATCGCGGTATAGTATCAAAGTATAGTGAAGGTCATAATAATAATTTGTAGATTGACCAATATATATATATATATATGATTAACAAGGGTACTGTTGGAAATTGGCTAATCGGTATGGTTATTGTTAGTCAATTATTTGTGGTGCAATTATTATTTGAAAAGTCTAAAAGAAAAGGTAGCATGGAGAAACATTTCCACTTGGAATTGTGTGATGACAGAAGGAGTATCTGTTGAGCCGCGTCAACGACACGCAAGATTCCATACTTTTTAAGAGTTTTGTTTGTTATTACTCATCGTCGTCGACACAAGCTGTTCGGTCGTTCCGTTCACACGCACAACACATTTTGCAAGTACTCTTCAAATAAACTTATTTCAAATGCAAATATATAATTTCACATACTCCACCGGTTCCAAGTGGGTGTCACTTTTAACTTTTTTGAATAAATTAAGATTGTATTTGATCATTATTAACTCATTTTACATAAATTTTCATCATTATCCCCTCTCAAACTCATTTACACTCCTCACAACTCACTCCCTAGATTCTTTAAGTGAGTGCATTTGCAATAGTAGAAGTGAACTAAAAGAAAACACAAGTGGGAAAATACTATTTCATTTGGGACAAAAATATTTTGATGTTGTGAGAACATATTTGGGAGGACGATGGAGTATGCGATAAATTAATTAATAGCATTTGATTGGGCACGTGATGAAGAGTTAACAGTAATAAAGTAAAAATGTAACTAGTTAAGATAAAAGTAGTGGTAGGAAACAAAGTTGAAGGTTAAAAGGTAATAGTGATGTTAAAAAATTTCTTTTTAAGATAACGATCAAATCTTTTGGAACAACATGAAAAAGAATACAATTGAATCTTTTTCGGACGAAGAGAGTATTATGAAAGCTCCTCTTGTACTCCATATGTCTAAATGTGTTGTCTTGTTTAGTTTATTTTTTTGTACAAATTAAGATTGTATTTGATTATTCACTCATTTTATATAAATTTACATCATCATCCTCTTTTAGAATCATTCTCATCCCTCCAACCCATTATTAAGACTTTTTGAATAAGTGCACTTGTAAGGGTAAAAATGGACTTAGATAAAACAAATTAAAAGTGAAAATGAGCCATTTCATTTGATATATATATATATATATATATATATATATATATATATTGATATAGTGACAATATGTATGGGATGGAGGGAGTAAAAACTTCTCCAACAGTTTTCCTCAAAAGTTTATCCAAAATGGGGAAACAAAAATCATAATCTCCAAAGTTAGTTTTTTCCCAAATCCCAACAACTTTCCTATTTTGAAGAATTCTACATTTATTACAATAATAAAAATATTCTAAATATCTTTTACTGATAAGGTGATAAATTATTTTTTATTTGAAACTTTGAAATGACTCGACAACAATTATAATAGATTAATGCAGAACATTGAAACTTTATTGAATTATCACAATTGATACAAAACTTTATTGATATATATATATATATATTACATTTACAAATCTTTGCCATAGTGATGAACAGTTAAATGATGTTGGGATTGTATGTGTTTGGGTGCACCAAATTAGGTGGTGTAGTTGCACCCATGTTGGTTTTTTTGTTTTTGTTTTTGTTTTTTCTCAATTAAGTTAGGGGGTGGGAGAGTGAGAACGATCACTGTGAGGGGTGGAGGGTGAGTGACCACCGTGAGGAGGGGGAGAGCTGTGAGGACCTCTAAACTCAGTGAGAAACCTCAGAAGAGTGCTTGGGGCCAACAACATCAGAAGAACATCGGGGCATTCAGAGACAAACGGGATCTAAGTAGGGTTTATCGATCTTCAACGGTCATAACGTTCTTCGTATGCAACTTCCCTGAGTGGTGCACGAAGAAGGATCTCTTTGGATGGGTGGTGGACATCTTCATGCCAAAGAAACGATCAAATGGGGGCTCTTTGCGTTTGTTCAATTCAAAGGAGTCAAGGACGTGATTCAGAACGAAAAAGAACTCGACAACTTGTGGATAGACTCATATCGCCTACGAGTAAACCTAGCACGCTTCCATGAGGTTAAAAAACAGTTCAGAAAGGCTAAAGGTTTCCCAATCCATCATAATAAGGCTGTCCACTAGAACAAACCATTAAGTTCCTTCAAAGAATGACATAAGTCATATGCGGACGTAACAAAGAAGTGGGTCAGAAAAAAGGATGATGAGGAAAATAAAGAGACTTTCGACAAGAACAAAGAGCCGGTTAAACTTAGAAAAAACGTGGATCCCTCTTGGATTCTGGGAGTTTCCTTGATACGCAAGACTCGATCAAGCGAGCGCAAATGGCTTCAGACTTGCATCATAGGACAATCCTCATGGAGGATGGAATATATATTCATAATGTAGGAGGAGTGTAGAGGAAATCATCAATGTAGGAAGGGAGAAGGAGGAACTTGGAGCAGACTTTATAAATTCTTTTCAGAAAAAAGTTGGGAATTGGGGGAAACACTCGTTTTTGGAAAGATATTTTGGTGAGAAACACTAAACTTGAATTTCTCTTTCTTAATTTGATAAAGCTTGAATTATATGTTTCTTGTACAATTTTGGATCGTGGGTTTTGGGAGAATGGCGTTTGGAGGTGGTCATGGAATTGGTGGAGGGATCTTCATGAAGCGAATTACTGGAGTTTGGGGAGCTAATGTCCACTTTAAATTCTGTTTCTTTAAATGCAGATTCGAAGGATAGTTGGTGGTGGTCTTTAGATCACAATGGCACCTACACGGTATCAGAATTTAATCGGATTTTTTTGGATGTAAGACAAGCTACTTCTGGTGGAACTACTCAAATTTCTTGGCCTCCTTGGATTTCGAGGAAAGTGTAAATTTGTTGTTGCCATGCTTTCCAGGACCGCTTGCCTACCAATCATCAAATTTAGAATCGTGGTGTACCAGTTCAAAATATAAGCTGCTTTAGGTGCCCGACATCTATGGAAGATCTTGATTATATCCTAATATGGTGCCCCTTTGCATCAGCTGTTTGGAACCTTGTGCATTCCTGCAGTCAAGCTGGCCGCTTCCTCGACCCAGACATTCCAGATCTGCTTGCTGCGACTCCTTTAGCCGACTGCAACAATAACCAAAATGTGGGTTGGCATGCAATTCGCTTCATCGTTGTTTGGTGTTTATGGAAGGAAAGGAATAATGTCGCTCATGGTGGTCAAGCTTCGACCACTTTGCAGGTGTTGGAATCCATTCAATTCTTGGTGTTGGAATCCATTCAATTCTTGTCTTTCTTATGGATTTCCAACCAGTGGAGTAAGAATAGGCTTACTTGGGGAGATTGGGTGCTTTATCCTTTAGGAGCTATTAGCATTATGCTTAATTTAGACCTTGTATCTAAACTTCTTCCTTGGATTCTATTTCCTCTTAGGAGATAATCTCCCTTTTCACTACGTGGGAGGACAAAGTTTATCATGCGGCCCTTACTGCGGTTTGGGCATGATAAGCCCATTTACGCAAAGAACGACGTGGTTCTTTGGCGCAAGAGGTTTATTGCGGCCTTAGCCGCAGAAGGCCGCACTAAATTTTTTTTTAGGGTTTCGGTTCTCTTTTCATCCGCCTCCTTCACATTTTTCTTCATTCTTCCATCTTCATCTTCATTCTTCCATCTTCATTCTTCTTCTTCATTCTTCCATCTTCATCTTCCCCTTCATCATCATCTTCATTCTTCTTCATCCTTCTTCTTCTTCTTCTTCTTCTTCTTCTTCTTCTTCTTCTTCTTCGAATTCTTCTGTTTCTTCTTCCTTTTCTTCTAGTTCTTCTTCTTCTTCTTCTTCGAATTCTTCTTCTGTTTCTTCTTCTTCTTCATCTTCGAATTCTTCCTCTTCTTCTTCCTCTTCTTCTTCTTCTTCTTCTTCTTCTTCTTCTTCTTCTTCTTCTTCTTCTTCGAATTCTTCTTCCTTTTCTTCTTCTTCTTCTTCTTCTTCTTCTTCTTCTTCTTCTTCTTCTTCTTCTTCTTCTTCTTCTTCTTCATCTTCGAATTCTTCTTCTTCTTCTTCTTCTTCTTCTTCTGTTTCGTCTTCCTCTTCTTCATTTTCTGGGTTTCGGACGAATCCGGATGAACATTCATCCGGATTCGTCCATTTTTTTAATTATTCAAACAGGTTACTGCGGCCAGGGCCGCAGTGAGGCCGCAGTACGTACCGCGGCCGACGCCGCAGTGAGTTCGAAACTGCGGGCATTTTAACTGCGGCGTTCACTGCGGCCATCGCCGCAGTTGGTACCACGGGCCAACTGCGCAATGGGCCGCATGAGGCCTGTCTTCTCTACGTTGTGTTTAATACATATTCTTTGCCTATCAAAAAAAATATGCATATATATGAATTATTTAATTTAAAATATTTAAATATTTATAAAAAATCAAATATATTAAATATTGTGAAACCTCCAATTGACAGACAGAAAGTGTATAATTAAACAGTCATTAAAGGTTAAGGATCAAAAGTGGAGTTTGCCCTTAATTAATTGGGTGACTTTACGATGCGCTAAAGAGCATCATATGCGCTTAAGCTTTTAAAAATATTACAAAATATGTCACTCATTCATCATCAGCCATTGTTCCACCATTAATTCCTACCCAACCCTTCAAGACCCTTTGTTGGTCGACCTCCCTCCATCGAACCTCCAAGACCATACGTGTTCCCATCTCTTCTCTCGTTAAACCTCATTCCAGCTTGCCGGATCTGGCCCCGATGAGGGTTCAGGCAAGATCGTGGTGCTGGGACATCGGTTTACGGTCGTGTTTGGAGGAGGCGTTTTGGCGGCTAAGGGAAGGTGGGTGGTGCAGCGATGAAGTTCGTGAGATGTTGATGATGGTGGACGACTGTGATGAAGCACCGCAGATTCGTGATTCTTTAATAGGAGAGTACTGATGCATCGTAGCAAATTCATGATACAATAGTATGAGTGGTGTGATGCAATGTAGGAAATTAATGATACAGTATTGAAAAAAATGATACTTGTACAAGCAAAAAAACAAAGATAAGATTACTAGATCACTTAGGATGCGCTTAAAAATATGCATTTTTTAAAGGAATGATAAAATGAAAATGACAAACAAGTAAATAAAAGCAAAATTAGGTCACTTAGGATGCGCTTTTAAAAAAGTGCATCATAACTTCGCCCTAATTAATTTATGATTGAAAATTTGGAATTGAGGAAAGATTATTGGCAGTTTGTTTTAATATCGGGATCATGAGGACTGATCTTCGCTGTTCAGGTCAGACTTCAGAGTATCTGACCATTGATCATGCGTGCTTAATTAATCAGGGAGAGTAAAAACAAAGTTAATTAAAAGATACCTAGCTAGTAGCTTTTTAAATTAATACCTGATTCAGAAAACGTGCCTGCATGCATATGTGCATGTAACTAGCTAGCCAAGTTTGAATTGGTCGTGCTTAATTTGTTTTAAATTACTGTAAATCTCATGCATTATGACTTAATTTTATTCTGCAACATTTTTTATACAATATCTAATAACTTAAATATATACATAAGAAGGTAAATCAATGAGTCTAGAAATTTTTTTAATTGACAAAACTCTTACTATAAGTTAAAAAATTAAGTTAAACACATTATCGAAAACCAGACATCTCAATTAAACTGGGACGGAGGGAGAAACTAATAACTTTTAAAATTCATTTACTCAAAGGGTGATTGAGTTTTCACGAAACATGCATTTAGAAGCAAGATTTGATCAATTTAGAAACTAATTAATCCGGTCCAAATTTGTGCGTTTCTTATTTTCTTCTTGCCGTACTTAAATGTGAATGAAAAAAGAAAAACGAATGAAAATATTGCATTTTTTTCCTGCATTGTTAATTGGAATATCATACTAACTAGGCATTGTTTAATTATCACCAGTAAAAATTAGGCTTATAGTTTGTGTAATGCATGCCCCATTAACTAAAGAAAGATCCTTAATTAAAGTGATCGTAATTTTGGTTAAAAGGTAACAACTTCTGATCTGATTCACATAATAATTATAATCTGTTGATCAATATATATCTATTGTTATAATGCAACTGTGGGTTAATCTAGTGACAACCATAGAAGCAACTTGCACGGCTTGAGCATTCAGCCTAACCTGATAAAATTACTTTGCAAGGAAGTTTCTATTATTAATTCCAACAAATAATATTTTATTCCAAACAAAAGAAAAGTTATTGTGGCACTAGTCAAAAACCAGGTGAGCCAAGAATATTGTAGAAATATTCTGATATCAAGTTGCATGAAGCCAACAGATGATAATGAGTTGATGATAAGTAATTTAGGGTTTGTTAGATTTAAGAATTAATTGAATGGATGAGTTCTGGTTGAGCCACTAGGCAGCAAAATAGTGGCTACCCCCCTTTTCTGGTGCTTCATATGTCAAACAGAAATATATATTGTAGCTGCTATTGTTGACCAATCATGCAATTTGTCTTTCTTCAGCCCCAGTACTCTTTCCCCCATTGGCTGGAAATACAGTTTCAATTCTAGCTACAACTGTCCCCAACTTAAATCTCATTTCCTATTCTTTTCTTATGCATGGAAATATCTTCTCATCAATTAATTTACCAGCTTATCTTTTATGGCAATCAAAACAGGACCAGTAGTTTGGTTACTTGTGTATATTCCATTATATAAAATCTTGTCATATTGGTCATTTAATTTTTAACATAAGTATATTAAAAGATTAAATTACTATCAAGCAGCTTGCATTTGAATCCAAAACAAGAGTTAATAGGAGAATGAACAATAAATTCATAAATACTGTTTTTAATAAAATGGCTAAACAATATATTTACTAGTATTACTTTTGATTCATATATACATTAAGGAAATCTTAAAAAGGAAAAACAATTATAGACCAAATACTGGTGCAAGTCATTAGCTAGGGTAGGGGCTCCAGTTGTCAAGCAATACGATATATGTACCTTTATTGCTTTGGGAGATATTCTTTTGGCCAATTGAATCTTCTTTTCTTCATGGTCTTCTGGAAGTATAATGACCTAATTAATGAGTAACAAATTAAATAATAATTAACACCTTAATTCCCCCATCATCTTCTTCTTCATTTGATCTCTAGCCCCAAATTCTTATATGTTGGTATGCAACTTGCCATGTTTCTATCTTCCACTGGTATGACACTAATTGATTTCTTGTCTTCTCTTCCGTCCTTCATAACTACTCATCTTTTGTCTATACCCTATATATTAATTTGCTCAATTTTTAAAATTTCTTTATAATCTATTAATTCATTTATTTTCATATGAATGTACGTCGATAGGTTAAAGAAGCTAGCCATGAGTCCCCAATGGTTGGGTTGCGATACTTGAATGAGGAAGCCCGAAAGATTTTTTCTTGATTCTTTATCACACATAGTGAATTGAGTAGTTGTTTTCTTCTTCTTCTTCTTCTTTTTTTGTAAAAAAAAAAGCCATGACTCCTTAAAGTTGACACTCTTGACATAACAAATCCCAAGCGAGAAGTCCTTACTACACATTTTACATTTTACAATTAATTTTGAGTTTAGTGTTTATTTACTTTAATTAATGGAGGTTTCGTTTGACCTAGCTAGCTCCACCAATATAGTCCAATTATCGGTGGCTACATACGCAACAACATCCAATAATATACTCTTCTTTTTTTAATGAAATGAATTCATTCAATTTCAAGCGGTAAAAGTCGAAAACAACCTAAATCTGGACAAAGCTCTGAGAGATAAATAAACTCTTAATCTAAGTTGAGCATAAACAAACATAAAAAACAAATAGTTTAGAGTAATAATATCCTTAATTACGCCCAAATCCAGAAATAAGGGGTTTCGTTTGTGGTTGTCTGTTAGAGAATTAAAGCTTATAGTTTTTAGCTAGGGGCACAAACCGTTGACCTTTTATTCAAAGGTAGCAAACTTCTACTCTATTTGTCTTGTGTGCAAATAAAGGGATGTTACATTGGGACACTTAATCAGTTTATATATATATATATATATATATATATATATATATATATTCTTTATACTACAAAGCTTTTTGTAGTTTTGATGCTACAAATTTCTTTTTGCAACAGAGGGCGGTGAAGCTAACAAAGTTCAAAGCTCGTTGGTAGATTTAAGAGGTGTTCAAAAAAATCCGTAAAACCGAGTTAAATCGTATAATTTTGAAATCGAAAAATTTGAAAATAACATATTAACATCCAAGTTGGTTTTATGTTTTAATTATTTTATAAACCCACAGATACCCAAATGGATCTGCGCATATTAACGAAAAAAATTCGTATATCCTTCACTACTTAATTCCAACTTTCCATTCTATTTTCTATTTTTTCTTTTTCAAAACACATTTTATACAAAAAAAGACATATGATTTGGAATAAATTCAATTCTAAATTAAGGTTTTTATTTTTTGTGCATATTGGAGGAGTAGTTTCGAAGATTAATACATCGGGTCCTAATGGAGTATTAATTAACCTTTTCTGTTGTTTTCATAACTAGGCGATCTTTTGTTCATTATTTCAGCTCCACTTTGCTATCAATATATCGGAGCCTTAATTGGGTTTTGTTATTGAACATTGACCCTTTATACACACACACACACTAATTAAGAAACACAAAAGTCATTCAAATTAAGGCCAAAATACATATCAGTTCTCTGAACTATGGTAAAATGGGCGATTAAGGGCCTCAACAAAAAACAATGCATATAAGGGCTTGAACTATAGTGATTTGGAGTAGATGAGGGTCTCAATCAGACCCTTATTTGAAATATTTTTCTATAGTTCAGGTCCTTATCTGCAATGTTTCTTGTTGAGCCCCTTAGTTGCACATTTTACTATAATTCAGATTCAAGGTACTAATCTGTATTTTAACCATCAAATTAATCATCTAAGTGTAGTCAACTGAAAATCAGTTAAACAATATATCAGCAGCCATCATGCATGGTCAATAATCTGACTAGCTAGCTCGTCCGTGTTTCCAGTAAATTGACACTAGTATATTTTGTAATGCATGCAGGCTAATTTATTAATTAGGAGTTTTTTGATTAGTCAAGATAATGAAATAACAGAAACAGTACATGTGAGTCCTGTCGTTTATTATACTACTCCTTTCGTTCCATTCGTCCCTGAAAAATTAAATGAATTATTTTTTTATTTTTAGTGTATTTTATCTATAATTTTTTATCATGCAAGTTTAGATCGATTTATAAAATTGAATAATTTATATGTATATCATAATTAATATAATTTTTTCAAATATTTTTTTAATCTTTTATTATTATTTATCTTAGTTTTAATTTGAATCAAATATATAGAAAACAATTCACACAATTTTGATGTACGGAAGGAGAATTACTTATTTTCTTTATAGTCAACATAATACATAGAAGACCACGATGAGATCAGGCGACATTACCAACGATCGACGAATCGTATGCAACGACGTAATATGTAAATTGCCCCCGCCTAACAGTAATCTTAATGATTGCATATATTAAGATCTATTTCTATAATGTTTTTAGAAATTAATTTAAGTGTGTCTGTACGTATATAACAATCAGTAAAAAAAACACAGGGAAAATCATTGGTCCTCTTATATTAGAAAATGAAACAATTTATGAATCAAGTTTTAACGCATACAAAGATGTGATGGATCAATAGAGGAGTTCAATAAAAAAAATTACATAGAAAGGGTTAGAAATCAATTAATAACGTGAAACTCTTTTAATGATCGAGTTTATAAAGAGATTAGAATGAGGAAATACTTTTTTTAGGGAAAGTGGCTTACTATTACTTTCAATGAAAATAATACAAATCAGAGTTTAGAGATTAAAAAGCAAGCAAACACCTAGACAAGACACAAAACCACACTAAGAGCATAACAAGAAGCAAACACCAAACCATAACCTAGAGATAATAAGAAATAGAAACTAGAAGGAGAGCTATTAGCTAGAATTAAGTAGTAGAGAATCCTCGCCCTCTAGCCTGCACAAACCATGTCAACACGAACCCGGAGGCAATCACACTAATTATGTGAATCCCCCAAATGATTTAATTGCAAATTCATCCAAATTTGAGGACCTAAGTGCAAACACACAAAGAATTGAGGACCAATGAGCAAATCGGTCAAAAGATGAGCACTTTTTCAAACCTAGAGGACCTAAGTGATAAGAGGAAAGACGTTTGAGGAGAAATGACAATTTCATCAATTACACAAACTTCTACATTCTTGTCCTTTCAACTCTTACTGTTTCAAGCAATCAATTGTCCACAAATGCTAGAAATAAATTGGACAACTAGTATAGAATTAATTTTATTTGTAATTTTCTTTCATTTTATTTCTACCTTAGATCATTTTCCCTATCTATAAATAGAGGTTATTTTAATTACATTCATTTCGACGCACGAGTGGCACATCAAATATGAAGAAATTACTTTGATTTTTAGAGTAATTCTCTCTTATTTTTTCTACACTTTTCCACTCAACTCTTATTCAAAGGTTTTGATCAAGTTTGCTAAATCTAATGTTGGTTTCTCTTGAAGAAAGAGATGTTGGAACCATCTTCTTTCCCTTGACAAAACTTCACTTTTGCTTGAACGTTGGCTAATTTTGTCAAACCATTATAGTTAAGAAAAGTTCCTTCAATTGTGTTTCTTAATCCATAAGAAAACACATCACACCATATAGAATCCAACATGGTGGCCCAAAAAAGTTAGAACAAACAGGCAAACTGAAACCAGACAGGCCAACTCAAGAGACTTCCCTTCAAAAGAAAAACAACTACATCCAACCAGGACGAGGAAGCCAACCTAGGTGATTTGGAAGGATCCTTCCTAGCCAACGATAGGGAGAAACCGAGACACGACAGTATTGATGCAGGTAGCCCTATAGACGGTACTGATTACACCAGCATAGAGCACCCTGGTCCCGTGAAGGCACAAGCAGGAGCATTGTGTAAAATATCGTACCGGTCATCGTACCGTTTTGCTAACGGTACAAGACAGTACCAGTGTATCGGAGATATTTCGGATGTATCGGAAATATTGTACCGGTCCATAAATATATAATTATATATATATATATACAATAATTAATATAAATATAAAAATAACAAAATATTAACGAAGTTTTAACAAAAAATTGTCCGCAAATCATTTGATGGAGTTTTTAAGTAAACCCAAAAGCCCACCACCAAAGAAAATGATGCAGTGATAGCAAAATAACACCAACCGGTACTACCGTTTCTTATAATTTTAACCTTAAACTTTTAAATTTATTACAATTGTGTCATGTATCGCCATTTTCATCATTTCGTCCGGTACACTGGTACGACCGATACGACTGGTACAGGCCGGTATGGATCACCGACACGAAATTGGCCTAAACGGTACCGTTTTCTGGCCGGAACCGGTACAAAACCGGCGTACGATATTTAATACTCTGAGCAGGAGCCTTCATATTTTTATTAAGGTGCATAAAATATATGTCCATATTTTTTTAAAGGAATTATTAGCTATATAAATATATGAGCCTATATATTATTACTTAACCTAAACAGCTTGAAGCATGCACGAGTATTAGTACAACTACGATGTATGGTAATGGAATGCTAGTGTGAGTGAGTGTCGGCATTGATGGTGTTGGTCGGCATTGATGGTGTTGAAGTCAAAGGGTACTTACGACATTTGGGCTTTATTTTCTTCACTTTCAAAAGTTTTCTGATGACTTCTGTGAAACCCTCTTGATTCTTCCTCATGATTCAAAGTCAACATTAACAAATAAGGAGCAGTATCTATTGCAAATTCCACGGTTCCCTCCAAATGAACCCCCAATCTTCATTCGCAGGCATCAACGGATAAAACAAAGTATTACAATGAAAAAAAATTATAATGAATTACCTTAAATCAGTCTCAAAGTGTTGCAGTTTTTAGCATTTAACATGATTTACTCATCTAAATATACTACTGATTAACTAACTAATCTAATAAACTAAAAAACTAACACACCCATCGTAAACATTTATTAAGAGGATAAACTTGACATTTTCATAGTGTATGGAATACTACATATGTGGTACATAGACACCCACGAATCCGAATCCATGAGAGTCAAACATGACCACCGACAGATACCAAACAAGGCTGCATAATAATGTAACCTAATTCCACAGTCCGGTAGCCTAACTAACAAAATGACTTAGATACATACAGGCAACTAATACAAGCAGCAACTTGATCATAAGATTAATGGGACCGACTCCTCCTCTATCTCTCTATGTAACAAACGGTGAAACTATTAATTGAACATTAAATATTTGAAATTTGTTCATGTCATGCATACATTAATGTCATGCAAATTGGGCATGAATATGATATGATACATGAAGGGAGTTCCTTCCTTCCTTCCTTATCCACAGAAGGACAGAATGAGATACATTTCTACTTTGATCAAAAGGCACACACGCCCCTCACCTGATCACCAACTTGTTGCAATGCATGATGGCCTCTACTAGTATTTTCTTTTTTGCAAAACTTTGAAAACAACCCTATGTATTCACATGAACCTTCACCTCTTCTTTGCCTTCTTACCAGCGTGTTAGCGAGCATTCAGAGGGAAAGATGGAAGTCCTTTCGCATGTTGGCTCTCCATTTCCATAACCATCAGCGACTTCTGCCTATGGTATCTATTTCTCTTAGCCGATAGTGCTGATGAAAAGAGAATTGGAATCAATATCCAAAGCCAGATATAACTTAACAGGAAACAGCTACAAGCAAGATACAATAGTGCCAATGCCGCAGACATAAACATAAAGAGTGATGAGCATTTTGAAGTCCGTACGCAGGGCTTGTTTGAGTGCACTTACAAACTAATTCATGCGGTAGACCGAAATCGTAGTCATTTTGGCGTCGTCTGATGCACACTATGTATGCCACCAGTAACAGCAAACAAAGAAAAAAAGCACTTGATAGACCTATCGCAATTTTGCCACCCTTGGATAATCGACCGTTTTCCCAAAATATAGGGCATTCTGGCAAAGATGGCACTCCACACAAACCTTTGTTGCCTGAGAGGCTGCAAAAAAGAGTCCCGGAAAATATGAGTGCACTACCATCAGGGAAAAGATATGTTACATTTATCTATTAGCTTTTCTCAAAAACAAGTAATTCTACAATGCATAACAGTAAAGGTTGTATCAGGACAGTTGGGAAAGTACGGGTTGCTGTTTTTTCTCACACTTCTGAACCACAAACAACGGTAAAATAAGGGAGAGGACAAGTCTATTTGGAATCTGATTCAAAACAGATCATGTATGAAACAATAAACAGTTAAAGGAATTAGGATCAGTTCCTTAATATGATCATGATATTAATAGGAAGAGTGTTTCACCAATTGGTTCAGAGAGAGAGAGAGAGGTTGTCTGCGAATGCCATAAAAAAACGGAAAAGAATTTCATAACCCAAAGAATTTTCGAGCGTGCAACTTTTGGAGACAATGTCAGAGGCATGCAAGGGGCAGACCCAATCAGCTTCTCGATCTAATAATTCATGAAGGGGCAGAGTAAATGCAATATTTTTTGTTAAAAAGAAGAAGCTAAGTTTGTACTTAAAGCTTGGTGGTTGATACCAAAATCACAGGCTCATATGCCCATTAAGTCAGATCTCACCACATTCCAGAATGGAAATATATATGTGCAATAAAGATATGAAGTCGTATTAAACTTACAACAGATAGATGGTAAAAATCACATGAAGTAAAACTTACTCTATAGCTCCACCATGCATTCCAATTGAATAAAGCTCCTCGGGTACTTGCCCTTCCAGTAAGTTTCCATTAAGTAACCTGAATCATGCAACATTTGAGTACCAGTAGAATGTATGAAACATAATCGTAAAGGTTTATTAAAATTTTAGACAGGACTGTAACAGAGCCGAAACATTTATCCCACTATAACAGCAACAAATAATGACTGTTTATAACTTTCTTTTCCATATGATGCTCCTTTATTGAGAATTATAAACAGCCATAATGGGGTTAATCCGAGTAAAGCAATCCTTAAAATCTTAAAAATTTGAAGACAGACTTGAATTACAGTTGATTTGGCAGTTTCCAAGCACAAGCAGAAGGCATGGGCTTAAGCATGCGGTGAGGAAGTAATGAAACTTTCATCCCGAAGTTTTAAGAAATTACAGTGATTTCCACTGGAAAGGAGAAAGAATTACAATGGAAACTACTGTAATTCTTTGGTTCATTAATATTAAAACTTTACAAATATTAAAAATGAATCTCAGGGTTGATAATACATTCAAAACATATAAGGATGTTAACAATTTAGTGGATGTCACACAAAAACAAGTAGTTTCAACATTGCCAATGATGCTGGAATTGTTTGAAACTTCAAACTACCAAGAACATCGTAAGGGAATTGAAGGAGAAAAAAAAAAGATTAGAAGAACTCAAAGTCTAAAAGCAGTTGAGCAGGGATCTCATTTTTCAAGCCAAATGAAGGATTTGTCAATCACTAGAACACTAAAATCATGACACTTGCAAGTGATGTGAAATCCACGTTCTCAGCACCAGGAGGAAGCTAACTTTACTGTTTCCTTTAACTTCTGTAGATTTCTGTGTGCAATCTCGTCCTCTGTGTTTCATATTTTCTTTTTTAAATTCTATCTTACACCAGCTTATTCATAAAATGAACCAAGCCCATTCATCTTTTTCTCTCTTCTAAGTTCTAGCTTAGGTTAAACCTGCATTGTTGATCGGCCAACGGCCAACCTAGGTCACCTGATGAGAAGACAAACTATTCAACCAACACTCAAACACCCAACACAATCCAACAGTATTTTGTCAGGGCTGTATTAAGATATCAAGGGGCAAAAAGGGAAAATTAAGTAACTCAAAGCTATGTAACTCCGTATATAAGCAAAACACTGGAACTGAACCTCAGGAAAAGACTAGCAATACATACTTGTAATTGCTGAAAGCAATAAAATTATAAATATTGAGTCAAGGCCAAAAAGTAATAGAAGTGCAGACAAACTTACGCAAGATGAAGGCTTGAAGTTGTCAAACTCTGTGGTATAGAACCTGAGAATTGATTGTTTGACAGATCCCTGCAACAAAAATAAAGAGAACCCAATAAAACAAGGTGCATGACAAAGATTATTAAACACATTTTGGTGTATGAACGTGAAATGGAATGTTTTGAGGAAAAGGAAAAGCAAACTGTGTGGCATAATGCCTCAAGTGGAAGGAGAGTTGGGTCTTGATCTTAAGTCAACACGAACTCTACTTGAGTTATGGACTGTGGATTTACCATTGCAACATCAACACTACATGACAATGGTATCCTTCTCTTAGTGCTTGGAGCTCACTTTTGTGAAACCTAGATAGAGTTTCATTCTGTTTCCTTGTTTATGTTATTTGGGTTTTGAGTATGGTCTGTGAAGACATAAGCTTTTTGCTTGTTTAAGTATGAGAAGACAGGATGCGAGAGTTTCGAACGAGTGCTAAGTACAAAGACCGAGGGGGGTGCAACAAGAAGCATTATGCAAAATATTATCATCTTGTCGGCATTACAGGACTTCACTTATCTGTCAAAGTAAGTTAGCTGAAAAGCTATAAAATGTCAAGTCTTGTGCATGATTTATTTTTTAGTGACTATTGCAATGGGGTGTGATATGGATAAGTTTCCCCGAAAGCATTGAGGAGCAGATAGATGCTAAATGACAAAGATTAGGCTTAGAACATGTTGCGGGTAGAGATCCAAGCATTTGGAACACCAGATCTGTTTACTTTTTAACAGGAATTTGCGTCCACCAGTAGACTGTTGTGCTATTGTAAAATGAGATCATTGAACTAGTAAATTAGTTTTTCCAGCCTCTGCCCAAGCTTTAGATAAACGAAATTCAATTTTGGTCATCCATTCCTCAATCGTATGAAATTTGACTCAATATGACAATGACAAAATTGCTTGTCAACAAAAAATTGTTTACATAAACAATGTTAACAATAGGGGGTTGCCAAGCCACATTGACCCCTATTCTAAAATGATGACTGTGTTTTCACCATCACTATAAGATACTATTGTTGTTCACATGTGCCATTCAGATCTCTTCTTGTTCCTTAGTGGCTGTGGTGTCCAGTGGCTAGACCAACCAAAAGTTTTATTCTTGAAGAAACTCTCGTTCTCTGTTTCTTAGGCTTTAAGTGAAGTTATGAACATCTCTATGATTTTGTTTTTTCACAACGGATAATAGTAGGGTTGAAATTCCAGTTGGTGTGCATGACCATATTCCATACGCACCACAAGTACGACAGGGAATTTGTAGTGAATCAGAGTCACAAAGTTAAAAACATCAACTCCTTACGCGAACCATTCTATGTGATTAAATGAATAACCGCCTTAATTCAGTAATGCATTCTTCATAGATAGCATTGTTTGGTTTGGACTCTATCCTACATAAGCAGCAGAGCTTTCATGTAGAACAAAGACTTATTTTCCTGATGTAAAAACAAAACCTTTCTTTCAGATGGAGAGGTTCTAAGGCTTCCAGAACTTCATCAACAAGGTTTATAAATACAATACCAGAATCCTAAAATAAACTATAGAATGAAAGAAAATGCTTTCCAAGTAGAAAAAATTTCAAGAAAGAAAGAAGAAAGCTTAAGGATTTCGTAGTTAGGTTTCTTGTGCCTTTATGAAGTAAGAGTCACCTAGAAATGCTTTTAAATGGATCACAGAAAACTAAGCTAGATATGATGGGGAAGATTAATAATATGGCTCGTAGGATAAATGACACTTAAAGGTCCCAAGAATGACTTGAAAGGAAAGATCAAAGATAAGGATGAAAGGAAACCAAGTAAACCTGAATCCAGGTCTACAATCATTCAGCCACCAGTATCCTGAGATTCTATTCAACTGAGGAGTATGATGCCTAAATGTTTTCTTTGCAGTTCTCATATAGGAGTATAAAAATGTACTCAGCCACTGAACAAGACTGTTAAGTGTTAACTGGTCTTATGGTTTTAGTGAGGTCAAAAGAAAAAGTCAACAGGTCAGTGATGTATATTTTGGATTTGGGACTGTTGAAGTCAAGGTAGGTCAAATCAAACTCAAAGTTGTTCTAGCAGTGGAAACCTAAAGCTGTTATCAGCTTGATTATTGACCTTAGTTCATGATTGAGCCTTGAGACACATGATGATAGCATCACAAATAGCTAAAACAGTCTTAAAACGTCTACCTACATGTTGATTATTCTAGTATTTTGGCCTCCATTCAAAGTATAAACCTAACTTAAATTAGTGAATACAAGATCCTCCATCCCAAAACTAGAAGGAAAGTAACATTTAAAGAAAAAGAAAATAGCATCTTGTTTAAAAGAATACTTGATCTTCCTTTGTTTTATTCTTCCTTAGAAAAAGTCATTAAGTTCGTGTACAAATATCATTTCACTTTAGTGGCAACAAGTGCAGAAAGAACACTAAAATGTCATCAACTCTTTTGGCTACCTCTTCAATTTTCATTAGATATCTTATGCTCGACATGAACAATATTCATTGCTTGGAAACAACATAGTTAAACTCTAAAATTTAAAAAACTATCATTCTGATATAGAAAGGCCACATGTTTCACAAATCTATCATTAGCAATGATGAAAATGCGACACATTATGTATAACAACGCTGAAGAGTCTATCATTGGCAATGATGAAAAAGCGACACATTATGTATAAGAACGCTGAAGAGTCTAACCTAAAAAATAGTTACGATAGGAACAAGTAAAGATCCCTAATTCCATATAAAGTGTCAGCGACCATTTTCTTAAAACAGGTGGCATTTGGCGGAGCCCCTCATACTTGTCGAACTACAAGCCTAAGTCAGCACCATGTTAAGCATAGACTACAGCCAATTGTCAGTAGGAGGCGAGACCTCACCATAATATAGTCGCAAAACAACTTAATCTAATACCATTCGAGACTTGAAAGAAATTATAGAAGACCAAAATAGAAACCAAAATAAATATCACATAGAAATAATTCTTTCATACTTACAGTCGCTCTAGAGATTTTTGACCAAGGCCACTTGGTAACGTACCCGTCAGAGAATTTGAACTTAAGTTTCTGCAGCATTTAGTTAGAAATTAAGGAGTAAAATTAGACCAAAAGGCAAGTCCAATTGTCCAAGAAAGAATGAAAACAGGAGTTATTCAACTAATTCAACTAGTACCAACTATAACAGTGAAAATTTTCCATGATACCATGATGCACATATTGAGGACAATATATTTGCTATACACAAGTACCTCTAATGATATTTGGTACTCCATCCGTCCCTAAAAGGATGGTGCATTTCTTTGGGCATGGAGATTAAGAAAATAGTGGAAAACGAAGCATTTGGTCAAAATTACCCCCACTTTGGTTTGGTGGTGAAATTTAGGAAGGAAAGTTAGGGACACCTAAGTAAAATTGCTCACCCAATGTTTCCAAGAAAGGAAATGCACCATTCTTTCAGGAAACACCCTTAAGAGGAATATGCACCATCCTTTTAGAGACGGAGGCATTACAAGATTAGAAGACTGGAAATGAAACATGTTCTATGTGAAATGAATGTTAATGCACTGTTACTCTTTCACTATTAATGCCATGGTCCAAACGTGCAAGTACAGAAAAATACTTACAAGGCTACCAAGTTTGGCAAAAGGCTTATCTGGTCACTAATGAAACCTTTCAAGCCCTGACTTCCAAGATCTCTGCAATTCATGACCCCACAAACGGTTAAAAAGAAAATTGAAAAATAACAGCATAGCAAGATAAAGAACAAATTAGAAAGTGAAACCTAAGAGACATCTACTGTCTCGTGAATCCCTAACTTCATTGGCTTGCAACGGGCCTCTGTGATCACAGGCCAACTAGATGCATCAAAGATGTACTCACTTACATTTGGGTTACTGCAAGCGCAGTTCCATTCTTAATGACACTGCATGTAACGCCTTCCCAACTATCCCAACTTGTAGGAGTACAAGGATCACCATTCCAGCCCATTCGATCAGGAATCTTGAATGATTCTTTCAAAGCTCTCATAGCAGCCACTACAAAACCATCACCAGCATTACTCCTTGCTACGTTTCAGATTCAAATTATGTTGAAGTTCATAACATCATGAAGCTTAGTTACAAGCACACATTAATTATACCATTTCACAACTATTAAATAAGAGACTTATCCATACTTGTTAACATAGCTCTAATGCAAAACATAAGGGTTGATTCACAGCTCGCACCACTCGGTCCTATCATCCTTACAAACTCCCCTGAAAATTTTCTGACTAACTAATGAAAGCACTGAAAAGTATAACAATGTTGCTTCCTCTGAACATCATGACACTAAGCAAATGAAAAAGAAAACTTCACCAATTGACATTAAAAAAGTGATTCCTAGGAAAACAAGTTGAGAAACTAAAAAAGACTGATGCTTTAAATCCCCAACCCCAAGAAACACCGAAATTCAGAAAACAAAACGTCTAGACCAACAATTCATTATTACCTTGCTCAGGAGCCGTCGCTAAATCCGCCGGAACCAGGGCATAGTTCTCCAGTCCACTAATGAACGGAGCTCCAACCACTGGTTGAAGCTTCACACTCAATATCCTGCTGGTCAAATTCTTAACAGTACAATTAAAACTGTAGGCTGCAAAACCTCCCACCTCCTTGAACACATCAATTCTGCTGACATTGTTGTCGTTGACCAGAACATCAAACACCCTCTCCCCTGCCTTCTTCACGGTGGAATCAATCTCCGCGAAATGGAGCCAGACCATATAATCCATCTTCGCGTCCACCGCTAACTCAAAGTCCAATCCACCACTCTGAGTGACTGCCGATTGGTACAGCTTCATGGGGAAATAATTCGGACCCTGATCACAACCGCTAATCTTCTCTTTGGTCTCTATGACTCTGGCCGAATTCGCTCCCTCTGCTCGGAACTCGGCGGCCGACTGCCACGACCTACCGAATGGGTCCGGGTCTGAAGTGAACCCAGGTCCCCATTGACCCGAACCGGCGGACAGTCTCCCGTAATTGACGAGAATGTAACCGTCGCCGGTGGTTGCCGAGCTATAAGACAGCGGGTCGATCTGGATGATCTCCAGGGAGCCGATTACGGGAGGGTCAGTGGCAATGCTGTAGAAACATAAGTCGAGCTCGCCGTCTTTGACGAAGGCGAAGAGATCAGAGTAGGCACCGTCCTGAGCGAGGTTGTCGACCCACGGGGAGCGCCATGAGAACACCAGAGTACCCTCCACGGAGACGTCAAACGCCGGCGAATGAGACTTGCCGTCGTAGTTGTCGTAGACGGTGAAGGTCCGAATGAAGTAACGGCCTGGTGGGAGCGGGACGATGTAGCAGTTCTTCTTGCCGGAGGAGAGAGGAAAGTAGCGGAGGTTCTTCTCGTGCTGGAAGCGGAAGTGAAGCGGCTCGGAGACCACAGCGGCGGCTCCGCCGGTGTAGAAGTTGTCGGGCTGCCAAGTGGTGTTGAAGGAGTCGGTGGAGGGAGTGAGACCGCCGCAGTCAATTCGGAAGGAGGTATCTGCACAGAGCAAAATCAAGACAGTGACTCAAATGCAAAAACATGAAAAGTTGGGAAAGAATAATGAAACAGTCTTCTTACTGAATGGATAGGAGAGGGAAGACGAAGTGAAGAAGCAGAGCGTGAGAGCGAGGAGGAGGATGGACATGGCGGAGGAAGGGGATGCAGGCGGAGAGAGGAATTGAGGTCTGACTAGTGGAGTGGAAATTTGGGTGACGAAAATGGAATTTGAGAAAAAGAGGGGACCAAATTGGAAGAAAAGTAGAACTGAGGCGAGATTGGCGGGGTTGAATTCTGGAGTAGCGCTCACTTCTTAGTACTTACTCCCTACTTAGTGGCTTTCTACAAAGTACAGGTAGACTAGTAAGTAGGCAATTCATTTTTTTATAAAATACAAAATTAGCAAGTAAACGCTTTGAGATCCAGACACGATTAACGGCGGAGATTGCAGCATTCTTTTCAGATTCCAATTGTCAAAAGGAAAGTGTAACCAATAATCACCAACTTTTGTTTTGTTAATTTATAGTATGCAGAATTTAATAATTATTTATTTATTTAAAATGGAAAGCATAATTGTGACATGCAGACAGGATCGATTCGTTTTCCATTGAATTGAGTTGTAATTGTATATGTCACAGGAAAAAATAGAGGAGATATCTGATACTTATATATCACAGGTATATAATATAAAAGACCTGATATCTATCTATCGTTTTCATAAAGTCCCAAAATTCATGAATTACAAGTATACTTCCCATATTAAAATATATATATAAAAAAAAAAGATCAGGGAGCTAGAGTGGATCCATCCTGGAAACGTTACTGATGAAAGGTTAGGAGTATTTATGAGTAGTAACTGTTACATTCAAAGTTCCCTTTCCACTAAGGAAAATGGTGAGAACCGGACCGGTATGCATTGAATGAAATTTTACTCCTACTAGGAAACTCCTCCTTCTTACACACGTGTCCAAATGATAGTGATTGGAGTTATCATTATTAATTACGGGACTACCACTATTAATTACGGGATTGAAGATCCGTAATTAGATGTGGTGACACGAACCAATAATAACACGACACATATATAGGAAGAAATAGTTATCTCCTAATTAATCAGCGAGATGGAAAAAAAATTCCATATGCATTTAGGACAACAACATACATGATGGAGCTGGTGATTGTTGAGCTAACAAAAATGTTACTACTAACTACTTGGTGAGGTGGACTGACTAATCACCATTCAAGGGTGTGGATGATGAGGTACTTAATAGCGGAAAAGGTTGTGTGCACGAAAAAAAATGTTAAAACTGTGATGGGCAGTGCCAATTTATGGGCTTCAAAAATGATTTGGACCAGATTTACCCCGGTACTAGTACTATTGGGCCACCCCCAGTTTGAGCATTTTTATATGGATACTTTTTAGCATTTAGTTATTTGATTTTGACCATTAACAAAATTTCAGAATGTTAAATATTCTTTAAAAATTTTAAATAATCAACACGGTTAATAAATGATATAGGGGGAGACACTGATGAGACAGGCCACTTTAGGGTCAATATCAGAGCTTCTTGAACCAACCAAGATTTTTAACCTGAATGAGTAGCAACCTGTCTTTGGTTTATACAGTATCTTACAAGCAATAACACATTAAAAAGAAGAAAGAATTTCATATTTTATATTTATTTAGAATTCTCTTCTCTGCTTGCTCCTGTTTCTCTTCTTAGTGTTAGTGTTGGTCCTCCAATGTTGTCCAGTTCCCACAACTTTGGGGATGAAAACACCTGTTCCAGTGCCACTACTTCTCAATCTCCACACATCCACAAGCCACGACGGAACAGGGATCTCCTTCTCACTTCCCCACAGACCTGATTCACTTGAAGAAACAGAGAATCTGTTCGTTACTCTGTTCTGCCCTGTTCTTCTTTTAATGCAACCAGAGATTTTTTCATCATCATCTTCGGTCAAAAGCCGGATGATCTGCCTCTCCAGCTCAGCGTAGTAAACATCATCGTCCTCCTCGAACACCTCATGCACTTCGGCTTTCATGTCTGTGATCTGCTGGAAGCTGCGTGTGATGATCTCCATTAATGAGTGAGTGAGTGAGTACTTGAGTTTGGTGTTTGGTTACTGATGGAGGATGAAGAAGAGTTGGCATGCTGTTTGTTTTTATGGGAGAGCAGGAGAAGGCAAGTGCTCTGTTTAGGGTCAATGTTTCAGGTTTAATTTCTGAATGAATGTTTTACTTGAACTTTGACCGGGGAAACTAATGTCTTAAGTTTTGTCTGTACTGATTTAACACTGATGCTTCCCCCCTTTGACCGACCAGCAACAATGGAGGAAAACAACGGATAGGGGCATCTATCATCTATACAACTTCCAAATTCCGTTTTGGAACATCTTGGGATTTCATTAACCAACAAAAAACAAAAACAAAAAAAAAACTATATCTCGAATCAGTATTTCTCTTCAATCTTTTCATTTCACAATATCAATTTTAGAAAATACAGTATACAAATATCGTTTTGATAGATCTGTGAACTCTAGGTCTCATCCAGTCTAACTGGGCCAGACCGGCCCAGAACGTAGGAGCTTTAAGTTGGCCCAATCAAGGTGGGTTGATTTCTATGTTAACAGGTTTGTTCTCCTTTTCATAAATAATATTTCATCTTGATTAATTAATGTATGCATTTGACTTTCATGTATCAAAGTTCAGTGTTTGGCTTCAATATTTATAAAAATAAATAATGAAAAAAAACTTATATAAAAATCTATTTAAAAAATTTATACTTCCAATTACGCTATGGATAAGAATTATTACACTTAAAATGTCTAAATATTCATGAAAAAATGATATATTAAATACTGTGAGATAACATAAACTAATGTACATATTTTTTTAGGATGAAGCCAGTATTGATATCACAATAAAAGGAAGTGTAGAAGTAATTTAATATTTCCTCCGTCCCAAAAAGAATGCTCTGTTTTGACCTAAATTATTGTTATTTAAAATTGTTTTAAAAGAATTAAAATAAATATATTTATAAACTACAAACATTCATTTATCATTTGCATATAAATTTTCCATTTTCATTGTCAAAATGTTAGAGAAAATAATTCATAGATTAAATGGTGAAAATGAAATGGAAAATTCTTTTTGGGAGGGAGGAGTACGATTTTGGAGTATTCAAGAAGAGTAGCTATACAGTGCGCATATGCGCATTGTGTGCGCGCATAAGAGATAAACGAAATTACCACAAGTGCCACTCCCGCTTCCGACGACGCTTCCATCGTTTCCAATGACGTTCTGCGTATTCCGGCAAAGTTTCTCATCGAAATCTATGACGTTTTCGTCATTTCCGACGATATTTTTCCGTATTCAAACGTGATTTCATATCTGCTTCTACAAACCAAACCAACACAACTCAACAACACAACCATCACCAAAATTTGACTGCAATGAAGCTCCAGAACCATAAAACTTGCAAACGATGAAAAACTGAAATTTTTTCTAACTTAATTTTTTTAGGGGGAAACGGTGATGATCAGAGTAGGTAGTCATGTTGATCTGCATATTTCCAATATTGATCGGTGGGTCTTCTTATGTTGATCAGCTTTTGTCCAATGCTGATATGCTCTTGTCCACTTATATATCCAATATTTGTCCAATGTTGATCTCTATTCTTTGCCATGTTGATGATTCTTTTTAGTATTTTGATCGTTATTTTTGTTATGTTAATAATTCTTTTTATATAGCATGTTGATCTCTCTCATTGTCATGCTGATCTTTTTGTTTAGCAGGTTGATCTCTCTTATTACCATGTTGATCTATCTTTTTTGTCATGTTGATCTTTCTTTTCAACATGTTGATCTCTCCTCTTGTTATGTTGATCTCTATAATTACCATGTTGATCATTTTTTTAGCATGCTGATCTCTCTTACTATCATACTGATCTTTTTTCTTAACATGTTGGTCTATCTTCTTACTATGTTGATCTATCTTTTATGTCATGTTAATCTTTCTTTTTAGCATGTTTATCTCTGTTATAATTGTCATGTTGATTTTTCGTTTTAGCATGTTGATCAGTACACTTGTCATGTTGATCAATAATTTTGTCATGTTGATCTATCGATGTTGTTCACACGAGGAAATGTTGTTGATCGATTAATCATGCTAATCAAATTTAGTGAATCACACATTTGTAAATAAATGAATCGCTTATGCGCGTGCGCATGCGCTGTGCGCATTTTAACGCGGACCATTCAGAAAATGCACCTAATTTAGTATTGATAAATGGGGTGTATTATGATGTTTTGTAGCAATAGTTGGTTTAGCATCACATCAAGCTCCATCAAGCTCCAATTGAGCGGTTAAATAAGAGGCCTTAATTTGTGATAATTCCATTTGAGCCGTTAAATAACCATTTTTAGGGCATGATGATGAGATTATTTTTATCTAATCCTTCATGTTCCCTAATTTGATATTCTGAAAGGATGATTTCCTACCATTTTAATCCCATACTTCCTTACCTATGCTCTTAACAATGGGTAACACTCATTTTAGTAACACGTTTTTCTTTTTTCTTCTCTGTTTCCTTAAATTTTTTCCAAATCTAACTTTCCTTTCTTATTTTTTTTCTACTTTCTCTGTTCTAATTCTTTTACGTTTGACTTTTAGGTCCTATTTTGAGACAAATTTTTTTACGATTTATTTGTTTAAAATAAAATTTAAAAATAGATATTTGAAATTTATATGTTTTCAACTACAATTTATATTTTTTCTAAAATTTTTGAACAAATAATTTTTTTTAGAAAATTTGAATCAAATTTTGAACCGTTGAAAAGTGAAACATATCAAAAAATTTGGAACCGATGGAGTAAGAAAATACCACCCTCAATAATTTTTCAAAGCAGCAACTTTACTTCTCAAGTGAACAGAACGTAGGAGTAGATCATTCAACTGAAGCGTAGCCGGAAAAGGAGAGAAATCACGGCAGGATTGAGGGACCCGTAACGGCAGTTAAATTCTATTCCTATTCGCGCTGCTACTACAATCCAAACGGGATTCAGTGGACCCAGCAACACATGATCCCATCCCCATCCTGCAAGCAAACATAATAAGGAAAGGGAAACGACACGTTTTGCCAACTGGCATTTCCTAATTTCAATTTCATTTACAAACCAAAAGAAAAGAAAGAAAAGAAGGAAAAAAACCAAAACCAAAATAAGGAAAGAAAAGAAAGAAAATAAACTAAAATAAAATGAAAATCACCTTCTTCCTCTATCCACCAATCCATCATTTCTCAACACTCTCTCAGTCCACTGACCATTGATATTAACTAACTATCTCTCTCTTGACTGCCATGACCTCCAAATTCCTACTCATTCACATTGCTTTCTGGATCTACTTCGCCGCCGCCGCCGCAGAGCTACCTTCCTTCCACGAAGCTCCGGCGTTCCGCAACGGCCGAGAATGCGCCAAAACTACGTGGTCATCTTCTTCCTACAACCCCTCCATCATCCACATCGCCATGACTCTCGACGCCGTCTACCTCCGCGGCTCCGTCGCCGGAGTATTCTCCATCCTACAGCACGCCTTCTGCCCTGAGAACATAGTCTTCCATTTCATCGCCACGCGCCGCCCCGCCGCCGAGCTTTCACGTGCAGTCACCTCCACCTTCCCTTACCTCAACTTCTACCTCTACCACTTCGACGACAATCTCGTCAAGGGCAAGATCTCGTCGTCCATCCGCCGCGCGCTCGATCAGCCGCTCAACTACGCGCGGATCTACCTCGCGGATCTGCTCCCGATCGGGGTGCGACGGATCATTTACTTCGACTCCGATCTGATTGTCGTCGACGACGTCGCGAAGCTCTGGCGGATCAACCTCGGAGCGAACGTGCTAGGCGCGCCGGAATATTGCCACGCGAATTTCACCAACTACTTCACTCACAGATTCTGGTCAAATCCGACATTCGCGGCTCATTTGAAGGGGAAAAAGCCCTGCTACTTCAACACAGGAGTGATGGTGATCGATCTGTGGAAATGGAGGCAGGGGAAGTACACGGAGAAGCTGGAGCATTGGATGAGGATCCAGAAACGGTGGCGGATCTACGAGCTCGGGTCACTTCCACCTTTCCTGCTGGTGTTCGCCGGAGAAGTGGAAGGAGTGGAGCACCGGTGGAACCAGCACGGCCTCGGCGGCGACAATTTGAACGGGCTCTGCCGTGCGCTCCACCAAGGTCCAGTGAGTCTCCTTCATTGGAGTGGTAAAGGAAAGCCATGGCTCCGAATCGACTCCAAGAAGCCGTGTCCGTTGGATTCGATCTGGGCGCCGTACGATCTCTACCGGCACCGACGCCCTCCTCTACTATCCGACAGGTGAGTGACGATGGACTGTTTTGATTTGGGTCTCCGTCATCAGTGACGGCGTTTTGTGCGTAATTTGCGGAGGAAACTGTCAAGAGGTAAACGTCGGAGTTGCGCCGTCGGTGGAATAAAGTAGTCAAGGGATTTATCAGCTACGCTGCGGTCAAGGTAACGGACGGCCATGATTGATTCGCCTGATCGCGCATGATCACAATCCGACGGTTCACGTACCGGTCACACATATGATCAGACTGTTGCCGTAACGGTAACAACAGGTTTTGAATTTGTTCAGATCAAATTCCCGTATCCATCACTTTGCACGCTTCATTCAATATTCTTCCAACGATCATCAACTGCTACTGTCATTTAACAATAAACAACTCATCAAGCTAGTTATATGAAAATTGTCTATAGCTTTTCATTTATATGTTTGAAAAAAGTAATTAGGAAAACATTTGGATTGTTGGAGATTATTAGTATCAGTTTCGATCACACTGTACATAGAAGTAATGGCAGTACATCATCATATGTGATTGTCCTTTTCAGTTTCATTTTCACCAGTTTTAGAATTAGGGTTGATGATTGGAATTTCACCGGTTTTAGAATTCCACCATTAAGATTTGCACATGAATAATGTTGTTGGTTCTGTTGTTGAATCCTATTAATGTTAGTAATGCCTAAGTTGATGGCGACTCGATTGCCACCATTGATTCTCTACTAGAAAAGATCTTAGAATCCACAGTCAAAATCTACGGTGAAATCGTGGGTTTTCATCGATACCTAGCGCCAAACTGTCGTGCGTAGGTTTCAGACTCGTTGGTTTTTTTCCCTTCAACCTTAGGTCAAACCTACGAAATAGTTGTGGGTAACATGACCTACAATTTTCACCAACCGGAGAAAAAGCTACAATCGAACGTAGATTCTTTAAAACCCGTAGATTCTTTAAAACCCATAGTTGTAATCGTAGGTTTTTGGCCTTTTTATGAACACCATAAACCGCAAAGACCTACAGCTTTTAACCGTAGGTTTCTGAGGTTTATATATATGTGTGTGTGTGTGTGTATGGTTCCTACTCAACAACTAAACCCCCTGTAAGTAACGAGACATAAATTCAGAATCTAGAATGTCCAACATTAAATCGGAATTGGGAATCTAGAATATCATAAATCCTACAACTTAGAGAAGTTCATAATCTTCTCATCATACAAATTAAAACTTGATTCACTAATGAAATCCACTAATGAAAAGTATACCATATTACATTAAAGTATACCTATAACACTTCCTATCTGTAGAATAAAGGTCCTCCCGCAAAGGTGCTTCTTCCCTTTCAATCTCCTCAATAATCAACTTAACCCTGAAACCAATCATAAAAAAATGAGTTAAGTCATTATTTCAATTAAAATAATACATAAAACAAAGTTATCAAACACTTAAGTCATTATGCCAATGCACAATTATGGCATGCTTCACTAAAAAATCTTTCACAAGCAGTAAGGTGCATTGTGAATGTGAACCATTTTAATCTTCTAAAGGCATTCCCACAGTTTTAATCAATCAGTTGTCCTCTTGTTAATATCACATTCACCCTAGTTTGATTACATGGGCAGCTTATATGGAGTCATCAGCCTCTTGGTAATTTCCAACAATCACCCTTTCCTCTATAAACATTGTATCCACATACAAATTTTAATCTGTATCTAGACAAATAAAACCAGTTTGATATTCATAGAGAGGAGTGGACAACACAGTTGACATGCAAACACAAAAGGCACAAACAAAAACTGATCATGATAGCAACAAAAACTTTAGGTAAAAACATAAATGGAACTTCTTTCTAACTTAACAAGAAGTTCTCTCCTGAAAGCTACAACCAACTGGGAAAACAAGAAGGTGAATCAACATTCTACTTAAGGTTCCACTTAATCTAGAAATCAATAACTAATTAACAAGCTCAACATTTAACTAGGCAGAGAAGGATTAGATAATAATTGCTTAATCAACTATACTTAGAAATCATGAAGTTAGAGCTACAAGTAAGAAACGGTCAAAGATGGAACTTACCTGAAAGCTTAGACCTCTTAACAAAGATGGAACATGCCAAGTCCCACTAGCACATGGTTCCCCAAACCATAAGCCACAATCGAACCAAAAATCAGAAATAACCAAACACAAGCTTGCTTCTAAAAATTAATCAGAATAAATCAATTCATAATTCAAATAACCAAGAGGACCGAAGCCATAAATGACCGAACATGCATGTCAAAACCATCCATATATGTTAGCTTGATTCTAGGATGATTCAATATCTTTTACTCATCTGAAAATCGCACCCAATACAATTTGAAGAAATTAAATTAGAAGTCAATAAAAGAGGGAAAAAAATCGCACTGTCACCTCGTCTGACCAACAACAAGCAAACTGAACCTCAAAGCTCCCGTCTTCTTCATCCTTCACCAATCAAAACAGAAACTCCAAACTTGACAACCTCCAGCAACGAACGAAATCGAAGTTCGAATAAAAAAAATAGAGAAGATTAATTAAAAATCTAAAGAGAATGGTGATGGCCGTCAGGCCCAATCTACTTAAAATACTCAAAAAAGCCTAGCAAAAGGCCTAATTAGTAGCCCAAAATAAGGACCCCATTAAAAATTCAAATAATCTATAACCCGAACAAGATAAGGACATCACCGGACATGATAATAATTGACCCGAACATATTAAGGAATTCTCGGACCATACACACCCGAACATATTAAGGACACGTGTCCTCTGACACGCCGCCATTCTATATTGGGATATTACAATAGTGCCACTTATTGATTATGGACTATAAAAACACTTATTACACACACCTTGAAAAAAGACGATTAACTGGATTCTCTGGCTGATGTCATCAAATTTCCCAATATTCGCTAAATACAAGCAGATGGCCCAATTTATTTCCTTTTCTCGAATTCTGAATCTGTCATACATTACACGGATCTCTATGGCGTCCAGCAACGTCAGAACCATACAGCACATGAGGATTGTGGCGGCTGTCCACACAGATCCGCCACCAAATGGCATCAAATCCGGATGAATCCAGCAAACGAAGAGAAGACATCTTTCATAAGTGACTCCGGCGCAAGAATGCCGGAGCAACTTATCAAAGATTGATGGATAAAGTATTCTCCGAATTGATAGGGTGGATTCTCAAAGTATACGTCGACGACATCATTATCAAAAGCAAAGAGGAAATCGATCTCATCCGGGATATTGAAGAAGTGTTCGGACAGATCTGGAAGTACGGACTTCGCTTGAACATGGACCAGTGTGTTTTCGGAGTAACTGCCGATAAATTCCTCTGGTTCATGGTATCCGAACGTGGCATTGACGCAAATCCATCAAAAATCAAAGCTCTGTTAAACTCGAAGACACCTTCGTTGGTCAAGGACATGTAGAGGCTTCTCGGAAGAATAACAGCCCTGAGTCTCTTCATATCAAGGTACGAGGATAAATGCCGCCATTTCTTCAAACTCCTGATTAAGGAAGGTGCAGAACCCGGAAGAATTAGTGTTAAGAAATGAGAGAAAAAATCAAAGGAAGAAAACGCAGATGAACGAGCAAAATTCGAATGGAATCCCAATTATCAGAAGGCTTGAGAGGAAATTAAGGCTTACCTTTTGGAGATGCCAACCCTTCGGCAACCAACCGAGGATAGACCCCTAATTATATACCTAGGGGTATGGGAGAAGACTGTGAGTTCGGTCCTCGTTCAGTAAGACAACCAAGGAAAGTAGTGGCCGGTCTACTATGAGCAAGTCATTACATGGTGCTGAACTTAACTACCCGATGATTCAGAAAGTAGTGTACGCCTTGGTCCTCTCAACCCGAAGGTTAAAGCCATATTTCCTTGGGTTCTCCATAGTAGTCCGGAGTAATATCCCTATCAAAGACATCCTGAAGCGGGTAGATCACTCCAGAAGATTATCAAAATGGTGTATCGAATTGAGCGAATATGAAGTCAAGTATGAATCGATAAGATCGATCAAGGCACAGGCTATGGCTGACTTTATCACCGAGTTGGCCCAAGGATCCGAAGATGATCATTCTGAGGCCGAGGACAATCCTGTCTGGACCCTTAACGTTGACGGAGCTTCAGGATCAGATAGACAAGGAGCGAGATTAGTTCTCGAAGGACCTAAAGGGATGAGGGCCACCAAATCCATCAAGTTCACTTTTCCGGTGACAAATAACTCGGCCGAATATGAAGCCTTAATCGTCGGACTGGAGTTAGCTAAAAAGGCAGGTATCCGATCCCTAAATACATGCAGCGTCTCGAACCTTCTGTTCCAACAAATGAATGTGGAGTACGAGGTCAAGGAGCCAAGTCTCAAGAAGTACGCCGAGATTGCAAAAAAATTAGCCACGCACTTTGAAAGGTTATGCATCGAGAAGATTCCGTGGACGCTTAACTCCAAAGCTGATCAACTCTCGAAGTCCACCTTCTATGATGAAGAAAGGAAGAATCCTTGTATCAACTACCTCCGGGTATTCAACATTACTTCGGGATGGAGAGCTCCCTATTGGATATACCTCACCGAAGGAATACTCCCGGAGGAATCCTTGTATCAAAAAAAATAATAATGCGGGAACGACCGCATTAAAAATACTCGTATTTGAACACGTTAATGCGCTTTGGCCGCATCAAAAGATTTTAATATTTAAAAAAATTAAGAAAATCATAATCTTCATCTATAATCATCAATATTTCCAGAGATCATTCATACAAACTCATCAAAACCCCGAAATCATTGCCTCCACCACTGCCTTCTCCTTTCCACTGACGACCACCTTTACGCTCTTTACTCCTCCGAAGAACTTCCTTTTCTCCATCGATCTCGCCTCCATTGTTGCCAGCGTTGCCACCTTCTACACCGCCTCGCTTCACCTCCATGTCTCCCTCATATGCTGCAACACCTTGGATCTATAGAAGAAATAAGAGAAAGGAAAAAGAAAAAAGCGAAGAAGAAGAAGAAGAAAGAGGAAAGAAGATGGTGTTTTATGATCTTAATTGAAAGGGGTGAGAGAAAAAAAGTGAAAATTAAAATGAAAATAAGATCTTAATGTGGCTTGGGCCACATTAACTATCTCTAATGCTCTTAATATGGTTTAATCTTGATAACCCGTTTAATGCGGCCTTTACCACATTAGAGGCCGTATTAAAACTAGTATCACCTACGCAAAGGTATAACCGTATAAAACTTATAATAAAATTGAGCTTACAAAAAACATTAGTACATTCCATAAGCTATAAAAGACATTTCTTCATTTAGATGTGGGTTACTTGGATAATGCTTGTGTACATAAAAATCCCACATTTATCAAGATGCGGGATATGTTGAAAATGTCATGGGCTCCGTTAGTTCAATTAGTTGTAACATTTTGAATAATATTTCAATGGTTGAGATCAAACAGTTACACCTAAATCCTAAAATCCATCCGTAATCCGTAGCTAGCATTTTTAAAACGCAACAATTATTTTTTAAAAAAATTGTTGCTAAACACAAGTGCACTTCTCTTTAATTTACAAATGAGGCCATGCGACATTTGAACGAGTTGTGATGAAAGCTGGCTGCTGGAGTCCAGTGCTCTTTGCCAACTAAGGTGAAGCCCAAAGATTACATGCTTACATAAATCTATTGGGCCTGTCATGGCCCGAGTTTAGCTGTAAAATGTACAAAAGTTGGAAGGCCTGGCCCAATGTTCTTCAACGTGTCACTCGTGGCCCCTATTACTGAAACAATTACGAGTACTAAAATTGAACATAAGATTAACTGGAAAAAAAAACCCGTCAACGAAGAAAACCAAACTAAAAGAAAAAATTCAAAGAACAAAAGAAATACTGCCGTATTTCAAATTCAATACTAGTGGTCTCAATTCGAGCTTGGAAGCTTGCCTGTAATCTACACTACAGAGCAAACTCTGCCTCTGTTCTTCAGCTCAGCCTTGAAAATACCAGAGGCCAAGCCTGCGCCGCCATGGCTGCAGCAGCTTCAGTATCAGCCAGAGGAGTGAACATAGGCATCATCAGTCCTCAAAAATCCAAAAACCCATCTCAATTTCTCGGCCAAAATCTCAACTTTAGGCTCTCCCCACGACCCACCATCTCAAAACCCAGAAAAGCCGATTGCTTTACCTTGAAAGCTCAGCTAATCGACGGCGTTCACGATCTGTTCGTGGGCGTGGGAATAGGTTTGCCTTGTACAGTTATGCAGTGCGGTGATATTATTTACAGAAGCACCTTGCCCAAGTCAGACGGGTTGACGATTACGGTCCCTGGAGCGATGTTGGCTTTGGGAGCTTTGTCTTACCTCTGGGCAACCCCTGGGGTCGCTCCTGGGTTTTTTGACATGTTTGTTCTCGCCTTTGTTGAGAGGTTGTTCAGACCAACTTTCAAGAAGGTGAGTGATTTTGTTGGTGAATTGGCGTTTTGTTTATCTGTGACCTTATTGTGGATAGTAATGGTGGCTGGTTGAATTTGGTTGTGTTTTCAGGATGATTTTGTTTTGGGGAAGAAGTTGGGTGAGGGCTCTTTTGGTGTAGTTTACAGAGTTTCACAGGCTAAGAATCCTTCCTCAAAGGTTTGCATTTCTCATTGAAACCGCTTTATCCTGGTTTAATGTTCACATTTATACTCCTATGTGTAGACTTACAAAGTTGCACTGTTTCATATGAAGACTTGTGTACATTATGTTTCCGAATTTAGCTTTGTCTTAGAAACTAAGGTTCTGAGGTAGTAATGTTTTTTTTTTAATCCACGGACCAATACTTTGGTTTGGATTGGGATGCGGTATAGCTGAAGTGAAAAATAGTACTTCGCTGACTTGTTCTTCTCTGTCAATAGAAGGAGGGCGACTTGGTACTGAAGAAGGCTACTGAGTATGGAGCAGTTGAGATATGGATGAATGAACGTGTGCGAAGAGCATGTGCAAACAGCTGTGCTGATTTCCTTTATGGATTTCTGGAGGTGTTGCTCTTTATGACTTCTACTACCATATAAATTAAGGGTATCATCATCGCAAGCAATATATTCATGTGGATGTTTAGCATCCTAAGCCTAGCATACTTTATTCTTTTTACCAATTTCTCTATGTTGTTGTTCGTTTGGGAGTACATTTGATTCCAGTAATTGATAGTTTTAACATGAAAACATTACAGTCTTCAGCAAAGAAAGGACCTGAGTATTGGCTGATATGGCGTTTCGAAGGAGAGGCAACCCTTGCAGACTTAATGCAGAGCAAAGAGTTCCCGTACAATGTTGGTACATTCTAAAGCAATCCATTTGATCTATTTCCGTGATTAGGGGGATCTGCAATTAGAGCTATTACCCGTTACATAGACCTTTTCATGCATATGTAGCTTTTGATGTTTCTTGGACATCATGATTCCATTCATTTATTTTGTTGACATGTGAAAATGTAGAAATAAACATATGTTACACGTGTCTGTACTAGATCACTGCCATAATCCTATCGTATTTTGGATTCCCGATTTTGAATGATGTTATTACCTTCTAGGTAGAAACCATGATTCTTGGAAAGTTTCAAGACTTACCTAAAGGCCTGGAAAGGGAAAACAGAATCATTCAGACTATAATGAGACAACTCTTATTTGCCCTGGATGGACTGCATTCAACCGGGATCGTGCACAGAGACATCAAGCCACAGAACGTTATTTTCTCTGAAGGTAATGTTAGCTAAGCTTGGTGTAGTCGTAAAGGTTTGCACCAACTTTTTGTGTTTAACCATTTGAGTGATTAAAACCTTGAGCAGGATCTCGTACATTTAAGATAATTGATCTTGGCGCTGCAGCTGACTTGAGAGTCGGCATCAACTATATTCCCAAGGAATTCCTTTTAGATCCAAGGTAAATTCACATATACCATATGCCTATCATCATTTATAACGCATTGTGAACAAAACGAATCTCTTAAAAAACCTGGCAACGATGAAGAAACATAATTATCTGATCACATTCTTGAGTATAGTTTTGATATTTTCCTCATTCAAAACCGTTGGGTGTGAAATCTGAAAGTAGTGTGGACTTGGAATCTCCGTATTCGATGTTATACACATGTAGTGCAGTTTGGTGCAGCCATATTAGTTTAGAGTGAGATCATTGACTTGGAGGGTAAAATGCAGATTTATTCAGCTTTAACTGCTGTCAGATTTATGAAGGCTGAGAATCGACTTTCACTTGTAAGGTTTGCTTAAGGAGTATCCAGTTAAGGACCTTAAAGTTCTTATTTCTTGGGTGGACTCTCAAATATGCGTGGGGTTGGTGATGAGCAAGTTAAGGGAAAGGGAAATATGAGAAATGTATTGCAATGAACAGAACGTTGCCAACAATGGATGTTGCACTAGGAATATTTTGATTTGGTTGAATTGGAGAAGTTCCTCTTGTAAACGGAAAGGTCGTTCTTTTTCTCTGCATGCCAAACATTGGTAGAGAATAACACAGGTGATAATGTTCTTGTGGAGGAAAAGACTTTGGATGAGGATAGGCTTTGGGTAGAAAAGACACTTTTGATGCTCTTCCTCTAAGGCATCTGAAGAGGGTTTGAGTGAAGTTCACCCCTGTAGTTTTGGAAAATGTACTAGAGGCTTAATGGTTGCTTAAGGTTTAGCTCGGGATATTCCTGTACTTTGTTTCTCACTACAGTGAAGAGCTTTGTGTCCCACTTCGGATTCGGACTGTTTTCTGAACCATGTAACTGTCTTTTTTAATCTTGCCTGTATCTGGCGCTTGTTCATGCGGTCCAGTTTAAGAACAGCATAAAAGGTAGTATGACTCTGTGCCTGCTCACTGGCTTTTTCATTGCCTTTGCCCCTCTACTGCATCCATAAAGATCCCCAATCACTACGAAAAGTTGGGATATCAAAACTGTGGCAAGTTCCTAAGTTGCATGCTATGGGTAAACTAAAATGACTTGCATGAACGTTAGTAGCTCCAATGCAAGTATCAGTTTCACGTTGCTTCTCTCTTGGTTGTGAGTTATTTTAGTTTTCGTTACTAAAATTCATAAGAGATGAAGATGAAAGTGAGCATCTGTGATATGAGATGCCTACCTCTCTGGAAATTTTTTCTGTCATTGTTTTGTTTTCCAGCTGAGGTAGCTGTAGAAAACTAGCATTATTTTGCTTGCAAACACCATTTTCATGTGGAATTTTGAATCATTGCTCTCTGTCAGATTCACACCTTTAGAGTCTAGATATTCAGTCTAAGGGTTAGTACATGATTTTGCGTATAATGTTCTTATCCAGTCCGGTCCTATTAGCAGTGTTTTATAGGAAGCACTTTTTCTATTTTTATTCTTTTACATCTTTATTACTCCACTTAGCAGTGCTATATTTCTGCAACTGAAAGAGGTCCTGCTGTTTTTTTTTTTACTTCAACCATATCTTGAAAGCTGATACTTTGATCTAGTATTTTGTACTCAGTATTTGTTTGAAATGGTTAAATTTCTCAGATATGCTGCACCAGAACAATACATCATGAGTACACAAACTCCGTCTGCTCCATCTGCCCCAGTAGCAACTGCACTCTCACCAGTCCTATGGCAGGTTCTTATATAATTTGCTTTCTTTATGTTTTGTTTTATTTTACTTCATAAGAAATCTTCATATGTTAACTAATGGTTGTAATGTCTTATGGTCCGCAGTTGAATCTGCCAGACAGGTTTGATATCTACAGTGCTGGTCTTATATTTATGCAAATGGTAAGAGAAAAATCGTAATTGAAAAAATTCTAGACATGGAAGGCTTCTCATCCAGAAATATGCAAACTTTTTTCAAAAGCAATTTTACTTATTTTCTTATTTTTTCAGGCATTCCCATCTTTACGGTCTGATAGCAGCCTGATACAATTTAATCGCCAGCTGAAGAGGTGTGATTATGACTTGGTGGCATGGAGGGGGAGTGTCGGGTCTCGTGCCATGTCTGACCTCCGTAGGGGCTTCGAGCTGTTGGATTTAGATGGTGGAATAGGATGGGAACTCCTCTCATCCATGGTTCGATATAAAGCACGACAAAGAATCAGCGCAAAAGCGGCTTTGGCTCACCCATATTTCGACAGAGAAGGGTTATTAGGTTTGTCCTTCATGCAGAATCTCAGGCTACAACTTTTTCGAGCTACACAGCAGGATTACAGTGAGGCTGCTAAGTGGATCATTCATCTAATGGCGAAATCTGGAACTGAAAAAGATGGTGGCTTTACCGAAGCTCAGCTACAAGAGCTCCGGGTCTGTGTTTGCCGAACCATCTCAGTCTTCAAGATTTAATGTTTTAGGGTTTATATACATTCATTTCTTCCGTTAATATGCTGCACTGTTCTGATCATTTGCAGGAAATGACCCCTGCGAGGAAGGCAAGTCCACAAAGAAACGCCCTCGCTTCAGCTCTTCGGCTACAGAGGAAGGTCATTCGGACACTGAACGAGAGTGTGGATGAGCTAACCCAACGAAGGTCAAGCTTCTGGTGGAGCCGGTGGATCCCGAGACAAGAATGAATGGCACCACGCGCACAGAAAACACATATTACTACTACATTCTCCTGTAAGTTACTCCTATTTCACTTCAACAAAAGCTTTTATCCGACTTCATCTGTAAGTAAGCCAGCCTCTGATCTGATGTTTATAAAATGTGCAGTCAACATCATGTATCTGATACTTGTATAGCACGCTAGCTAGTTTTAATGAAGGTAGTGGTTACTTAGGTGGAACAATCTGGTAAAAGAAAAAGAAGAAGCTTTTTCCATGAATATTGAACTTGTAACCTAGTACGGAAAGAAATGAAACAGTTGATATATATAATAAACTAGTAGTATAAGATCCAAGAATCCCCCTCCATTTCCTGAGAGTTTCCTAAGCCAGCTGCCATATGATGTCTTGAAGAGCAAGAAAAAGGACCGCCATGTGTTTGCTAGCTCCGTTGTGATGGATCAGGGGCCTAAATGTTACTAATATAAGTATAATCCTTAAAATTCGATAGAAATCCGTTACTCAATTCGTCCTTTTTAATCGGTAATAAAGTGCACCGATAGTTCCTTAGCATTAATTATTGTTCTAATTGTTCGTTTTTTTAAAAGGTAACAAATTAATTTATAGGAGTATATAAAAGGAATATTAACAATTATTAATTCGTCCGATTTTAGATCTATTTGGTTCACTATATGAGATGACTTAGTAAAAGAACTGAGAACAAACTTCTCCAAGTTTCCCATACAAACATCGCCAAGGCAAAACAAGTACAGCCCATACATACCCCAACGCCTCACATCTCCAACTCCAAGTGGATCCCTCACCGGCACCGCCAAGAACCTCCCAAAAAAATAAAAAAGAAATTCCTCCAACACTTCTCCAACTCTCCCAAGCTCACCAAATGTATCCACAGTCCGTATTTTAATCCTTTTGGACAAATTGTAAAATACAGACACCCTTCTAAGATTTAACGAAACTTTCAATTTTTCCCTCAATTCTCATTAATCTACAAAAACCCCTAGAATTGTTAGGGTTTTTAAAGATCGATTCCTTTAGATTCTACAGGCCTTCACAATTATCAACCATTACAATTCTACACCAAACTTTTCTTTTCACCATCCTCCTGCCTATCGCCGCAGGAACATCGCCGAACCATCACTGGAACGCCGCTGGAAAACCCAGGGCGAATAAGATGACGGATGGAATGCCTATTGTGTAGAATCCAATTACTTAAGGGATAGGTTACACAGAAAGTTTTTTTCCTCAAGTTTCTAGTTCTACTTAGGCTAAGCCGGTTTATGCTTTAGTTCCCCCTTTTTTCCCCAATAAGACTATGCTTTAGTTCTTTTTCTGTTATAAATATAAATTGATAAAGAATTTACTAATATCCTTCTTACATAAAGTTTAGCATTGAAGATATTTACATCAAAAGGCATGCAGATTGCAGAGGACAGACTTTCCAAGTCCCACAATTCATCGATTAAAGGGAGAATCAAATCAAATGAGAAACATGCACACATATATGGATGGTATGGCAGACATATGTATATATATATATATATATATATATATATATATATATATATAGTGTGTGTGTGTGTGTGTGTGTGTGTGTGTATATATTCAACACTTCTTTCCTTGTTTATTTTTTTTGTTTTTTCCATTTCCCCCTGATATCTATATATAAATCAAAAGCATTATCATATAAATAAATGAACACTTTGGATTTGTCGCATTTAGGGATGACAATACCATCTGACTAAAGAACAGCTATGTTCAATTCCTATCATTAAATATGCTAGTATTATTTCTGCTATGTAGATATAGTCATTGTGACTACAGTAATTAATAAACAGCATATGCACATATACAATAACTAATTTGAACCAATATTGCAAAGTGATTTACGATATTCGTCTTCAATATTGTTTACTTATACTACTTAATTAACAACAGAAAACAAAACGTAATCAAACCAAATTAATTATTCCAATTAAACAAGAAACTTTACAAATTCATCAAATCATCTTTCCCTCCAATTTTTCCTTCTTCAGTTTCACATCAATTTTAAAAAATCATTTTCTTCCAAAAAAATTATAAAAAATACACACCCTGAATGTAATATAAATTCGTAATTATTAGCTCAAATTATGAAGATGTAGAATGAAGGATGGTTCGGGCCATCATATCATACATAAGATAATGCTAAGGAAGGATGGATGGATGGATGAAGGTGCAGACAGACGATAATATTAATGCATTGTCATTCCTACTAACAAACCATGTGATCAATTGCCATACTACTACCATGAATGGATGCAAAAACTACATACACACACACACATATATATATATATATATATATATAAATATAATTTTACGTAAATAACTAAATATATCATACTCTACATCCTAAAATAATCGATCTACTTAATTTCTAATCTATAATTTTTCTCGACAACATTTGGATATATAGATTCAAATAATTCATGTACAAATAATAAGTCGATTTTTGTAGTATCTAATAGTATACTACTTGTTTTTAATCATAATTTGAGTACAATATAAAAATTAAACTACCCATTAATTTTAAGATGGATATAATATTTAATCTTAGATCGAGAATATATAGTATATATTGTGGAGTTTACATTCTACAAGCAGCAGCAATGTGTTTGTGAAACACGAGAACTAGTTCACGTGCGACACACGACGCACGTCGTTGCTCCTCGTTCAACACTTCTATAATACTCTAATATGGAACAGTATTTTTAAGATGCCAGGAGTTTTAAAGCTGTAACACTTCGGTTATCGAGCTTTTACTATGTGCATGCTTCATTACTTCCCAACCTAGCTACCTCCGGCTCTGGCTAGGGATGGCAATGGGTTGGATTATATCCGTCAACCGCGGATAGCCAAGACCTATATATCAGTTATATCCGCGGTTATTGACTAATAGGTGGATTTTGGTAACCGTGAGGTAAACGGATACAGTTACGGATATCAGATATCCGAATAGCGGATATCCGTAACCATTAACCAAGTAACCAACCATATAGCATTTTTGCCACTAGCCCATTATATTTCTCAGCCCATTCCCAAAATTGCCATTTAAAAAATACTCTTATGGTCCTAGCTGAGACCTATTCTCATTTCCTCTCTGACTCTGATTCGCAAATCACAAGAAGATTCATATCATAACTTCACAAAGAGGCCAACGAAATCACCTAAGTGCCTCCCTGGCGATTTTCCGTTCTTCTCCCATCAGCCATCAGCGACATTCGAGACGAAACTCGTCTCATCTCATTCATCGTCGCGATGCCGTCAACCACCACCTCCTCCACCGTTGTTTCGCAGTCTGACACCAACACCACGCAATCCATCTGCTTAATGAAAACAGCTCCAACCCAGCAAGCTTCACTTCATCTCCCACGCAAATCCTTACCACTTCGCACCACCTCACAACCGCCAACAGTTGCTCCCTCAGTAGCCTCCACTCCCCTCTCTCTCCTTCAAGCTAACGTCTCTCACCTCTCCCTCACTTAGCTGGTCCGTTTTTGCATAACAAGGTACATTATCCGATTTTTGAATCACTCTCGATCCATCTGATTTTCGTTTCTTTGTACTAAATTGGTGTTGTTTATGCACTATATTCATGATTATGGACAAAGTTTATGGATTATTAGGGGATTAGATGTGTTTTAATTTTTTTCCTAAATTCAACAGCCCATTGACTCTTGGGGCATTCTTGGGTTAGTCTTGTAACTCTTGTTGATTAATTGCTTCAGATTTATTATGTGGTTGCTTTTAAGAGTGGCTTTTGTGCTGATTTTAGACCACTCTTTCTAGTAGTAAGCTACTTCAGCCAGTGTCCGCAGATTAACCGCGGGTGGCGGATATCAGCGGATATTCATTAGTAGATGCATGAGTATAACCACAATGGCGGATATCCATTAACCGCGGATAGTTATATATTCGCTGTCGCGGTTATGGTTTAGGTAAATCCGCGGATAAACCGCTCTATTACCAACCCTACTCTGGCCTCCGGATGTCTTTCACTCCACTTTTTTCTTTTCCCTCCCTTTTTTTACGGGTACAGAAAATGTTTCCCTTTTACTGTACGCAAGACTTTTTAAAGTACTTGTGTGATACTCATTCCATCCCTAAATAAATGGTACGTACTTTTTTTAGGATATCCCTAAAAAATTGACACATTTCTCTTTTAGAAACTCTAGCTCAATTGCTTTACTTAATTACCCCTAACATTGATCCTCTAATTTTTAACATGCATCATCTAAGTTAGAACTTGAGGGTATTTTTGATCAAATTTTTTCTTTACCATCATTTTTTTAATTTTAGTGTCCAAAGAAATGCACCATTTATTTGAGAACGAAGAGAGTACTTTTTTAAAAAGAAGAAGAAGAAGAAGAAGAAAAGAATCACTTTTCCTTGCTAAATGAGGGTATGCCACACATAGTAGTGATCATGTTAGGGACTAACTGTTTTAATTAGCTGTGGCGTTTAGATACTTTTTTAACGTTCAAAGATAATAATAAAAATACAGCTAAACGCTAAAAACTATTCATAGATATTTTTTCAAAACATGATAGTTACTTTAAAAAAATTATTCCCAAACACAAACTATAGCTACTTACTACTACCTCCATCCTAAAAAAAAGGTGCTTTTTTTATTCGGTATTTAATTTATGATTTTATTTTTTCAACATGTTGATATACAAAGTTAAATAATTTAGATGTAAATTATAGATTAATGTGTGCATTTTCTAAATATATTTTTCTAGTTTTTTAATGAGTTCTTTCGAGTAATAATTTGAATCTCTCACAGCATTAAAAAAGAATTACACAAATTTTTCAGAAACGGGAGTCCATAATTACATATTCAAAGTACACCATTCATCTAAAATTCACTATACAAACCTACAACCTAATCCTAAACGTACACCTCCAATTCATCTAAAATTGGGGTAAAGTGCACTCATGGTGCTGTAACTTTAATTATTGTACCACTACGGTCCTGTTTAACTTTTTGTACTAATAAAGTTCTGTTTTTAAGCTTTTTCTTCATCCATGGTCCTTTTCGTCTACTGACCGTTAAATTTAACGGATTTGTGGGGAAAATGATACAATCAGCAACTCAATTGTTTTAAAAAAATTTATTTACACACCAAGTTTTAAACTTAACCATTTAGGCACCCCTAACAGTTTTAAACTTAACACTTTAACCAAAATGTTTTAATTAAGCCCAACAACACCCAGCGACCGTCGGGCCGCCGCCGGACAGCCGCCGACTATCGCCGCCATCGCCGGAAAATGCCGGAAACTCAAAAAAATAGCCGAGAACGTAGATCGAGGCCTAGGACCGCTCCTGTTCCAGCTGGGTCGGCGAATCGTGGCCCAAGGTCGGCGAATCGCTAGCCTTGGCCGCAAATTGCCGACCTGTGGCCGCAATTCTCCGGCCTTGGGCCGCAATCCGGCGGCCCTAGGTTGCGATTCGGCGGCCCTGGGCTGGGATCCGGCGGTCTTAGGCCCTGATCTACGTTCTCGAATATTTTTATGAGTTTTCGGCATTTTCCGACGGTGGCGGCAGCGGTCGGCATCGGCTGTCCGGCGGTGGTGGCGGCGGGCCGACGGTGGCTGGGTGTTGTTGGGTTTAATTAAAACATTTGGGTTAAAGTGTTAAGTTTAAAACTGTTTGGGGTGACTAAATGGTTAAGTTTAAAACTTGTGGTGTAAATAAATTTTTTTAAATGAACATGGACTTGGATGAAAGTTTAAAAGTTTAAAAGTGTTAATGAACATGGATGAAAACAAAACTTAAAAACAGATTTTATTGGAAGAAAAATATTAAAACATGACCTTATTGGTACAATAATTAAAGTTACAGGATCATGAATGCATTTTATACCCGAGGACTATATATATATATATATATATATATATATATATATATATATATAAACAATCCTACTAAACTGAAGTCAATTGCAATTAAAAGTGAAAAGTTGCATTAATTTGGGACAAGTGTAGTGTAGATATTATTGTTTTGAAAAGCTAGGTAGCTTGCAGAGAGGATAATGATCTTCTATGGCTAGAAACACTGCCAGGTAATTGATCTGAACTAGCTAGATCAGAAGCAGTAATTAGCTGGAAGGGCAACAATATTCTCGTGAGGAATCACAGTTTATTTTGTTGGATCACGGTCGAAATACAGAGGAACAAGGCAATCAATATGATCACATGCATGGTTAATCATTGTTTCAATTTTAACTTGATTAATTAATTAAACCTCTGAGCTAGCCAAGGAACAACCAATTAATTAGTTATCTAGCTTGCTTGGCTTTATAATAGTGTAGTTAACCCGCGATCAAATAAATAATAGTGTAGTTAATTAACAAACCCTGCAGTTATAGCTAGTAAATCTTGAAATATTGTCTGCTCATGACTCTACTAGCTAGCTAGCTTGAGACCCAAGGGACTTGTAATTACTTCATGATCATAGAGATATATACTAGTTTCAGAAATGATCTATCTTCCAAGTTCCAGTTAGTTAATTAATTAATTATTACAGGAATCTTGTAATTAGTTAAACTCAAAATCATCATGTTGATCATGTGGAAATATTTGAGCAGTTGTGGATCAGGATTTCGTTTAACTCTGATTTTGCTAGCTAGCTTAATTTCGGTGGGATCTTATTCTGTATCTGGTCTGCTCCCAAGGTTACAAAAGCATTGAAGAAATGCAATTAGAGATAAAAAGTAGCCAACTTTGTCAAATTGAGGACTACTTTTCACTGGCTGGTCAAGCTAACTACAATAATATAATCATCCATGGGAATCTTAATTACAACCCCCCATCCCTGGAAATTGAGCACGTTTCTTTTCTGAGCTGTTCCAGTTACTTTCTTTAAAAAGAAACTTCTCACTTTCAAAATTACTAAACTATCCTCATTTTATATTTACTTTTTCTACCTCATTTTTTGTGCATTTTCAACTAAGGGGCAATTAAGTAATCATATACAAAAATCTCACATTCACTTTAACTTTTGTATTTTGAAACTTTTTGAACCTTAAAAGTTTCACAAAATTAGAAGTAGCTTATTAACGTGGGCCTTTGGACTTAGGGACCCTCTCCTCTCCTCTCCTCTTCCACTCCTCTATATATAAACCCAAACGGACCTGGAGAGGAGGAGGTTCAATTCAATTATGTTCCTCAAGCCTTGAATAATAGTCTCCGCTTTGCCCAAAACATAAAATGATCCTCCATAATATTGCCAAAATGGGAGGAGGAGGAGGAAGAGGCAAGAGAAGGAATAATATTGCCAGTTCCAGTTCCTCCAGTTCCTCCAGTTCCATTGGAGGAGGTCTTCGTCAGCAAAAGGCCAGGCTTTACATTATCACAAGATGTGTCGTTATGCTCCTTTGCTGGCATGACTCAGACTAGAACTAGTACTAGTACTAGTACTAGCTAGCTAACCGGCAGGGAGGGAGGGGGATATTAATTACAAGTATTAATTTTGCCTCTTTTATCTTATCTTTTCTTTTCTTTTCCTTTTAGGGAATATGCATCCTCCATAATTTTGATCCTCCAATTTTTCCCAGATGCTTGGGGTATAGAATTGTAAATAGCTTGTTTAGGTGGAGCATGTATTAAATGGAGATGGAGGGTTTAATTAGTTGCTACATATACCACAAGTCTCTTTCCTTCATGGGATTAGCTAGCTAGCTAGGTCAGTCAGTCAGTCTATCTGTGAGAATGAGTATGCTCTTCCAAATCCCAAGCCCCACAATGATGGAAGGACCTTGGTTAGTAATCCTCATGGGTGGATATTGGAGATGATTTATAGCCTTGGTTGCTACATACTCCATCCTTCCTTCACTTGCAACCTTTGCAAAAACTACAAAATCCATGAGACCATATGATGATCAAAGGGACATGATCACATCTCTGAGGTCTTCTCTCAAATAGAGGACCACTTAAATTCTGCAAAACTTGCCCAATCAGCAATAGGCCCAATAGGCCCAATACTATCAATATTTGCCACTAAAATTTTACATGTAGGCCCAATTAAATGCAAACTCCTATATCCAAGGCCCACTTACATGAACCCAACGTTTGCTGTGTTGGACCTGTTGGTGCTAGATCCTGCGGGTTGGGTTCCTTATGCCTTGGGATGTTTTTTTTAATATAAAAAAACACATTTTTATGTTGCTGCTAAAAAAGCATTTCATGATGTTCTTCGGTTGCATTCAGTTTTTCAATTTTTACCACAATACTTTTTCTGTCTGTAAGTATTTTATTTTTCTATTCAAGTTGTACATATAATTTATTCAAATAAATTGTTACTATTCACTGGAAAACTCAATAAAAGTAATGTTAGAAACTGCACATTCAGATCATAATTGGTGCATGATTTAATAATTTTTTTAAAAAATTACAGTAAATTATCGGAGATAAATATTCTGATTGATTTTTGAAAGCCAATAATGCAAGTAATTAAAAAGGGGAGAATACATCTCATTCCCATGGAAGCGGTATCATGGGATGCCATCAAATGTACAATTGTTGTGGTGAATTATTGAGGTCTGTTGTAATGAAAGCGTGCGTTCACAATATGATAAGTGTGGTACGCACGATATATGCCGATGGACTTATCAAATACTCATACTATCTTCGTCCTTAAAATAATATTTATTTGTATATCAATTTAAAATTAAAATTTAAAAATTTATATACAACTAAAAATTTAATATCTTAATTTTTTGAATATTTTTTTGATATTTATTCTGTTAATAAATAATATACTCCCACGTCCTAAAAATAATACAACACATGTTTTTCAGCATTTCATCTATGATTTTATTTATATATCATTTTAAAAAATTTATATACAACTAAAAATTTGATGTCTTAATTTTATAAATATGTTTTAACATTTTTATCTGCTAAGAAATAATATAAATAAATTAAAATCAAATTTTTATTAAAAGTCAGCTATTACGTTTCTTTTGGGATGGAGGAAGTGGATAAATTGAAATTAGATTAACATTAAAAAGCAACTATGGCGTTATTTTTTGGATGATAAAGGAGTATGAATCTTTTGAGCAGAACACACCGCTCTTTTACGTCAATAAAATCTAGTTTAAACAATTGATATTACTTACCTATGATTGTAGCCACGGCGGACAGGGACAAGTGCAAAGCCTAGCCAGAGGCAGTAAAGTTTGCAATATCAATTAAGCCCAATTAAAAAAATTAATTACCAATGTATTATTCAAATGAACCTTATATAATTTATATAAACATAAAAAAATTAATTATTGTCTCAATTAATATACTAATACTACTATATACTCCTCCGTCCCTGAAAATTTGGTATGTTTCTGTTTTGAGGTCGTGGGAGATTCAAATTATTACCAGAAAGAACTTATTAAAAAAAATTTAAAATATATATTTAGAAACTATACACACATTAATCTACAATTTGCATCTAAATTATTTGATTTTATATATCAAAATATTAAAAATAAAATAAAATAATAAATTAAATACTGAAAAAGAAACACACAATTTCTTATGAACGACGATGATACTAGTTAATTTGTACTCTCTCTGTCCCCAATTAATTCTACGTTTTATGTGGACGCGGAGATTAAGGTAATAGTAAGATTTTATATAGTTTAACATAATTACCATTGAAAAGTGATTGCACAAAAAACGAGATAGAAAAATTTAAAATAAAGTATAGATAGTTTGATAACTTTTGAGGGGAGAAATTTTCATTTAATGAAAGTGTATAATTTTTCGGGGACAGTCCAAAAAATAAATGTGTAGAATTTTTTAGGGAATGAGATAGTAAAATTTTAGGGGGCCCAAAAAAGAAAATTGTTTAGTGCATATTAATGGTTTTTGGATATCAATTTACGTTTTCTTGGCAGTTTCTTTTTTCCTTCTTTTCCGGTCATGTTGGTTGCCGATGAGAATGGTTTTGACTTTTGACTTGAGCCGTGGAGATCTGAATTAAGATACTCTAATTTCTTCGAGCAATGATTAAAAATATTTGATGAACATGATTAGTGAGCCACTTAGTGGGAAAAATATGTTTTTAAGATTTGCTCTCCACAATTCACACCTAACAATGTTAGATTAGATTTGTTAATTTCTTTTCAAAAAATATTTGTTAATTTAAAAAGCAGCCAATGGGGAAACAACGGACATGCGCTTGGAGGAGTATATTTTTGAAATGCTAATTGTAATAGTTTTTTAATATTTATATAAAAGTTGTACTAAATAGCATTGTGTTCAACAACCAGGAAGTAATTCTTATCGGCAGCAGCTCCTTGTTCTCTCTCCAACTTACTTTTTCCACTCAAATCACTCTTGCACTCTTTAGTATCTTGCAAAACCACTTGGGTTTTCTTTTTCTTTTCATTTTATCCTCACATTTACCTTCCTTCCTCTCGGCCTCATGAAGGTGGAGTTGATCTTGGTTGGCTTCTTGTGGAGACAAAGGGAAGAGAGTGTGCTTTCGACTTTTGTGGGAAATGATGTACTTGTTGGAGTCACCGAGATGAGTAGCTTGTCTGTCAAACTGCCAAGGCCTTCCAAGAAGAATGTGGGCTGCATTCATCTTGGTCACAACATCACATAAAACTTCATCTTCATTTTTACCAATCTTAATTGGCACAACAGCTTGGGATAACACTTTAATAGCCGAATTTTCATCCATCCATTGAAGAACATATGGAGATGGATGTTTGTGAGTAGTAAGACCTAACTTGTTCACCATGTAAGAACTAGCCACGTTAGTACAAGAACCACTATCAATGATAAGAGAACAAAGTTTACCAGCAACTAGTCTCTTGTTTGGAACAAGTTCTCTCTTTGACTTTGTTGTGATGGATGGGCACATAAAACTCTCCTTGAGACAAGTAGTTCACCATGAAGTGGTGGTTCTTTAAATTCTTCATACTCACTAAACCACTCATCGTCTCTGCAAATCATCACTTTAGGATTTGGGCATTGATAAGAATAATGTCCCTTACCCTTACATTTGAAACATTCAAGGACTTTTTGTGGAGTTTGGTTAGAAGGGGATTTATTTTGAGTGGGTGGTTTATTTTGAGGTGGAGCTTGGTTGGAATAAGTGTTTGAGGCTGGTTACCTTTTGGAGGTGGAGCTCGAGGTTGGCTTCTCCATTGGTTCCTTTGTGGTTGATTGTATGACATGGAGATCTGCTTTTGTAGTGCCTTTCAACCTTGATGGCCTTGTGAACCATCTGTTCAAAATCTTGGTACTCACATAATTTTAGAGATTTGGCAATTTCTGGTTTGAGGCCATATAAGAATCTAGCCATCTTTGCTTCATCGGTATCATTGACTTGGGCTTTCATGAGAGCGGCTTCTAACTCATTGTGGTAATCTTCCACTGATTTGCTGCCTTGTACCAATTGTTGGAGTTGTTGGTGGCACTCCCTTTCATAATATGGTGGCACAAAATGAGCTTTCATTGCATACTTGAGAACATCCCAATGTTGTGGTTGGCGGTTCTTTTGCCCAAGTTGATCCCACCAAGTGAGGGCATAGCCACAAAATTCAACTACAACCACCTTCACTTTCAAATTGTTAGGATAATCATAAATATTAAAAACCATTTCAACTTTCTTTACCCACTCAAAGAACTCTTGAGGGTTGCTTTTGCCATAGAAAGGAGGAATTTTAATTTTCAGATTGTTGAGCACTCGTTGCTCCTCTGATGATTTCCTTCTTGCTCGATTCTCAAAGTACTCATCATCTTCTTGATGGATATGAGCATTGGTTGCTCGGGTTCGAGTCTCGGCATTTCTTTCATTGTCTCTTTCTTGGTTGGATGGAATATATATATGATTAGAACCTTCACCTTCTTTGGGTTTACCTTTTTCTGTTCTTTTTTCATTGATGAAAATATCTTCAAGGGTAGTTATCCTAGCAGTAAGAAGCTTCATCATTTCTTGCATGTTTTCCATGTACTTTTCGATTCGTGATCTTGGTGAAGTAGGATCCGAGCCGTAAGAAGCTATGATACCAATTGATGTGTTTTCTTATGGATTAAGAAACACACTTTAAGATCTTTTTTCTTGTCTATAAAAAAATGATGATAAATTGACCAACACGCCATCTTGAATCCAAGAAATGGTTCAAGCAAAAGTGAAGTTTAGCCAATGGAAGGAAGATGGATCCAACATTATAACAACTGTTAACACTCAAACTCACCAAAACTCTCTTCAAGTCCTCAAACACTTTTTTTGCTCAAAAACTCTTAGTTTCTAAATAAAAAGTTTTGGATCAAGAGAATCAAATACAAAAGTCACTTTAAACCTTTTTGCAATGATTTTGGTTACTTTTGCAATGATTTTGGAGAAGTGTAGAAATGAGCTTTATGCAATTTGTGAAAAGTTTGTGGTCTTTTGGAAAGTCTTTAAAAAATGCGAGGAGTTTTTTTTTTCTTCAAGAAATCCTTGAACTCTTGTCTCATTTGTTTTGCCAAACATTCACTTTGTAAAAACTTGCACCAAATGATTCTTCTTTTTTCCACAAACTTTCAACTTCTCTTTCTTTTTTTTTTCTTTTTTTTACACAAGGTGCAATTATGGAAAATGCCAAAAAAAGAAGGTTAGACACAATAGGAGATAGAGGTAATAAATATTAAAATTGGTTAGATGACAAGTAATATGAAAAATAACACAATTATAATAATTAAAGAGCAAGGGATAAGGAAGGGGATTGCAAAAAAAATAAATTGCAAGAAATAAATTGCAAAATAATAAATTGCAAAAATCTAAATTGCGAGAAAGTAAAAGTTAGGTGCGGAAATGTAAATTGCAGAAAGTAGAAGTTATGTGCGATAATGTAAATTGCAAGAAAGTAAAGAGTTAGATGGTTAATGGAAAAGATTTGATGATGGTGAAATCATTTTCCATCAAGAACACAAAAACTTTTTATCTTAAAAAAAATGGTTGTGCTAAAACAAGAAGATGACTCTGATACCAATTGATGTGTTTTCTTATGGATTTATAAGAAACACACTTGAAGATCTTTTTTATTGTCTATAAAAAATGATGATAAATTGACCAACACCCCCTCTTGAATCCATATTCAAGTGCCCATTTGATGCTTGTAACATTTGGAGATGAAAGGTGTAACTTGTGAAATTGTCCTTTATACTCAAACTTCTTTCATCTTGTCACTTGAGTCCTCTAGTTTCCCAAAGTGATTTTCTCTTCTTGGGCCCAAATTATGATAGAGAATATTTGGGCCACTCCTTTGGTTTGGTGGAAAAAATATCCACTTTTCCCTTTTCTTCTTCAATCTTTTCATTTTGTTCCTCCAAGTTTGCAAAATCCTTCATGAATAGGGAAAAAGCTTGATTGGTCTTCTTTGCTCTTGCTCTTGTAATTGGGCCTCCAATTACTTGTAAAGGATCTTGGGCTTTGTGCCTTGGTGGGTTCACATCAGAGGATAATATTAAAAAAATCAAATAAAATGGGGCGATTAAAAAGCAAAAAGCCTTTAATGTGTGTTAAATACTTTTGGCCACAACATAGAAGAAAACATTGAACCTTTTATTTTATTGTTTGATAAGTAGTTTGACCTTTTATTAGGTTTTCCAAGTACCATTTCTCTTTGTAGATTTTTTTAACAACAATAGATTTTTTTTATATAGGTAATAATAATCCATAAAACTTAATGTTGTATTAGTATATTTACTTCATATTTCGATTATGGTTACTTACTATACTTTCATATAGGTTGAAGTGTTTCGTACAGTTAATAAAATAGTAGGAATGGACCTCATGTGGGACGTTGAAATTACTAATTTCAATTTCACAAACAAATTATCTGGTTTCACTGTTAAAAGAGTTACTAGAGTTGACTATGACAGTGAAGCTCGGAATATGATTACTTTAATAAGTAACATGGGTAGTATTTTATACATCTTTTACATACATATTGAATATCTTATGTTTGCCTCCATGATACATATTAATATTTATATTCTCTTACGTATAATTTAGAGTCTATTTCACGCATCGACAAATCAACTCGCAAAGCGAGTGCGCTCTTATGAAAATCAGGAGGCTGGACCATCGGTTAGTCCATTCATGGGTTATGTTGTTTTTTTTTTTTTGAACAGCCATCAAGAAACATTTCATTAAGAGAAATAAGAAAAATTGATACAAGAAAGAAGCCTCATTTGCCAGCCCATGAGAGGGGAGCAGCAAAAGGCAAGACCACCAAACCACACCAAAAGGAAAAACTCTAGAAAAAATTGGCCAAAGATCTCATGAAAAGTCATGAAGAAGGTCATCAATACTATTTTATTATATGTTGAATTGCAGTATAGTCATTGAAGACTGTCCAACCATGGAATTCAAGCTTTGGGACAAATACGCAACTGATTGTCAGCATGATATTTATGTTAAAACATATATCTCATATTGGGTCTTTTGTTATTTTATTATTAACAACTTAGACTTCTTCACTTTATAATGGTGTGACATTAATATGGATATTAATGTCGACAGAAATATACAAACATTCATAAAATGTAAATATTTGTGTAAGATTTCCGGTATCGAAGAAGGGTATTATAGCTAGTTTATACCTAACACATCATGATCACTTTATACGAGTCTCTTTTCATTTTTTTTTGAGACACAAACTGGGGCAGGCTAGACACGTATGCCACCGCACGTGCTCATTTCCGTCTTTCAACTATCAGTCAACTTCACAACACACTTCCATGACCGGATCCCATTCTTTTACTTTTGTTTGTTTATTTATTTATTTAATTTCACCATTTTTTTTAAAGGTAACTACTTATTTTATTCACATAAAGAGAAAGAAATTATATATATATTTTTTTTCCAAATTCCCCGTTCTTTTACAATTATTTAAGGATTTATAGCACTTCTATCCACAGTGAAAATTTATGTTTTCGCAATTAGTTTTTACTTGGTTTTTTAACACACGCTTCGCGGTAGAAAAAAATTAAAAAATAAAATTTCCTTATTTTAAATGAACATGGCCATAAATTACAAATATTGAAAAATAGAAAATGGCTAAACCATTAAAAGTTGAGAATATAGATTAAAAAATTAAGATAAAAGCATAGAAGAAAATTAAAATAAAGAAACAAATGAGAAAACAAGTACTAAGGAAAAAAATAAAAGAAAAGGAAGAAGAAAAAAAGGCATGCAACGCCAAAAAAAGAGAGAAAAGATTAAACTGAAAGAATCTTATAGGAGCAGAATATGACTAAAATGTAATAAACATGAATTTTAAGGAAATATGGGTAAACAATGGAATACAAAAAGAAAGAAAAGAATTAAACGAAAACAAAAGTAAAATTAAAAGAAAAGAAAATTCTCAAATCATAAAATTAAAACAGTTGGGGCCAATTTGAAAAATTATAAAAATGTAAGATAAAGGAGTTATTCCTTAAACAATGAAATAGAGTGGAAAAATAGAAAAAATGGCTCGTCCCGTCGTGACCTATTCTGCATTTAAGCATACTTTTGGTTGAGCAATAATAGATAATAAAGGAAAAAGGAAATAACAACAAAGAAAAAATAAATGTCGATATGTGAAACAATAATAGGAGGACCGTATAACATAAAAACGGATTTAAAAAAAGAAGAGAATCAGATAAAAAAAAGCAAAAAAAGGGAAATTGTTAAATTACACAATTAAAACATTTAGGTCCAATATGTAGAAAATACATAAATGCTAGAGAATACCGACATTTTTTCCCTAAACAATAGGAAAGCAAAAAGACAAAAAAAAATGTTTTGTATGTGAAAACAATAATAGGAGAGTTGTAACATAAAAATAGAGTACAAAAATAAAGAAGAGAATCGGATAAAAAAACAAAAATAAAGGGAAATGGTTAAATAATAGAACTAAAACATTTTGGTCCAATGTACATACAATACAAAAATGTTAGACAATATCAGACCTTTTACTAAATAACCAAAAGAAGGAAAAAACGACAAAAAAATGGTTTGCCTAATAAAAGAGGTTTTCTACATATAGAGAATCGGGACATAATAATGTATTAAAAAAAGAAGAAGAGAATCAGATCAAAACAAAAGCAAAAAAAAAAGGGAAATGGTTAATTAATAACAGAACTAAAATATTTGGGCCAATGTGTAAAAACACATAAATTTTGGGAAATATCGGTGTTTTCCTCTAAACAATAAGAAAGCAAAAAAATAAAAAAATTGTTCAATATGTGAAAACAATAATAAGAGAATCGTAATATAAAAATGGAGTACAAAAAAGGAAGAGAATCAAAAACAAAAACAAAAAAAATGGAAATGATTAAATAACGGAACTAAAACATTCGGGTCCAACGTGTAGAAAAAACAACAAATGTTGGATAATACCAGAGTTTTTTTCCCTAAAGAACATAAAGTTTAAGGAAATGTGGCTAAAAATGAAATACAAAAAGAAAAAAGAGAATTGGTCAAGAAAAAAGTAAACAGAAAAGTAAATTCTTAAATAACAAATTAAAAATAGTTGGAAGAAATGTGAAAACTATAAAGATGTAGGATAATAGATGAGTTTATTCCCTAAACAAAAAAAAATGGAAAATGGAACGAAAAAAAACAAAGAAAAAATTAACTGTTCAGTATGTGCATTCAATATTAGGAGAGCTCTAACAGAAAAATGGAATATATAAATAGAATGAAGTGAATGAGACCAAGACAAAAGTAAAAGGAAAATAAAATGCTTAAATAATAAACTTAAAACATATGAGTTTAATATGTAAAAAATACAAAAATAATGAACATTACTCCTACAAAGAAACAAGCGAGAAAAAAAATTATTGAGGAAAAAAATAAAAGAAAAGGAAGAAGAAAAAAGGCACGCCAAAACAAAAAGAGAATTAAACCGAAAAAATCTTATAAGAGGAGAATATGACTAAACTATAATAGACATGAATTTTAAGAGAATATGGGGTAAACAATGGAATACAAGAAGAAAAAAAAAGAATTAGACCAAAGTAAAAGTAAAAAGAAAAGCAAATGCTCAAATCATAAAATTAAAACAATTGGGGCCAATTTGAAAAATTATAGTAATGTAAGACAATTTAAATAACTTTATATTATTAAAGGGGGTATTCAAGCTAGGGATTTAATATATCGATCATTTCAAATAACTTTATATTATTAAATCAAACGGTCACGTTTAAACATTATAAGAACTTCCAATAAAGGCTTTTTTCAAGTATCACAATCAATTAATCCTTTGTATTAAAATCGATAGTACTGATAATTTCAAATTTTGATAATAATAATAATAATACGTTATTCTGAAAATACAATGATCATATATATATAACTGTTTTTTCAAATATTTTATTTGAAAATGTAACAGCTAATTAATTTAAAAAATTATCAAACACACACTTTATATTAAGAGCTTTTACATGCATTAAAATCTTTCAATATATATATATATATTGTTTAGCATATTTGTAGATGTACTAACTACCATTTCATTTGGAATAAAAATATTTTAATGTTGATAAAACACTTGAGATGAATGGAGCACTACATTTATTTTAGAAAGAAGTGACAAATATGCTACACGTACATTCGACGCATTACGTACAGGAGGTTCTAATTAATACTAATATTTCTCGGTAAAGGGACAATTATATATGTGCAACACAGTAAACTTCCGAAGCTGTCCCTAATTATTTTAATTTGTACTATCATAAATACGTTACAAATGGCTTTTATTTAAGCCACTACGTACATGAAGGGAAATTGAGACAAAATTATAGTTGTTGGAAGTAGAGCAATTAACTAGCAGAAGAACTCCAATATTCCAAAGACCTCAAAACATACCTTGATTTATGGAGAAATGGTTGTTATGGTCTCTAATTAGCACCCAAAACTTATGACTGTGTGGTCTCTAATTAATTATAGAGCATATATGATTCTTTTAGCACCCAAAAGTTAGATACATGCATAAGTGGAACTTGGCGACCTGGTGCGGGCAACCGTTCATAAAATATATCATGAATTTGTTTTTAAAATAAAATAAAAAAATACAATGATCGAAATGAAATGTTTCTTATAAATAAATGATTCAATGTAAACTTAAAATAAATTAAATTTATGGACCCAAATTTTGACAACCATTAATCCATTCATCTAGCAAATGACACATTATATTTCAGGATTCAAATATCATTCGGAAAAGGAAACCGCCATTCTTAAAGCTCGGAAGTTAATTTTTAAAGACGTGAGTGTCCATAAAAACCACATTTCTTAAAGCTGAAATTCAATTTTAAATAACGTGAGTGCTAACATAAAAATAATAGGACTAAGGAAGTACAATTAAGGAAATTAAAGACACATAGAAAATAACTAAACCAACTCATTTGTTAATTAGAGAAAAAATGAAAAAAAAGGTCACTTGACAACTCACAAATACTAATAGGACTAATGAAGTACACCAAAGAAAAGTAAAGACCCATAAAAAATAATCAAACCAATTTATTCGTTGATTAGAGCAAAAAAGGAAAAATAAAATAAAAAAGGCAACTTGGTAACTCATAAACATAAAGCTTAATCTATACCAAACCATATATCCAAGTAAAATCTCAAATCAAGTTTCTAAGTGTGAGTATATAAAATATATGGAGTAATATATAATACAAGTATATTGTAAGTATATGTAGTTTAAGTATATATAATACTCAATATAATACTCCATACAATTTAATGAAAGTATACATAATATATAATTGAGGTCTAGTATACCAAATCATATATATGAGATTTTTAAAAATCTTAAAATGCCATTCATCCCAAAAACCCAAAACAACATCGTTTTAGTAATTGAATTGAAAATAAATGTTTAAATTGCTACTGTTCATATTTTACGGATTAAGAAAATCCAGATCTATAAACGAATTCCATATCTAGATTTTCAAATTCATCACATTCATCGTGAATTCATCAAATACTCGTAACAAAAAATTAAGAAACTCAGATTGCAATATTTTCAGAATAATAAAACTAAAGGTTTGTTGATAGCAAAAACAAAACCAAAACCATAAATTCAACAAAAACATAAATCTTGAACAAATGATAAATCATATCTCGGATCTAGAAAAACCCATAGCAAACCTAGATCCAGAAAAAAATCATCATAAATTAAAAATCTTCACCCCACCATTTTTCATCTTCTCTAGATCTCGCATAAAATCTTCATTAGATCTCGGATCTGGAAAAAAACATCACCAGTTCTTGAATATGGAAAAAAATCAGCACCAGAGCACCAAACCATAAAAAACCCTAACCTTGGAATGCGAGCCACCAATGGGAGGAGGGAGCTAATTCATCGGTCATTGCCAGTGGTACCACCGAGTGTAAATGCTCGAACGACAGAGAAATGATGCGATGTAGAAAAGGGTGAGATGGAGAGAAGGGAGATGGGGTGAGATCTTTCTGGAAATTAAAGAAAAGTGGAGAGCTTGAGAGAGAGCGAGCCAAGTGAGGGGAACAAAAAATCACTACGTAGAGAAATCCGTTTACTGCGGCCTCCGTCGCAGTAGGCCGCAGTAAAACCACAGCTTCTCTACGTAGTGAATGATTGATATCTCTATGGTGTAAAAAATGAAATTAAAAGGGTGCGTGAGTTTGAAGCAGGCTCGTAACTGCCCAAAGCGAGAAAGAAAGGGTTCGAGTGTACATACCTCCTATTCCGTACCCTCAAAGGCTTCAAAAGAATAAGCAAGAAGATCACAACTCCAAGATATTGGAAGTTTTTAAGAAATTAGAAATTAACATTCCTTTCTTGGAAGCAATCCCCAACATGCCGTCATATGCAAAATTTCTCAAGGGTCTCCTCTCCAAGAAAGGTAAGCTTCAAGTCAATAAGATGGTGAAGTTGAAGGAAGAAGTAAGTGCTATAATTCAAAAGAAACTCCCTCAAAAGTTAACCGATTCGGGTAGCTTCACCATTCCTATTGACATTGGATCGATGCACTTTGATAAAGCTTTATGTGATTTGGGAGCAAGCATCAACTTAATTCCTCTTTCCGTATGTGAGAAGTTGGGACTTGGATATATCAAGGCTTCAAATATACGTCTACAATTAGCGGACCGGTCTCTCGTCTATCCAAACAGGGATGGGATGCTATCATCGGAATTGCATCAGGGAGCATATGGAATAACCAAAATGCAGGGATTTTCAAGGACAAGTCATCACAACGCAGCTCGTGGTTGTCGGGTGTTCAATTCATTTTCTATCCGTGGATATCCAACCGTTGGAAGAAGTTTTAAGTTTCTTGAGGTGAATGACTTGTAAATCCATTAGAGGCTATTGCTAATTGTCTGTAATCACTCATCGTACTCTTCAAACAATTAAGCTCTCCTCCTTCTCGGAGCAGGTCTCGATTCATCTTATTAATATATTCAAATCGTTGTCTTTCAAAAAAAGGAGTTAGCAAACATTTTGGTTGTTAGTTTTGTACTTTATTTTTCTTCATTTCATAATAAATGGATAAGATATTTCATCTCAAACCAGCTTCATTAAAACAATTTGCACTAGATAATACGATGTTAATCCTAAATACTGAAAATATTCTTAAATAAATACTTCCTCCGTTCTTAAATTATCGATTAATTTGTTTTTGTTGTTTTATTGTATTCAATCTATGAGTTTTCTTATGAATATTTAGACATTTAAAGTTAAATAATTCATAGTACATATGTATAACATATTAATTTGTAATAATTCATAGTACATATGGAGGGACGGAAGTAGTAAATTAAGGATAATTGGAAAGTGGGATTAATTGGTAGGTTTGTGCGTGGTTGGGTATTAGTATTTTGGGTATAATAGGTATGAGTAGATAATTAGTTGAAATGAGGATGAAGGGTAGCTGAAGACTGAAGTCATGTATGTTTCCATGTGCAGCCAGCAGCCTTTATTATAGTATTATGTTGTTGGACAATTCACATCCCCTCCCCCATAAATATGCTGGCTACCTGCTTTTAATTATTTGCACTACTGTAAGTAATACTACTAATCAAGACAGAAGTTAATTTGAAGGAAAGAAAGAATGACTGTCTTCACTACTACTTCAGCTGGCCGGGTCCTCATTGTCGGATCCACCGGCTTTATCGGCCAGTTTGTGGCGGAGGCCAGCCTCTCCGCCGGCCGCCCCACCTACATCCTCCGCCGCTCCGACAGTGCTCCCACTTCCAAGCCCAAACTCCTCAAAGCTCTCCAGGACAAAGGGGCTACCATCGTATATGTAAGTTGTTTTTTTTTAAATAAAAAAAACGTATTTTATGCTCCCTCTCTCTCATAGTAATATTGTCACTTTTAACCTTTTTTCTATCAAAATTGTTTTTGTTATTATTTCATTTTATATCAATTTCATCATCTTCTTCTCATAAACTCATGTTCAACCCTCTTACTTGCTCACAAAACTTTGATCGGATAAATTTGCAAGGATGAAAATAGATTAAAATAAAATGGATGTGATAAAAAAACTATCATTTCATTTGAGATTTATTTATTTTGATGTTATGGTAATATATTTAGAACGGAGAGAGTATTATTAATTTGGGGATATAAATCAGGGAAGTGCAAGTAACCGAGAAGTTATGGAGAAGGTGTTGAGAGATAACGAGATTGAAATAGTTATATCTGCAATGGGTGGCGAAGATCTTCTGGACCAACTTGATTTGGTTGAAGCAATCAAAGCCGCCGGCACTGTCAAGGTACCTAAGTGAAGTACCACTAATTTTTGTTAAATTATACTCCTCTCTCCTCCGCGAAAAAATCAATTCATAATATTTAATTTATAATTTTTTTACGAATATTTAGACATTGTAAATTAAATATTAAATATTTCATAAATATATCATAATTTGAAATCTAAATTTTTTAAATATATTTTTTATGAAAATTTTAAAATTATTTATTTTTATTAAAATTTGAATCAAATATTAAATCTTAAAACACCAAAATCAGATCACTGAATCTTTTACGATAGAAGAATTATACTGTATATAATAATACGGTAATTTAGTGCTTTATTGGATTGAATAAGAAGTTATTGAAAAATAAGATAGTGATTTTGACATTGGGCTGCAGAGATTTTTGCCATCCGAATTCGGACATGATGTGGACAGGGCTGAGCCTGTTGAGCCAGGCATCGGTATGTACAGACAGAAACGGCTAGTACGACGTCGTATTGAGGAGTTGGGTGTTCCGTACACCTACATTTGCTGCAATTCCATTGCCTCCTGGCCTTACTACGATAACACACACCCTTCCGAGGTCCTTCCACCGTTGGATCGCTTCCAAATCTACGGTGACGGCTCCGTCAAAGGTAGCAGCACTACTAGTAGCGCTCATCTTTCTGGTCCCCAACTCCACTCCTTTTTTTTTTATTGGTGAATAAAATATATGTAAGTAGATATATATATATATATATATATATATATATATATATATATATATATATATATATTGATTTGGTAGATAATTGTTGAATTTAAGGTGTTTTGTGAAATCATGTGTTTTCCATTTCCTCCAAAAATTTAGGAAACTGACTTTCTGCTACCTGTCCTTCTCTTCACCAACGTGCGAAGGTTGGTGGTGCTTGTAATGACTCCGGCTCTGGTTTAGCTTCAACAACGTACTCAATTAATTATTGAAAAGACAAAATTGAAAAGTGCATTTGGTGTTACAAAGTGATTTTATAATTATATTGTAAACTAATCTATGGAGTCTTTAATTTTGAGGATGATATAATTAAAGATTGGGTTTTATTTAAGTGCAACCAGTTTAGGATTAATTGCCAACACATACTAACGTTTTAGGAATCATTTAGAAAATTTAAAGGTTCTTAACTCAAGTAGAAAAGCATGTCAAACTTTATAATTTATGTATATTTACCCCACATAACATTTTTCTTTTATTTTTTTTTAAAAAACCATCAGTTGAAAGGAGATATAAAATCATTTTCTAGTTTTTGTTTTTTAATGAATCAATTTTTATTTTTTTACTTTAATTGCTGGCTTGAATATTTATGGAAGTTTCTTCTTCATTAATCAATCAATCAATCACATGCTTGTGGCTTTGGTGCAGCCTATTTCGTTGCTGGGACTGATATTGGAAAATTCACAATGAAGACTGTGGATGACCCTAGGACCCTGAACACCTCCGTTCATTTCCAGCCCAGATCAAACTGCTACAACATGAATGAGCTCGCCGCCTTGTGGGAGAGGAAGATCGGTCGCACCCTCCCGAGAGTCACTGTCTCCGAGGACGACCTCTTGGCCATCGCCGCAGGTCCCATCTCTCTTCCATTCTTGATCTATAAAACCAATGGCACATTGATCAAACGTTACCTAGCCTAGCTAGCAAGTTACCATTAACAACAAAAAACCTCCGTCATTAAGCTGTGAATAATGGACGGGCCGGACTAGTGGACCTTATGTCCACGGGCTGAGACATTGTTTCTCATGGGCCGCACTCCCCATTATCAACGGCCCATAAGTTGGTCCCATGTACACTTCTGGACTGGGCCTGTTAGATGGGAAAAGCCCAATGGCTAGCCCATATCAGCTTTCTTGCTTGATAACAAACAACATTTTGAATGTTTCAGAGAATGACCTACCAAGAAGCATAGTGGCAGCATTCACACATGACATTTTCATCAAGGGTTGCCAGATTTTCTCAGTTGACGGTCCTGGTAACGTCGAGATCTCGGATCTTTACCCCGCGGAGACATACCGGACACTGGACGAGTGCTACGACGAGTTTGTGGTAATGATGGAGGAAATGGAGATGAGGAACAAGGAGAAGCCAAGCAAGGAGATCACTTCCAAGGCTCCAATGGTGGAGGCATTGGCCATTACAGCAACTTGTGCTTAACAATGCATGCATGGGATCAGTGTGGTCGTACAAATTAATTATAATTGGTACTCGAAAATTCAGTCTCTCCCAGATTGAAATGTTTGATTAATTAGCTACCATAACGAATTGTTTATGTGTGCCATTTGTCTGTGTTCCAATATAAGTACTTGAATCATATATGGGAGATGTATCATATCTATATTATTAATAAATAGCGAAATAAAGGGAATAATAACTAATGAGGGTTGGGGTGGAAGGAGAAGAGAAAAGACCAAAACCTAGGTGCTTGTATCCGTCAATTAATGTTTGGTGATTGTTAGTAATTTAATTATATATTCACTTTTAGATTATTTGTTCTGTAATGAATAAAAATCCCAATTGTTTACTTTTAGTGATATACACAATTGGTCCCTATGCTATATACTCCCTTCTCTTAAGTCCTTAAGAGAAGTTACAATTTTTTTTTGAATTGTCCCAAAAAAATTGATACATTTTCTTTTATTATCCCTTACTTTATGTTCTCACTAAAAAAATGTTACTTTTATCTTACATTTTTTTTTATTTTTTTACTCTTAAATCAACATATATTTTTAATCCACATGTAGCCAAATTATTGCGACTTTTAGATGGATGGATGGAGTAAATACGCCATGTTTAGCAATCATTAAACTATTAAATACGTCGTGTTCTGCCAAAGCTGATCATGATAGTGATAATAGGGAAATTCTTATATTTGCCTAGGTAAAGTTTGTCATTTAACGGGACTCTTCATGATGTTAACTTTTTTTTATTATAAAGAGTAACTCTACAGTGCGCCTATAGGCCCACTATAAGCGCCTCTATATATAGATGAAGCTTGAAATGATATTGATATATATGGCCAACATACGATCAGATCACAAACGCAAAGCCATATAGCGCTGGCCCACCACACAGATCTCGTCATTACGAGACCTCCTCTTACCAGAAGGACGCCTCGTATAAAGCCGTTAGGCACGAAGCGCCATCGCCTCCCTCAAGCAACTGTTACACTATTTCGGCATTAAGCCAAAGGAGAGGGAGTAATTCCTAATAACTCCGCTATTATTACACCATTAATACGCCACCATTCCAATTATGGGCACATTTATGGAGATTCTCCAGCGTTTAAGGTCCGTACGGGACCTAGCACCACCCTATATATTGGGTGGTGCCCGCCTCAAATAAGGTGATTACTACACACCCACACTTTCCTCCTTTGTCCGCACCGAAAGTGTCTTTTGTCTTGTCCTTCGTATCGGAGCCACTGTCTTGGCCGTCGGAAGATCTTTCTCAGGAGATCGTACTTTGGCTATCAATTTGGCGCCGTCTGTGGGAAAGAAAAGCAAGTCATTTTTTCTTTTCTACTTAACGTTTTTCCTCCTCCGACCATTCTCATGGCGAAGACAAGAAGAACTCACAACAAGCAGTGTGCATGTCGAGGATGCCGCTTCCAGCCTCCTCCGATGTACCTCCACCACTCCCTACCGATGGGGCAGCGGGGACTCAGCCCCACAACTCCTGGGTTGGTGGCAATCCCGCCACTCCCTGCTGCTGACACCCCAGCGGTGCAGCAGCCCCTACAACCGCAAGCAGCTACTTTGACATATCTCGCTGGGACCTCGAAGACCCCCCAGCAGGTCATCGTCGATCCCGGTCAGATGGCATTGCTCCAGGCGAGCATGCTCAACGAAATGAAGGCTTTCATGGTGCAAACTATAAAGGCGGAAATGCAGGATGTTCGCCTCCCGCCTCCCAACGACCGGGATGAACAATCCCCAACCAAAACCAGTCTGCTGCGAACACGGATGTCGACGATCTTCTTCAAGAATCAACGTGGTCGAGGAGCAGTCAAGACACCAAACCCTGGTCCTCGACGACATCGAGGTTCTCCTCACTCAACCCTTCACAGAGGACGTTATTGCCGTCAAGGCCCCCGCCACTTTCAATGCCGCCATCGAAAGCTATGACGCAACAACGGACCCGTTGACCATTTGCGGCGTTACATCTCCCAAATGGAGATGGCTCGCGCCTCCGACCCCATACTGCAAAGCTTTCAGCTCCACCTTGAAAGGGGCCGCTTCAACATGGTTCAGAACGTTACGAGGCCAGCATTTCAAATGCTTTAAGGACCTCGCCTCGTCGTTCCTCCGCCACTTCATGGGAGCTCGACCTCCCCCCAAGACTGTCCAACACTTGTTAAGAGTGAAGAAGAAAGGAGGAACCGCTCCGTGATTACATCCGGCGGTTTCGGGCGGAAGCCGCCCAGGTCCGTGGTCTCTCCTCGGACATGCGGCTCGGCCGCCACTCAAGGCCTTCAACGCGAGTCCAGGCTCGCGTACAATATTAATGAAAACCCTGTCACAACGATGGGTGAGTTCATCGATCGGGCAACCCGGTTCATGAACTCCGAGGAGATGAATAGGCCTTACAACAGACCCCCCGCAAACGACCGCAGCAAGAAGTTTGACAAGGGGTCTGTTCCATCGAGGTACCAGTCCTCGAACACTGGTCTGAGGGCCCCCGACCACCACCCCGCCCTTCGTGACACACGTACGAACATTCTTCTCATGTTGGATAAGCAAATCAAGGTCCCCAAGTGGCCCAAGACGATCAAACATAAGACTACGAGGGGGTTTGAAAAGTACTGCCTTTACCAAAAGGACCTTGGCCACGACACGGAGGCGTGCTTTCATCTCAGAAATCTCATTTCTGATATGATTGATCAGGGAAAGCTCAAGGAATTCCTCTCCGACCCCTCTTCCTCCTGCAAGGAGTTCCCCAAAGGACGCAAGCGGGATGACGACAGCGACGACCGCGAAAAAACGCGTCGTCGGCACAACAGCCCTCGAGGCCAGAACTTGCCACCACCACCACCCGCGGGCGTCATTCACATGCTCACGAAATCGGAGGGCGCCTCCTCCAGGAAGCGGTATGCAAGGGAAATCTTGCAGATCGATCACCTCGAGGAGAACGTCATCTATAGGCCCAATGGAACAAAGGTTGTCGTTCCGCACTCCGACCCACTGCTTATCACAGCGAGGATCGCGGGTTACGACACCACAGGTCTACATCGACACCGGTGCAAACACGATGTCATTTTCAGGGACATGCTCGATAAACTCGGGATACACATGTCCGGCTGCGAAGGAGCTCCGCCCTACCTTTGGCATTGGCGGGGACATTGTGCCAACGATAGGGGTCGCCAACCCGCCTCATGTTGATTGGGGACACACAATTTGGCACGGTTGATCGCCATTCCGTCATGACGGAATTCTTGGTCCTCGAAGTCCCCTCCACATACAACGCCATCGTTGGTCGACCCAGCCAGTCGAATTCCACATGAGGTGTGACATCCGTTCTCTCATGGTCACATTTGCGACGCCTCGTGGAGATGCAAGCATCTACATTGACCAGCGAACGGCGAGGACGAACTACGTGGCCTCTTTGAGTTCTGCGGTTGGTCCACAGGCCTCGAAGCACAACGAGGCACCTGCGGAACCTGACGACAGACCACGCCTCGATGCCGTGACAGAGGAGATCGACGTCGTTCCAGGCAAGAAGTTCAAGGTTGGCAAAAACCTTGAGCAAAAGGAGAAGATGGCGCTCATCCACCTCCTCGAAGCAAACCTTGACGTCTTCGCCTGGAGCTTGAATGATTTGCCGGGTGTCGACCCTGGCGTCATCACCCACAAACTGAATGTATTCCCGGACTCAAAACCGGTTAAGCAAAAGAAAAGGGGTATGGCCCCTTCTAAGAAGAAATTTGTAAAAGAGGAGGTTTCTAAACTCCTCGAAGCTGGAATAATAAAAGAAATTCAGTACTGAGTGGCTCGCTAACGTAGTTTTAGCCGACAAAACAAATGGCGAACTTCGTATGTGCGTTGATTTCACGGGCGTCAATAGTCATTGTCCAAAGGACCCTTACCTGCTACTGTCATCGACCAGCTCGTGGACGCAACTTCCAAATACAAATACTTGTCGCTCATGGATGCCAAGAGTGGCTACCACCAAATTTACATGGATCCCGAGGACGCCTTCAAAACGGGCGTTCACGACCGGTGATGACGTCTATTACTATGTCCGAATGCCTTTTGGGCTCAAAAACGCCGGAGTCACCTACCAGCGTCTAATGAACAAGGTCTTTGCCCACCAGATGGGCCGTAACCTTGAAGCGCACGCCGACGATGTCATTGTCAAAAGCATGACATTCGAAGATCACCTTCAAGACCTGACCGAGACTTTCGAATCGCTCCGGCGGTATAACATGAGGCTCAATCCGCCAAGTGTTCCTTCTTTGTTGGAGCCGGAAATTCTGGGCTATATGATCTCCGAAAGGGGATCGACGCCAACCTTAAGAAAATTTCAGCCATCGCGAAATGGCGCCACCACGGAGCATTAAGGAAATCCAGCAACTTACAGGAAGAATTGTTGCCTTGGGGCGATTCATTTCCAAGTTGGGGGACAAGTGTAAGCCATTCTTCGAACAGCTTCGTATGAAGAAGGCGTTCACTTGGACACCGGAATGCCAAGAAGCATTCGAGCAAATCAAGAAACACCTCTCCGATTTGCCAACACTGAAATGTCCGCAACTAGGGGATGAACTCGTCATCTACCTCTCTACTTCGAACAGACCGTATCCGCAGGTGCTCGTTAAGGAGGAAGGCCCGCAACAGTGGGTCTGCCTATTACATAAGCCACACGCTACGAGGGGCTGAGGTTAATTACCCACCCCTCCAAAAAACGATCTACGCTTTGATCGTGGCTGCCAGGAAGTTGCGAGCATACTTCCAAGCCCACACAATCATTGTCCGAACGGACTTACCAATACGAGACATTCTAAACAGACCGGAGCATAGTGGTCGTTTAGCTCGTTGGTGCATAGAACTGGGGGAGTACGACATCAAGATTGAGCCTCGACGAGCAATAAAGGCACAAGCTTTGGCGGATTTCATGGCCGAGCTTTCCATTTACCCTCGAGCATGGTCCTTCGAGGATCCACCACAGGGCCTGAGCCTCCCGAATGGGACATGTTCGTGGATGGTTCATCCAAAGGCCGATCGCCCGGAGGAGGCGTTCATATCAGGGGCCCACACGGCATGGAGGCTAGCTTACGAGTAGCTTTCCAGGTTTCCCGTCACGAACAATGTGGCCGAATACGAGGCACTCGTAGCAGTCTCAAGACCGCCTCAAAGCTGGTTTCATGACGTCTAAATGTACACAGTGACTCACACTGTCAGAAGCTGTTACGGGGACCAATGACTGCAAGGACCCAAAGATTCCCGAGGTACTTGCGCCTTGTCAAAACTTACAAGGGCAATTCGAGCAGCTAAATATTAATAAGATCCCAAGGGATCAAAACACTGTGGCCGACAGTGTCTAAGGCGGGCGGATGCGTCCTCGAAACCTTAGCACAACCCCGCATAAATACAATTCATGCAATCGACGCTAACGCAAAGACTGATTGGAGAGACCCAATCCTTCAAGACCTCCAAACCGGTGCAATCGAGGCCCACCAGCGTTAAAAGAAAATAAGGACGCAGCCAGCCCGCCATGTCATCATAGATGGCACGTTATGGCGTAAAGGATACTCTACCCTTTACAGCGATGTATTGGCCCGACGATTCCAAACTCATCCCGAACGAAGTCCACTCAGAGTTTGCGGAGCACACATTGGCTCCGGCGCGCTAGCACACAAATGTTTGCGCCTCGGTTATTATTGGCCAACTTTGAGGAAAGACGCGCATGATTTGGTACGAACGTGCCATAAATGCCAGCTCAACTCTCGCATCCAACGACAGCCGGCAAACGAAGTGGTTACGGAGACATACCCTATACCCTTCGCTACGCGTGGGGCCTCGATTTAATCGGCCCAATGCCTACGGCCAAGGGCCGATTCAAATTTTGTATAGTGGCTGTCGATTACTTCACTAAGTGGGTCGAGGTCCAGCCACTCGAGAACATAACAACCGCCAAGGTCATACACTTCCTCTGGCACGACCTCGTGGCGCGGTACGGGGCACCAAGAGCCATAATCACAGATAATGGGACTCACCCGCGAGCAAAAGCTTAAGGATTGGGCCACTAAGATGAACATACAAATGCTCTACGCTCCCGTGGCACACCCGCAGATCAAATGGCCAGGTAGAAGTAACAAATCGCACGATCAAAGAGGGCCTAAAAAGTGCCTCGAGGACAAAAAGAGAAGTGGGTCGAGGCCCTACCCGGCCTCCTCTGGGACTATCGAACAACTACACGGGGACCCACGGAGAAACTCCTTTCTCCTTGGTTTACGGCGTCGATGCCTTACTACCAATCGAAGTCTCAATACCCACAATCCGAACGCTGTATTACGACGCCTCACAATGAGAGCGGTCTTCGAGCGCGTTTGGACCTCGTCGAGGAACTCCGCGAGGGTGCTCGACTTAGGCTTATGGCCTTGCGACAAAGGACAAACCTCGATCACAACGCCAAAGTTCGGGCAAAGCAGATCCACGTGGGTGGTATGGTCTTGCTAAAGGCGGAGTTGTCGTCGTAATCCTGGCCATGGCACACTTCGCTCCAGATGGGCGGGGCCTTATGTGGTACACAGAAAGAAAGAGAGGGTGTATACAAGTTAAAGGACCATCAAGGCAAAAACTCAAAACGACTACCACGTCAACGACTTGAGGCCTTATTACGTTTAAGTTGTACGCTTTCAAACTCTTTGCATTGCACAAAATACCGCTCATACATCAAAGGAAAGGCAATATTCCAAGTCTTTACGTTGTGCGGACTATGTTTACATAAAATCGCTCTACTAGGAGTGTTCCCCACTTCGTGGATAAGTTCAAATTTAATTGCAAGGTCACTGCTCGACCAGCGCACATCGAATAAAATCACTTTACGAAGAATTACAACAATTCATTTCCACAATTTTACCCAGCACGAGTACAAACACTTCGCATTGTGCAAATAATACTCGTATGGAAATTACAAAGGCAACAAATGCTGAAATGTTCTGTATTTTATCAAAAATGAGCAAAAATATAATTACAAGTCCACAAACTACTGGGGGACATCATCGTTTGGGGGTACAACAGGGGCATCCTCTACATACCCAGTAATATCGTAAGGATATTCTACTCCCAATTTCTTCCCGCCCTACCCCACTCGAACAAAGTCGCTCGAGGAGGGTCTTCGACCTTCATGGCGTTAAGGGTTTCCAAATCTGACTTCTCAACGATGCCTTCCACTTGGTGGCGGCATCGTAGAAGCCCTCAAAGATAGCAGACACCCGCCATGGCTTGTGCGCGCGGTCTTCTCGATCAAGACCTCGACAGCCCTGCGCGACTCGACCAGCCCTTTCAGCAATGGGCTTTACAAAAACGGGGGCTGAACACTTTCACCATCGTACAACTTAAAACCAATTTGGTTTTCTAGTTGTGCGAAGGCTAAATGATCAGCCACCACAGAGCCCGCCACCTCACTAAGGGTCTTCGTGGCTGTCTTCAACTGGACTGCAGCCTTTGACGCCAGATCCTCGGCACAGGCGGTCCTCAAGGACAACTCCTCGATGAGTTTGTCCTTCGCCTCACAGGTCTCCATTCTTTGATACTCCCCGAGCACTTGCTCCATTTCAGCTTCGAGCTCTTTCTTCGCATGGTGCTCGGCGAGGAACAGGGCTTCATGCTTCTTCCCATCGGCCATGGAAGCTTTCAGCTGCTTGCCCATGACACCCAGGGCTCTAAGGAGGTTAGCCTCCTCATTCCTCGAGGACCCCAGCTCGGCCTCTTTTTCAGCCAACTTGGCATCCCTGTCAGCCAAGGCCTTTTTTAGGCTCTCCACCTCCTCGGATTCCTTTGCCTTGGCCTCAAGGCTCTTCACGAGGGACTCAAGGTCCTCGATCTTTGACACCAGCCCTTGGGCCAACACAGTTTTCTGCAAATTACAAACGCAGACCATATAAACAAAGCATGCCAACAAAAAAGTTAAGTAACAAAGGGGGAATCCAGATTCGTCACTTACCCGAGTGAGGCCCTGGCAGATGTCCTTCGCCATGTCTAGGGCCCCCGAGGAGGTGTACTTCAAAAAGTGCCTGTCTCGGGAAGTGCGAGACCTTCGCAACCTTTAGTCTCACGTCCCTTCCCCGAGGAGGATTGACTCGTCACGAGTCACCCTCATGACAGGTCCTGTGCCTCCACAAGGGCCAGACCCTTGCGTTTGAAGGATTTCTCCCAGCTCCCGCCGATAGTCCTCGAGTAGTTGAGGCTCGAAAACGGGATCTATGCCCTTCAGGGTCTTAGGGATCCTCGAAGGCCTTCTTGTATACACTCGAGGGGCCACAACAGCCCTCCGAGCATCTGCCAATAGGCCGACGGGTTCCCCAACGCCCCGAACGGGGCTACGGGGAGACTCCTCGACGGCTGGTCTTTTCCCTTTATCTTTGGCAGGACTGGGACTGCTGTCCGAGGACACAACCAAGTCCTCTGCTGTCACAAGGTTAAAATGGGAATCAGAACACAGTGAAAAGAAAAGTTAGCCAAAGAATCAAGGGAAGCAAGAATGGTACCTGCAAGTCGAGGGCGCTTCCGTCGAAGGATGTCCTCCTCGGACAACTCCTCGACGGTGACGGACCAGCCATGTTGACCGGTTGGGCTACCGCCACCAAGGCCTCCGCACCTCGGGCCTCTCCGCCTTTCGAGATCCCTCGCTGCAATCGACCCCTCGACAGCCCTTTGGGCAGGCTCTGCAGGACCTCCTCCTCAATCTTTGCATTAAGAGCCTCCAGAATATCCTGCTTCTTGGCATAAAGGGTGCTGGGGTGCATCATCTTGGCTGTAGTAAAACACAAGGTCAGGTTATAATAGCATTTAAAATGTGCAAACACTAAAACACAGGAACGAAAAGAAAGGCAGAACAGACAGTGGGGGTTGCTGAAAGCGCCTTCGAACCGCTCTATGAGGTCCCCGTCCAATCCTTCCACCCAATTTTTAAGGGTGTCCACGTGGCTCGGAAGACGGTGGGCCCCGCTAACCCCTACTCTCCGCAGACCACCTCGTCCAGTGCTGGATAGAGTGAAGGGAAACGCACTTACACCCTCGAGCCTTTCCACACTCCGGATCCATTCACAAAGGGCGTCGAAGGCTTTCTTTCCTCGCTACCCGCCCACACAGAGGGCTTCATCGACACCCTTGCATTCTTCTCCTTTATGAAGAATGCAGGAAACCCCAACCTGTCTTCCTTCGGGATGAAGAAGAAATTGCCCTTCCAACTCCCCACGAGCTGGTGGTTTCAGCCAAGACTCCGATCTTCACCATTTTGTTCCCCACCTTCACCTCCTCGGGGTCCGCTTGATAGAAGGGGTGTCCGACAGTGCCTCTTCAGCGTATAGAACCGTAAGAAGGTCTCCGGTAGCACCGCCGTCTTCGCCAAGTGGCAGGCTACCACAAATGCGTTTACGGTGGTAAACACATTCGGGGCCAGTTGCCCAGGGCAAACACCCCATCCCTCACACAGCTGCAGCAGCAGGGAACAAAGGGGGAGCCTCAACCCGGTTTTCGATTGGGCTTCGTAGACCACCATGGTATTCTCCTCATGGCCTCGCCGCTCGCCTCCATCCCCGCTTTCTCAAAGACATCCGCCGGTGAAAGCCCACAAACCACCCCCATATACACATGGTGGTTCGGCAGATATCTGCCATTTTCTTCTCTCGACAGACTTGTTCGGGCCACACTCCTCGACATCGTGGCCGACGCCGGGCTTGCTTGGATTCTTGGGAGCCATCTACAAAAGTAAACCGCAAAATTCAAAAACTAAACCCTAGACCCAAGAACCTGTGCGGTGGCGCGGCGACGCCTCACTGCGACAATCGCCGCGACGAGAAATCGAAAATTACAAAGAAAACAACTTACCGATTCGTACCGGAGACGAAAGCGGAGGATTCAACGGCTGGGTTCTTCAATCTCGCTGAAATTCTTCGCTAGTTGCAAAAAGGAAACTAGATTGCAAAGGAAGCTAAAGCGCAAAGGCAAGGAAAGCAAGAATTCGAAACTGACTTGGTTGGCGATGAGAAGAGCGCGATGGGAAGTGAAGCGACTTCCCCATAATTACGAACGGCGCAAAAAGCGCAAATTTTGAAAAGCGCTTTTGCCAACCGCCACAATTAGTATTGGGCCAAACTTTTGGGCCTACATTGGGACGGCTCTTGGGCCTCCCTAATAAGGCTCCAAAACACCACAATACAACGTGGCTCAATGTCTATTGGCATACTTCCTTCCAAATCGGAGCACGGGGACCCAACCCATCCTCCGTGGGGAGGGCATACTGATATAAATGGGCCAGCCCATACGGCTGTATTGTCAAATGTAAAAGCCATATGGGCCGCGTCCACCACAGCAGATCTCGTCATTACGGAGACCTCCTCTTACCAGTAAGGACGCCTCGTATAAAGCCGTTAGGCACGAAGCGCTTACTGCATCCCTCAATCTAACCGTTACACTATTTCTGGCATAAAGCCAAAGGAGAGGGAGTAATTCCTAATAACTCCGCTATTATTACACCATTAATACGCCACCATTCCAATTATGGGCACATTTATGGAGATTCTCCAGCGTTTAAGGTCCGTAACGGGACCTAGCACCACCCTATATATTGGGTGGTGCCCGCCTCAAATAAGGTGATTACTACACACCCACACTTTCCTCCTTTGTCTGCACCTGAAAGTGTCTTTTGTCTTGTCCTTCAGGTATCGGAGCCACCTGTCTTGGCCGTCGGAAGATCTTTCTCACCGGAGATCGTACTTTGGCTATCAGATATGCTTCGACATCACAATGATGCATTCCCGATGTCTTATGATGCGCTTCCGTAACAACATGATGACTCGTTTTGATGACTTACTGGTGCATTTTGTTCTACAATCCACGATGATGCGCTTGATCACCACAATGATGCATTCACGATGTATAATGATGCCCGTAATAATATGATGCACTCATCTTGGTGACTTAATGAAGCACTTCTTTTTTCCAATCTCCCAAAATGATGTCTTTGGTGGCCACTGCGATGCACTCCTCTTGCACTATGATGCTCTTAATTACAGATATGATGCACTCGTTCTCATGACAATGTTTCACTCGTCTTCTTTACCCTTTCAAAATGATGCGCTTTGGAACAAGAGTGATGCTCTCTCTTTCCATTACGATGCTCTCCATTTCCACTATGATGCTCTCCCTTATAAACATGATGTTTTTTTCCCACTGATTATGCAACCAGCGCAGGCATCAGTAAGGTATGTAGGAGCGTCATAATGAGCCGAATGCGCATCATTAAGGTACATAGGAGCATCAGAATTACATCATCTGCAGCAAATTGCAGCTTCGATCATTAGATATGAATCAAGTCGTTCAGCTGAGCAAATTGTTGGGAATTGATCGACGATACCTCAGGAAGCGATTAGCTACTCCGGCATGGTCTGATTTCGTAGTGGTGGCGTTTTTTTGCCTCCAAAAGGTTGTCCGCCGATAACATAGAAGGGCCGTTATCGGTGGCGGCGGTGGATATGGAAAGGCCGTCGTCAGTGGCGGAGGGAGCTTGTGGTGGCTGGCTTTGTTGCAAACATTGCACTTGTGGGTGGGTTGTCGACGTTGAATAAAGAAGGCGGCGGTGGAGAGTTATCGGCAAAGGTGCAGTGACGAGTTTGAACAAAATGGCATATCCGTAAATAACGTAAATGCTCTGCGTTCTTTAAATAATGCGCATTCAACTCCAAATGATGCTCACGCATTAATCTTGTCCATGATAAGAAGAGGCGCACCCTATACTGTACCTATTATAAATATGTTACACATATTTCGGTGGAGGGAATCACTCACAATCAGCTTCTTTTGTTTCCTTACTAAAGATTATAACATATGTCTAATTCCTCACAATATTAATTGTAACGCTCTAACAATTTAACTCCCCTTCATCCAGTCCGCATTTTCCTTTATGAGTCAAGAATGTTTTATTCTTCATTTCCTTTTTTTGAAAAAAAATTCTTTATGTTTTTCATTGTTTTTAAATATAGATATTTTTTGTCTACAATTTGTGTACGTATTGTCTACAACTTCCAAAACTTGTGTGACAGTAGATTGTTATGTGGTGATTTGATTAGTTTTTCTTTCCAATTTCTTTATTTTTTGTGAATTCTTTTGTCTACAATTTGTATACGCATTGCCTGTAACTTTTTTAAAACTTGTCTGATAGTAGATTGTAATGTGGTGATTTGATTAGTTTTTTCCCCAAATTCTTTTTTTTTTGTGAATGATTGAGAAATTAAAGAAAAAGAAATTTTTTTATAAAACAAAATCAATTATGAGTAAAATTAGCTTTAACTTTTCAACGTTAAAAAAAAGGCTTTAACTTTTCAAAACAAGTTAGACTATATTACAATATGTTCAGACAATGAACAAATAATAGTCGGACTATCATTGTAGCAAGGTCAAACAATTACACAAAAAACTCATACAAATGCAACACCATGGCATATCACACATTCTATAAAGAAAATTTTATAGTAAAATTTAACACTTATCACAAAATGTGAAAAATAAACATCAGACAATTCAAACATAATGTCAAACCATAGTCATGATAAAAATCAGACAACATCCGAGAAGCTATGTGTCATACAAATTTAGCACTTATCACACATAGTATAAATATCAGACAAATTTAACGGGGCTGGTAGTCCTCCCGGTAAACTCACCTGTAATTAATGGGGTGAACGTCCATTTGCTCAGTAAGAAGAAAAGATTATAGGCCCTTCATCAGGGTGTAATACTTCCTCAAATAAACAAATTCTAAAATATTGATTCTAAGCATGATAGATTATAACATATAAGTATATATTACAATATTTAAATAGTAAACAACCAGACCACCCTGATTTATGCCAATATCTAAATGTAAGAATGTTCTTTAGCTCGATCGTCGTACGTCATAAAATATTTTTGAAACCAATTTTAAAACATGCTGTCGGATGAACCTAGGGTGGCGGGTATGCCGCACTCTCAGGAATGCCCCTTAAACAGAGCCACTAGGCATGCCGCCGGGCCAGAGCCCAATGGGATGTCTACGCTGAGATAGAGCCTCTCGTGAATGCCAACCAATCCAGGAGGCAGAGCACATGCATGAACCTAATATGGAGGGTGTGCACATCACCACACTCTCAAGAATGCCCCTTAAGTAGAGCCACTAGGGATGTCGTCAGGCCATAGCCCAATGATATGTCTACGCCGAGACAGAGCCTCACGCAGTGGCGAAGCTATTATGGGACAGGGGGGAGCGACCGCCCGCCCGTGATTTTTGTAAAAGTATAGGTATATGGTATATAATTAGAATAATTAAGGTTGTAATTTTTAAGTTAACATACTTATACACTCTCTATTTTATGTACAAATTAAATATAAGTGTAAAATTGAACCAAACATGAAAAATATAACACCCAAATAATAAAATTTACACATTTTAAAAAACAAAAACCCCACCACTTATTAGAAATGTCTCTTGTCTCTTGATAGTGTGATATGTGGCTTATCCCCAGCCATACCCAAGTGGGCCAAGTGTCTTTGATTATTTTCTGAGTCTAGCCTAAGACAAACCGTCAAAACGTGAAAGAAATTAAGTTGGTTTTCTAATTTGTATCTGTTTGTGTTTGGAGTTGCGCCGACTCCCTCCCAGCCCTCAAAATCTTGCCATCATCCTCAATCTTCGTTCGGACGGACGCCGACGCAGTGACGGCGTGACGCCTCTTTGTCCTCCTCCGGCGGCTGGCCCTTAGGCTTTGATTTGCCCGCTCAGCCCAACATAACATTTCTACTCTGGCTTCTCCAACAGAGCAGGCCTGCCAGGGGTTCATCTCCCTCCAACAGTAGCATCATCTGCGCCTCATTTTCTTGGACGTTAGGAGTCTTTTTTTCTGAAAGTTGAATCATTTTGTATAAGACATGGCATTGACATTCCAGATCTTACTGCCCCTCATTTTCTTGGACGTACTAATCGGCGACGGGAATATATTTCTTTGGACCATTTTTACCATTTTGACGTGTTCAATGCTACAATTGATTTTCAGTTGCAGGAGCTCTCTTCCAGATTCAGTGATCATATTTTGGAGCTTTTGAAGTTGAGTTCATCTTTGAACCCAAAAGATGGGTTTGCATCTTTTGACATTCCATCTATTTGAATGCTTGCTAGCAAGTATTATGCCAAAGATTTCACATGTCAAGAACTTGCAATGCTAAAATATCAATTGCAACACTTTCATTATGAAGCTACAAACTCTACAAATTTTGAAGAATTGTCGACAATTGGTGCAATATGTCAAGTTTTAGCAGTAACAGAGAAAAGAAGTATTTATTTCGTTGTTGACAGATTGATCCGTTTGATATTGACTTTACCCGTGTCTACTGCTACTACAGAGCGTGCATTCTCAGCTATGAAAATTGTGAAGACCAGATTACGAACCAAGATGAGCAATGATTTTCTAGCTAATACTCTTACTATGTACATCGAGAGAGATATTGCTATGAAATTTAGTTTAGAAGAGTTGGTAGATGATTTCAGAGATTTTAAGGAACGTCGTGTTAAATTTTAACAGCTTTTGCTATGTATTTTGAGTAATTTTGGTATACATATGACTACTGAGTAAAAAATAATTTTGATATGCATCTCCCGCCCGCCCATGAATATTTTCCTGGCTTCGCCCCTGGCCTCACGTGAATGCCAACCAGTCCAGGAAGGCAGAGCACATGCATATCATAGTTGGGTTCGAATCATCCGTTCCGAACCACTCGTCTAAAAATTACGCTTAGTTAAGTCACGTAGGGCCGAATCCACGACACCTCTTATGTCTTAACTAATGGAGGGTCGTGTAAGGTCATTTTTTCGGCACCAGACATGTCGGGTCAGTCATAGGGTCTTATGTCCTTATAGCCGCCCTACCATGCTGCCTATCCCCTTAAAACATTTCTGGGCCATGTAAGGTCGTTTTTTCAGCACCAAACATGTCGGGTCAGTCATTGGGTCTTATGTTCTTATAGCTGCCATAACCTGCCGCCTATCCAAAGAGAAAAACATTTTGTCCATAAAATTCATTTTGTCCCGTTTCGAATGCACTCATGCGATGCAGTACATCAACCAATATGTAACACCAAATCATGATACATGACCACCAATCCGTTTAATTATAAGCCTACTCTTTACTACTTTTATCTTGTAATCTTATTGATGGCCATCAGACTCAGTCAACTAAAAAGGCCAAGCAAAAGGCCCAAGTTTGGTGGCGGATCTGTGTGAGCATCCGCCACGTTCTTTTTATATTGACGTGTTATGATTCGGAATTCGAGAATGAGGATAAAGGGTTCTATGTATGTTCTTTTTAGTGAAAGTTGTCAAGAAGATGCATTAACTCCCGCCATAAATGCTTTATATAGTCCATTGCTGTAGTGGCAAAATTGTAATATCTCAATATAGTGTCAGAGGACACGTGTCTTTAATACCTTCGGGAGTGCTATCCGGGAATTCCCTTTCAGTATGTTCGGGTCAATTCTTATTAATGCTGTCCGGGAATTCCCTTTCAGTATGTTCGGGTCAATTCTTATTAAGTCCGGTGATGTCCTTGTCCTGTACGAGTTTATGTATTATTTGGGGTTTTTAATGGGGTCCTTATTTTAGGCTACTGCTTGGGCCTTTTGCTAGGTCTTTTTAGTTGACTGGGCCTGACGGCCATCATTTATTACTTGCGTGATGTCATGAAAATTATTTACATTTTAATAGTTGATTTACTTGTGTGCACTCTTATCTTGTGAGTTGTTACCCAACCTTGCTTAATCTTAGTTTCGCATCTAATTTGTTATCTATCGCCTTAGGGTTACTTTTACGGTACTATCATGATCCTAACGTTTGGTTTGAACTCTAAACATGATACTACCCCTTTTTGGACCTACACACGATACTAAAATCTTATTAGCTTTCCGGCCCTAACATGAAACTAGCGGAATTCGTTTAACGAGCCTAACATGCCACTAGCGAGTATAACGGTCCTAGCAAGATACTAGCGTTACATACAACATCCAGCGTACATATCATACATGTATGTCAATCAATCAGTCAAACAACCCAAGTGATAACAATTCCTAAGTGCAAAAGTATAAGGTATCAAGAATAACTAAATACGCTACCCAGGTTGTCCGATCTTTTATTAAGCCTAATTGATTAACTTAGATTTCATTATTCGAGAATTCATTTATGAAGCAGATAAAACGACTCAAACGAAAAACCTCATCTTATCCCCCTTACTTGGATGTAACCGGGAGTAGGTGCTACTGATCGAAGATGACCGGGAACGTCGATCGAAGTTCGTGCTTGAAGTTGTGAACCTAATGATAATAAGGATTTAACGAGAAATTTTATGAGATTCCGCAAGTGAATGCTAACCAGTATCGGTCGATAAGATTATATAACGAAAAAAAACGGAGGTTTTTACGATTTTCTAACAGCCTACGATAGCTCAAGGTGAAGCTTGGGTCAAAATAGAAAGTCCAAAAAAATTTGGAGGGCTTTCAAACATAAAACAATTTTTTTAAAAAAACGAGAAAATATTTTTAAGTAAGAAAAATAAATTTTTAATACCTTAAACAGTTTAACAAGTGGAAATGAAAATTTTGAAAGTTATAAAACTCTATTTTGAGATTTATGTACAAAAGGTAGAATTTTCTCAGCCTTTATTAATTTTTTTTATAAAAAATAATAAAAGGGAAATTAAATACTAAGATAAAATATTTTTATATTCTAAAAAAAATACTTTTTGAGAAGTTCCATATGTAAAATATAAGTATTTAAATGTATCTACAAACTTTGTAACCAAAAGATCAAAAATGAAAAAGATTTGGATTTTCTAAATTTTAGAATATAACTTTATAAGAAATAAAATAAAGTAAGGTTAGTAGTTTTCGAAGTAAATTAAACTCAAAACCTGGTAATCATGAAATTAAAACAATTTAATTTGATGTACTAATACTAATAATAACAACAACAAAACAACCAAAAAGTTTTAGCTAAAAGTGGCTAAATTGTTAACTTTTAAAGTTATTTAATGGCTGAATTGAAAGGTTATGAAAATAAGTTACCTAAGTAGTATAAGGAATAAAGAAAAGGGTTGGAGTTGTCAATTATCCAAAAATTAAAAGAAGCATGTTCAGTTCTTTCTCTCCGACACATCACGCGATGCGCAGGCGGCGGGGCTAGCTGCCGGACTTCCCAGTCGCGGCAGAGGTGGAAATTCAGCGGCGGTCCTGGCTCCCAAAGGTGTTCCGGCGTCTGTAGTGAAGCTTGGAAGTAGTTTTACCGCGAGTGGAGCTCAGGTTGGAGAGAAAACGCGTCCGAATGGGAAAATGGTTTTTCTACAATTCCTCCTCCTTTAGAGCATCTCCGGCGATCTGAGGGGGTGATCTGACTTCGTCTCACCGTGGAAGAGCTAATGGGGGTGGATATTGGTGACGAAAATGACAGAGGAGAGAAGGAGAGGTGGAGGCGGAGAGGTTGGGCAAAGTTTCGTTTGAAACTTCTGCTCTTCTTTTCTTTTCAGTTTGGCTCTACTTATAGCCCATTCAGAAGTTGATGGATTGGTGAGTATTGGCAGAGCGTGGAGATGGAGTCCGCGGTTTTGGCGGAGCAGCGTGCCCTGCCACTTTTCTCTCCTCTTTTTTTGATGCATTTTAATTTAATTTTAACCACCCACCCATTTAAAACTAAAAGAAGAGATTAATAAGAAAATTAGAATGAGATTAAAAAAACATGAAACAATGTAAACACTTGAAATAATAAAAATAAAATAAGTACATCAAATAAATGAAAAAGTAAAAGTACATAAAATAATGAAAAAGATATAGTGCATAGAATAATTAAAAAGATAAAGTATATACATTAATTAAAATATTAAAGTATATAAAATAATGTTTCAAAAAAATAGTGTATAAAATAATAAAATGATAAAGTATAGAAATTAAGTACATACAATGATGAAAATGGCAAATCACATGAAATAATAAAATAATGAAAATATCATTAAGGTAAAATAAATATGAAATCACCAACAAGAATTAAAATCTACCGCGGTCTAAAATATTAGTTCGGACCGAGAATTTTAGGGTTATTACAACTAGAGACTGAAGTATTTTGAGAAGAAGTGTCTCTAAGAATGGCCGACAGAGAAGAAATGACACCGGAGTCAGGATCGCTTAGTGTAGCCGTGATGCCGGAGATCTAAATCTGTTAATATTATAGTGTTCATCCACAATCTTAAGTATATCAGACATTTTCCAATTGATAATAAGCCAAACGACATGTATAATAACACACAATATTAATGTAGATTGTCAGACAAATCATCGAATTCATCAGACAATATCGATGAATTCGTTTATTTGGATTACTAACAGGTGGGCTAAGCTGAATCTGTCATAGGGAGATTGGCTTCTAGCCCCCTTGGTTGGAGCAGCAGCGAAGGTGTCTTAGTCTGTTTCTTTTTGTGTTTTGTATTTGGTGATTCAGGTGGCGGTGTTGTTTTTGTCTTTTTGGCCCTTGTCCTGTTGTTTTTAAGTAGTCGGCATCTCGCTGGTTTGTTTGTCTGTTGTTTTGTGAACTTGTGGTTTTAATAAATTGCATTGTTGCTGTTCAAAAAAAAAACATTGTTAGACAAAATCATACATTTTACTTGTAAGTTGTAACAAAGATACCTCATACTGTTTTAGACAGTAACAAAACAGGTACAAACATCGGACAATCCTAATACTGTATTAGACACAATTTTCAAACACTTTGTAGTTTACATTAGACGAATCTCATAAAACTTCATAAAACTTCAGACAATATTGAAACAGTTATCAGACATTATACTCAGGCATTGCTATATTTTCTTATTACAATAGCAATTAAAACAACCAAAAAAAAAAAAAGAAACCAGACCTTCAGACGTGTCGTGTTGCCCGACCAAATTGAAACCGAGCGACGTCGGCGTCACTGGCACAATAGGCGCCGACTCTGGTTTCCCAACGCCGGTGCGACACCGGAGGCCACAACCGGCGCTGCCTAGCTCTTCTTCCCAAAATGCCGCCGACAAGAAATAGCGAATAGAATCTCTAACACCAGACAAATGATGCGGACCAAGAAGAGTGTTGGGTTGTATGATCGTCTAGAGAACTGGTCAAGGTGGCCTGCAGATCGTCACATCATCTAGATCTGCTTGTCCTCGCCCACACTGAGAGTCGATGCTCACTTCATCTATGTCGACCATTGTGCTACCACCTCCAGGATCCGTCGACCACTCCATAATCAGTATCCATGAGTCTTTGGTTGTTGTTCTTTTCTGAGATCTTTTATGGGTGTTTTTTATCTTGGAAGGGAATATGGGATGTAATAAATAGGTTGCAATTTATTAGGAGTGATTTTAGGGAAGGTCTGATTTTTAGGGATTGGGTCAATATCTCAGTGTCGGAGGGGTCATGCAAAGTTTGTCTAGGCAAAAATAGTACAACCTGCCAGCAGCCTTCAGTGGCCACAGTGCTGTGCCACAGGTGGATGTCAGGGCCGAGTGGCTTGAGTCCCTGAAAGTCCTGCCAAGACACAAGAGTTTTACCCACATTACAATTCGAGTTTAACCCCCCTGCGGCTCTGCCCTCGGATGAGTTTAAACCGAAGGAATTCGAACTCGTGATGTGGGGTTTCTCCGAGAATAGGAGTGTCTAATCTAACCAATTGACCTATAGCTGTTCAAAAAAAAAAATAGTACAACCCTCTGATAATAAGTGAGGATTGTTCCATGTTCCTTAAGTGCAGGTTTAGTTGTTTTGAGATAGCAAATGATCAGAATAGACTATATTTAATTTAACTATATAATATTTATATTTATTTGATTTAATGAATAGTCTCAATGTTGAGTTTTTTTTGGTAGTCAAACCTCAAAACACTTTTATCTTTCTTTACTTTTACATTTAAGGTATTGATATTTGTTTGTGACACATATGCATCCCACATTATTCTTTCTAAGTTAATTGCCTAAATGAAATAATGATTCTAAAATGATTCAATTGATGGAGCTTATATTTTCTCATGTCCTTTTTCTATTTTAACTAAATTTACGTTTAAATTGACCAAAAAATTCTCAATATTCTTAACTTTTACACAAAAGACCCTTAAGTTTTTGCATATATATAAAATTTCTAAATTTGATTTCAATGTTTATATAGTGTTATTTTCTTTTCATTAATCAAGTTAAACTATATACTATTAATGAAAGTATTGATGTGATTTAATCAATAGTCTCAAATTTGACATTTTTTTGTAGTCAAACCTCAAAACACATTTATCTTTCTTTACTTTTACATTTAAGGCATTGACATTTGTTTGGACACATATGCATCCCACATTATTCTTTCTAAGCTAATTGCCTAAATGAAAATAATAATTCTAAAATGATTCAATTGATGGAGCTTATATTTTTCCATATCCTTTTTCTATTTTAACTAAATTTACGTTTAAATTGACCAAAAATTTCTCAAAATTCTTAGCTTATACAAAAGATCCTTAAGTTTTTGCATGTATATAAAATTTCAAAACTCGATTTCAATGTTTATGTAGTGTTATTTTCTTTTCATTATCAAGTTAAATGCTAATTAATATCTTTATTTTCATTTTCAAACGAATGCTATTATTTTCTATGTTTCTTTATGTTTTATTTTTTTAAAGATGATCGATCTACACTTTGTCATTTTTATAGTTTTTTAATCAGGATATATCTATTTCTTCTTCAATTCAGGTCTATTTACCCTCTTTTTTCCCATTTTCCTATTAAATCCCTTTTCATTTTTTGTTGAGTTCGATTGGCAGTTTTAAAAAGTTATTAAAACCCTGCCTACCCTTTGCATTTTATTGTGACCATTTTTATTGCTCAAATTTTAGATACTTAAAATTCAGTCATCCAATCTTTTTGAAATCAAATTAATGTTTTTTTCCTCTGTTTGTTTTTAGTTTGCACTTTGTTTCTCCTTTTTTGCGTTATGTATAATATTTAGACACTTATTATTATAATCTACCCACTTAGTGCATTTTTTCCTTGGGTTATTCTCCTTTCTTTAGGCTTTCTTTTTAGATGATTATAATTTTGTCATTGTTCCTCCATGGCCGTGAAAAATGCTAGCTTATTTTCACTTTCCAAATTAGTTTTTTTTTCACATTTTTTAAAAATCTGATTAAGTTTATGTTTATTTTTCTTACCAAATTAATATCGTTCACATTTTTTATTTTTCATTTATGATGCTTAGAATTTAGTCAATTGATTTTACATATCAAATCATTGTATTTTTCCTTCATCTTTTCGAATTCAATCGATTCAAACTTAATTTTCCATATTTTCCTTCACTATTTTTTAACATTAGCGAGGGTTAGCATTCTTTTCTTGGATAATAATTTTTTTTGTTTTAGTGGTATTAGTGATATAAGATCCACAATGATGAACGTATAAATTTCAATTTATTCATTGAAAACCACGAAAACCACATTTTACATTGCACTGATGAACATTTTTTACATGTATTATCACATTTATGCTTAATAAATGTTGAATATGCATCGATCCGTTAAGAAGCGAGGGAAAAAAAACCTAGTCCTATTCTATGTTCGTTAGTAAATTGAACCTATGAAATTCTTATATTAATTTTTTTTAAAAAATAAATAAATCTAAATCATTTAACATCACGCATTCACGCCTCTAGCTTTACCCTACAAAGAGGATCATATGTCCCACTTTACTATATCCCCTTCCTATCCTTCACTATAAATTATTAACGGTATTATATGTTCTGTTAAGACGTCCTTTTCAAGAAGAGACCGTCTGGAATGCGTGGATCCCGAAGAAGATCAACATCTTCATATGGAGATGATCTTCAGAATAGGCCGCCAACACTTCTTCAGTTGTGAATCCGCAATGTTCATGTTGAATCTCCAGCGTGCCCAAGCTGTGCCTGTGCTGTGGAGGATCTTGGCCACTGTATTTGTTGCTGTCCAAATGCGTTAATTGTTTGGAATCTGGTTCATTAATGTTGGTGTGGCTTAAACTCTTTCTCAGTAATCGTTCGCTTTCAAAAGAACAATGTCTGGGATGGAACACCCCCTCAAAAGGATTGGCTAACCTCAATCCATATGCTTACACTTCATTGGCTTTCCAACAGATGGAAAAAATTCTACATCTCCAGCGGAGATTGAGTTTTTTTTTAAGGGGGGAGATTGAGTTTGTAATCCCCTCGGTGCCACTAAACATTGCTTGTAATGTCACTTTGGTACCTTTTCTTTTTCACTTGTAATTCACACACTTTGAAGCTCTTCTCTTCCTCGAAGTAGAGTTTCAAAAATCAATCAATATATTGATGTTACCTTTCCAAAAAAAAAATACTCCCTTCGTCCCAAATGAATTACAACGGTCTAACTTAGCATGGAGATTAATATGATAAAATTTTTTACTTTCCTATTTTATCCATTTTTAAATATTATAAAATGTAAGTAGGCACTGAAAATAAGAAACAAATGTGAAGAAATATTAACTATAAGAATAAACCATTCAAGAAAAAATAACTATTATAAAATTTAGATAGAAAAACATATTTGGAGCAGAAAAGAAACACACATTTAAGAGAAGCTTTTATACTATTTGCACCATAAACTTAGATATATGATATTTTCATCATACACCAACACCATTTCCTTATATATTTCCCCCCCTCCTCCTCCCACCACTATCGCCGGAACATCGCTGGCCGACCACCGTCGAACCTTCACTGGCGCGTTCAATAGCCCAGGGCCACCGATCACGAGTCCGGTGTCGCCGATTGCGAGCCCGGGGAAGCCGATCGCGAGCCTGGGGCCGCTGAACGCCAGCCCAGGGCCACCGATCGCAAGCCCTGGGCTATTGACGGCGCTGGTGTCATTTCGGCGGTGGTCAGCCAACGAATGTTAGGCGGTGGTGGTGGGATGAGGAAGGAGGGGAAAAGGTATAGGATGAAAATGTCATATATCTAAGTTTAGGGTGCAAATAGTATAAAAGAAAAAGTGCATGTGTCTAAAATTATTTCGACAGGAAATCCGTTAACTTTAACACCGAGTTAACGGTAAAAGACTTGAATAGGACGAAAATATGAAGATAAGTGACTTTAATAGGACAAATTCTTAAAATGGGACCGAAATAGGACAATAAGCAAAGTTAAGGGACTAACCGTGTACTTTACCCATTTATAAACAATGTGAAATAAACCAAATTAGTCATAAAAATTTGGGAGTTTAGGACAACTTTATTCAAAAAAATGAAAAATAAGGTGAAACACTACTAGAAAAATGCGCAAAATCGATTACATTTACCGACTACGTTTTTTGCTGTTAGTAAGACCAACTGCAAAACAATCGGTGATTTTTCCGACAAGTAAGATACCGACTGATGTATAGTCGGTGGGATGAATCCACCGACGTATAAACAGTCGGTGGACCATGGTTCTTTAAAATTGTTGAATTCAACTTTTTTATCAGAAAATATTGCTCATTTTATTAAGATAAGGTAAGATGAAACAAACCAACCGAAAAGAGAAGCAAAACGGAACTAACAACAGCCCCAAAATGGCCAAGACATAAACTGAAAAAGTCTAATAAGAAAGCAAAGTTGGTTTTAGCACAACATGACAACAGCGCGCAACAAGAACACCCAACCACGCCAAACCACTGGCTATCCAGCGCAATAACGCCATGACAGATTTATATTGATCCTCGATCTCGCCCTTGACACCCCAGACAGCTCTAATAGAGCAAAATAGTGTTGACACGTCATGACAGTGCCAATTGGGGGAGCTCACAAGCTCAGCTGTAGACAAAACTAAAAGCAAAGATCCAAACTGTAAGCAAGAAAGCAAGAATACAAGAACAGACAAATGCACAGAGAATAAAACAGCCGAAAGAGGGGATGGAAAAAAAGCTTTAGGAGATGAAGTATGGAGGTCCCTTCTAACGGAGCCAATCACCAAATTCATGCACTACCCCAACTTTTGCCGCTTCAGGAGACAAGCATTCTTTCTCAATATGGTCCATACGACCACAGACATAACAGAACTCTGCTAATTTCTCATATTGCAGGTAGAAACACTTATCCTCTCCTTCATGTTCAACCATTAAAACACACCTCAGCGGCTTGGTTATATCCATCGTTATGCGAAGCCACAGAGAAGGGCCCTCGCATTTGATCTCCTGAACCTTGCCGATCTGTTCCCCGAGGAGTAAACCCGTGGATCGGTTAAACCATTCAAACGGGATGTCAAGCACGTGGATCCAAAAGTCTGCATGGGTAAAGCCAAGAGTGGAAGGGCGAGCTCCGCGTGAGAGGAGAGCCATAACGATGAGTCTATTGTTGAACGTCCAAGGGCTCCGACGCAAGATGGCTTGAGCACGATCAGTGGATTCAAGTTCGATGAGGAAAACGTTCAAACTCGTGCGGGACGAGGCAGGCCGAATCTTAAACGGGAAAGCTTCAACACGCCAAGCCCGACAAAGAGCAGTTTCAAGGTTTTCGGCGCAGACTGGGCGGGCCGAGAGAACCTTTGCAGCTAGGATCGCACCAGAGGCAGCCGGTGTGGAACGACAACCAGTTGGTCGGAGGACCGTACCTTCCTCCTTTGAGAGGTCGAGTTGTGCAAGACTTGAGTCCAAGCAATCCATCACGAAACACGATGATGTTGATCAATCAATCGTGGATCAAGGTTGAGTGGAGATGAAGCAAACGTGCAGCGAAGAGAAAAAAACGTGAAAGCAAATCCCTAGGAGTTAGGTAAGATGGCGAAAAAAACTTGTGAATTCAACTTAATTAAGAATTAATGAAAATGGAATTAAAAGTTAAATTACTATACACGTAAGATTGAAAATAATTTTGACACCAAATATCTTTTGCTTATACAAATATATTAGTGAAAATTTATTATGAGTTAAATATAAAAGATAATATGTTGTGTTAATATAAGAAATGAAAATAATATATAAATGAAAATTGTATTTACACAAAATATTTTAAGTTGATATACCAATTGTAACAGACCGTGTACACTGCCAAAATATTGTCCGCTTTGGGCATTAGTCCGCATGGATTTGCTTCTACCTGAGTTCACAGGTAAAACGCGTTTTTTGGGGTTATGGAGCAACCACCCTTATAAGACATGCATTACTCCCTTAGCCCCTCCATGTGGGATGAACAACATCATCCACCCCCCTCCAAGGGAGTCCAGCGTCCCCGCTGGCACATGGACATTATACAACCAGGCTCTGATACCATCTGTAATAGACTATGTACAGTGTCAAGATATTGTCCGCTTTGGGTCCCGGGCCCACACGGATTTGCTTCTACATAAGTCCACAGGTAAAACGCGTCTTGTGGGGTTAAGGAGCAACCACCCTTATAAAGCATGCATTACTCCGTTCATCCAACATGGAGGGCCTAAGGGAGTAATGCATGCCTTATAAGGGTGGTTGCTCCTTAACCCCACAAGACGTGTTTTACCTATGGACTCAAGTAGAGTGTGGTATCAGAGCCTGGTGGTACAGTGTCCTTATGCCAGTGAGGACGCTGGACTCCCTTGGAGGGGGTGGATGATGTTGTTTATCCCACATGGAGTGGCTAAGGGAGTAATGCATGTCTTATAAGGGCGGTTGCTCATTAATCCCACAAGACGCGTTTTACCTTTGGACTCAGGTAGAAGCAAATCCATGCGGGTCATCCCTCCACTTCGCGACCTCCGCCTCCGACCCTCCACTTCGCGACCTCCGGCTGTCCACTTCGCGACCTCTGGCCATCCCAGAACGCAACTCAAACGCGAAGTCGCGAACCAGAATGCAGTTCGAAGTCGACGTGAGTGACCGATTCGTGACTGGACAGGACGTGCTGCCTCCGCGTCTGCCGCCTCCGGCCATGGGTAAAATAGGGAGAGCGTCAGATGGAGGTACTCAAGTCTCCAGCAGTAGGTTCTGTTCACCCGTCATCTTCGCTTCAGAGTTCAGAGAGCGACCTGTCAGAGGATCGGGATTCGATTCAGTAAATAGAGGAGGGGAATTCGAGAGTGAGAAGTTGGAATCGAAATGTGGGTATGACTAGAGTTGAAGAATCGAGACGATAGAGAGATCAGTGGTAGGAGAGGGGATTGACGACGACAATGCGTTGGAATAAAAAGCATAAATTAATAAAAATATATATCATTTAAATGTAATATTTACATTAAAACAATAATAGTGCAAAAATACAAGAAAATCCTAAGAAGGAACATTGTCCTCATCTCGGACCCCGCTTTTAAATTCTTGGGTTCACACTGTCGTGAGTACCACGTCCGCCCCGGAACCACCACTAGAACGACCCCGTGACCAAACCGTGACTCAGAGTAGAAACGTGACTGGACCTCTTGCTGTCCTCTCGCAGCAAACTCATCACATCCTAATATTATAGAAATATTTCAAATAAGTCACAGTCATAAACTTTTATAAAATCCACAAATAAGTCCTAAATTTTTTTAAAATTTTATATTTCAATTCAAAAAATAATAATAATAAAATCATGTCATGCCTCCCACTTATCCAATACTCTCTACTGTCATTTTATTAATTATATATCCATAAATTTTCTCTTTTCACATCTCAACTTTCCTTTGAAACTTTAAGTCTTTTGAAAATTAGTCTCAATTTGCTCAAATTTAAGATCCAAATAAATAATACATCCACACAGAAAAGAAGGTTGCATATAAAAAAACTAAGAAAAAAACTATGTATGAAAATATAAAATCAGAAATATTAAGAAAAAATCATACTCAACTAATTTATTCAATAATTCACGGCCATTACCAATTTTCTAGCATACCCACAAATTTTCTAGAACACTCAACTAATTTAATCAATAATTCAAAACAAAATTATGAAAGTAGCTCCAAATGAAGTGTTGTGTATTATTTACCTTGGATCTGTGGAGTGCGCACTTGATGGTGAACGAGCGGTGCTGACAGAGGAGATGGAAGGAAAATTATTTTGGAAAAAATGTATTAGAACTGGTAAAATGATCGATTAAAATGGAAAAAATGTATTAGAACCGTAAATCGATGCTAATGGATCGTTGTTTCGAGGCAAAACGACGCTGAACGGTGGAGGGCGGCGGTTGAAATGGTGGAGTCAAGAGAAAGGAGAAGGGAGTTGTGAGGGGAAAGGGAAGCTGTGGACCAGCTGAAGCTTTGAGAAGCTAGGCTAGTAGCTCCCAAACAGCTATCATGGGGCTACTAACCCAAAAATCAAAAGTTGAAATTTCATTTTTCCCACGCGCGGGACTTTTGTAATTTTCGTGTTAGTGGTCATTGAGCTACCAAAGAGGCTAGTAGCGTCTCATTTGGTATTACAATTTTGGTAGCTCATTTGCAGCTACTTTTGGAGCTACCCTGAAATTTTTAGTAGCTTCCAAGTAGCCACCAAGTAGCTAAACATGTTTTGCAAGCCTTGGTAGTCGCCGAGAGCTACTTTGGAAGCTACCAAAGATGGCTTATGTACGTAGTGGAAGACCAAACGAAGGAGGAAATGAACCTGAGACAATTATATGTTTTGGTAGTATCTTTTCAGCCCTTCTTAATTATTTTGGGTTTTTTTGGAAAGATAGATGAATCCGGACGAATATATTTATCTGGATTCATCAACATTTTTAAATAATAAATTTGTTTGTTGCGGTCATGCCCGTATAGTAAGGGGTAAAACTGCGGCCAACTACTACAGCCAGTCCCGTAGTATTTACTACAGCTCTACCGCATGACGGGTCGCAGTAGATCATGTTTCCTTGACGTAGTGTAAATCTTCCAGCATATTCACATCCTAGTCCTACAACTTACGTCGTTCTAACAGACAAGTCCTAAAAGGGAATATTCCTTATTTTACTTGGCTTTCTTAAAACTCTTTGCTTTTGTCATTTTCATCCCCTAAGTTTCAAAATTATTATATTTTAACCCAAAAGAAGCTTTAACCATCCATTTTAAAATTTTCGAATCCTAAAAAATTTCAAAATTAGTTTCCATATTTTCTTTTCTTATCACCCAATCGCAGTTCTTCGGTAAGATCCGTTTTCAAGATTCAAGGTCTGTAAGGAGTAAAAATATGTTGACAAATAACTTCCAATAAATATGAAGAAGAAGAAACCAAAGGAAAAGATAAAGTAAAAAATGCTTAACCATAATTAACCAAGATGTCGAAAGGAGTCTGGAAAACTGAAATTTTCGATGGATTATCAAATATGAAGTCTACCAAAAGGTAACTTTTGAATTAGAACTACCCATGCCATTACAAGAGTAGAAAGAACAATTCCAAATCATAAAAGATCATAAATTCGAAATTTTATCCAAATACATGATAGAAGATCAACTTGATATCATTATAATCATCTATAGGATGAGATGATTTTGATAGTTAATTTGAGTGATGTAAAGTAGCTAATTCTGATTTGTGTCCTAATTAATAAAGTAAATTAACAAATTCTATTACTATCACTTAGTCTCACATATATTAGTTTTCGCTATTTATTTACCTTTTGTAAAGGTCGAGGGTGTTTTGCCACAAATTAGGTTTCAGACTATATTTTGCCACCGACATTATACCTGAATAGCAGTTTTGCCAAGTCAATATATACTAACAAAAAATGTTATCTGCAGTACAAAAGTTTCTTTAGTTTCTGAAAAATGCTTCCCCCATTAATCTTTAAAATTCCAATTTTAGTAATTTTCAAAGTCCGAAATTGATTCTCAACGGTGAAGAAAGGCAAACCGGTGGCCGGTGAGGAGTGGCATCAACGTCGTAAAAGGAGTGTACTGTTAATTTGTTATATATATATATATGGATTAATAACCAAAATGAAATTTGAATAACTCCAGCAAGAACTTTATCATGTCCAATCCATATATACCAAGAGAAAGTACTAGTGTGCTGTTAATTTGTTATATATATGGAAAGAATAATTACAAAAGAAAACAATTGGCATCCATATATATATATATATGTATATATATTCCTAGAAAACATACAAATTAACCCAGAAACTGGGAAAAATGCATGCCATGGCAGGCAGTAGATGACGAGATCACCATCTCTCGTCACTCTTCTGAAACTCCCACCATTCTCACGCCATAAATTAATTAAACAAGACGGTACACTTACTACAAGTAAGACAAACAAACAAACAAACACACTGCTAGCTGATCATTGTATATCTCTGATCCTTAATTCTTTCTTCACATGAGCTGATCACATTTCAGCAGTAGTACTAGCTACTCCTTCATGACTAGCTTGTCCTATCTTAGGATTACTTCTAAGGTTTCTCTTCCCACCAAAATGATTGCCCTCCCCCATTTATATATATATATATATATATATATATGTTAAGAAATTAAACACTCACAAAATCATGTTTAAGTCATCAATTAGAGGTTGGAAACATGCACTAGCGTTATTTCAAAACGCTAGCTGTTAATTAAATTTTTTTCATTTAACCCGAACAAGATGTTATAGGGAAGAGAAGAGAAGAGTTATGCTTAATAATTACTATTATAGAGACCTGTGATCGATGACAGTACTAATGTTGGTGGTTCTTTGCCTCTTGGCATTGGCTGACGTGTCGTCCCCCGAGCTCTTCTCCATAACCGCTTTTAGCGCCTCTTGTATTGAGCTTATACAGTACTGCGGCGCCAGTTGTGATTGCCCCCCGTCGTCGTTGCCGCCGTTATGATCCTCCTGTTCGTCGCCGGTCACGAAAAGAACGTTCTTGACGCGGCCGCCGAGTGTTGTGATCTCCGCCTTCAGCGTCTTCAACCTTAGGGCTTTCAACGTCTTGATGAGGTCCGGTAAGAGATCGGACCGGTCTTCGCAACAAAGCGAAGCTTTGATCACGAACTTGCCGTCCTCATCCGCCGCGTCCACCGTCAGCTCGTCGGTCTCCGTCGGGATCGGGGTGTTTTCGGCTATCAGAGACGTCTGTCGCTTCAGCTCCTTCACGTGCTGGATCACCTCCGCCAGTAGCGACGCCTTGTCCGTCTAAAAGAAACAAACTTTCACGGTTAGATTCTGGCCTATATAGCTACTTAACTGGTTTGGGTTTTGATTTTGACAGCTGAATGTCCGGCAAGAGAATTGGATATGGAAGCTTTTGGTTTCTCTTTATCGGGTCAAGTAACTCGCTTTTTTTTTCCTGGTTGCTCTTTAATCAATATTCTTACATTGGAACTATAAGCGAACAAAGAATAGAACCCAAAAGACAAAACAAAAAACAAAATTTTCTTTTACTTCAATTCCCTTTTGAATAGACAAGAAAGATTTGATCTTTTTGTAGCATTCTACTGGACAAACCAACAGTTAACTGAATCAATCTTGGCAAGATTCGTAAAGGAACGAATTTTACTAATAAAAATTAAATCCTGGAAAGAAAAAAAAAACCTTACTTTGGTTGTGCTCGGGAGTAAGCTGCGAAGCTTGGCGAGATGGTTATTGATCCTCTCTCGTCTTCGCCTCTCAGCCTCGCTGTGACTTTTGGAGGCGGCGAGGGCTTTTGCGTCCATTATTTCTTGCGCAGTCATTTTCCCCGAACCGGGTCCGACAACCGGCCCGAGTGTCTCCGACAGGATCCGGAGATGATCCGAGGAGGTCCCATCGTACGCAAACTGCAGCCCACCAGGAGGCCTTCTCCCGAACAAACCGCAATAATTCGACGGCGGCGGCGGGAAATTAGTGAACGGGTCGTGATGAGCTCCAGCGAAGTGGGTCTGGTGAAAAGAATTAACCTGCCAGGTCGGAAGCATGATGGGAGAGATCTCCGGGAGAATCGAGGCACCACCAGTACGGTGGCCGAAAAAGTCACCACCTTGGCTCTGTTGTTGCTGGAGAAGGAACTGTTCTTGGAAGCTACGGATGGCTTGGTCTTCTTCTCTCTTATTCTCACACATATTGATGATACTTAATATATTTTCTCCTGATCTAGCTAGGGCAAAAGATATGGACGAGACGACGTCGTACAAGGTTTGAAAGAAAGTGGGGATTGATGATCACTACTTTTGATTGAAGAAAAGACCAAATGAGAAGAAGGGGAAGGGAATTGAGATGTATATTCTTGTGTGGATCTGTTTTTCAGTTGGGTAGGTTTTAGTATTTTGATGATGTATGTGGCAAGAGATGGGGGTTTGAAATGGTGGGTGTGTGTGAGTGATGAGGAGAAGACCACCCCTTTTTATCCTTTTGCTTCAAACAAGCTCTCTCTACTTTTTCCTTTGTGCCTTTGTTTGCCACCTTTTTGGTTTCCCTTGTTTGCTTCTCTCTCTTTATAGTGGTGTAATGATCCACATTCCACAATCTTACCTTTCCCCACCACTCTAAAAAATAGTATTTGAGAATACTAACCAACATGACTAATTAATTGCACATTCTCCTATTTTTAAACCAATTATTAATTATGATTAAATTGACCAATCAACTGGCCTTAGGTCTGAAATATATTTTCTACCCAGATAAATGTTGTTGCTAGTATTTCCCTAAATAGTTTGATGAATACATCTACTATGATCATCCTACCTTTCCTTTCTTCCTACGCCAATTCCCCTATATCTTCAACTTCAAATTTCTACTAATTAATTCCATTTCATCAATTGAATCATCACGCCATGACACTCTTTATAATTATACATATATAAACAGCTGGGATACATAATTTATTAAGAGGAATTCTTATTAACTAGCTACTAGTACTACTCCATCCTCATGTTTCCCTTGTTTTTTTTTTTTGTTTTTTCAGTCATCACACAAAAACTGAAACGTTAATTTTTTTTTATTGAAAAAATTCAGCGCCATCATTTTCATTTCATTACCCTTAGTTTACATTTTTCATAAAAAAAATAGTCTGTCTTATACACATACTTGACCTTATTAATTTCAAGTCTTTCATACTTTTTTGTGAAACAGATAAATATTGGTAGTATTTTATTGTATAATCATATCTTATTGCTTGAGTGCTTTGTATATGCCTCCCTGTCCTTGGAAAAATTGATGCACTTTTTCGAGGTTCAATTATTACTAAAAAGAATTCATTAAAAAAATTCAAAAAGAAACATACTCTTAGAAATTACATATATTAATCTATAATTTGCATCTAAATTATTTAATTCTGTATATTAAATGTTGAATAAATAAAATCATAAATAAAATATTAAATAAGAAACGTATCATAGGTATAGTAGCTAGTTAAGTATATTTGGTTGAATTAAATTATAGGTAGTAATTAGGGGGATTGGTTAAGATGCATGATAAAGAGACAAATTAAGAGTGAGTGCAGTTGTGGGGATGATATAGAGAGAGAAAGAAAGGGTAGTGGGAGATGGGAAACACAAAAACAAACAGAGTGAGCACACAACACACAGATTGTCGACCGACCAAAGACCAATGAAAAAGGCAGCTACCTAGCTAGCTGCTGATATATAGAAGCAAGAAGAAGAAAGTTCGTGCTTCTGATATCCCTAACCCTCTACCCCTTTGTATCAAAAAAAAAGAAGAATCATATCTATCATCATCATGATAAAATTAACTCTTGCTTATTAATTACTCCTAAAACTACCCTAGTAACTATTTTTAAACGAACGGATCATGTTATGTATATAAATGAAAATAATTCTAATAATAATATACATTACTTAATTAAATAATTTGTAATAAATATATGGAGTATAAGTCTCCAACACACACATGTACACAGTGGGGTGGCCTGGCGCTGGGTTCCTAATTTCCACTCTTCTTCTCATTCGGCGTCCTTTCTGCATCCCCAAGACCATGTAATCATTGTGTCTTGGAACACACTCTTCCTCTAGCTATCTTTCCTCTTCATCACCCTTTTCTTGCTTTCACTTACAATATCACATGTGCTACTTGGTGATTACACCAACAAAATGCTCACAAAAAAAATTGAAAAGTTTACTATTTTGAGTAATACTGCATGCATATGTTGTCAAAGTTAATTTCTTTTCGAAAACTACTATTAACTAATTTATCATTTTTATAATTTTATGTTACAGTTTGGATCTATAAAATTTTTCTATTTATTTTTACCCATCTCTTAAAATTAGCTAGGGTTCATGAGATTTTTATAGTGAACTCTTGTGTAGGGACATGATAGTAGTGTAACACTAGGAAGTTATAGTCCTTATCTTATACTGGTTATAGGAGTAGGAGTAATGTGATGATCATCTCCCTAGCTAGTAATAAGATTTTAAGGGTAGTAAAGGCCATCCACCGTGCGAAAGGGGGCTTAGTTAAGATGGGAGATGCTGGAAAAGGGAGATTAAAGGAGTGTGGGGGGAAATCATTAAAGTAGGAAGAGAGGTGGAGGACCTTGGAGTAGATTTCATACTCTTTTCACAAGAGTGTGGGAAATGGGGAAAATACTCTTTTTTGGAAAGACACTTGGGTGGGAAACACAAACCTTGAATCTCTCTTTCCTCGTCTGTTGAAGTTAGAATTAGATGCCTCTTGTAAAATTATGGAGAGGGGTATTTGAAAAAAAGGCGTTTGGAGTTGGAGTTGGAATTGGAGGAGGGAGCCTCGAGGGAGGGAAGTAGGAGAATTTAGAGATCTAATGAATATTTTGAATATTGTCACTATTTTTGCATATACAAAAGACTGTTGGTGGTGGTAACAACATTGTCGCCTTCACTGTTTCAGACTTCTACCTGATAATTGCGAAGGCTACCTCCCCAGCTATGGGAAGTCACACTACGTAGAATAAGCAAAATTTACCGAGGTTTTACCGCGGCGGAGTGCGCGGTAAACCAGTTTACTGAGGCCTACTGCGCGGTAAATTCCGCGGTAAATGGTGTTTACCACGGCATTTACCGCGCAGTAGGCCGCAGTAAACTGATTTTCTCTACTTAGTGTCATAACCAAATCTCTTGGCCATCATGGATCTCGAAGAAGGTTCAACTTTGTTGCTGGCGCGCTTTTCAGGATTGACTGCCTTCCAATTTTCAACTCGCCAAACGTGGAGTTCAAATTCAGAATCTGAGTTGCTTCAAATGCGCTGCCCCCTATGGAAAATCTGGACCATATTCTCATTTGGTGCCCTTTTGCATCTTTCGTGTGGAGACTCATGCACTCATGGTGTCAAACTGGACCTTTTCTTGGTCTTGACGTCCCGGATCTGCTTGTTGCTTCATCTTTGTCGGGTTGCAATCGAAACCAGAACAATGGTTGGCTTGCAATCCGTTTTATCACTGTCTAGAGCTTATAATGGAAGGAAAGAAATATCATTTCCCATGGAGGGCAAACCTCTTCTTGTTTCGCAGGTTCTAGAATCCATCCAATATCTTTATTTTCTGTGGATTTCCAACCGTTGGATCCAAAATAAGCTTTATTGGGGAGGTGCTCTATCCTTTAGAGCTATTAGAAATTCTGGATAAGTAGACTTTGTATCTGTAAGCTCTTTGGACTTTCCTCCTTGGATCATATTTCCACCTTGGAGATAATTTCCTCTTTATTATAATTTTATTGCCTTTTCAAAAAAAAGATTTTGGATATAAGAGTGCATGTCTTGTTGTTGGACATGGGTTTGGACTAGGATTATAGTAGTATTTTTAATTATATATTTTGAGGATTGATGAAAATAGGTAGACATCCAATTTTGACATTACTTTAGAGAAATTTGAAATATGAGGGGAAAATCATCAATTATTGGTATTGTGAGTCATTTCTCATACAAAAAAATAGTCTCTCCACATATTTTTCAATATAGGAGTAAATAGATATATGTTAGTTGATACTACCTCCGTTCCAAAAAACTTGGTGCGTTTCTTTTTTGATATTGTGGGAGATATAAATTATTACTTGAAAAAATTTATTAAAATGTTTTGGATAAAATATATTTCAAAATAGACACGTTAATTTATAATCTTCATTTAAAATATATTTGATTTTACATTTTTTTTTGAAAAGCAACCTCGGAATTGAAATAAGGAGAAAGTAGAGAGTGCTCTGCCTCCAAGGGAGAGACAAGAGCAATCACACCTAAGAGTTTTTACAAAATAAATATTTACAGGGGCGAAGGAATTGATTTTAGCAGTTCCTTATCGCCTCAAGCGGATTTAGAATCCATTCTGTCCATGAAAACTTGGTTTTGGAGAACCTGTTTGAAATCCAAAAGTACGAGAGGAGTTGAATGTCTGCAACTGAAGAACACACTTGCTTCGAAGATGGGTTGAAGATTGTGGTTTTTCACCTTGACCAGAGACACCATGCCGTGATGCATCGGATTGCCCACCAATCTTTGCATTTCGAACTGGTTAAATGACGGAGGTTGTAGTCTTCTATTAGCAGTTCATCCCATCCAACCGAGAAGGAGCCCATTTGACACCATTGGGAAATTTTGGGCCAGATTGAGAAGGCAGCTGTGCAGGATGAAAGAACATGAGCAGTTTATTCATAACTCCAGCTGCAAGAAGAACTACCTAGGCTGTCAAGTTGAACTCCACGCCTTGATAGCTGAACTTTTGATGGTAGACAATCCATAGTGGCACGCCATGCGGAAATGTTGATCTTGATCGGGATCCAACTGTTCCACGAAGTTTTTGCAACGAACAGAGGAGGTTTGATCGTCACCACTTGAATGCATTTGGTGAGGGACGAAACTAAAGAGACACCGGATTTGTCCCAACATCATCGCCAGGAGTCCGAAACATCTGCAACCATAGAAAATTGATCCAACATATATAATAGAGTGTTAAAGAATTATAATCATAGATTAAATTCTAAAAACGAAATGCATCAATTTTTGGAGGACGAATGGTATATAGTACTCCTCTATCCCAGCAATTTAGATATGTTTGATTGAACACAGAGATTAAGAAAATTTATGTTGACAAGAGGAATACGGTAGCTTTATGTAGTGAAAAGGGAAAAAATGATAATAGGGTAAAATTGATATAACAAGGTTTCATATTTAGCAAATGTGTCAGTTTTTTTGGAACATTCAGAAAAGATAAATGTATCAGTTTTGCTGAGATGGAGATATTGCATTTTTAGCAATGTCAATGATCATGCCTCTTGTTTTACGTTTAAGCAAAACATAGAGATTTTGATGATTAACTATGTTTTGACTGGCCAATGATTTTGTTTAGTAAAACATTGAGGGTTCTTCCATAATTGTTTTTCCTAAATTATCCAGCTGCTTAACGCACTCCATACATATATGTTCTTGATTTTGTGTTGGACAACTTTGTCTGCCTCATCATTTCCTTTATGTTCGTGTCTCACTCTCTTCCACACACTTCCTCTTCAACAAGCAGTACATACTAAACAGGTGCAATAGAATTTTGTATGATATGTTTGACTTGTTATAGAACTTAAAGATAAAAAAGTAATTTAAATATATACTCCTAAGATAGATTTGCGATTAGAATTTTGTATGATATGTTTGACTTGTTAAAACCAAAATTTTTAACGATTCAGTCCTATAAATTTCATAAAGTCTACATGTCAAGTGACTAACGCTGTTAACGCCACGTGCCAGCCAGCTGTGCAGAAACGTTAGTTTAATACTCTTATGAGCTACGTTTTATAACGTTGAGGATTTCATTGTAAACTGGAAAAGTTTTAGGAATTAATCGTTAGAAATCGCAAACCTTTAGGACTCTTAGTGCGCTTCCCCTGGATATATAACAAGATGTTCCTTCCCACTTCAACCTTCAATATGTATCAATAATTTAGGGTTTAGTAGACATAATGAGTTTCTTGTACTCAATTACAAGTAATTACAAGTGTTTGATGCTAGCTCAGATCATGCATGCTTTTAATTTTTAAAAGGTTTTCATGATCATATATCTTTGAATGTAAGAAAAGTTGAGTAGTATATATATATATAATACTAGTATGAAACGCATAGAATTATGATAGCGAACTGTTTGGCGTGTGGTTCAATGTCAGTGCATTGTTGATGAAAATTTCATAGGTAGTGTCTCAATTTGTTTTTTAGGCACACACTTTTTCATAACCTGCTCTTGTTTGGTTTATAAGAAACAAGTTATGCGGCTTGCTTTGGTAAAAGCTGTGACCAATTTTCCCTGCTCACTTTTAACACAACCACACCACCACATTGTAACCCGCGGGACCTTCCATTTTAGTTACTCTACGTTTTAACCATACGTACCTTTTTTATATATAAAAAACAAAACAAAAAAAGCATTGTTTGAATCATAGGGAATAATGATCAAAACTTCCATTACACTGTTGGAGTTCCCCTGTATTGGTCACTCAACTAACGTTTCTGTCATAAAACCCCTAAATGTTTCTGAATCGTACATAACTCGATCAATTCAATTACTATCTACTACCATTACATTTAGTTTAGTTGGTTAATGAATTCTTAAATTAAAGTGAAATTTCAAGAAAATATAAGAATATAAGGGTACTTTTGGGGAGAAAAGAAACGTTTAGGGGCAATATGGCAAAAGTGGTATAGAGTTAGGACTGAATGATTGTTTGACCTGCTGTATAGTTTTTGACATGAAAGAAAGGGAAACTAGGTAGCTAGAGTTGGGTGCCAGTGCCACAAACGGCTGCCTGGTTGGCCCTGAACAACAAGTTGAGAAGTTGAATTGGAACCCACACAGTGATCAATTTAAAGCAAAAAAAGAAAGGAATGATAAAATCATAACCCTAACTTATACCAAACTACATGCAATTGCACAGTTACACAAACCAGCGTGGTCAACAAAACAACTGATCTCTTCCAATGTAATTATAAGTACCCCAACATTTTACCTTTTTATATAATTAACGCATTTTTTCACAAATGCTGGGAATCCAAGTTTTGTCTTTCATCTTTTAACTTCATGATTAGTTTTTTGTTCTTTTGCTCCACCAACTTAATTTATTGTCACCATTAAAATTGTAGTAGTAATTAAATCACTTGATATAACTCATGAGCTGGGGGGAGCTAGGTGGGTGGATAAATACTCCAGTAATCACACTTAGTAATGAAATAAAATTTAAGTCTTTATTTATTTATATCAGAAAATTTAAATCTTTAAAGAACTCAACAATTTAATAAAGAGACAAATTAATGTCTCTCATGAAGTTAAGTTGGTAGATAAGGTAAGGAAAATATGCAATGAGTTTGATGATAATTAAGCTGCACTGTGGTTTCATGATCATGTGTTAGTATCACTGCTTAAACACATGCCTCATGCATGCGTTGGTAAGGCTTCACGGTCACTACTGTTAGAAGTACTCATTTTCGTCCAATAAAACATACTCCTTCTAAATACTTTGTGTGTGTGTGTGTGTATGCGTATATTTAGAATTTAGAATATGTTAACATTTCCCATCAAAAAAGAAAAGGAAAAAGAAAAAAGAATATGTTAACATTTAACTTTTGAGATTGAAACCGTTATTTCACGATGATATTTAGAAAGTTGTCACAGTTGGAGTTTTTGTGATGATATGAAAAAAGAATAAAAGAAGAGGAAGGGAAAGATATGTGAAAGATAATTATAGGAACCTTTATTTTTACATTGTGTCGAATTTTTATGGAACTTTTTATATTATCATAAGCTTACATGCACCCCTATAATTATACATGGAAAGTGACTCATGAAATCTAACAATAAATTCACCTATTAACTTATAGCATTATCTAGCATTAATATGACACATTGACCATACACCTTCTAAATCCTTAGGCTAACCAATAATTTTTATTTATTTATTTTCTTATCATTTGTTTTCTAATCAACTTATTCAAGAACATATTTTCCATACTCCTCCTTGTTCTTGAAGTTGCATGTTCATAAATACCAACAATGACAACTGTTGGAGTCTGGTGCTTCATGTGTTGTGGGAATTTGGGGCTCCGTGTGTTGTGACTTGATAATTTGTTGTGGATTGTATTTGGCCTAAGTCCCTCCAAAATCTATCATGCTCTGATACCAATTTGTTGGTATTTTTGTGATGATATGAAAAAGAATAAAAGAAGAGGAAGGAAAGATATATGAAAGAGAATTGTAGGAACCTTTATTTTTATGGAACTTTTTATATTATCATAAGCTAACATGCACCCCTATGTATACATGAAAAGTGACTCATGAAATCTAACATTAAATTCACCTGTTAACTTATAGCATTATCTAGCATTAATATGACCCATTAACCTTAGTCATAAACCTTCTAACTACTTAGGCAAACCAATAGTTTTTATTTATTTATTTTCTTATCAATTTTTTTTGCTAATCAACTTCTTCAAGAACACATTTCCAATAGTCACAACCATTGAAATTTTACACAAACACCCTTTTGAATCTAGTGCTTTGTTTTATGTGGAACTAGTACTGCTAGCTAGTAATGTAGCATACTCCCTTCGTCCCAATGCAAATTTTATTTTATTTTGAGTTTTACTCAAATTAATACTAGAAATCATTGTTAAAAAAAATTGTAAAAAAAAAAAAAACTCTTCCATCCCATAAAAATGTAGTTTTTGCTATTTTGGGTCCTTCTATATTAAATGTGATTTCCTTTAGGGTTCATCACACTTTCTATTTATTTTCACTCATCTTAATCCGACCAAGCATTTTCTGTTTTTCTTTCTTCAAGTTGGGGTAAACTTGTATATACACATACACTTTCAATACTCACCGTAATCCATCTTCATATTCAGTAAAACATTATTATTGTCAATATTGTGGGACAGAAGAAGTAATACAAAGTACTTAATTATTATCTGAGTTTACAAATCATAATATTAAAAAAATGTTAAAAATAAAAGATGTCAAATTATTATAAGACATGAGGGAGTAACAGTTATGCCCTGTGACTTATGAAGAGGCCAATCAAGATGAGAAATAAGGGTTTTTTTTTTTTTGCTTGCTCTGCAAATGACTACTGTTTGCTTTTGGGCATGGAAGGAAGGGCGTTAATTTGTTTAGGACACTCCCTAGTGGTCGCACGCACGCATGGCTGCTCTGGTCCCTCAACTTTTCACCTTTTTCCCCAACTTTCTTCCCTAATTTTTGTCTTTAAAACTCATCCTTGCTTTTTGTTGCATGTGACTGATTTCATTCCTCGTTTTTTATTTTAATATGAACAACCCCAATCAAAATATACTACTATAAATTTATTTAAAGAGACACATATTAACATATACATAACATGGGTTTTCATATTCAAAGATTATATCATGATAGCTACACCTTCCACTATAACTACTGCCAAGCTCCCCAAGGTTCGTTTCAATGGGGATTATAATGACATCATGCACACTCTGTGATGACGCATTCTATTTTATTAATGGACTTTTTTTTTGCTTTTGTTAAACTTTTTAATCAAATATTTTACTTACAAGTAATTAAGTATGAGAAATACAAAGAGACACACTACGTAGTTACTGGACCATTGGTAGTTGGTACGTAGCGCAAATGGGCTATTGCCAAGGGAAGCCCATTTCATTCCCGCTACTCTAGCTGCACCTAGGGGAGTCAGCTTGACTGACAGTAGCATAAATGGTAGCGGGTAATGCGCTACCATAAAAAAAGCGATACCAGCTGCTACCAAGCCACTACCCTTTGACAACAGACAGGTAACCCCCCTCATTAGCTTCCCCATCTTCCCACTTTCCCTTTCGAGACTTGTGCTTCCCTTCCCCAACACTTCTCCTCTCCCACTACGTAGTTGCAGCTAGCTCGGTAATGCCCGAAGCAGCGCCCCACGCGTTACCGTGGGCCGAAAATCGTGGTAGCGCTTAAGGCATTACCAAGGATGCTACCTGTCAGGTGTTTCCCGGGTATTATAAATTGGGTTCAAATAAAAGCTGACACATGGTAATGTCATAGTAACGCCATAGGGCGTTACCAACCTCAAGTTGAATTAAAACTCCTCTCTGCTCAATTGCATACTGATCTCGCACCATAGACCGACTGTATTCTCTATCAACCTCCTCTCTTTCAGCTGCACGCACTGCTGACCTCCTCCACGGCGACCCCATTTTCGGTCTCTCAACACCCAGTTCAGTGCCGGTTCAAGGTAAGTTGATTTCCACTTTTTTTGAATTTCGATATCCATCCCAAGAGATTTGATGGTAATTTGTTTTCCCATTGTCGGTGTTGACCACCGCGCCGGCCGCCTTCCTCCATCCATTTCAACGTAGCCTCTACACAAAGGTAATAAACTAAGTTTTTAGATGGAGTTTCAGTAATTTTTTGGAGGTTTTAATATGTATGCTTTTTTTAACAAAGTACTTATGATTCTCAATAAGTTTTTGGAGGTTTTAGGATCTATGATTTTTTATTTATGATAAATTTTGATGAATTTTGATGATTTTAGAATTTAGTTACCTTTTTATGATTTTGGTGAAGTTTTAGTAAATTTTAATATTTAGTAAGTTTTATGATTTTGGTGAATTTCTATAATTCGTAGTTATTTATTGTAATTTTTATATTTTATTGCTGAATTTTTAGTAATTTATGTCATTTATGGTGAATTTTTAGGATTTGATGGTAATTTAAATGTTTTGGACGAAATTGTTAACTTTAAAAAGTTTTGGGTCAAAATGTAGATTTTTTAATATTTTGAATGAAATTGTAAGCTATTGGATTAAATTCTAAACAACTAAAACTTTTGGACGAAATTGTAGACTTTTAAAAGATTTGGCCGAAATTGTAGACTTTTAAAAGTTATGGGTCAAACTGTAAACTTTTAAAACTTTGAATGAAATTGTAAACTTTTAAAACTTTTGTATGAAATTGTAAATTTTAATAAGTTTTGGATGAAATTTCATACTTTTATTGACTAGTTAACTTATTGTAAGGATATAGCGGGTCCGACTGATAGTCACGGGCCTGGACATGGTTCCACATCCGGATATTCTGGGGGTCGTGGTTCTGGGGGCCATGGTTTTGGAGGCCGTGGTTTTGGAGTTCGTGGTTCTGGGCAATCATCACCTGCATCAACTTTCTCCTCACACCTATCAGACTTGCGGGACATACCAGTACAACTTGGAGACAAACATGCACTTGAGAGAGAATATTGAGCATTTTGACCTGTTCAGCAATGAGTTTAATCGGGGACAACCCAATACGTCGGAGCAACGACCGTCAGAGAGTCAGAACCCCCATGCCCCCGTAGGATCGTGATTGTACTAATAATATTTTTGGAAGTTTTTTTGATGTTTTAATTGTGTTTCAAACATTTAAATGAAATATGATTATTTTCAATCATTCTTTTATTCCAAAATATAAATAATAATAATAATTAATTATTCCTATTTCTTTTATAATAAACATTTATTACATTTAATATATTAAATGTGAAAACAAACAAAAAAGGTTGCTGGTAAGGGGCTACCAGGCCTGTCAGGTTGGCAGGCCTAGTAACGCATTGGGTTGAAGTAGCGCCTCAATTTGTAGCGCATGGTAACGCCCTTGTGCGTTACCATTCGTAATGGATTGGTAACGAATTTGGCGTTATCACGCCTCCCTCAGATACGTAGTGTTCTTCTCGCCGCTGCTAGCTATAGCCATCGTCGTTGATTTGTGAGCCGCTCTCACCACTCACAACTGTCAATCAGCACCCAGACCTAAGGTAAGGTTGGTTCTTTTTTCTTTTTTCCATATGGAGCCATGGGGCTACCGAGCGTGCGATTCCCGGCATTTTCCGGTGGTTTTTGCCGTGTTTGGTGGCAGTGGCAAAAGTCTGGCAGTGGCGGCGGTGGCGAAGGTCTGCCGGCGGTAGTGGCAGAGTGGGCAGGGGTGTTGGTAGGGTTGATTGAAACTTGAGGGTAATTGTTTTAAGTTTGTAATTGTTGGGGGTGTATAAATGGTTAGGTTTAAAACTTTGGGTGTAAATAGATTTTTTCAAAAAAATGAGTTACTGAAATTATCATTTTCCCTAAGTACGTTAAACTTAACAGTAAGCGGATAGAAAAGGACCACGAATTGAAAAAAAAGTTAAAAAAACAGACTTTAATGGTACAAAAAGTTAAAACAGGACCCCAGTGGGACAATAATTAAAGTTACAGAACTATGGGTGCACTTTACCCTATTTGTTAATTTTATAACACTTCAGTACCTATTTATAGAGTTAGATAAGTTTTATCACTTAATTGTAATTTTTTAAATCTTTAAGACTTATTAGGATATGATGAGTCCGTTGAGAGATGACCAGTGGACGTCGCGTTCCAACAACCACCTTCATCGACCCTTCGAGCCGACGTCGCCACCATGACAGGACCTCTTCTCCCGTGCCAACTTCCGGAATGATTATATTGAGACTCAGGTGCAGCAACCTCAACCTGAGCCGCAGTTTCGCTTTGACTTTGGGGCTCGCAGTATGGAGCAAACTTTTGCGCATGGGTTTAAGCAGTATTGTACGAAATTCAGGTTGCTCGACACACCTCAGCAGTAGCAACCGCCGCCTCGTCCGAACCTAGAGGAGGATGCTCACGATGATACTCCATAGGATTTGTTTGTATTTAAAACTATTTTTGAGTCTTTTAATGTAAATGTTACATTTAATTACATTCAATTAGGATTTTAATTCCAAATTCAAATTTATAATCACATTAATTTATTTAATTATGCTTTATATACTAAATATATTAAAGAGCAAAACAAAAAACAAAAAAAAAACCAGTGGTAGTGGCTCTAGAGCTACCACCAGGGCGCTACCAATGGTTGTGGCTTGGTAGCATCCTTTCCTTAGGAAGCGCCTTGTTCTGGTGCGGATTCGGAAGCATCTGGTCTCGCTACCATGGAGGCGGACCTTATCCCAGTAAGTACGCGGTGATAGAGTCATCTTAATGCTCAAACTAGAAATACATGAGTTGTATGAGAGAAGTAAAAGTCCTCCTAAGAGTGCTTCTCTAATTTGGAAGAAATTGCTTGAACAGAGGGCCGTCTCTATTGATTTTGTGAAGTAGAGAGTTGCTAGTGATATTTTTTATATGAAGGATGCATACTTTTTCTTCTCTGAAAGTTTTGATAGTGTATGGTGGAAGAAAGTAGTTTGGGGTCCTCTTCATGTCCCTAAAACTTCTGTCATTCTGTGGTTAGCCATGTGGGACAGGCTTGCAACTTTGGACAGTGTTGCTAAATGGGAAGAGGATGTAAAGCAGCAATGTTAGTTTTGTGATTCTTGTGGTAAGTCAAGGGATCATCTCAGTTTTGAATGTTGGTTTTCAAGGCAGATTTTCTTTGAAGTGATGGCCTGTTGTAAGCTGTTTAGCTGCCCATATAAGTGGAGCAGAATGTTTAGTTGGCTTGCCAGAGTCAAAACTCTTAAGAATCAGATTAAGAAAAGTTTGACTGCAGCTGCTGTTTATTGCATTTGGATTGAGAGGAATGTAAGGATCCATGCTAGGACTTGGTCTGATTGCAAAAGTTTGGTTCATAGACTTGGTAGAGATATAATGCAACTTTTTGCTGATTGATTTTGTTTGGTTCTTTCATAGAATGAGGTGATATAGATTTACAATTTTTGTTTCTTCTTACTTAGCTTTTGATATCTGAGTTTGCTCTCTTTGTAAAGCCTAAGATATTTGATTGTAAGTGTCATTTGGCTTTTAACATTAATGAAAATGCAAGAGGTGAGCTCCCTCCTTTCATAAAAAAGGTAAGAAATAGAATTCTTGTGATCATTATGGGAGTCTTTTGTAGATATTGGTAATTTTGAATCTTCTTCATCGTTTTTGGTTGGAAATAGTTTTTGAGCCAATAGCCATTGAATTAGTCAAATTTAGTCAAACCCTTTTGCCTTTAAGCCCTAATTCAACCGTGATTAATGTTTACTGCTGTAACCAACCAAGCAAACATTTTTTTTTTTGAAGAATTAGTTAGTCTAATGGGAGAGACCAAGGCTCCATTTGGTTGGCTTAAGCCATAACCAAAGTTCAATTTATGTTAATTTCTTTTACATATATATGAAAATTTTCTTTGTATTTATTATTTTAAAACATATATGTATTTACTCCGTATATTTGAGTAAATACAATTAAACTCTTCATATATTTATCTATTTGGTTGGCTTAAGCAATGGCTTAAGCCATCCAAATAGCCTCCAAAGTTAGAGAAACCATGACAATCAACATTAACTGCCAACTTAAATTACTCATATATATACTCCGAGTACAATGCATCGGTGGTTCCTTAACTTTAATTTTAGTTGGGGTCTTGTTTTATTTTTTCATCCTCTTGAGGTCCCATTTAAAACTAAGTTTCACAAATCTTCAGGAAAAATTATATTTTAATCACCGAGGTTTTCCTAAAAACTCTATTTGTACCATAAGTTTCTAAAATAACATTTTAGTCACCCCAAACAATTTATAACTTAACAATGTCACCCAAAATTTTCAAATTTCACCACTACACTTCCACCAATCACCGGATTGCCACCAAACCATCGCCAGACAGCCACTGGACCACCGCTGTAACGCCATCGAATGCCGCCAACCGCCGGACTACCGTCATCAGCTGCCGGACTACTGCCGCCGGTCACTAGACCACCGATGGCTGACGACCACCACCTCCAGACCACCAGACCAACAACGAATCGCCGTCGAACCACCACCGCCTAACCATCAGACCACCGTCGGACCGCCACCGTCAATCGCTGACTGCAATACCACCACCGGAAGCCGACCTACCATCATTCCAGTGGTCCACTACTGACCGTTGACCACCGGTCCGGGCGACGATCCGCTGTCCGATGGTGTTCTGATAGCGGTCCGACGACCGTTAATGGTTCGTCGATCCGCAGCTGCCGGTGGTGGTCCAATGATCCATCGATGGTCTAACGGCTGTTGATCAGCGACCGACGACGGTTCGGCGATGGTCCGATGACGGTCCTGTGGCGGTCCAATGATTGGTGTAAGTGTAGTGAGCCAATGGTGAAGTTTGAAAATTTTGGGTGACACTCTTAAGTTTTAAATTGTTTGGGGCGACTAAAATGTTATTTTAGAAACTTAGGGTAGAAATAGAATTTGTAGAAAAATCTCAGTAGTTAAAATTATAATTTTTCCTGAAGATATGTTTAACTAAATGACAAAAATGGACGGAAGACCACCAACGCACTATAACTTTTAAAATAAGACTTCAAGATGACGGAAAGATAAAAGAGGATCTCAATAGAACAATAATTAAAGTTAACGGATCACAGGTGCACTTTGCTCTATATACTTCATATAATTAACAAGGTGTCGTTTGCCCGCACTTTGCAGCGGGTATGGATTACAAAATTTATAGGAGTTCAATAAATGAGAGTGTAGCACGTAAAAATAAACATTAGGCCTAAAACTTTTCCCATTTAACTATTAATTCTAAATTTCACTAATCAATGTGTAGAAGGGTGAAAAATAAAAGTTAAATATGAGAGTTGATTCTTTCAACAATTTAAATAAGAAAAATATTTGTAACAAATTAGGATGAGTTCTCGTAATAGATTAAAATTTTCATCCAAAGTAATTTTCAGTGATTGTGTATAATTAAAAATTTAGGCATAAGACTTTTCACATTTTAACATATTACAACTATTGTGATTTTTAATTATTAATCAATGCATATAATTTATTTCCACGCAACATCCATATAAATAGATGAATAAAAGATAAAATTATACGAACGAGAAATGTAATCAGCCTATAAATAATTGTACTATCGCTAGTTGTCATTACTATTTGCGTGTTATGGTGAAATAAAATTTTAATTTCCTTAAAACTAAACTACACTAAGTAGAGAGAACACAGGTTACTGCGGCCAAAACCGCAGTAGAGCCGCAGTAACTACTGCGAGAGAGGCCGCAGTGTTTCCCGAAGTAAATAAAGGTGCGGCAGAAACTTCACTGCTGTAAGAACCGCAGTACTTACTGCGGCCTTACTACGGCTATGGCCGCAGTAAATAGATTTATTAATTAAAAAAGTGGATGAATCTGGATGAATTGATTCATCCACCAACTCAGAAAAACCCAGAAGTCGGTGGTGATGGTGAACAAGCGGCGGTCATGACGGTGAGAAAGCGATGTTGGTGGAGTGGCGGTGCTGAGGTGGGAGCAGCGCGCGTCGACAGCGAAGAAGAAGAAGAAGAAGAAGAAGAAGAAGAAGAAGAAGAAGAAGAAGAAGAAGAAGAAGAAGAGGAGGAGGAGGAGGAGGAGGAAGAAGAATAAGAAGAAGAAAGGAGAGAGAATATAGAAAGTGAATGAAGAAGAAGAAGAAGTATAAGAAGAAGAGGAAGAAGAATAGTACGAAGAAGAAGCGATGAAGAAAGGAGAATTAAACAGAAAGTGAAAGAAGAAAAAAACGAAAAGAAAGAAGAAGAAGAAGAAGAAGAAGAAGAAGCTAGATTATGAGGATGATATTGATGATGATGATGATGATGAAGATGATGGTGAAGAAGAAGAATTGAAGAAGAAGAAGAAGAAGAAGAAGATGGAAAAAATAAAGGATGCGGCGGGTGAAGAAACCCTAAAAAATGGTTTATCGCGGCCTTGTTTATTGCGGCCCTGGCCGCAGTAAAGCCTATTGCACCATTAATTGCGTCAATTTACTGCGCTTTAAGCTTACTGCAGCCCAAACCACAATAAGGGCCGCAGTAAGAATTGTTTTCCCCACGTAGTGCTAAATGGAAATAAGAAACAAAATAATTAAAAATAAAAAGATAGTCTAAATTCGATAAAAATATGAAACTAAAAACATGATTAAATTTAAAAAGTGAGAAATATAAGAGAAATGAATATAAATATTTAATTATCCATGACATATATTTCTCTTGATTGAGATTATCCATGCTAAAAAACATGATCAAACTGTATAAGCTAGAAACTCTAGGGGTATATGGCTAAACCAAAATTAGAGAGTTAGATGCTCGAACAAACTGATAAAAAATATATAAGAAATAACAAAGTGAATTCATTTATACTGAGGTGGCACAACCTCATTAATATACCAATATTTGTCTTTAGTAACAACTTTTATAAATGTATAGATGTATATATAATACCACTCTACATCCAAAGAATAAAATAGAGTAATATCATATAATTGAAAAACTGTAGGTGTTAATGTAAAAGAATAAGAAAAGTTAAAGTTAAAATATGATTATCCATTTATAAACCAAAACAAAAAAAATGATGAAGTAGCCCAACCCTATTGGTTGGCCACTATTCAATGCATTTTTCCTAAATTTATAATATATAGAAGTATAATGACCCATTCAAAAACCCATCATCTTCATTAATTCTTGGTAACCCTTTTATTGAACCAGTAATAATAAAACCCAAATTATCACTAATTAACCCAAACCCAAATGGTAGAAGCTTTCAAGCTTTGGGCTTTCCCATTTCTTATTTTTCTCTCTCACAAAACTACCCAGGCGAGTTGACTCGGAGCCGGTGCAGGACAAGCAGGCCCAACTCACCGATTCAATGGAACGAGTCAGCTGGTCCTTCGTCTCCACCGTCAACCTCCCAAGATCCGGCCTCTCCGGTCATATACCAGACAACTCACTGGGTCTACTTACCAATCTCCGAGTCTTGAACCTCCTGTCCAACTTCCTCTCCGACGAACTATCTACCGATTTCTCCAATCTTCGCTTCCTTCGAGGGCTCTACCTAAGGAATAACTGGTTCTCCGGAGTGTTTCTGGCGAGCGTGACGGTGCTGACTGAGTTGATTGGGCTTTTGATGAAGTACAACTTGATTTTTCCCTGGGATTGTTCCGGTTTCGATGCTTCCGAAGTTGCAGGAATTCAACGTGTCGTACAATTTATAATATCACGGGCAGGATTCCGGAGACTTTTTCTTCTTTTCCAGCATCGGCGGCGTTCGTGGGCAATTCCAAACTCTGCTGCCCACCGTCCCGTTAATTATTCTTTCACATAGCTAGCTTTATTTAAGGTTGCCTTGAAGCTTACGGTATCTGCATCCACGTCTACCTACTCTAATCTCCGATTTAACAATTAGTAATGCTAGAGTAGGCCATCATCACCAGTTCGGCTTAGAGTCTCGTAGGAGTTGTTGTAGCTGCTTGCCATGATCTCGTCGGAAAAGTCTTTGGAACCTGAAAAAAAAACCCGGGGAGGGATCTCGGGGTGGGCCTCCAACGCTAAAGTCAGTTGAGAAGTGTTTTTAGAGTTCAAATCTCATTTAATGCGATGTACTTGGTATTTATAGACTCACCTTCAGTGGTAAAGTTGTAAATACGTTATTTTATTCAACGGTTAATAGAGCACTTGTTCGGATTGGCGGGCTTCAGACCGGTCCTTAGGATGTTGCCAATGTTTCTTGGACTCGCCGCCTTCCGTGTCAGATCGTTGAGATGCACGTTGTAGCGACGTGGTTTTTGACAGAAATCGCCACCAATCTTTTTCCTAGGTCTATTGGAAACCTGAAAATGGTCTACGAGAGATCTAGAATCGTTTGTCAGTTACGTAAAAAAATGGTTAATTTTCGTACGCCCAAAAATTGGTACCATGGGTTCTTTTAGAAATTTGCTTGATTTTAAAACATAAAGACAAAGACAAATAACCACACTAAAAGAAAATAAAAGAAAATGATTTTTAGTAATTTACATGGCTAATAAAACTCAAAAGATCTTAAAAATAAGATTAAAACAATTCAGATAGACATAATAACGACAATATTGACTAAAACACAAAAGGATTTAGGCCTAGTGCCCAAAGTTGGGTTTTTGACTTGAAACAGTAATTTAAGTGAAACTATTGATAAATAAAGGGATTTAAGTAAAAAAATGGAGTAAGTAAAGGTACAGGGACTGGGGTTGTAATTTGCCCAAAACAACTGAAGTCAGACTTCTCTCCTGCTTCTTCAACCTTCGCACGAACCAGCGGTGGAGTGGGTGGCGGCCGGTGGTGGAGCTTGACTTCCGGCGGTGGATCTGGGTCAGGGAGATGCGTCGGAGACCGGAGGGTGGTTTCCGGCAGTTTTCCGGCGACGAGGATGGCCGAAGCGTCGAATCGAGGCTGTTAAACGTGAAACTGTTGGGACGGTTTTTCGCCGATTGCTCCCTCGTCAGAGCATTTCCGGCAATGTGGGATGGTGTTCTGGCTTCCTCTCGTCGTAAGGAAGCTAATGGTGGTGGTTTTTGGAAGCAAAAATGACTGGAGAGGGAAGTGGGAGGTGGAGGTCGGCGAGCCCGTTTCCTTCGATTCTCCGGCCTCCGGCGCTCTCCGGCGGTACAGAGGGTGGCTGCGGGTTTCTGGGAGGGTGGTGGTGATGATGGAGATGTGGTGGTTGGTAGCAAAAGTTTCCGGAGCACGAAATGAAGGGTGGAGGACGAATTCAACAGTGGATGAGTTTTTGAGCTGGTTCTCCCCCCTTTTCTCCACGAAAATTGCTCAATTTATAGTCGAAATCTTTAATTGACAGGAGCTTTGATCCATGAAGAGGGTGTTTGAATTCGAAGCTTGATGGATGGGTGATGGGTAGAGGTTGTAGGTTGCCGGCGGAGGAGGAAGACCGAGCTCGTGAGTCTGTGACTTTCCTTCCTTTTTTCTTTTCTTTTTCTTCTTTTTTTAGTTTTCTCTCATTTTTTAATAAAATAAAATAATTACATTTTAATTCTAAACTAATCCTAATAAAATGATAAAAGTACATAAAAATCATGAAAATAACCTACCACACGAAATAATAAAAATGACAAAACCACATGAAATAATAAAAAATGACAACATAATGAAAATAACAAAAGTTCACAAAATAACAAAATCACATGAAAAAAGTTCATAAAATAATGAGAATGACACTAGCACGTGAAAAATGATAAAAACTACGTAAAATAATGAAAATGATAAAAATCACATAAAATAAACAAGAGCAACAAAAATTACATAAAATAACAACAAAAGTCATATGAAATGAAAAATAAAAAAATACGGAGAGATACCTAAAAACCTAAATTACTAGTCCGGACAAAATTGAGTGTCAACACACATGCAACATCGTGGCATGAAGCATCATTTGGACCGGTCCATAGAATGTATTCCATGTGAGTGGGCGTTAGTTCGGCCTGACCTAACTGGCTAGAGAGAGTTCGGAATCGGTGGGAGTATCCAAACTCTATGTGTCCTAGTTCGGACTATCGCGTTTGTTCAGACTTACGTAAGTTCTGAATCCTTATTCGGACTCGTCTGATTGAGCCTTGGGAGCCTTTGGCTATCAGAATGAGGAACTAAATTTATCTAATTAACTTAATTCGTAATTACCAGATAAAGTTATCTAGCTACTATGCAGTACATACATCGCTTAATCATGCAAACAAATGAGGACCCAGTTCAAGGAGGCAATGGCCCAATTCAAAGAAGCCATTTGGGCCTCGACAGATATAAGGTTGGACTTGTATGGGTTTTAGAAGTTAGAGTGCTTGGGAGAGAAAGGCTTCACCTTTATGAGAGAGCAAAGATAAGGTTAATTTGGTCACTCTAAAATATTAAATCACATGCTTAAGTTCAAATTAATCAAATAATATACGATAATAATTTTTGGATGACATCCTAAATTTTGATAAACACATGTTAAAAACAATCATTTTACTTGATTCGAAAGTAACTAATTCAATTTCAATATAAATAAATTTGTTGTTTCAAACAATATCCATTTTAAAGTAAATTAAAAAGAAAATGTTGTACTTCTTCCGTCCCAAATGGGTTGTCCCGAATGGTCATTAACTCGTTTGTTTTAATGTGACACGACATTATGCCGAAAAAACATTCTAAGGATGGATGAGGCCCCAAAGAAACTTCTTACTGGTTTTAAGCAATAGCGAGCATAACATAGACCAGAAACAAAACAAATAACTAAGAGTCCTAAAGCGTGGAAAAAAAGCAATCACTAAATAAAGCGTCTAAAGGAAATAAGAACACATAGGACCATGGACTAAACTGATTCTTTTTTTTACTACATACACTCTTTTTCCATATGCGCCAATAGTCCACAACAAAAACAGAAATCTGGGAGTTTCTCATACTTGATAGCAAGAAAAAGCTTAGATAAACCTTCTATCAATACTGAAATACCATGACGTAGTGGTTTAGTGATGTCCATTTCAACCCGAATTTGTAGAGTCAGGCTTTCCCAATCAACCTCTTTCACTCGTCTGAGTGATTTCCCCATGGTTTCCCCCATCTCTTATGTTGTCCATCCGAAAGGAACATCTAGAACATGAATCCATAATTCAGTAGTGGCAAACGACAGTGTAAACAATTGATCACCTATTTTTACTAAAAACAATCAGGCGATTATCAAAGGACCACAACCCTTCACAGAGAATTCTTGAAGGTGATCTTCGAATGTCATGCTTTTGACAATGACATCGTCGCCGACGACGCTTCAAGGTTACGGCCCATCCGGCGGGCAAAGACCTTGTTCATTAGACGCCGTAGGTGGCTCCGGCGTTTTGAGCCCAAAAGGCATTCGGACATAGTAATAGACGTCATCACCCGTCGTGAACGCCGTTTTGAAGGCGTCCTCGGGATCCATGTAAATTTGGTGGTAGCCACTCTTGGCATCCATGAGCGACAAGTATTTGTATTTGGAAGTTGCGCCCACGAGCTGGTCGATGACGGAGTAAGCGGGTAAGGGTCCTTTGGACAATGCCTATTGACGCCCGTGAAATCAACGCACATACGAAGTTCGCCATTCGCTTTGTCACCTAAAACCACGTTAGCGAGCCACAGAGTACTGAATTTCTTTTATTATTCCAGCTTCGAGGAGTTTAGAAACCTCCTCTTTACAAATTTCTTCTTAGAAGGGCCATACCCCTTTTCTTTTGCTTAACCGGTTTTGAGTCCGGAATACATTCGGATTTGTGGGTGATGACGTCGTGGTCGACACCCGGCAGATCATTCAAGCTCCGTGCGAAGACGCCAAGGTTTGCTTCGAGGAGGTGGATGAGAGCCATCTTCTCCTTTTGCTCAAGGTTTTTGCCAACCTTGAACTTCTTGCCTGAGCAGCGTCGATTTCCTCTGTCACGGCATCGAGGCGTGGTGCATTGTCGAGTTCCGCAGTGCCTCGTTGTGCTTCGAGGCTTGTGGACCAACCGCGAGAACTCAAAGAGGCCACGTAGTTCGTCCTCGCCGTTCGCTGGTCAATGTAGATGCTAGCATCCCCACGAGCGTCGCAAATGTGACCGTGAGAGAACGGATGTCACACCTCATGTGGAATTCGACTGGCCGGGGTCGACCAACGATGGCGTTGTATGTAGAGGGGACTTCGAGGACCAAGAATTCCGTCATGACGGAATGGCGATCAACCGTGCCAAATTGTGTCCCCAATCGGCATGAGGGGCGAGGTTGACGACCCTACCGTTGGCACAATGTCCCCGCCAATGCCAAAGGTAGGGCCGGAGCTCCTTCGCCACGGACATGTGTATCCCGAGTTTATCGAGCATGTCCTGAAAATGACACCGGTGTTTGCACCGTGTCGATGTATACTACCTGGTGTCGTAACCCGCGATCCTTGCTGTGATAAGCAGTGGGTCGGAGTGCGAAACGACAACCTTTGTTCCATTGGGCCGGTAGATGACGTTCTCCTCGAGGTGATCGATCTGCAAGATTTCTCTTGCATACCGCTTCACCCATCGATATGCTCCTGCTTTATAAACTAAAAAATAAACAAATTATCACGGATATTCTTTATACCTTGACGAACACGGAAGCAGAATTGATCTCTCCAGGCTGCTTTCATAGTTGTCATGAGGTGTTCGTGACGAGCAACACGTGAAGAGAGAATTTTCACGACTAGCGAGAGTGTCGGTTTCGGCTTAGGAGCCACTACCGCAATGCATACTGCGAAGTTTTCCTTTCTGTTAACTTGATCGATGCCATCTTAGATTCAATGGAGCCAAGGACCATCGCCGGGAGCACAAGCAAGCAAGAAAAATGGAGTAAACGACAACAGAGGAGTTTGTGTTTTCGAACCAAGGAGTAGAGAATGCGTCATCGTTTCTCTGATTCTCTCAACTCCAGCAGAACGCTACATGATATTTTTTTTGATTTTAAATAAACTTTCATAATTATCCTTTTTCCAAACACGTTCTCACCGAATAATTTATAAGAATTCGCAAATCTAGATCGGTCAATTGTTCTCGGATAGCACCTGCTTCAGTAGAAATTTCTCGATTTCGAAATGTATCAAAACCTTGGGTAGTACACCGTCTATTCACTACTTAGATTTTCTTTGAATGAGTACATTTGTAAAGTTTAAAATGTATTAAAATAAAATAAAAGTGAAAATGACCATTAGAACTGGTACAAAAACACTTGGAGCTAGGGAGTATTTGATTAAGATGGTCTTAAACTATGTACGTTGTTAAACAAAACCAAACAGCGAATGTCAAAAACTGCAGAAGAAAGCGAGGAAACGGGAGAATTTGGATTGGGACCCGATCGATTATCAAGTCTTAGAGAAGAAAGCGAAGAAGTGGCGGATTGCTAATGATTGAATTCTGCTCTGAATTCTCTAAACCCTAATTCAGTCAGCAGAAATGACCTCTTCTGCTTCCTCGCTCTTCGTCCCTTTAGAGTGGGACTCCTCCTTTGCTCGATGCCGGACCACCGACCTCGCCGTCTTCTTCTTCGGTTCACCCAGGAGGTCTACATGTAGGCCCAGATCAAAATCCCCCAGAATCTTGCGGCTCTCCTCTTCTATCGCCATCTCCGCCGTTGATCTCTCATGGTTTCCTCCTGAACCAGAGTCGTCCACCGACGATTATGGCGGTTGGGCGGTTGTTGACCCCCCCGGAAAGGACAAAAAGAAAGGTACATTTTGGCATGCGTTTACGTTCGCCTGGCAACCAAGTTTATTTGCATTGCTGATATTGGGTTCTGTTTGTTCAGGGTTGTCCCCACTCGCTGTTGGTGCTCTTGGGTGCGCAGTTGCACTTGCGCTTGCTTCAATTGGTTACTCTTCGATGCGTGGGAAAGGTTGTCTTCAGTTTTCTTGTATGCCTAGCAGTCCGTTGCTTTTAGTTTGATTATCTGTATTCTGAATCGTTCCACTGATGAAATGGTGTACTGTTTTGTTGTTGACATGTTCAGGGCTTCGATTAAACCTTGGCAGTCCATTGCATAGTTTATATGGTGTTTTTAGAGGAAAGGATTTCAAAACATCTTCTTATCTTAGAACAAACATACATCAATTAAATGAAAAAGGAGAGTGTAGAGAATCCGTTGACGAATCCACCTATCTTCGAGGTATCTATTTTTGTTTATTCATTTATTTCATACCGCATGAGGCATCCTTGTTTATGTATACAATACCTGCAAAGCATTGGTTCTATCTGCTTGATGCCGTGCACATTGGTAGATATCTGGCATATGACGTGACGCGACCTTCTTAGCTCTTAAGGCTAATTAATAATTATAGCCCTGGAAAGTTTGTCTATGTCCAACCGAGAGAAATAGTTTGAAAAATGGCGAAAGATGCTAAGTGTACTTATCCGCTTAATTGTGAAATTCAACTTTCTGCATGTCCATAGGTAGGGCATCCTCTTGATAATTATTCTTTTCACAGTTTCACTTCTTTTGATTTTTTATTTTTGCTTGACACATTTTTCTAGTCTGGTTTCGTACCCTATTGAAAAAAATAAATCCTGATTTCCATTGTTATTTAAAGAACCATGATGTATAATAGTTGCCCTAGATGTTCTTTTGGACTAGTTCTTAATGTATGCATGGAACTCGAATGTTGGTATTTTTTCTTGGTAAATACTCACTCCATTCCATAAAGAAAGCAGAGGTTTACTGAGTGTGGAGATTAAGGTGATTAGTTAAAAGCGTGTGTTTTGACAATATCATCCACTTGAAAAGAAAGAAAGAGGAAGGCTGGTGGGCCTCAACTTTAAGATAAGAGGAAAATAAAGAGAGTTTGCTGGGCCCCAACTTTAAGATGAGGGGTAAGGTGGTATTGGTAGTTGAAAGTTTCATTATAAGGAAAGTGAACAATGGTTTGGGACAGAGGGGGTATATATTAAGGAGTAATCTGTTTTCCTTGGTCCAGTTCTGAGCTTTAATTTCTCTACTGTAATTGAGGCATGCAGATAATTCAAGATGATCTGAATCCTAATGGATTGTGCACTAGAAGGGAATATGCCAGATGGTTGGTTCGTCTAAATTCAATGCTGGAAAGGTAATTAATACTGCATCTTGTGTTAGGAACTAAAAGGAGCGTATTGCTTCTGTATCTCTCAGCAACTTCTTGTTGCCTTGCAGGAAGCCAAACTATAGGATTGTTCCATCTGTGGCGCTTTCAGGGTCTGCAGTTGCAGCCTTTGATGATGTTGGAGTTGAAGACCCTGATTTTGAGTCCATCCAGGGTAATGTGTATAAAAACTGTTTAAATGATGATCATAATAATAGTATATGCTTCTCTTTTTCATTAAATAACCTCTGAGTATTTTTTGTGGTTGCATTTTTTAGCCCTTGCTGAGGCAGGCATTGTGCCCAGCAAGCTCTGTGGAAAACTCATCACTGTTGATGGCTCACAGGAACTGGATAAAATTTCATTTTTTCCTGAAAGGTAAAGCTTCACTATGTGATTCCTGTACGCTTTTTATTTAATGTGCTAGTAAGCTAGCTTCCTCTGTGCTTCAGGTTTATCTCTAGACAGGATCTCATAAACTGGAAAGCATCAATAGAGTACAAATTTGGGTCAGGGAAAATAGAACAGGTACTGGGACATCATTCAAAGTTTGTTATTATAGATTATTGTTTTATCTTTAATCAGTTTTAGCAAATTCTTAAATGCTTTGAAGTATTTTCTGGTTCTTAAATCTTGACTTATGTACAGTCCAGATGTTGAGGATGAAGATGAAGATAGAATATATTGATCTAAAGGATTCCCCAGATTCGTCACCAGGACTCTTTATGGACATGTTGGATGGGGAGAAGAGCATAGTTAGAAAAGTTTTTGGTATGATTCCTATTCCTAGTGTATTTAAATTCAGCTCTCCAACCCTCCAGCTTCTGTTAAACGCATTACATAATTTAGTTTTTATTGTTTTGTTAGATTGTTCCTTGGTAAGAAGATTGCAACGGGAGGGGTATCCAGCTTAATCTTTTGGCACTATGCTTTTTGCATGAATATATTGAGTTAATTGAAACTAATAGATTGGGCTTAAGGTACAGTATGATGATGATGATGATTGTTTCCTTAGACTAATAGTTTGGTCAGTTGTCTTAGACAGCAGATATCTATGATAAGTTTGTTGAAAGAGGTGAATTAAAATTTGTTTATGGCTTTTGTAGGACAAAGCAGACGGCTTCAATTAACTAAACCTTCAACAAGAGCACAAGCAGCTGTTGCATTAACAAGTGGGAGGATGGAAGAAGCAATTCAAGATGAATTATTGAGACTTGAGGCTGAGAGTTCTTCAAGAAAAGTTGAAATGGAGGAAATCAGATCTGTGCTGCTTGCTCGAGGAGAGATACAGAACTTTTGGGATAAACAGATAGAGGAAGAGAGGGCCCATGTTGCTGAAGCAGAGGATCTTTATCTCAACATCATTCGTGAATTAGAACAAGATAAGATTGCTCAAGAAAAGTGGTTTGCTGAGAGTTTGAAGGAAAGGGCAGCAATTGAATGCCAGCGGCAACTGCTACTCAGCCTTCAGGAAGAGGTTGATCAGATGTCAGAAAGGCTTGTAACTGAGAGAGCTATGTGCGTCAACGAGCAGTGTACATTGCAGGATAATATCAGTCGGTTACAGTTTACGCACGAAGAGTTGCTCAATACAAAATCTGTTCTGGAAGCTGAGACCGAGGCAATCAGGATTCTCAGGTAAGATTAATGCGGCATACTTGTTTGCCCGCATTCTCTTACTCTGTCTCCAATGCTCGTTAACTTTTCTTTTTCTTTAAAACTTGGTACGTTTGGATTCACCTGTTGCAAATTATCTTTTAGGATTTGACTTGCACGGAATAGATTGTCATTCTCATGTTCATAAATTGTTCTGATTTTTTTGGGAAAATTTGTTGCTCGAAGTAATTGATATTTTAATGTGAATCAATTTTTTTTGGGGGGGATTCTTCAGATACTCAAATATAGAGATTGGCAGTTGTCTTCACACACACACACACACACACACAATTTAGGCGTATTAGCATTGGATATGAGGAAACCTAATACATGTGATATAGCTTTATAGGATTGCTTAATTTGGTGAATGCTGTTTGATTTTACAATGTATGTTTACATAGTGGCTGGTACTAAAAGATTGTTGCAAGTCATATATGTATTGATCAAAGAGAGCAATATATGTGCAGATCTTGGGTAGAAGATGAAGCGCGGAAAAGCCAAGCGCGTGCCAAGGTTCTGGAGGAGGTAGGGCGAAGATGGAGATGGGATGATGAAGCTTGAAAGCAAGCAAATAGTAATATTAGTAAGAGTCGTGATGGCATGAAGGAAAGCTCCATCTTTTTGTTTATGGTAAGGAAGCAGGTGTATGCCCCCGTACTCGAATATACTACTATCAAGTATGGGGTGCACTAGTGAAATGCTGTTTACTTGGATGGGCATACCAAGTATCTTTGTGAAATAAATTAGGGAAAAGGGGGCCATTTTTCTTCTACTGTTTGGGGTTGGTAATTTTTTACCATTTTTTCTAGTGTCAAATTGTCACTAATGTTTGGTAAACAGTGGCAAATTGCCACCCGTGCACCTTAACTATAGCTTCGCAGTGACAACCTTGATCGAATGTGTAGGATAGGTGGGAGGTGGTGACACACAACGACCAACCCTGAAAGACCACTCTTTCGTCTAAGGATGCCTAACCGCCGCACCGGGAATTCGGGGGGGGCGGGACACTGCGAGGTGGGTAGTTTATCTGGGGCGGATGCCTCCTAAAGAGTAACGGAGGTGTGCGAAGGTAGGCTCAAGCGTCTATTCTGCTCGTGAGCGTAATGGTATAAGCCTGCCTGACTGTGAGACCGACTGGTCGAACAGAGACGAAAGTCGGCCATAGTGATCCGGGAGTCCCGTGTGGAAGGGCTCTCGCTCAACGCCGGGGATTTCGTTAATTTTTTTGGGTTAATGTTTTATTTTCACCTTAAAAATTGTAAACCTTACAAATTAACATTTAAATTTTAGATTTCTTACACTTCGAGGAAACCATAATACTCCACTTGTTTACGTATTTTTCCATTAAAATGCTGCAATGAATGTGTCAATATGTTTTGCCCAAACGTAAGTAAATTGGATAATTTAATTTTTGAGTATGATTTGGTCCGAAAATTGGTAATGGGTTTTTTTTCTGTACAAAAACTCAAAGTATGCAAACAAACAGAAAGAAGGGCTTTTCAATTGAATAAGATTAGCAAAGAATTAGGGGGTTTCAAACCTAAGTTTTTTCGGGTGAACAACTGATTTTTCGCTCCTTCACGTGAGTAGGACCGCGCGATTCACCGTTTTTTATGCGGATCTCAAGCGAATAGGACCAAAGTGAATTTAGTTGTTCAAGTGAGTAGCCTCGTTATTCACAAGTTGTGTCTTTGCACGATCCACAGCATAGTTTATGACAAAGTTGCGGCACACAGATGTGCGCACAATATAATTGTCACACTTCCATTTTATGCTGATCTAATTAGGTAGTGATGTCGATCTAACCAGGTAGTCGTATCGATCTAACAAGATAGTGATGTCGATCTAAACAACTTCATCGTGTTGATCATCATTTTACGCCGATCAATCAGTATGTATGTCGATCTAACAAGGTAGTCGTATCGATCTAACAAGATAGTGATGTCGATTTAAACAACTTCATCACGCCGATCACCATTTTATGCTGATCAATCAAGTATGTATATCGATCTAACAAGGTGGTGATGTCGATCTAACTAGGTAGTGATGTCGATCTAAACAATTCATCGTGTTGATCACCATTTTATGCTGATCAATCAAGTATATATGTCGATCTAACAATGTAGTGAAATCGATCTACCTAGGTAGTGATGTCGATCTAATCAACTCATCATGCTGATAACTATTTTATACTGATCAACCAAGTATGTATGTCGATTTAACAAGGTAGTGATGTCGATTAACTATGTAGTGATATCGATCTAAACAACTCATCATGCTGATCACCATTTTATACTGATCAATCAAGTATCTAAACAAATCATGCACCGAATTCACATCCCAATCTCCTTCAATTTCACGGACTCCTCAAACTTGACCCCATGAATTAAAAGTGAGGATTGAGCCACTTGGTGTTATCTGTGGATAATACTTTTGGCACTTTAGAAACCTGGAGCCCACCCCCAATTTATTTCATAGAATAATACATTTTCTCCCTCTTTTATCTTTTTCTCAGAAAAATTCTCCTATTACAATGTCAAGTTTGTAACTGTACCAACAAATTCCTCGGCCAGAGAAAGGATTCTGATGGTTGCTGAATCTCAATCACCCCGTCTCTTAAGCTGTCTGGTCTGATTTTTGTTATTTTCCGCCATTTATTCCCATTTTCCCAGTCGCCATCTTTGTCGAGCTTCACATCTTCCTCCTAAAGAACACTTCTTTTTTCCCTTTTACTTAAAACCCCATCAAAAGTCTACTATTTTACTGGAGTATTTTCTACTGATTGTAGCTCATGAGGTTTTGGTTTATCTTCAATGGGTTCTTACATCCTGGATCAATTTCTGGCTGCTGGTCACCCCAGGAAACAGACAATTTTATGGATGTCAAGTTTCACTGTTTCAGCAAAGCACAAACAGCTAGCAACATGTGAATTAGGGTTTTATGGTAGCATATAAAGTTGGTTTTTGTCCTGGTGATATTCTTGATCAGACGGCTGTAGTTGGACCAAAAGCAGTCTATTAAAATGTGGCATTAAGAACAATAGTTGCCTTTTCATCAAAAAAAGAAAAAAAAAGAAAAAAGAAAGAACAATAGTTGGCAAGGCCTGCCTTTTAGGTTGGGTTTAAAACAGTTGGGACACTTCCTGTTGCCTACCTTCTAGTCCAGATCATAATTACAGATGATAAAAGGAAAATGTATTGACTTCATCAAGGAAACAAAGACTAGCTTAGTTTTTCTCAGGTTTATATTTTACAGCTTCTGTTGTCTCTTTCAGCCAGTTTGGCTTTATTGTGACAGTGGATATTCTTCTTATGAAAACTGCCAAGCCTTTTGGGGCAAAACTGGCCACTAGTTCTTGGTGGCTGCTGTAGTCCTTAGCATGAAAATCAGGTTAAGGTTCTACTTCCACTGGGTTTTCCTGCAGAACATATATAGGATAGACTTTTTCTGTGGAAGGTTTATAACCCTGGAAAGATAAGGATATTGGTGGTGATGTTAACTTTCACTTCTGGTAAATGAGGATACTTGAAATTTATATTGCAGACAGTTTGTATAGAATATCACATGAAAACTATCCACATGGAGGTCGGTGAGCAAGTTCCTGGAGTCCTGGCTTCTGTGACTCATTGGTGATGGGGGCAGAGAATGGGTTTCTGGTTGGGTTCTTTTCGGTTATCTCCAGTGTATGAGAAGAGGAGGAGGGGGATTTATATGTCAAGAATTCCCCCATGATAGTTAGGTTGGGATTTGTGGTTGCTGCTTCTGTTGCAGCATATGCAGTTAAGCAGCTCAACATCAGAACCTCCAATTCTTCTGATTCTTCAGCCAGAAGAGGCAAAGCTCGAGGTACTAGATTATATGTGACTCATTATGCTTTCAAGTTTGACAATTTAACTTTCTCATGGTTGAATGGTTTCTTTTCTTTTTCCTCTTTTTTCACCCTTTTCACTTGATGATTATGATGAAAATCAGTCTGTTGCATACATTGTTGGTAACTGTAATTTTTTTTTTGGGGTGGTATCAGCACAAAAATCAGATGATGGTGAGGCAGATTCTAAGGAAGAGGAGCAGGACAAGTATTCTCATGATAGTCACTGGCAAGAGGATGTAAGTATACATGCTGATTATCAGAAATATGTTTTTTTTTCTAAATTTTTTATTAGGAAGAATAAGAAAAAAAAAAAAGGAAAAAAAGGTTTGAAGAGCTAATTACCAATGTCTCCCACTTATTGAAGGGGAAGGAGGAGGAAGAAGAGGAAGAGGTAAAACTGATTAGCAGCATATTTAATCGGGCTTCTAAAAATGAGGCTGATATTAAAGAAGAAGATATCTTACCTGAGTTTGAGAACCTTCTTTCTGGAGAGATTGATTATCCATTACCAAATAGCCAGTATGATAGACCAGAGAAGGAAAGGAATTATCATACTGAAATGGAAAGTAATGAAACTGAAGTAGAACGGCTCCGAAATTTAGTTAAAGAATTGGAGGAGAGGGAAGTAAAGCTTGAAGGCGAATTGCTCGAGTACTATGGTATAATGGAACAAGAGTCCAACATAGCTGAACTACAAAAGCAGCTTAAGATAAAAACTGTTGAAATTAACATGTTGAATATCACCATAAACTCTCTGCAAGCTGAGCGAAAGAAACTTCATGAAGAGATTGCACAAGGAGCCTCTTCAAAGAAGGAGCTAGACGCAGCAAGGAACAAAATAAAAGATCTTCAACGGCAAATTCAGCTTGATGCTAACCAGACCAAGGCTCAGCTACTATTCCTTAAACAGCAAGTTTCTGGTCTGCAGGCAAAGGAGGAAGAAGCTGTCAAGAATGACATTGAGGTTGGTAAGAAGATAAAGGCAGCAAAGGAGCTTGAAGTGGAAGTTATAGAACTTAAGAGGAAAAATCGAGAGCTTCAACATGAAAAGAGAGAGCTAACTGTGAAATTAGATGCAGCTGAAGCTAAAATAGCTGAAGTTTCTAATATGACAGAGGTAAGTGCCAACTCTTATTTCTCTTATATACTCTGATCACAGTTCAAGCCCAGGTCCATGTTAATTACTTGGCAAATTGAAGTTTTTCAAATTCCTTTCCTGAACTAATGCTGTTTTTTCAAATGTCTTAACTGTACCACTTCTATGTCTTCTTTGGTTTTAGAGTGAAATGGTTGCCAAGGTACGGCATGAAGTCAATGATCTCAGACATGCAAATGAAGATCTCCTTAAGCAAGTGGAAGGCCTCCAGATGAACAGATTCAGTGAAGTTGAAGAGCTTGTGTACCTTCGTTGGGTCAATGCATGCTTGAGGTATGAGCTACGGAACTACCAAGCACCTCCTGGAAAAATTTCAGCTCGTGATCTTAACAAGACCCTAAGCCCCAAGTCCCAAGCAAAGGCTAAGCAGTTGATGCTCGACTACGCTGGATCAGAACGAGGACAAGGTGACACAGATCTAGAAAGCAATTTCTCTCACCCATCATCCCCAGGTAGCGAGGACTTCGAGAACACTTCAGTTGATAGTTATACTAGTAGATATAGCAGTCTTAGCAAGAAGCCTAGCCTGATCCAGAAGCTGAAGAAATGGGGAAAAAGCAAGGATGACTCAAGTGTCGCTTCATCACCAGCTCGATCTTTATCTGCAGGATCTCAAAGTAGGATGAGCATGAGCGTTCGACCAAGAGGTCCTTTGGAATCATTGATGCTCAGGAATACAGGTGATAGTGTTGCCATTACAACATTTGGTACAATGGAGCATGAAGCTTCTAACCCAGAAACTCCAACTCTTCCAAATATTAGAACTCAAGTTCCATCTGGTGAAACACCAAATTCTGTGGCTGCATCGTTCCATGTCATGTCTAAGTCAGTTGAAGGAGTTTTAGATGAAAAGTACCCTGCATACAAGGACCGGCATAAGTTAGCTTTAGAACGGGAGAAACATATTAAGAAAAAGGCTGAGATAGCCAGGGCACAGCGGTTTGGTGACAGGTCTAGTTTGGGCTCAACAGGGAAGGCTGATACCGATAAACAACTAGTTTTGCCAAAAAAGCTCGCTGATATAAAAGAGAAGGTAGGTGATTCAGGTGATTCCAATGAACAATCTGGTGACAAGGCTTTTGATTCTCAAACAATAAGCAAGATGAAGTTTTCAGAGATTGAAAAGAGGCCCCCAAGAGTGCCTAGGCCGCCTCCTAAGCCCTCTGGTAGGGCATCTACAGGTATCACACCCCCAGGTGGGGTACCTTCTGCTCCACCTGTACCTCGTGTTCCTGGTGCCCCACCACCACCCCCTGGTGGACCACCTCCTCCACCTCCACCTCCAGGTGGTATGCTAAGAGGACCCGGCAGCAACAACAAAGTACATAGAGCTCCAGAACTTGTTGAATTTTATCAGTCACTGATGAAACGAGAGACCAAGAAGGATACAGGGGCATTAGTTTCTGCAACATCAAATGCATCAGATGCTCGGAGCAGCATGATTGGAGAGATTGAGAATCGTTCATCATTCCTCCTGGCCGTGAGTTAAAACTAATAACAGCTTTTAGTATTTAATTTTGGGCATATGGCAGCTATCATTTTCCCTTTGAGCATTAACTGATGCTGATTCTGCCCAACTCGAGCATTTATAACATGTTTTTGGTTGAATTCAGGTGAAAGCAGATGTCGAAACTCAAGGTGAGTTTGTTCAGTCTCTGGCAACTGAAGTCCGAGCAGCTTCCTTTGCTAACATTGAAGATCTTCTCGGATTCGTCAATTGGCTTGATGAGGAGCTCTCCTTTTTGGTAAGCCAACGAGATACGTTTCAGCTGTGTCATTCACAACTTCCCATGTTCTAAACACAATGAAAACCTTCATTAGCATCAGTAACCGAGTGTTAGATTGATACGCAAGCTTCTTAGTAAACCAAACTGCAAGATTCCAATTACTTCATACTTGGAAAAAAAAAGAAAAAAGAAGAAAGTAGAGAACTTAACATGGTGAATAATTGTTTCATAATATACATCTAATACGTCTTTACATGATTGGGTAGGTTGATGAGCGGGCAGTTCTCAAGCATTTTGATTGGCCTGAAGGAAAAGCCGATGCGTTAAGGGAGGCAGCTTTTGAGTATCAGGACCTCCTAAAACTGGAGAATCAAGTGTCATCTTTTACTGATGATCCCAACCTGCCCTGTGAAGCTGCATTAAAGAAGATGTACAAGTTACTTGAGAAGTATGTATTCACCATCCATTTCTGATTATGGCATTGCTCGATTCTAACTAATCATTTTCTTATAGAAGTAACTCCTTCCAGTCTGGTAATTGTGAACACCTCTAGTGTATAATATTTGCACACATTTTTACTGACTTGAATTGCGGCTTGTTTGCTCATCTGGCAGAATGGAACAAAGTGTGTACGCTCTTCTACGTACAAGAGACATGGCAGTTTCTCGATACAAGGACTTCGGAATCCCAATTGACTGGCTACTAGATTCAGGGGTTGTAGGCAAGGTATGATCCAGAAAACAACCATCTTTTTTATTTTTATTTTTTTTATATAACTTCTGCAAAGTAGTGGTCCTATTGGGAGCTGGTTGATCAAATCAATCTGTGTACGCTTAATGCTGCTTATCAAGTATGAATATTAATCGCAGATCAAGCTTTCATCCGTGCAACTGGCGAGAAAGTACATGAAACGCGTGTCCTCAGAACTTGATGCAATGAATGGAACAGAGAAGGAACCGAACAGAGAGTTTCTTCTTCTACAAGGTGTTCGTTTTGCGTTCCGTGTTCATCAGGTAATGTCTCGTGTGAAAAACTTGCCTCATTTTCATTCAAGTTTTTATCTTTTTACTGAATAACCGGAGATCTTCTCACTCCAGTTCGCCGGAGGTTTTGATGCCGAGAGCATGAAGGCATTTGAGGAACTCAGGAGTCGTGTTCATGCACCAGTGGTGGAAGAGATTAAACAAGAAACATCATAGATATATATATAGCTATATATAGTTTTTCCTTCTTAATATATATAAGTTTGTCCCTCTATGTTGGGAAAATACTTGTTGCCTTTTGTCTGATGTCATATATATAGGTTAACTGTTGTACAAGGAATGTTCCAGTTGTATAAAACAAAGAAAAAGAATAGTCGTAGGTTCGAAGAAAATCTTTTGGACTTCGAAAAGAAAACATGGAATTTAAGATGGTTGTTGAAGTGTAAGATCGAATTTGAGGGTGTCAAAGTAGGATAAAGCAAAAGTAACCAAAGAGGGAATTTTATTTACCAAATTCAGTGTACATAAAAATACATGCTCTTATTAAAAAAACTAAAAAAGTGTGAAAAAAATAAAATAATGTGATATTATGTTATTGGAGCAAAATTAACCTATTTAAGTTCAAAGCTATCTAGTTCATAAATTCATATAATTATCAAAATTTTATCTGTAGAAGAAGTTCTAGTTAGCTACCTATTATATATAAATCAAACTTAGTTATAATCATGGCAATTGATCATAGCTAATTTTCCTGCCACACTTTATGGCGTGCCTTGACCGTCAAGACTGTCTCTATAGTGGTTCATTGGGCAGGAGAATTAAGTAAGAATGATTATTGATGATAATGGTAGTTGATTTGAAATATCTTCGCTAACCAAACATAATTATCGTGGTAATTATGGTAATGAAGAAATAAACAAAGAGCTAAAGTTGTACTATATATAATAATAATTTTAATAATACATATTCAGTCCTATTCAGTAGAGTATATAATTCACAACTAAATAATGTACAAATAAATAATCAGTGGTCTTACTATAATCTTCCAAAAATACATAGTCGTCACGCAAAGGGGAAAATTGGTAGAAAATATGAAAACTATGCAATAAAATAAAATAAAATAAAATAAATAAATACAATACCCTAGTACTATAACAAGAAACCATACTGATCATTAATGGTGCAACGGGTTCGGACCGGTTGGCACAAGCCGTTTCTGAGCACCATAGCGTTCATCCATCTCGGTTGCGTTTTCCGGCGGATTTCCTCCTCCACCCGGCTGACCACGACGGTGGCGGAACGGCGTGAAGTCGAATGTTCTGGCAAGAACTTTTCTGCTTCTCATCGTAGAGTGCTGGTTAGATATCATGGTCGGGTTTAGGGTTTTGACGTCGAATTGTTTGGAAGTACTACTATTGATTTTCAACAACTTGGTATTATGAAGATGAAGCATCAACCAGAAAAGGAAGATCCAAATAACTATGGTGATAAGCAAGCTGGAAATTTTCAAGGTCATGAGGTAGAAGATCGGTGATAGCAAAGGAAGCATGGGAGAAGATAGATGATCATGAGGACCTAATTGGAAGTTGAGGAAATTTGAATGACTTAAATGGACAGAGAGTACCAGAATGATAAATTTAAAGAGCTAGCCCTACTGGTTGGGAGGAGTTTCATGAGTTTTGCCTTCCAAGTCAGACTTGTTTGGTTACCACAAGCTAATTTATTCAAATGGAGAGGGCACTGCAGAACCTAAAATCATTTCCTAATTGCAGTTGCTTAGAAAACAAGAAAGTAAGATATAGGTCATTATCATAAATTTTCAAACTTTGAATTATGTTTTGTAAGATTTATGTTGTTATCAACAGTATTTTCTTCCTTTTGCTTCTGATAAAAAAGATACCAGTATTTAAACTTCAAGATGGAATTAATGATGGGTACAAGAGAAGAATTACTATCCATGTGGTGTGGTCTTGAGTGACTTACAACTAATCAATGGGGTGGGGAATGGGCAATCCAGATTTTCTGTGGACAAAGCAAAGTAGAACAGTACTTCAGATTTTAGGGTAAAAGTTGAACCCAATAGTTCTCTAACTCAAACAACTTAGACTTTTCTTTTCTTTTTATAATGAGATTCGTATGACTTTGTATTTCCTCTCTCTTTTTCTTTGAAATACTCTCTTGGTTCGTCATTAATTGATACATTTAACTTTTGTTTTAACATAAAAGACCTATTGTATTAATGACAAATTATTACAAAATATGTTGTAGACGACAAACTGAAGTACCCGAAGAATGTACATAAGAACCTGCCCGCTACAGGGAAAACTTCCACATAAGTAAAATCACTTTAGAAGACCAAAACCACTAAGGTTAGTCTCACCCGTTCTGACCTCCAAAGGCTAAGCAAACTCATGACGATGGTTACGGCGGAAAAAAGATCTCGACTCCCGCTCCCGGTACCTCTGCACGCCCAAAGACTAAATAGTACTGGCACACCATAGTTGGCTAATGGGAGAATTGACCGTAGTAATAAAGGTAACCATACAATTCACATATATGATAACTAGCAATCCAACTAGCATAAAGCAATAAATAGTAGAGGGTGGTTATGGTTAGCCATGTGATGTGTTTTCTTGCTCGTTAGGGATGGGTTCTGCCCTTCATCTCGTGGGTGCAGTTCTGTCTACTCACCCCTGTGGTTGTAAAATTTTACTTTCTTTTTTTATCATATTGCTTTTTTCCATGAAAAAAAAACAAAGAAAGAAAAAACAAACACAACACCAAAGGATCAATTGTAGCAGTGTCAGTGCGAGAACTGTCTAGGAAGACCCACCACCTAGACAGTTCCCAGACCGATCATTCATGGTACCAGGCAGGACGAGTCCCCGCTCAGTCCTGTCGTTACCCCCGCAGTGGCACCCTCCACCATTCCAGCAGCCCTTCCAAACTCCTTCTAAGACGCCATGCCACAACATACAATCACTGCAAAAAATTCCATCTACCAACGTGGACCCCTCCCGACCAGTGCAACACATCCGGCAAACGAATCTCCTTCCAACGGAAATAGCTCCCACACCACCGAACCATCCACACAAGGTGATCCCGACACATCAGCCCCCAACCATGGAGAAGGGCCAATGCCATCTGACAAGGAACTCCTAGCCACACTACGTAGAGAAGCTGCGGATTTACTGTGGCGGAGGCCGCAGTAAGCGAATTTCTCTACGTAGTGCCAACCTCACAAGTGGCACTGACACGACGCATCGGCCCCTGCAGAAACAAGACGGGCTTTAGCCCCACTATTGACCACCTGCAACAGAGTCGCGACTACCTAGCCATTGGAGAAGAAGACTAGCAACAGTCGGAGAAGAAGACGGCCACTGGCAAGAACTCCAAACCTTTCGCTGCAAAGGAAATACGCAAGAGCCAGGCACGATGTTAGGTGAGAACGGACTAGCGCGGGTCGAACACCCATTCTGCTGCCATAGAAAGGCTCGACGCGGTTCCGAGATTGGACGATGTAGGCGAGCAGAAAGCCCCAAGTGAGATGCTCTGCACCGGGGAGAGTCGGGCCGACCATGGAGGAGCCTAACAGCCAACGATCGAAACCCGCAAAATAAAAAATCATAGCTAGCTTTGATACATTTAACTTTCATGTTTCAATATTTTAATGTTTGACTCAAATTTTAATAAAATAAATAGTGAAAAAATCACAAAAATATATATTTAGAAAATTTAGATCTCTAATTATGATATGCACATGAGTTATTGAACTTTAAATATCTAAATATTCATGATAAAAATCATAGATTAAATACTGTAGTCAAAACAAATGTATCAATTAATTAATGGCAGACAGAGTATGATTTTTTGTAACCAACAACTTAACTTCAATTTACTTATGTTATGGAATACTTTATATTAATATAAAATTTTGTTGTAATTAATGAAAAGTGAATATTTCAATAAAATTATAATGGAAGGAATAGTATTATACAATCAATGGATGTGGTGAGATTTTAAAAGGCATAGTTTATGCGCCGCTTTGTGCCATACTGTATTTAATTACAAAAATGCCACACAGAGATAAGGAGACATCGCGTGGTCGTAGAAGTATACGGATGGTGCCGGATTTTTGTCGACCACTCGTCCAACTCCGATTTCGAAGCTTCTCACTCACAATACGTAGAGAAACCGGCTTACTGCGGCCTCCGCCGCAGTAAATGCCGCAGTACGTAAATTTCATTTACTGCGATATTTACTGCGGCAGAGGCCGCAGTAAGCCGCAGTAAATCGGTTTACTGCGGCCTCCGCCGCAGTAAATCCTTAACTTCTCTACGTAGTGTCAACTCCGGCGTGGCGGCGCTTCTTACCCAACTCCGATGTGGCCACGCTTCTCACCATCATCGTTGTCAACGATCTCAAAGTAACAGAAACATAAATTTTCTTCAGAAATGAAGAGGGAAGACTCCGTCGGGGTTGGATCTAAACTCCAACCGCTTCCCCAGTCGCCGACGCTTCATTCTCAACCATTTCCTGAGCTAAACCACGAAAATTCATCCCATACCCTGAAACTACAACCTGCTGCAAACGACAAAATTATGATGCCCCTGTATAGATTTATGATGTGCTCTCGATTAATTATGATGCTCCATTTTTGTAAAAATGATGTAACCACGAATTGCATACAAAAAATGCTCAAATCTATCAGAATGAACTTAATAACGCCAATTAGTGATGAATTGAAAGAATATCAACTGAAGTAAATGCAAGAAGATAACTTTTTGGCGAAACAAGCATCACATTGCACCGTAAAGGCATACTTACCAAATGGAGCATCATTTTAAGCATATAGAGCATCATTTTGAGAACTCCATCATTTTGTAATATTGAAGAAAACGAGTGCATAATTAAGTCATCCGAATATGTGCATCATGTTTGTAATTGAGAGCATCATAGTGCAACGGGAGTGCATCGATGTGGTCGTCAATGACGTCATTTTAGGAGATTGAAGAAAATGTGTGGACCGTTAAGTCATCAAAATGAGTGCATCATTTTGGTGAGGTAGCGCATCATACTTGAAACCAAGAGCATTGTTCGTGTCACCGAGAGATCATATTTTATCCAATAGCGAAGGGCATCGTTTTGAGTGCTATAAGCTCATCATACTTACAAAATGAGCATCATTTTAAGCACATAGAGTATCAGTTTAAGAACTCCATCATTTTGTAAAGTTAAAGAAAAACAGTGCATAATTAAGTCATCAGAACGAATGCACCATGTTTCTAATTGAGAGCATCATATTGCAAGGGGAGTGCAACGTTGTGGTCATCAAATGCATCATTTTAGAATATTGAAGAAAATGCACGCACAGTTAAGTCATCAATACGAGTGTATTATTTTTGAAAGGTAGAGCATCATAATTGAAACAAAGTAAAGCTAAATTGAGGATGGTTTAGTAACTTTAAGAGTGAGAAGTTTCCTTTAAAGGAAAGTGATCAATTTTTCTGGGACAACCTAAAAAGGAAATGTGTTCAATTTTCCAGGGACGGAGGGAGTAATTAGGATAGGTGTAGGTTAGTGTTTAGGTTAATTGTTGGGCTAAATTAATACAGTTTTTTTATAGGATCAATCAATTAAGCCCAAATTAAAAATTAATTATCAATTTATTTATTCAATGAACTTTACATAATTTATATAAACTTAAAAAATTAATAATTATAACAATTAATGTATTACTACCAGTTAATTGCTAAATTTCTGAAGGGGGCCATGGCCCACCCCACTTACAATGTGGCTCTGCCACTATGATTATCAATGTTGGAAGTGAGTGCATCATTATTTAGATTGTGATCATCACCTATAAACGACTAAACATCAATATTGCAGAAGCAATCATAAATGAATTACGAGTAAATTCCGCTGGTGGTCCCGTAAAAATAATTATTGTCATGTTTTAAAATTTTGTCATGTTTTGGTCATTTCCGTCCACTTACTCCATTAACCTTGACAAGTCAATATGAAATGACCGATTTACTCCTCTTATGTTTACCCAGGTTTGAATCGGCTAAATCGTAGTCGACCCAGGCTGAATCGTAGTCGACAAGGCTTGAATTGGCTGGCCGCTCTTGAGGCCAGATTCCGTTTGGTGGACCCGTCGGCGATGTAGCCAATAGGGGCCGAGGTGATGGAGACCAAGCTGTTGATGTCGATTCCGACATGGTTGTCCGAAGAGTGAGGTGAACCCCTAAAGTTCTTGAAACGAACAAGGGAGCTGTAGAAGGCGTGTCCGGAGAGTCTGCTAGTGTCGTTGGTGAGGCAGAGGAGGCCGTTGTTCCGGATTCAGGCAGCGCCGTCGAGGGTAAGGTTGGCGGCGAAAGCTTTGAAGCTGGGGAAGAAGAGGGGTAAATCGGTCATTTCATGTTGATCCGTCAAGGTTAACGGGGTAAGTGGGTGGAAAGGACCAAAATAGGACAATGTATATAGGATAGGACCAAAACAGGATAAATTTTTAAAACATGACCAAAACATGACAATAATTGTTTTTACGGGACCACCAGCGAAATTTACTCAATAAATTACCTTATTTTTAAAGTAGATGCATCAATCAATCAGTACTTACAACGTGAGAGCATCAATATTAGGAGTGAGACCATCATTTACTTACAACGTGAGTATCTATAATTATGTACAAAGCATAACTAATGTGGTAATCATCATTATTAATGATATGGTGATCATTTGGAGAAATGAGGGCATCATTATTTAGAGCGTGTTCATCTTTTTTAAAAATCGGGGATATTGTGTTTGATCGAGATGATGGTGATCATTAATGGCTGAAATGAATGCATTATTACTTACAGTTTGAGCAACATATTTGTTTTTGGGTCACTCAGGTGCGTTATTCAGAGTTTTAGTCAGGATCATTTGCAGAATGAAAAAATACGAAAGCAATTTAAAAAGTTTTCAGAATCAAATTAGATGATTTCTGATGATGATCTTGACATTTAAATCATAAAAATGAAAAATGTTGTGTCAAATCACGTACAGAATGAACAACGACAATGATGATGATGACGGCAATGAAGAAAGAAGGAGAGAGAAAGGGAGGAATCAGAGGGAGACAATATGAAAGAACAGAGGAAGAGGATGGCTGAGATGGAGACGGACTAGTCACCGGTGAATTAGGAAGATCTCCATACCTTCTCCTTCTCATTCATTATGCTCTATATATAGCTACTCTTTTAAAAAACATAACAAAAAAAGGGAATAAATTTTTCCGTGGTTCACATAATTTCATGTGAAACTAACATACATAGCTTATACTATTATTTGTTAAAGAGAAACGTTTGGTTGAAACAAAAAAAAAAAAAAGCAAATGGAGGGAATATTTTTCACTACCCACTCAAGGTTAAAAGCTTTCCAGCATTTACTTTGGATGATGTGTGATTATTGGGCTAGAAGAAGAACAGATGTAGTCCCAACATAACAGTGTTTTAAGTAAGGCCCAACTCGTGGAAGGCCACGGGATTTGGTCCATTTGGTTCCCATTTTTATTTGGGTTGTCTACTTGTGTTCATAACATTTCTTCAAAAAAAAATTCATGTCTTTTCAATTTTCAAGACACAAAATATCCTTAAATTTGTCAATTTTCCAACTATTCTCTATTAAAATATATATTTCTTAAACATCTTATCTATCAATAAAAAACACATCTCCAAATTTTCTACATTTTTTTCCTACTCTCAAAAGAACACACTTTTGGGTTTTAGGTTTGTCGTCAAATCTACATATAAATTTTGAACAAAATTTTGTTCCAACCCAGGGAGGAGAAAAGTCATCCGTCCTGCATACGTGACATATTAGTATTGACTCGTGTCATCATTATTAATTACGGGGCTGCCACTATTTATTACGGGGGGTGGCAATCCGTAATTAATATTTGTGACTTCAACCAATAGTAATATGTCACGTATGTATGAATGAGGACTTTCCTCCTTCTCAGGTTGGAGCAAAATTTTGTTCATAAATTTTTGAATCATTACTCTCTCCCGTGACATTGTGAACAGTATCTACGAGTATCTTCTTACCAAAACGATGCGGGTTTGCTTTACGGTGGCCAAAATCTATCTAATTTTAACTTTTTAAAAAATGTTTCAATTTTTTTTTCCCAAAATTTTTTCCTAAAGAACAACCTTGGTTTTTTTTACGGAGAAAGATTAAATTTATTAGCTAGCGAGAACGCAACGACAAATAAATGTGTCCACAAAAGAAAATGAGAAAAAGACATTATCACGCACTGTGAAACGATCAAGGGCTTTTTGCTCAATGTAAAACATAGATGCAATGATTCAAATACATTTATAAACACCTTACTCACCCTCATTTTGTCTATTGTAATAAAGAGGCTTCGAGTAAGGGATCGAACCCAAGGGAATTGAGCGTTTCTAGACTAGTATGCTAAGTGTGTAACTAAACTAATATGTAATGTAAGGGATGCAATTGAATGATATGGTTGGTGGATGGGAGGAGTGACTAAAGTAAGTTAAATGCAAAGCGTGGAATGCAAGCAATGCCAAATTCTTGTGGACTTTCATATATAGAGATCTCCTAGGGATTGGATGTAGATTGAAGAATGATTATGAGTTCTAACCATGATTTAGAGGTGGATTACAAAGGTTAACATACTTCCATTTCTAGATAGCATGTCAATCTCAATCAATCAACTAACCTAACCAATTCTCATTGCATTAGCATTAGGAGAGAAGGCATAAAGCTCTTAATCAATTCACCAATCGACTCCTAGAGGTTATCTCTAACACACAAAGAAGTCAATTGATCAAATCCCTTAGGCATAGTTCATTAAAACCTCTCTCGAGCATTTCTACGAACACCTTGTATGCATATGCTAAAGTTAGCCATTCTCTAACATATTTAAGCATTCAATGATCAAGGAAATGATATCTAAATCCAAACAAGTTATGAAACTCACAAATCTATACTCAATAACAACAATCCCCAAGAAGGAACAAAATCTACCTACTCATACTCATGGTACTACTCAAACAAGCATTCAAGAACACAAGTATTAAAGAGTAGAAAGAGAGAGAGTGGGAAGAAATCACCCTATATAAGATCATCCACAAGAGCCCCAATCAACCTCCCATGTTCTTGGGGTTGAAGGGCTCAAAGCCCTAGTATAAGAGAGGAAGAACAACTCCAAGAATCAATATTGCTCTCAAAATTCGCCTAAATGGTGAGTGTCACTTAAAACTTACCCTAAGAGTCTATATATAGGTAGATATAATGTCTAAAGGGCCCCTAGATATGTTGGACACCTTTAGGGTGTTAATTGAGGGTAAAATAGTCCAGAAAAATCGGTGCAAAAGTGTTGTTATCGAGAAACATCGCGGTGGCCCCAAACATTTAAGTTGCGGGTGTTGGCGCCACGATGGCGCCACGATGGAGCCACGAGTGTGTCGAGTTGAGGCCGAGAGCTCTCGCGGCGCCACCTGGCTCCGCGATGGTGCCGCGAGCTTGTTTCACTTGCTGGCCGAGAGCAAAGCTTGGCTCCGCGAGAGCTTGTTGCACCAAAACTTCCTATTCCAAAGCGAGGGTTTACGGTGCATAGCCTTCAAATCCGAGCCTTCATTTCCACTCTTCATTGTGCGAGATTCCCCTTTTGCTCTCCTCAAGCTTCATTTCTACTATTTGAATGTGTCCTACAAATACACAAATGTACTAAATAATAAAGAAATATGATCAAATTCGCTCAAATGCATGATGGAAATGATTTGAAACACTTGGAAATGTGATATGTGTATGCTACACATCGAAACCGTTTCAAACGCTGACGTCATCACTACGAGGACCTCCTCATCGTCTAAACGATGAGGGCCCTCGTATAGTAACGGTCAAGCGACTCCCCGCGCTCTCATAAATCGCAAAGGGGTCAACCCCCATAAAATGGTAACAATAATCAGGGGATTCCCATAGGGGAAACCGTCATCACCACAATCACGCATGCATTTATGATGCAATTCCCACAATCAAGTCCCCCTAGACGGACACTGACACCACTCTATATATTGGGTGGTGCCTCCTTCGAATAAGGTACTTACTACTAGGGGTGAGTAACGATTCGATCCCGACGAGCCGAGCCTCACGAGCCTCGAGCTCGAGCCGATTTCGAGGCTCGAATAATATACGAGCCGAGCTCGAGCCCGACATGTTCGGCTCGTTAGGTTCGCGAGCTTAACGAGCTCGTGTGAAATTGCTATAATATCTTTCGGATACAATTTGAATTCTGAACCCTACCCCGGAATTCCCAAATCCCAATTCTAATCGAAGCTCTCTCCTTCTCTGTATCTCAGTTTGTAGTCGCGACTCGCTACTCTCCTTCCACATCGCGTTCCGAAATCACACCATCATTGATGCGAACCAGAGTCTCCATCTTCCACCTTCGTCCCTCCACCTTCGTCCACATCTAGGCTCCACCGTCGTCCATCATCGACGCGAAACCGAGCTTCATATTTATCGACAGGAGATTTGTAAGTGCTAATTCGTGACAGAGAGGCTTTGGACATCAGTTGCCACTTGCCATCGTCAGAGTTCGGACACCCCTCTGCCGCCACTGAGTCTACTCCCAGCCAGAAGAACGGATATCCCAGGTTAGTCGTATGATTCAAATCGACAATCTTAATGACTCATTCATGTTGCTAATAGCACCAGGAACATCTGAATGTTGATATTCTTCATGGGAGAGAAACCCTTGTTTGCTAATTTATCAAACTCAGTTCATATTTGATAAGCCCCTGTTGCTAATATAGTTTACTAATATGGTTGTTAGTAGAGATTTGTTTAAGTTTATGCCTATTTGGATTGGATACGTTTTCCCAGCTAAAATGGCTTATCTTAAGGTGTAAACCAAACGAAAACCACAATCAATTATCTATCTTTTAATTACTTTCAGCAGCTCACTTGATTTTCTTGCAATCCAATGATTGCTGTGCACACACTCACACACACACACACACAAGTTTACACTTAATCTTTTGTTCTGTCCTTTACAACCCTTGCTGAAGCAGCTTTACAAGTCAATTCTTTTTACTGCTATCCTTCTCACTCTTCCCTATAACAGCCTGATTCAATTAGCGACTATTGATAAAAAGCAACTATTGATTAAAAGTAAATAATAAAGTTGTATGATATTGTCACTAATAACCTTTCTTGGATAATAAGCATTTTCAGTTCTCAAATCCGAATTAATTAAACATATGAAGCTTGCAATATTTGTTTCTAGTTCTAACTTCCATAGATAGACCTTGACCCTTAGATCATTATTTGGTTATATAATGTAAGATCATCGGTAGATATAACCATGTGAATTACATAGTTTAAGATCATTTCAGTTTTCAATCAGTGAATTACATAGTTTAATGACTCATTCATGTTGCTAATAGCACCAGGAACATCCGAATCTTAGCATGTTTCTTTAAGTTTTCTTAAGGATTACTCTTGTATCTTAATTGCTGTTCATTTCTTAAGTTTAATGTTGTGTCATTTAATGCAGACATGACATCTACCAATGATCTCGAAGCCGTTGACATAGATTTGATAGATACAACCATTGATACCGATATGGCACATTTAGATAACGAAGTAGAAGATGAAGGAGAGAAACAAGGTGAGAAAGAAGGTGAAGAAGAAGGTGAGAAAGAACGTGGAGCAATTGCAAGAAAGAAAAGAATCGAGAAATCAGTCGTTTGGAAGGACTTTAACAGAATTCTGAATGACAAAGGAGAAGTCATAAAGCATAAGTGCAAGCATTGCAAAAGACTTTTTTCTGCGCAAAAGACTGGGACAACCTCACATCTTAGAAGACACTTACCCAATTGTCATCTAGCATTAGAAGCAACAAAAAGTCAGACTGTTCTTAATTATCAGCCTAGTGATGGAACTGTTGGGCTAATCCTTGGAGCTGCAATTGTTGATGGGAAGTACGATCCTTTGAAAATGAGTGAAGCAATTTCTCATTGGGTTATGATGCATGAGCACCCCTTCTCTATTGTTGATGAGGAAGGGTTTGATATTATGATGAAAGTATCTAATCCACTCTATGGAAAGATTAGTCGTTGGACAATTAAGGCTGATTGTATGAAAGTTTATGATCATGCGAAGGCAAGGGTGAGAAATATGTTAAGTGAAGTGGAGAAGGTAAGTCTCACAACAGATTTGTGGAAATCTAAAAACCAGAAGATTGGGTACATGGTGATCACTGCGCATTTTCCGAATAAAGATTGGAAGCTTAATAAGTTGGTGTTGAGCTTTGTGCACATTCCTCCCCCACATAATGGTGAAAACATTGCAAATGCTCTATTCAAGTGTATAACAGAATGGGGGATTGAACAATTTTTTTTCACTATCTCAGTTGACAATGCTTCTGCAAATGACGCTGCCATCAGAGCTTTGAAGCCACTTATAAAAAGAAACAGAAAGTTGATGTGCGGTGGGAAGTTGTTTCATGTGCGTTGTACTGCACATATTCTCAATCTCATTGTCCAAGATGGTTTGGATGAGATTAGAAATGTGGTCCACAATGTTAGGAAGAGCATATCTTACATCAATCACAGTGAGGCATGTGTACAAATGTTTTCTGAAATTGTGAAGCAGCTGAACTTACCTGCCCGGAAGCTTATTCTTGATTGCAAAACACGTTGGAACTCAACTTATCACATGCTTGCTTTTGCCTACGCAGTCAGAGATGCATTTCCGATGTTCGGAAGACAAGATTCTCGTTATTTATCTTGTCCAACAACAGAAGATTGGGAGAAGGTTGCAAAAATTATAGAGCTTCTGGAGGTGTTCTGTAATGTCACCAACCTCATATCTGGAAGTGACTATCCAACAACCAACTTATATCTACATGAAGTTGTTGAGGTTAAACAAGTCTTTGGATCTTCGTGCATCTTCTTCTGATGTTTTTCTACAGCATATGGTGCTTCAGATGAATAGAAAGTTTGATAAATATTGGAAAGAGTGCAACTTGCTGATGTCATTACCTTCCGCCATGGATCCTAGGGTGAAATTGAGTGCTGTTGATTATTATTTTGAGAAGATATACCCTCCGTTAGATGCAGATTTTCACAAAGACAATGTGAGAACTACTATGCGTGAGCTTTACAGAGAATATGCAGCTATTTATAGGATCCAAGATGAAGTTGGTGAAACTAGCAGCTCTTCCACCAATTCTTCAAGAGGGACTGCTTCTACAGGGTTTCTGAAATTCATGATTGTTCTAAAGGGAGTACAGAGTTCAGGTCCAATGAAATCGAATTTGGAGTTGTATATGGAAGAGCAGAACTTTGTATACCCGAATGTTATGAACAACAACTTCGACATATTGCAATGGTGGAAGGCAAATGCTGCCAAGTACCCTGTTATGTCAAGGATGGTTTCTGATCTTCTGGCGATCCCTATTACTACTGTTGCTTCAGAAGCAACATTTAGTGCTGCCACTAGAGTTATTGATTCATATCGTGCATCACTTTCGATTGACACGGTGCAAGCATTAATTTGTGGTGGGAATTGGCTCAGACATCTCCACGGCATCAAGAAGAAAAATCGAGTAAATCATTTATGTTTCATAGTTACTAATTACTACTTATAATATTTCTAATTTGATGTTAATATAGATTTATTTATTTTTTGTAGGTGTTGGAGCCGGTGGAAATTAAACTACATTGATGTTGCTGAACTGCGCAATGGTCCTATCTCATTTTTCTGATGGTTTCTTTACTGAATTCTGGTGGTTTGAATTCTGAATTCTGGACTTGTCATGTTATGATGGTTTATGACTTTAACTTGTTATGGTTTAAGACTGTTAGTTGTGGACCTATGATGTTATGATGGTTTATGCTCATGTTGCTGCAAGTGTTCTCCTCTTTTTCTTTCTTTTTTCTTTTTTGTTAATTAAACATAACACATTTAAAATTCTAAAAAACACACATAAAATAATTAAAAATGATATGTAAATTAATAAAAATAATAAAAGTACGCGAAATAATAAAAACCACATAAAATGACAAAAAGTGACAAAAAATACGTTAAATAATGCAATCGAGTAAAATCACATAAAATGATGGAAAATGGCACAAAATCACATAAAATAACGAGAGTGACAAAAATACATAAAATAATAAATAAAAGAATAAGGAAAAATAACGAAAATCAAAGTCACAAACCTAAATTACTAGTCCGGACAAAATTAGGTGTCAACACATCCTTCTCCTACTCTGCTTTCATCCATCAATTGGAGGGCTCAGAGCCACACTGGCGCCACCACAAGACGCTTCCTCGTGTTCGACCGTGCCGTCACCGTCAAAACGCCGGTCACCAATTCCCTCCGTTTCAGATTCTCCACTGCATCATCAATCTTTCAGGCCTTCAACTAGGGGTGTAAATGGGCTGGGCTCCACCCCTTAGTTATCGGTACTGCTCGAGCTTGAGCTCGAATTGCTCAGGTCCAATATGTTAGGCTCGAGCTCAGCTTGAATAGCTCGATAGGCCCATTTTAAAACTTTCTAAACTATATTATAATTAAAAAATAAAAAATACAAGATATCATCAAAGTTCACACAACTTAAACACTCAAATTGATAATTTCTTACTAATCACGATTATTACTATTAATAAATTACTACTATACCTAACATAAATTATAATATAATATAAAAATCAAAAGGTTTAATAAGTATAGATAAATATTGATACTCGCTAGAGACATGTATCGTCGGGTTCGTGCTCAACACGTTAACTTATCGAGCTCCATTTCTGGTACACTATCCAAGCGAATGCGTCCTCGCATCACATCAGAATCAGACAAGGCTCTGCAGGTCTCGTCCTCGCGGTCTCCAAATCTCGCCTACACGAGGTCTCGCCCTTGCGGTCTCCAAGTCTCGCCTGCGCGAGGTCTCGCCCTCGCGGTCTCCAGACTCGCCTTCGCGAGGTCTCTCCTTCGCAGGTCTCGCCCTCGCGGTCTCCAGACTCGCCTTCGCGAGGTCTCTCCTTCGCGGGTCTCGCCCTCGCGGTCTCAACTCGCCTTCGCGAGGTCTCACCCTCAGTCTCAAGTCTCGCCTGCGCGAGGTCTCGCCCTCGCGGTCTCCAAGTCTCGCCTGCGCGAGGTCTCGCCCTCGCGGTCTCCAGACTCGCCTTCACGAGGTCTCTCCTTCGCAGGTCTCGCCCTCGCGGTCTCCAGACTCGCCTTCGCGGGTCTCGCCCTCGCGGTCTCAACTCGCCTTCGCGAGGTCTCTCATGCCTATACTGGCCCCGCCGGACAAGGCCCTTGCACTCACGCACAAAGTGATCTTTACCAGATTCGCACGCCAGATATCTTCTCTGACAAACAAATTGACAAAGGTGGTTTACTGATACTCATTATCAGCCGCCTTATCTCCAAAAGTGTCTGACACACTTATCACAAACAGCCTGTCCAAAGGCTTCAACTGGGGGAGGCTCCTTCTGGCATCACCCTATAAATAGGCTGGGTAAGCTACTTCACGCCCCCCCACTCCTCTCTTGTTACTTCTGAGTACTCTCTTTATCTTTTACAGATTACTCTGAACAGCAAGCTTGGAGTCTTCCACAAACACCATCAACAATTCATCTGAGAGTCCGCACCTGCAAAGGAACGCAACTATCAATTTCAGACTCGAACTTGATAAGTATCGACTCGATAAGCCCCAACTCGAGCTACCCTTTAACGCCCTACTCATTTACACCTCTAGGTTCGACGATGGTGCTACTTCCTCTCTGTCCGCGATTTTGCGAGTTTAGGACTTAGCCCTGGTGGTTGTGTGGCTCCCTCGATTTGCTCGGGCCGCCTCCGCCTCTGGGCGCGACCTCTCTCTGGCGAAGGCATCATCGGTTGCCTCTGTGTTGGATGTCTGCCTCTGGGTTGAGGTTTCTTCTGGGTAGGGCATGGATCCGGCCATCAAGATCTCGCACTCTCGTCTATTGGCAAAGCTATTTGGGTGTTGGTTTCATCCTCATCCGATTTAACTCTGAGCTCGCCCCGAGTTCAAAAATCAAAGTTGCCTTCACTGGATGTTTGGTGCTACTAGCTTTGGATGTTTGGTGCTACTGCGTTTCTTGGAGGTGGTTGGGTGTGTGACGTTGGAAATTGATCGACATAGGCAGACTGTTGGTATTGGTTTTACTGGCTTAGCAATAGGGCCGAGCAGGGTCTTGCCCTACCAGGAGATATGAGTCTGTGTTGCCCGAGCTATCTGGGTTTTAGGTCCCCCTCGACAGCTCGAATATTCCAAAGCATTCGCTTCTGAAAGAATTTGAACTAATTGTGCCACAGTTGAGCGTTTCTGTCCAATCGCTACATAGACACAATACAATGTCTCACTCTCAGAGGTGGCCCTTGAGTTCAGTTGCTTTTGGTTTAATATCGTATCGATAGCAATAGCTGTTTTTCCAGTTTGTCGGTCCCCGATTATAAGTTCTCGTTGACCACGGCCTATAGGAACCAGGCTATCCACCGCTTTTAACCCTGTTTGCATAGGCTCGTGCACAGATTTACGTTCAATAATCCCAGGGGCTTTTACTTCGACACGTCTTCGCTCGTGATCGCTTAGAGCTCCTCTTCCATCAATAGGCACTCCCAACGCGTCGACCACACGCCCTAGCATAGCCTTTCCCGCAGGAACATCCACAATAGATCCAGTGCGCTTGACAAGATCTCCTTCTTTAATAGCGGTATCACTACCAAAGACAACAATCCCTACATTCTCATTTTCAAGATTTAACGCTATTCCTTTCACACCGCTGGCAAATTCAACCATTTCCCCAGCTTGAATCTCGTTCAATCCATAAACACGCGCAATCCCATCTCCAACTGAGATCACTCGACCGATCTCATCCACTTTAAAATGCGTGTAAAAGTTGGTAATTCGACGTTCTAATAGAGTTGTCAGTTCGGTGGGGGAGAATTCCATAATCATTTATCTTTCATATTATGCAGAGCAAAGGAGGAATACCGCTTTAGAATAATCAAATCAATTCACGTCTCTGAAACTTGAGAAAATCCTTAAAAAGAAAAACACTTGAGTTCACATAATTAACCAGTCATAGAAATACCGTAAAAACCAAATTAATACAAAGTGTAGAAACGTCATGATTAACTCGAATTGGTTAAATCAGGAACATTTGACAAAAGAAAAAACCCAGCAAACAAAGAATTTTACAACAAATCTACTAAAGATTACCTTACAAAACCAACAGTCAATTAAGTGTACATACAAACAATCAAATCCTGCACAGCTTGACACGAACGACGAAGCACAAAATATCATGATTAACTAAAAATGAAGTCCATACTGGGAAAAAAAATCACATTAGACGACCAGATTAAGAACTGGTCCCTCAATCAAATATGTTGATACAATCAAAGTGCCACTACAACGTGGGTAAATCACACAACCTGAAAACTGGCCATGCAAAGTACTTACAAAAACACAGCAAAGGAAGAATTTTACAGCCACATTAAAAAAATTAAATTTCAAAATGATTACTACAATGCAAGAAGTAACAAGTAGAAAGATGATCAACCATTAAATCAACTCATCAATCAAATGTGCTGATATAATTCCTCCAACCACCTAGAAAACCAGTCAAGAAAGTACCTCAAACCCAAAGTACATCAGGATTAACTCAACCGAATAGAGTTGGGAAACTGGAAAAAAAACCCAGCACAAAGGAAGAATTCTATAGCACAAAGTACATTCAGAAGGAACAATTTTTACAACCAAATCTACTTATAACATTCGGCAACCCACATTCAGAAGAATCAACTTTTTACAACCAGTCTACTAATCACATCAGGCAACCACAATCAGAAGAATCAAATTTTAAAAAGAATTACAAGCCCAGAAATAACAAGAAAAACAAGCCCAAAAAAACACATTTTATTCTTCTAACCACATTTAGAAGAAAAGACTTTTATAGCCAATCTAATTATCACATTAGGACAATCCACATTCAAAAGAATCAAACTTCTTAAAAACTAAACACATCACGCAACCACAATCATAATAATCAAATTTTAAGAGTATAACGAGCCCAAAAAGTAACAAGAAAAACACACCTAGAAAAACACAATTTATTCTACCACATAAAAACCTGGGCATGAAAGTACCAGAAAAACCAAATATTAACATTAGGCACAACCACATTCAGAAGAATTTAATATAAAGAGTTAAAACCCAAAGTAAATAGAAAGAATATATGTGTCTATGATCAAACAAAATAAAAAACACTAAAGCCAAAACACGGTTTGGCATTAGTTTCAGCAAGCAAAGCAATCACATCTACTGATGAAAACAAAAATCTGTAGCAGGAGACACAACATAGCTCATATGTCCTAAAACTAGCGTAAAATCTAGGTGATATAGCCATATCACACCTTAGGTTGAAAAAACCCAAAAAGTTTTAAATCTTTTACTATAAAGAGAATACAAACATCTCACATCCATAAAAGCTAATGAAAAGACTAAATGAATAAACAAGTCATAAGAAAGTACGCATGCTTACCACGGGTATGCCCGGAATCCAACCGGAGTACACAATCAACAGAACTAGTACCTCTCAAAAGAAAAAAAAAATCTACTACCACGATGAAGAGAACCCTGACTAAACAAATGAACTGACTTTGAGGATCTCACAAAAAAGAATCAAAATCTTAGTTATGATACCAGAACAAACAAAAAATCCTTCTTACCTTATCTTTGGATTACTTTTAGAAACAAATCGTTGTCAGTGTGAACTCCTCTACTAAATAGAATCCATGCTGAATCCTGCGTCCATAACCAAAGCCAGATGAAAAAAGGAAAGAATAAAAAAAGCTCCGATCAAAACAAAATCCTAGTTCATGTCATCAGTCTAGATGCTACCCAGCCTGAAATAGGATAGCCGCTGAATCTTGCTTCCATAATCAAAGACAAACAAAGAAACAAAGCAAGATTAACTAAAATCCAGCAAAATTGATTATGTCAAGATTAACTAAAATTGATTATGTTCAGAACATTGGGTAAAACCCAACAAACAACCAATCGATTAATCACATCAGACAACCACAGTCACATTAGACAACCATAAACAAAAGAATCAAATTTCAAAAGAAATTAGAAGCTCGGAAATAACAAGAGAAAATCAGCTCCATATGATCAAATGAAATCACAGCATCATTACAACCTGAGAAAAACATGCCCAGAAAAAAAAAGAAAAAAAACAACCAAATCAGCTCCTTAATTCTCCATCCATGTTGAAAACCAGCCATGAAAGTACCTCAAAAATGAAAAACTTGCTAGAAACAAAAGCCAAGATATCACAGACCCGGTCATAACTCAAACCGATTAAACCAGAAAATCGGGGAAAAAACCCAGCAAACAGAGAATTTTACAAAAAATCACATTAGACAACAGCATTCAAAAGAATTAAATGTCAACTATGCTGATACAAACAAATCAAATCACAACAACTTTACAACCTGAGAAAATCAAACCAAGAAACACACAATCAAATCAGCTCCTTATTCGTCCAATCACCTAGAAAACTGACCATGAAAGTCCCTCAAAAAAATAATAATTTCTCAACACAAAAGGCAACAAATCGCAGAACATCTGCAATAACTCAAACCGAGTAAGAAACATTGGGGAAAAAACACAGCAAAGACAGAATTTTACAACCAATCTACTGATTGCAGTAGACAACCACAATCTCATTAGACCGGAAGTAATGAAAAGGAAGAACAACCCATCAATCAAATGTCTTGATACAAACAAATCAAATCAAATCAAATCAACATTTTACAACCAAATCTATTACACACATTAGCTTAGACAATCACACTCAGGAGAATCAAATTTCAAATGCATTAGAACCCAAGATCATAAGGACAAAGACAATCAACCATCAAATCAACCCAACAATCAAATACTTGTTAGACAAGACAACACAGCACAGAAAGTCAAGATTAACTAAAACCGATTATTGTGGGAACATTGGGTTAAAAACCCCAGCAAAAACATATCGATTAATCACATCAGAGAACCAACGTCACATTAGACAACCACGAACAGAAGAATCAAATTTCAAAAGAAATTAGAGCCCCATAAATAACACGAGGACCTATCAGCTTCTTATGATCAATTCAAATCACAGCATCATTACAACCTGAGAAAATCATGCACAGAAAAACAACAACCAAATCAGCACCTTTAATTCTCTAGACATATAGAAAACTGGCCATGAAAGTACCTCAAAATGAAAAACTTGCTGGAAACAAAAGGCAAGAATTCACAAACCTATCATAAGTAACTCAAACTGATTAATCCTGGAACATTGGGAAAAAAGATACCCAGCAAACAAAGAATTTTACAGCAAATCTGCCAATCACATTAGACAACCACATTCAAAAGAATAAAATGTCAAAGTGCTAATACAAACAAATCAAATCATGCCCAGAAAACACAACCAAATCAGCTCCTTATATGGTCAAGAAAGCACCAAAAACCAAATATAGGGCCTACAATGCAACAAAGACACACAACCCATCAATCAAATGTGCTTGATATAATCAAATCACAAGTTATGAAGGAAAATAAAAGAAAACAAAATGTGGGTCACAGAAGTCTCCGTGTATTGGGTTGAATGTCCAGGTTAGTGTAGTAATGTAGTTGGGCTGAGTGGGTGAGGGTTAGTGTGGTGGGCTGAGTGGGTTGGGCAGGGGTAGTTTCAGGCTGGTCATTAGGTAATTTCGGGCTGGGTTAGGAGATTTTAAGGTTGGGCTTTAATTTCGTGTTCCGACCCTAACCCGAGTTTACCCGAAAATATCGGATTCGGGCCACCAAGACACTTTCTCACCCCAAACCGACCCTAATCTGACATTTTCGGGTTGGGTTCGGGTCGGATTTCGGATCACAGGTTTCACTTACACCCCTACTTGAGAAAATCATCTCAAGGAGAAAAAAACAACCAAATAAGTACCTTAATTCTCCCCAGCCGCCTAGAAAACCGGCTACAAAAGTACCTCAAAAATGAAAAACTTGTTGGGAACAAAAGCCAGCAATCAAAGAATTGTACAACAAATCTACCAATCACATTAGACAGCCACATTCAAAAGTATCGAATGTCAAAAGAATAAGAACCCCAAAAGTAATGAGAAGAAAGAACAACCCATCCATCAAATGTGACAAATTGAATTGAATCACAACAACATTATAACCTGAGAAAATCACACAAAGGAAAAACACAACCAAATAAGCTCCTTATTACTCCAACCACCTAGAAAACCGACCATAAAAGTACCTCAAAAACCAAATAACTTCTCGACACAAAAGGCAACAAAGCACAGAATATCAGGATTAACTCAAACTAAACAAGTCGGGAAAAACAACAATGGCAGCATTTTACAACCAATCTACTGATCACAATAGGACAACCACATTAAATTAAGAGGAAAGAAAATTCACCCATAAATAAATTGTGAAAAGAATTAAAACCCCAAGAAGTAATGAGAAGAAAGTAAACCCATAAATCTGATAAGTTGAAGCAATCAAATAGAATCACAGCGTCACTAAGACCTAGGAAAATCGAGCCAAAAAAACACGACCAATTCAGCTCCTTATTCCTCTAACAAACTGAAAAACCTGCCATGATAACAAAAAAATATATTTGCTGGATAACAACAAAGCACAGAAACCCGGGATTCACGTAAATTAATTGAGGAACACTAAAATAAAATAAAAATAAAAATAAAAAAGGTGAAAAAAACCAAGGAAACATTTTACAACCAATCTATTAAACATACTAGATTAGACAATCACATTTAGGATAATCAAATTTCAAAACCGTTAGAACCCAAGAAGTCATATAAGAAGAAAGATAATCAACCATAAAAAATCAACCCATCAAGCAAATATGCTGATATAATCAAACTAAATCGAATCATAGGCATTACCACTTCAGAAAATCATGTCTAGGAAAACACAACCAAATCAAGTCCTTATATGGTCAAGAAAAGCACCAAAGGGCAACAAAGTACACTCAACCCCCATAAATTAAATAAGCTGATATAATTAAATCACAGCGTTATTACGACCAGGAAAAAAACAGGACCAAACTGATTAAATAAGGAAAACTGGAAAGAAAACCCAGCAATGGAAGAATTTTACAACCAATCCACATTCAGATGAATCTAATTTCAAAATAGTTAAAACCCAGAAGTAAAAAGAAGAAAGACAATTACGCTAGAAGCCTAGCCACACATAGAGAATGTATATAATTTGATGGATATATGTCAAACGAAATAAAAGACGGTAAAGCCAAAAAATGGTTTGACATCACCAAGAAAACTGGCCACGAAAGTATCTCAAAAATCAAATACTTGGACACAAAAGGCAACAAAGCACAGAATGTAAGAATTAACACAAACTGATTAAATAAGGAAAACTGGAAAGAAAACCCAGCAATGGAAGAATAAAAGAAGAAAGACAATTACGCTACAAGCCTAGCCAAGCCACATAGAGAATGTATATATGATTTGATGGATATATGTCAAACAATGTAAAAGACAGTAAAGCGAAAACATGGTTTGACATTAAGATTCAGTAAGAGTGAAGAAATAAGAGAAGAAATCACATCTACTCATGAAAACAACATAAACAAATTTAAACAAAAATCCTTTCCATATTCAAAAATGTGGCGGGAGATGAGCATAGCTGAATCTAGGTGAAACAGACATCGCATAGCTTGGGTTGCAACAAAATCCCAATTAAAATTTTGAACCTGCAGATTTAAAGAAACGATACCATAAATGAAACTGATAAAGTATGTGCGCTTACTAGAATGGTTACGGCCGTGAATCCAAGCGGAATACAAAGTAGAACTAGCTAGTACCTTTCCAAAATCTTAGTTATGATACCCGTACAAACAAAATAATTCCTTACATTTACTTTGAATTACTTTTAGAAGGGAATCATCGTCAGTGTGGATATGTCCCCGTCCGAAATAGAACCGCCACTGAATCGTGCGTTGATAACAAAAACAAACTAAACGAAGGGAAATGATAAAGTATGTACTATCAAGGCATAAAATATAGGTGATATAGACATACCATATAGCTTAGGTTCAAAAATCCCAAAACATTTTACCTACATATTTAAAGAAGCTGTACTATAAAGAGAATACCAACATCTCACATCCATAAAAGCTAATGAAAATATTAAATGAATAAACAAATCGTAAGAAAGTATGCACGCTTACCATGGGTACGGCCGGAATCCAAGCGGAGAGGAGTACATAGTAAAGAGAACTAGTACCTCTCAAAAGAAAAAAAAAACCTACTAGCCCCATGAAGAGAACCTTGATTAAACAAATGAACTGACTTTGACAATCTTATAAGCAAGAATCAAAATCTTAGTTATGAAACCTTACCAAAAAAAAAAGAAATCCTTCTTATCGAATGTTGGGATTACTTTTAGAAAGGAATCGCTGTCAATGTGAATATCTCCTCAAGAAACAGAATTGATGTTGAATCTGTGTCCATAACCAAAGACAGACAAACAAAGGAAATGATAAAAAGAAAAAAACTGACCAAATCAAAACCCTAAGGTATACAAAAAAACTAAAAATATTGATGACCTTCTTTGGGATTCTTCCAATAAAGAGCTGTCATCAGTGTGGATATCACCCTGCCTGAAAGAATAAAAAACCCTAGAAGGAGAAGAAAATGTCAAAAAGAATAAAAACTACATAAGTAAGGAGAAGAAAAACAATCAACTCAACAAATCAACCCACTAATCAAATGTGTTGAAATAATCATATCAAATCACAGTGTGATTATGAGTTATGACCAAAGAAAATCACACCTCGAAAAACACAACCAAAACAACTCTTTATTCCTCCAGCTACGAAGAAAACCGGCCATGAAAGTACCCTAAAAACAAATACTTTTTAGACAAGACAAGCAAAGCACAAAATGTCAAGATTAACTAAAATTGATTATGTTCGGAACATTGGGTAAACCCAGCAAACAACCAATCGATTAATCACATCAGACAACCACAGTCACATTAGACAACCATAAACAAAAGAATCAAATTTCAAAAGAAATTAGAAGCTCGGAAATAACAAGAAGAAATCAGCTCCATATGATCAAATCAAATCACAACATCATTACAACCTGAGAAGAAAACCGGCCCACAAAAAAAGAAAAAAACAACCAAATCAGCTCCTTAATTCTCCATCCATGTTGAAAACCAGCCATGAAAGTACCTCAAAAATGAAAAACTTGCTAGAAACAAAAGCCAAGATATCACAGACCCGGTCATAACTCAAACTGATTAAACCAGGAAAATCTGGGGGGGGAAACATAGCAAACAGAGAATTTTACAAAAAATCACATTAGACAACAACATTCAAAAGAATTAAATGTCAACTATGCTTATACAAACAAATCAAATCACAACAACTTTACAACCTGAGAAAATCAAACCAAGAAACACACAATCAAATCAGCTCCTTATTCGTCCAATCACCTAGAAAACTGACAATGAAAGTCCCTCAAAAAAAAATAATTTCTCAACACAAAGGCAACAAATCGCAGAACATCTGCAATAACTCAAACCGAGTAAGAAACATTGGGGAAAAAACACAGCAAAGACAGAATTTTACAACCAATCTACTGATTGCAGTAGACAACCACAATCTCATTAGACCGGAAGTAATGAAAAGGAAGAACAACCCATCAATCAAATGTGCTGATACAAACAAATCAAATCAAATCAAATCAACATTTTACAACCAAATCTATTACACACATTAGCTTAGACAATCACACTCAGGAGAATCAAATTTCAAATGCATTAGAACCCAAGATCATAAGGACAAAGACAATCAACCATCAAATCAACCCAACAATCAAATACTTGTTAGACAAGACAACACAGCACAGAAAGTCAAGATTAACTAAAACCGATTATTGTGGGAACATTGGGTTAAAAACCCCAAAGAAAAACATATCGATTAATCACATCGAGAACCAACGTCACATTAGACAACCACGAATGAAGAATCAAATTTCAAAAGAAATTAGAGCCCCGAAATAACGAGGACCTATCGACTTCTTATGATCAATTCAAATCACAAAGATCATTACAACCTGAGAAAATCATGCACAGAAAAACAACAACCAAATCAGCACCTTTAATTCTCTAGACATATAGAAAACTGGCCATGAAAGTACCTCAAAATGAAAAACTTGCTGGAAACAAAAGGCAAGAATTCACAAACCTATCATAAGTAACTCAAACTGATTAATCCTGGAACATTGGGAAAAAAGATACCCAGCAAACAAAGAATTTTACAAAGAAATCTGCCAATCACATTAGACAACCACATTCAAAAGAATAAAATGTCAAAGTGCTAATACAAACAAATCAAATCATGCCTAGAAAACACAACCAAATCAGCTCCTTATATGGTCAAGAAAGCACCAAAAACCAAATATAGGGCCTACAATGCAACAAAGACACACAACCCATCAATCAAATGTGCTTGATATAACCAAATCACAAGTTATTATGATCTGAAAAAACATGCCAGAGAAACACAGTTCCTTACCTACAGCCACCAAGAGAACTGGCCATGAAATTATCTAAAAAATCAAATACTTGTTGGACACAAACGGCAACAAAGCAAAGAATGTAAGTATTAACTCGAACTGATTAAATAAGGAACTGTGGAAAGAAAACCCAGCAACGGAAGAATTTTACAACCAATCTACTATTCATACCAGACAACCACATTCAGAAGAATCTAATTTCAAAATAGTTTAAACCTATAAGTAAAAAAAGAAGAAAGACAATTACGCTACCAACCTAGCTATGCCACACATAAAGAATGTAAGAGTGAATAAATAAGCAAAGAAATCACATCCATCCACTCATAAAAACAGCATAGTCAAATTTTAACCAAAAATCCTTTTCATATAGAAAAAATTGTGGCAGCAGATGAGCATAGCCAAACTAGGTGATATAGACATCGCATAGCTTGGCTTGCAACAAAATCCCAAAATTTTGAACCTGCAGAATTAAAGAAACAGTACTACAACAAGAATACAACAAGACAACATCTTCTCACATCCACTATAGATAACAAAAAAACTATATGGAAAAGAAATAAATCATAAGAAAATATGTGCGTTTACTAGGATGGTTACGGTCGGGAATCCAATCAGAATACAAAGTCAAGAACTAGTACCTCTCCAAAGAAAAAACTCTAGTACCGGCATGAAGAAAACCCTGGTTAAACAAATGAAACTGATTTCAACGATCTCATAAATCAAAATCTTAGTTATGATATCCGTACAAATTAAAATCTTCTTACCTTTACGTTGGATTACTTTTAGAAGGGAATCGTCGCCGGTGTGGATATGTTCCCGTCCGAAACAAAATCGCCTTGAATCCTGCATCGATAACAAAGACAGAGTGAACAAAGGGAAAATATAAATAAAAATAAACATACCCAAGAAAACGGAAATCCGCATGACCTTTTCTTTGGGATTCTTACAGGAAGGAATCGCCGCTGAATTTCAAAGGCGGATGAAGCAACAAAAACGACCCAACAACCTCAAAACGTAACAACCACAATGTCGACTAAGAAAATGAAGGATCATGAGATTTCAAATGTAATGACAAAATCTAGAGTGTGAAACACTAGAAACAGAGGAATCAAAGAGCGAAAGGAGGAAAGCGAACTCACGACTGCTCATCTACTTTGAATGCGGAAATCTGATGGATTTCTAGGTTTAGAAGATCATAAATAGGGCTTTGATTGGGGCAACTTGCATCACGGTTTAAAAAATATAGCCGTTCGAACTTGGGAAGAGCAATTAAAACTTGCTACTCCAGTAGACATCACGGCAACTGATTCCTTCTAAATTCTAAACACTCTCCGATCACCGGCTACGGCGGTGCGCTAGGCTTTCTTAAGTACTCAAATAAGGGCTAAACCCCTCTATCGCATTTAGCTTTTTAAACTCAGATGTTTAACACCTCAAACTTTATATTTTTTACACATTGGCCCCAATTGTTTTAGGTTTATAATTTAAACATTTTCTTCTCATTTTGCTTTTGTTTTCCTCTAATTCTCTTCTTTCTTTTTTTACTCCATTTTTATCATATCTTTGTCCTATTATTGATTTTACATACTGAACGATTACTTTTTTTGACATTTTTTTACCTTTTTGCTTTTTTTGTATAGGAAATAACTCATTTATCATCCTACATTTTTATAATTGTTCACATTTACCCTAACTATTGAGTAAAAAAAACCTCTTGAAGATTTACTATATTCCTACTTTGTACAAAATGAATGGCATATTCACTAATTCCTTTTTGCTTCTTACATCTCGCATGGAATTGGATAGCATCCGCTTAAAACATCTTCTCAAGGATTCTTGAGAGGTAATCCATTACAAGGACAAAAAGGTAATAAGGGGACAGAGGATCCCCCTACCTAAGCCCATTCCTGCCCTAAAAGAAGCCTGTTAAGGTCCCATTAACATTTAAAGAGTAACGAGGAGAAGAGATACACAAGTAAACCCAATCAGTAAACACTTGGGGAAAACCAATCTTCGTCATGAAGCTTCTGAAAAAACTCCACGAGACCAAATCAAAGGCCTTCCTTATATCAATCTTGAGAGCCATCCTTGGAGAGAGGTTCTTCCTTCCATACACTTTCATTATTTCCTGAGCTAAGTTGACATTATCAACTATTTGCCTCTGCTTCACAAAAGCTGTCTGGGCCTCATTGATCAAACTAAGAAGAACCTCTTTCAGCCTATTAGCCAAGATCTTCGCCATAATCTTGTAGATAGTACTGCATCAAGGTATTGGTCTATATTCAGTTGGGGAAGATGTATGAGCTAGTTTAGAAATCAAATGGATGGCAGTGACCCTGAGCACCTCAGGAATTTTACCATTCATAAAGCACCAGTTAACTGCCTTCCAAACCTCCAATCCAACTAGGTCCCACTGACTTTGGAAAAAACCAGCTATAAGGCTGATTTAGGCATAGGAAATCTCACATACCATCAACCTTGCTCACGGTGAATCAACTCCACCGTCATCGGGTTCTAGTGATCAGACTAGAGCAACGAGGTCGTCCGCCGTACTTAGTGCCGGAACATCGTCGCGTCGCTCCCAAAATGCCAGAAATTCTGACAGTTGGACCTACCAAATCCTCGGCTTCACCTTGCTGAACCGAAATCTTCACAGTTATCGCGCCCTCTTTCTCAAATAAGTCCTTCCCTCGCCTTTTTGCTTGCGTTTCCCCCTTCAATGGCCGAACCTGAAGCTTCCTCAAGGTCGCGAGTTATCTGCCCCCGTTTTTCCCCAATTCGATTCCCAACTTCCTCTGCCAAGAAATCGGGCCTCTTCTCCGTCGCATCCCCCAATTTCTTCCTCCATAAATCAAACCCTGCTCTGTAATCGAATCCCCCTTCATCTCATCTCTCGCTAACATGCCATTTCACCACCGAAGCTGGCCGACGCTTCCTTACCGCCGACTTGACGGTTCCACTTTGACGCGGACGACTGGTTCTCGCCTAGATAGAGAATGGGTTCTGGTGGCACCGGAGAAGCTTCTGAATGATGGGAATGAAATTTGGCAAGAAATTGAAGAAGCTTCTGCAGATATACGAGTTTGATTTCCACAGAAGTTTGATTTCACCCTAGGTTCGATTCTTCTTCTTCGTTTTTTTTGTTTTTTGATGAAGGGAGTTTGGGAAATCCAGTAAGTACTCCGCATTTTTGGTTCTAAAACTCTGGCTAAACTCTTTCTTGACAAACATTATATATTTATTTTTTTGATGTAATACATTGTTGATAGACAATAAAAATACAAGTGTTAATAAAACTTAAACTATTTTGTTGTTGACACACTCATATTAATTTGTCTGTTGGCAGAGGAAAGGTAATTGCCGACACCCCATGTATACATGTGTGAAGAAAAGTACAAAAGTTTTCTTGACACACAAAGAGTCAACATATGAAATTTATCTTGACACTCCACTGTCTGTTAACAAAAACGTGTGTAAGCAGATGTCAAGTTATTTGTAGTGATACTACGTAGTTGTTTCATGCTTTAATGTAAAAGTGTAAAATGTAAAAGTTGGAAGTGAATTAACTCAAACAAACATAAAAAAACCACCGAAGCAAAATCTCATTCCACTTTCCACTAATCAATTAATTAAACCACGCAAACAAACTAAAAAAACAACCTAAACGCTCCACATAGTTCTTACTAAAGTTGGAAGGTTTGGGGACTTATGTGGTGCCTATGTCTTAATAAACAACTCACGTTACCTTAACAATTGAGTTAGATCACTACGCTCCACATAGTTCTTACTTAATTGTGTGCTCAATCTAAACGCTACAGAATTTCAGCAAAACTTCTAGTGTGGCATTGAGTCATTCCACCGATTAGTAGAACTTCTCAAACCATGTCTTGTGTTTCACAACCAGAGCATGTGTCCCCAAACTGAAGTAACCTGACAGGTTTGTATTGCCCTCTAGCGTCTTGGACACAATGGGAACGGGGCAGCAACCGCAATGTAGTCCATGCTTTTTGGCTTTGGAGTTGGAACACTAGTTCTTTTTACCGACAGGGTTATCACTGCATTATTGCAGGTTGGAAGTACGTACATTTTATGGCCTAGTAAAGAAAGAAGGGAGATCGGGTAGGTCATGGAGACATAAGGCTTTCCAGGATGTGCTAGCTTTGTTGATGGCACCACCATTCCTCTATCCAAAAAGCCAGCCATTGATGGAGAATGTTATTGGGTTCGCAAACATCGTTATTCCATCAATATGAAAATTGTTTGCGACGTTGATAGACGTATCATTGGCTTTTCCCGCGGCTGGCCTGACTCTATGCATGATGCTAGGTTATGGAAAAGGTCAGCACAAGCGAAAAACTCAAATCAGTTCTTCAGCAAAGCGGAATACATGATTGGGGACTCGGCCTATGCTGTCTCAAAATATCTCATTCCTGCATTTAAGTCACATGCAAGAGACATCCAGGTGAACAAAGAGTTTAACTATGTTCTTGCCAAAGCAAGAGTGAGGAATGAGAACATCATTGGCATTTTGAAAGGAAGATGGTCATGTTTGCGTGAGCATCGCCAACAAATAAGGCCATCAAGGGATGTGCAGGCCATCATCCAAGTGTCAACTGCCTGTGTAATTATGCACAACATGTTGGCTAATCTGGGAGACTCATGGGAGGAATTGTTTAGAAAAGTCAATCCATTAGAGGTCTTTGTAGCAGAAAATCTTGAAGGCAGTGATTTGGAACGCGCAACAGCTTTTAGAGAGGAAGTAAAAAATTATGCCGTTGAGAAAGGTTACATCCATGGTATACTTCCCATTGTCGAGTAGTCAGATGGAATGATAATGCAGATACACGTTGCAGGTTCTATGATGTAATGTGAATCCAGGGATGATTTGTTTTTTTAATGTAGAATTTTCTATGAAGTTGCAAGTTCATGAATATATATAGTGGAGGTTTTTCATTTTTGGCAGACTCTCATGAAAGAATAGGAGGTGCTCAAGTTGGGAATTCGGTAACGTTTAGGGGATGGATCGAAGGTTCAGCTTTGGCAGGATCCCTGGATACAGGGTAATATCACTTTTAAACCTACCACCACTTTACATTTCTTATCACCTTACACTACTGTTAATTCTTTGTTTATGTGAGGGCAACGGTAATTGGACTCCCAACTCTTACAACATATTTTTTATGCACCAGATGTAGAAGCAACTATGAGTATTCCTTTATGTCAGAATGCGATGCAAGACACTTTAATTTGGCATTTTTCTAGTGATGGAAGTTATAGTGTCATGTCTAGATCTACGGCCTATATGTGAAGCAAGCAAGAGGTGGCAAAGGGTGGTGGTGGGCCGGCAATATATTACTCTCGTCATCAGCAAAAAAAAATACATCTATTTGTTGTGACAGTTTCACAGTATTTAATTTATTATTTTTTTCATGAATATTTAGACATGGAAAACTAAATATTTCAAATGTATATCATAATTTGAAATCTGAATTTTTAAAATATATTTTTTTGATTTTTTCAAAACTAGTTATCTTTGTTAAAGTTTGAGTCAAAATTTGAAACTTGAAACATAAAAGTCAAATGGTTGTATTTTGCATCAAAATTTTGGAGGCACAAATTCTAAACAAGCATCAAAATTTCATGTGGCGGACTGTCCAGCTTTGTTTACCAACTCGAGCAAACCTGTTACACCATAATGTGTTTGATTAAGAGTCTTGCGCCTTATGTGAGCAACAAGCTGAGATGATACTTCATATTTTGCGAGATTGCGAAGTTGCAAGAGATTTTTGGATTTCTGAAACCAATGGGGTGAGACAGCGGCTACGGACTGTTAGAGAGGCAAGCTCTGATATGAAGTGGTGTAAATTTATCCTCACAGCGTATATGATTTGGCGAAATAGAAACAATTTCACCCATGGGAAAGGTACATGGTCGGTTGATAATTTTTTATGGCTGCTCTCACAGTAGGTAATTAGGGGTGTCAATTGGACGGGTCAGGTCGGGTTCAGGTCGGGTCATTCGGGTTTCGGGTTGTTTCGTGTTGGACTGTTTTCGGGTCAGGTCGGGTTTGGTTTCGGGTCATTCGGGTTGAGATGATTTCAAGTCAGGTTGGGTTCGGGTTCGGGTTATTCGGGTTCAGGTCGCCATTGGGTTGAGTTTACTTCGGGTCAAGTCGGGTTCGGGTCATTCTGGTTTCGGGTTGTTTCAGTCCCGGGTTCAGGTCGGGTTTCTTCGGGTCCAAGTTCAGCTTTCTTCCAGTCCAAGTTCGGGTTTTTACGGGTTCAAGTTCGAGTTTCGTCGATCTAAGTTCGAGTAGCTGAATTTTCAATCTAAACTTTTATTCTTTATATTTATATTCTTTATAAATAATACTACGTATTTTATATTCATATATATATATATACAACAATGATATACTGAGAAAATTATTCACACATTTTCCTCTCCCCTTTTCCTTGGAGTTTAAAATAAATCTATTTCGCGGAGTTGTTTAACAAAATTGAAGAGAAATTAGACATTATTCCAACAAAATTGAAAATTAAATATTTCTCCAATAATTTTTTAGATCGGCATCAATACCTTGTTAGATCGACATCAATACCTTGTTAGATCAGCATCAATACCTTGTTAGATCAGCATCAATACCTTGTTAGATCAGCATCAATACCTTGTTAGATTGACATCAATACCTTGTTAGATCGACATCAATACCTTGTTAGATCGGCATCAATACCTTGTTAGATCGGCATCAATACCTTATTAGATCGACATCAATACCTTATTAGATCAGCATCAATACCTTGTTAGATCAGCATCAATACCTTGTTAGATCAGCATGGATGATTATATTATTTTAGAATTCTGTATTTTATGCGTTGGATGATTACATTTTGGATGTTACAATTGTTGTTGGTAATTAGTGCACAATTGACGTTATTTACTACCATTTTCTTGCTTTAGAGTTTAGACAATGAATGATAGTAGTTTAATTTGTTATGATGATAGTAACTCTATAATGCATTAGATGATTATGTTTTGTTATGATGAAAGTTTATTTCGAGTTCCTTAGGATTCGGATTCGGGTTAATCGGGTTCGGGATTCGGGTCAGGTCGAGTTCGGATTCAGGTTAACCGGGTTTGAGATTCGAGTCAAGTCGGGTTCGGGTCACTGATTAATTGGGTTCGAGTCATTCGGGTTTCGGGTCATTTCTGGTTGAGCTGTTTTCAGGTCAGGTTCGGATTCGGGTCATTCGGGTTATGGATTCATTCGGGCCGAGATATTTTCGGGTTAGGTCGGGTTCAGGTTCGGGTCAGGTTTAGTGTCGTTGACTTTTTTGGTCAGGTCAGGTCAGGTCGGTTTCGGGCGAGTTAATCAGGTCGGGTCATGTCACCATACGCCACCCGAGCCCGGTTGCGGAGGCGGGGGCGCCGGGACGACGGAAGCGGAAGCCGGACTGATATAGGATGACAGGTCCATCGAGACCTGCCGCGCGTAGCGGACCCGAAAAGTGATTGTGGAAGCAACCTGAAAATTTCATACATATAACTAAAATGTCCATGGTGAGTCTCGCCCTTTGGAAACGGACGAGAACATCACCATCACCATACATACAGTTCATGCATTAACAACAAAGTAAGCCCCGCCCTCCGTGGACGAGTGCTTACGCACACAACATAGATACACACAGTATTCCCGACAAAGGGTATCTACTAAGCGCTAAGCGCTCCGAACATGCAATGTAATGTAATATACATGTATACAATCATCACAACAATCCAGAAAGTATGCACATGCAGCTACAGAGCCAACCCTAGGCCTAAACGTCAAAATACCTCGCGCGGGATTCAGACCAAGTAGACAAAATCCCAGCCCACAAGGTGCAGCTGCTGCTCGACACAACCAAGGTAGTAGCCTCACGGTAACCTACTCCGGCTGCTTACTGCATCTACCGAAACCCAAAAACAACCCAAAAGGGTGAGTCCTAGAAAGGACCCGTAAGGGATTTGGGGTAAGATAAGCATATGTAACCCCGCAAAACAGAAAGATAGCAATTTACGTAATATATGCAACAGAGTACAGAATATCGTGCATGTAAAGAAAATAGATCAGAATCCCGAAGGATGTGCGATTCTAAATCGCCATAAACCCTTATAACGAATCGAACGACAGCCTCCCTTTAAGGGAGTCGAAGCCGGCTATTACGAAGCATGGTGCACCAGTGGGTAGCGAACCCACAACCTGCCGTAGGTTAATGCATGCAGTATGCCACAAGACATACACCTACAGACTACAGAATATGCCTTAAGGCATATAATCCCGAAATACTTGCAGAACAGAAAGTGAAACAAAACATATACCTATCTTACCAAAATAACATAACCAAACCCTTACCTCACAAATCCAGAGTAGTTGACCGATTCTGGACGACTTTCACACCGCGATCCGAAACCCGAAAACCTCTCTTTTTCTAACTTTCTAAACTCTGATTCTGTCTATTCAAGCTGAATTAGCAACCTTACTAACCACACTACCAAACTACACCCCGACCCAAAACCGAAAATCCTAGAATTTCAAGAAATTCCGCATTTCCACGTAAACATCGAATTCAGAACCAACTTAGACAATGCAAGATTATACATTGACAAACTCAATCCAACCTTAAAACCCTTCATTACCCGACATTTTTCGATAAACCCGCATAATAGTAACTTTTCCATTTCTTACCCGAAATCCAAGTTTCAAACACCAAACCACACCTAAATCCAACCCCAATACCATTTAAGCATCCAATTCAACCAAAATCCAACCCCAACATAGGAAAAGTTTCACTTTAACAATTCGGTTCCAACCCAACATTTCACCCAACTTTCAATTCAATCCAAACAAGCCACCAAACAACCATTCTAATAACCAATTACACTTCTAAACCAAGAATGCTAACCAATTGCATCCAAAACAACCAAATTCAACATTGAATCCCAACATTCAAATTCGGCCAAAAGGGGGTTTCTAACCCAACTTGTTTTCCATCAAATTGAATCCATACATAAGCTTAGAATCATGCTAGGAACAACATACTTGAAGCATGATTCAAGAAAGCAAACACACACCATTTTAGAAATTACCCAATAATTCGGCATTTTGGGGCTTTTTCATCCAAGGAGTTTTTCCAAAATCTAACACTTGATTATCACTCCCCTACAACCCAAGAACATCATACTAAAAGATGGGAGGAAGAGAATCATCCTAGCTAGTAGCTAAGAACAAACTCATAATTCTCAAAACCATCTCTTTATCCATCCAAACTTGATTCCAAGAAGAAAAGAGAGCTTAGGAAGGAAACTTACCCAAGATTGAAGCTAAGCTCTTGATGATTTCAGCCAAGGAGATGAACTTCAAAGCTTGAGAGGAGGGCAACAATGGTGGCGGATTGCAAGGAGGAAGAAGAAGAAGAAAATGAGATAATATCTCATTTATGAAATAAGCCATATAAATATAATCTTCTCTTTTTCCCATTCCTTTTTCATCTTAAATGAAAACAAGCCATGTGTCCCATATCTCCCTCCCATTTCCTGCCGAAACAGCTGCTGCCCATACCCCATTATTTTTGTTTTATGGCCAAAAACAAATTAATCTCCTAACTTTTCCAAAAGTTCCAATTTTGGCCCAAACGCAATTACCGAACTCCAAATTAAACGAAACTTGGACACAATCCTCAGGATATTATAACATTCATAAAACATGTTCCAAATGTTTATTTACCATTCCGGAGTGTCCTACCGAGCTCGCTGAACCCGAACGAATCCCGACGTGCGAGCGTGTCAACCTGAACCAAAATCCCGTCACGCCAAAATTCCCCAAAAATAAACATAAACTCCATCTTAAATTACATGACTTACCCCAAAGCCGTCAGAAGATTTCCATCCCGAGCCCCGGGAGTCGCCTGGGACCGAACATCCCGCCCCAAATATTACATTCCATAAAAACCTTCGGGACATTCCCACGACTCCAAAACTGCAAACGGCTTCTCAAACTGAGGTCTCGGGAGCGCTACCGAGCCCGCTGTACGTCCCGAGACAACCCCGACAACCCCCCCTGGCGCCGGAAAAATATTTTCGGCAGAAACGTCCGGGGGACCCACACGACCTCAAATACGAAAGGGTTCGCCAAAATGATACTCGGATAAGGCTCGGGAGCTGCCTGAACGCCGAAAAACGTGACCCGCAGGCCAAAACCGGAGCCCCGGGTCACCCGGTCGCAACCCGCTCAGGGTGACCGTAACAGGTCAGCTTTTGACACCCGTATAGGTAATGGAGATGAAATGATTGTCGGATGTAAATTACTTGTCGTGCCACCTTGTGCGATAGTAACAACCGTCGGCTGATTGGATGAAGGCCAACACAGATGCGACTATCGGTACTGACGGGAGGATTGGTGTTGGTGTTGGTGTTGTCCTGAGGGATAACGGGGATTGTGTAGCTGCAGTTCTGATGGCCAAATAATGAGGACTTCTGAACGCTTTTCATGGTGAAGTTATGGTTATCAGAGAGTGTCTGCGACTAATTCAAGTTTCTCAACCAGCTAAGATTATTGTAGAGTCAGATGCGAGTGAAGTTGTCAATGCTATAGTGGCTCCTTACATTGGCGAATCTGAAGCAGCTATCGCCTTTGGAGATATTTAAGAAAGTCTTCAGAAATTGACTTGGTGGAGAATGTAACGTGTAAAGAGAGGCAAACCAATTTGTTCATGCCTTAGCACGTTTGTCTTTGACAGAAGGGAGCAGCTGCACTTGGATTGATTTCATGACTTTGTTTCTAAAGGACTTTGTTACCGTGGATGTATTAATTACCGTAGCGTCTGCTTCTCACTATGAGTTTTTGTTTTTATTTTTTAGGGTTTTAGAGATTTTCTTCCGGGTTCTTTTGCCTCATTGTACTACATTTGTTAATGAACCAGTTACCTCTCATTGGTAAGCCAATTTTTTTGAAACTTTGACGACACACCATTTCTTAGTGATTGATCCCTGGATGGATCAATGTGTTGTAACTGACCTATTACATCTGTCATGCATTAAGTGCAATCTAATTAGCGTAAATAGAAATACATTGATTATGTTATATTAAAAATTAATATGGTAATCAAATAATAACCTGTGCACACGATATTCTTGGGATAACGTCCATGTATATCTTTAAAGTCGGTGAACTCAAAACTATGTTTGGCAATCTCTGGACAATTGCCATTAACCAATTTTACTTCCGTATACGGGGTGAAAAATATTTTCAGACTATGCAGAACGGTCATCATCACTGACGGTGCAGATGAAACGACAAAATTCTTAATCAGATACACCGATCCCTCAGTAAAAACTGTACGAAACTTGTCACATAGAGAGGGACCAATTCAAGCTGATATGTGATCACCCTGTAAAATATTTAAGAGCATAAATAAAATGACAAAAAAGCGGGCATTGTCATATGTAGTAAAATGAAATTTGTGCGTACGTTAATGGATTAAATTTACCACGTGTATAGCAACACTCACATTTTTATCAACCAGAACCATCTCTAATCCAAATCCAAGGAAGCATCCATTCGATATATTAACAGCATCCCATATCCGTGTCACTCGAACTTTAAGCGACCATTATAACCACTTTTGGCAAGTTCGGATATACTGTTGGTAGTGTCCTTCCTTGTTGACATTTGTATTACATGTTAATCGACAACTTGTTACCAACTATCAAAATATTCATGCTACCTAAACTCATTCAACCATAAAAAACATAGAAAATTATAAAATATCAACGTAGATGCACCTCATATATGTAAACATAAAACTATCTGCACAAACGGTCAAATATCTCAGTGTACACGATATTCTTAGTGAATTCCTTTTTAGAAGGATCGTCAGATTCAATAATCACTTTGAAACCGTCTGGAGAAGTGACACGCGATGCAGCAACGTACAGTTGTCCATGAGTAAACACTGGTTGAGGCAGATACAAGCCAACGCGGTTAAAAGTCTGACCTTGGCTCTTGTTTATCGTCATTGGAAAACACACTTTAATTGGGAATTGGCGCCTGGACAATTTAAATGGTAATTTTGTATGAGACGGGACCATCTCAACTCGTGGTATCAAACAACGTCGTCCAGCGGAACTACGAGATAGTATCTCCGCCTCAATAACCCTTTGCAACAGCTTAGTTACAACCATTCTAATCCCATTACACAAAATTTTGAATATTCTGTTTTGCTCCACTGCCCTTTACTCAAAATATCGACATACCTCTAGTGGATGATTTCTGCTATGAATTTCACAGAATTTCTTCTCCTCTGTAAATAAAATATAAAAATTTATTATTGAATTAAAATTTGTCAAGAATAGAATAAGGATTGGAGGATGATTTTGGAATTGTGTTACCTTTCTTCGGCCTTGTGTTAAGCACTTATAATGCCAGCACCTAGGTTGTTGAAAGTTGAAAGGGTGGAATGACTTGAGGTGTCTATGTTAAATAGTAGGCTGTGCGTTAGGGATCACTGTAATTATACCTTAATCAACGGAATTTGTTTAAAAGTGACAATTTCTGTGTACTGAATTATTGCTTACGAATCAATTAGTGCTAGAAATTAGGGAATCTACTATTTTAGGAACATAAAATGTTTGTGAACTATAAAGGCGTATCAGACTTCATTCCTAAAAATACGAACCAATAATTTTTGTGTTACTTTATAGAGTGGAGATAAAGTTTTCATCATAGGTAGATGTTGCAAAAGCTATTTGTTACATCAGATCAATCCCTAATATTTATAAATAAACGTTCCTCATGAATTAAGCTTCTAGGGAGCTGCTTTCAAATCAGTTGCTTCTTTTTCTAACCATTCATTGTAAATCTTCTAGATGCTTGAGATATACCTCCTTATCTTCTTCCAACTGACGTACCTGAGCTTTCAAAGTGTCTACTACTTGAGTCATTTGAAGAACTCTTGCAGCCAAACGATCGTTTTTCTTTTGAAGAACAATATTCTTCCAGGTTTTCTCTCCCAATCTGCCTTCCATATCCTTTAGTGCACTGTAGCTATTATCAATAAAGAGGAGCTTGTGACGGACCAAAAGTGCATTGACGGCTTGGAAAGCGGCGGCCTCGTAGGCATCCGTAATCTAGTCCTCATCTGTCAAACTCTTGAATGTCACAGAACCTCCCTGGCGATCAATCGGCACAACTATTGCCCCTTTATACTTGCCTCCTGCCACAAATTCGCTGCTGAAATCTCCACCATCAAGACGAACAACTCTTTGAATATCCTCCAGTATTCCAATGTACCTCATCCTGACAACTGCCATTTATTTCAAAAAGTAGACTTTCGACAAATTGAAAATTCAAACCGTCGATTATAAACCCTAAACCTAGTTTTTTCTGTGGAAACAGTGTATGTGATACTACAATATATAGAATAAGTATCGAATTTACCTTTAGTTCCGTTTTTTTAAGTAATTTCCGCCACTGTCGAACGGAATCCCTGTCTTTCCATAATAATGCCCTATGTATTAGCAAAACTGGACTCAAGGAATTCACATTCCTTAATTAATCTGTCATTTGGACAGTAATATTTTAAAAAATCCAAATGTATTTGCAAAACAGTCTACAACTTTTTTTTTGTTTTCATTTTTTCCAAATTCCAGTCATTCCGAAATAATACTCTAGGTTCCATCAGGATTTTAATTTGAACATCTTCCAAAATGACTATGTTGCACGAATTTCTGTATCAATGTATTCTAAACCCTATATTTCTTTTTCTACCCCTCCGAAAAAAATAATATATTTTGTCGTTTATTACTCCAGTGACGTGATCAGCATTTTGAAGTGGCAAATTAAGATGACAATAGTGCATTTTAATTGCTAACGACATTCATAGAAAAAACTACTCTGTCGTTTCCACCTTAATCTAATTTCTGCATTTTGCTTGCCTACTGTTTGAACCTAAGTTTCCTACTCACGGCTTTCCGTGTTACATCCTTTTGGGCAATAACCTCTGTTGGTTCCTCTTTGATCCTTATCCGTTTACTGGACTTCTTGCTGCTCCCAACCTCTTCCTCTATCCATATCATTCTCAAATTCTCAATCTCAGTATTAAGACGTTTGTTCTCTGCCTGAGCCACGACCAATGTTTGTATCAGGGTTTTATTCGATTGATCAAGCTGGTTGTTTTTCATCTCAAGTGCCATATACTTTAGTACAACGTTTCCATTGCTTCATATGTGTAATCAACAATGTTGAGTTCGTAATTAGAGATGCAAGAGTCTATCGCCTTCTTAGCAGCATCTCTCGTTGCCTCAAATACCGTCCTCTAAGGATCTGACTTGAACTGTGCTTCTTTACCTTCCTTGTCAATTGTGATTGACACTTCTGCAATGAAGCGTCCTTCAGTAGATTCTGCCATGTATTTGGGGTCTGAAAATCTCTTGTGTCGTTGTATTTCCAAAAGCAATTCTGTCATTTTAATTTTGAAATTTCGAACTCCTGCAGAAAAGTTTATAAAAACCAGTATTCTAATTCCAAAACTTACAAATAACTGACTTGTTATTTGTTATGCAAAAAAAAATTTCAACAAATATCTGAATTGTGTTTACCTTCGCCTTCCATGCTGCTGGTAGGAAGATAATTGGGAAACTTTCGTGTTGAAATACTTCATGCTGATGATGATAGTAGAAAATACATACATGTGCATATATAGGTTTCTGTGACCAGGTTGACAATAGGATAATATAAGAAACAATTATTGCAACTGAGTCAGAAAGGCAATAAATTATATTTTTATGATAGGAAATCAAAATTAAAAATATAAAGTCCTTATAATAGCAATTCCATCTTTTGCGCCATAAACTATTTCCCTATACCTAAATATAATATAAAATCTTTATTTAAAATAAACATAGCGGGCATTATCCATCAGTTAACTCCTTTAATCTTGATTCCCTTTCCTTCCGCCCACATTTTGAACACGTTGAAAGCTTCAGGTCCAACTTCGCACTACGCCACCTTTTGTTTATCCTCATATGTTGTTCGTACCTTTTTATGTATTCTTGAACCTACTCCAAACTCAAAGGGGGAAATCTTATGAAACCCTCCAATGATTGTATTCATCTCAGCAAGCTACATAAAGTAATTAATAATTAGTAGTTAACACCATCTAATGTACCATCAATAGTTTTATGGCAGTCTTGCATGAAATCCGAGTTAAAAAATTGTGCTTGAAATCTGGTTGTTGATTCCCTCTAAAGAAGCATTCTGGGTTAGCAACCGCTGCACTTCATCCTCCAGTGCGTATCTCTTGTGGATCTCACGAAAATCCGATTCACAAAGTTAATCAAATTCTTCCTTTGCCATCGCTTCTATGATCTCTGACTCATCTAGCACTGTTTTCTCTGCTTTATGATCCATTGATTGTTGCGGTGTGTGAAACATATCTGTAGATTTGGTTTATATATAGGTGGTTTATGGCTGCAAAATGCATAAAAACTGTAATTATGGACTATTTAAAACAAATTAATGTCTTTATAGGCAGTTCTCGCCAAATTAATGGAATATTTGATATAAATTAGGTATGAGATGCAAACACGCGAAGATAACCAACATATGCTCAACCAATGCAAAACAAACATATGCAATGCACATAAGCGTAATTGTTAGTATAGCAAACAGACACGCTCTGAAACGATAGTTCATTCTGGCCCAGCCATGTAATGAACTACCGCGGACACATGACACTGGTACCAGCTCAAGGTTGCTAACCCCATCAGAACACCACCCCCGTAGGAGTTGAATCAGAACACCACTCCCGAAGGAGTTGAATCAGAACACCACCCCGAAGGAGTTGGATAAGAACACCACCCCGTAGGAGTTGAATCGAACACCACCCCGTAGGAGTTGAATCGGAACATCGCATCTTCGAGTCCTCGCACCGCACACCAATGCCTATCCCGATCGACCAATTTTGGGTATCCCCGGCCACCCTCAATCCAAACTTAGACTCGGTACACCTGCACACGCATTTCATAAAGTAATCCGAAATGGAGAATCGAGAGCAATACTTAAACCCTTACCACACTATTACCGACAAGCAAAAGAAGGTATTCAGATCGCGCAAATTACCGATTCATCCAAAGCATGAATCAAGATGTTTAAGGCAAGAAGATGAACAAATCATCTAGTGATTGGATTTTCTGCTCGTGATTAGGAAAAATTACTGTTATGAATAACTGTAATTATGGGAATATTTTAAATAAATTAATGTCTATATAGGCTGTTATCGCCAAATTAATGGATGATTTGATATAAATTAGGTATTCAGATCGCACAAATTACTAATTCAGCGGTTTAAGGGTGATTGGATTTTCTGCTCGTGATTAGGAAAGATTAGTGTTATGAATAACTGAAATTAAGGAGTGGTTTTAATAATTCATTTTTTTTTATTTCCTATTAGTATTAGGAATAACTAAAATTAAGGAGTGATAGTTTGTTTTATTTTTATCTTGTATTTCAAATTGTTCTTTTTCCACTTGTGTTGGCAAGTGTACTTTATGAATTTTCACTTTTTACGAATATTCACTTTTTATGATAGGTAAGATATCATCTATTAAATATACTCTTGATTTTATTTTATAAATATGTGGTTTATGTCTCAAAATGGGAAAAACTGTAATTATGGACTAATTTAAACAGATTAATGTCAGTATAGGCAATTATCGCCAACTTAATGGAAGATTTGATATAAATTAGGTACGACATTAGGTCTTCCAAGTTAATGGAAGTTATTATTCTTTTTGAATATACTCTTGATTTTAACTGGATCATTCCTTGACCTTTTTTTATTTCAAAGTATTTATTAAGCTTGTGTTTCACGTTCTGTCTTTTATTTAATTTTTTTGTAGTATCGTATCTGACTTTTCTTTTTCCATTTACATTTGCATGTCAAGTTTGATTTTTATTTATAACTTGTGTTCAAATTCTTCGTTTTCCACTCGCCTTTTACAGTTAAGGTTGTACTGCATGCAAGCAACAACCAATCTGGACAATATTTAACAAAGCCAACATCTTCATTCCAAATCAAAATGATCGTGAATACAACTCAAGAAATTACAATTGCATGATGTAGAAATTTCATTGGGAGTTGCGCCATGTTGTAGAAATTCCAAATGCATGGTAGCCAATGTCACATCCACTATTAGTAGGATCACTTCTCAACCTCTTTGGCCTGTTTATCCCATGAATGACAGTTGGAGCATTGAAGGATGGTGAGAATCTTGAAGTAGAGAGGTCCGCAATTATGCAGTCCCGATCAAGAATCTGGTAAATGACTATAGTTAGTTTGTTATTCGATACATACTAATTCTGCCATTTATAACACGGATATCAAACCTGTTGCTGCAGCATTTCGATGTGCTTCCCGAGTTCTTGGACATTTTGACGCAGTGAATTATTCTCGGCTGAAATTTGCAGATTTTCCATATGTAGGTTCTCGTTCTTCAAATGTTGTTCCTAGCTATGTTGGTAGCAGTCGCATAAAGTGATTGGATTTTCTTCAGCATCACTATCGATGTATATGATCTCTTTGCCCTTAATACTGTGTGATGCCATACCTGCCTTCAAGCGAGTTAGTGGATAAGAAAATTTGTATTTATAGGGCTAAGTTTACAAAGATTAAAATGGCAAGGCAAAATTAATGGTACATTAAATAGAAGATTGGAATAATTACTCATGTAAAATGGTAATGATTTAGTTGTTTGAGAGTGTAATTGGTGTATCCGTCGTAGGTTAGGAAAAAATTGAATTAGGAATAGCTGTAAATAAGGAGTGACTGTTGCAACTGATGTAAAAAGGCATTGTCTAAATTAAATGCAAAGATTCGGCTGTTATTGAGAAAACAAATAATAAACCTTTTTTTGACGCGGAGTTTATGTGGATCCCATGTGGAGTTCTATTTTTTCAGTATTCAAAATACTTCCTTTTACACTTTTGGAGGGAGTCTCCTGTAATATATTATAATAGAATATCTCCACGCCCACACAAAGTGTAGAATTAATTGGGAACAGAGAAAATAGATAGTAATTTTGAAGGGTACAAATTGAGTCCGTTTATTTACCATATATGTGAAAAAACACCTACCTAAATGTACTACTAATTAACTAACTCAATTAACTATCCTAATAAATTAAAAGACTAGAACACCCTTCGTAGAGATTTATTTAGAGGGTAAGCTTGACATTTCTATAGTGTATGTGGTAAATAGACATCCACGTACAAATTTATTTTCAAAAAAAGTTAATAATTTTTCTAGAAATGTGCTATAAAGAAAATATGTGAATACTTTTTCAAATATGGAGGAGCATTGACTATTTTTTTTGGTCATATCAGATAGGTCGACTAACTTTGACACTATAAATAGATTTTAGTGTCAAATTTGACATTGTTCTATTTTAGGTTTAAATAAATCATTCAAAATTTTAACGAGGTCAAATAAACTACCACATTGACATCGTTCTATGTTAGGGCAGATTAAGTATTTGAACATATTTGTATCCTATCGATGATATATTGATCCACAGCTCTAGCGGGCTTGATGATGAGCTCCCAACAATCAACCAGTTCACTGTCTCTTTGTGATTCAAGCATGCGGATCGGAGCTCCATGAACAAGATCTAGTTGAGAGATTCAAGATTGTTCAAAGAATGAGCTCACAATCCCTCTCCTTCGACGACGTCGCCGACTTCTTCTCGCTGCCTCTTTACGACGCCGCCACCACTCTCGATCTCCATCTCTCTCATGTTCTCATTTGCAAGTTTTTCAACTTATCTGGGTTTGGGCTTTTCTTTTCTTTTCCTCTTTTCCTTCAGTTTTTCATGTTCTTCTCCGTGAATTTCAGGTGTCTGTGTCAGTTCTTTGAAGAAACTCTGCCGCGAAAACGGTCTCGAGCGCTGGCCCTACAGAAAAGTAGTGCTACATTTTTCGAAAATTGTTAGTGTGTTGTTCTTGTATTTGTTTGCTACTAGGATTTTTCCCTGACACGTTTTGCGCTTCGATTTGGGTTTCTCCAGTTTCTTGCTGGGAAAAGCATTGAAGAAATCAAGGACACTGCTAGGATTTCAAAGCTTCATCGCCAGAGGTAACAGAACACTTGCATCTTGATTCGGCTTCTTCACATTTCTGAATCACCCTTTGTGTTCAATACTAGTGATTTTACTATTCCAAAGCAACTGATCAAGGACAGAGGATTTCCAACGTAATTCATGTAAATTGCTTAATTACTTATTCTATGATTTGTGTTCTTCTCCTGTTTAGAAATTGGTTGTCCTTTCTAACAAGTTGGGGCATATATGAATATGGAAGACGGCTACAGCCATTTTAGAATTCAGACTGTGATCTTTGTTTTGCTCACTGGTGTGGTAGATATTCCAATTTCTTCAGATTCTCACCTTTGCTAGAAGCTCCTTTGAAGGCTCGCCCCTCTGGCTTTTTTATGATCTAAATTCTGAAAAAATATACAAATCTTGAACTTCTGTCCTGCTATAAGCTAATGTTGGTATGAACAAAAGGTAATAGGAGAGTATTTCTCAGTAATAGGAGGTTGTTGTTCATTTAGAGTTAAATGCTGTATCAGACAACCTCAAATGCTGCCATCTTGTGTCTCTATAAATCACGATTTGCTGGTTGTTGAACACGCTGACTTTATTGTGGTTGTTACTTCCCTCTATTTCAGAGTGCAATCCCAAATTATTGAACAATCCAATCTACAACGTGCTCAGCAACCAACAAGTAGCCCCCAGACCTTGATCGAAGGGATGGCACTCTCCGATGAATTTAAGCATGGTTTCCCTTCTGAAGCTTTATCAATTGTTACAAATAAATGGTGGGGAAGTGGCCAAGCAGATGAATCTGAGGGCACCGGTGAAGATGGAGCTAGAGATGAGGGAGAGCAGAAGCTTCTGTCTGATGACAAAGCTGGTAACGAGGACATGGATAAGCGCAAGGGAAACATGATCGATACTAGTCTCCAAGGGGCGGCGTTGCTGAAAAGCGTAAGGGAAAGGATTGCAGAAGATGGACAAAGAGCACTTGAACTAGCCGTGCACATGCGCTATGGAGCTAGAAAGCTTGACAGGAGACAGCAAACTCCTGTTGATTAAGATATTCAAATCATCTCTGGATTTCCCAAAGGACTGGTTAGATGCCTCCCATTCTTATGCTTAAGTTCTTATTTATTTAAAATGAAGTATGCATTTGTTCTCGTAACTTGGGAGCTTCATCTGGAATGATGTGTTACAAGCATATTTTGGAACCTGAGTAAATGGTTCATTTTTTAAAAAAAATTAAGTTTAAAATATTACAACTCTACCACTTCTTATCTAACCTACCTTCCCCGTTTTACTCCCCTCATCATGGCCAACATCAAGCTCACTCTGTTGCAGCAGACAGGGAGGAATGCCCCATGGCAAAGGCTTGCAAACTCCATTATGCAGAATGTTATCAATGGACAAAGTTTGAACATACTAAACAAGAAGATGCTGACCATGTTCCACACATTAAAGTGACTTTATTAAATTGTTTTTTTGTCGATGTGAATGAAATTAAATAAATAGAGAAGAAATATTTTGCTTTGTTTAATTCAACATTTAGAAATTTCATAATCATGTAGTAGAGGTGTCGTGATCCGTAGTAGGAGAGCTCTGATCCGGTGATAGAATAGTCGTGATTCCGGAATAGGATAATCATGATCCCGTAGAAAAAGAGTTGTAATCTGACAGTATAAGAGTAGTGATCTCATAGCAATAGTTTGATAGAATAGTCGTAATCCCGGAATAGGATAATCTTGATCTCGTAGACAAAAAGTTGTAATTTCACAGTACAAGAGTAGTGATCCTATAGCAACAGTTTGATGATCATTGTAATTCATGATACCCGTTATGAATTTTTTAATTTATTCAAATGAACAGTAAAGACATATCAAAGTGTAAACGGATTCTGAAAAAACATTAAAAAAATGTTACATATTGGTCTCTTTTTTCGCATTTTTTTTATATTTCCTTAGACTAATTGTTTGTACTTTTTTATTATAAAATACAAATATGCTTTATTTTAGAGAACTGGGAAAAGGGGAATGACATGGGTGTAAATAAAGAGAAAATTGAAGCACATCCTAAGCGTCATTTACTTTAGCGCATTCTAACCTTAACCTATTTATTCACCCGAATTGTGGTTCACAACATGATTTTCAGCTCTATGGACTGCATATGAAGTTATCCATGAAGTAGCTGCAAATGCAATACTCCCTTCATCCGCCAAAAGTTGGATAGTTGTTTCAAAGTTCGATATTGATAGATATTACCAATCCGGCGGTAAGGAGTGGTTGGTGAAAGGCAAAGTGGTGACCTTGATGACCTGTAAATGGGAGACATAAAGATTTCTCAGGCGTAGAGAAGAGCAAAGGGCGTGGGTGTGTAGTAAGTAGGGGTGAGTTCGAGCCGAACCGAGCCCGAGCCTAGCAGGTTCGAGCTCGAGTTCGGCTCGAGACTGGCTCGAGCTCGGATCGAGGGTTCGTGAAGCTTGAGCTCGAGCTCGTTAGGCTCGATTCGGCCCCAAACTATTGATTCCACATGCCCTTTCAGTGTATGCACTTCTCTCAGCCTTGTTCATCATCAAACTTTACCTTGTTCTCCAAGAGTGTATCCCAGGCCCTCCCACTTAGAATGTATCGGATTGCGAATTTGAGAAAATCAAGCGGGACATAAGTCACCACACTGTAAAGCCAAATCACACCAACCTAACCCCATCCCATGCCTTGGATTTTGGCAAACCCCCAATTTGCATACACTGCATACATAGAACTTGCAACGACCTCTAATCTACACCATTAATGACCACTAAAGCAACATAGAACTTGCAATGACCTCTAATGACCACTAAAGCAAATCCATAACCATCTAAAGCAGCCATCCAACATTTAACTACTAGCATTGAAATGGAGATCAGTTGTACAGAGACAAAACAAATAAAACCTGTTGTCTTCCCATCCTGACTATCATACATGTCATATATTGAGAAATGACTTAACTTGGAGGAAAAAGAAGCTCGAATCATACCTTAGAGTCCTCCTCTTAATCGGCAATTAACAACAGCAGAAGTTGAATCATAACAACTTAAAGTAATAAATCATAACTTAAAGTCCACAAGAAAAAGAAAGCTCTCCTGTTTGTTCATCCGTAAGCTTGCATCCATCAACCAACTCTTGGATTCCTTCCTCCAATCGCCTCCAACTCATACCCCCAGGTCCGTCACATTGCCAGCAAGCTAGAGGCCCTGTCTCCTCCGCCGTACGTCGCCGGAATCACGAGAAATCAGCGACACTCCGCTGACCCGCTAGGCGACCCAACTCGCTCAAAGTCGACGTTTCAGGCCTTAACTCGCCGTCCCACCACTGCCGATCGAGTCCCCTGCCTCCGCCGCACCATTTTCGACCTGTCACCACCGCCAAGAAGCACCAGCTCCACCGGAAGAACCGGATCCTTTCGACCCGGAAACGACCCGCTTCACGACCCGGTCTTATCCGCCACCGTAGACCTCCGTTCGAGCTCCCACCACCTCCACTCTCCTCGCCGTCCGCCGAGCTGTCGATCCCCTCCGTTCTCCGCCGCCGACGTAGCCCACGAGCAACCACCCGAGCCTCTCTTGCTCTCTCCTCATTCATGCGCACGAGGAGCTGCTGCAGTTTCAAGGTACGTGTTTTCATTTTGTTTTATTTTGTATTTTGTTTTATTATTACCTTTTTATTACTTTAATTCCCCCAAGTTGTTCCCTTAATTCACTTAGGTCCCTAAAGCTTCAAAAGATGTTTTTTGAGTCACTAACATCTATCTACCCATAATAATGTTTTGACGAGTTTAAAAAAACTGACAGTTAGGTGACTAGGCCTAAACCGTTTGTGTTTTAGTTAATATTTTTTTGTTATTGTGCCCATTCTATATTATTTTTTTATTTTTATTTTCAAGATATTTTGAGTTTTCTTACCTATGTAAATTACTAAAAATCCTTTTCTTCTATTTTTAGTTTTATTATTTGTTTTTTTTCTTTATTTCCTTAAAATCAAGCAAAAAAATCTAAAAAGAACCCGTGGTACCAATTTTGGGCGTACGAAAATTAACCATTTTTGTACGCAACTGACAAACGATTCCAGATCTCTCGTAGACCATTTTCAGGTTCCCAATCGACCTAGGAAAAAGATTGGTGGCGACTCCCGTCAAAAATCACGTCGCTACAGGATGGGACTGCACCTGTTAAACCCGAGCGCCAATCTCCATGGCCAACGCTGGTGAGAACAAAAGAAGCAAGGAAAGAGTGACGGTGCCATTAGGGTTGAGAAACCGGCGCATCCTCTTAATTTAACGTTGCACCCTCTTTCTTAACAACCTTGGTTTTTAATGCTTTAGTCATGTTTGCTTAAATCGATACTACGTCCCTTCCGATTTAATCGTTACATGTTTCGATCATGTTTGATTCATATTTTTACTATGAAGAATTTGTTTATTTTATTAAAAAAATATTGCTAGAATTATAAACGTTGATTTACTTAATACATTATAAAAATAAATTAGAAGTTGAAAAAAAATGTAATAATTAAGAATGGACAAATTAGCAAATTATGCATTTTTTTAATATCAACTTATTCTTCAACAAAGATATCTTTACTACAATTTCGGATTATGCGTGAAGGTTGGATGTTTCGCTTACCTTTTTGGGTTTTCCGACACCCGCCCCACTGTCTCTTGCCAGCGCCGAACTTAGATTTCTTGGAGTTTTACTCATTGGAAACATGCTACTACTCACCAGTCCTCTCCCTTTTCCTCGGTGCCCGGACCGATCTCGCTGAGGCTCGTGTTTTTTCCTTGAGGACCATCATTCGCTGCCTACTAGACTCCTCCCTGTTGGGCCGCCGAAATCGCCCGGCTTCTTCCCTGGTGATGAAGCCGGCGACAAAAGGCCTCTCCCCGCCCCGCTTCTGCTCGGTTGCGGAAGTCGAATGGGTGGTGCGCTTTGTCGGGAGACCGCGAACCCACCGGCTCCATTGCTTGGGGCTTTGGTCTGCCACTGGTTGCCGCGATACATGCTTGGGTAAGGTCGCTTGGTGATGGCCAATGTTGCTACCATGGGTTAGTTGGGGTTGGATAGATGGATATTCTTGATTTTGGTTTGAGTTTATTTGTGTGGGTGAGATTGATTTGGTTCGTCTCGTGGCTCGGTGGTGTTGGTGTGAGATGGAATATTGCTTTAGGAAAAAGGAGAAGAAGTATGATGTCCCAGAAATTGAAGGATGGTAACCCACCGGCTCCATTGCTTGGGGCTTTGGTCTGCCACTGGTTGCCGTGATACATGCTTGGGTAAGGTCGCTTGGTGATGGCCAATGTTGCTACCATGGGTTAGTTGGGGTTGGATAGATGGATTTTCTTGATTTTGGTTTGAGTTTATTTGTGTGGGTGAGATTGATTTGGTTCGTCTCGTGGCTCGATGGTGTTGGTGTGAGATGGAATATTGCTTTAGGAAAAAGGAGAAGAAGTATGATGTCCCAGAAATTGAAGGATGGTACGGCAGGGCGGAGCATTGTCTCGCCCTGCCTGTTGAGATGATGCATTTTGTTCCGAGTGGACGAGGTCTGGAGTCCCACCTATGTTTTCAAATTGACTCGGGCATTTCTTCAATATGGGTGTTTGATATCTTACTCTGAGGCCATTTCTATTGCTAGATATGATCTTCTAGGTGTTTATGCATGGACCATGCCTTATGTAGCTTGCTTTTTGTAGCTAGCACGGTGGAGGAGGTCGGTGGCCGGGTATTACGAGAGAGACGCTGTCACCCCACCGCCCCGGAACTGGCGGAAGCGTCGTAGTTGCGGAGGTTGGAGGTAATGGCGGCGGGTGATCGCGGAATTTTCTCTTAAAAGGGTGTGGACCCGAAACCCTTCCCTTAAAACATTTTTCTTCCAGTTTTAAGGTTGTTACGTGTTTGCAGATTTTAAGACGTCTTACTAGTCCTAAACTCGCACCCGAGACACGTTAGTGGTTTTTACAGGATATCGCACGTAAAAATAATGAAGCAGAAAAAATAAAGATACAGGCCGAGGAAGTTCCGCCCTCTGCGTAGGGTCGGAAACTCCCACAAAATATACAGACCGATAGTATGAAAATACTAGAGTGTCTACATGCACTACTTCTACAGAGCCGAGCCAACAAAGGCGGAATTATACCTCGCTACTAGATGTCCGCCGCTAAACATACACAGAGAAGAACGCCGACTTAACGTAAAGATACCAACATAGAAAGGATTTTAACGAGAATTTCCCCAAACACAAATATACCTCAAAATAACAAGTGCAGAACGAGCACCGCGGAAATCTAGTCCGCAGTCGCTTGCCCGGATCCCCGAAAATATTGTAAGCACTGGGGTGAGTTCTCGAAAGAACCCGTAAGGGGGTAGGTACGAATTGGTCAAACCAAAACTTTTAAAACATTTTAGTCGCACAAAAGGGTTAGCGTGCAATGTTCTAACAGATAACGCAACCCTAAATATCATGATGTGATATGCGGATGCATGTATACGTAATCCCATCGATCGAGGGCATAGCCATGGATAGATCTTCTCGGCCCCGCCGGCATCTCCATGCGCCGTGAACAGATAACAAGGCACGACCATGGGTAGTTCTTCCCGGCCCGGCCGGCATCCCCATGCGTCGTTAATGTAAAGCGTAATGGGTCCGTCTTCGACCCCGATAAATGTATCCGATATAGCGTAAGTCCGTAAATAATAATGTAAAATGGGTCCGCCGACCCCCGATATGCATATATTCCAAATAAAAACCCTGCAAACCACTACGTACCAGTAACTAGCCCCGGGAGTCACTGGACCCCACCCTCGACCCGAGTACTAGCCCTTAACTAACCTAATACACATTTAATGCGCATTAAGGAAGTTAAACCCCTTATCTCAACAGAAATCGGATATCTACTGTGGCCTCCTGACGCACAAGCAAGATCCTGCACTGCATTTAATCGCCGTAATCGAGACACATAAATAGCTTAAGTTTCTTTACTAAAGTTCCAATGTTGGGAATTTATCCTTAATTACAACCTAAGTCCCTCAACTTTTCAGAACTTGCAAAAGTGCCCCAAAACTTACCAAGAGTCCAATTTTATCCAGAACGTGATAGAAACCCTTGTTTCCACAATTCTTAGTGACATCCTTCCATATTTACCAAGTTTACACTTTTACCCAAACTTTTCCATATTTCACAATTTAGTCATTTTACTTTTAATCCTTCATGTTAAACCATTTTTAACATGTTTTAATCAACTATTCATCACCAAAAACACTATTCACAGCAACACTAATTTCTTCCAAGAGCATGATTTTCGGGTTTTCTTCCAAATTTCACCCAAACTTCAAATCTTAACACTTTCATGCATAAACCTTTAAGTGCATAAACCTTTAAGTACTTCCATTTTTCAACACTTTAACACTTAAATCTTCAACAAAATTTCATCAAACATTCACTCAAGAATTCGGCCAAGACTCCAACTTTTCAAAGAACATGTTGTTTCATGATTCTTCAAGAACAAAGCATGCTTAAAATGCTACCAACTTCAACATAGTTGAAGATCAGAACTTAACTAACATCCAAAGTTCACAAATCTTAACATAAAGGTTCCTCACCTTCAAGAACAAAGCATGCTTAAAATGCTACCAACTTCAACATAGTTGAAGATCAGAACTTAACTAACATCCAAAGTTCACAAATCTTAACATAAAGGTTCCTCACCTTGAAGAACTTCTCTCAACTCCTTGATGAAGCTGCTGTAGGAACAATAGTCACCCCAAAACACCATGCACTTGTCCAAGAAAAAGATGAACAAAGTGAGTTTCTTTCCATGTTTTTTCCATACACATGAAAATTAAACTTTAACTACACAATCTCACCTTGAAGACACCAGATTTGGAAGGTAGAAGAAGTGGTAGGATGGCTTGTTGAAGGTTCAAGGCCCGAAACTTCAGATTTGAAATTTCAGCACCAACATCACAGCAGACCCGTTTTCTTGAAACCCAGATTTGGAGGTCTTCCCTTCACTTTTGGCCCTTGGTCTCTTCAGAAAAGTTGAAGCCAAGAGGTTAAGGAAGATATCTTCTAACTACCACTAGAGCTAATTCGGACTGTAGAAGAGCAGAATCGACCAAGAACAGAGGTGCAACTTTGCTGGCAGCAAAGGGAGAGAGGTTTGCAAAAGACTTTGTTTTTCTTTAAGTGTGGAGAGGTTATGAATCTGAAGTAAATGGCTGGAAGCTGGAGATAAGGCTGGTTAATAGAGGTCAAAAAGGGGAGGGGACAAGTTCTCTTATCAAAGCAAGCATTGGGTAGAGATATTGTAAGAAATGGTAAGCTTTTGTCTCCAAATATCTACCATCATTAACTCTAACATTATCTCATGTAATTAACCAAAAATAACAAAATAAAATCCCTTCCAACCAGCCAATTTCGCAGCCACACTAATTTTCCAACAAATATCTTTTTCCAAATTTTTTTCCCCATCGGTGACCATTTTGCCATTCGAAACCAATTTTCCGCAAAACTTCCCAGAACTCGAGAATTGTTATCCAACGCCCGAAACAATTATAATTAGCTCCAAAGTCACTCCCAAAAATTGAATTCCAATAATTACTCATACTTCGAAAAATTACAGAATTCACATTTCCGGCCGACATTCGCCGGAAGATTACAAAACGTCAGGGTGGGTGTAACAGACGTTGCACACGGATGCTTGTTTAAAGCCAATCAGAGCTATGAAGAGCTTATTCTAACCCGAAATGGATTCGATCTGTCTATCATTCACTTATATTTTTTTGGAGTTGTATGCCTTCTATCTTCTTTATGATTTTTTCCCAAACTTCATTTAGAACTAAATTTCCATACAGCCTTAAGTTGCATGAAGTGAAGTGTAGGTTTGGTTATGCTCACTACCGTTTAGACTTGGCTCTTTTGGATATACAGCGGTTGGTCCCTGAATTGGCTTTTCATTTAGCCTTTTCTCTTAATCTCTGAATGAATGCATTCACCTTAAAAAGATATCTTTACTGCAAGTATTAAACCAATCATTCACCGAGACGTGAAAAACCAATACCTCATTTTAAAAAAAATTACATAATATTAGAATTGAAGTTAAATTAACATTAAAAGATAAATGTAGCATTACTTATGAGATAAAAGAGTGTAAGTCAAGAGTACAAACAGGCAGAATGGCCCCCTGAGATGAAGGCATCTTCAATGCTCAAGAACCCTACCCCTCACACTTGCGAAAGAAACATCGCTCACACAACCATGCACAAGAGTAATCGTTGGGGTGGACGTAGTATGGGGGCAGTGCCCCAATCAGTGGCGAAGCCAGGATTTGCCATTTGAGGTGGCGGGAATGGTTCAAATATCATCATCATTCGCATAATATAGTTTAAAGGCATGATAAACATGATGAATATTGCAATGTCGGATTCAGCAAGAAAAATAAGTTCACGGAGAGTAATGATGTTATGGTGCACATGAGAGAAGTATTCTTTTTTCTTGCAAAAGATTAAGTATTGAATCTTGAGCAAAAAAACACTAAATGCAGATTAACCTGTTTAACGGAGAAAAAAGGTCATGAAATAGCATAATGAATCGCTATTATGATTTCTTATGAGCTTTCACATTCATCCGAAGAAAAGTACTATAGGTTAAAAAACCACATATCAAGAGCAATTCCTAGTATTGGACCAAAGGGAAAAAAAGAGAAAAAAGTTCATACTTATAGTGTTTGTGTGTGTCTATATATATTTCCATATATATATATATATATATATATATATATATATATATATATATATATATATACTTTATACAGTGTTTGTATTGATTTGCTTCAACTGGATTTGGACTTGGAGACGGAGAGGACTGAATCTGGTGGCACACGAGACGCCATCACGATGGAGCTTGATGTTAGGGATTTTTAATTTCTTAATTTTTATGTTTGGGTAATTGGATTTGCCTTTGGGTTTGTAAACTTACACAATTACACATGTGCGGTGGTGGGTAAGGTTTTTATGTTTGGGTTGAACTTGTTTAGTTTCTTAAGATTAATTTTGTGTTTGGGTTGGGTTGAGTTGTTTTTTGGACCCAATTTGATTATGTAGTAGATTGGATAATATATCTATATATATATATATATATATATATATATATCTTTTTATAATTATTAAAAAAATGAAATTTAATCACCTAAATTACATAAATATACACCATATGCCCTACTTATACAAAACATTTGACCTCCATCTAGGGGTGTAAACAAGCCGAATTGAGCTCGAACATCACTAGTTCGAGCTCGAGTTCGAAGGTCGGCTCGAGTTCGAGTTCAAATTCTTCGAGCTCGAAAAATACGGCTCGAGCTCAGTTCATTATATGTTCGGGCTCGACTTGTATGCTCGTGTAGCTCGAAACAAAAGTTGGAGACACTTTTCAAAATATAAACGTTAGAGCCTAAAACTAATCAAGAGATAAAAGATAAGGACTATCAATATATTTACCCATTTTTATTTAGACCAAACGTCTTCAGATCTGCTTCTCTACTCAAACTGTTCTTTTTTTACGCATCTTGTCCACGACACCGGCGAATATTGTTCTTGATGTAGACGGATCTGGTTCTCAACTCCTCATGATCGATAGCTCTCCCCTTTGAATCTAGTCCCGACGTCGGTGAAGAGATTTCCCCAGATTTAGGCTCCAACAAATCTGAAGCAAGACCCATGAAAGTTGAAACACTATCTCCGATGCTTACTCGACGCACCGTTGATAACGCCGTCGTTGTCTTCCAGTCTTGCACTGTCAATAAAAAAATTGACAAAGCCTATAGATTGTTTATTAGTTTAGGAATTAGGGATTTAGTGATTTAATTTGAAATTTGGATAGAACATAATATTTGGATTTAGTTTATAGAATAAGGGTATTTTTGTAATTACAAATGGCTTGATAAGACTCGCGAGCTCGACAAGTCGAACTTACAAGGCTCGAGGCTCGGTTCGTTTATTAAACGAGCCCGAATTTAGGTTTGAGCTCGATGTTCGTGAGACTCGACTCGTTTGACGTTGTTCGAGCTGGCTCGCGAGTAAATCGATTCGTTTTACATCCCTACCTCCGCCACTGGCCCCAATTAACTTTTCCAACGTATAAGTTATACATGTATATTCAGGACAAATTTGAATCATATCTCTGCAATTTTCCCCACAAAATTTATAATAACAGGTTATAACATATATTTTTATATCGTATCTGAAATTACTCTCACCGGCCTTCTTATCTTATAAACTAAACACTTAAACTCCTATAATTTCACTACTTAAAGACTTTGTATAGTTTCAAATTTATCTCAAAAATAATTTTCAGGATCCGCCGCCACTAGCATAACTCTGCCAAACCAGCAAAACCCATAAACTTAGGGCATGTTTGGTTGCAGGGATAAGGAGGGATGAGATGATTTTTATCTCATTCTCCTCATTCATCCTTCATTTGGTGCACACAAAGATGGGAAAATTTTTATTCCACCAACCAATTTCATCCCTCAAAAGTGGGCTTATTGTATCCTTCAATGATCAATGGATGAGGAACGCATGGATGCTGAGTTTCTTATTCTTCTTCGAATTTCTTGATCAACGACCTCAGCTTCTCCGACGATGTCAAACATTGATTGCTCAATGATGGAGAGATGGTGGTTCAAATCTGGTCGTGGGGTTCCACTTCCCTCGAAGCCATCCTCTCGCCCTCCAATCATCTCTTTGGCTGACGATCTGAAGATGGGTTGTCGGTGATTGCAAATGGTGCGTGGAGGAGGACGGCGGAGAGATGTGAGGTACAGTAGCAGAGTGGAGAATCGTGGAAGGAAGGGATTGAGTTTGTTTTTTAACCAAACAAGATATAAGATTAATGTAATCCTATCATATATAATCTCATCCAATCTCATTTTAATCATCCAATCCCACCATTTTTTATCCTTACAACCAAACGTACCCTTAAGGCAGCCTAGTAGCCGTTACTAAAGGAGCTAACAGCCAATCTGCCCAAGCTATCCTTATATCTGTAAGGGTCATTGCAGCTCGACACAGGGTGCACAATTATTCTTTAACATTTTGAAATATAAATTATAAAGTTTATATTCATATGATAATTCATTACCTTTTAGTTCTAATATATATATATAGATATAGTTTTTCCTTGATAAATACTACTCTCTGCATCCGCCAAAAGTTGGACTGTTTGACTTTATTGTTTCAAGTTTTAATGTTTGATTTAAATTTTAACAAAGATAAATAGTTTTTAAAAATGCAGAATAAATATATTTAGAAAATTTAAATTTTAAATTATGATACACGTATGAAATATTTATTGTCCAATGTCTAAACATTCATAAAAAGTTACAGATTAAATACTTTGAAACTGTCAAAATAAATTTGTCAACTTTTTTGGGGGACGAAGGTAGTATTTCTTAGTAATAATTTAAGTCAAAACACAAGTTCAAACATTAAATGTATCAACTAACTGAATAGGTAGGGAGAGTATATATTACTCAAATAATGAAAGAAAATTGTGATTCAGTCTTCAATTTATGTTATGAAAGATTTCGCATAAACTAAAATGTACCAATAGTTGTCACAGATAACAACTGAAGCAAGCACAAGCATGCATATGGTACCTCAAACCTAAATTGTCACTATCTAATTGGAACATATGTCCCCAAAAAATTTCAGGACACGTACACAAACTCTCCTAATATTTGCTGGCACTTCAGTGTCCTTGAAGCCGGAATAGTGGATCTACTAGTCTAGGGTGCAATCCGAACGAACACTCAAGCTTCGCTAGATTTTATTCTTGATTCGATTAAAAGTTGTTGGTTCCTTATTTCTTTCAATATTTATCAAGTTTAGCTTAACTCGAACTCGATTAATTTAAAACTCATTCATATTATTTATAAGCTAAAATAAAATAAATGTTCAAACTCGATACAAATTTTAATCCGAACATAAACGTCACAACCTAGTGCTCATTCTCCACTCGTTTTCGGTGGATCCAATAAGTCTCACAAAAATGGCAAATTTAAAAGTATAGCAAGCATGCAAGAGTCATTAGTAGTAAAAACTTGGAAGGTTCCAATTCTAAAATGTTTTGAATTTGGAGCTCTTGTACCATTTTATTTGTTTGCATAAAATTCCCCCCATTTCATTATTTTCCTTCCACTTTTGCATTGCGTGTGGATAAAATGCAATCCCCATTGAGGGCGGCTGATTGAAATAGAAGTAGAGAAGAAGTGGGGCAAAGCATCAGATCAGCCTCATTCACTTAACAGAGACAGAGAGAGCCATGCACGTTTCATGAACCTGCCTCTCTAATACAGTTGTCATCGGAATCCCACTCACCACCACACCAAATCATTTCTTTTAATTCTAATTATTACTCCATCTAAGTCAAATCAAATGCTTGCCATACTCCTCTCTCTGTTTTAATCCAGGCGCTCTGTTTTTGTCATATTGTGCCATGGCAGAGCAGGGTAATCATCGGATCAGATCAAATTAAAAGAAATTAGCAGTATAGGTATTGACTTGTCATTGAATTCTAATTGTCAACCAGTTTGTTTTCTATACAGAAATGAATTAATCCCAGAAAACAGGGGAATAGATCAGCTCTGTTTCATCTGATTCCAAACTAAAACAAGAAAAAAGCAAAATATAACCAGAAACCCAAAATTGGATTAGATCCCATGAACCCAAAAGTGAGGCAAAGTAGGAAACTTTCTGCAGAAAATCTATCAAAAAGGGAGCTTTTTGTTCCCTTAGTTTGGGGTTGAGTCACCGACAGAGTTATGTCTTTTAGAAGGACCAGAAGGTGGGATAGGTGTCCCCTTGGGGAAGAAGTTGAACAGCTGTCCCCGGTACCGAAACGCCATGTTCTCCGGCGACGAGCTCTCCGGAAGCCCCTCGCCGGCGATGACCACAAAACTGGACCTGGCAGCCGAGCATGACCCAGAAAGAAGCAGGAGGATGAGGACGGAGACGAGCGCCAAGATGTTTGCATGAACCACGGTGGTTGTTGTGGATTGAGCCATGGTTGATTGGACCAAGAAGCGATTTGTTCTGGGGAGTTGAGACAGTGGGGGTTTTAGGCTTGAGCCTTGCGGAGAAAGAAACTGAAATTGTGTGGTTTTTGAGGTTTCTAATTTTGGAGGCAGAAGCAGAGGAGGTTTTATATGTGCATGGGGATGCAAAAAGAGACGATTTTTTAAGGAATTAGGGAGTGAGAAGCACGCTAACAACCATGGACATTTTCTACATTAAACTTTTCCAATGTCAACTGTTTGGAAAATTAATTAGTACTATTATCACTCCTACAAGCCGGCTTAAGGTTAATTGCCTCTAATTTTAGTACTCTCTCTCCATTTTCAAATACTATAATGTAACATTTTGATTTGATACGGAAGTTATGGTGAGAAAATTTTAATACTTATTAACTTTCTCATTTTACTATTTTCTATATTGAAAGATGTAAACAAATATAGAAATCGAGGAAAAATAGTAAAATAAAATTAAACTATAACGATAAATATTTCGAGAGTAAAAATTAAAGAATTATATTATTGAATATAAAATTTTATTTAGAGAATAAAGAGATCCATAAAAAATATTTTTTTATTTTTTATTTCTTGAACTTTAGATAGAATAATGATTTGGTAAATTAGTGTGTAAAAAGTTACCAAAAAAAGGAAGTGTCTGAGTTGCATTATTTTTTGGACGTCCTAAGGAGGAAAGTGCTACAATACTTTTGGGACGGAGCGAGTAGTATACTCCTTATGTCCCTAATTAATTCTACACATTTTCTTTTTGGGTTGTCCCTAAAAAGTTTGACACTTTCTTTAAATGGAAACTTATCGCCTCTAAAATTACAAAAATATTCATACTTTATCTTAACTTTTTCTATCTCATTTTTTCTGTAACCTCTACTTAAGGGTAATTATGTTAAACTACATAAAATCTTGTTTGTTATTTATGTATTTTTCTTCACAATTTTCGAAATTATTGTTATGATGTCATTTTATATATAAAAAACTATTAATCAACATCTTAATTTTTTTTTGTGGTAAATTAAGAAGTTGGTTATTACTCACCTCGTCCTAGTCACTAATATCTAAGGGTGTGTTCTTTCTTTAAAAATATAAAAAATCTATCAAATACATCATTAATTTCTCCAATATATAGTTCCTCTCACATATTTCATGTCAATTTCATAAATTTCACACTTTCTTCACCAAATTATCACCAAAAAATACACCTTAAAATACACCAAATAAAATCTCTCTCTCTCTTTTTGCCAATAAAAATAAATAAATAAACTCTCTTCACCCATTTGAGGAAATGTAACTTTAATTATTGTACCACTGGGGTCTTGTTTTAACTTTTTATATTAATAAAGTCCTATTTTCAAGTTTTTTCTTCATCCATTGTCCTATTTGACATTTTTGCCCTCAATTTTTAAAATATTGACATTTTAAACAATTGTAAAATATAAAAATCACCCCAACGTTTAACGAAATTTTCAATTTTACCCTCAATTTTTATAAACCCTAAAATTCTACCATAACTTTTACAAATACTTACAATTCTACTCTAAACATTTTATCTTCATTTTATATCACCACCCTCCTATCCACCACCACCGGATCTCGTCGTACCACCGACATCTTTCGTCGGAATGCCCTCTAAGCTACAAAACGCGAGTCCATGCGGTAGATCAGCAGCCCAGGGCCGCGAACCGCCGGCACGGGGCCGCGGATCGCGAGCCCATGGCCGCAAATCGCGCGCCCAAGGCAGCGGATCGCGTGCCCATGGAGGCGATCGGCGGCCGAAGAGTGTGAATCGTGAGCCCTAGGCCGTGAATCGCCTGCGCAGGCCGCAAATCGCGGTCCCGTGGTTTTTCAGCGGCGGCCCTTGGCATCCTAGCGGCGGCCTGTGGCTTTTCCTACGGTGGTCGGTCGGATGGTGGTTGAGATAGGTGAGTTGAAAAGTTTAAGGTAGATTGGAATGTTTGTTTGTAGAATTTTAAAATTTGAGGTTGTAAATGGTATAATATGAAAAATTCAGTTTAGTTCGTTATTGTACCATTTCTGTGAAAGGGTAAAATAGTAAAATAATCATAAAAAGAACCATGGATGAAGAAAAAACTTGCAAACGAGACTTTATTAGTACAGAAAGTTAAAACAGGACCCTAGTGGTACAATTAGTAAAGTTACAGGACCATAGATGCACTTTAACTTTTATTTTATATATAACACCCCTTAATCTCCCCTACCAATTAAACCTATCATTTTTGTTGGAACATGATTGAGTGTTTTTTATACTTTTTTTTAAGGAATGACTTTCATTCAACTTAACGCGGTTGTTACATAGTTACAAACACTAACGGGGAACACGTCCCCAGAACATCTAAGATAAAAGCTCTAACTAGAAGTGAGCAAAAAGTAGCAAACCAGTTTTCACTGAAAGCATGAAACAAATGTGCAACAGAGAAACTAAAATCAGCTAAAGCAAGGGATAATAGATGAGTATCTTCAATAGCTCCGACTATGCCCTGAATAAGCCAACAATAAAGATGTCAAATTGTGAACAAATTGGATCCATATGTATCGTCCTACGAGAGATTGTAGTTGGTAGATACCAATGCGCAACATTCGTGAGATAAACAAAGACAACCAGCCACCACCTTCCTAGCTTACTGAGAGTTGTAAACTATCCGGTCTCTGCATAAGTATCTACCAGACAAATATCCACCAAGTAAAGAAATAGTAAGAAAGAGGATGAACCATACCATCCGAGTCAATTTGAGAAAATAAAGGGTTGGGAGTGGAGATTCGAACCCATACTACCCGAAAGTCGAGCCCTCATTGGTCCGAGCAGGGTAAGCTTAAGCTCTCCCCTACTGGATCAGAATCCTCATCATTCCCCTTCTTTTGAATTTTAGCTTGTTTCCTGACACCACCCACACTCACACCCAGTGATTTTACTTGGCTCCTTTTGTCTCCACCCCTAATCTGTATCTGCTTACTCAGGCGTCCCAAAGTGGTGGTGGGGTCGTACCACCAAAAGCGAAACTCAGCGGTACATTTGTCAAAGATTAGTTCAGTAGCACCTGTGGGAGATCTGTTGGAACCAATGCCCGTTCTTGGACCTGTGGGATTTCTTCCACAGTTGGAGGAACCACTACTATTACCACTACGTGGGGAGGACAAAAGCTACTGCGGCCCTTACTGCGGTTTGGGCCGCAATAAGCTCATTTACGCAGTAAATAACATAGTTGCTGGCGCAGTAAAATTTACTGCGACCTTGGCCGCAGTAAGGCCGCAGTAAATATTTTTTTTAGGGTTTTTCTTCTCTTTTCATCCGCCTCCTTCACATTTTTTCTCATCTTCTTCATTCTTCCATCTTCATCTTCTCCTTCATCTTCTCCTTCATCTTCTTTCACTTCTTCTTCTTCATCTTCCTTTCTTTCTTTCTTCTTTAATCTTTTTTTTTTCTTCTTCATCTTCTTTTTATCTTCCCCTTCATCATCAGCTTCTTAAATTCTTCTTCATCCTTCTTCTTCTTCTTCTTCTTCTTCTTCTTCTTCTTCTTCTTCTTCTTCTGTTTTCCTCTTCTTTCTCTCCCATTTATATTCTCTGTTTTCTTCTTCATCATCATAATCTTATTTTTCTTCTTTTTCTTCTTCTTCTTCTTCTTCTTCTTCTGAGCCACCAATGCTCCACCACCGCCGCTCCACCGTCACCATCCCACCGACGCCGTCATGACTTGCTCACCATTCATCCGATTTCTGGGTTATTTGGAATTGTGGATGAATCCGGATGAATTTATTCATCCGGATTCATCCACTTTTTTAAAAATAAAAATTTCGTCTACTGCAGCCATGGCTGCAGTAGGAAGCAAAACTGCGGCCAATTTTACCGCGGCATCTACTGCGGCCCATCCCGCAGTGCTTACTGCGGCTCTACTGCTTGGATGGCCGCAGTAGAGCCCATTTTCTCGACGTAGTGTACAGCCTCTTGAATTCTTGACTTCGCCTGGATCCCTGTATGCTTTTCCACCAAAGGTGGGTATGCAACCACATGTATTGGGTGCTGCCCGAGCTTGGGATTAGCCATCCTTTGACTCATCTGAGAGTCACCATTGAAGCGAGCTGCCTTGTCTCTTGCAGAGTTACGATGTCGGAGCCAAGATTTGAATTGAAGATCCGTTCCTCCTACCCCTTAGCTTTCATGCACTCCTTCTCCACATGTGTTACCATATAACAATGATAACAGAAATCAGGTAGCTTCTCATAACGTAAGTGGGAAAGAGTTTTAACATCACTTGTCCGAGCTGAGGCACCTCGGCGGAGAGGGTTTGAGATATCCACCGATGCACTGACACACAAAGATGGACCAGACTAATGGCGGATCCAAGATTTTTGCAAAGCGGGGTCCATTTATATCTTTATATATATATATATCGCTTTTTCCGTCTCAAAATTTTTGTAACATTTAATATTGACATGAGGCTTAAAGTAAGAATTTTCGCTTTTGATCTTCCTATTTTACCATTTATTTATATTGTAGTACAATGTTGTGAGACATAGAAACTGAGAAACAAATACTAAAATAATCTATGAGAATGAATCGTTCAAGAAAAAAATCAAATAGTTAGAAAATTGAAGAGAAAAAAGATATTTGGAAAATAAATAGACCAATATTGGTTATATTTTAATATTTTTAAGACGTCACATAGTGTTGCAAAACTTATAAGATGGATGAAATATAAAAAATTACAGGGGGTCAAGTACAATTTTTACTAGCGTTTATTCATACATAAAATTGAGAAAAAAACCGGGGTTCATGGAACATCTTCAATACACACAACTCCGCCTATATATGGTTGGTTTTTTCGTGTTCTTTTTGTGGCTGTTTGTAGTTAGGTCCATTGACTGGACGCCACCTCTCATAAGTTCTTAGTCTTTTCCTTCCTCTCTATGTACCTTCTCTTTTCGGTTTTAATGAATTTGTCTACAAACTGTTCAAAAACAAAAACTTCCCCATAGGAGTTCCTAACGCCTCTCCCATCTTTTTTGTGTTCCAACCAAAAGGTAGATCCATGAAATGCACCCAAACATCTATCAAAAGGCAGTGACGTGATTCGGTCTCCTTCCTTGATACACCGAAACACAATCAACCGGTCTCCTTCTTTGATACTAATTAGTTTTAAAACTTATATTTTTCAAAACAATTGTTAGAAACTTTGACTCCCAAACAAATATTAAAACATTCAGCTGACAATATAATTTTTTTCCAATAAAACAAAATCAGGAAATTTCTACACTCCATCAGGAAATTAGAAACGTTTTCTATTTCATGTTGTCTCTGTAAAATGGATAATCAGTTGTGAGTTTAGTGAACTTTTTGTCCAACTTTATTTATTACTCGGAAGAATAAAAACAATTTAGAGTTATAGCCCGAAACAGTTTTACTCAAAAATGTTTTCAGCCAACACTTGGAGACATTTTACGCTAGTTGTAACTACAAGGTCGGAAATCTTTATCAAATTTACGCTATATACTAACCAAATTAACACTATTATAAAATTCACCTTTTCACATGTAAAATATTAATTAATTCTTTCCGGTGTTAATATATATATCTTAAATTACACGGAAACAATAAGACCCTAGTACAGAAGCAAGCAGGTATAGCCAGCCAAGTGCCACTGCATGCATCGAGCAAGGGAGACTATGTCTAATTAATTAACCAGCTAAACCGATAATTAATTAAATTTTAGGGTAAAAACTCAATTACTTCATCGAAGTATATGATATTTAATGGTTTTTGTTGAGCGAATTTGTGCATAAATTATATATTATTATGCAGGAACAGGTTGGTGTGGCGTGCGATAATCTTCACTACGGTGTGGGCTTTGTGGAAAGCAAGAAATAGATTTGTCATGCAAGGTATATATATATATATATATATATATATATATATATATATATATATATATATATATATATATATATATATATATATATATATATATATATATATATATATATATATATATATACATATATATATATATATATATTTAATGAGATTAATTCAAGCAATGACTCACCTTTGAATTGTAAATAGAAATAGAAAGAGTCATCTATCTTGGGAATAATGAAGTATTGCATTAATTTTGAGAATAATGAATTAAGTATTTCATTGACAAAAAAAGGGGTGACACCAGAAATTAATTAAGGAGAATAAAATCATTTCACAAATGAACAAGCGAAATTAGAAACTAACTTAATTATATGATTAAATTAATTGATGACAAGTCTCGAGACTCTAATCTAGTTGGTTAAACTTCTAAATGTTGCAGGCGGTTTATTTTGAGTTCAACACCTACATCCACCATATCATATATAGAAAAAGTGTAAGATGGTGAAAATACAAAACCACCCTCATATTATCTAAAATTACACAAGGAAAATATCCTCAAACCATTCTCTCTCACCAATGACCACCGATCCGATGATTCACCATTGATTCTCTCTCCCTAGTGGCAAGGGAGAATGGTGCCTCAAAACTTTTGTACTAATATTATTGTTTTAGCAATTGCACATAATATGAGCCTTTAATTTATCATTTGACCTTTCTCAATGGAGATCAAACGAGTGTTAAAGATTTTTATTTTTTGAAAGAAAAATTTATTTTTTTTAAAAAAAAGATAAATATGATATTTTGAGAGAAAAATATAAAAGTAAATTTCGATTTTGAATATTTGTGATAAAAGTTTGTGAAAATTATTTGTTTCATTTTAACAAGTTTGTGAAACTTGAGTTCAAAAAAAAAAGCCTGATTTAAAGGAGCTAGCGGCCAAAAACATATATTCCTCCTATAGAAATAATTCACATGAAAACTAAATGAATTTTTTATTTAGACACGAACAAGTTTGTAATTAAATAACTTAACAAATTGTCTATTGTACATATTTAAATCACAAGTGATAAATTTTTAATTAATTAAACCCCATTGTACAGACACGTATATACACATACACATGCTTTTTTCCTTATAATTCAGAATCAGGCATTATTTGAAAATGATGTGTTAGGCATCTTTTGAAAATTCCATGTATTCCATAAATACCATATATTTCGAACAATTCATTTGCTTTTTGAAATTATATATTTGGTTACGTAATTCTAGAGTACTCACACAATTAAAATTTTTGTACTTTTCCTTAAAATCATTGCCTTCATTTTTGTAAATTATTTAATTAAGAATGATGAATTAATGATCTGTGTATGTGATGATGTGGGGGTGTCTAGCTCCTAGTGGATGAGTCTATATGCCGAATGGCAGGGTAAGAAAGATCTCCAAGAAGAAGAGTCACAAATGCACCATGATCCATAACTTTTGTAAGCCACAACTTTACTTACAATTTTAATTAGTATTTATATAAGCCACATGTACTTTTGCTACAACTTTTAGTCAAATTGAAGGTAATTTTCAGGATCCCAAGTATAATTAGGTCATCTCTTTTCACTGCTTTTTAAGCATTAAAAAAATATTTTTATAGTACTTGCCTCCAAAACTAAGCTTTCTACGCTTTAATTAGTTTCGTATTTTACAGACTTTTACATTTGGGTTTAGATTTTACTAGCTAGTATTTTGCCGGCCGCGCGATGCCGCGGAATTGAAATCGGGAAGTAAAAAGTAGATAGTTGATTGAATTTATTTAAAATGAGTAAATTAAAAAGTATTTCTATGAAATTGCATGACTTTTAAGTTTAATTGACTTCAATTCAACTACTCTATCCGTTCCCGAATAATTATAAACTTTAACTTTATTGTTTTAAGTTCAATGTTTGACTTAAATTTTAACACAGATTAAAAGTTTTAAAGCATTCAGAACAAATTTATTTAGAAAGTTTATACTTCAAATTATGATATGCATATAAATTAGTGACTTTGAATGTCTAAACATTCATGAAAAAATATCATAAATTAAATACTGTAAAACAACAAAAACAAAATGTAGAATTATTTGAAGATGAAGGGAAAATAATTTGTACTATAGTTTTTAAAATTATTTGCTCATAAACTACACAAATTAAATTGACAGTTGTGTACATAAATCTCTCTATTTTCATGCAAATCGGACTCACTTCCTTTTTTCCGGTTGAAAGCTCATTCGCCGTCGTCTCTCTCCACCACCGCTGGTGATAAAGGTAATTCTCCATTTTCGGATTTCTTTTTATTTTATGGATATTTCTGAGTTGTTTAGGTTATTTAGATTTACATTTAGGATGAGTTTAGATGGAGATGAGTTTAGCATGTTGCCACTTTTGGAATTTTTCATAAATTTATGTTTTTTTTAAACTTTTTTTTTTCAGATTATTTATGATTTTCTACATTTTTCTTTTGTCCCGTAGTTTTTTACTATTTCTTGGAGTTGGTCATAAAATTTTGGACTTGGTTGTGAAATTAAGGATTTTAGGATTTTTTTTCAACTATTTTCTACTTGATTGTAATTTTTGAAAATTTTCAAAGTTCATTGTGAAATTTTGAAGGTTTAATTTTGGGTGAATTTCGGACTTGGTTGTGAAGTTTAGGAAATTTGAAGTTTTTAAAAGTTTTGTACTTGATTGTAAAGTTTTGAAAGTATGGTACTTGATTTTTAATATAAAGTTTCATTACTAACCTATTAATTATGTTTTCTTATATTAGGAACAATACACTTGGTAAGATAGGTCAGGGGATGTGTTGGGTCATCTGTGGGATGGTTACTACTAGTCTAAAGTATCTCATCCCAACTTCAACTTCAGGAATGATTATTACAAACCCGCGATGGACGATCCGGAGCCACAAAACAATTACGACTTCGGGCCTTGCAGTTTCGATGCTTATGCAGACAAAATCGACGCGTTTAATCCGACTATGTGGAGAGCACCGATAGACACGCCTTAGTAGCAGCGGTCTCCTTGTTCGAACACCGACGATGACGATAATCCTCCGATGGCTTCTTAGGATTTTTTATATATTAAAAACTATTTTAGATGGTTTTATTGTAAATAAAAAATTTGATTAAAATATATTTAATTTCATTTATGCATTTTTAATTCTTCCAAATTATAATTCATTTTATTTCATTTTACCACATTTATTAATTTAAAAAATAAATAAACTATAAAAAGAAAAAATAATAATTGGTATGGAGGATAGTGGTAGCGCCAGATGCGCTACCATCTGCGCTACTATTGGCAGCTCCTTGGTAGCCCCTTGTTTGTAGGTTGCGGTCCAAATGGTAGCTGCAAGTTTAGCAAAGGTAAACCGATAGCGTTTTTACCACGATATAAAATACTGATAGCGATTTTTCAATTTAATTTTATCAGATGCTCCCCCCGCAAATACGTAGTGGGTATAAAATTGTTGTGAAATTAAATGTTCTAAAAATCATGAAAACATATCAATTTAATTTTATTAGAAACACCCCCCCAAAAAAACAAAACTTTCGCATTTAATGTTATAAGAGCATTATTAAATTCAACTTAGTTTAAACTTTTCAAATCATCAAAGAATCAATCATAAAGAAGTTTTTACATACTTCGCCATTTTATAACAACAATTTTTTCAATTTTACTAGGATCGATTATTATTAGCACTCTTCAAGAGGTAGCTCTTTTAGTGATATTTTTCTATACACGATACTTGAACCCGAGACTTTATTTGAAGGATGAATTAACCCTTTACCACTCAACACCAATAACCATTAATACATCGCCATTTGCACATCCATATGATACAAAATCTCACTTGCTTAATTTTATAAATATTTCTAATATCCAATTATATATGTCACATTTCTCCATGCATTGTATCCTTAGGTGAAGCATTCAACAAATCCGGACAAGTCTGCAAGTTTGAACTAACACGTAAATTAAACAATGATATGAGGAATACTTTTTTTTGAACAATGATATGAGGAATACTAGTTTGCAAATACCATGCATTAAATTAATCAGCTGTAAAAGTATTAGGTATATATAATATATTGTTTTGGAGAGGGTCAAAATCAAGAGAAGGATGAAGTGTGTAACATGTGGCAATGTCTCCATTTGGTAGGTAACAATTTCATGATGAGATATGCTTTTTTCCTTAAAAGGTCAACTCCTTTGTATAGTTGTATTGTATATCTTGTAAATACACGTATGTGCATAATACTATATACATTATCCTTATTACGCGGTACTCTTTCTGTCCTTACTTTTTTTTTGGTAAAGAGACATATTCCAAAATTTAATTTAATTAGGCCCAGTTACGATTAGGGCTGAGTTCGAGCCAAGCCGAGCTCGAGCCTAGCAGGTTCGAGCTCGAGCTCGTGAAATTCGGGCTCGGCTCGAGACAGGCTCGAAGGTTCGTGAAGCTCGAGCTCGTTAGGCTCGCGAGCTTGGCTAGGCTCGATTCGGCCCCAAACGAGTTTGCGAGCTCGTTAGGCTCGTGAGCTCGGCTAGGCTCGATTCGGCCCCAAACGAGCTCGGGAGCTCGTTAGGCTCGCGAGCTCGTTATGGCTCGCGAGCCTTACGAGCCGAACGTTTCAGGCTCGAGCTCGGCTCGTATATTATTCGAGCCTCGAAACCGGCTCGAGCTCGAGCTCGAGGCTCGTGAGGCTCGGCTCGTCAGGCTCGGCTTGATTCGTTACTCACCCCTAGTTAGGATGCGCCATAAAAAATGGCGGTTAGGATATATTCCACTTTTCATTTTAATTACATTGTTGCCATTTCATGTTTCTACACTCTAAAAAATTATATATCTTTTATTTTATAATTAAAACTTACAAAAAGTTAGTCCAATGGAAAGATAAAAAGAAGACAAATAGAATGAGACCAATATGTCATATGATTTGATAATTGAAGTCCGTTACCGAATATAATTTTTTTCACTACGAAAGTATCATTTTTTTGGTACCGTGCATCACTGTATTTTGGTACACTATCATTTTTTCAAATACGGTATCATTAATTTTCTATAATATATCACTTTTTCTTTACCATGCATGGATCACACCATTCATACTAATGTATCATAAATTTTGTTACCATGATGACGGATGATGTTGGGAACCATCGGGAGCGGTACATCGGTTGATACGGAACTCCAATTATATATCTACTAGAAATATTTAGATGGATGGAAATGTACGTAATTAAATACGCAATGGAATCCCTGCTGCTGGCTGGCTCATCGGACATCCGACACTGGATGTGTTGTTGCAATTACTGTGGCAATTTTGTAATTACTTTTAAAACTTAAGCGCATTGGATGTGCTTTTGCGCATTAAGCAACTCATTTAATTATGACTTTAGTTTACCAATGCTTTGAAATACTTTCCCCCTCTCACAAAAATTACTATATTAATTAACTCAAAATTCCATGATAAATAATTTTTTAAATTTTTTTTTATAAAATATATTTAGATTTATATCAATTTATCATATTAATAATTACTTGAATTTATATGTTACATTATTGAAGAAAAATTTTGAAAATAAATTTATTGACAGAGGAAGTTTCCATGTGAAAGTGGATTTTGCGAAGGCTTATGACTCCATTTGTTGGAAATTCCTGGACTCTATTCTTCTTCAGATGAATTTTGGATCTAAGTGGAGGAGTTGGATAACCGGTTGCCTGGAGTTAGCAAGAGTGTCAGTTCTTGTTAATGGAAGCCCGACAGCAGAGTGCAAAATGGAAAGGGGCCTTCGCCAGGGGGACCCCCTTTCTCCCTTCCTCTTCATCTTGGCAGCAGAGGCTCTCAACATTATGATGGAAGAGGCAGTTAGTCAGGGGTTGTTTTGTCCCATCAAGATGGGAGGAGATAGGGTTGGGATCTCTCATCTCCAGTTTGCCGATGATGCTCTCTTCTGTGGTGAGTGGTCGATGGAAAACGCAAAGTCTTTAATAGCTTTGCTGAAATGTTTTGAATCGGCTTCAGGGTTAAAAATCAACTTGGAGAAGAGTAGAGTTTTTGGTGTGGGAGTTGCAGACGAGGTGGTTGCCAGTGTTGCCCGTTCCCTGCGGTGCTCGGCGGCAACCCTACCCTTTACCTACTTGGGGCTGCCCGTGGGGCTGAATATGAGTCGACATAAAAGTTGGGATCCAGTGGTGGAAAGTGAAGAAAAGGCTTTCGACCTGGAAGGCCAAATCCCTTTCAATTGGTGGTCGCCTAACGTTGATAAACTCGGTTCTTGGAAGCTTACCCCTATACCATCTCTCGGTGTTTCGAGCTCCGGTGGGAGTGGTAAAACAAATTTGAATTGGTGAGGAACAAATTCTTCTGGGGGGTTACGGGGGAGGGAAAAAAATTGATCTGGGCTAGGATTGACAGGTTGTTTGGAGATAGTGAAGTGGGGGATTGTGCGTGGGTAGCATAAGGGCAAAAAATCTGGCTTTGTTAGAAAAATGGAAGTGGCGTTGGTTGAAAGAAGTAGGTAGTCTCTGGGCGAAGGTGGTGGCTAGTATAAATGGGGGGCCCCGGGCACTCTTTCTCTGGGGGTGGCGTCGATAGGGTGGGGTGTTTGGAAGGATATTCAGACAGAGAAGTGGAGAGTTTTGGGAATGAGTTTTCCAATCTTTTTAAGAGAGGCGGGAATGGGGAATAATACTAGCTTTTGGGAAGATGAGTGGGTAGGTGACTTTTCGCTCAAGGCCAAATTCAGGAGAGTGTATGACCTAGATGCGAATCAAGCAAGCACGGTGTTAGAGAAGATTAGGTGGGATGACGGGGGGTGGAGGTGGAGTTGGAATTGGAAGAGGACGCCGAGGGGAAGAACGGAAGGTGAATTCCAACAGTTGATTTCCCTTTTACAGGTTTTCACTCCAAAACGGGACATGGAGGACTCTTGGCGTTGGCAGCTGGCATCAGATGGCATTTTCACCGTTCGTAGTCTTTCCCAGAGGATTACGGCTTTTCTGGCATCAAGTGAAGACGCCCCAGTGCGGTGGTGCAACATAGTGCCAAAGAAGGTAAACGTGTTCATATGGAGAGCTTCGCGGAGATTCCTTCCAGTGCGTCATCAACTGCAGCAAAGAGGCCTTGTCTTGGAGACTACTATGTGCCTGTTGTGTGAGGGTGCAATGGAGACCACGGACCACGCGCTGGTTCAATGCCCATTTGCTAGGGGCAAGCTACTGCAGTTTGGTGCGACACAAAGGTAGATGGTCTTCACACTACAAGAAAATGGAAATGGAAACAGTCAAAAAAAAGTAGAGAAGTGGTCAAGATTATTGACAAAATAGTTGGTCAGAAATCGGCCTCGTCAGGCTGGTCGCCCCTTTCCCTGACCGATTTGCTGACCGAAATCGCTGACCACCTTTTGGTCAGAATATGGTCAAGCTTCTCTACCAACATTTTGGTAGATAATGGTGACCAATTTCTGACCGTCTCGTCAGTATGATGTTGGTAGATAATGGTGACCAATTTCTGACCATCTCGTCAGTATGATCGTTTTTAGGATGGCAAGTTATTTTGTTAGTATTGGTCAGAATGCGGTCAAGAATTGGTAGATCAATAACTAATATTTTTTTATACTGACCCAGACCTTTAATTGTGAGGAAATAATATTATACTGATTAAAACATGTTCCTTTTTTATAAAATAAGATCTTTCATTTAACATTTTATTGATTTATTTTTAATCAAAATGAAGCAAAAAATAGTAAATAAAATAAGGAGATGAAATAACTAATATTTAATTATAGAACCATGCAATTAAAATACGTACACTTAGTCAAGTTTACATTTTCACTAACTAAAGATCAGAACCATCATCTTCATCCATTTCATCCTCATCATCTATTGATTCACTACCATCATCAGAGTCTTTATTTGCATCATTTGTTGATGGAGTGACTTGATTATGATCTGAGAACAAAGGCAACGTCGTGTGTCTAGGAAGAAGCATGGGAAATCTGGGATTTTGTTGTGCGAGAAGCTGTTGTGCGGACAATGGAGGTTGTGGCGACGTGAAGTTGGGCATGACATGTTGGAAAGCCCCCTGAATGGAGCTGCCCCCTACTAAACTTGGGGGCACATCTGATGGATTGAGCAAGCCTCTACTAACCAATGACCCATAAATAGAAGACATCGCACTATTGAACATTCTACTCAAGTTCTCCTCTTGAGTACGTGCTTGCCTTGCATCCTTTTGTCTAAGACGTCGTTTCAGTCTAGCATTCTCCTTCCGAAGTCGCTCTTTCTCCTGACACTATGAAATCAGAAAGCAAAACTTCATTTGTACTGATGAGGATCCAAATAGCCAAATATACAGCACCAAGTATCAGAATTAAGTCAAGACATCAATGAAACACCTAGCTGGTTATAGCAGTAATTCTAACATATTTATACAAATCAAAATTTTATACATATCAATTGTCATGCTTAAATGAAAGAGAGAGCAACAAGGCAGCAAGAGAAGGGAGGAAATATGCTTGGAAGAAATCATCATGTGCAGTAATAAGAAAACATCATGCTCAATTGAATTAAACATGCTTGAACCCACAAGACGTTAGTAAAATGCTATTATGGTTCCTAGTGATTCACGAAGGTAACCAAGAAACCAAGAATCAACATTTAGCAATTAATCAGTAGAAACAGACATAAATGGCCAACAAGGAATAATTAGTAAAAGGTCTTTTGACCAGCAAGGAGCATAGCAAGTCATGAACATGCAACCACCTCAAGGATGACAGTAGCTAGGTTGGTTCAAGGTCCATTAATATAACAAATCAACCCTAAAATAATTAATTATCAAGCACATAAAATTAAGGAAACAACAGAACAGCAGGAGAATGGAAGTACAGCATGTGAGATGACATATTTTATCTAACAAGTGAACTCAAAGTTAATTGAAAACAACAAAGAACTGAATTCTGTACTTGCCCGAGACTTGCATGCTAAAGATAAAATTAAGCAACTAAAGATTGGCTCTTTAACTCACACCAACAGAACATGCAAGTCATCAAAATCAAGTCAATTCATCAATAAAATAAGGTTTATTCACAAACTAGAAAGTAATCGAATAATCTTGCGAGTCATGGAAAAACAATCAAAATTGGACAGCTCTTTGTTAGGCGACCAAGTGCACGGCAGAATATGCTAGTGTTTTTTAAGTGGAAAGAGCAAAGGGAAAAAAACAAACCAAGTGCAATGAGAGTCACTAGTTTATAACACAATCACACATTTATTTATGAGCATTTTTTAGACCTTCCTTGATGTGCTGGGGGAGGATTTCATCTCTCAAGTCCCTCCCCAGGCTTCACAGGTTTGGCTAGCTATAGTGTTTGTCATTGCATGGGTGCTTTGGAAAGCCCGCAACTCTTTCGTCATGCAGGGTGACCCTTGGAATGCGCCTAGAATTTTTGCTGATATCCAAGTGCTGTCTTTTCTTTGGACTTCTAGCAGGTTCAAGGGTCTAGGGTTCTCTTGGAGGGACTGGTTACTTGCTCCCGTTCTGAAAGCTGCAGACGGGTTGGGGTGATTTTCTCTTGTTCTTTCTTGTTAGCTTTGTGGTTGTTTTCAAGTGTGGTTTGCCTTTGTGTGGTCGGTCCTTTCGGGTGGTCCGCTTGCTGCTGCCCATCTCTCATGGGTATGTAGCTTTGCGTTGCCATTCTGCCGTTATATCTTTTCCTTATGTTTTACTCTTTTTTCAATGAATTACCTTTTGCTGGTAAAAAAAAAACTTCGTTGTCCGCATCTTACAATATTGTCTCAAACTATACTTTTTTTTATACATTGGGATAGAGAATGAAGGATAGTGGGATTTGAAAACAAGACATTTTTCACTGCATGTCCTTAGAGCTTAATTAACCACGTAGGGTCTCAAACTGTACTTATTTTGTGAAGGAATTGGATCATTAAAACCAACCGACTATCTATCCAAAAAAAAAACCAACCGACTATGGAGTAGTGTGTGTATTTTGAGTTAATTAATAAATAAATTGTAATGAAATGTCAATAATCCTATTTTTGTACGGGTTATAGGGATGTTTGAAATAGATACAATGAGAATTTCAGTGGATTATTGAGAAGATTAAAGACATATTTTGTGGGTTGATGAGACTTGGTGAGTGTAGCGTTAGTCTCTTTATTTTTTAGGAGTTGATCATTAGTGTGCTTTCTTGGATGTATATTGGAATTTTGACATAAAATTATCTTTTAGATCTAGGATGTATTTTTTTTAGGCACACCCCCACACACACACACACACACACACACACACACACACACACACACACACACACACATATATATATATATATATATATATATATATATATATATATACTCCCTCTATCCCCAATTAATTCTATACTTTGTGTGGGTACGGAGATTAAGGTGAATGTAAGATTTTATGTAGTTTAACATAATTACCCTTGAGTAGAGGTTGAATAAAAAATGAGATAGAAAAAATTAAGATAAAGTAGGAATAGTTTGGTAACTTTAGAGGAGAAAAATTTTCATTCAAGGAAAGCGTAGAATATTTTAGGGATAGCCCAAAAATGAAATGTGTAGAATTAATAGAAGTCAGATGGAGCATATATATATATCGGGTAATTTGCGCATGATATACCTGAACTATATTCATTGTTGTAAATCTATATTCGAACAAAAGTTTGTTGCAAAAATTACTTTAAAATATAATTTTGTTACAAATCTATACATCCGTTAAAATTTTCGTTAATTGATGACTGAAAATATTGAGAAAATGCTGAAATTTACCTACCTAGTTTCTAAAATGTCATTACGTAGAGAAATCTATTTACTGCGGCGGAGGCCGCAGTAGGCGACAGTAAATGGGTTTACTGCGGCCTCCGCCGTAGTAAAACCGCAGCTATTCTACGTAGTGTGTGATAAATAACACCTTAAGTTTATATCTTACTTTTCATGTCATCATTATCATAACAAAGTATAATTTTAAATAACACAAAATTATGATTACTAATTTCAAACTTCTCTCAACCCCACCCTCACCGATGTCAGCAAGCCACCCTACATCCATCATGCGATGCCCGACCAACTACCCCACCTATCATTCTGAGGCTCTAGCCCAACCGGGTCCAATGAGCCATTACGACATCATGTCCAGCACCATCGTCTACGCTGGATTGGGATAGAGGTGGGCTAGTCGATTTGGGGGGTGATTGGAGAAATTTGAAGTATTTATATTTTTGAAATATTAGGGTGAACTTTTGTAAATTATTGACAATAACATATTAACTTTAATAGTCCATCCGCCTGCCAAAAATTGTTTCATTTGACTTTGTTGTTTTAGTGTTCAATATTTGACTTAAATTTTAAGAAATATAAACAGTGAAAAAAATAGAAAAAATATATTTAGAAAATTTATATTGTAGATTTTAATAAACATGTGAATTTTTTTTTATTTCTAAACATTCATGAAAAAATCATAGATTAAATAGTGTGAAACTGTCAAAACAAATTATTGAAAAATATGATATTATTAGTCAAAATAATGACTTAAAAATTTTAATCATAAACTCATGGGGTATTTGTCAAGTTTCATATATTAGAAATGTCAACTTGAGTATTTTTCCAGCACTTTCTTTAGATTTTAACGGAGTTAATGATTACGTATAGTACTGTAGGTATTTGCAACAATATCATAGTTTAAAGCCATTTTTGCAACAAAATTTAGTTCAAGTATGCATTTACAACGAGAGGTATAGTTTAGGTATATCCGGCGCAATTTACTCTCTCTTTCTCTCTCTCTCTCTCTCTCTCTCTCTATATATGTATATATTCACCAAATTCTCCACTTCGTGTATGAAAAAAAAACTTCAATATTCTTTTTGTAAAACACCTTTTTATAAAATAAAAAAAAAAGAAAAGAAATCCAATCCTATTATTTTGTACTTTTAAATATATATATTCTTTTAGAGACGGAGGAAGTATTAATTGAGATAAGTGTCTATTTACCAAATATGTGGAAAAACACTTACCATGGAAATGTTAAGTTTACATTTAAAAAAATGTCTACGAAGGGTGTTTTAGTCTTTTAATTTATTAGATTAGTTAGTTGAGTTAGTTAATTAGTAGTATATTTAGGTAAGTGTTTTTTCAGATATGTGTAAATAAACGGATCTTGATGAGATACTAAGAAAAGAAAGAAGAGTGAGAAGAATTTATGGATCCAATCAAAATGTAACTCTCGGAGAAGGACATTGAATAGATTGCAGAATATGAAATATGTCAATCTTGGGGATTAATTTTGTTTTTGGTTTTTTTTTTTATGATTCAAGGTTATGCAGATTTGGTGGAGATTTGGCCAGAACCTTTTGCTTGATATCATTAGTGTTTTTTAGGGTTTTCATGTTTGAGTGGTCTTTCAGAGAGGGTTAATGGTGTCTTTACATGTTTGTTGTCGTTGAGGTTTTAGAGATTCTATCAAAAATTATTTTTTAGGTTTTAGGTGTAATTTTAATGATAGTTTTTTTTAATAAAAATCTTATATTATCGTTAAAAAAAGAGAAGAAAAATTATCTATCATAACAGAAATGAGTGAGAAGCATGCATGCGCATGTAGTGTCCATTTGTTGCACTAGTTAAATTGGAAGTTTTCTTAAGTAGACTAATGAAAGAAAAAATTGTCTTTCGTACACTACTAATAGAAGCAAGCTATCCCTTTTAGGACATCAGATAATAGAAGCAACAAGGACAGGATCCAAATCTGGTGTGCGCTAATCCCAAGTCCTTCATGTCCCCTACTATATTTTATTAGAGTATAGTACAGTGCGCATGTACGCACTGTATGAGCATAAGAGATTAAAACAATTACAACAAATGCCACTCTCGCTTTTGACGACGCTTCCGATGAAACCCCATCGCCTCCGACGAAGCTTCCATCATCTCCGATGACGCTTCCATCGTTTCCGACGACATTCTGCGTATTCCGGTGAAGCTTCCCATCGGAATTCATGACGTTTCCGTCACTTCCGACGATGTTTTTCCGTATTCAAACGTGATTTCAAATCCTCCTCTACAAACCAAACCAGCATAACTCAACAACACAACCACCACCAATATTTGACTGCAATGAAGCTCCAGAACCACAAAACTTGCAAACAAAGAGAAACTGAAATTTTTGTTGACTTAAAAAGTCTGGGTAAAACGATGATAATCGGAGTAGGTAGTCATGTTGATATGCACGTTTCCAATGTTGATCGATGGGACTTCTTATGTTGATCAGCTTGTGTCCAATGTTGATCTGCTCTTGTCCACTTGTCAAATGTTTGTCTAATGTTGATTTCTATTCTTTTCCATGTTAATGATTCTTTTTAATATGTTGATCTCTATTTTTTTTCATATTGATAATTCTTTTTATATAACATGTTGATCTCTCTTATTGTCATGCTGATCTTTTTGTTTAGCATGTTGATCTCTCTTTTTACCATGTTGATCTATCTTTTTTGTCATGTTGATCTTTCATTTCAGCATGTTGATCTCTCATCTTGTTATGATGTTCTTTCTTTTTAGCAGTATGTTGATCTCTCTACTTGCCATGTTAATCTCTCTTACTGTCATGCTGATCCTTTTCTTATAATGATATCTCTTCTTACCATGTTGATCTATCTTTTATGTCATGTTGATCTTTCTTTTTAGCATATTTATCTCTATTATAATTGTCATGTTCATTTTCTGTTTTAGCATGTTGATCAGTAGACTTGTCATGTTGATCGCGGTAGTTTTGTCATATTGATCTGTCGATGTTGTTCACACGAAGAAACGTTGCTAATCGATTAATCATGATGATCAAACACGACCATCATGCTGATCAAAATTAGCGAATGACAAACTTGTAAAAAAAACGAATCGGTTATGCCCACGTATGCACAGTCACATTTTAGCGCGCGTCATTTTATTAACATTGTTAACCGTTTCATTAAAAAAGTAATAGATTGAATAACGGTATAAAAAAATACATTGGGGGATAGGAAGGGACATGGGATTAGGGGACATTAGATCACAAGGACGTAAACTCTTCAAGAATAATTAGTACTCCTTTGTTCCCCAAAAGTTGGCTATTTGACTTTACTGTTGTTTCAAGATTAAACATTTGACTCTAAATTTAACAAAAAATAATTAGTTTAAAAATTTCAGAAAAAATATATTTAGAAAATTTAGATTTCAAATCATGATACATATATGAAATATTTAATTTGGAATGTCTAAACATTGATGGAAAAAAATCATAAATTAAATACTGTGAAACTATCAAAACAAATGAGCCAACCTTTGGCAGAAGAAGGAAGTACAAGATAGAAATATAATATTGTAATTTCCTTATTCTTTTTTCTTTTCTTTTTAAAATTAATAGTGTGCAGAAAATTAAAGTTGATTTTTTCTTGAAGATGAGTTTGGCGTGGAACATACAGAAGGCTCTGTGCTGTGGACAGAAAAAGAAAGAAAGATGGCACGAATTAAGTGTGTGAAAATGAGAGCATGCAATGCAATGCATCACTTAGTTTTTTTTTTCTTGTTGTTTTTTCTTTGTTTTTCATAGTGATAAGTGATAAGCTGGTTCATGGGTTAGTTAACGGTCCATTTCAGTATGGGCTGGGCTTCTAATGTCCAAAACACCTCCCTCACGTTCCCGTCTTTCTGCCGTTTATTCTTTTAATGTTACCTCGTATTCAAATAATTGATTTATTTATTTTTGTTATTTTACCGTATATAAACTATGATTTATTTTTTCAATGTTCAAACATGGCCCCAACCTTTCTAATTTCCAAAACTAAAGCTGGCTGTACAATGATCACTGAATGTATATCTTCCTTATTTCTTTTGTTTGGGATTTTCATTTTTTTTAAATCCTTAAATGTTTCCCATGTACTCCAAATTTAACATCTTCCCCTCCATTTTTTTCCATCTCTATCTACTTTTTCCTCTATCCTGATATCAACACAATTTGTTATCAGACTAAAAGAACACTGCTAGATATAGCACATGATCACACATATGTTGAATATATAATATACTACACAAAGGGAGACAACATGTATAACCCTTAATAAGATGATAAAACATGCGGCAGAAGAAGGAAGAACGCCCTGAAGGGGCTCCTGATTAATGGGTGTTGGGTTGAGGAGCCAGATCAGATCAAGAGTGCGGTGCTGGACTACTTTAAAAATCAGTTCTCTGAACCTGTGGTGACAAGGCCGAAGTTCCGGAGTCACAGATTCAGAAGGCTGAATGAGATCCAGGCAGGAGGGCTTGAAGCTACTTTTTCAGAAGAAGAGATTAGAAAGGCAGTATGGGCGTGTGGAGGAGATAAAGCCCCGGGACCGGACGGGTTCAATTTCAAGTTTATCAAGGCAAATTGGGAGGTCATGAAGAAGGAAGTAGTGGCGGCTGTCCTCAAATTCGAAGCGACTGGCAAGCTCGGGGCTGGTTGTAATTCTTCCTTTGTTGCCTTAATTCCAAAGGTAAAGGACCCGCTTACCATTTCTGATTACCGTCCTATTAGCCTTATTGGATGCTTCTACAAAATTATTGCGAAGCTGCTGGCGGAGAGATTAAAATCAGTGCTGGACGAGCTGGTGGGAGAAACGCAAACGGCTTTCATTGAAGGAAGGCAAATTTCGGATGGGGTGTTGGTTGCAAACGAAGTTGTGTCTTGGGCAAAGAAGGAGAAGCGTCAGGTCCTTCTGCTAAAGGCTGATTTTGCCAAGGCATATGATTGTGTTAATTGGAGCTTTCTGGACTCAGTATTGCAACAAATGAACTTTGGTCAAAAATGGAGGGGCTGGATCTCGGGGTGTTTGAAGTCAGCAAAGGTCTCGATCCTCGTGAATGGAAGCCCCACGGCTGAGTGCGCAATGGAGAGGGGGCTTAGACAGGGGGACCCTCTATCCCCGTTTCTGTTTATTTTGGCAGCCGAGGCTTTGAATCTGATGATGGAGGAGGCAATCGACCAAGGTATTTTTAGGCCTTTAAAGGTGGGAAGAGACCAAGTGTCCATTTCGCATTTGCAATACGCAGATGATACAATCTTTTTTGGTGAATGGTCGGACGACAATGCCAGGACCCTCGTGGGCATTCTGGACTGTTTTGAGTTGGTTTCAGGGTTGAAAATTAACCGGCAAAAGACAAGGGTCTTCGGAGTGGGAGTGGAGACAGTAGAGGTTGATAGAGTGGCCCGGAGTATAGGCTGCCTTCCGGCCCCCCTGCCGTTTTCCTACTTGGGGCTCCCTGTAGGCCATAATATGAGTCGTCAGAAAAGCTGGGAGCCAGTGGTGGAAAAAATTGAGAAGAGATTGTCGAGCTGGAAGGTAAATTCTTTATCTATTGGTGGTCGCCTTACCTTGATGAAATCCGTCATTGGAAGCTTGCCCTTGTATCACTTTTCCCTGTTTCGTGCCCCTACTGGAGTGGTGAGGAAAATTGAAGGTTTGCGTAATAAGTTCTTCTGGGGGTGCGTGGGAGAGGGTAGAAAGTTGGTTTGGGCTAGGATTGATAAGTTGTTTGGAAGTAGTGAAGTAGGGGGATTGAGTGTGGGTAGTTTAAGGGGGAAGAATTGGGCGCTGCTAGGGAAATGGATGTGGAGGTGGCTGAACGAGGAAGGTCGGTTATGGAAGAAGGTAGTGTCGAGCATCCATGTAGTAAAGGAGGGAGAGCTGACGGTAGGAGGGAGTTTGGGGGGGTGGTGTGTGTGGAAAGACATCTGTAAGGTCAGTAGGGAGATGGAGAGCATGGGTGTTATGTTTAGCTCCTTTTTTAAGAGAGAGGTTGGGTCAGGAGAACAAACGAGGTTCTGGGAGGATGTCTGGGTGGGAAGGTCTTCTCTCAAAGACAAATTCAAGCGCCTGTTTGTATTAGAAGAAAAAAAAGAGTGCTCGGTAGCTGAGAAGGGAAAGTGGGAGGGGGGGAGCTGGAAGTGGGAGTGGAGCTGGGAAAGGCCGGTGAGAGGGAGAGCAAGAGGGGAGTTGCAGGAGCTGCTGTCTCTTTTGCAGGATTTCGTCCCAAAGGAGGGGTGCGCAGATAAGTGGCATTGGGAGCTTGGGAGGGATGGTTTTTCAGTGAAAAGTTTGGCCAAGCTGATCGACGCTGAGCTGGCAACAGGTTTTGGCATCCAAACAAAGTGGTGCAACAAAGTCCCAAAAAAGGTGAATATTTTCATTTGGAGAGCAACAAGAGGCATGATTCCAGTTCTCGATCGGCTTCAACATCGCGGGGTCCTGATCCAATCGGTGATATGCCCGTTGTGTGGAAGCGAGGTGGAAACTGTTGATCATGCACTGATTAAGTGTAAGCAGGTTTCAGAGATTTGGAGAGCCATTGCGGTGTGGTGCAGTACCGATGTTCGGATTCTTTCGAACATCTCGGTGCTAGTGGATGATGCTTTTATCTCCCAGGTTCAATCCTCGGTGCGCCAGGTGTGGAAAGGGATTGTCTATGTTTCGGCATGGGCATTATGGAAGGCTCGGAACAAACTGGTGATGCAGGATATTCCTTGGAGAGCATCTGCCATTCTTTCGGAGGTGCAAATCCTTTCTTTCCTGTGGATCACTAGCAGGTGGACCAAGCTGAACCTGGATTGGGGGGATTGGTTACTAGCCCCACTGGTCGGAGCGGCGACAAAGCTTTCTTAATGCCATCTGCAGTCTTGTATTTTAAGGTGTTTTGGAGATGTATATTTACTTTTCTATGTCTCTGCTGCTGGTAGGTTTGATAGTAGTTGTTTCTAGCTCTTGCAGGGTTTGGTTGGTCATGTTTTCAGGGGAAGTGCTGCCCAATTTTTTTTAGGGCGGGTTTGTTTTGGTGTGGTCGATCTTGTTCTTGTTTCTGCCCTTACCTCATGGGCAGTTTCTTTAGGATTCCCTGTACTGCTCTTTTCTTCTTCGTAATGAAGTGATTCCTTTGCCGTTCAAAAAAAAAAACATGCACACGTTTATTTAGCTTTAGAAGTAATTTGGTAGGGCTTTACAATGTAAAGCCAAAGGCTTAATTCAACTTTTTTTAGAGGAAATTACTAGTTTACATACTTTATCATTCTATTCTCATCACTCAATAAAAGGGTAATTTAGTAATTTCCTCTACAAAAAAATGATTTAAGCCATTGACTTTACAATGTAAAGCCCTACCAAATTGCCCCTTAATTATAAAAGACTGAATTGAAGGTATCAAACCAAATGCCGCCACCAATGGCTTCTTTATTTATTTATTTATTACACAAAGGAAGTACATGATGAAGATTTGAAATCAAGACCTCGACCATATGTTCTTAGGAGTTTAATATATAGTTCAAGATATGAATTTTTTATTATATAATTGTATATATAAGATAAACCCTAATCTTCATTAAAAAAACATAAACCCTAATTATATACTATACTAGATAGTTTGGGGTTGATTCACACAAGTTGAACTTAAAGTGATCATTTTAATTGCTGGGGTCCTTATAAGGACGGACTCATGTCCATATTATCGAAATAAGGAGAGACGCAGCAGTCGTTGATGTCATCAAAAGTCCATTTTTCGTAACCTCTTATATATATAGCAGAAAACCATGCAACAAATTGTGCTCTCACCATCTATAGAACATTCAAAAGTCTCCACGCAGCTCACATCTAGAAATTAAACATATATAGCACCCGACTATAAGTTGGTCGGAACATAACGCAATAAAATTTCTATTATAACAAAGATAAATAGTTTTAGAAAATTCAGAAAAAATAGTATTTATAAAATTTAGATTGCAAATTATGATACACATATATATAAAATATTTAATTTTCAGTGTCTAAATATTCGTGAAAAAATTCATAGATTAAATACTGTAAAACTGTCAAAACAAATGGTTGAATCTTTTTGTAGACGAAGCGAGTATTAAAATTAGGAAAATTTATATTTATGCATCCCGAGGTTAAGGGGAATCTACCTATATGTCTGGAAACCTACAATTCCACGATGTAGCGTGAAATTAATCTACAATTAAATTAAAACATTAACCATAAAAAAACTAAAGGTTGATGCACTGTTTTAATGGTCAAAGGGAGAAACTGCATATTATGCTAAATCTCATTTAAGCGGTAAAAGTAAGAGTAGAAATCTAGCTGGTTAAGCTCATGTGAATATGAAGCGGAAGGTTTTGAGTTATCCCCAATATCTACACGCTATGTATGAGAAAAAGGAAAAAAGAAAAAATAGGGAAGAGCGGAAACTCTTACCCGAGATTGGAATTAATTTGAAAGCTGAACCCAAAACAAAATATAACAAGAATGGAACAAAAATGAATGTACATGTTATTCGCATTTTTGTTTCTCTTAATGCATGCTTAGCTGATTTTTAATGAAACAAAAAAAAAACCAAGACGTTCCGGCTACTTGAAACAACTATTCTGAAATGAGACATCAGTTTACTATTTTTTTGTTTAATGAAGTTCAAGGACTTTCGCGGCTTACACAAATGGTTACAAAGGTAGGGATATATACTACTCTCTTCGTCATTGAAAGGATGATGCATTTCTTTGGATACAGAGATTAAGATTTAAGCAAAATCGAATGATCTTTCCAAAATTACCCCTAATACTAATACTTCATCCGTCCTCAAATAATTCTACATTTGTTTCTGCTGTTTTATAGTATTTAATCTATGATTCTTTTCATGAATGTTTTGACATTTAAAGTTAATAATTTATATGCATCTCATTATTTGAAATATAAACTTTATAAATATTTTTTTTTCTGAATATTTTAAAACTTGTTATCTTTGTTAGAATTTGAGTTAAATATTGAATCTTCAAGCAGCAAGGTCAAAGTGTATAGTAGACACTACTAAAACATAATATTAATAGTAAAGGGGAATGTAAGTTGAAGGTAGAGTAAGGTAATGTAGGATTATCAAAGTTAATTTTAAAAGGAAATGTACATTCTTTTAAGAGATCAATTAAATGACTCCAAACTGTAAATTATACAACCTAATACAAATCTTTTTCAAGGAAGCGTTTAAATTTAGAGAGAGAGTTTATGAAAAAAATGGGAGGAAATATTTACAAGTTGCGGATATATACCTTCATTAAAAACACCCCTATTCCTAAAGTACCCTACAGAGTTAATGCATGCACACACCCATGACCCCATCAGGGGTTGTTGCATGCATGCGTCCGCCACTGGTCGTATACATCTCCAGTAGCAGTCCAGCAGAAAGTGAGTTGAGGCATGTAGTTAGCGGTGACATCTTGATGCGGCCCACCTCAGCAGCGGCCCACCTGGAAGTTCCTCCACCATTGGCCGGCCCAACCCACTAAGCAGAGCATTCGCATCGCAACAGGCGCCTTCCCAACAAATTAATATCAGAAGGATTTCCTCCTGAATACCTTCTACAACAAGTATTTCCCTTGTAACTGTTTGGCAGACGATCTTCTTTGGAAGAATGCCAGATGCCAAGCCGTTAGGCGCTTATAATATGTAATGCATGTGAATGAATGAACACACATGATATTGCTTTGCTCCTTCTTCCTCTCTTCTCTCTCTCTCTCTCTCTCTCTCTCCTATACATGTCGAACGGATCAGCGAAAGGAAGGCATGATGGCAGGCAGAGACGGTGATCGGCTGGGATAAAGCAACGGTAAGCTATATATACGTACGTATGGAGGAGGCCGGCGACGTGGTTGCGGCGGCAGAGAGAGACAGACGGCCGTCATAACGGCGGCAGAAAGAGACAGACGAACTCTCACTCAAGCATGAAGTGGAAATGAGTCTCAGGATCGAATAACAGCTAAATTAAACCGGAGGAATTAGTAATTTACCTGCCAGCAACATGAAGGAAATTAGGCAAAGATATTGGGAAATTAGACCTCTTGGGTGGGTGACCACCCATTTATGCTAGCTCTGAAACTTGTCAAATCAAAATTAATGTGCTACTTAATTAAAACTTTGGAGGAATTCCATCACCCATTTATAGGGTGATACGCGCGGTAACAAAAGAATAGTTATAAAATATAATTATTAAATAAAAGGTAACAATATATAAAATAATGCTAGCTTAAGCTAGCTAAAAAGGAGCTGTTACAGAAAATGAGAAGAATAAAGATGTTGTAATTAAAACAAAAATGATGCAAATATGGGAAGGGATAAAGAGGGTATTTCCGTAGTTAGAACCTATTTTTGAAGCCTAGATCTTCCCATCAAGATAAGAATTAAAATACAGGCATAAAGATATCTTTAACTTATCAATATGGCACTTCCTTTTTGTATGTTAGATAGTTAATTAACCACAAACTTTTTGCAAATGTCTGTATATCGAAGTTGGGATATATATATATATGGGGAATTCTTTTGGGAAAAAATGGAATAGATCAGACTTGCAAATGAATGCCTTTTTTTTGTACTTCCTCCGCACGCGGTGGGCTGGTGGCGGACGGGGAGCAGCGATGATGGTGGTAAGGATAGGTTTGGCAGCTGAGGGATTAGGGGAGGGTGGGATCCAAATACAAAATAAATAAGTTAGTGGTATAATTGTTAGGGTTAAAAAACTAAGTGTTGACGGGTACTCAACATTAACCTATTAGCTAGGCGAAACCTCTGGGTTAGAGTTCATTGGAAATACTGTATATTAACTTATTTCATTTTCACAACTGCATTATAAAAATGAAATCATTTGTTTAACATATCAACCATTGAATCCATTCTAACATGAAAAAATGAAAGGACATTTATTTATTAATTTACATAACTAAACATTTTTCTGATTACAAAATAGATAATATTTCTAAATTTGTTGAAAGACTTCTTGAAAGGTGTTCAGTTGAGAATGTTTTGAAAGAAAGTTGAAGTTTTTGAGAAAAGTGCTCGGAAGTATTTTATTTTATTTTTGGAACAAAAGAGACATTTATTTTAGTTACTGTTGTAGCACTTCCTTGTTCTTAGTTCGTCACCTATATATGGTCCAGGTTCCTTGCCATCTTCTGTACAAATATGCAGAAGGAATGCTTAGCCAATGACTGATCTGCTTATTAGATGAAGGCACTGAGACGTTCAGCTTTGTGACAGTGATTAGCCCATCAACTTTGTTACCACCTACCTATTAAGCGAAACCTCAGGAACATCAACCCAATCAGGGTGGATTATTGTTTTCATGAATTAAAGAGAGCAAAAGTTAATATCCGATATAGAATCAGCCAACAATAATTATAAAAAAAATCAGCTACACATCTACAGTGGAGGCTGATATGTTACGCATATGTGTTCTTACACATAGTGGGGGTCCACGAAAAGTATTACTCCCTCCATCCCAGAATTATTGAAACGTTTCTTTTACTATTTCAAGTTGCAGTGTTTGACTCAAAATTTAACTAAGAAAAACAGTGAAAAATAAATAAATAAAAATATATTTAGAAAGATTATAGTGAAAATTATGAGAAACATATTAATTATTTAATTTCATATGTCTATAATTTCATAAAAATAAATCGTAGATTAAATACTGTGAAAACAGTAAAGAAACGTTTCAATAATTCTGGGACGGAGGGAGTATTTTCTAAAACCTAACAGTTTGCAAAAGTATTCAAACAAGTCCATTTAATTTGAATGTTTAGCTAGGTTTTATCTATAACTTGGCTCTAATACCATTTTTAGCCCAAGTAATAATACTTTGAAACTGATAATAACTTATAACATACAACTGATATTATAACATTAATTACAAACTTAATACTTACAGTAATCTGGTGAGTACCAGATGTTTAACACACAACTTAAATAAAAACAAAGACCGTTAGATGAACGCACCAAGCTTCCAACAGCTACACTTGTACAAAGCAAAGTACAAACACTATTTTTACTGAAAGGCGTTCAACACATAAACTTGAAAGAGCAAATGCATATAGCACATTGATGGATGTCTTTCTTGTTTGTTAAAGCCTCCTTAATTATATAGAGAAATTTCTATGAGGATGGTTAGGTAGTCTCTATTAGTTTCTACAGATGACACCTCTATTATTACTCACAGCTGGCTTCTTTTGGTAATGGTACATTCTTTTTGGTAGTGGACAAAATTCTTTTTGGTAGTGCACAAAACTTTTTTGGTGGGTAGCACCTCCATTATTTCTTGCAGTTGTGGCCCCTCCATTATCTTAGGCACACTACAAACAAAATGTCATTTAATGGCACACAAAATGTGCCACTAAATTACGAAAAAGTGCCAGTAAAGATACTTCAAGGAAACAGCAACACGCGAAAAAAGTGTCAGTAGAAGTCCTAACACTAAAGCCTATTAGTGGCACTTATAACGCGTGTTGCTGCAGCCATCTAGGATTTCGTGGCACATTTTTATGTATCAAAAAAGAATTCTTAGAATTAATGGCACATTATTTATTGCCATTAAATGCATCCACGTAAATAATTAGGAGGTTACTTTATTGGTACAAAATGTATGTCATAATAGCAAAATTAGATTTTTTGTAGTTTCATTTGTGCCATAAGAGAAATTTTATTCACTTTTTCTACTTCATTTAATAAAATGTAGAAAAATATAATAAAAATATTCATGAAAAACTGTTTTTGGTAGCTAACATGTATAGTAGTGGTAGCACATGGTGGCCCTAGTTTTGGCCAGATGATGATCCATGGTTGGGTCCCTTGGATAGCTGTTCTTGAGCTGATTTAAAGGCTAGCTTCATTAGTTTATCCTTCATTTCTTCCAGGGGGAAAGCAGCTAAATCTGATCCATAATAAAGTTTTTCAAGCACTGAATCAATATTTTCTTCCTCCGAGAGTTCGGACAGACCAATTCTTTTCAGTGTGATATTTTCTAAGAGATAATGATTAATTACACATTTGTCCCACCAATGAGAAACTCAAACTCTTTCTAAGATGGGAAAATATCTTTCTTGATTGATCTCATAATGTCATTTAACAATCCATGGGTTTCGATAAATGACCAAGAAACAAAATTCAGAGTAAAGGATTGTTTTCTTCTGGGATTTGTGTTTGTTGAACTCAACAAACTTGTCATATGATTCTTTCACAGCTTCTGGAAATTGTTCTGAGACTAATCCTCTTTTCTCAAATCATTTGTGAAACCAATTTGGAAATCTTATTTGGTTTATTTTGAAAATGATTAGCCAATAATGTTTGTGTTCTGAATTTTGGATATTAAAAACTTTTTCCCATGCTTGGATATAATCCTAATAAGTGTAAGCATGGTTGTTGCATCCTCCAAATAGGAACCTTCTTCTAGAATGAGGTACTCCCCATTCTTCTGGAGTCCAAACTTTCAGGACTCCTAATTTTGAAATTACTATTTTTTTGAAATACCTTCCCTTCTGAGGAGTTGGTATTTCTATTTATGTGTTCTATCTCCGTATAACTTGTTTCTTGGAGAATTAATTCAAAGTATTCATATTTTCTAATTCCTATCTCTGGGCCAATACTTTCTTGCCATTTCTGAAGGAGTCATTGATTTGAGATCCTTATCTTATATAGGAGATAGAGGTTCTCTTTCCATTAAAATAATTTTAAGTTGGTTTTTATTTGTCTAATCCTTTTATACCATAATTTTTGTATTTCTTTTCTCTCATCTTTGGTATAATTGTCAGCTAGCCATTTTCTTTTTATTGTGTTCTCTTTTGATCCGAATTCATTTTTTAGACTATTATAGTCTATTTTAAATGGTTCTCTCAAAGTATTTAATTCAAATTCTGAAAAACTAATTATATCATCCTCAACAGGTTTGGATGATTTGGATGACTGTCCTTCTTCTACTTTGATTGGATCAATCTTATAAATAGGATGAGAAACTTGTTCTGTTGGTTGTCTTATTCCACAAATATATTTTTCATAATTTGTTTCTGGCACATGTGAACATAATGTCATTGGTGATATTTTATGGGGTTTATCTGAGAAGTTGATTATTCTAGTTTTTCTATCCTTCCCAAACTTAATTTCAACTTTTCCGTTTTCAAATTCTATTATTCTTTCTACTTCTATCGTCCTTAGTGGCTTTGCTGGCTTTTCATTTTGCATTACCACCTTTCAGGCAGACAAATATCACTCCATTTTATTGGCTTTGGAAGTACCATATTGGTTTTTTCAGCATTTCCTTGTATTAAGAGGGTTTCTCCCTTTGTATCAAATTTTATAGTTTTTTGCTCTATTTGAGTTGTCATAATCTTGTAGTAAATTCTATATACAAGGGCTAAATTATGAGATCCTTGTAGCATATCAAATCCTGAAGTGATGATATTTGTAGTTAAGACTTTCATGATATGTGGATCTTTTAAGGACACTGTAAAATTGGGATGACGGTTGAAATATATAGGTTCATCACAAAGACTAGATTTTACCATTCCTAACAGAGAATTAGTAAACTTGTCATGTCATTGATCTCTCAAGGCAATAACAACAGAACTGTTTAACTCATTCCTAGTTAATGGTTTTAAGGCAATTTGAACTAATCCAACATGTAGATAATTATAATGATTTTCTAAATGATCTTCTATCATATATTTGGATAGTAGTTCAAATTTATGATCTTCTTCCATTATTAGATCAGTTCTTTTTACCATTTTAATGGAAGTTCTAAATTCGAAAGTTCCCTTTTGCTAAACTTCGGATTTGTTAATTCTTAAAATATTCCAATTTCTCAGACTATAGCTCGAGCATTCTTTACTTTTCCTCTTCCTTTAAATTCTTTTTCATATCTTTTATAAATAGATTTTACCAAACTTTTGAAGATTCCAGCCATTGTGAAAACAAAATTTATGTGTAGATACACATAAATCCGTAAGCTAGGAAATTCTAAAGCTTGAGCAATCCTACTTATGAAGGTTTGGGGTAAAAAAAGACGTCTGCAAAAGAGTTAAGAAATGAAAAAGTGCTATGTGCACATACTTGCACCATATACTTCTCCGTCAGGTTGGGTGGTCAATCTAACTTCCAAGTTCCAACCTGTATCTACAACGATTTCTTAAAGTACACGTAAGAATACTGAGAAAGCTTTTCCCCTGAAAACAGAGCCCAGCCCCCCACTCAAGACACGCAATGAACCCCACAAAGAAGACGAGGGATGGAGGTATATAGGAAGCATCCAATTTCATGTGCTGAAGAATGTCCAAATCTTCTTCCCTATAGATGCCTCACCGGGGTGTTCTGAATCCGTCCCATCATCGGAACACTCTTCATCATCTTCATCCTCTTGCAATGTGCTATCTTTCTCATCACCACACTCAAGTGCATCATTCGGATTCTGATCACGCCGCTCTTCATTTACAACAGCTCTTGGAGCACCTGTTATGCCACCAACGGTGACTATGTTTCCTTCAAGCTGCAAAAAAGGAAGAGTTTAAAAGCTTCAAGGTTATAAAGAGGCCAAACAAGAATGATTATGACGGCACAAGTAGTAACTGATAGCAGAGAAGGAAAGAAGAACAATGTAGTATGACTACCTCAATTTGTGAAATCTCCAAAGTCTTAAATGTCTCAACTTCCACTGACCGGGGTTCTAGGTTCTCAGCAATATCTTCTGATGGCTGTGCACAAACAATATCGTCCACCTTACCCTTCTGCCGTCGGTCCTTAAGCAGATCAGATGACCCTTGGGCTGCTCCGGTGTCCGTTGTGCCTCTACTGAATATAAGCATAGATATACATCATCAAGCCTTAACTCGATACAACAAAATTCCATCCAACAAAAATGAATACCAGAATAAGTGCCATATCTCATATCTCAACTGCATAAGTGCAAGGATACAGACTAAGCTCTGTACGGTAATTAATGTAGAGGATAATAGTAATGACAGCCAATAATGGTCACAGCATAAAGAGAATAATCAAGCAAGCCTTGCATTGGCATTTCAGAAAAGGCCGGCTTATAAACATATTTCAAATTCGATTGAGTTCAGCTTACATAATTATCATATTACTCTTTCCATCCCTTCTCAATAGCAACAGTTGGCTTTCAGCAAATCAATCTATCACTCTTTTCTCTGATATTTAATACAACTCCCTCTGTCTCATGCTGGTTACACTTTTTTCCTTCACATTATAGGAAATGGATTACAAATATGAAACTTTTCCAGTGAATAGAATACAAAAAAAAAATGTCATACTTAGGTTATAAAGTAGGTAGGCTACTAGTTAAGGTTCTACTATTATGTTTCTCTACAGTACAAGATAGTGATCTGTTAGTTCTGCTGCTACTTTCTGCTATATACAGACCTAATAGTAGGAATTATTGTGACTTATAACCCATGTCATGTTCATGGAGCATTCAGGATGAGAAGGAAAAAAAACAACATTATTCAGGCAGACTGAGCCTCCACTCCAAGCTGATTAATTTAAAACTTTATCAATTATGAAAACTCAAATCAATTTCAACTTTGAGTTGAAAGCAATTTCAGACCTCAACGCAATACAAGGATAAATGACGAACTAAGTTTTTTTTTTTAATGCATGTTTCCTTTTCCTTTCATTCCTCTCAGTTGTCTATTTTACACATCATTTTGCCCTAGAAACTCATAAATATTACACCACAATCCATAATCAACAAACATATTCAGCTTCAGACTCGAAACTTTAAACCGGCTATTAGCATTTGTCCGTTCTCCTAAACCATCATTTCCTTCCTTCGGAAAATAGCATGTCAAACCTTTCTATTGCAGGCCTCCCCAGCTGAAACAAGAAGAGATGCATTCTAACAATCCAAGTAAGTGATGATAAGTCGCTTCTGACTCCTTGTTGATGACAAAAATCAATCATTTCTTACCAACCGCTTAAGGTAAATGGTTTCAGTTACAGTCTCTAAAAAGAAAGGAATGGATCAATTTATTAACTCAGCTTATAAGCCGATGAAAAAACTTTCCTGGCTACCATGCAAAGCAGTCTAATCAATAAATAGATGGATTCTCGAAAAGCCACTAGGTGTATTTTCAGACACTTTTCCTAATAGATTCCAGAAGCAAAGACATAGGCAAGTTGACCATATCAACTTAAAAGTGCACTCATGGTTTAATCAGTATGTTTCAGAAAAAGAAAGCTACAGTGAAGAAACTAAAATTCAAAGTGAGTTGAGAAAATACCATAGAAAAAGACGTGCATTCTTTCCATTATCTCTTTAACATAAATAAAGAAATAAAGGATACTAGATCCCCAATGATTTTATTCTATAAAAATAACAATAAAACAGCTTACTTCCTAAGATGCCTCAGATCATATCGTTTCCCCACTTGACTTTGAACACCCGAGGCAACAGTCTGTTGTCTCTTTCTTCGCCCACGGATACTAATGCTTTCAGCATGGCTATCACTATCAGCTTCATCTAACTCCTTCTCTGCAGTTCTGGAAGGATGTCTTCTTTTCCTAACATTATTAGGGGGCCCCTTCTGAGTGAGTTTTGACTCACCTGCAGTTTCCTCAACAGTGTTGCTGATTTCTTGTTGTTGCATGCTCTGACTAAGTTCAGCTTCTTGGCTTTCACCAAGGATTTGTTTTGCATCTTCAATCACATCCTTCACTGTACGAGTCCTGCGTAATCCAGATCTCGGTTTCTTACCACGCCCCCGACGAACACTTTGCTGGGGTGACTGCTGGGAGTCTTCAACTGCGTTTAGCAATCTGCTGTCCTCTTCACTATAGTCATTCACAGCTGAAACAATACTATCATCTATACGCCTACTTAATCCAGATTCAGTTGGTTCAGCACTGACAACACCATCTGGTTTCCTCAAAGAGCCCATTGTTCCATCACCATGAAGCTGATATTCCCCTCTGTTACCAGTATTCGTCGTCTCTTCACTTTTCTTTGCAGGTGATATGCTCAAAAATTTTGAAGTGCATTGGCGGACCCAAGACATTGGCCTTGAAAACTCTGATGTTTTTTCGTGAGATACAGGAGATGTCTTCACATTGCCAGTAACTAAAGCATCTAAATGTCCTTGATGATGACTAAACAATTTATCCTCCACTGGAGGAAAAGGAATTGACTCACTATCATCCATACCAGGAAGCTGAAGATCAGAAAGTACAAACTTATCAATTGTTTCTCCACAATTCTTGCAATGTTTAAGCTTTTCAACAAATGCAGTGAAACGATGCCTTTCATGAATAAAATGTTCCCGCTGTTTCTTGATACTTCTGCTAAGAATTTCAAGTTCACCGATGTCTTTTTGCATGTCAAGCTGCTGTTGCTTCATTGTCTCCTTGTTTCTTGCAAATTCTTCCTTTGCTTTTCCCAGTGCAAGCCTTTGAGACCTTATTTCCTCTAAATCCCTATCAGCATCAGCCTTCAGCAGCTTAATGGTTGCAAGTTCTCTCTCCTTCTGATCCTCAAATGCCCTTGTCATGTCCTGCTGTTCTCTCTGCAGGTGATCTAACCTACTCCGCGAATCAGCCTCAAGATTAGCTTTCTGCATTTCAATATCTTGAAGCAACTTAAAGCGTTCACTTCGAACATTTTCAGATAGAGCAGACTTCTCATGCTTCATTGTTTCTTCAAATGCTTGTTTCTCTAGTTTTATTGCTTCTGACTCTCTTGCAATGGCATCCCGCATAGAAGTTTCCTCATTTTTCAATCTTTCTTCTTCCAAGCGCTGCATCCTCTCTAACCTTTCTTTCACTTCAACAATATCCCTTTGTTGTTTATCTATTTCAACTCTTTTCTCATCCAGAACTTCCCATTCTTTCTCAAACCTAACCCTCTCTTGCTTTAGATCTTCAAGTTCTTTCAAAAGCAACTGTTCCTGGCATCTGCAACTATCCATCTGTTTTTTTAGCTCTGACTGTAACCGGAAATGTTCTGATCTCTCCTCTCTAGCAATTTTAAGCTTTTCATGCTCTTCACGGATCTGTTGCTCTTGCTGTCTGGTTTCAGCAGCTACCTTGTCAACCTCATCTTTACAAATCTTAAGTCTTTCTATATCAGCTAGCAGTTCTTGTTTTTGAAGGTCTAGCTTTTTCTCCTCAGTTATAATAGATTTTTCCCTCTCCTTCAGGTGCTTTAACCTAGCTGCAAGATCCTCGTCCTTTTCCTTGTACCTCTCCAACTTTGTAGACAAACCTTCTTCTTGCCTTTTCAACTTTTCTTCACTGTGTTTAATATCAGCTTCCAGTTGTTCCACTTCAACCATCTTGCTTTTCAATTCATTATCCAGAGATTTTCTCTCCTCCTCTAGCTCCAAATCGAATTCCTGCATCTTTCTATCAAGAAGGATCCTTTGTTCATCAAGAAGCTTTTGAATCTCAACCTGTAGAATGCCCAAAACATGCAAAAGTTCAGACTACTGAGCAAATATCAGATCAGCTACTTGTGCTCGGTATGAGGATGATCGGGGAGCTCTTATCACGGTACAAATAACCAAAACCACAGCATTTTGATAGTGTGCATGTAATAAAAAGATTCATAGTAGTATTCACAAGAAACTGCATAGTTACACACATTATGAAGTCCGTATGACACCAATAATAATATTTAAAAAAGAAAAAGAAAAGTGCAAGCTACCGCTAACTTCACAAGTTTGGTAAACTAAAATTGGTTATGTTTTAAGTTTTGCAAACTGACATCATTTCCTTGAAGATAATTAGCTCTTACATAAAAAATAATATCAAGGCACTACTTATTTAATGCCCACTAAATCACTGATACAACTAACAGTTACATGGCTGAAGTAATCGACTGCTATGTACGAGTATTTAATTACTAATGCACATACCATCTCTATGATAACAAGAACTTATTTGTTTTCCTTTTTCCTAATATAAGTTTACAATTCACAAAATGGCAACCTAAGTAACGGAATCACTGTCTCCAATGTACATCTTTTGGCCTTTAAAAAAATATAAAAGAAAAATAGAGAGAGAGAGAGAGAGAATTTTTTTTATACTGACTCAAGTAAAATTCTTCCAAGTGATATATTATAAACAAAAGAAGTTATTCTTACAGCATAATGATGGATCATTATTCCTTCATACACAAACTTGTCTGTATAGAAGACTATATTCAAAATAGATGCACTAAATACAGGGTAATGTCAACCTTGGAAGCCCATTTTTCCAGAAAATGTTAAGTTGTGAATAGATGAGAAAATCTTCTTGCAGTACCCTTCAAGAAATAACTAATACCAACTACATATGACAGGAATATATATTAGCGCCATTATCAGACCTTTAGAATGAAATTAAAACCAAGAACTCAAGACTCACCTTTTCTCTACGAGTGAGTTTTTCTTCCAATGCGTGAAGTTCTTTCTCCTTTAGCTCTAGGATATTTCTAATTGAGTCAGCTTCCTGGAGAGAAACAAGTTTACCATCATAGCATACAAAAGGAAGAATGCAATACAGTTCAAAGCTGAATACCTTCTCTTTCACAGTCAAGTCTGCCAATTTCTTTTTAATATCATCTTGATCATCTTTCAATTTCACGCAAGATGAATCAGTTTTCTTCTGAATATCCTCAAGGCTCCTCTCTCTAAGGTTGAGCATCCTATCATTTTCATTTGCCTTTTGCTCCCTTTGGTTGAGAGTTCTATGAAGTTCAGACAATCTCTGCTCTTGTTCTTGTAGTTTTTTGCTCCACTCACGCAATTCTTCTCTTTCTTTGAAAAATATTGTCTGATGTGCTTCTCGTCTGAAAGCATCATAAAGAAATATTGAACCTATAAATTTGTATACGAGTCAAAATCCAGAAAACTATTTCCTACACCTAACGAAATGATTTGAAATAAGAATTACTCTGCGGCTAAGGAAAGGCGCTCTTTCTGAAGAACCCTTTCTCTGGCCTCCAACTCTTCTAGCTTCATGTCCAATCCTGAAAGTTTCCTGTTCACCTCTTCAAGCTTCAATTCAGCTGCACACATTTTCTGTTCCACCTCCAAGGATTTCCCTTCAATACCCCCAACCAATGCACTTGCCTCAGCAACCTTCACCTCAGAAGTAGTCTTGATCTGTGCACGTTCTGCTTGCATATCAAGCAAAGCCTTTTGAAGCTGCAAAAGAATATATTGCCACAGTTTAAATAAAAAGATAATTATTCTCTAAAAAAATTTCAAAAAAAAAACAAACAAACAAACAAGATAAGTATTCATCCACAAAAGCTATCATCTACTTTTAGTACTTACAAAAGAGCCAAAACAGAGGCCGAGTGTATGATATAATTAATTTGAAAGGATAAAACAGATAAGATGCATACTTCGACAAAACGATTCATACAGACATATCTACAGAGCCATAATAATGCAAAACAGATATTCAACCGTGATTTCTGTTCAATACAAAATTTGCACCAGCTGCACTTTACCTAAGGCAAAAACATGGGAAACCAAGTCTGTATAGAGAACGGAATGATAAATCATTTCTCTACGACTGATAAGCTCCTTCAAAGCCAATATTTGAAAAGATCCAGGAAAACATTCATTTAACAAAAATAGGCCACTACTAGTACAATATACCACTAGGCTTAAATTAAAACTTTAAAAAACTTACGCTCTACACTTGAAAAGATAAGAAAAGTGGTCAAAAGTGAGTTTCGGATTCCGTTAAATGGTGTGTCCATTTTAACCTTTCTATTGAATCTTCAAATAAACATTGTACTTGGCGACGCTCGAAACACAGGTACAACCAAACAACCTTGGTCAAACCCTTGAAACGATATCACAAAAAGAAAAATTGGATTGATGTGGTAGGCAAATCATCTCCTAAAAGTATGAGTGAGAAAGTAAAACCAAGGCTAACAATGAGTAAATTAGAAGGTTTAGTTTCAAAGCCCTAGAAAAATACTGCTTACAATTGTTCTGAGCACCAAAGATCTTAAGAGGCACACTTTCCCATTTTATCTAAAGAAAAAACCATATAGTTATGATACAAAAAAGTTATACTTTAAGAAACCGTAAAGGTAGAAGGTCAAACTCATGTGGGAAAAATAATACAAAGTATGCTTTAAAAGAAAAATATAGCATTCATTTTTAACTGCAAATAAAACTGTGAATTCAAAACCAAAAAATGCTCACCATATCACTGAGAGAGAGGAGAGAGCACAAAGCTTTAGCATCCAACTATAACCAATATGACTTAATACTCTCACTCCAATGCTCATTATTTTCAGAAAGCATATATCGAACAATACAAAATAGAAACTGTTATTGAGGCAAAAACTTGCTGAAAACAGCACACTGGTGCCTCAGAAAACTAACAGGATAGATGGAGAATCGCCATCCACAACAAGAAGACATGCAAAGAGGGTTTTTGACGAAACCCCGTATTTAGAAAGGTATATTAACATCATACGTATGTATAAGGTGCAGTTTCAGAAAATAAGATCAATAGAGATAGAAAACATACATCTGAAACACATTGCTTCTCAAGGTCCAAAGCTTTCCTCAAATTCTCCTCTCTCCTCTCAGCTTCAGATAATGAGATCAAATTTGCAGATTTTTCGCGTTTCAGGATTTCATGAGCTTCTGCAAGCATTTGGCCGAATTCTTCTTGCTTACTGCCCCACTCTTTCTTCTCAAGCAAGAGCAGACCCATGCTGTGTTGGTAATCAAAAAGCTAGTCGAAGAAAAAAATGTACATGAACAAGAGCAAAATAACAGAACCTATGAAAACAACTGGTCAACAGACAAACGTATGGCTGGAAAGAAGACAAAAATTTCCATCTCGGAAGCAAGAAGAAGAATTGAAGAAACCCACCTCTTCTTCTAGCTTAGTAACCCTGTCTTGAAGCGCCTGCCGGTCCCTCTTCTCCAATTCAGCCTCGTCCAAGAACCCGGCTTCCTTAAACCGCCGCCAGTCATCAGCTTCGTCCTCATCGGCAACACCAATAACTCCCCTACCCAGAGAACCCATTGGCGGCGGTGGAAGGTTTCCCGGGAGATCATCAGCAAAAGCGACGGCTTTTCCTTTTCCCTTAACGCTGCTTCTCGTGTTGCGCGGCGTCATAGCAGAGCCAGGAAACGGTTTTCTCTGCGGCGTGAACATTGCGAACAACCGGAAACCCTAGGGCCGCTGAAGAGAGTACCCACTAGCAGGGTTCTTCAATTGCTGGAATTCACAAAGGCTTATTGCTAACAGCTTTGCTGAGTAGTCGAATGAGCATTCGCAGAGTACAAGATTCATAAACCAGATTCTTCTCCGCCGACACAAAGAGGTTGCGCGGTGGTGGGCGGAGGCGGCCTAACGGTTCGACTCTTATGTCCGGCTTTTACTTATTTTTTTTATTTATTTACCTTTCACTTCATTTAAAATAGTCCATGTCGTATCGTCTCGCTACATAAGAGAGGATAGCAGTTTTAGGCTATGCTCGGACTACGATGAGAATGGGTCGGATAATAACCGGTAATCACGGATATTTGTGACTTTTGTAACGGTTTATCTGTAAATATTATTCGTAATTATTGACTAATAGATGAAAATTATTAATTGTGACTTTAACTGGTGCGGTTACGAATATGGGGTAATTGTAATCACGGATACCCGTTAACCATTATCCAGCCCTTTTTTTAATACCGAAGACTCGACCCATATGTAATACCCGACTCATTATTTCTAATACCTGGCCCATGTATAAAACCCAACCCATGTTTAATACACCCACTGGCCACTAGGCCCAGCACAAACTGATCTTGCCTCTTGTTGTATTTCCGGTCTTACACTTAGTTATGACCTGCTTATTACTAAACTTTTTTTCTTTAGTTCAAAGCTTGAAAAACGGTTTTTTGACGGGTAACGGATATCCGCGGGTGATGAATATCCGCAAATATCCAGATATAGGTGTCAGGTACTAACCGTTATAACGGATACCTACTAACCGTGAAAAGTAAAATATCCGCGGTTGGTAGATATGGTTCTGTCATCCATAATTCGGACAAAACCTAATTTCAAATACTCAATTCATCCCAAAATATTTTCAGCGACAGACACGCAGATTAAATAATGTTGAAGATTTAGAGATAATAAAGTAAAATTATCATATAAGATAAAATATCTTTTTGGGTAGAGAAAGAAAGTTGGGGTTAAAATGTAATAGTTGTGTTAGAATGTTTCATTTTTAAAAAAGTAATTAAAACTTGTTTAGATGGGTCGGGGATAAATTCCGCCATATAAGCATTTCGCTTATTTGCAAGTTTATTATTCGCTATTTTTAATCAACATAATGGTTGTGTCTGATCAACATGATTACGTCTCTTCGTGTGAATAATACTGACAGATCAATATCAGTAGCGAATCCAGGGTAAAACATTTAGGTGGGCGGAAAAAAAATCAATCAATATTTAATAATAGGTAAAATTGTTGATAAATTAAAACACATTTTTTACATAAAATTTATCAAAAGTGATACTTATAATAAGAATTGTAAATCAAAATACCATAAAAAGTTTTAGGTTAAACTATGCAAATATGAGTTTTGGGCTAAAATTAGCCCAGCGGGTGCTGGGCTCGCCACAAGGATCATCCGCCACTGATCAATATGATAAAACTATTGATCAACATTGGATAGAAGCAGATCAACATAATATAATACTTCTGATCAACATTAGACAGAAATAGATCAACATAATCAACATTGGACAGAAATAGATCAACATAATCAACATTGGACATAAGCATATCAACATGACAAGATTACTGATCAACATTGGGAAAGAGTATATCAACATGACAAGATTACTTATCAACAATGAACATAAACTGATCAACATGACAAAATTACTGATCAACATTGGAAATGAGCTCGAATATGTAAAATGAAAATGATTGGAATTATTTTGTGTAATTCAGGCCTCATTTATCAATCATAACTACCTCTAAAGCCACTTATCAAAGTAAGGGTATTTTGATAATTTTGGTGTAAGGTGTATGCACTTTGAACCATGGAATAACTTCATCTTTGTCAATTCATGAGGTTGGCAATATAGTTGCCAATTTATGAGGTTGACAATGTGGTTGCCACATTGATGAGGTAGGCAATGTGGTTGACACATTTAAGGGAGAGCTTTCGGTAGCTCTCATCATTCTATAAATAGATGGGAGGAAGTGCCTCATTCTCCATCCCTCATTCCATTATCTTCTTCTCATTCTCAATCTCTCTCAAGGTGCCGAATTCTTGAGGCAAGTTTTTTAGCATTAAGGGTAGAATTATTTGTGTCATTCTACACAAGAACTTCAAGGTGCTTCACATCTCATCCGTCATCTTCCCTTCTCCTCTTGGTGCAAGGCGGCATTATCATCATCTCTGAAAGCCAAGAGCTGCCATTGGAGCAAGCTTAAAAGCGTAAGGAAAGAGCATACGTCGGATTGGAGCAAGGATTAAAATGGAAAAGACTATTACTATCTATAGTGATAGTATGACGGTCATGGCTTACACTAAAGATCTCAAGTATCATGGAAAGACTAAGCATATTAGCATGAAACACAATTTTGTGCGGGATGCAATTGAAGATGGTGAAGTTAGAATAGAGTACATTTCTACGGACCGTATGGTGGCTGATCCTCTCACTAAGCCATTGTCACCTCTTGTGTTTGCTCGAAATGTTAGAGCAATGGGTCTGGGTAGATTATAGTATGTTGGTACTTCACCACTTTGGGTGTCACACATGTTTGTAAGGAATGTTGGATGATTAATAAAGTTGTTTGTTTATCATCACATTCTTTTGTTCAATCTTAAGTTACACAACGAAAATTAGAACATGTCAAACATAAGCATGAAAAGACTTTCTCACACAGGTCTTTCGCCCTTAATCGTGGGTAGATTAGGGATGAGACAGCTAAGGACTCAAAGTATGTTGTTTCTTTGAAAACATGTAACTTTAGGTAAGTTATACTTTTGAGTGGGAGTCTTGAACCAACACAAGACACCTTAGCTATATGTCGCCTTGATTTAGATGAAATCAAGATGAGATGAATAAGTTCATCGAGTTTATATGACAACCATACATCCTAGCCTATGATAGAAGTAAGCTGGGGCTTGCTTAGAGATATTTCATGGTTTGTGACATGTCCTCCTATTTATTTGTTAAAGGGAGTACATTATTGGTGTTTTAAGAGGGAGAAAATGAAACACCCCTCCACATTGGTGGACATCATTCCGAGAGGAAGTGGTGTAGGTAAAACACCGAATTAGTGTTCATATGGAACTTTTGAGATGTGTTCTCTAGGATTTGTTCCTTGAAGATATGTTCATCAAGGATGTGTTCCTGGAGTTCCATGTCCATGAAATGCGACCAAAAGAAAGAATGTAAGCAAGTTGTCTCTATTCTTGCTTAGTGTGAGATTCTTTGACATAAACTCTTAGCGACTTTAGCTTACTATCACTGAGTTGCATCAATAAGACTGCTTTGATTGGTTGTCGAAGTTCTTAAAGAAATAAGACCGGAGTATCCTCCTTTTGGGTAGTCAAGTTGGTGCAATTATCTAGGTAGTTCAAGCTAATAGGAAAGACACTGGTATATGATACATGTACTCTAAAGTTCAATCTTGGGCCCACATACTATGTGTATGATTAGGATTGACTTATAAGTGTTTATAATGAGATCTCGGTTGCTTAATACAATCGTGAGTTTCAAAGCGTTGAAATTCTAAGAAAGAGACTGATTGTGATTAAGCACAATACTTGATTAGTTCAAGTAAGCTTGATAAGTTCAAGCAATGTTTGAAGAAGTTTAAACATAACACACAGAAGTGCTTGATAAGTTCAAGTGCATTGAGGAATGCTTGATAAGTTCAAATACATTGAAGAGTACTTGATAAGTTTAAGTACATTGATGATAAGTTTAAGTACATTGATAAGTTCAAGTGCTCTGATTCGTCAGTTGCCTCCAAATGACGGATGAGATGTGAAGCATCTTGAAGTTCTTCTGTGGAATGACACAAATAATTCCACCCTTAATGCTCCAAAACTTGCCTCAAGAATTCGGCACTTTGAGAGAGATTGAGAAGGAGAAGAAGATAACATAATCAGGGATGGAGAATGAGGCACTTCCTCCCATCTATTTATAGAAGGATGAGAGCTACCAAAAGCTCTCCCTTAAATGTGTCAATCGCATTGCCTACCTCATCAATGTGGCAACCACATTGCCAACCTCATAAATTTCCAACCTCATAAATTGACAACTATATTGCCAACCTCGTAAATTGGCAAAGATGGAGTTATTCCATAGTTCAAGGTGCATACAACTTACACCAAAATTATCAAAATACCCTTACTTTGATAAGTGGTTTTAGAGGTGGTTATGATTGATAAATGAGGTCCAAATTACACTAAGTAATTCCAATCATTTCCATTTTACATATTTGAGCTCCTTTAAGCTCATTAGTGTCATTTACCAAAATACTCCTATTTTGATAAATTGTGCTCTAATCATTTCTTCTCCATCAAGTTACTTGCAGCTCCTCTGAGCTGGAGTATTAGCTTAAAAGTTCTTGGTGCGCCAGGGAATTCCAACAGTAACCTCCCTTCAAAGCGCCAACCCCTTATGGTAGGTAACTACCTTGTTTAGGCGAAAGGGTATCTTCCTAAGAGGCACCTTTTCGCCAAAGAAAGTGTCTCCTTGGGTATGGTACCTTAGTAACCACCAGGACACTAATGTCCAAGGGTACCAACCACAACCAATTGTGTTAGTACAAGACATGTCCTTTTACCAAAATAACCTTATTTAGGTAAAAGACTAATTGTTACCTGTTTTGTACTACAAAAATATCCAAATGATCACAAAGACCCCTTTCAGCTCATCTTGAGCTGAAAGGTCACTTCTTCATCTAGTCTAGCTCAATTGAGCTCAAGTTAGTTACTTTTAATTGACTTGCGCTGGGGTTAGTCACTTTTGAGCTAACATGAGCTATGGTTAGCTACTACTAGCTACCATGGGCTGGAGTTAACTGCTTCTAGCTAATTTGAGCTGGAGTTGAGCTGCCACAGCTACTTCTAGTTGAGGTGAGCTCATTTTGAGCTGAGTTTAGCTACCTTTAGCTAAGGTGAGCTCAAGTTGAGCTACTCCTAGCTACAATGAGCTGAATTGAGCTGTGTCCAGCTACTGTGAGCTGGAGATGAGCTAAGGGAAGCTACCTTTAGTTGCCTTAAGCTGTTGTGAGCTAAGTACAACTACTTCTAGCTAAAATGAGCCGGGGCTACCTATATATAACTACCTTTGAGGTCACACTTAGCTTCCTAAGCTCAAGTATCATCTCAAATGATCTTGGTGCACCAAGAATTCCAACATATGAATGAGGAATCATAATTACTACCAATGTAATGGGAACCTACAGGGTCGCACGTCAAATGATTGAACTTGTGAGTTATTTGGCTAGAAACAGAAGTTCAGTGACTTAAGTGTCAACTTTGTGGAAGTTGAGCACTTAAGTACTAGGAGCAAATGAGATAAGGGACTGAGGACGCAATTAGCCCAATTTTAGGACTAGTGGCCCCTCACTCCTACTTCTCTCACGTCACTTGTCACTTGCAGTTCCCTGTTAAACAAGGGAGCAGCCTGGTGATATATATGTATCTTGTTCTGGTCAGGATTATACATACACAGTCCAAAAAAATCGCTCCTTCTGTTTTTGGCTCTGATTCTTGAGAGAATTGCTACTAACACGGCATCAGAGGATCATTAAGTCTGGTGGTTCATCAAGCATGGATCCCGTAGAGGATCTGAATATTCAGGTATACCAACGCGACGCCAACAGAAATTATTTTAAGGTATAATTTCTGAACCAAATTGTTATGTATTCTGAATTGCACAAGGATCCTTACTGGGATTTTATTTTCCTGCTACGTTCAATATTTATACAAATCCCTACAAAGGGACGAGGGTATTTGTTGTAAATACTAATAAATCTTAAATGTATAGACTGCGCACATATGCAGTCTATAGCTACTCTTTGAGATAACTTAAAAAAGAATACAATTGAATCTTTTTTAGAAGGAGGGGGTATTAAGTATGTGGTTTCAACTCAAATAAGTAAAATCCGAAAGAAGCCTCTAAACTAAGATAAATTGTACAACTAAGCAGCAGACTTTCCTCGGTCACTTATCTCAATGAACCAACGACAACTTCCTCATCCATCCCCTCATCACCGCGCCTATCTTGCCGTATGATTGATGTGATTTCTTTCACCGATCTGCCCCTTTCACGACTCCACTGGTGCCATCAGCGAGAGGGTGTGTCACCGCACGCCGCCCGAGCCCGGTTGCGGAGGCGGGGACGCCGGAAGCGGAAGCCGGAAAACAAGAGATGGCAGGTCCATCGAGACCCGCCGCGCGTAGCGGACCCGAAAACGGAAGGATTGTGGAAGCAAACTAACGGAAATTTCATGCGTATAACCAAAATAAAATGCAACCATACAATTCATGCATTAGCAACAGAGTAAGCCCCGCCCTCCGTGGACGAGTGCTTACGCACCAAAACATAGACGCATACAGAGTTCACAGAACCTAAAGTATCTAGCAAGCGCCAAGCGCTGAGAACAGAGCATGTAATGTAATATATGAATATATACGTAAATACAATCATCACAAAGAAACCGTAAAATATGCACATGCGGCTACAGAGCCAAGCCTAGGACTAAGCATCAAATACCTCGCGGGATTCAGATCCAAAAGACAATCCCGCCCACAAGGTACCGCTGCTGCTCAACACAACCAAGGCGAAGCCTCGCGGAAACCTACCCGCCGGCCGCTACTGCACTCTACCGAAATCCAAAAATGTAACCCAAAAAGGGTGAGTCCTAAAAGGACCCCGTAAGGGATTTGGGGTAAGATAAGTATATGCAACCCCGCAAAACAGAAAGATAGCAATATACGCAATGTAATCACGTAATAACATACATGTACCGTAAACAAATCGGAATCCCAAGGATGTGCGATTCCAAATCGCCATAAACCTTATAACAGATCGAACGATGACCTCCCACTAAGGGGAGTCGAAGCCGAAGCTATTACGAAGCATGGTGCACCACTGGGGTAGCGAACCCACAACTGCCGTAGGTTAATGCACAAAGTATGCCACAAGGCATACACCTACAAACGTAGGGTTACTGCATGGTATGCTACAAGGCATACACCTACGTATCACGTAACTTACCTTAAGGCGTAAATTTCCAAATACCCGCAAAACAGTAAATGCTACAATACATACACCTACAGACTACGTAATATGCTCTAGGCATATAATACTGAAATACCCGCAGTAATGTAAAATGAAACTAAACATACACCTATCTTACCAAAAATAGCAGAACCAAACCCTTACCTCACAATTCCAGGGTATTTGACCGATTCTGGACGATTTCCAAACCACGACCCGAAACTCCGAAACTTCTCTTTTCCTAACCTCCGAACCTCAGAATCTGCCAATTCAAGCTAAATTAGCAACCTTACCAACCACACTACCAAACTACACCCCCGACCCCAAAACCGAAAATCCGGCAGAATTTCCGTAAAATTCCAGATTTCCAAAGAAATGTCAGAAGTCCGAACCAATCTAGACAATGCACGATTCTACATTGACAAACATCATACAATAAGCGAACTGATCAAATCCAACCTTAAACCCTTCTTTACCCGCCATTTTCCGATAATCCCGCTTAATTGTAACTTTTCCATTTCTTAACCGAATTCAACATTTCAAACTTCCATCCACTCCTAAATTCAAGCCCAACACCATATTAACCTCCAATTTAACCAAAATGAACCTCCAACATTGAAAAAGAATCATTCCAAGATTTCGGTTCTTAATCAACTTTTCATCCAACTTTCAATTCAATCCATTCAAGCTTCCAAATAATCATATTAATCACCAATTCCACTTCCTAAGCATGCTTACTAACCAATTACACCAAAATCAATAAAACCCCTTCACTTATCAATTCGGCCAAAGAGGGGTTTTCTCACCCAACCTCCATTTCAATCCAAACAAAGTTCCATTTGCACTCTTTAATCACCAATTACATTTCTAAACCATGAATGTTATCCAATTGCATCCAAAACAACAAAATCCATTTTTGAAAATCAACCCATAATTCGGCCATTTGGGGATTTTTCCTCAACTTGTTTTCCATCAAATTGAATCCATACACAAGCTTAGAATCATGCTAGGACTAACATACTTGAAGCATGAAACAAGATAACAAACACACACCATTTTGGAAAATTCTCCATAAATTCGCCAACACTAAGTTTCCATCCAAGTTGTGTTTTCCAAAATCCAACACTTGATTAATACTCCCTACCACCCAAGAACAACATACTAAAAATTGAGAGGAAGAGAATCATCCTAGCTAGTAGCTAAGAACAAACCCATAATTTGAGAAATCTCCTCTTTTCTCCACTAATCTTCAAAACCAATGAGAAAAGAGAGCTTAGGAGTTACTTACCACATAAATCACCCAATTCCTCTTTGATTTCTTGCAAGATGAAGAACCTCAAGCTTAAGGTTGAGCTTCAATGGAGGCGGACAGAGGAAGAAGAAGAAGAAGAAGAAATGAAATGTATTTTCATTTATGGAATAATAGCCTAATATATTTATTTATATCTTGCACATTAAAAACCATACCTCTGGTGCGAAATTAAAAATTGCCAACTGTCCCATTTAATAAAAAACACACACATGCTGCCGAAAGAAAGGGCTGCTGCTGCTGCCCATGCTGATTTCCTTTTAATTTGCACCCAATTGCAAATTAACTCCCAATTTTTCCGAAAGTTCCAATACTTTTGCCCAAAAATAATTATCGGATTCCAAAATTAACGAAACTCGGACACAATCTTCAGAATATTATAACATTCACAGAACATTTTTCAGAAATTCATTTACAATTCCAGAGTGTCCTACCGAGCTCGCTGAACCCGAACCAAAACCCGACGTGCGAGCGTGACAACCTGAACCGAAATTCCGTCACTCCAAAATTCTATAAAAATACCCATAAATTCCATCTTAAATTAAAACACAACTCACCCCAAAGCCGTCAGAAAATTTCCATCCCGAGCCCCGGGATTCCCGTCCCGAGCCCCGGGAGTCGCCCGGAACCGAACGTCCCGCCCCAAATATTAAACTCCACAACCAACACCGGGACGTTTCCACGACTCCAAAACTACAAACGGCTTCTCAAACTGAGATCTCGAGAGCGCTACCGAGCCCGCCAGACGCCCCGAGGCGACCCCGACAACCCCGGCGCGTAAAAATATTTTCGGCGGAAACGTCCGGGGGACCCACACGACCTCAAATACGGAAGGGTTCGCCAAAATGATACTCGGATAGGGCTCGGGAGCCGTCTGAACGCCGAAAAACGTGACCCGCAGGCCAAAACCGGAGCCCCGGTCACCCGGTCGCAACCCGCTCGGGGTGACCGTAACATTCTCCCTCTTAGAACTCTTGGTCCTCCAAGAGTAGCTCGAACCAACCCGACAGTGTCGCTACCAACCGTAAAATATAACTATTCCTCTAACCTGTAACAATCGGACCACCGTGGTGCGGCGGGAGTGGTAGTTTAGACTACCATACAGAGCCTCACGGCGTCCCACCCTCCGGTGCATCTTATTGCACCCCGAGTCGCTTGCCGGTATTTCTACCAGACAACCCTGCATAAGATCGAACCTAAATCTAACCGATCCCCAACAGCTATCCCGAAGACATCACGTAAAACAGAAATAGTTGGGGGGGAAAGATCAACCTAACAACTTACTCTAGAAACTCATGAGAACCGATAAAATTCGGGGTAACTTGCCCCGCCTATCAAATCTTACTGTCTCTCTGAACGGTGCTACCTCCAGTCAAATTCTATTACCAAACTCATATTCAAGAGCCCTACGGCGACGGTTCGTACAAACAGTAGTGCAGTCATTCGCGGTTTTAATCCGCGCCTATAACAATCTGGTCTTCGCCGTAGTCTCCTCAAAAGCTCGGGTCCGGCCTTAACCCCATCGACGCATCTGTCCAACAAGATGGTGTCATACACCTCCCGTACAACACCTCATGTGGTGCCATGTCAAACGTAGCTCGAAAGCAACTGTTGTATGAGAACTCTATCAAAGTAATCGCTAGTCCCAAACTCCTCCAAAATCCAAAGTACAGATTTGCAACATATCCTCCAATATCGAATCACCCGCTCCGACCGCCCGTCCGTCTGGGGTGATAAGTCGTATTCGATGGAGTCGCGTGCCCAATGCTTCATGAAAAGCAATCCGTAACCGTGTCAGAAACTCGGATCACGGTCGATTCAATGGAGTCTCGGTGCTCCATGTAAACGCATAATCTCCCTGATGTAAAGCCGGGCAAGCTTCTCCAAAGGGTCTGTGACCCGAATAGGCAGAAAGTGTACGCACTTTGTCAACCGATCCACAAAAACCCAGATAGCATCATGATGAAACCGTGTCAGGGCAGTGCAGTCAGAAAGTCCATCGTAACATTACCCCACTTCCGCATCGGAATGGGCAAAGTCTGCAGTGTCCCCGCCGGTTCTCGATGCTCACACCGCCGAGTGTGCCTCCTCTAAAATCTCATTCCAGAACTCCTGATCCTCAGGTACGTAAAGGCGATCTCAGAAGTATAGCAATCCCTGCCTATACTGAAACGTCGGTAACAAATAAACTATTATCTTCCCCAGATAACTTCTTCAATACCAAATCTCTACCTTGCGCTTCGCGCATCCTATCAAGCCACTCAGAATGTATAATAAGTGTAATAACCTCGAGCACGCTCCCGTAGCCGCCACTGTGCCAAAGGCACGCGATCACTCTCCTCGATCAGTCCCCAACATTTCCTCCCTTAACTAACCCGGTATACTTCCCGCCGGTGCATCGGCAACCGTGTTGCCGTGCGAGATGTACTCGATACAACAACCATAGTCCTTAATGTATTCGAGCCATCTGCGCTGCCTCAAATTAAGCTCCTTTTGCGTAAACAGATATTTCAGACTCTTATGGTCGGTAAGAATCTGAAATTTATTACCAAACAGATATTGATTCCAATGTTTCAGCGCATAACTATTACTATAGCCAACTCCAGATCATGTGCCAACCAGTTCAGCTCATGCGGTCGCAGCTGCCTCGACCCATAAGCTACCACAAAACGCTCCTACACCAACACACATCCCAAACCAGACGTGGAAGCATCCGTATAATTCACATACGGTAAGATCGGATCTGAAAGAGTCGAATCGGAGCGTTAGTCAACTGCCGTTTCAACTCCTGAAAATTCTGCTCACACCTATCAGACCAGATAAACGGTTGACCCTTCTTGGTCAACCGCATGAGCGGTGATGCCAGAATAGAAAATCCCAGTACAAACCTCCGATAAAATCATGCTAAGCCCAGGGAGCTCTTGATCTCCCGTACCATGGTAGGTTGTTCCCAATCCCGAACTGGCCTCACCTACTCTGAATCCACGCATGCACCATGCTCGGATATAGTGTGTCCCTAAAAGTGACTTCTCGAATCCAGAACTCCCACCTTGAGAATTTAGCACAAAGCTGATGTTCCCAAGGTATCTGCAGAACTACCCTCAGATGATCCCGATGCGAATCCTCATCCCGAGAACATATATCAGAATATCATTAATAAAACCACCAGAAATGAGTCCAAGTACGGTCGGAACACCCGATGCATCGATCCAAGAATGCCACCGAATATTGGTCAGCCCAAATGGCATGACCGTAATCTCTAAGTGTCCAAATCGGGTGCAGAAAGCAGTCTTAGGTATGTCTTCTTCCTTCAATCTAAGCTGAAAATACCCAGATCGGAGATTAATCTTTGAGAAAACTCTCGAACCCTGAGGATCAAAAAGATCGTTAATCCTCGGTAACGGATACTTATTCTTCCCAATGAGAGCATTCAACCGTCTGTAATCAATACAAAGTCAGAGTGTCCCATCATTCTTCTTAACAAACAGAACCAGAGCACCCCACGTCGAAGTGCTCGGTCGGACGAAACTCTTCTCTGTAATTCCTCCAGCTTGCTTCTTCTACTCCCGCATCTCGTAAATAGGCATCCGATAAGGAGGAATAGATATCGGAGCAAGGTTACGGTCACCCCGAGCGGGTTGCGGCCGGTGACCCGGGCTCGGTTTTGGCTGCGGTCACGTTTTCGGCGTTCAGACGGCTTCCGAGCCCTATCCGAGTATCATTTTGGCGAACCCTTCCGTATTTGAGGTCGTGTGGGTCCCCCGGACGTTTCCGCCGAAAATATTTTTCTGGCGCCGGGGGGTTGTCAGGGTCGCCTCGGGACGTACAGCGGGCTCGGTAGCACTCTCGAGATCTCAGTTTGGGAAGCCGTTTGTAGTTTTGGAGTCGTGGTGACGTCCCGGAGGTGTTTGTGGAGTTTAATATTTGGGACGGGACGTTCGGTTCCGGGCGACTCCCGGGGCTCGGGACGGGAATCCCGGGGCTCGGGATGGAAATTTTCTGTCGGCTTTGGGGTAAGTTGTGTTTGAATTTAAGATGGAATTTATGGGTATTTTTATAGAATTTTGGAGTGACGGAATTTTGGTTCTGTTGGTCACGCTCGCACGTCGGGTTTCGGTTCGGGTTCAGCGAGCTCGGTAGGACACTCCGGAAAGGCAAATGAACTTTTGAAAAATGTTCTGTGAATGTTATATTATTCTGAAGATTGTGTCCGAGTTTCATTAATTTTGGAATCCGGTAATTATTTTTGGGCAAAAAGAATTGGAACTTTCGGAAAAATGGGGAGTTAATTGAATTATGGTTGCAAAATAAATAAAAAGGGGTATGGGCAGCAGCAGCCTATTTCGGCAGCATGTGTGTGTGTGTGAGTGATAAGGGACACTTGTCCCTTATTGATTTAAGAGGAAAAAAGAAAGGGATATATATATATATATATTTGGTTAATTATTTCTTAAATGAAATTATTTCATTTCTTCTTCTTTCTTCCTTCTCCTCTCTCTGCCGAAACCATGAGCAGCCATGGGAGCTGTTCACCAAGCTTCTCCTTCTTCATATTTGGCAAGGAATCAACAAGGTTTTTGGTGCAAATCATAGGTAAGGTTCCTCTCTTCTTCTCTTTGCTAGTTAGAAGCATGGATTTTGGGTGGAAAAGGGAGTTTAGAACCAAAAGAGGTTTGTTCTTTGCTATGAGTTGTGATGATCTTCTTGCTTCCAAATTTTAGTATGTTATTCTTGGGCTTGAGAGGAGTAAGAATCTATGGTTGGATTTTGGAAAACTCCTTAGTTTGAAGAACCCCTAAAGGCCGAATTTGTAAGGATTTTTCCAAAATTGTGTATGTTTGTTCTGCTCCCTGATGTGTAAATTCGAGCTCTGCTTCTGGTGCAGCACGAAATATGTGCGCAGCGCACAGGCTTGCGCACAGGTTGTGCACAGCCTTGTGCGCAGCGCACAGCCTTGCGCACAGATTGTGCACAGCCTTGTGCGCAGCGCACCTTGCACCTTGCGAGACCTTGCGTGCATTGTGCGCGCCTTGTGCATAACGCGCAAGACAACCTTGCGCAGATTGTGCAGTTGTGCATGTGCTTGTGCACACAGCACAGGCTTGCGCACAGGTTGTGCACATGCCAAAACTCACCCAAGAAGAACTTAGATATGAAGAGAAGTAAGTTTCGATGAAGGGGAAGACTAATTTTGGTTGAAACATCATTTTCGGACAATGGTAGGAAAAGTTAGGTTTATGGGGGTTTTCCAGGAAAGGTGTCTGGAATGCGGGTTTAAAGGTTGAAATGGGTTTGGTAGTGTATGAATAACAATGTTCAGGCTCGGTTTGTAAAACCGAGCTTTCTGTGGAATTTTCTGGGAAAGTGCGGGTTTGCGCGGAAATTGTTTTCTGGGGTTGTTTGGATGTGTTCTGACTCAACTATGGTTACCCAGCTTGATTCTGCGTTGGTGGAGTAGCGTGGGACCATTGGAGCCAAGTTGTGCATTACGGGTCGGAAGCTGGGGTTTTCCGAGTGTTGGGCATGCGGCGCATTTCCGAGGTAAGGGCTTAATTTGGTAAAATGTACGTTTGTTCTGCTTTCAAGGCCCGGATGACCTTAGAGGCCCGGGTTCCTATTCTGCTCGTATATGGTTATCGTGTAATGTTACTTCGTTTATGTTTATGTATTCTTGTTATTATTATATGTTCTGCTCGTGTCATTCTGCGTATCCGCACAAGGGGTGCCGACATTCTGCGTATCCGCACTGGAGTGCCGACATTGCTGCTCGTGTCCGCACCGAAGGGGTGCCGACATTCTGCGTATCCGCATCGAGTGCCGATACATTCGCTCGTGACCCTACGACGTTTGGGGCTCGCGACCCCAGCCGGTACCGTGCTTCGCTCGCTCGACCAGATATTCGACCTCTGTTGAGGGGTCGTTACATGGTCGCTCGGCGGTTGGACCGCATATGTTGGTTTCTGATTTTCGTTATACTTTATGTTTATATGTACATGCATATGTTGTGATATTCTGTTTTGCAGGTTCAGATTGTTGCCCTGTGGGCAAACTGCACTTTTACCTTAAGCCCTTACTGAGTCCTTTCGAGGACTCACCCTTTTATTTGTTTACCATCTTTCAGGCAGTCTGACAAGCAACCAGCGGCATAGAGATCCGCGGTGCTTCCTGACATCTTGGGTTCTGTAGCAGCAGCAGTACCACGTGCGGGAATTCTTGAGCGAGAGGCTTCTGATTCCGCACTTAGGTATATATTTACATATAGGATTTTGTTTAATGGCTCAGAGTCAGAATCGCATGCATATAGATCAGATCATGGTTTTGTATATGTGTCTATATCTGGAATAACTTCTGCTTTATCTGTCTTCTGTGTCGCGGGCGGAGCCCTGACTTGCTTACATCGGAATTGCTATATTATGGATTTGGTACTTGTGTTGTGGCGATGATTGAAATGGGATATACCATGAACCGCTTGTGTGGTGAAAGTTGGATTATTCGTATACTTGCCTTGCATGAGTATTTAGGTTGCTAGTTGTTACTTGACGGTTTTGTTTGGAGCTCGATGCTCCGTTGCCACGCTTTCCGCCGTAATTCCTGTTTCCGACGTCACGGCCGGCTCCGCCTCCGCAACCGGGCGGGGTGGCTGTGACAAGTTGGTATCAGAGCAGGTCGGGTCGGAATGACCCAAAAGGTAAAGTATGTTGGTTTTGGGTATGGAATGTGGAAGGCAAGTATACAAGTCCGAGGGTGGACTTTTGGAGTAAGTTAAGTCTGTTCATGGGTAAGTAACTGTGGAAGTGACTTCGAGGTACAAGCCACCGTTCTACGTTTCATTTCGGGGCGGTTTCAGACGGAGACTGGCCACCTCCTTATTTGAACCGTTTCGGAATGGATGTGGAGCAGCGGGCGGTTCTTTGGAGCACTTTGGAAAATTTGAGGTACTCTGATGAATCTTGGGTGATTTGTGTGGTGTTTCTGTGTTATGAGCATGGTTTGGTTTTGTGGTTTAAAGTTGAATATTTGGTTGTGAGATTCTGAAAAAGAATCTCTGCATCATGCATTGCATTACACTACAGAGCCTTAGAAAATCGCCGCTAGCTTCTGTAGAGATTAGGAGTGACCGAGTTGTCTGGATTCTGTTTGGTCTGGAATGTCTCAGGTTGGATTCACACGCGTAGGCAGTGTGTTTTGTGACCGGAGGGAGGGGATTGTAATCCCATGCCTCCGAGAGATAGGGTTTGAACTGTTGGTTATGGGTTGAGTTGGTATATGGTTTGGGAATTTGGTTTGGGATAAGTTGTTTTTCTGGTTGGACTTGGTTTGAGGAATTGTGTACTACACGCGAATAGCGTGATTTGGTACCGAGGGGCGGGATCGAGATCCCACACCTCCGTGGAATAGGATACGGGTTCAGCGTAACCTGTGGTCCGAACAACCACACTCACCGCCCCGAGGTTTAGTGGTCGTAGGGACCCCTCTCTGATTTGGTATTACCGCCAGCCTAGCTGGTTCAGAGGCGGCAGTAGGCAGGGGAAGATCTGTTGATGCCACGGTAAGGGCATTTTGATTTGGTGGTGATAGCGAGACTTAAGCCACTGCTCGCCATAGTTTGGGATCGGTAAGTGAGTGACTCTGACAAGGGTGGTCACTACGACACCTAGACTTCTCGTCGGTCCTATCAACGACGGGAGATCCGAGACACCAACCGACGAGGTTGGACTTTTGGAGAGGTTTTAGAGTTTGGATCCCCCCCGAGGTTCAGCGGCCGAGGAGGGCCGGAGGTATTAGAGACTTGGGTTGCAGGAATTGACAAACTCCTGGAGGGAGGCTATTCTGAGCCGGTTGGCCGCCGGGGCCAACGGCTACTCCGGTCAGATTGCTTCCAGATTCTGAACCGGAGTTCGGATTGACCTGATATCTGATTTCGGGTGTCCTGGCAGTGTACCGGACATTTCCGCGGAAAATATTTTTCGGGGCCGGGGGGTTGCCGTCGGACGATTTTCGAGGATTCGGGCAGAGAAACGGCTCCGGAGTGACCCGGGACTCGATTTGCGCTTTGAGGAAGATCTCGAGTCGGGATATAATTTACATTTTTCTCGTGAAGAAAATGTTCGGGTCGGAAATTACGGTTTCGGGCAGTTTAGTAGAGGTAGAGAGGGAGCACCACCGGCACGATCTTATCCGATTTGAAGTAGGTATCGTTCAGGTTGAATTTGTTATCGGCAGGAGGGCCGATGGTTACGTAGCAGGTCTGATACTCTTTGGGTACGGGATTGCCCTCTTACTGTAGGCGTGAGTCGCAGGAAGTTCTGTAAGGTACTATATTTCCGAATGAAATACCGGTTCATGCGTTATTTGATACAGAGCATTTGTTCTCATTGTAACACCGAAATGTGTTACATTTCGTATCTGTCTGTCATAGTACCTTGCCTCAAACGCATTTAGTAAAAACTGGGAGTCGGCCTGTTTTCCAATGAGATGGTTCGGGTCTGTACGATATCTGTAGGCGGACATTTGACAGTATCGGATTTGTTGGTTTTAGACACGCCGAACTATGATTTTATTCTTGGGATGGACTGGTTATCCAAGAATTCTGTGCACATTGATTGTGCAACCCGTACCATTATGGTTTCTGGAGAGGTACTACCTCTCACGACTCGATCGGTTTGACTATCGCGCAAAGACGGTGCAAAGGTTGCAGATTCGGATCATCCGTCGATAGTTGGTGTTGGGGAAAGTTATGGTCTGAATGAGGCTGGTACTAGGTTGAAGTTAGATAGTATGCCTTGGTTCGAGATTTTCCGCAGGTATTTCCGGAGGAGTTGCCCGGATTACCATAAGAGCGGGGAATTGTGTTTGACATCCACCGCAATGGCATCGCTCCGATATCTATTCCTCCTTATCGGATGCCTGTTTCTGAGATGCAGGAGTAGAAGAAGCAATTGGAGGAATTACATCAAAAGAGTTTCGTTCGACCGAGCACTTCAGCGTGGGGTGCTCTGGTTCTGTTTGTTAAGAAGAATGATGGGACACTCTGACTTTGTGTTGATTACAGACGGTTGAATGCTCTTATTGGGAAGAATAAGTATTCGTTACCGAGGATTGACGATCTTTTTGATCAACTTCGGGGTTCGAGAGTTTCTCAAAGATTAATCTCCGATCTGGGTACTTTCAGCTTAGGGTGAAGGAAGAGGACATACCTAAGACTGCTTTCCGCACCTGATTTGGACACTTAGAGATTACGGTCATGCCGTTCGGGCTGACCAATGCTCCGGTAGCATTCTTGGATCTGATGCATCGGGTGTTCCGACCATACTTGGATTCATTTGTAGTGGTCTTTATTGATGATATTCTGATATATTCTCGGGATGCGAACTCGCATCGGGAGCTTCTGAGGATAGTTCTGCAGACACTCTGGGGAACATCAGCTTTATGCTAAATTCTCAAAGTGTGAGTTCTGTAGTCGGGAAGTCACCTTTATGGGACACATTATATCTGAGCATGGACTGTCTGTGAATCCACAGAAGGTGAGGGAAATTTGTGATTGGAAACAACCTACCACGGCACGGGAGATCAAGAGCTCCCTGGGGTTAGCAGGATTTTATCGGAGGTTTGTACTGGGATTTTCTGTTCTGGTATCTCCGCTTACGCAGTTGACCAAGAAGGGTCAACCGTTTATCTGGTCTGATAGGTGTGAGCAGAATTTTCCGGAGTTGAAGTGGCAGTTGACTAACGCTCCGATTCTGACTCTTTCAGATCCGATCTTACCGTATGTGAATTATACGGATGCTTCCACATCTGGTTTGGGATGTGTGTTGGTGCAGGAGCGTTTTGTGGTAGCTTATGGGTCGAGGCAGCTGCGACCGCATGAGCTGAACTGACTGACACATGATCTGGAGTTGGCTATAGTAATTTATGCGCTGAAACATTGGAAGCAATATCTGTTTGGTAATAAATTTCAGATTCTTACCGACCATAAGAGTCTGAAATATCTGTTTACGCAAAAGGAGCTTAATTTGAGACATTGCGGATGGCTCGAATACATTAAGGACTATGATTGTTGTGTCGAGTACATCTCTGGTAAGGGCAACGCGGTTGCCGATGCTCTGAGCAGTGAAGTATACCGGCTTAATTAAGGGAGGAAATGTTGGGACTGATCTGAGGAGAGTGATCTGACGTGCCTTTGGCACAGGTGGCAGCTCTGGGAGCGTGCTCAGGTTATTACACTTATTATACATTCTGAGTGGCTTGATAGGATGCGCGAAGCGCAAGGTAGAGATTTGGTATTGAAGAAGTTATCTGGGGAAGATAAGGGTTTATGTGTTACCGACGTTTCAGTATAGGCAAGGATTGCTATACTTCGAGACCGCCTTTGTGTATCGAGGATCGGGAGTTCGGAATGATATTTTAGAGGGGGCACACTCGAGCGGTTTGAGCATCGGAACCGGCAAGGACACTGCAGACTTTGCCCATTCCACTGGAAGTGGGGTAATGTTACTATGGACTTTCTCGACCGCACCGCCCGACACGGTTTCATCATGATGCTATCTCGGGTTTTTGTGGATCGGCCGACAAAGTGCGTACACTTTCGCCTATTCGGCCGCTGCACCCTCCGGAGAAGCTTGCCCGGCTTTACATCGGTGAGATTGTACGTTTACATGGAGCACCAGACTCCATTGAATCTCGACCGTGATCCGTGTTTTACAAAGACGGTTCTCGATTGCTTTTCATGAAGCATTGGGCACGCGACTCCATCTGAATACAGCTTATCACCCACCGACGGACGGGCAGTCGGAGTGGGTGATTCTGATATTGGAGGATATGCTGTGAATCTGTACTTCGGATTTTGGAGGAGTTTGGGACCAGCAGTTACTTTGATAGAGTTCTCGTACAACAATTGCTATCAGACTACGTTTGACATGTGCACCATATGAGGTGTTGGGAGGAGGTGTATGACACCATACCGTTGGACAGATGCGTCGATCGGGTTAAGTTGGGACCCGAGCTTTTTTTTTTTATTGAGAGGAGACAACGCGAAGAAAAGATTGTTATAGGCGCGGATTAAAACCGCGAATGACTACACCACTGCTTGTACGAACCGCCGCCGTAGGCTCTGGAATCTGAGCTTGGTAATAGAATTTGATTGGAGATAGCACCGTTCAGAGGAACAATAAGATGTGATAGGCGGGGCGAGTTACCCCGAGTTGTATCGGTTATTATGAGTTTCCAGAGTAAGTTGTTAGGTTGATTTTACCCCCCCCAACTATTTCTGTTTTATGTGGTATCTTCCAGGATAGCCTGTTGTGGATCAGTTATATTTAGGTTCGCATCGTCTGGGGTTGTCCGGTAGAAATACCGCAATCGACTCGGGTGCAATAAGATGCACCCGGAGGGTGGGACGCCGTGAGGCTCAGTATGGTAGTCTAAACAACCACTCCTGCCGCACCAAGACGGTGGTCCGATTGTTCGGGATTAGAGGAATGTTGGTATATTCTGGTGGGTTCACCTGTCTGGTTGTTTCAGGCTACTCTTGGAGGACCAAGAGTTCTAAGGGGGGGAGAATGTTACGGTCACCCCGAGCGGGTTGCGACCGGGTGACCCGGGGCTCCGGTTTTGGCCTGCGGGTCACGTTTTTCGGCGTTCAGACGGCTTCCGAGCCCTATCCGAGTATCATTTTGGCGAACCCTTCCGTATTTGAGGTCGTGTGGGTCCCCCGGACGTTTCCGCCGAAAATATTTTTCTGGCGCCGGGGGGTTGTCGGGGTCGCCTCGGGACGTACAGCGGGCTCGGTAGCACTCTCGAGATCTCAGTTTGGGAAGCCGTTTGTAGTTTTGGAGTCGTGGTGACGTCCCGGAGGTGTTTGTGGAGTTTAATATTTGGGACGGGACGTTCGGTTCCGGGCGACTCCCGGGCTCGGGACGGGAATCCCGGGCTCGGGATGGAAATTTTCTGACGGCTTTGGGGTAAGTTGTGTTTGAATTTAAGATGGAATTTATGGGTATTTTTATAGAATTTTGGAGTGACGGAATTTCGGTTCAGGTTGTCACGCTCGCACGTCGGGTTTTGGTTCGGGTTCAGCGAGCTCGGTAGGACACTCCGGAAAGGCAAATGAACTTTTGAAAAATGTTCTGTGAATGTTATATTATTCTGAAGATTGTGTCCGAGTTTCATTAATTTTGGAATCCGGTAATTATTTTTGGGCAAAAAGAATTGGAACTTTCGGAAAAATGGGGAGTTAATTGAATTATGGTTGCAAAATAAATAAAAAGGGGTATGGGCAGCAGCAGCCTATTTCGGCAGCATGTGTGTGTGTGTGAGTGATAAGGGACACTTGTCCCTTATTGATTTAAGAGGAAAAAAGAAAGGGATATATATATATATATATTTGGTTAATTATTTCTTAAATGAAATTATTTCATTTCTTCTTCTTTCTTCCTTCTCCTCTCTCTGCCGAAACCATGAGCAGCCATGGGAGCTGTTCACCAAGCTTCTCCTTCTTCATATTTGGCAAGGAATCAACAAGGTTTTTGGTGCAAATCATAGGTAAGGTTCCTCTCTTCTTCTCTTTGCTAGTTAGAAGCATGGATTTTGGGTGGAAAAGGGAGTTTAGAACCAAAAGAGGTTTGTTCTTTGCTATGAGTTGTGATGATCCTCTTGCTTCCAAATTTTAGTATGTTATTCTTGGGCTTGAGAGGAGTAAGAATCTATGGTTGGATTTTGGAAAACTCCTTGTTTGAAGAAACCCTAAATGCCGAATTTGTAAGGATTTTTCCAAAATTGTGTATGTTTGCAGTGCGGCCGATGTGTAAATTCGAGCTCGTGTGTGCGGCCACGAAATATGTGAAATATGTGCGTTGCGCAGTTGTGCACGCACAGCTTGTGCTTTGCGCAGCGCATGCAGCCTTGCGCACTTGTGCGCAGCGCACAGCCTTGTGCACAGATTGTGCGCAGCCTTGTGCACAGCATTGTGCTTGCAGCACAGATTGTGCACCTTGCCTTGCAGCGACAGTGCGTGCACATTGTGCACAGTTGTGCACAAGCTTGTGCTTGCACACAGACAGGCTTGCGCACAGGTTGTGCACATGCCAAAACTCACCCAAGAAGAACTTAGATATGAAGAGAAGTAAGTTTCGATGAAGGGGAAGACTAATTTTGGTTGAAACATCATTTTCGGACAATGGTAGGAAAAGTTAGGTTTATGGGGGTTTTCCAGGAAAGGTGTCTGGAATGCGGGTTTAAAGGTTGAAATGGGTTTGGTAGTGTATGAATAACAATGTTCAGGCTCGGTTTGTAAAACCGAGCTTTCTGTGGAATTTTCCGGGAAAGTGCGGGTTTGCGCGAAATTTCTTTCTCGGGGTTATTTGGATGTGTTCGATCCAACTATGGTTACCCACTTGATTCTGCGTTGGTGGAGTAGCGTGGTACCAATGGAGCCAAGTTGTGCATTTCGGATCGGGAGTCGGGATTTTCCGAGTGTTGGGCTGCGGGGCAGCGTTTCTGAGGTAAGGGCTTAATTTGGTAAAATGTACGTTTGTTCTGTTTCAAGGCCCGGATGACCTTAGAGGCCCGGGTTCCTATTCTGTTCTGTATATGGTTATCAGGTAATGTTACTTCGTTTATGTTTATGTATTCTTGTTATTATATATGTTATGTTCGAAGGGGTGCCGACATTCTCGCGTGTCCGCACCGAAGGGGTGCCGACATTCTCGCGTATCCGCACTGTGAGTGCCGACATTGCCTGCGTGTCCGCACCGAAGGGGTGCCGACATTCTGCGTATCCGCATCGAGTGCCGACTTCTGCTCGTGACCCTACGACAGTTTGGGGCTCGCGACCCCAGCCGTACCGTGCTTCGCTCGCTCGACCAGTATATTCGACCTCCGCTGAGGGGTCGTTCAGCATGGTCGCTGGCGGTTGGACCGCATATGTTGGTTTCTGATTTTCGTTATACTTTATGTTTATATGTACATGCATATGTTGTGATATTCTGTTTTGCAGGTTCAGATTGTTGCCCTGTGGGCAAACTGCACTTTTACCTTAAGCCCTTACTGAGTCCTTTCGAGGACTCACCCTTTTATTTGTTTACCATCTTTCAGGCAGTCTGACAAGCAACCAGCGGCATAGAGATCCGCGGTGCTTCCTGACATCTTGGGTTCTGTAGCAGCAGCAGTACCACGTGCGGGAATTCTTGAGCGAGAGGCTTCTGATTCCGCACTTAGGTATATATTTACATATAGGATTTTGTTTAATGGCTCAGAGTCAGAATCGCATGCATATAGATCAGATCATGGTTTTGTATATGTGTCTATATCTGGAATAACTTCGCTTTATCTGTCTTCGTGTCGCGGGCGGAGCCCCGACTTGCTTACATCGGAATTGCTATATTATGGATTTGGTACTTGTGTTGTGGCGATGATTGAAATGGGATATACCATGAACCGCTTGTGTGGTGAAAGTTGGATTATTCGTATACTTGCCTTGCATGAGTATTTAGGTTGCTAGTTGTTACTTGACGGTTTTGTTTGGAGCTCGATGCTCCGTTGCCACGCTTTTCGCCGTAATTCCTGTTTCCGACGTTGCGGCCGGCTCCGCCTCCGCAACCGGGCGGGGTGGCTGTGACAACAACGTAAACATCGGCCCTCCCGCCGGTAACAAAGTCGACCGGAGTGATACCTACCGCAAATCGACAAGGTCGTGCCGGTGGTGCTCCTCTCTACCTCTACTAAATTGCCCGGGCCTGTTCGGCCGTCCAGAAATCTGCCGGGGTCCCCGCTGTATGGAACCCCTCGTACTCCTCTTACCTCGCTGGGATGTGATGTAACTTTCAACCTCCTCTTGCTCGAGGAGTTGAGCCTTAATAACCGCTTCCCGAAACAAAGTAATGTCTAAAGGTCTCAAAGCCCACCTGAACTCGGGGCGCAGTCAACGAAATAAACCTCTTGGCCTTCTATTCTTCCATTCCATAGTACTACGGTACGTAGTCAATCAGCCGATCAAACTCTCACTCATACTCTCCGACAGTCCCGTCTCCCCGATGAAACTCAACAACTGTACCTGACACAGATTCCTGGCTACATCCACACTGCACTGCTAGTGGAAATTGTAGCCTCCCCCAGGAGTTTATCAACTCCCGCAAACCAAATCTCTACTACCCTGCACCTTCTCGGTCATTGAACCTCGGGGGTTCAAACTCTAAAACCTCTCCAAAAGTCTGACCTCGCCGATCGGTGCCCCAGATCTCCTCGTCGTTAATAGGACCGACGAGAAGTCTAGGTGTCGTAGTGACCACCCTTGTCAGAGTCACTCACTTACCGATCCCAAAACTATGGCGAGCAGTGGCTTAAGTCTCGCTATCACCACCTAATCAAAATGCCCTTACCGTGGCATAAACAGATTTTCCCCTGCCTACTGCCGCCCCTGAACCAGCTAAGCTGGCGGGTAATACCAAATCAGAGAGGGGTCCCTACGACCACTAAACCTCGGGGCGGTGAGTGTGGTTGTTCAGACCCTGGGTTACACTGAACCCGTATCCTATTCCACGGAGGTGTGGGATCTCAGTCCCACCCCTCCGGTACCAAATCACGCTATCTACGCGTGTTAACCATACCTCAAAAATTTCAGACCAAACAGAGTCCAGACAAAAATCGGTCACTCCTAATCTCTACAGAAGCTAGCAGCAGTTTTCTAAGGCTCTGTAGTGCAATGCAGTACTTGACACGGTTACTTCTCGAATGATAAAATCATGTATTTCACGTAATCACGTAAGCTTCATGCTTATTTCACCAAATCTTTTCCTAACACACAATTTTACGTACCTGAAACTTTTCCACAATCCCCTTACTCGCAATAATCTTACCAGAATTTCAGAAATCCCGAGTGCCGAAATCTGCGACTATCAGGATAACTTGAAGGATCAACTTTGTTCCACAATTTTATTTTGAAGTGGTTCAAGTAAGGAGGTGGCCAATCTCCGTACCAAACCATTCTAAAATAAAATGTACAACAATAGTCGTCACTACAAGTCACCACAGACGACCAATATGGTCACTTACCCGCTCGATACCAACTTGTCACCGCACGCCGCCCGAGCCCGGTTGCGGAGGCGGGGCGCCGGACGCCGGAAGCGGAAGCCGGAAAACAAGAGATGGCAGTCCATCGAGACCCGCCGCGCGTAGCGGACCCAAAACGGAAGGATTGTGGAAGCAAACTAACGGAAATTTCATGCGTATAACCAAAATAAAATGCAACCATACAATTCATGCATTAGCAACAGAGTAAGCCCCGCCTCCGTGGGACGAGTGCTTACGCACCAAAACATAGACGCATACAGAGTTCACGAACCTAAAGTATCTAGCAAGCGCCAAGCGCTGAGAACAGAGCATGTAAGAATATATGAATATATACGAAATACAATCATCACAAAGAAACCGTAAAATATGCACATGCGGCTACAGAGCCAAGCCTAGGACTAAGCATCAAATACCTCGCGCGGGATTCAGATCCAAAAGACAATCCCGGCCCACAAGGTCTGCTGCCGCTCAACACAACCAAGGCGAAGCCTCGCGGAAACCTACCCCGCTGGCTGCTTACTGCACCTACACCGAAATCCAAAAACAGTAACCCAAAAAGGGTGAGTCCTAAAAGGACCCCGTAAGGGATTTGGGGTAAGATAAGTATATGCAACCCCGCAAAACAGTAAAGATAGCAATATACGCAATGTAATACGTAATAACATACATGTAAGAAACAAATCGGAATCCCGAAGGATGTGCGATTCCAAATCGCCATAAACCTTATAACAGATCGGGAACGACCTCCCACTAAGGGGAGTCGAAGCCGAAGCTATTACGAAGCATGGTGCACCACTGGGGTAGCGAACCCACAACCTGTCGTAGGGTTACTGCACAAAGTATGCCACAAGGCATACACCTACAAACGTAGGGTTACTGCACATGGTATGCTACAAGGCATACACCTACAGATCACGTAACTTACCTTAAGGCGTAAATTTCCAAATACCCGCAAAATGTAAATGCTACAATACATACACCTACAGACTACGAATATGCTCTAGGCATATAATACCGAAATACCTGCAGTAATGAAAATGAAACTAAACATACACCTATCTTACCAAAACAGCAGAACCAAACCCTTACCTCACAATTCCAGGTATTTGACCGATTCTGACGATTTCCAAACCACGACCCGAAACCCGAAACCTCTCTTTTCCTAACTTCCGGATCCCAGAATCTGTCAATTCAAGCTAAATTAGCAACCTTACCAACCACACTACCAAACTACACCCCGACCCCAAAACCGAAAATCCGTGAATTTCCGTAAAATTCCAGATTTTCACAGAAACGCCAGAATTCCGAACCAATCTAGACAATGCAAGATTATACATTGACAAACATCATACAATAAGCAGAACTGATCAAATCCAACCTTAAACCCTTCTTTACCCGCCATTTTCCGATAATCCCGCTTAATTGTAACTTTTCCATTTCTTAACCGAATTCAACATTTCAAACTTCCATCCACTCCTAAATTCAAGCCCAACACCATATTAACCTCCAATTTAACCAAAATGAACCTCCAACATTGAAAAAGAATCATTCCAAGATTTCGGTTCTTAATCAACTTTTCATCCAACTTTCAATTCAATCCATTCAAGCTTCCAAATAATCATATTAATCACCAATTCCACTTCCTAAGCATGCTTACTAACCAATTACACCAAAATCAATAAAACCCCTTCACTTATCAATTCGGCCAAAGAGGGGTTTTCTCACCCAACCTCCATTTCAATCCAAACAAAGTTCCATTTGCACTCTTTAATCACCAATTACATTTCTAAACCATGAATGTTATCCAATTGCATCCAAAACAACAAAATCCATTTTTGAAAATCAACCCATAATTCGGCCATTTGGGGATTTTTCCCTCAACTTGTTTTCCATCAAATTGAATCCATACACAAGCTTAGAATCATGCTAGGACTAACATACTTGAAGCATGAAACAAGATAACAAACACACACCATTTTGGAAAATTCTCCATAAATTCGGCCAACACTAAGTTTCCATCCAAGTTGTGTTTTCCAAAATCCAACACTTGATTAATACTCCCTACCACCCAAGAACACCATCCTAAAAATTGAGAGTAAGAGAATCATCCTAGCTAGTAGCTAAGAACAAACCCATAATTTGAGAAATCTCCTCTTTTCTCCACTAATCTTCAAAACCAATGAGAAAAGAGAGCTTAGGAGTTACTTACCACATAAATCACCCAATTCCTCTTTGATTTCTTGCAAGATGAAGAACCTCAAGCTTAAGGTTGAGCTTCAATGGAGGCGGACAGAGGAAGAAGAAGAAGAAGAAGAAATGAAATGTATTTTCATTTATGGAATAATAGCCTAAATATATATATATATATCTCTTCCACTTTAAAACCCATACCTCTCTTGCTAAATTAAAAATGGCCAAGTGTCCCATTTAATCACACACACACACATGCTGCCGAAAGAAAGGGCTGCTGCTGCTGCCCATGCTGATTTCCTTTTAATTTGCACCCAATTGCAAATTAACTCCCAATTTTTCCGAAAGTTCCAATACTTTTTGGCCCAAAAATAATTATCGGATTCCAAAATTAACGAAACTCGGACACAATCTTCAGAATATTATAACATTCACAGAACATTTTTCAGAAATTCATTTACAATTCCAGAGTGTCCTACCGAGCTCGCTGAACCCGAACCAAAACCCGACGTGCGAGCGTGACAACCTGAACCGAAATTCCGTCACTCCAAAATTCTATAAAAATACCCATAAATTCCATCTTAAATTAAAACACAACTCACCCCAAAGCCGTCAGAAAATTTCCATCCCGAGCCCCGGGATTCCCGTCCCGAGCCCCGGGAGTCGCCCGGAACCGAACGTCCCGCCCCAAATATTAAACTCCACAACCAACACCGGAACGTTTCCACGACTCCAAAACTACAAACGGCTTCTCAAACTGAGATCTCGAGAGCGCTACCGAGCCCGCTGTACGTCCCGAGGCGACCCCGACAACCCCCCGGCGCCAGAAAAATATTTTCGGCGGAAACGTCCGGGGGACCCACACGACCTCAAATACGGAAGGGTTCGCCAAAATGATACTCGGATAGGGCTCGGGAGCCGTCTGAACGCCGAAAAACGTGACCCGCAGGCCAAAACCGGAGCCCCGGGTCACCCGGTCGCAACCCGCTCGGGGTGACCGTAACAGGGTGACTTCTCAAATCTAATGGCTTGATTGGACAATAGAGCAGGCTCGATGACAATGAGATGAGTGAGGCTCGACGGCGGGACAAGCTATTCGTATGCGCATTATATATATATAAATATATTTGAAACAGTAAAAGATCTATATTATTAATTCAGTAGAATCATAATAAAAACACAAGCCAATAGAGTACCACGAACGATAAAAGAAATAACTGAAAGCCTCACACATGAGGGCTGAAAGAAACTGAATAAAGATGACACGACGAAATAAGCTAAAGTAGCTAAAAACGAAAAGCAGTGAGTAGAGCAGATAAAGACATCTATACGGCTTAAACAACCGGCCTAAGATGTTAAGGAGATGGTGTGACAGATGGGATGGGCCTGAAAACCCCCTCCAACATCGACGTGCTCCATCTAACAATTAACAGAAGTCCTCCATATCTGAGAGTAACTGTTATGCTAGGTTTGGTACCTGACCTGCGGAAGACAATAACAAACATCGTCAGGACTAATTCATGTCTCGTCGAACAGACTCGAGTTGTCTTAGATGGTCGGGATCCTTGACAACACCAATGAAAAGTAGCAAGTGGAACAAATAAAGACATCTATACGGCTGGAACAACAGACCTGAGATGTTAAAGAGATAGTGTGACAGGGCCTGAAAACCCCTTCTAACATTGACGTACTCCATTTAACGATTAACATAAGTCTTCCACACTTCAGAGCAACTGTTATGCTGGGTTTGGTACCTGACCTGCATCAGACAAGAACAAACATCGCTAAGACCAATTCATGTTCCGTCGAATGGACTCGAGTTGTCTTAGACGGTCGGGATCCTTGACAACACCAAGGGGCCAATTTGTGCAACATCAGAATTAACCATAGAGACTCGCCATCCAGATAGTTCTCCTAGCAGGAGATCATGGCGTCAGGTAGAATGAGACTGCCCTCAATCCTACCGTAAACAGACGAGACTCGACCAACACTCTTGTGACGCCAAACATCACCAATCCTGTAACCCATCCATATGTCATCCACAACCCAATTTCGCCAGGATCGAATAAAACTCCAACAAAAAAAATATGTAACACAAGAACGAAAACATATGCCCAGAATAACTGACTAAAACTTGTTGAATCAAAGTAAGCTCGGCTCCAGAACACACACTCCGACTGTAGAAAGTAGGCAGCGGCTCTTCTTTGCGAATAGGAGGAAGCTTCAACAGAGGGACACAAAAAAATGACCGAGCCAGTGGGAAGCCTGAAAAAGGCTAGGCCTCTAGGCCGTTGGTGAGAAGCTGACACGTAGTGGCACAACAACGACAGTAGGGGGTAACAACCCATGGCAATAGCGGCGGCAGATCAATTGAAAATTGCAGAAACTTAACGGACCTTATCGTGACAGTGGAGAAGAACTAACGGTGTTAGAGAGGGCGACGTTTTGTTGTTGCAATGGAGACAACGACGGCGTTAGAGGATGAGATGGCCGACGACAGCTGAGAGAGAGCAAAAGCATCAAAAAGCTATGTGAACTTCATGTTTTTTTTAAACTTTAATTGTTATCCATAATTCACCTTAACAAACAATAATAAAAAAAAGTTAAGTGAGAGCGAACAATGAAGGGTGAGAATGGAGGACGGGGGATAGAGGAGAACGGCGGAGAGAAGTTAGCGGCGGCGAGAGAGAGACGAGGGTTTTTAACTCGCACATTATAATTTGAAATATATATTTTTTCAAATATACTTTTTATGAATTTTTTCACTTATCTTTATAAATATTTGAAATCAAACTTTGAATTTATAATATCAAATATGAAAGTTAAATGGTAGAGATTTTTTTCATTGAAATGGAGTACGTGTTAGCCCTTTAAAATTTTAAAATATGAAGTAGCAGAACAAGTTCCTTTTAACCTTTAACATTCAAATCGTTCCAAAAACCACAATTTGATATGGGTAAAAATTGAACGAATAGCTTGAATTCGGCTTAGACTTAATTCAATTGAAAGCCGTTTGTGACTTGTTCAAAAGTAATCAAGCTAAACTTAGACAAATTTTAAAAATGATACATATTTCAAGCCAAACTTAAATACTGAGCTATTCTGCTCAACTCAGCTCTACTTTTTATTAACTTTTTCCATTAAAATAAGTGAATATTTCGAGCTCAACTTAAACTCGATTGATTTTAAATTTATTTATAACCTGTTCATATAAATTTTCAAGTTAAATTTGATAAAAAAAATTTAAGCCAACATGAACATCTTATTTGATTCTATCAATCAAATTTTTAACATTTTTTTGAAAAGAAAAGGCGAATCTTTGATATAGTATATTCACATGATCGCAAGCACGGGTCGCTGCAGAGAAGAAAGGCACCCTATATAACCGCTGATACGGCCACGTGGCAGAATGCCCTTGGCTTACTCTCTGAAATAAATGGTCCACCTTTAACAGTCTCCTTCCACTTCACTCAAAATTCTCTCACATTTCTCGTTCGTCTGGTTCCGAAGGAGAACAAGGAAGACGAAGAAGAAATTAGTAGAGTAGTGATTGTGTACGATCAATCGTTGTCGTGAACAATGACGGACACGACGGACGATATCGCGGAGGAGATTTCGTTCCAAAGCTTCGACGATGATTGCAAGCTGCTTGGAAATCTCCTCAACGACGTCTTGCAGCGGGAAGTTGGCAGCGGGTTCATGGAAAAGCTCGAGAGAAACAGAGTCCTCGCTCAGGTCTCCTTCTTATACCCTTATTTCTTCCGGTCCCGTTTCCGGTTCGTAATGCTCTCATCTACAGATTTGTGTTGTGTCGTTGTATGCGGGTTTCCTCTTTGCAAACTCTCAACTCTATGCCCGATGATTGAAAATTTTACGTGATTTTTTTCTCTCTGGCGATCGGAATCGAGTAGACGTGCGTTTTGGCATCACCTCCGATCGAATAGGTTATCATTTACGTGGTATGTTTGAGTTTGTATGTATTGATGCGAAACGGTCCTTATCGGTACAGATCTCTCTTCTATCGACAGTTCCGTTAACAACTTTTGGGAAATTTTCAGAAGAAGAAAGGAGATACCGAATCTTATATTTTGTACCCTATGTTAGCATTTCTGGGTTTGATTTGATAATGGTTTGCATCGGAAGATCAGCATGGAGAGCAAGCGAACTTTTATAGTAATGCGTTTTCCTCTCACAGAGTGCTTGTAACATGCGGTTGGCGGGAGTAGAAGATACAGCCGAGCTGTTGGAGAAGCAGCTGGCGTCAGAAATATCCAACATGACATTAGAGGAAGCCTTTACTCTGGCGCGTGCTTATAGTCATTACCTAACTTTAATGGGTATTGCTGAAACCCATCACAGGTAATACTCTCAAGCTAAAACTAAGATACCATCCCCTCCATGTTTTTGCACTGTTCTTTTCCTTTTTTAATTCTGAATTAGCACAATGCAGTTAGACATTTGTTGTAGTTGTGATGCTTCTTTGTTATGAGGCTTTCTTTCCAATGGCAGGCACTTGTCTTTGTAGGTATATTGCAACTTTGAAATTCTTCAACAGCAGTAAATATAATCTCTGCTGGTTTCACTGTGGTATAATATGCAAAAAATTGCATGCTGTAAATGGTTTCCCCATCTCTTCCATGCCTATATTTTTATTAAGTTTCCGCTTGATGGGAAGAGAGCTTTTCTATATTCACCTGCATCCAGGCTTGTGTAATTTTTTGCTTATAGTGTCTAACATACATCATCTTCTTCTTTGGAAAAAATAAAAGACTGTTAAACTAGCGCAACTTTCTCACTTTTTATATTCTCAGTTAACTCTTTATCTTTTGTTTTATTCACCTTTCCAGGGTTCGAAAGGCACGGAGTGTAACAAATCTTTCAAAGTCATGTGATGACACCTTCAGCCAGTTACTACAGGGTGGAATTTCCCCAGCTGAGCTCTATAACACTGTTTGCAAACAGGTCTTTTTATTCTCCAGATTATACTCGGTGTTAAGAAATGGTATGTGTTAGGAGAAAAGAAAACAAGGGCAATGCAACTCAAGCTTGTTGGTCAATGATAGAGCTTGCATAAAGCCACAACGATGCGTCGGGCTTACCAGATAAAGGATTATCCTTTTACAGAGGGCAATTAAATCAAGACATTTTCAATCAAGTACTGTAAAATAGTGGGTTTTGTTTCCTGTTGTGATCTTTACTGAGTGATTCTTTTTCTTGCAGGAGGTTGAGATTGTTCTTACTGCACATCCAACCCAAATTAATCGTCGTACTTTACAATATAAGCACATAAGGATAGCTGTATGTTATTAATAGTGACATTCATTCTTTTAGTTTGAATTTGAATTAATGACAGTTATTAATCTGACATGGGTCTTACTTTCATGCAGCACCTGCTGGAGTATAATGACAGAACTGATCTTGGTTATGAAGATCGTGAAATGCTTATTGAGGATTTGGTATTCTGTCTGACAACAATTTGCAGATTTGTCTATCCTTTTGTGATCTCCCATTAACATGTTCATCACTTATTTTCTCACACTCATAGTTCACTTTGAAATTTGTAGGTGCGAGAAATAACATCTATATGGCAGACAGATGAACTTAGACGTCACAAACCAACTCCAGTTGATGAGGCTAGGGCTGGTAGATCAATTTTTTCTTATGCTGAGCATTGCAATGTCTCTGTTTTTCAGTTTTGATCAGGAATGAGAGCTGTTTACATTGTTCAGGCTTGAACATCGTGGAGCAGTCCCTCTGGAAAGCTGTACCTCATTACTTACGTCGTGTCAGCAATGCTCTGAAGAAGGTATCTTCCAATACCAATCCCATGTTGGATCATCATTTTTATTCGTACAGATAATGGTCTTCCAACTGACTGCATCCTTTTTGTTGCAGCATACAGGAAAGCCCCTTCCATTGACATGCACTCCTATAAGATTTGGTTCTTGGATGGGGGGTGATAGAGATGGAAATCCAAATGTAACATCAAAGGCGAGACTTTTGCTATCTCACGCCTATCGGGTTTTTTTATCTATCTATTTTTCCGACGATGCTTTTACTTCTCTAAAAATTCTGAACACCTTGACCATATGTTTTTAGTAGGAGATCTATCTATCTGATGGTCCTTTTACTTCTCTTAAAATACTGAACACCTTGACCATCTGTATTTAGTAGGAGAGTAGGGATTGCAGGTACAATTATATGGTTTCTGAACTCAATGCTCTCTATGTTCATTTAGATGATCACTTGAATCATTCCAGAAAGGTGTACCTGTATAAAAATGATCTATACTCTATTTTTCTTCATAAACTTCTGATTCTTGTCACAGACAGAATACATTCCACTTTGTTTATGCTGTTATCAATTTGATTCATTTTTTCGGGTTCCAGGTAACAAGAGATGTCTCACTATTGTCTAGGTGGATGACCATTGATCTTTACATTAGAGAGGTTGATAGCCTTCGATTTGAACTATCCATGACCAGATGCAGTGACCTCCTCTCACAACTGGCTCATGAAATTCTAGAAAAAGGTTAGAAGCACAGCCTTGTCAACTTCCTGATATTTTGAGGCGCTGCATATATATATATATATATATATATATATATATATATATATATTTTTTTTTTTTTTTCTCTTCTTTTTTCCTTCTGCTCCAACTTCAGTACATGCTACTTAGGACCAGTTAAAGTTACTTATGATTGAACATCTATTCTCATATACCACTAGTCACTATATGCCATCTGTCCTTAAGAATATCTCCCTTTGTTGGTTTGTTGAAATAATCATCTCAGCGAAAGGCACCTGATTAGTAAAGTTAACGTGATTGCTTTAATACGAAATGATCACTTCTTAATTGGCCATTACTGATGATGGTACCTTCTGCTTCCTATTGTCACAATATTGTTTTCTAAAATCTGCAACTATAAAAGCCACTGATATCAACAAAACTCATCGCTTAAGATAAGAATTTCAGTTGCTTGCTCAGGGAGCTCAATTTTATCTACCAGTTACTGGAATGGATAAATTTGAAGTCATGTTGTATATGTTTAATTGATCTGTCACATCACATTGTATATTTTTAATTAATCTCATTCTCTTTTAATGCCCTGGTATATTAATGAGGTCTGTTGATGGTGGCTATCATGTTTTGGGAAAAAAAACAAATATATAATATATCATGGTGGACGGTGGATTGTCCCCTAAGTATGATTCATGCTAAAGCTTGAATAAAGATACCTTAAACTCTTGACTCTTATATGAAAAAATAAATGGCGCTGAAATTTTAGAACTGAAGTATGTATTGTTGCATCCTTCAATCTACGCTTCCCAGCACGTAAAATGTTATTGGACAATGATGTTGCACTCTTTGCTAACAGCACTAGGAATTAGCATTTGAGTTTAGAGAAGGCTATCCAAGGGTAGAGTTTAGCTTTAATGGGTTTAAAATCTGATCTCTACTGTTAATAAATTACCCAAAATGTTAATGTTGATCATTAAAAGCTTTTCCCAAGCATAGCCATTCTTTGTTTTGAAAGGGAGGACAAAGTGAGGCTTGTTGTGGAATTCCAACGAGGTAATATGGCGATCAAATGCTTAAATCTGAAAATGATTTGGCAAGTTTTGGGTGAAGACTGTCTTTGAGTGTTTTGAACATGTCAAATTTATAGCTATAGTACATGATGTTGTTACAGTAACAGTACTGGTAGTTGTACTTATAGAAAAATTGTAACGTAGAAGTGGTAGCAAAAACTTTGATGACAAGTTATATGAGTTAATCCTATATTATCTATGATACATTTTCTGCTTTATGAAGATGATAAGATGTCTGTTCGCTCTTTTAAGTTTGAAGGGAAAATGGAACCTTCTTCTGTCTCACTACAAGTAGTCCGGGACCAGATACCAAACTTGGTTCTCTTAGATAATCATGTAGAAATGCATGAGAACAGGGGCGGAGGTACGTTGAGATGAGTGGTGGCAAATGCCCCCACTGAGATTTGGGGAAAATAGAGTAGTAGTATACAAATTCTTATAAAATATACATTAAAGCCCCCACTGAAATTTTTGTTATGCCGCTCAAAAGAAATTCTACTAATTGATTACTTATGCCCCCCACTCACAAGAATTCCTGGCTCCGCCCCTGCATGAGAATGCAAACCATCTGAGATTCATTGTCTGGTTTGTACAAAAATTATTCAGACATGAGTGAATAATCACATGTTACAAATGGTACTGATATCAGTATGTCAGTAATTGCCTGTACAGCGAAATTTGTACAGATGAAAATGGTATGACTTCTGCTGAAATAATTCTTACTAGAAAAAAGGGGGAAACTTGTCTGAGGAAGCTCATCATGGCCATCCCATTCCAATTCGATATAGCTTAAATATTGATTTAGCTCAGTGTCTTCTTATATTTCCCTTAATCTGGCACTGATCAGAGAGATTTGAATTTTGTGAACATCAAACTTGCTTTAGAGAATCCATCTGATGACTGGCATGATGGTCGGAGTCAATCTTCTAACCGTGCTCAAACGAAATTCAACAGCATGCAATGTCACCACCTTCCAACCCAGCTCCCAGATCAAGCAGACTTACCCGCTTGCACTGGTAAGAAAAAAAGCTCTGATTACTGTGATCTTAGTAGTACATATACATCTTATTTTTCTACAATGAATGGCTTTGTTGCTCAGCCTGCAATCCCATTTTCAACCTTTTTTTGCGTTAGAAAGTAAATGGCTACTTTCTTATAATAAAAAGTGTCCTTGTATGATTTTTGACTTTCATGTAGAAGCTTTTCCCAAATGGGCCACCTTAGAATAAGTTAAGGAAGATAATTTGTTTTCCTAAACAGTTTCAGCTTTGTGCATTTAATGTGGTTCAAAACAATTGGGATAAAGGAATTCTCTAATAAGGTTCTCTAGGTAAATGTACGAACATTCAATTTCACAGGCTGCTTTGTTTTGCTTTTGAAGTTTGAAGGTGATACTTTAAAGGTTATTTGCATTATATATAGTCTGGGAATGAGGCTTCTTATCCTTAATTCTATATGCTCTATGTAATTTGTAATTCAAATTCTTTTTGAATGTTTTATACTTCATCCCCTTCTTATTATGTAAAGGTACTTCATGTTTCTTGTTGTAAGTAACCATGCTTTTGATGAAAAGTAAACTAGGAGAAAAGTACCTAATATGCGTATTAATGCCAGCAGTTGGGTCTTGGTGAACAAATTTTGTGGTCCTCAATTCAAACCCCTTTGTATGTAGTTGGAACTTACACTTACACATGATAGTAGAGAAATCAGCTGATGTTTAGCTTATTGAATGGCATAAACGCACCAAAAGATAGAGATAATAATTTCTTTTGATGATCTATTAGTATAGCATTCATCTCTCGTTTGCTCTATCTGATCTTGTTATTTGAGGAATTTTCATTTTGTTCAGTACCAAATCACTACTCAATAATAATCACACTGCTATTCTCCTGCAGATTGTCGTGATGGTGCATCTAACTACCCGAAACTGGATGTCCCTGGGACCGATTACAGAACATTAAATCGCCAGGTCTTTTGTCAGTTAGATGCTTAATATTGTTATTGACCATTTCTCACTACCCAGGATTGCCATCTTCTGACCCAGGTCGTTCATTTCAGGAATCCAATAATAACCAGTCTAACACAAGCGGGATTACTGCTAATTCTAGTGGTTCACCACGGGCCGCTTCTTTCAATTCTGCTCAGCTTCTAGCTCAAAGGAAACTCTTTTCAGAATCCCAAATTGGACGGTCCAGCTTCCATAAACTTCTGGAGCCAAGTTCTTCTCAACGTCCTGGAATCGCTCCCTACCGAATCATTCTAGGTGATGTGAAAGAAAAGGTATTGCTTTATCACTAACTTCCTTGGTATATTTATTTGCTTCATTTGCTTATTCTCTCATCATTGTATGTTTAATTGCTAAACATCATGTCTAAAGTTCCCAAAGATTACAGATCCTTGTTTTAGAGAGTAATTATTGTTCAAAAGGTTTGATTTGCAAATGCAAATGGTCATTTAGAAGATTAATTTGCGTTTTCGTTTTACTTTCTATCAAGGAATTGACACTGCACACAATTCGAATGTTTCTGATAATAATTTACTGCTCAATGCTAGTTATATCAGCTAGCTTTTAAACCATTAACAATTCTGATCACCTCACCTACCGCTAGGCATGACAAATGTAGAAATGGTACTATTGACAAACTGTTCTTGCTTAAGCTTATATGCACTTCGATAATTACTGAGGCATACTTTTTGTTAGGGAATACTAGCAACAGTTGCTTGGTCAGTTGCTTGCACACTTCCTATTAATATCTTGCCACATGGTTGCCAAACCGACATGCCCTTGGATCTATCAGAGTGAACACATGACAGGATTTTAATAGGAGTGTGCAAGCAAGTACGCAATCAACTGTTACTGACATTTTCCTTTTTGTTATTGGGCTTAACTTGGCATCTTAAAATTGAAGTTTGATGTCTTAGGCTTTACAATATCATATTTATGAGATTTGTTCATGACTTTGTTTAGTTATTCCCTCATGTGTTCATACTTTGTTTAGTTATTCCCTCATGTGTAACTACGCTTAACAAATGATTTTCTTTACAATATCACATAGGCAAATGTCCACTTAAAAGAGAAGGTAAGAACTGTATAGAGATCATAGTAAAAGAATACATTAGTGAAGCAAGTTAACACATGTGAAATTCATCGTTTTGTCTATACTGAGCCTTATCAGGTCAGACCTGTCTGAAAGATGGTTTTCTTGTCATAAATAAATATTCATTTTCTGACAATTTAAAGCATGGGACAGTTCGATAGTTTTTGATGAAATCAGTTGGTTCTGGATTTATAGTTCAGAGTTGTGAGAGAAATTAAGTTCGTAAATGTTTGTTTTTACTATCTGGAGCATGCAGTATCTGCTATAGGTTTATGAGTTCCATTTTTCTTTGTGCTTATTCAGTAGGCTTTTTTTTCTGTTATAAAAAAAACTAAATATATGAATGACACACACACGCACACTAGTCAACAATACGTTCGTTGAACGTAGACAAATACTCTATAAGATAGTAAAAGTTATGAAATTAAAATAATTATTAGATTCGGAAATATAATTTAAAACTCAAGATTAGTAGAAGATAATTATCATGCACATACTATAATTTAATTATTAGGATTCAAGTGTTTTTTTAATTGATTAAGTAAATTGATGGGATATTCTAAAGCTAAAAGTTACTCCATAAGATACATTTTAATTAATATTTGAAAGCTAAAAAGTTTCACTATAAACTATCATTACTGTACTTATCCTTTTTTTTCTATCTCATTTTCCACTTAGAGGATAATTATGCAAAAAAGTATACAAAGTCTTTCATTCATTTTAATTCTTATATGTCCAATCTTGAATCAAGAGAGTAAAAGTCTTTCAAATTTATTTTCCTTTTTTATGATTTTAAGATTGCAATGATTTTAATATCATGTCATTTTTATCTTAATCTTATCATTTATGTTTTATGATTATGTGTATACTAAAGTTTTCCTAACAGAACAGAACCATGGTCTTGTAAACTATTAAAACTGAAGGCTTAGATTAATATCTCCAAAAGTAAAGTTTGAGGATTAATAGAGATTAAGACCAAAAGTTTCAAAAAAAAAAAACTAAGAAAAACTCTATAATCGTTAAAACTCTAATCAATATTTTTTTTAAAAGAGGCAACTTGAGATTTAATTAATCAGATAATTAAAATTCTAATCAATTGTGACTTAATTTTTTTATCATATCATAAACATTTATGGCTTATGAGTGTGTTTATGTAAAAAAGAAATTGAGAGAAAGTGTACTTTTTTGAACTACTAATGCTTAATTAGGGCGTAGATGATGAAAGGTGAACTTTAAGGATCAAAAGAGATGCAAAGCTCATTTGACATGTGTAAAAGGTTGAAAAGTATTGAAACAAAAATGTCATTTTTTTAAATAATTACTAAAGTACCATTTGAATGCTTCCCATATATTGTAAAAGGGTAATACTATTCCTTTCAAGGCTGATTGGCTACAAGGCTTAAGCAAATTGCTTAAGTCTAAAAGTTGAGATAAATTTACAAAAAGCAAACACTTGCACGTCTCTATATTTTTTTAGAATTTTATCATTATTAAAACTCTAATTAATTAGTAGTTTTTCATCATTAAAACTCTAATTAAATAAATATACTTAAAAGAAAACAGCAACTTAAATGCAAAAAGATAAAAAATATTCAACATTTAGAAAATGTTTGTTTGTGTTTTTTGTAAAAATAATTAAATAAAGTTGTTAATACAAATATTCAAGTATTGAGTGAAAAAAAAGTAATGTAGAAATGGTTTTAAATGCATTAGGTGTTTTTTCTCAACTTAGTGAAGGTTAGAGATTTAAATGATCACCAAAAGAAACTTGAGGATCAAGAAAGAATTGGACCATAAAGTATGCTATTTTGGAGAAGCCCACATGTACACGAATAGCAAGTTTTTTTAAAAAAACTTTTTTCTTATACCTTTTAGGATCCTGTTGGGATTAAAACTCTAAATGATACTACAAAATTACAAGTTCAGGTCTCATTAGAAGACTACAAAGCTTAATTATAAAGGATAAAAAGGTCGATCAACATTTATCAAAGTCTCATTCGTGCTTTTATATATATTAAGACACACACACATATATATATATATATGTTGCTACCTGGTTGATATGTACTTCCGATTAGCTTGCTAACGTACTAGCCAATAGAATGTGACATCCCCTCTGAAAAACTTGAAGGTGCCATTTGGTTGGATCATCCCCTGAATAGCTATCTTGGTTGACCTCATTGAATGGGGCACACTAGCATGTTTGAATTGGTGAATTCTGTTCAGAAGTTGCCAAGTATGCTCCTCACTGAATAGTGCACATCAGCATGTTTGAATATTGTGAATTCTCCGTTGAGATGTTGCCAAATATGTTCCACATGTAATCGTGCACACTAGCATGTTTGAATTGGTGAATTCCATTGAGAAGTTGCCTAAGTATGTTACAGTTCTGAATTTTCACATGCATAGGTCTTCTTGTGTTGCAAGTTCTGTTGGTTGGTTCGTTATATCATGCCTGATTTATACCTTCATTTCAACAGATCAAAGTATATCTTTAATCATTATAATTATTTTCTAAATACCTTTAATTTTTTAATCAATTTTTCCAGCTTATGAAAACAAGAAGACGCCTAGAACAACTTCTTGAGGATATTCCATGTGAATATGATCCAAGTAATTATTATGAGACATCTCAGCAACTCCTGGATCCATTGCTTCTATGCTATGAGTCTCTGGTAATGTTATCTTAAGAAAATTATTCCAAATATTGTGGAAGAAATATGTGGTTTGTTTAACAAGGATGAACTCATGTCAATTGTTGCAGCAATCATGTGGTGCTGGAGTCATGGCTGAAGGCAGGCTTGCTGATTTGATTCGCAGGGTGGCTACTTTTGGAATGGTCTTAATGAAGCTTGACTTGCGTCAGGTTATTATTTTTTTGACTTGTATCCTTCAGCACACATGGGTCTTCTGCTTCTGTTTAACATTGGTAAATATCAGGAATCTGGAAGACATGCAGAGGCATTGGATGCAGTCACTACCTACTTGGACATGGGTACATATAGTGAGTGGGATGAAAGCAAAAAACTCGAATTCTTGACTAGAGAGCTAAAAGGGAAACGACCCCTTATTCCTCCTAGCATAGAGGTATGGCATTCAATAATACTTCAATTCTCAAACTTATTAAAAAATTACCCGGACATGCAATTGTAGATATAATGTCTTATGTTATCAGAGGTCGCCGGCTTTATATAAGTAATTGATGAAAGGAGGTGTCCAGATGTATTTTTCTCACATCTCTTATTTATTATATAGCTACATGGCTTTGGTATTTGGTTTAGGTTAATCCTGATGTCAAAGAAGTTCTGAATACCTTCCGTGTTGCTGCTGAGTTGGGAAGGGATTCTCTTGGAGCTTATGTAATCTCTATGGCATCAAATGTAGGTGATAATTTGGTTAGTGGAACTCCTAACTGCTTTTTTCCAGAGGATAGGGAGTAATTCTGTCATTTGATATTTGGCAGGCAAGTGATGTCCTTGCTGTAGAACTTCTTCAGAAAGATGCTCGGCTTGCTGTGAGTGGTGAGCTAGGAAGACCATGTCCTGGTGGAACGTATGTTTACTTGTTCTTCTGTCTGGCTTCATATTAAAACTTTGTGGTCATAGATTTTTATTGACAATTACTGCATCTTGCAACTTGTTATGGGGAATAGTCGGCCAATTTACATGCAAACCATTCTTAGGGTCGTCTTTATCTGTATGTGTCTTCTCAAATAAAGAGTGTGTGGTTTCCAAACAGTTCTAGGTATAGCCTTCTATGTTTATGTAGGCTGTAAGGGTAATGTTATGCAGCACAAATGTTTATGTAGTGCAAATGCATTTGGTAAGTTATATCCGTTTCTTGGTTTTTATTTTTTTAAAGTTTATTTGCATCATCAATGGTTTTATTTCTTCTAACCGGTCTGCTGCTTCATTTACTAGCAGAGGTAATGAGGCCAAGGCATTCTGGAGACAAGTTTTAGCAATGTATTCCATGAATTGTTGTTAGTTTTTTCCTTTCAATTCTGATTGCTAGTAGTATTAATTAGCTTTTGGCACAAGTTTGCTTTGTCTGTAATCATACAACTTTTCATTGTTGACACGTAAACTTATGGTAATATGTGTCATCTTCTTCATCTTTGGAGTAGTCTACGGGTGGTTCCACTTTTTGAAACAGTGAAGGATCTCCGAGAAGCTGGATCTGTGATCAGAAAATTATTATCAAACGATTGGTACAGGGAGCATCTCATAAACAACCACAATGGGCAGCAAGAGGTAGTGTTTAATGTAGCAACATCTGTATTTGGTACTAAAATAGAAGTATGCAAGCAAATAAGTAAAATCATGCGCTTAATTTGCAAGGAACTGAGACACTGGATCTCCACACCAACTAGTATGACATTGACTTGATTTTATTAATTGATGGGTGATTCTTGAACTACTATCATTCTGAACAGGTGATGGTTGGCTATTCTGACTCTGGTAAAGATGCCGGGCGCTTTGCTGCTGCATGGGAACTTTACAAGGCTCAAGAGGATGTTGTGGCGGCTTGCAATGAGTTTGGTATTAAAGTTACTTTATTCCATGGCCGTGGAGGGAGTATTGGTCGTGGTGGTGGCCCAACTTATATGGCAATTCAGTCGCAACCACCTGGGTCTGTCATGGTTAGTGTTGTGTTCAACATATTTCTTGGCAATTCTGAACTAGTTGAGAAACGTTATAAATTACAGTATTTTTTAGAGAACACAATAATTTGAACATATTCATTGCTGATTATGTTGATAACCAATCTGTTTTTATAGACATTTAGAAATATCCAGATGCATTCATCTTTTCACTATGGGAACATTCCATTAATGTTGGTGATTTAATTGATCAGGGTACACTTCGTTCAACAGAGCAAGGAGAAATGGTGCAGGCAAAGTTTGGTCTGCCACAAATAGCTATTAGACAGCTAGAGATATACACCACCGCTGTACTTCTTGCCACCCTGCATCCTCCTCAACGACCTCGAGAAGAAAAATGGCGTAATCTCATGGAGGAGATCTCCAATATCAGTAGCAAGAATTACCGAAGCGTAGTCTACGAAGATCCTGAATTCATTGCATACTTCCAAGAGGCTACACCTCAGGCCGAACTTGGGTATCTTAACATAGGAAGCCGCCCCACAAGACGGAAGAGTACAACAGGCATTGGCCATCTTCGTGCTATCCCTTGGATATTTGCATGGACTCAGACAAGATTCGTCCTTCCAGCCTGGCTTGGTGTTGGAGCGGGTTTGAAGGGTGTTTGCGACAAAGGCCACACAGAAGACCTGAAAGCAATGTACCGTGAATGGCCATTTTTCCAGTCCACCATAGATCTCATAGAGATGGTTCTGGGGAAAGCAGACACAACCATTGTGAAGCACTATGATGAAATGCTGGTGTCCCCGAGCAGGCAGAAGCTCGGCGATGGACTCAGGAAAGAACTCATGATGACTGAGAAGCAGGTCCTGGTTGTGAGTGGACATGAGAAGTTATCGGAGAACAACCGGATCTTAAGAAGGCTGATCGAGAGCAGGCTCCCGTATCTCAACCCCATGAATCTGTTGCAGGTGGAGGTCCTTAAGAGGCTAAGAGGTGACGTCGATAACAACAAATTGAGGGATGCTTTGCTCATCACCATAAATGGCATTGCTGCTGGAATGAGGAACACCGGTTAGGTTCAAACTTGTGGAAGGTATCTACTTATTCATGCCTTATATATACTTGTTTCTTGGTGGTACTACTAGCTATAGCTCATCTCCAACTATGTAGTAGGCTGAGTTGTGCTGAGTATACATCTATTTAGATACAGACAGACAGAGAGAGTTTAGTTCTATACCTTTGTTTGTGCTCAACAACTTTGCTTAGTATGAGAAGAGTTGCCTAGTATTTTGGTGTAATGCTCTATTTGTTTGATACTCCTAATAAAAAATTTCTCAAATAGACGGCGAACGTTATGTATCCGATTGCCATGAGAAATTTCCCCCTCTTTAATGCAAAAAATAAAAATAAAAAATAAACTGTAACTACAACACTATTGAAAAAGGTGATATGTGTGCTTCTGAAACTCTAATGCTGTAAAAGGAAATATGGCTTGTATCAAAAAAAAAAAAAGGATATATATATATATATATATTGGAGAAATTGTGAAATTCCAATTTCTTTTCATTTTTCTTATCTCAATTTTCCTTATTCACTTTTCAGAATTAAGAATTAATTCTAAAAATAGTTCTCAAAAGAAAAAGATGCATTAGTGATGCATCATTCCAAGCATCATCCCAGATTAGGAGTATAATTAAAGCTTTAAAAGTGACGCAGTTTCAGTATAATAATGTTGGTGAACTAGTGAAGGAAAAACATCCTGTCATTTTATCACTTGACAAAACTGACATTTTCACTTGGCCTAACAATATTTTTGGATTGTGACAGATACTAGTATTAGGGTATAAACAATTCAAATCAATAGGGAATAAGCACCACAATCTCCAGTTGCACATTAGATAAGCATCTGATACAGTTAATTAAATAACATCCCATCCCTGCAACTGAAACTTTTATTCTATGCCCTTCACCAATTTGATGCCATTCATTGATTCCTCTCCCACCATTCATCAGCTCTATAAATTCACACCCTTGCTCCAGTTCAATGAACCCAGCAAGCCAGTTTAAGCAAACTACACCCATCATCACTTGCTAGTTTGCCTTTAGATTCAGACACACATATTAATGGCTTCCCTCAAGGCAGAGAAACCTGCTGCTACAAGCCCTCAGATGTCAGCCCAGCAGGCCCCCAAGAAAGAGCCCGCTAAAGCCGCAGCCCCTAAGGCTCCGGCCGCCGCCAAATCTGGGTCCAAGAAGGCTGAGCCCAAACCAAAGGCAGAGTCCAAACCTAGGGAGCCCAGAAAGAAGGTGCGTGTTTTTCATCCCATGCGAAATGCTAGTACTAATACATACCCCTTAATCTTATGTTCCAAAAACATTTTGATAATAATTAAATAATTTGTATTCAAATGATAATTCAACGTTTCTAGTTTCTAAATATAGTATTTTAAAAAAAATTAGCGAATTCTTTCTAATAATAATTTCAGTCAAACACAACATCAAAAGTCAAATGTTCGAATCATTTTGGGACGGATGCTAACACGTTTTTTTAATAAAAACTTATCAAATGGCGTGTCTTTTACATCCAAAGATAGATAGGTTGGACAATTTAATCTTTAGGCATACTTGGGGCTAATATAACGTCACATGACAAGTTTCTAATGTGAGAATATGAAAGCAATTTGACAAACAGTTACATACTGATAAGAGAGCTATTATATTGTTTCTCAAGGCATATATATATATATATATATATATATATATATATATATATATATATATATATATATATATATATATATATATATATATATATATATATACTCCCTTCCCCAAACGTGTTGTCACTTTTAGTTTTTGTGTAGAGACTTTTGGTCATTAACTCACTTCACATGAACTTTCATCTTTACTCCCTCCCAAACTCATTATCACCCCTTACCAACTCATTCTCTAGACTCCTTAAATGTGTGCATTTGTAAGGGTAGAAGTGAACTAAAATAAAACACAAGTGGGAAAATGTCATTTCATTTAGGACAAAAATATTTTGATGTTGTAACAGCACACTTGGACGGAGAGAGAGAGAGAGTGTGTGTGTGTGTCTATATATATATATATATATATATATATATAATCTTACTCAAGGGTTACTTATTCTACTAATTGTTGTAGGTATCCGGTGCAAAGGCAAGTGCTAAGAACTAACCATGTAGGCCGTGGGGCGGAAGGCAAGAGCTGTTAGTAGGAGCTTGGAGTGCTACGGATGGCTACACCTAATAATTAATGTTATACTATGGTGTTAAAGTTTGAATTGTAAAAGCTCTTGCCATATTGCAATATATGTGACCTTTATTTTCGAGATTTTGTTTTACCTTTGATAGTCTAGGTTTATTTTTTTAATCCGGGTTGTGCTCAATATTTGGGAAATAGCTAGTTCGAGAAATAGTTTATGTTTTTAATTAAAAGTAAAGAGAAACATTAAGTGAGAAGTTTAACTTCAAAAATATTGAGAAAAAAAAATCAAGGTAAACAATTACAGACCCCTAAGGTTTATCTTGTTCTTTTTCCCTAAATATTTTTGTAATCTTTCTCATAAACTTTTCTCTACTTGATTTATATTTTCCTTTCATCTTTGAAACAAATTAATCAAGGTAAACAAAACGCATCCCTACCGTTTACCTATATGTTGCCTTCTCTGATATCAGATCTATAAACATTTCAAAAAGTCCCGCAAACTATAACAAAATGCTAACATGATAGATTAAATGTCTTAAAAAATACAAGAAGTACATAGCGAGTATTGAGCAAATATTACAGCACTGTTGCTCAGATAAACACAATTAAAGCACAACATAGTAGGCTTATTGTATATAGTGACAACACTAAAACACAAAAAATATAATATCAATAGCACTCGTTAATTTTCAAATATCAGCTATTGATGTTAATTGGACAATATTATTTTCCACCTATCCAGTTAGGAGGAACATTCTCCTTCCTGCACATGTGTCATATTGTTATTGGTTGGACGGCTACTAGATGATAACCTAATTAATAATGATGACATCAACCACTAACAACATGAGCGATAGAGTACAGAAAGGAGGACATCGGGGGTGGGAGTAAAATATTTTTTTATTTTAACTTTAGGGAGATCATCACTACCAAATAAACTTGGTGATGGATTACCTCCAATATTGCCATTAATTATTACCGCCGAAGTGAATACTACCATCGCGACCAACAGAGGTGGTGTGAGTTTGGCCATCTTTATCTTTTGTAACCACTTCAACGCCGTCATCGTTAACCTGTTGCGTAACTGATTGACTTCCTCCATCAATAACCCTTTTAACACCGCCGTTTTGATCAACGCTACTATTAACGGATCCCGTAGGGTCATTCACCACTTGTTGGACTCCGTTTCCCTCATTATTGGCCTTTTGTATCCCGTCACCGTTATTAATAACCTGTTGGACGCCATCACCGTTATTGTTGGCGTGTTGGGCTCCGTGACCGTTATTCTCTACTTCTTGAACTCCGTTACCGGAATTTGTGGCAGTTTGTGATCCACTCCCGGTGCTAATGACACGTTGAACTCCGTTACCGTCATTGGTAGCATTTTGGCTTGTCATCTTCGTGCCTCCGTTGCTAGGAGTCACTGGCGTCGTTTGGACTGTTCCCGACGGTGGAGAACCGCCGTCTGTTTCGGAACCGGCGTGATCTGATGTGCTTCTAGTGATACCACCCTTGCCTTGCCCATTATCTTCTTGATTATCGTTTCCACCATTATTACCATATCCATCTTCACACCAAAAGATTTTGGCATTTTTTAGCAAAAAGATGTGTCTTTTTGAGAACAACATTGACATTTAACATTTAGATAGTACTCCCTCCATCCCATAAGTTTTGTAACGTTTAACTTTTAATATCAATTTGATTTCAATTTATCTATAATATAGTTATTTGTTTGTAGAAAAAATTTACTCTATAAAAAATACCTTCGTAAAATAGAAATATCAAAATTTCATCTCAATATTTAAGTTTTTAAATTATAATTCAAAAGGAGAGAAATAATATCGACCTAGGAAAACATCCAAATTAATTAATTAATTACTCCAAGAAACACTATGAGAGTACCTTGATGAAAACAGTCACAAAACAATGGTCACACCAATTTAAAAGTAGCTCTAATCAAGCAACTCATTTTCTTCTAATTAAGCTCCTATAATTAGAAACGTTATATAATCCATGATGGCTTTTAAGCCCCGTTTGGGAATTGCCATTCCAATTGGCTATAGCGTTTGTGATAACTTTTTAATGGTGGAAATCAAACAGTTACAACTAAATATAAAAACTACTTATTGATAACCTTTTCAAAACGTAACATCTATTGAAAGCCAAATATCTCTAGCTAGCTACCATAAGCGTACAAAACTTTTTTCAATCATATCTCTAGCTAGCTAACATGATCAGTACGTAATCTCAAATGTTTTCCTAAACTTGAAGCTAATTTAAACTGAAGCAAAAAATTATACTATTCAAAATGAATATCTTTGTTTTTATTATTACTATAATGAGAGAGAGAGAGATGAAGAGAGATGAAGCATGCATGCAGTACTACTCACAGGATGGAGGTAAGAATGGGAACAACATTCTGGCTGCAAGAACTTGAGAGAGTAAAGATAAGAAGAGGATGATGAGGCATAAGAATTTTGATGTACTGCTCATCATCATCATTAATTATGATTTTGTTCCCTCCTGTCCTCCTCCTGGCCACTCTATATATATATATATATATATATACACACACACACACACATCCATTCATTCATACAAGCTAGCTGTGTGTGCCCAGTCACTCATGTCACTACCTAGCTAACTGCCAAGTCAACCCTTCTTGTTTGCTTGCAGTTGCACTATTACTTGCCGTGTGCTTGCTTTTATGTGTAATTATATAAGTATATTATTCTTTGTGTTTAAATCTTTATTTAAAAAAAAATCTTTATTTAATTTGCATGAATATATATATATTGCAGTACGTACAGAAAAACTAATTAACGACACTAGCTAGCTACTACTGTTTCTGTTTTCGAATGAAATTATGTACTCTCCTACATAATGTGTTTTTTTAGAGGAGTAGTTTATTTTCAAATTAATTATAATGTTAATTCCAATTGGAACCTTAAATATCTATAAAGCTGTGTGTTAATTATTCATTTTTATACTAGTAATTATCTTTTGACTCAGTCAGTCAAGTTGAATGTCTATATGCGGAATTGGCAACTACTCCTACATACGTTGACATCAAAACGGAACGAGTCTTTGTCGTTTTTATACAAATTGTGTCGTGGAATTGGCCCATTAGAATTGGATCACCAATTATCACGCTACGTACACTTCTTCCTCTCCAATGTCACATCAACTCATATCTTCTTCATGCATGTTTGGCTTCATTAACTATTACAGTAAATTGCGTTCTCATATACCTAAATTTTAATTTTTGTTGTAAATCAATACCTAAACTAAAATTTGTTGCAAAAATAGTTTTAAACCATGATATTGTTGCAAAATTATACATGAACTATACGTAATCGTTAACTTCGTTAAAATCTAACGGAAACATTATAAAAATGTTCAAGTTAACATGTCTAATTCCTGAAACTTGACAAATATCTCATAAGTTTATGATTAAATATTTTAAGTCATTATTCTTTATTGACACCCAATTTTGTCCAAGCTATCTAACTGAGTCTAGAGTTTAGGCTAAAATTAGAGTCTACGGGGGCATTTTAACCATTTATGTCTTTTTGAAGCTAATTAGGTCGTTTAGGTTAACTTTAGGTCATAAAACAAAAAAAAATGAAAAGGAATGAAACGAAAAAGGATGGGCTTTAATAGACCTTACATTGGTTGTGGGAGGATGAAATGTGCAATTTGAACTGATTTTGGCTTAGCTCTCAAGCTGGAAACGCAGGTTCTATCGGATGAAATTTTGGGAGGTTGAATCCCTTCAAATTTGGAGTTTAATGGGATGAAGCCACCGATGATTCGTCCCCCGCCGTTTCCGACGCCGTAAAGCTTCGTTTCAGCCACCGTCGGGACGCTGTACGTCACTGCCGGAAGTTGTTGGACGCTGTACGTCCACGTCCTTTTCTTCTCTGTCCGTTACTTCTTCTTTTTCAGTTAACTCTTCCTTTTCCTCGTTCTTCTATTATTTTTTCGTGTTAACCCCAAATGTTTCTCATAATTCAAGTAAGTCCCCCTAGCAAAGTTTTCAAAATGACAGTTTAGGCACTAGCCCAAACATTTGATTTAATTCAATGTTCTTTAATTTAATTATTTTGCATCAAAAAATATTTTATTGGATCAGCTGTTTTTTTTTCTTTCATCGTAATTCATATTCTTTAATCTATTTTCTCGAGTAACTCATTCTATTGTTAGTTTTATCTTTTCTTTTTTCCGTTTCTTTTGCTTTTCATCATCACGTTTTTGTTTCTTTATCTTTTCCTTTCGTTTTTTTTTCGTTTATTTCATCTTCATTTCCTGTTGTCTGTTCCTTTTTTTTTCTATGTATATAGTCCTTGGTGTGGCTTGTCTTTCCCTTTTAATATATCTTTTTTTTTATTTTCCCAAAAAAAAAATCAAGCAAAAGAGGTAAGATGAACATGTGGTACCAATTTTTTGGCGCTCGAAAATTCATATTTTTGTGCGTAATTGACTAACGCTCCTAGCCTAGACCTCTTGTAGACTGAATTTCAGGTTTCCAATCGACCCATGTAAAAAGATCGGTGGCGGCTCCTATCGAAAATCTCGTCGCTACATTCTTACTAAATAATATAATATTTTTCAATAATTTTACTAATTTTATCATTAATTTTACGTTTCAGTTTAGAACTATAAAGAATCTAAAAACTATAAAAATGATAAAAATAACAGTTACCAAGATATATATTTTTAAATCTATATACTTCACCCGTCCCTGAAAAAGTGGTGTGTTTCTTTTTCGATGTTATGAGAGATTCAAATTTTCACTAGAAATATAGGTTATTAAAAAAATTCAAAAAAAATAGTATTTATAAACAAGAAATATTGAACCGTACTTTTCATATAAATCATTTGACTTCATATATTGAAGAAATAAATTTTTAGATTACATGTTGAAAAAGAAAGCACCAATTTTTTGGATGGAAGTAATATACATTATTACTAAAATTAATATGTTATTGTCAACAATTTACAAAAAATCACCCTGACGTTTCAACAATATAAATACCTCAAGTTTCTTCAACTCACCCCACCTATCGACTAGCTCACCTCCATCCCATCCCAGCGCAGTAGAGGATACTGATGGTGGAGCTTGAATGGCTCACATGGTTGGGCTGCAACAAGCCTCAGATTGATCAGGTGGGATGAGTTAGTCGGATATCACTGATGAGTGTAGGATGGTTCGTTGACGTAGACATAGGTGGGGTGGGGTTGAAAGAGGTTTGACATTATTAATCATAATTTGGTGTTATTTAAAATTATACGTTGCTATCATGCTATGATAATGATGATCTGAAAAAGTAAGATATAAACTTATGGTGTTGTTTAGCACATTTTAGAAACTAGGTTGGTAAATTTCAACATTTTCCCAACATTTTCCGTCATGAATTAACTGAATTTTTAATGGAGGTATAGATTGAAACAAGACCATACGGTCCATACTTCAAACACTAGAGACATTTTTGCAACAAACTTTTATTCGGGTATAGATTTGCAAGAGCTATAATTCGGGTATATCCGGTGCAATTTACCCTCATTATTCCGGTTCTAGGTGTCCTTGGTTCGAATAAAAGCTGGTGATTTAAAATTTAATTTTGATAATTCTTTTATACATTAATAAAATAAGTAGTTGTTTTCCAAAAAGAAAAAGAAATTATTGCAAGCCATGCACTATATGTATATATGTATGTATGGCTAATTTAGCGCAGATTTCTTAAGAATCAATAGTGGCGTGATAATAGCTAGAGTGAATGCGATTGTTTTGTTTGTCACATACGAATTAAGGACCAAAACTGACTGCCATTTGCGACTTGTAATTGTGGAACTCACAAACACCCTAGCTTAACTTTGACTCCACATTTTAAATACATGGGTGTATTAATTAATTATCATTAATTTGTACCGAGAAGATATATGAAATAATAGAATTTTTGAAAGGTATATATATGAAGACTCTAGAAAGATGCAAATCTTAACATATGGCATGTTGTGCGTAGTGCTTGCCGAAATCTATACTCTTATGTCCGCTTAATACATGAAATAAGAAAATTAGTTACAACCCAAATTAAGACCTTATTAACACCATATAGTAAAGCACAAAACACTATATATGGAGTGGAGATATATTAATTATACGGGAAAAACAATCTATTCTCTATAAGTTTTTAATAAACACTTTAACAATGGTGAGAAAGAGACGATACAAAAGAATGAAAAACAGACAAATATAGCTAGTAAAATATACTTACTAATACAACAAATTAAAATGGCTGTTTTAGTAATAGAAAAAGGAGTCAGGAAGATCACCCTCAATATCGTAAACTATAATAATGTAGACGTAAAATAGCAAGAGAATCTGAGTAAAAAAAAAAACGTTGATAGAGGGATCTGTAAAAAATGGAACGTTAAAATAGCACATCAAACACGTAGCAACATTTGTCGAGCAAATAAATCGCATGAATTGGAGAAAATACAAAAAATAAATAAAAGAGATGGCAAAAACAAATGGCTAAAACTCATCATGCATTATAGAAGGAGATGACAGACAGCTAAGTAGCTAACCAAAGGAGTGAGAAGTTTAGAAAGGCGAGGACAAAAATGTGAGAACAAAGTAAGAAAGAGAAAGATTAAAAAAATTACTACCTCCTCCCTGTCCCACCGAAAAAAAAAATACTCCGTTTAGTTTTTAATGTTATATTTGATTTCAATTATAATTATTTTAAAAAAATTAAATAAATAAATTTACAAAATACAAACATTTATTTATTATTTGAATAAAATTTTTTCACTTTTAATGATGTGTTTCCTTGGAATTTAGAAACACAAGTGACGATTTTTCTTGTTCTAAAATTGTAACTTGATAGATTTTTGACTAACTCTTTCTTGAACCAAAACATTTGTTCAAGTAGAGGGAGTATCATTGCCAATAGTGGATGAAGATTTATCCAACACCTCTTTCTTCAAGAAAAAATAACATTAGATTTAGATAAATTCGATCAAAAGTTTGAACAAGAGTTTAGTGGAAAAGTATGAAAATGTAGAGAATTTTCTCTCAAATTTGCAAAGTGAGTTTCATATATGTTGTGTGTTCCTCAAAGAGTAGAAACAACCCCTATTTATAGGTAGGGAATTAACCTAGAGACTAGAGTATGAAGAAAAATAAAAGAAAAATTAAAAATTAATACTAATTATCCAATTTATTTCATGCATTAGTTTTCTCATTTATGTGACCAATTGATGCTCTTGTAACCTTTAGAGATGAAAAGTGTAACTTGTGAATTTATCATTTATCCTCAAACTTATTTCATCTTGTCATTTGAGTCCTCTAACTTTCCAAAGTGATTTACTCTTCTTGGATCCAAATTATAATTAATGGAGGATATTTGGGCAACTCCTTTGGTTTGTTCCTTGGATTTGGTCGCAAAAAATCCATTTTTCCCTCTTCTTCAATATTTTCATTTTGTTCCTCCAAATTTGCAAAATCCTCTGTGAATAGGGAAGGTGCTTGGTTGACATTCTTTGCTCTCTTGTGATCGGGTCTCCAATTCCTTGTAAAGGTATTCGGATTCGGGCCTTAAATTGAAGACAGAACTTATAAATTAAGTGTTAAAAAATGGAACATTAGTAAAAATGAAAATAGGAAATCAATGTATGTGGTTAAGTGAGCAAAAGCTGGTAGGGGGAAAATGAGCAGATAATAATTTAAATTTTTTGATACAAAACTAATATGATTGGGAAAAAATAGGAATTAAAGGAGCACAAATTTTAAACTCACACAATCGAAAAACATTAAATAGGGAATGGCCTCCAAATTTCCGTCTCCTACATCGAATTCAACCATTAAAAACAATTAGAAAATCCATTTTTTATATCGATTATAGCCTAAAATTAAGCCAACAAATATACTTCCTCTACCCTCAAATAATCTACACTTTGTTTTTGTTGTTTAAGAGTATTCAATTTATGATTTTTTTCATGAATGTTTAGATATTTAAAGTTAATAATCTATATGTATATCATAATTTGAAGTATAAACTTTCTAAATATATTTATTCTGAATTTTTTAAAACCTTTTATCTTTGCTAAAATTTGAGTTAAATATTGAACCTTAAAATAACAAAGTTAAAATGTAGAATTATTTGGGAACGGGGAGTGATAGTCAATAAAACTCTATAAAAATAGTCAAGAAAAGTAGTAACCTATATATAATGAGTAACAAATAAAATGAAACATGGAAGATAAAAATTGTAAATTAATGTGTAGTTTCTAAATAAAGGTGAAAAAAGAGAAAAGATAAAAAGATTACAAAATACAAACAAGGGGAAAAAGATAATAGATAAAAAATTAAAAATAAAAATGGTGGCGGATGCATGCAGGCGGCCGTCACGTGTCTCTGTGATTGACGCGTGTTGACATTATTGGATGTCATTGGGATTCGTGCGTTATGTAATTCTCGAATTCGAGGAATGAGGTTGGGTTTGTAGTATTCTCGTTTTTGTCAACGAAGTGGTGAAAAGATCGATCCCTTTGACTTATGCCATAAATGTCTTATATAATTTGGTATTAATGGTGGTAAAATCGTAATATGTCAATGTAACGTTATTGTACACGTGTTTTATATATCCATGTGTGTTTCTTCGGGAATATCCAATGTCTTGTCGGGTAAATTCTTATTAGGTTCGGGAATGTCATCGTTCCATCGGGTTTTAGTTCCTAGTACTTAGGTTTTTAATGGGCCCTTATATTGAAATGCAGTTGGCGCTTTTGTTGGCGTTTTTTTAGATGATTAGGCTGCCATCAACAAACAAATAGGAACAATACAAAACTGTAAATTAATGTCTAGTTTCTAAATAAAGGGGAAAAGAGAAAAGATAAAAAGATTAACAAAATACAAACAATAAATAGATAAGGGAAAAAAAGAGAAAAGATAAAAAATTATAAATACAAACAAATAGAAAAGAACAATATAAAACAACGGGATGAAATTAATAAGGACCATTTGTTAAAGAGAAGATACATGTGGACATCCTACCCTATTGGAAAATTCCTGAGTAGCAAGGAGAGAGAATAGAACCAAAGCGGTGTACTCAGAGCGCAGGATTTAAGATTTTAAGATTTCATAATAGTCAAAGTTTGTTAACAAAAACTTTACACAAAGAATACACAACTTATCAATTTGTCTCTCATAAATATTACATCAATTTTTCTCTCATAATTAAAGTTTATTGATAGATTTTTTTTACACAAATACACAAATAACAAGAAATAAAATACAACCCAAAGATTTCCTTTTTTTCACAAATATCACATCATTAATTTTTTCAATTGTTGAAGTTTTCCAATAAAATTTGACACAAAGAATACACCGTTTATCAATTTCTCACAAATATAATATCAATTTTTCAATAATAAAAGTTTGTTGAAGAATGGACAAAATTTTCAAAAATATCACATCAATTTTTCAATAATTGAAGTTTGTCAATAAAACTGTACACAACAAATCAATTTATCCGGCACACATATGATCACATCAACTTTCCAATAATTGAAACTTTTTTTATAAAATTTATAAAAGAACACACAATTAACTAACAAAAAATAAAATACATTTTAAGGAGAGAGAAGTTCACTACGCCAAGAAAGCAAGACTTACTGCAGCCTCCTCCATGGTAGCGTCGCGGTAACAATCGCGGGGAGGGCCGCGGTAAAAAAGCTCGCAGTAGAGGTCTTACCGCATCCCAGGCCGCAATAACAATTTTAAATAATTTTTTAAAAAAGTGAATGAATTCGGATGAATATTCATCTGAATTCATTCACAAAACCCAGAAAACCCAAAAATTCAGAAGAAGAAGAAGAAAGAGAGAAGAAGAAGAAGAAGAAGAAGAAGAAGAAGAAGAAGAAGAAGAAGAAGAAGAAGAAGAAGAAGAAGAAAGAAGGAAAAGAGAAAAAAATGGGAGAAGAAGAAGAAGAAGAAAAAGAAGAATAAATTGAAGATGAAGATGAAAACGGGAGAAGAAGATCAAGTAGATGAAGGAAGAAGATGAAGATTAAGATGAAGATGAAGAGAAAGAAAATGGGAGAAGAAGTAGATGAAAAAAAATCTTATCACGCAAAGAGTCGTGGTAAAAAAATTCTTATCGCGTAAAGGGTCGAGATAAATTTTGAAAGCGAGCTGACAACGAATTTTACCGTGTTCGGACTTTATCGCTGCACTCGTCCCAATAAGGGTAGCATTAAAAGTGGTAACCTTAGTGGTTTAATTTCAAAAACTAAAAACATATGAAAGACACGTGGATACCCTTACCTGGGAAAATTGAGTACTTGAAAATTATACTTGAGTACTTGAAATTATACTTTCTTGAGTACTTGAAAACAACATTCCGGTTGAGAGGAACAAACTGGTGATGTAGTTTGTCTCACTTTTGAGCAAGTATTTTAGTATGCACCAAAGATAGCAGAAAGTTGGAAGGGGCATAAGCTTCTCTCTAGAGCCAAGTTTCATGTTGACGCTCATGTTACAAAGTTCTTGAGGTTGCAAATGCTTTCTACATCAGAAAAGACCAATGCTAGTTTAAATAAGGAATTCCTCACTAATTGGCTCCATGTTTTCTCCATAAGTGTTCGACAAGATCTTCTTGGAGTTGATTATTGTCATCGTCAATATTGTCATCTTTATCCATGAACGTCTCAAGTACTAGCCAACGAACGACAAGTCATAAAATATATTTTCAAAGTGAGAAAAAAAAATGACGAAGTAAAGAATGTGAGAATGAGATAACTTAGATTTGTTCTTATGAGGAAACTAGCTTTCCTTTTAATTTTTTCAAGGTAAAAAAGTTCTACTTTAAAAAAATTCTAAGGAATTGATTTAGAAACATATATACATATATAATTTTAGACATATGTACGTAAATACTAGTTCTACTCATATTTGTTAAGTGAATGCAGGTCACATATTAATGGCTAGTAGATGAGAAAAAAAATAGTCTCGAATAAAAAATAAATCAGTAATTATTAGTCAAATATGTAAAATATTTTATTGTTATAATAAATGCATAGATCTCTAAAATGAGGAAGCTGTTGAAGTTGGAGTAAAAATAATTCGAAGAATATGAGTTTTGCTTCCCATTTTGAAGAAACTCTTGGGAGATTGTTGGAGATGCTCTAACAATATAGCTAGCGGATAAGAGATGCACGATACTGACACTACCAAATTAATGATTGGGTTAATTAGCCTCGTTTTTATAATTATTATCTGCAGTACATGAGGGTGTTTGGTTGAGGTTTCTAACAATATGGATTTTTAAAATCCCACAAATTTATAGAATCTTGTGTTTGGTTCATTTTGGAAAATGATTATCTATCATTCTCAAAATCCTAGGATTCTTCACCCTTCACAAATTCTTGGATTCAAAATACCATCAATAATCATGGTATTCTTAGAATCCATAGAATTATTATGTTTCAAAAATTTCAATAAAGCTCTTAAACTTTATATTTACACATTTAGTCATTGAATTTTGAAAAATTTACAAAATGGTCCCTATTAAATTACACATTTAGTCCCTAATTTTTTAAAAAATTATAAAATGGTCCTTTTAAATTACACATTTAGTCCTTACACTTTTGTAAATTATACAAAATGGTCCCTATAAAATTATATGATTAGTCCACAAACTTTGGTAAAAGTTACAAATAGTCATAGTAAAATTTATATTCTTAGAATCATTTAACCAAACACAAGATTGTGAGAACAATTATTTCTATTTTCCATCATTGATACTTTCTATATTTTCACAATCCACGGATTTTTAGAATCCGCGAACCAAACGCCTCCATAGTATATAGTACTACAAATAATTGTTATATATGCTTTCTCGGGAGTTCATGCAATTAACATGAACGTCATTTACTCATGCATGATGATGGTATAAACATTCTAGCAATAAGAAAGTATACAACGGATAATTAAATGAGACTACAAATAGGAACATCATAATTATGAAGAAATTAATGAAACAATTAATTTATTAATTTTACCCCCACTAAATTTTATTGGGTTGCTCAATTTTAGAGAATTTTGAGCTGTTTTGGGTCCAACAGACTCTATCCCATTCTCCAAAATGGAGATAGAGGAGAGAAAAAGGGAAGGACTCGCCATATTTGCAGCATTCGCCAAATATTTGGCGAGAGTTGGAAGGGGCATAAGCTTCTCTCTAGAGCCAAGTTTCATGTTGACGCTCATGTTACAAAGTTCTTGAGGTTGCAAATGCTTTCTACATCAGAAAAGACCAATGCTAGTTTAAATAAGGAATTCCTCACTAATTGGCTCCATGTTTTCCACTACGTGGGAAGACATTTATTACTGCGCCCTTCTGCGGTTTGGGCGCGATAAGCCCATTTCTGTGATAAATGGCGTAGTTCTTTGGCGATACTATTTACTACGGCCTTGGCGCGATAAGGCAGATAAATTTGCGCGATAGCAGATAAATTTGCGCGATAAGATTTCTGCGGCCAAGGCCATGATAAGGCATGATAAATTTATTTTTTAGGGTTTAAATTCCCCTTTCTCTTCATCCGCACAACTCCATTCTTCTTCGTTCTTCCTCTTCTTCTTCTTCTTCTTCTTCTTCTTCATCTTGTTCTTCCTCTGTTTCTTCTTCTTCTTCTTCTTCTTTAGTTTCTTCTTCTTCTTCTTCGAGTTCTTCTTCTTCTGTGTCTTCTTCCTTTTCTTCTTCTTCGAATTCTTCTTCCTTTTCTTCTTCTTCTTCTTCTTCTTCTTCTTCTTCTTCTTCTTCTTCTTCTTCTTCTTCTTCTTCTTCTTCTGTTTCTTCTTCCTTTTCTTCTTCTTCTTCTTCTTCTTCTTCATCTTCAAATTCTTCTTCTTCTTCTTCTTCTTCTTCTTCTCGTTTTCTGGGTTCACTTGGACGAATCCGGATGAACATTCATCCGGATTCGTCCACTTTTTTTTTAATTATTCAAAGCAGTTCTGCGGCCATGGCGCGTGAGACCGCGACGCATCGCGGCCGACGCCGCAGTGAGTTCGAAACTGCGGACATTTTAACTGCGGCGTTCACTGCGGCCGTCGCCGCAGTTGGTACCACGGGCCAACTGCGCAATGGGCCGCAGTGAAGCATGTCTTCTCTACGTAGTGTTCTCCATAAGTGTTCGACAAGATCTTCTTGGAGTTGATTATTGTCATCGTCAATATTGTCATCTTTATCCATGAACGTCTCAAGTACTAGCCAACGAACGACAAGTCATAAAATATATTTTCAAAGTGAGAAAAAAAAATGACGAAGTAAAGAATGTGAGAATGAGATAACTTAGATTTGTTCTTATGAGGAAACTAGCTTTCCTTTTAATTTTTTCAAGGTAAAAAAGTTCTACTTTAAAAAAATTCTAAGGAATTGATTTAGAAACATATATACATATATAATTAGACATATGTACGTAAATACTAGTTCTACTCATATTTGTTAAGTGAATGCAGGTCACATATTAATGGCTAGTAGATGAGAAAAAAAATAGTCTCGAATAAAAAATAAATCAGTAATTATTAGTCAAATATGTAAAATATTTTATTGTTATAATAAATGCATAGATCTCTAAAATGAGGAAGCTGTTGAAGTTGGAGTAAAAATAATTTGAAGAATACGAGTTTTGCTTCCCCATTTTGGAGAAACTTTTGGGAGGCTGTTAGAGATGCTCTAACAATAGAGCTAGCGGATAAGAGATGCACGATACTGACACTACCAAATTAATGATTGGGATTAATTAGCCTCAGTTTTTATAATTATTATCTGCAGGTACATAGTATATAGTACAAATAATTGTTTTATATGCTTTCTCGGGAGTTCATGCAATTAACATGAACGTCATTTACTCATGCATGATGATGGTATAAACATTCTAGCAATAAGAAAGTATACAACGGATAATTAAATGAGATTACAAATAGGAACTTCATAATTATAAAGAAATTAATGAAACGATTAAATTATTTTTCTTTAAAAAAAAGGCATTAGGAGGTGAGGTTATCAATAAGCGGACGAGCGGCCTTGAAGACATTGTAATATGATTTCTCAGTAGGATGAATAGAATCGAAGAAGACATATTTTGATGCATCAATGCATACCAACGACCCAGGGTTGCACAAAAATGCTGCCTCTATAATCCCACTTCCACAACATCCAAAGCTCACTTCATCGAAACCTAATTAATTATAATTAGAAAATAATTATCTCACAAGATCAGAGAAGTTGGTATAAATGAAAAAAAATTAAATTATTAGGAGGGCCAAGGGCACCAACGTATGATGATCTTGATTACAAATTTATGAGTGAAATATTAATTAGAGAAATGCTAGAAAACAGTCATTTTGGAGAATAAATAAAAGTGAATACAATACAAGGTTAATTTTAATGGTAATTAATTAATGTGACTGACTAAAATGACTGTTGCTAATATTCGTTATAAATTAACAAATTATGTACTTACTTGATCGTTCTTGTCCTTGTATCATGTCAATCAATGGAGAATAAATGTCGATGGCGTATATTCTTCCACCATTTTTGGAGTGTTGAAGGTTCATCAAGCTGATCTCTTTTTGGAGGATTTTGTTGTACTGTTTTGCAACCACGTTATAGCTTTCTACACAATCACGTTGTGAGATAACGTTGTTTGAGTTTATGGTAATCACGACAGGTAAACAACCCATTGGAGGTAGCCCCACTACACCTATTCTCCGAGCTCCTTCATCCCATAAACCCTAATTATAATCAAGAATTGATTAATTACACTGTTAGTAATTAAAGCACTGTTTACACATTTCAAGCAAATAATATAATGGTTAAGGATAATTATAATGGTTAAACGGGATCTGACCTGGACAAATTGCTTGACATGATTGATGATAAATTGCTGGTAAGCTGAGACAGAGAAGGTCTTGCGTCGAATAGGCAGAGCAAAGTAATTAATCACAAAGTCATTTGTTCCTGCACTAATTATGATTAATGATTTCCTAATATGCTCTTCCATTCTCTTCTTCCCAAACACTGCCTCCACTTTCTTCTTGTACTCTTTCAACAACTCCAATTGCTCCGGAATTGGAACCACCGTCTTAATTAATTAAGTACCAAAACATATAATTACAATTAGGATCTGGCTTAATTAATCCCCATGATTAAGGAAAACAAGTACAAAATCATGAAGGTACACGTACACTAATTGTTGGCGTAAGCGGATCATATCCAGTGCCGGCGGAAGCAAAGCTGACACCTGTAATTAACTCATTTATGCTCAACGCTGGATCCAAATATGGCGGCACGTTTTCCTTCACTCCCACGTACGAAGCTTTTTTTTTGGGAGTATATAACAAAGAGAAGAAAATAAATAAGATTAAGTTATTGAAATCAAATCAAATCAAATCAAATCATGAAAATAAAGTATGAAGCTAAAAGGGCATGCGTTTGACTAAGAAAGATCGGATATATATGTGAATGATTTAAAATATAGGAGTATATTTTTCACAAAGGAAATGAAAAACAAAAAAAATACAAACGGTTTGCCACTAGAATTAATATTTTTTAAAATTAAGATTTAGAACTAAAACCAACGAAGAATAATGGGTTGAGCTAGGCTGCAAAATTATTCTGAAAAATTCAGGAGATGTCATGGATGAACTGAATTAAGTATTAGAGGGTGAAACGTGTAAGTTGAGAAAGTTTGAGGAGGAAGATATGGTTTTAACTAACAAACAGCTAACTAACTACCCTCCCTCCCAATTAAGGGGATGAAAGTCGCACCCTCCCTCCAGCTATGAGCTATCGGCAGCAAAGAATAATTGCATAATGCATGAAATTACCAACACACTCCACGAAGCAATATTGTAAGATTTCCCATAAATGTTGCCGTCCCACTCTTGTTTATAATAATGTTAAATAAATCTAAATTATAGATAATTGTTTGTAATTTTTAAATATTTTTTTGAGATTATTTTATGAATTGTTTCTAATAATTACTAATAATTTAAGTGAAATATGACATTAAAAAAATCATCAATATTTATTAATTTAAGTGAAATATGACATTAAAAAAGAAATTCAAACATGTGAGGAATTGAAAATTTTATTTTTAAAATAAAACGTAACGAATATTTAGGGATTTCTTAAAAAGAAAAACGTAACAATTAAAAATAGACAAAATGAGTACTGCATATATACTATATTAATGGAAAAACTAATAATGAGAGAGTATTATTATTATTATCATTATTATTATTAACTTTGAATCAAATAAAGTTTAATTTTCCTTTCCATGCATCAATTCTACACCATCTTCAACTAAAAATAATCATTTTTATATAATTCATGGGTAAATTTGTAAGACTTTATAAACTTTACACTAATAAATGTGGTGAGTCAAATGTAGAGTCCTTTTATTTATCATGTGGAAAAATACATACCTAAATATACTACTAATTAACTAACTTAATAAACTAAAAGACTAAAACACTCTTCATAGACACTACGTACGTGTAGGGACTTTAGTAGCGCCATAAGAAGCGCATAATGGCGCTACCACTAAGCCACCAGCCATGTTGCGCTACATGGCGCTTGAGCGGGTAAGAAGCGCTTTTGTAGCGCATAGAAGCGGTTCAATTAAGTTACAACTGGCATCTTCGATATTTGTGAGGTAGTAGCGCTTATGAAGCGCCAACTAGCGCTTCTAAACGAAGCTTCCTGAAGCCTTCCATTTCCCAAAATCTCATTTCCCTCCATCGATCCCTCCCTGCCTCCCTCCCTCCCATTCCATCCGATGACTGTCCTCCCTCCCTCCCTGCCACCCTCCATCCCAACTCCCTCCCTCCGCCGCCGCCCCTCGCCGTCGCGTTCGCTGCCCCTCCGCGTCGTCCTCTCCCTCCCTCCCTCCCTCGGCGTCCCTCTCCCTCCCTCCCTCGATGTCGCCCTCTCCCTCCCTCGGCGTCCCTCTCCCTCCCTCCCTCGGCGTCCCTCTCCCTCCCTCCCTCGACGTCGCCCTCGCCAGCATCAGGTAAGTCGGATTACAGTAAATTTTTCAACATTAATGACAAAAATTATAGTTGATTTTGTGTGTTTGGGTGCATTTGTGTGTTTGGGTGCATTTGTGTGTTTGGGTGCATTATAGTTATAATTTTTCTTTGCAAATTTGTGTGTTTGGGTGCATTTGAAAGATAATTTGCTTGAATTATGTTAGGTATTTCCAATTCTGCAACTCTGTTGGTTTAAATTGGAAATAGGGTGTTTAGTGGAATTTTAGGGTATTTTAGTGGAATTTTAGGGTAAATTGCAAAAGTTATAAATTTTAGGGCTAAATTGAAAAAGTTATTAATTTTAGGGTATTTTAGTGGAATTCAAAGAATTTTAGGGCTAAATTGCAAAAGTTATTAATTTTAGGGTATGTTAGTGGAATTCAAAGAATTTTAGGGCTAAATTGCAAAAGTTATTAATTTTAGGGTATTTTAGTGGAATTCAAAGAATTTTAGGGCTAAATTGCAAAAGTTATTAATTTTAGGGTATTTTAGTGGAATTTAAAGAATTTTACGGCTAAATTGCAAAAGTATTAATTTTAGGGGTTAACATCTTAAACTTGAGAAACTTGTTAAATTTTAGGCGCATCACGCGGTGTCCCGCAGGAGGCTCAGGATGCGTACGTGACGAAATTTAAGGTAATAATTTAACGTAGGTTCAAATACTTTTTTTTATAGAATTGTTACATTATTACTTAAACATTTCTTTTTGTTGAAGCTGAGTTACGACTGGGTGCCACGGAGTGAAGCAGAGGACGTGTTGAATGCGGTCATATTTCGATTCGGTGGTGCCACGGAGTGGAGCAGAGGACGTGTTGAAGGCGCTCATATCTCGATTCGGTGATCTGTACCGAACAAAGCTCCACCTTCATAGGATTTAGATTTTATTAATTTAGTTTTGTTGTTGTAAATAAAACAATTTAAAAATATAAATATATATATTGAAATGAATTTTGCAAATATTATTACGTTTTTTATTTTTTTACATTATTTATTAGTATTATTTCATTTACTATATACAAAATTTTGAAATTTATTAGATATAATAAAATAAGACCTTTGTACCGCTTTAATGCGCTTCATATGCGGTACAAAGGTGGTTGATGTCGGCGGCCAACGTGGCTATTCAAGCGCCATGAAGCGCTACTTAGGCGCTACTCAGCGCCGTGAAGCGCATGAATCAATTAAAAGCGCCCACGTAGAAGCGGCGGTAGAAGCGCCTATTGGCGCTACGATAAAAGCGCTTATGAAGCGCAAATGGCGCTATAAATGCTCTCTCAAATACGTAGTGTCTGGAGGAAGTCTTGATTGATTTACATATACAGTACTATCCATTATTAATGGAATTGTATAGTACTGTTAATTAATATTTAATAGTAGCAACACTCTCTATGATAGTCATTTTCATACTTTGCCACTAAAAAATTACTGTGTACACTCTTGCGGATTCAAAATCAAGTTGATTGAATGTTTTAATACTTGAACATGTTTTTTTACTTGAGCATATTTGGCTGCATAAAAATTACTCCGTTCCAGTAAATATCCAACATTTTTTTTTGGCAGTCACAACAAAACTCCAACATTTCTTAAGAAAGAAGTTTTTTTACATCAACTTTACCTTATTATTTCCCTTTCCACTCTAATTTTTTTTTGTCTCATATACCTACTTTATCTCATTATCCTCTAATCAATCACTTTTCTTAATTTCCGTGTAAACTCAAATGTTTTATATTTAGTGTGACGGATGGAGTATCAGCTACAATTAATGAGAGAGTATCCAAATGACTCTCCAAAAAGTCTTGTTAGCATTTCAATTTATTAATTGTAATGAAAGAAATAAAGTGACCATCTGCAACCAAATGGTGGGTCGACGCTGGACACATTTATATCATCTCATTAAATTCATGTACGTACGTACATACCCCTAAAAAATCATTTCATTGATTCAACACAGATCAGAAGAATAAGATTTTTTTTCAAGAAAAAGGAAAAGGAGCAAAAAGAATCATTATTTTTTGTTTAAAAAAAGTTACCTATGAAGTCTGTAGCTAGGCGGCCATTGGAGAACCTTCCGGTGGGAGTTTGGCCGGGAAAGTCCTTCCCGTAGGGCAAAAAGTTAGCTCTAAAGATTGTTCCAACATAGTTATTGTTTCCCGGATCGACCGTGGAATCTCCGAAAACCAAAACCGCCGTGACGGAGTTGTTGAGCGGATGCGGCTGCGGCCGTTGCTTCTGATGATCAGTCGTCGCCGCCGTAGCATCGGCATTGGCGAACGAGAAGAAATGGAGACCGAAGAAGAGGACGAAGACCACGTGACGACGACGACGGCATGAAAATGCATCCATGTGAAGTACTGGTAGCAATCTCGTGAAGATCAGGAACAGAACAGAACAGAACTTACAAGGTGGTGCGATGTCTAATCAGAACGACGACGATGATGATGAGTTGTTGTTATGTCTGAATTTGGTGTTTAGTACTTAGAGTCCCGAGGGTTTTGGCTTTTGAGTTCCAGGTCTCTTCCCATATCTTGCCATATAAAGCTGCAGTCGATGATCACTGTTTGTTTACTTCAAGGACGATAATGGCCTTTGTGCTTCATAAGACTGTTTAAAAATTAGTGGACAAAATAGTAAATTAGATTGTACATTCCTTAGAGAAATCTTAAAGGAATGACAGAATGGTAAAATCTTAAAGCGAAATTATCATTTACCCCTCTAAGGTTTTCCATAATCTTCAATATTTCCCCTTTACTATTTTCAGAATCCTTTCTTTTGCCCTCTGAAATTAGGAGAAACGTACAATAAAAACCCTTAGGGCACCACCTACCTTTAGACATTTTGGTAGACTTTTCGATTTAACTACAAAAATAGTATCATAAGTTTTTTTAAACCTAACAACGCTACCATAAATTTTTTAACTCTTTGCACTTTCAACCATTTCTCCCATCATCCCACCTTTCTCCACTCAAAGTCCTCATCTCTTTCAAGATCCCCAAAAATTTGTGCGTTATTTTTGACGTTGTGAGAGATTTAAATTATAAATAGAAAAAAATTATTATTTTTTTTTGAAAAATATATATTACGAAACTAGATACATAATCTATAATTTTTTCATTTATAATATTTGATTTTACATATTAAAGTGTTAAAGAAATAAAATCATATATCAAATATTAAAAACGAAACGCACCAATTTATTCTGAGAAAAGTGATTGTGGTCGAATTTAGAAGCGTCGATAAAATGGCTTTGTGGGTCTCGATCTTACCATCTGTTTTGAGTAATTTCCTTGTGGAGAGGTGGACCGGACCGTCTTGTTGCTTTTGGGGGCGGTGGGTTAATGCCATTGCTATGTTGGTGTGGCTGTGTTTTGGCTTATACCTACTCATCTCATTGTGTGATGTGTCTGTTATTGTGTGTGTAAATATTTTTAATTAATTACTATCATTGATTAGTGTTGCCCAAATAGAAATAAATAAATTAAAATCGTCTAATCAAATTACTGACGACATACTCCCTCCATCCGTAAAAATTTGTCTAATTTATCTTGACAGTTTTACAATATTTACTTTGTGATTTTTTTTTTCATATTTAGAGAGCGAACATTAAATAATTTATAAATGTATTAAAATAATAAAGTTAAATACGATAAATGTTTTTAAGGAAAAAAAGAGTATAGGGAACCGCGCTTCTCGTGGTTTCTTATAGAAGAAAATCCATATATGGAGGTTGGTGCGTCAGCCTTTGATTTTTTTATCCACTTTGAGAAATCGTCAATGAATTAGTTTAAACTTGACAGGAGAAATTAGCGGGTCCAAACATCAATTGTTTCGACTGACTAACTCACCGAATTTGTTTGTTCACAAATGAATTATTTTTTCAATTCGCTGTGAAAAATGATATTTCATGTTTGAAGATCTGTGAGAAACGTAGGAGATGGTGGTGATTCGTCTGGCTGAGATTTCAAGATCTATGACTCCAACGCTGGCCAGCTCGCAATCACCGCCGTGCTTATCAAATATGATGTCGGACTTACCAGAATGGTGGCAGATCTGATGTTGGACTAATTACCAGAACGGTTCATCAGAGCTGAGCGGTGGTGCATGTAAAGTCGATGGAAGCGGAGAATTCTGGCCGCGTGATGGTGGAAGTCTCGTTTTCAGGAATTGGATCGTCGGTGGTTTCCATGCCGGCGCAAATCGAAGCAAGTCAAGCCACCACGCCATTCCCCGACCTCTGGCAAGTCGAATCCGGCAAGCCTCACTCAATTCTGCCGCCGGTTTCACCGTGAGCATGAACTCTGTTCTTTTTTGTTATGGCGAGTCGAATCTTAGTAACAAGCGCATTCATGCTTATTTTCACCATGAAAAACTCAAAATCACTTCTTCGTGAATTAGGGAGGTCCGAATTAGATGAGTGAAAAACAGTCTTATTCACTGGTGAATTACATGAGTGAATTTAGTATGTTTTTCACTTGAAAATGGTGAATTCAAACTTAACATTTTTCAAGTGATTTAATCAGTTTTGCACCTTTTATTCACTAGTGAATTAGTCAGTTTTTCACCTAAACTAATTAGGACCTAAGGTGAATTAGAGAGAAGTGAATTAGTGTAAATCACGGTAAATTAGGAGAAATGAGTCAGTTTTCCACCCAAAACTCATGGTTTATTTCTTTCAGTTTGTGCGCTTTTTTTCATTTCATGAGTGAATACGTGGATGAGATGGTTTCTTTTTTTTGAATAGTGTTTCAATTGTAATTCATCATCCACTCCTATCATTTTTCACGGCGGTTTCAAACATGCATCTCAATTATCGTAAGTGAATTAAAAAACTAAATCATTTGTGAATTCCATACAAATCAGGTGAATTACATTACACTCATTTTTTAAGTTTGTAGAAGATGACAAACCTTAGCTTAGGACCCACGTGTACACAACATGAACAAACCTTTTTTCCATTGATTTATGATGAAATGACTACATCACGCCGCACTGAGCTAGATGGATAGGGGCTAAGCTTCTACAACATCTAAAAGCTAACTATAAATGTTTTATTCTAATACATTCTCTCATCAAGACTCACTATTTGAATTTGATGTTTGAGTTCAATGTTTGACTCAATTTTAATGAAGATAAATAGTTTTAAAAATTCAGAAAAATATATTCGGAAAATTTAGATTTCAAATTATGATACACATATGAAATATTTAATTTTCGGTGTCTAAACATTCGTAAAATAAATCATAGATTAAATCTTCTACAAATCAAAACAAATGGTGGAGTCTTTTCGGACGGATACGTTTTTTTTTTGTTTACTAGACCCACCTTAACCTTAGGGTTGAACATCCTCATCATTGAACCAATAGTAATTGGGGGTACCTAAGTCGCCCATTCTATTGCTAGAGTTGTCCCAGGACGGAGGTCCCAATTTTTTTTAGCTAGGTAACGCATTGCACTGGACCAGCAAGTCCCAACATATGAAGGACTATTTACCCTCCATATGCGGTATTAGGCCACTGACCTAATTCATTGTGCCCAACAACCTTATGGCGAGGTCAAAAATCGAATTCGGGATGCCACACTGTCCGGAGAGCATGCTAGCCATTGCACCGTGGCCCAAGGGGTAGGTGCTTATAATCATAGGGGCTTCAAACATAACATTTCGCAAGTGAAAAACAGCTTGTTCACTCCTTCTTATCCACGTGAGCAGTGAGGTGAGTTCATCTCGCCGCGCGGACCTCTGGTGATTTGCGCGAAAGTGAACGCCTTATTCACCTTGCTTCACCCCTCTCTTCACCACTTCGCAACTAAATACAGTAGAAATGATCTCTTCCCAACTAAATACAGTAGAAATGATCGATGGGTTAGGTCATCTCGTCTTGCTGGAGTCCGTCTCGGGTCGCCGGAGTTGTGCATTCCGCTCCCTGATGTGTAAATTTGAGCTCTGCTTCTGGTGCAGCACGAAATGTGCGCAGCGCACAGGCTTGCGCACAGGTTGTGCACAGGCTTGCGCACAGGTTGTGCAGAGCATGCTTGCAGCAGCGACAGCTTGCGCAGAGTTGTGCACAAGCTTGTGCGCGGCAGACAGAGCTTGCGCACAGGTTGTGCACATGCCAAAACTCACCCAAGAAGAACTTAGATATGACAGAGAAGCAAGAGAGATGAAGGGAAAGATGAATTTTGGTTTTCATAAAGACAAGAGCGCAACAAAAAAGAAGGAAATTTGAGGCGCGAAACGCCTTTCGTGGTGAATTCACATGTGCGCTCCTTCTTGTTCACGGGGCCCTCAAACTTAACCCCTTATTTTTTCACTTTTCTCACCCATCTCCAATTCGCTCCCCTATTAGATGAAAAACTTTTTGTTCACTTCTTATATTTGAAACCCCTATTATATTGGGGGAGGGGGTGGCGATGACCCACCCAACCCTATACATGGCTTTGTCCCCCCTTTTTTTACAGCGATTATAGATTTTTTATTAATAGTAAAAAAATATTACAAATATTTCGGGAAGGAACCAAAATCCCCTAAACCATCCCACACCTTACAAGAAATGAAGCATTTTTAGCCCCTAAAGAGACCAAAAACACCTATAAGGTTGAGGGGCGGTGGATAGTTTCATTCTTAGCATGTTTTATTCTAACAATTTAATCCCCTATTCTAGTTTCAAGAGAGTAATATTTACTTTTTCCATAAGTATTGCCTATTGGGTACCTAGAAAAGAATTATAAAAAGAGTAGCTATAGAGTGTATGTTAAGCACCTTATAGATGAGAAATCAGTTTGTAGCTTGCAACTTGCAGATGTACTAGCTCATACTGCATGCTTAAAAGTTTTTTCCTACTCTATGTTGCACTACCTTGTTTATCTACCAACTACAACTATATGTTATAACACATACCAGCCTAATAGCTAAGTAGAGTCCAACCCACAACTCATATTTTTTCAATTATCAAAATTACCCCTAACCACAATTCCTAACAAAAAAGAATCATCCACCGCACCACTATTGGCGTCGGACCCACCGCTGGACCACCACTGAAACTACTGCCGGACCGCCACCGACCATCGCCAGAACCACCGTTGGACCGCCATCGAAACTGCCACCAGACCACCATCGAAACCGCCGTCGGGCCGCATCGGAGCTGCAATTGGACCACCGTTGGAACCATCGCCAGAACTGCCGTTGGCACCACCACTGCAAACCGTTAAAAACATAATAAAAGCATTTTTTTTGTTAATTTATACTCCCTTCGTCCCAGATTTATTGAAACGTTTCTTTACTATTTTCACAGTATTTAATCTACGATTTATTTTTATGAAATTATAGACATATGAAATTAAATAATTAATATGTTTCTCATAATTTTCACCATAATCTTTCTAAATATATTTTTATTTATTTATTTTTCACTGTTTTTCTTAGTTAAATTTTGAGTCAAACACTGCAACTTGAAACAGTAAAAGAAACGTTTCAATAATTCTGGGACGGAGGGAGTAGTAATTTCGTAGTGTCTAAAAGGATATGCAAAACTATTTACTAAATTATCCCATAATGTCTACACCAAAACGGAAATTGTGGAACAATTTTTGAGAAATTAATTTTCGTAGGAAATCGTAAAAACTTATTTTGTAATGTATAATAGCGTTTATAACACAATATAAAACATTTATGTGTTCATTTGTAACTAATTATATAGTGTCTAAATTGATATGCAAAACCTTCTACTACAAGAGTCTATAATGTTTACTTATTTGTTTTAGACATTTCAGTGATAAAAAAGTTGTCTAATTAATTATAACAAACTATATATAAAAAGATGTAATTGTCTCTACCATTTAAACACATCAAAAAAAAATGAAACAATTCATAACCAAATAAAGTATATGTGCAATAGTTTATAGTGTCTATTATAAAATGTTATAATGTCTGAATAAATACTAGAAAATGTATGGTACCTCACCTCCATCTGTTGTCGGTAGAACTAGATTCTGAGCTATACCACTAAACTCTAGATCTGGAGACGTTCGCTGCTGCCGATTGACGTTGATCACTGCCCGGGGACTCGCTTTGGATGTCTCTTCAACAACCGCCATCGCAAATAGAATCGTCAGCAGATCTGAAGCTTCTAACGGCTGGAGATCATGACAACGGTTGGAGATTGCAGATCTGGACCAGATCATAAAGGTTGTCGTAAATCGACATCGTCGGAGATCACGAATAGATCTGGACAACACATGCGAAGATCGCGAACAGATTGAGACAATAGTGCGATGGCTAAAGGCAGAGATCTGTGGAAGAGGAATCACTCGATCTCTCGATCTAGAGATTGCGTAGCTCGGCGGCCATCAGAGCTCATCGCGAAGTCACCGATCATTAGAGCTCATTGTGAAGTCGCCATCAGAGCTCATCGGACCGGAGCGGAATTTCTCGATCTCTCAATCTAGAGATCATGTAGCTCGGCGGCCATCGAAGCTCATCGTGAGCTATCGGCCGTCGGAGCTGATCGCGAAGTCGCCGCCGTCGGAGCTCATTGGATCTCTACAATTGCAGGTGAAGAGAGTTTCTGTTGACTTGTGTTCTGGAATTAAAGGAAAAGTTGATATAATAATCATTATTATATTAAGGGGTAATTTTGTCTTTACTTAATAGTAGGTGGGAAATCACCTAGGTGGTAAATATGCCTGGCGATGTTGCGCACCGCTCCGTCCTCATTATTTTCCATTTATTTATTTATTTTATTTTTATTACTTTTGCTTCCTTGTTGTAGTAATAATAATTATGATAATCATTTGAGTATTGTTGATGATCATTCACTGTAAGTGATAATAAAATTATCATAATTATTAGTAATTGTTTAAAAATTATTACCTGCACTAAAAACTGTTGGTAAAAAAAGTGTATTGAAAATGAGTTTTTTTTTTATGATTAATTGCGTAATATTGATGTTCAGATGCATATAAGTGATTTCATTACTAATCAATTTAAAATTTGATGCATGTTCATTGAAAACAAGCTGTAAAATGTTTTTTTACGATCAATTGCGTAATATTGATGCTCTCTACAAGTGATGTTTACACGCTTACAAGTGATGTTTATGCATCTTTTATTGCTGATTGATAAAAATTGATGTGTGCCTTGAAAAATAGGATGATTTTTTGATGATCAGTTGCTGCTTAATATTGATGTTTATGCACTTGAAGATGATGCTCATACATTTTTCTTTACCGATGTTCAAATATTTGATGTTCAGTATCTTGGAAATTATCAACATGTATCATATTTAATGATCAACGTAATATTAACAATGGCAATTGACAGTAATATTCATATAATCACACACATATATATATATATAGAGAGAGATAGAGTATATATGTGTATGATGATGATCACATGACAAACAATTAAATTCGGATGGAACGAAAATAAATATAACATATAGATTTTATTTTGTTTTGTTTTGTTTCTTTTTTTTTTTGTCAAAATGCAAGATGGTACCTCGAATTATTATGACTCGGGTATTTTAGAGCCTGAACTAAAAAACGGGTAGAATGATACCCTAAACTATCAAAAGGGGCAGATAAGGGCCTGAGCTGGCACATGACGTCACGTGACCGACGTCCGTTTGTGTTTTTCACGTTTCCGTCTCATTTCTTGACGGACCGGGAAGAGGGTGGCGTTTTTGACACTTTTTAAACGTTTGGGCATATCCCCAATTCAACACAATTAAGCACAAAGCAAGAGTTTAACAACTATAAATTTCAAGAATATAGATGAAGAGACTCCCTTCATTTGTGCCCCAATTTCGCCATCACATCAGCCCCGAGCCGGACCAATAGTTTGTCGAGTTCTACCTATGTTCTCTTGCTCCCCTTCATTCCAGCCAAAATCAGACTTACCAGAGGAGGGTAATTCTTCCATCGAAGAATCAGCAACAAAACGGGAACGAGAGTCGTTCCACAGAGAGAAGAAAAACAAAATCTTCTTCTGTTGATGAAGTCCGAGAAATTGGTTGTGAATTTCCTCCCTTGAACTTGAATTAAGTCCACTGATAAAATCCCTAGCCTGGATTGAAACCTCACTGCCTTTCTTGCCTAGCTATCCCTTCCATTGAGCTGATTCTGAAGCAGTAAGGATCCCTCGATGAAATCCTTACCAGCTGCGAAGGAAATAAAGAAGATCGAATCTCCTGCCCCTAAATTCGTCTCTTTCCCCTCCCTTTCAGAATCGTTTCTACCCCTCCAAATCTGCCTTTTTAAAATATTACATTTTTAAAACTTAATAGTTGGCAAGGGTATTACCATTTAAAATATTAAGTTTTAAAAAGTTGGGAGTTTGCCCAAACGTTTAAAAAGTTTCAAAAACGCCACCCCCAATTCGGTCCGTCAAAAAGTGAGACGAAAACGTGAAAAACTGAAACGGATGTCGGGTCACGTGACGTCATGTGCCGAGTCAACTGAGTCTAGGCCCTTATCTGTCCCATTTCGATATTTCAGGGTACTATTTTACCCATCTTTTAGTGCAGACTCTGAAGTGTCTGAGTCACAATAGTTCGGGGTATCATCCTGCATTTTGGAGTTTTTTTTATTTTTTTGATGAAATTGTTATGTTTCTTTTTATTTGTCCATTTTACCACTTGTTGATATTATCATATCGCTGAATTATAATAAAAAATAGTGAATTAACAAAGAAAAAGAAAAAGAAAAAGAAAAGAAGCACCATGACGAGTTGGGCCAGTTGGCACAAATCTTTGCTAACCTTGGAGAAGACCATTGCACACCAAGGAGTATTTAACAAGTAATGATATGTTTGTAAATTTTAGGACTTTTACACAGCTTTGCACAGTTTAAGCTTTGCGTAGTTTATCCGGTGCCTTATAAAAACGAGGGTGATGAGTAATTTCCCTAAAGATCAACTAATGGTATTGTGGTCAAATCAGTAAAGTGCATGCTTAATGGTGCAGAATTCATAGACTTGATTGCAGAGTTATAATTGAATGACAAAATATCATTGCTTCAATTTCACTTATTAATTGTGTCATTATTCTTTCTTTATGTTAGAAGATGTAATACAATACACAAATCTAGGAAGAAATTTAAATTGAAATCAAACTATAACGATAAACATTTAAGTATTTCAAGAATAAAAATCAAACAATTTAAAATTTTAAGCATTTCTAATTGGAGAAGAAAGATACACATATTGGCTATTTTTTCGTTTTTACTTCTTGAGTTTTAGAGTAAAAATTGATGATTTGGTAAATTGAAACTGTGAAGCTAATCTATCAGCAACCAATGAATCGGAACATCTAATGTACGTACCACTGGGTTCAAAATGAAGAACAAGAATCATCATTATCAGCTAGAAAGGGCTAACGCTCCTAGCCAACTTCAACATGAACTCAGGCACCAGCCGTCTTCTAGCAGGAGCAACTGCATCTTTCGCTTGCGCATCATCATCACCCGCATGAATTATAGCAACAAGGTCTTCAAACATCGGATCATCACCACCTCTCATAGGATCCTAGGGTATCAAAAATGAAGAAGCAACCAGGTTAATTTCGCCAATATTATTTATCACCTAGGTGATTTTTCACCCACTTGAAGCATTTGGAAAATGAGAGGTAGATATGTAATTGTCCGGTTAGTTGGGTTTGAGCTTCCGGATTACCTTGTAGCTGGGTCATTTGGACTAGTGGGGTGAAATATCACTCGGGTGATGATTAACAGGATTGGGTTAATTTCCTTAAACAACAGGGCCCAAGAAGAAATGAAGAAAACTTGTCGCTAAGTAGAATACTTATTGAGAGACCAAGGGTGTGTTTGATTTTGTGAAGTGGAAATGTGAAGAAAAGTTTGTGTTTTTAAATTATGGTTGTGAGAGATTTTTGTGATATTTTTTTAGTGATATTTGTAAAAACAACAGGGCCCAAGAAGAAATGAAGAAAGAAAAAAATCAGAATAAAGTCAGGTGAGGTACTCCATCTAGGTGCCTCTAGTGCCTTTAGCAACACTGACCTGAAGAAATAGATCTGTGTGAGTCTTCCCTTCATATAGTATTGACTCTGCTTCCACGCCAAGACTTTTAAGAGTTTCTGCAAAGTTTTTGCTGCAAGGACAATATGTCAATGCCCAACTGAAAGCTATATTCAATGAATTATCAGTATTCTAACAACCAAAACAGTTAACCTGAAAGAACATTAATTTACTGTTGGTAAAAAGTGGTGGATTATTTGACTGAATGAGCACATGGCCAAGAAATTGATACGTCCCAAGATTTTGGAAGTTTCAATTTGTAGATATTTTAAATTTTTACATGCTTAGAGTTGGTGCCTTTTCATTGCATTCTCTTATACTTGTTACTCTGAAGTTCTAGAACCAGCCAAAAAAAATGAACTCTGTTTTCAAAACTAACTGAAGTCACTCTTGTTCCAGTTGCTCTTAGTTTCTTAAACAGTACAGTCCACTGAACAAGCACAACCAAGAAGAAAAGAACACAAAACTGAATGTTACGAAAATTAGCCCAAAGACCCAACTTTTTTCCTAGTTTCAAAGATCTGCAGACCGCAAGTTCAATTGAACCACAATCCTCATACAACAAGAACCTAGTGCACTACAAATGTGAATTCATATTTTCAAAGATATGCTGAGTTTTATGATCAATTGAAACACAATCTCCTCATACAACAAGAACCAGCACCACAATCCAGTAACACTCAGATAAAGTCAGAGTTTGACCCAGAGAAGATCCGAACCTGGAATCTGATGGAATCGAATAATCAGCTGTGCCATGAAAGAGGAGAATAGGAGGAAGGAGAGAAACAGCGCCCCTAATATTTGTGTCCTGTACTATTATTTCAGGAGAAAAACGCCGCAAAGATTCTTCCCCTCCCATTATCCTGGACGAAAAAGGAAAAGTTGAGAAAAACATTAACAGCTAATTAGCTTAACACGCTGTAAGAAAAAAAATAAAGGTTGCAAGAGCACTAATCAGGAAAAAAATGATTTTACCCAAGAAAAACTGAACGGTATAATCCTCGACTGTGGAAATGATCTACGAGGTCAAAAAGATTGTACCTGTTTTATTTTGAAAAAAATGAGTAAACCAGATGATCCATCAAAAAGGAAAGTAATCATCCATAGAGGAATTGCACAACTTTTCATATAATAGACGCTATTTCAGCAAATATTACCCTCCAGACAGACCAAAATAGGCTTTTAATTGAGATAAACTCCAAGAAACGGCATCTCCTTCACCGGCTTCTTTGATTGCTTGCTCCACGATTGCACAAGCAGCAATATGTGCACCAGCTGACTGTCCCATCAGATAAATTCTGTTGAAAGAACAGCATCCTAAGCAAGAATATAAAAATAAAAGAAACAGGGAAATATCCCATAAGTTACACCTTTACCTGTTGGGATCACCTCCATATTCAGCAATGTGATTACAGATATATGAGATACCTTGAGATGCATCCTTTACCATATCACTCATGGTGGCTTGAGGAAAATTTCTGGAAGTGAGATACAATAAGGTAACAAGATTTCACAATACAGTTGAAGTCAGTTCTCCAACTAAACGCATGACTTTGAAAGATATTAAGAAAATGGCATACTACCTTCTTGTGCATACATAAGTTTCCAGCTATTGTTGAATAAGCACAAAAGAAAAATGCAGCACAGTGTGGTTTTTTAGAAAATGAGAGTAAATGTCTTTTACCCAGCCCCCCAAATAAAAATGAATGCCAGAGGAAGATACAAAAGTTTCAGAAACTGACATGTTAAAAGAATTATAGGCACTACTACAGATTTGACAAACATGCTGCAACTTCACTGCAACAGGGTGAACGTGACAATAAACACAGTGTACAATAAGAGGAACATACATCTCCAATCATGTATTCAGCAGGAAAGGTGCTTCAACTTCAACTAGAAGGTTAAAACCAAAAAGAGGGGGCAAAAAAGAGATGAAAAGAAAAAGAACTTTCAAAAGAAAAACCTAATGAAACATGAAAAGGTACAACTCAACATGTTATCAATTGAGAAAGCAGCTTACATTTGTATTTAGTGAACCTTAAAGGTTTTATAATTTACATAACATGATACAGACAAATTAGGATGCGATTTGGTAAGGCAATAACAAGATCTGGTTATGAACTCAACCACCTGATGGAACAAGTGATTAGCTTTCTTAATTATCAACTATGTATCACAGTTTACTCTTGATTGAGCAGAAATAATCTCAACAGTTAACAACACTTCATTCTTACCGGTAGTCTATGCAAGCTACTATAATATCTCTGTCTGACAACTGTAATCCCAAAAGTGAACCCCAAGCTTTATATCTGTATCAAGAATCAAAAAGAATGAAAGATAAAATTTTTAGAAGAGAGAAGTACGAACTGTCATTGATAAGATAGAGAAGTAGGTACTGACAGAAAGGGGAAAAGAGCTACACAAACATTTTATTTTCCTTTTTGTTCATAATCAAAATAGCTACACACCATGTAGGAAATAAGCTACCGTCATAGAAACATGAGGAATTGGAAGAAATTTAAAAGAACAACCTTTTAGGAACTGTACTACCACTAAGTTTATAACATCATGGAACTCATATCAGCATAGCTATGTGTGCACTATGTTCCTTTTCCACCATAACTCATGGGGAAGTTTGCATTTAAGCTTAATTAACTGAAGTTTGCTTCAGAAGGAAGTACAAACATCTGCACAATGTACAAGTTTGACAAGAAGTAAACAGATAAGCTCACCCAATAACCCAGGCTCCCCCGGTTATAAATGCAACCACTGGTTTTGGCCCACTGCTATTACTTGGTAAATAGAGATCTAGCCTGCAAAAACACTTTCAGCCATGAATGTCTGGAATTCCATAAGATCATGCTTACAAGTGTATTCTTTTACCAACATGTTTTACCGATTTCGTGGTTCATCACCATAAACTATGCTTCTGCGAACCTTGCTTGAAAAGAAATAATAATAGCCAACTGCAAATGATCAAAAGATAATAAGTTCTTTATGTTTCATAAAGCTTATTCTGTATCAAGATATGATCATTACTAATGCATGTATGGGTCAGAACTTCATATAGACATATTATGAAGTAGGAGTATATCTTTTTATTAGTTAGAAACTTGTGGATGAGATAGTATAGATATAAGAACGAATATCTGTCACAGACCTTGAATAAAACCTGGCATGAGTAGGAATGCATAGCAACCAAGAGCAAGAAATCTTATGATCCACCTGTAGCCTACACTGAACAAAAACCGGTGATCAGAATGCTTCCCTAGTTTTTTTTTTTTTAAATTCAATAAGCTAATCTGGCAAATTGGCATTTCAAGCTCACCAGGAGCAACAGAAATTACTGGTTGTATTTTACTAAGTTAACCATCCTAATAGTCAAATGCACACGCATAAATTTGCATGTAGTCCATATTTCAGAGTTCGTATATATGTTAAGAGAAAGCCTAAACTTTAGACAGTTAATAGAAAAGCAAGTAGAGCAGCATTTCCATACATGATCCAGGATAAGAAAACACTAGAGTCAAAAGCGTGGCACCTTTTAGAGCTCAGAGTTAAAACCAGTTACTTAACCATGAATCATGTAAGGTTTGTTCAGCCTAGGATGAAGGAATTGCATGACAACAAGAACCTGGCATAATCGCATTTGTAGACTGATACTACCTTTGCCCCAAATGTATTGTCCTTTTCCCAAGTAATTTGTGAAAGAAAAGTGACAACAAACTAGGCACAGGGAGTATTTGCCACTTAAAGTCTTCAGTAATGATCAGGAGAGAAACTTCCCCACAAGAGCAGAACACCCAAAATGTTTGATGATGATGACAGACGCTTAATAAGCCAAGTTTTAGCAGACAACAAATGAACTAGACGACACAACATACAAGTCACTAAATAATTCCCGAGCACAAAAGCAAATGAAAAGTAGATCACGAAAGTAGCAGAATCCACTTAAGTTGCTGCTCACGAGTATCAAACAATAACGAAAAGATGAGATTACCCAAGATAATACAATAGCTTCAAGCTCAAGCGAGTAATCAAGTATGTCTCAGCCGCAGCGTGTTCCACGTCTTCGGTGAAGGAAGCTTCTCGGTGATTCTCGGCGAACAGCAACGGAAGTCTGCTTTCGTAAACGTTCCGGCGCCCCTCATGTGTTGCCCGAACGTTGTATATCAATCGTGCGGGCCGGCTTGGCTTCGTAGCCGAGCCCTCTTCGTCTTCAAATCGAGAAGAAATGCGCAGACTCACCGATGGATCGTCGTCGATCTGGATTTTCAACGGCGTCGTAATTTCTGACTGGGTGGTCGTCGTCGTTGGCAAGATCCGGGACGCCATTGTTTCTTCGATTTGGATTTTTCCAGTTCCGCTTATCTTCGACAGTTCTTGCTCCAAATTTCTCTCGCTCCTTGAATTGAATCGGTCATTTTCCATTGATTTTTCTTCGCGTGTATAAGCCTTATAGGTAAAAAGTAGAGCAGACCGTTGATGATCACAATACTCTACTTGATTGGTAAGATTGTACGAAATTGAAAATATCATGATAATTTTAAACTTTTATGTACAGTATAGTGGCCAATATGATTATTTACCCATGGTGTGTGTCGCATCATCAGCTACCAACCGAGGCAACAACCTCTACCAGGCAGTCATACGGGAGTCCACACCACAGCTTCGCATCACAACGTCTACCCCTATCATCGATCTTCCGGCTTAGCTTCTGCAGCGGAAGTCTTGCCGCCGATCAGGAGCTCCGTCGTTCTTACTTTTGTGACCTTGGTTTCGAGGCACAGCGGTTGAGTTCCGAAGGTGACCTGCGATTGTTTTCTCCGGGTATGTTTATTGATTTTGAAGTTAATGGGTTTGATTTCATTTTCAGCTCATAGAACTTCTGATTCCAAGGTAAATCTGCTTTAGATTGTGAATTTGTTCGGGAAAATTGCTTGTTGTATAGACATTGATAGGGAGAGATTTGTTGAGAGTAGGGGATTTGGAAACCGAAGGATCTAGTTTCGCCCAGAGAATGCAGGTGGACTTATGGTAGTCGCCTGATTAAAGCTTTTGTTTCCTTCTAAGCTTGATTGAGGGCAGTTTCTCCGAGGCTGTGAACCATGCTTTGAAATCCTCCGGTTATCCTAGTACAAATAAGTGGATTGCAGAAATACAAGTAGATCTTTTTCTAAAACACGTACAAGTTTTTTAACAAGATACTTAAATTAAAAGTCTCAACCATCTGAAACTTTATAAAGATTTAAGTGGTTCCATGGAAAACTTTCTGTAGCTATCATGGTCAAATTAATTAGCATCTGACTATGTGAATTATGAAAGACAAACTTTCCAATAGCGCTTGTCCTGAATACTCGATGCAGGAATTTTCTGATTCCTGTCTGCTTCTACAGTTGGACTGCCATTAGGTCCAGTATAGGTTGTCTAGGGCACTTATGATATAAAATTTTCTAAATAATGATCTTATTGTTTGGGAAAACTGGTGCTTTTTTGCACTTCATGATATTCTAATGCCCTTTCTTCTTTCAGCTACTCAAGCTACCCGTTAATCTGGGTCTTGGGGAATGGCAATTCAATTACAAAGTGCAGTCAATGGCTCCAACTTCCTCTCATGTCGGAGCATGGTCAGCCCCATCCAGACAGTTGATCAATCACAGTTGGTTGGTGTTGGTGGAGAGAGATGGAGTAAGAGAAGGCAATCACTCTGCCTTGTGCATTGTAGCAGCAATAACACTAGTAACAGTGAAGGCAACGGCAAGAATGGGAAGAAAGGGTCAATGCCAAATACCAACTATGTGGTTCCACTGGATAAAACCTTCTCATACTCGAACTCATCCTATATCACTCGCCCTCTCGTTGAAATCCTACGTGACCTCAACAAACGGATCCCTGACAACATAATTACCAAATCCTCTGCTTCTACCTTCATCCCCTGGTGCGATTCTTTATACTTTCTTTAAATCGATGCCCTGTGTCCCATTTCTAGAGCTCATTGTTTTCATTTTGGGTTTCTCCAATGTATCAGACATGCAGTAAAAAATTCAATCATTTACTTGACAATACTCCCTCCGTCCCTATTTAATAGTTATGTTTGACTTTTGCACTTTTATCTGACTCAATTTTTTACTAGAAAGAATTTGTCAAAAAATATTTGAAAAAAATATTTCTAGAAACTAGACACAAGAAAAAAGTTTCCTTTTGTTTTTTTTTTTCTTTTATGGAACTTGTTACAATTCTGTAAGGGGGCTCAGAAAATGAGATTCATGTTGTGTTATGTTTATCGATCTTTACTCCATCTAATTAGTCATTTAATGATGCTGCAGGTACCATGCCAATCGCATGTTGAGCTTCTATGCTCCTGGTGTGTGCTCTGCTTTTTGTGCCTTTTTATTCTTCATTTTCTGCCATTGCGTATCATTTTGGTTATGCTGTTTAACCATTGACTTCATATGGTCAGGGATTTTTCACCGTCTTTCGCTGTGGCCAATACAAATATACTAGTCAAACTAAGACCAGTATTGATCTTTTTTGTAACAGGTTGGTGTGGAGAAGTGCGGGATGTTATATTTTCTGACAATGGAAGTGTCACTGTTGTATACCGTCTCACTATACGAGGATCTGATGGAGAGGTAAAATCTCTCTCTCTCTCTCTCAAATTATGATTTTTTTTTTAAAACCATATACTCTTATTCCACGTAAGCCTTAAGGTTGCAATATGGTTTCGAGTATGGTGACATCATGGTTAGATTAATTTTATACATCTAGCTTGGTCTATGAAGGGGAGCATTTTTGCAACTATTGACTTGTCTCCATGTTAGAGTTGACTAGTTTGATTTCTAAAAAGATCAATTACATTTTGAAACTAGGGTCCAAGTCAGTAGAACTTGTAGAGAACTTTGCATATCTAGAAAGGTAAGAAAGCATTGCTCATATGTGAATTTTGATGGATTCTGGACTGAAGAATAAATGAGTGGAATAGGTGATGGAAAGCTGAAAATTTGTGGGATTTGATGTCTCTTAGCTGGGGTGGGAACTAGGTGCTGTTTTGGGTTGAAGAACCGTCATGCTGCCCTTCTGAAATCAATATTATACTCTACTCCGAAATTTCTAGTATTCGATCCCACAAAATTATTTTTCCAAACCAAAGTTGCAGCTAGCCTTTTTCCCCAGGTACTTCGGATTTGAGCATTTGCACTATAATAAGGGGTAAAGTGCACCCATGGTCCTGTAACTTTAATTATTGTACCATTAGGGTCCTGTTTTAACTTTTTGTACTAATAAAGTCCTGTTTTCAAGTTTTTTCTTTATCCATGGTCATTTTTACGATTATTTTACTATTTTACCCTTTCACAGAAATGGTACAATAATGAACATAAACTGAAATTTTGTTATTATACCATTATACCCTCAAATTTTAAAATTCTACAAACAAACCCTCCAATCTACCTTAAACTTTTCAACTCACCTATCTCAACCACCATCCGACTCACCACCGCCGGAAAGCCACGGGCCGCCGTCGGAAAACCACGGGACTGCGATTCGCGGCCTAGGCAGGTGATTCGCGCCCTTCGGCCGCCAATCGCCGCCCTGGGCACGCGATCCGCTGGCTTGGGCGCGCGCTTCGCGGCCCTAGGCTCGTGATCTACTGGCTTGGGCGCGCGCTTCGTGGCCCTAGGCTCGCGATCCGCGGCCCTGGGCTCGCGATTCGTGGCCCTGGGCTGTGGATCTACCGCCTAGACTTGCGTTTCGTAGCTTAGAGGGCATTCCGGCGTAGGCTGTCGGCGGTCTGGCCAGATTCCCGGTGGCGGTGGATAGGAGGCTGGTGAGATAAAGTGGAGAGAGAATGTTTAGGGTAGAATTGTATGTATTTGTAAAAGTTATGGTAGAATTTTAGGATTTATAAAAATTGAGGGTAAAATTGAAAGTTTCGTTAAACGTTAGAATAATTTTTATATTTTACAATTATTTAAAAGGGCAATATTTTAAAAAATGGGGGCAAAAATGTCTAATAGGACCGTGGATGAAGAAAAAACTTGAAAACAAGACTTTATTAGTACAAAAAGTTAAAACAGGATCCTAGTGGTGTAATAATTAAAGTTATAGGACCATGGGTGCACTTTACCCCTATAATAAGTAGATTAATTGCTTATTCTTGTTTACATAACATTTGATGACCGAGCTTGGTACACTTTAATTTCTCAGCAAATTATTTACTGCAACTTGGATATTATCTTTCCGAATCCAACCTTGCAACCCTATAGAGCTTTAGTCATTGCTTTCGCTTAGTGCTTGGTAGCATATGACCTAGGAAAATCTAGTGTAGTTCAATTCTGAGAAATAGGAAGATGAATGCCAAGAGTATAAAACATTACGACTCGTCCTTCCACTTTCATCTAGATCCTCCTGGTGTCAGAATAATCTTGGTGTTGGGTTTCAATATTGATTACTCCCTCAAAGATTTCTAGCCTTTGTTATGGTAATCACTTGTCAAGTCTTTTTATAGGCACACCGCGAGTCAACAGGGACAGTATCATCCAGTGACAGTAATGTCACAGATCCGGTTGCCGCAGCCGAAGAAATAGCTTTCTGCAAAGCATGCGCTCGCTTTGGCCTCGGCTTATACCTCTACCACGAAAACTAGACATTACAATGTGCACGAAAGGGCGGTTTTTATAACGTTATACTTACTGCCCTAGATGTTTACTGGGTTGTGAAATGTGGTAGCACTTGACTGTTTGGGTTGCCGGTTAACAAAATAAAAGAACCAGGCGAGATGGGAATGAGATGGGAATGTAGAAGTACGGAGATAGTACTTGTTTTACATCTCAACTATCTACTACACCTTGTTATAAATCGGCCCTGCATAGTGGAAGGATGGAATGGAAACAATTATTATAATGAATCGGTATGATCTGTTATATTATCATGATCCACCATCAGCTCACTCTTATGCAATGCAATGCAATGCACATCGACTGCGTAGTGAAATCAGATTTCTCGAGTAGTGATTGTCCCTGCGGTCCACATTTGTTGCTTGACATACAAGGATAGAAAACTTACTTATATCTAACCTTTGCATTTAACAAAAAGTACTGGTAGTATTAAAACAGAAAAACAAAAAGTACTAGAAAATAGTATCCCCGTGATTTGAACTTATTATTCTATTACATGTACATGGATCATATTTGCAAATTCATATTTTATCCATTTTAAAATGTGTTACTGATAACAAATCTCTTAGAATTCTAATTTGAGTTATACGCATGGTTTTTCTTTTCAATTGTTCAAAATTGCTACCAATCTTTCAATTTTTTTAAATTTTACCACCAACCATTCTGGGGGTTAAATTGCCATCAACTTTTCATTTAAGGATAAAAGCATCGAAAAGGATGATTGATGTACGTGGAATGATTGTGTGAATCATGATTGTCCGGTGATGGGTGTCGAATCCACAAAAATAAATCCTACATCTGCAACGAATAACTATAAACAATGGTGAGTAAGGTTGAACCCACATAGATTGGTCAAATTATTAAATCTGAATTTGGAACAGGTAAAGTAGAAGAGGGGGGGGGGGGTTGTAATCAAGTATTAAACTAAATTAACTGTAAAAATTAAATTTATACTACCAATTATCGGTCAGGGTTGATATTCCACTCCAAACATCTAGTTAATTTTGGTGGATACACCTATCAATGTTGAGGTGCAGAACACGCTTATAGGGTTTGGTGGAAATCCGACTATCAATAGAATTGTAGAGTTTAAGAGGTGATCTAGTGTAATTTGCTCCAAGAAATGAGTTTTATTGAAAATTCTAATCAATCAACACCACAAATGACATTTGGTTGCGGTGATGATAATTTCGCTCATATCACGAATTGTTGCTGTTGTGAGAAGCTGAAGATGAAGACTTCTTGGACCTTCAAGAACTCGGAAGGAGGTTTCTTATTTACCTGAAAAATTTGAGTCTTTTAAATTCACAAACTAGTTGGTAACCCCTCCTACAGACGGTAAAAATAATTAACGTCATGTCTTCGATACTATCGATGTATTCGTATAAATTCCGAAAAGATAACTCATGTGCTATTTATTTAAGAATCGATAACCAAAAGGGTAAAACATTCGAGCTTATTACTGGATCTTCCTTTTCTTTTTTCGTTTCTTTCTTTCTCTTTCTAATTCTTTTTTTTTATTTTGTTATTATTCTTTTTAGAATTTTAATTTTTTACATTCTCTTTGTTCATCAAGGATTATGGGACATAGAAATTCCCAATTTTCCATCAATTTTATTAGTTAATAATTACTACCTCCTAAGTTTGGGGATTGAATAAGTATTTCTCATTTTTTCTATTATTAGTTTGGGGATAATCTTTTTATGCCACTAAGTTTTGTATTTTTTTCATCTCGATCCCAAACGTTTTCAAAATTATAATTTAAGTCTATCAAATGTTTTCATTTTTGACTTGAAACCTCTTTTCTTATGTGCTAAATCTTTTAATCCCACTTTTTTAATTATTTTTTCACATCTACCTAAATATTCTAAACCCTTAAAACATAAATCACTAAAAATTTGAGTAAAAACAACTTCTCTTGTTTGCCTCTTTTAAATCCCCGAGTCATTAAGACTAAATCAATAAAACATGAATGACTTTTATTAAGTTCATGAATGTGATCGATATATAATTAAATCTAAGAAAAGTTTATTTTTTAAAAAATTAAGATGAAATTTTTAAAGTCATGGAATGCGAAACCTTATTAAAAGTAATTTATGCGTGCCATCTTCTTTTTATCTACTTATGAAACTTGTAAATTATAAAATAAATTATGTATTAGTGAAACAATGATAGAAAGTTTTAGTCATAAGCATCTAGTCTAGTGGCTATACTAATTAGACATGAAGTGGAGGTCTCGGGAACCGCTTCCATGCGCTACAAAGGCGCTTCAAAACCACTTCCTAAAGTGTCTTCCGCTATAAGTTTAGATACATTTTATTGCGATTCAACTGCTCGGATATTATCTTGATTAAATTTATCATGTGGTTTTAATAAATATTTAAAAAAGTACACGTGGCAGTCCTCCGTCGGTATGTTCTGTTTATATATTAATAGTAGATTCATCAAGATTTCCACTTTCACTATGTAAAAAATTGTTCAAAGATTTATATTTCCACCGAGATCAAACATTATAGTGTGGAAAGTCTAGAATGTAGGCTTGAGATTGAGTTTGACACGATTTGTGGGTTATTACGAATTGTTAGAGAGTTTAGATATAGTCATTGCATATTCAATTTATTCGGATATTATCTCTTGATTAAATTTATCATGTGGTTTAATAAATATTAAAAAAATTACACTGGCAGTCCGCCGTCAGTATGTTCCTGTTTATATTTTAATAGTAGATTCATCATGATTTCCGCTTTCTCTTTGTAAACAATTATTCAAAGATTTATATTTCCATTTAGGTCAAACATTATAGTGTGTAATATCTAGAATGTAGGTTTGGGATCGAGTTTGACCTGATTTTGTGGGTTATTTCAAATTTTTAGAGAGTTTAGATATAGTTTGTTGCATATTCAATCTGTTCGGATATTATCTATTGATTAAATTTATCATGTGGTTTTAACAAATATTAAAAAATAATTTACACGTGTAGTCTCCGAGTATGTTCTGTTTATATATTAATAGTAGATTTGAAGATTGGTTGATGTGCCCGTACACTAATCATCCTATTTAGTGTCAATTTTATTGTTAAATGGAAGATTGATGATAATTTAACACTCCAGAAAATATTGGTGACAAAATTAGAACATTTTAAAAGATTTGTGGCAATTTTAACTGTAATCCCTTGAAAATGAATTGTACCGGTACTTCTATTACGAGGGGAGAGGACAGGAGCAGAGGGAAGGGAAGGCCGGAAGGGTTTAGGACTTAAGAAGCCAGCAACGACGGTTGATCGACCAAAGAGATCGGAGACGATGAAGTCGGTGGTGGGGTTGGTGGTCTCTAACAAGATGCAGAAATCGGTGGTCGTGGCTGTGGATCGGCTCTTCCACAACAAGGTCTACAACCGTTACGTCAAGCGCACCTCCAAGTTCATGGCTCACGACGAGCAAAACTCCTGCAACATCGGCGACCGGGTTAGTAACCCTAGATCTCTCTATTCAGTTCCTCTCATTGCGCGTTAACTCGATTTTTCATGTTTCAGGTCCGGTTGGATCCTTCGAGGCCGCTGAGCAAGCGCAAGAACTGGGTTGTCGCTGAAATTCTCAAGAAAGCTCGGATTTATGTGCCTCCGTCTGCAGATGCTTCGAAACCTGATGCTCAATCCCCTGCTCCTTCGGCTTCCTGAGGTCAGCACAGAGTCGATTTCAATGCTAGATCATTTTCTGGATTTCTTTTTTGCCTGCTCCTCTATGTGATCTTTAGGATTTGGTGGTGGAATCACTTATCCATTTGCCATTAGTTTTATTAGGAAAAGTGCAAGTCTGGGTTTAGGGGTAGTGTTAAGTTCTTGTGCTACTTTTTGTGTTGCTTGCTAGAGATTGGTGGGAGTGGTAGTAGTTGCTAGCAATGCCATATATATTTTGATATGATTGAGTAAGTAGTTTCTGCCCATTCTTCTTGGTGTATGCTAAATTCTCTTTTGTACCATTTATTCTGGTTCTTTGGGAGTACACTACCTAACGAGTTGTCTGCAAGGACTTGGACCCTTTTTCTTGAATAGCTTCTACTGTTGGCAGTGTTCCGTTGAGATAAATAAAGTCAAAACTACCTCCATATCCTAGATTAACCGTGACCATCTATGTTAGTATGCTTATGATATTATTACCACTGCAAATCTGCATGGCCTTCCAAATGCATTTTTCTCTTTCTGTGTACTTTCATTTTCTCTAACTCTTAAGACATTCTAGCACTTCGGTTTTGCTTCTTTTTTTTTTGAAGGGTTAAAACTTTTCTCTATTTCTTTTCCTGCGGGTTCCCTACAATGTGAATTACAACGAAGGGCAAAGAACTGGATAGAGAGCACCCCCGAGGCTAGCTAATGCTAAATCAAGAAAAAACCTTAAAGCAAGAACAAAAATTACAAAGTCCTAACCTTGAGGGACTTTCTTCTCAGGGCTGCACAACCAATCTAAGAAAGAATCAACATCTCAAAAAATATCAGTTCGGACTAAGCTATTCCCACTCTGCAATGATATGTACAGCATATTCCTTCACCTTCTGAACATCCCTCTCCCGCTTTCTTAATTGTCTCATGTTTTTGCTTTTTCTAGCACTCTCATTGAGACCAATTTCTGCATCTTCCTGTCTCTGTGACTATAACCACAACTTGTCTTAGATCATTTTATTGCACGATGGGTCAACTTGAAATATAGATTACTGGAAACCCAAGCAACTGAACCTTTTTAGCCAGCTGCTCAATCTTTTCAAATTATAACGGAAACTATAAAGAAGCAAAAATGTCAACTGTATCAACTCAAAGAAAGATCTGATTCGGCAGAAATGGGAGGAAAGAAAAAGAGGGTATAGAACCCTTGCGTTTCCCAGTCTAAAGTACCTCAAATCTCTGCTAGCAAGCAACTGAAGAGACCCAAAACAATTATCTAAAAGAGTCCTACCAAATCAATAAGCAAAAGGAGGCAGCCCTTGGAACAGTGTAACAGTAAAATGTATGGGACAGTAAATCTGGTAGTTTGAACAGATTCAAAGTTCCTATAACTTTTATATTCACTAATTTCGGGTTTTTTCTCATTAGAATGTAGGCAATGAAGGAATTGTTTGAATGGTAATGGGATCAGGGGTTGCAGATATTATGATGTTTGAAGACATCTCATATTTAGCATCTTCTGTTTTAATATTGAGTTTCGGGTTAATTTTCTTGTGACCCTGTTTACAGACATTCCAAGTCATTATCCATCTGGCTCAGTTTCAGTTCATTTTCTGTCTGGGTAGTTGTATTTTGTTGTGATTGAGTCAGATCAAGTTCTGGTTCTCCTGTTCTGTTGTTCAACCTTAGTTGGTTTACTGTTGAGTTAGGTTTCAGATAGTCAATTTAGTTTCAATCAAATGCAAAGTTAGGCATCAAGTTTTTACTATTGCTGTTGACATATTCATGCTAATTATCTTGTTCGTTTTTGGTATACAAAACCGTAAATGCAATCTGATCTCTGATAGCATCGAGATTGTTTTACATGTGTCATTTTAAGGGTAGTGAAGTGATTGTTTTTAGTGTATATATTCTTGATGCTACATTTTGTGAGTGTGTGTGTGTGTGTGTGTGTGTGTGAAAACACTACATGTTCTTTGCATTGATTCTTCGTATGTATTGCTGGTTTGTTGGCCATCAGAGTTAATTAAGTTTCCTTTCTACAAGGCTGTTTGCATTTTTTGTGTCAGATTTGAGCAGGCACTTCATCATCAGCTTCTACTTGTCTTAAAGACCATTTCTAAATATTTTCCTCAAGTCTCATTGCTCTCGGATGATCAGAGAGTCCCAACATTAGAATTGTTTTAGAATGTAGGCTAAATTCCAACACAATCAAGTTCTTAGTATTTCTAAAGCAATTCTAATGTTTTTTGTACTCCTATTGTCGAGTTTGGGCTTAAATTTAATTGGGTTAGAAACTCACATGGCCCACAAAACTAAGCTGAAACCCGCATCGACAAACCACGGCAGAGTTGGGCTAGGCCCAAATTACCCACACTAAACCGGTTGATTGGGCTTCTCTCCATTAGTGAAGAACCAGCAATTGAATCTAGTGGTGTCAATGAGAATTTAGATTTGACACGGTTTGCGACGTCTTTAAAAAAGAAAAAAAAAATCACATCTCATGCAGTTTTGGTCGTAGATAGATGGGTTTGGTATGAAAAGAGACAAAAAGCGAGAAAAGTTGAAAAAGATATGGGCGTGACTGAAACTTTAGGGACTAAAGTTGATTTTCCTTTTAAGTCATTTGACCTATAAATTCCTTATCAAAGGTGCTAAAACACGCATTAAGTGGAAAGTTTCTGTTGATGTCTATAATTGTTTTTTCCCTTCATTATTTTAACAATAATGGCTTACAGCTAAATACTCAATTCCTAACTCCATTCCCACATTAATTGACGAATATGACTTTCAAATTTGTGTTTGATCGGAGCTTTCACAAGGAATAGTTTGTTAAAAAATATAATTAGAAACAACACATTGATTCATCATTATCATAAAATAATTTGACTTTTTATATTAAATTATTGAAGTAAAGAAATGATACTTGATAATTAGTAATATAGGACTGAAGGAGTACATTTTTGTTAACTTTGACATTAACTTCCATACATTGTTAATATAGGACTGAAGGAGTATATTTTTGTTAACTTTGACATTAATTAACTACCATACATTAACTAATTAACTAGCTACCATAAGGAACCATGATGAATAGTAGTGAATAATAATTTAAGTTATTTGTGGGGTGTAGTATGGTGTAGGGTAGAGTTTGCGTACCTTTATTTTCTTTTATGATTTTTTTTTTGTCTTTGTTTTGTTAAACTATTTTATTATTATTATTATTATCTTCATTAAGGGGCAACTCTCTTCTTACTTGTTATTTTCATCCTTTTGCCCATCAACATGAGATGTTTTCATTGTCTTCTTGTGGAGGGTCTCTCATTCGACTCTTATTTTCATTTCTTTCTCGCATCAATTTCAAACGTTTTTTTTTCTATTAAAAAAAATGATCTTTTCTTGCCTTTCCCCCCTTTTATTTGTTAAGAGGATAACACCATACTTACCTCTTATTTTCACTCCCTTCTGCTTCAGCTCCAAATGTTTTTAATCTTCTTATTTAGATATTTTATCATTTTGTCTTTTCTTGTTTTTTGTTTCTGCTTTTTGTTTTTGTTTGTTAAGATGATAAATTCTCTTCTTACCTATATTACCATACACCTTAAAAACTTGCTGTTGGCATGATGAAAAGTAAATTATGTTATTTGTTGGGTGTGTTGTGATGAAGAGTATTTTTTTCCCCTCGTTTGGGTAGCCCTGAAGTTAGAGTAAAGTGCACCATTGGTTTGTTAACTTTTAATTACGTCATATCTGATTTTATCTTTTCGTCAATTTAAGTCTCATATTAAAAATTATGGTGCATTCATGGTCCTTTTTGCGTATATTTGACAATTTTGCCAAATTAAACAGGCGACAAACTTTTATGGTTTTACTTTTCTCAATCATTTTATATAGATCCAAAATTTTACAATTTTGAAAATTCATCCACCCCCTCTTCTTTATTCTACCACTACCACCGTTTGTGCTTCTCTCTCTGAAAAAACTCAAATCTCTAAGGATTTGCATATCATTAGCATGACAATGAATTGCACTATATATATATAACTTAACCACAAAAGGACGCAAGTAAATATATAGGTCCACCACATGCATCTAGCTAGCAGATAGTAGTATATAAATACTACCACGTTTTTCTCCTTTATGAATGATCGATGTACCGTACGCGAAATTACATACTCGTATTTAACTTTGCTTTCTTACTCGTATTCCAATCAACTTTTAAGGTCGTCTTTGTCACTACGCTACTACATATACACTTTTCCCACATCCCACACGTCCTCGCCACTTAGATAAGTTTTTATCCCTTTAACTTATTACTATTACTTTATTAATTTTAGTTTTACACTTTAATTGTGTAATTCAATACTTCTCTTTTGTAACTTTGTTTATGTTGTTATGAATACATTTATTTTTCATTATTATTCTTTTATATTATGTTTTTTTCATTGGTAGTTGCTAGTTGTTTTTTACCGAATTCTTATTAGTTTTTTCCATTCACTTTACCAAATTATTCAATTATACTTCCAAATTCCAATTCAAGTCCTGTTTTGGATCTAAATTGCATAAATCTATACTAATTTGTGATATTTGTGCAAAATTTGGAGTATTTATATTGTACTACTTGTTTTGGTTCTATCACTCGTGATTGACTCCCTTCGTCCCTTTATTGTTACAATATTTTGGCTTTTGATATTCTTTTGAATTCGATTTATCTACATTAATTTAAGGTAGAAAAATTTCAAAAAAATAAGTTTAGAAGCTAGACACATTAAATTATTATTTTTTGCTAAAATTTGTAAATTTATATCTAAAAATAATAAAATTATAAATTAAAAATTGAAAAATCAAACGTTATGATAAAAAAATGGGAAAGGTAATATTAAGCTACAGTAACCATCTAGCCCCCGACCTAATGTTTCCGTCAATGGAGAGGAGTAATAGATGGTTTATGAATCGGATATATCATGTCGAAGTTGAAAATCTTATTTCATGAATGTTCATTTCATACTCTACCAAAACAATAAGTTTATATTCTTTCTTTTAGAATATTTTGATATATAATTATATGTACTGATAATTTAATATCCATACGTTCTAAAAAATATTTTTCTATTTTTTAATAATTATTTTATGAGTTTATTTTGAACGAATCTAAGCGACAAAATGCTGAATCTCAGTGGATCATGGCAGCAAGGCCACTCTGCCACTTACAATACCCCGTCGCGTATTTAAGTCATCTGCAAAGGATTCTACCAGCCGCTCAATATGAATTTATTTTCAGGGAGGCCCCTTCAACTAGTATGTCAGAGTGGCTACTTCCCTGACATGTGCCCTTGGGGGCCAAAGGCGGCTGGCGCATGCGTCGCTTCTAGCGTGGATTCTGACTTAGAAGCGTTCAATCATTTTTATGAGATTTTAAGTCAAATATAAAGTAGGGAATCAGTTGTATTAGGATGGATAGAGAGTTTATTTATATTTATGTATGTTGAAAACAATTTTAATTCACGTTCACTAAGTAATTAATACATGTTTTAATGCGGCAATGGCCACATTAAACATCTGGTGTAGCAACAAATGCACATTTAATGCGATCAAGGCCACATTAACCCTAAATTAGGTTTAAACTTATCCTTACTCTTCATCTGCCTAGCGGCATCTTTAACATTTTCTTCTTCTTTCTTTCTTTTTCCTTCATCGACCTCCTCAGCATCGATGCTCTAATAAAGTGAGGGTTTACATTTTTCTAGGTTTTTTTTCTTTACTTTTGTTCATTATTCTCATTCATTTCTCTTTTTTCTTTTCCTTCTCACAGATCCGTCCTCCCCACCAACGCCACTCTATGCTGCTCGGTCACTATTGCCATTGCATGCTTGCTCACCATTGCCACCAGTTTCCTAGGTTTTTTCGGGTTGGTGGATAAATCGGATGAGTCTAGCTTTTTGAAATTTTTTTTAATAAAATTGTTTAATGTGACCATAGCCACATTAGCTTGCTTAATACGAGCGAAAATACAGCGACACATATTGCAGCCTCTGCCGCATTAATTAATGCGGCGAGGCTGCGTAATCACCTGAAACAACATAGTGGTTACCGCTATTAGTTCTAATTAATTGATGAAAAATAATTAGCACTAATTAATGGAAGTAATGTGAGTTACTCCCTCTATCTGCAAATCTTTGACCCATTTGATTTTTAAATTTGTGCTTGATTTAAATTATTATTAAAAAATCAAAAATAAATAATATTGAAAACTAGAAACTTTAAATCATTTGGATACAAATTTAATCAATTACTTTGAATATAAAAAATTGTTTACGTACAAATAAAATCATATACTCAATATTAGAAGTCGAATGGTTCAGAGAGGTAATATAATATCCCTCATACATTTAGTTTTCAATATTGAATGTATGTTTTTTCTCTAACATTTTGATATATATATATAAAGTCATAAAATTTATATCCATATGATAACTCAACGTTTATAGTTTTCATATATATATATATATATATATATATATATATATATATATATATATATGGTGCGCGTTAAAATGCGCACTGCGAATGCGTTCGCATAACCGATTCACTTATTTACAAGTTTGTCATTCGCTAAATTTGATCAACATGATGGTCGTGTTTGATCAACATGATTAATCGATCAACATCGTTTCCTTGTGTGAACAACATCGACAGATCAACATGACAAAACTACTGATCAACATGACAAGTCTACTGATCAACATGCTAAAACGAAAGATCAACATGACAATTATAACAGAGATAAATATGCTAAAAGGAAAGATCAACATAACATAAAAGATAGATCAACATGGTAAGAAGAGAGATCAACATAATAAGAAGAAAGATCAACATGACAATAAGAGAGATCAACATGTTAAAAAGAATGATCAACATGGTAAGTAGAGAGATCAACATGCTGCTAAAAAGAAAGAGCAACATAACAAGAGGAGAGATCAATATGTTGAAAAGAAAAATCAACATAACAAAAAATAAAGATCAAACATGGTAATAAGTGAGATTAACATTCTAAACAAAAAGATCAACATGACAATGTGAGAAATCAACATGCTATATAAAAAGAATTATCAACATGACAAAAATAGAGATCAACATGCTAAAAAGAATCATCAACATGGTAAAGAACAGAAATCAACATTGGACAAACATCGGAAAAGTGGACAAGAGCAGATCAACATTGAACATAAGCCGATCAACATAAGAAGACCCATCGATCAACATTGGAAATGTGCAGATCAACATGACTACCTACTTTGATCATTATCGTTTTCCCCAGATTTTTTAAGTCAGAAAAAATTTCAGTTTTTCATCATTTGCATATTTTGGTGGTGGTTGTATTGTTGAGTTGTGCTGGTTTGGTTTGTAGAAGCGGATCTGAAATCACGTTTGAATACGGAAAAACGTCGTTGAACGTGATGGAAATGTCGTCGATTAGATGAAAACCTTCGTCAGTATACGCGAATCGTCGTCGGAAGCGAAGAAATCGTCGTCGTCGGTGACAATATCTTCGTCGGTGGCGACGAACGCTTTGTTGGAAACATCGTCAGAGGTTGGAAGGGTGATTGGAAGCGAGAGTGGCACTTATTGTAATATTTTTCATCTCTTATGCTCATATATATATATATGTATGTATGTATGTGTGTGTGTGTTTTCTTATAATGTTTCCTAATTAGTATTAATAATTTGAGTTTAAAAAAAATTGAACTCAATTGTATCAATTCATTGAGTACGAAGGACCACTTATATGAACAAACTCAAATATAGAGAACTGAAATAGACAAGCGGGAGCCAACTTGGGATCTTTGACAAGAACTTCTTCAATTAATGCTACGTTTTGAGAAAATGATAAATTTTCTATATGCATGGTGTAACAATCTTTTTATACCATTACATTTTTATGGATATCCCACAAATTTATTATAAAATTGTTATTAACAAAATGGAGTCCATAGAATTATTTCAATTAAAGGTTTATGGTGGAAAAAAAACAAATTTCCACATAGAAAGCTTATCTTAATTTGAAAAAAACTATCTACAAGTATCTTTTAGTTAGTTATTTAGTAATACCTGATTGATCTCAACCATTAAGAAAAATTCAAAAGGTTACACCTAATTGAAATAGTTGTTCCCAAATGGAGGCTTATTTATCCCATATAAATTGATACGTTTAATTCGTCTCGAAGATGCAGAAGAGAAGGGGGGAAATGTAAAATAGATACTCCCTCTGTCTGCTAATAAAATTGAGTCATTTGTTTTGACAGTTTCAAAGTATTTAATATATGATTTTTATCATGAATGTTTAGACATTGAAAATAAAATATGTCATATTTGTATGATCATAATTTGAAATCTAATTTTTCTAAATATATTTTTTCTAAATTTTTAAAACTATTTATCTTTATTAAAATTTGAGTCAAACATTAAACTTGAAACATTAATTAAAGTCAAATGACTCAATTTTTTGCAGACGGAAGGAGTATATAAGAAAAAATAACTTTTTAAATGGAAGGGAATATGAGAATAATAAAGTGAAATAGGGTTGCTACAAATTTCTTTAAACTGAAACGTATATCTCTAGCATATATATAATGAACACTCAGACACCATGTGTATAGCATAGTGAGGGCATATATTCATTCCCTTACACATCACATACATTTTCTACAAATGAACAGAACACCTCACTTCATCAGACACCATGTGTATAATTCTGTCTAGCTAGAGAACCCTTATATATCTCATTAATGGTTCCAAGCACGTTTACAAGAATCGGAATCAAGCCCAACCTCTAGCTAGCTTGTCCCCCAAGCAAGCAAGAAAGCATATACCAGCTAGATATCCCAAACTATACACATATCGAATGTAGCCCAGCTTATGGTATTATACGGTAGTAATTCTAGATCCTCATGACCTGGCTGTATTTTCTCTCCTTGCTTTGTTAGGGTTTGGTAGAGTTTTTGGAGGTCGCCCTTTTTTTCTTCCCTGTGAAATCCTTATTCTTCTCAATTTTCGATTACTTTTCCTCTCTTACTCCGATCCCTTCACTTTAGCCCTTTCATTTTCTTCCCTTCGATGACCCTGCAATCGCTCTGCTGATGGATTTGGAGGCTCTGGCGGAAAGTATGGCAGCCATAGCACTCATTAATGAGGAGTCCACGACAATTGATGTGGCTGGCCTAGTTACAACGATGGTAGCGCCGCCGCTCTCCCTCGCTGCTCGCAAGAGGGGTGAAGGAACAACTGGGAGAGGAAGAGGAAGAGGAAGGCCGCGAGGATACATAACAGCAGCTCCTGCTCCGGGTAGGAAAATAGCAAAAGTTGACACGATTGTGAAAGAACCAGAGGAACAAGTAATTGAAACGGCAGGGACGGGTAATGGAGGCTTGCCTTTCCTTGAGCAATGAGGCTGTTGAAACAAGGTAGTGGGGGTTTGGAGTCTTCCCTCTCCACCCTTATGAATAAATCGACTCAGGTACATCATTGGTGTGAGTGCTTGATATATGATTTTGAGGCTATGGCTAGATGCATTTTTTCAGGTGTACTATGCAGGGTCCGGATCTTTATTAGCTTGCTATTTGCGGCTAGTTTGGTGGAGAGGGTCAGTGGCCGGATATTACGAGAGAGATGCTACGCACGGACACCTGGTCAAAGCCAAGATGAGCTATGAAGAACTCATCCTAGTCCGATATGGACTTGATCTGCTTATCATCCATTTATACCATTCTGACTTGATGTACTTACTTTTGTTGCTTAGGTTTTTGCTTCCAAGACATTTTCTCTACTTTTCATACCATACAACCATAAGTTGTATGGTTTGTAGGATTTGTTATGCTCATTCCCGCTTAGAGCTGCTTTTCTTGAATGTATGGGGGTAGGTCCCTGAATTATTGGCTATTTTCTTGGTCTTTTGCCATTGGTTTTGAATGACAACATTCACCGTAAAAAAAAAATCTAGATCCTCATTATCTCAATAGTCACATCGTAAAATTTAATGAAAACTTACAGAAAAACCCTAGGGTTACCCCTAACGTACAATTTACTCCTATTTTAGAAACCTACATTTATCTCTTTAACGGAATTTACGATTACCTCCTCAACAGTTAATTCTGTCACGTTTACTATCATATATTTGTGGCTTAATTACTACTCTAATTGCACCCTAAGCTAGCTATTTAGTATAACATTTTATCCCTAAAGTTAAAACCCTTGTACTCTTACCCCATCTTTCCAGATATTTTGCCCTCCCCGTCGAGCTGCCATCCACTTCTCACTAGCGACGCGCCGCCTCGTGCCACCCTCACCTCTCACAGCTCTACCTCGTGACGCCCCATCCACACAGCTCTACCTCGTGACGCCCCATCCACACGTTTCCTTTCCCTGGCCTCCTCTAGATTTGGGGAGACTGAGCTTAGATATGGCCTCTTCAGTTAGTGAAAGAAGGGAAGGTACCACGGCCACCGCAGATCTAGCCATAAACGGACAAAACACACATAACATGGAAATTAATATAAAGGTAATACAATTTTCTTTAGGAAAGGTAATGCAACTTTAACATTACTAACTTAAAGGAAGTATATGCTGATAATGCGAATCAACAATCTTGGAAGAAGAATTATTAGGAAGAAGGATCGATGAGTTCTCGATCAATCCATTTCAGGGAGAAAATTTTTAGGGAATTCTCAACAATATATTTTTTGGTATATTCTTCATTGTGTCTTCATTTCCCATCAAAATATGGGTTTCCAAAGACCCATCTATGTATTCGAGCTAGTGAATCATATGCTAATTGATTAATGGGTATTCCTTCATTCTTTTACAATCTGTGCATTATTTACCATTAATTTGTCAAACAAAAAAAAAATATCTTCAAAATATCTTTTTTACAACATCTAATTTATGATTATGTTTTTATCAACATTTTGACATGTAATGTAACTTACATGCATTAGGTGAATGAGTGTTTCTAGTTTCTTTTTATTTTCCAATATATATATATATATATATATATATAAGGAAATTCTTCCTACTAAATTTTAAATCAACCACATAATCGATCGAGTGTCAATATAACGATTAAATGAAGGCAGATGGAGTATATAGAAATAAAGAATACTATATATTAATTTTACGCACAAATGGTAAATCAAAATAAGGAGTATGTAAGGTATAGATAATACATATGTATTGTTTATATTTCTTCTGAAAATTTGAGTACTTATATTCTTTTTTTAGGAATAAACAGCGTATCATATTCGAGATGGAGATAATAATAGTACTTGAAACATTTCGACATATATACTTTCTTGAATAGTACTTGAGCAGGCAGTAGTAGTACCTTTGCTGAGAATTTTGGGAAAATAACAACAAATTATGAGTGAGTGTATTTGAAGAGACGAGGCATCTCATTCCCAAAAACATGCATGCATGCATGCATGCAATAAGAGCTAGCTAGCAAGATTTTATTCATCTGGGAAAACGCATGTCAAGAATGGATTGGTACTGATTTATGGGTCTCATGATGTTTGGAATTCGATGCGTCGTATGTGATCTACCTTTCGCTAGAACTTTTGTATACTGTTTACTTATTAACTCATAGTTGCATTTCAAGAAAAAAGAATGGATTGGTTGAACTTGAACCCTGTTTATAGTGGCCGGCCGTACTACTGTCACTGTGGGGGCGGTGGAGCCAGCTATATATATATATATATAAAATATTTTCTTATATAATTAATACTAAATTAAATATATACATATCCTAAATTATGGCTGAAAGTACTCATAAATTTTTATCTTATAAACTAAACAATTTAATCCATATGCACCAATATTTGTTTTCAATTTTGTAAAAACCGATTATGCTTAGTCCCCAACAAAGTTTTGTTATGCTTTTGAAGTTTGTTTGATTATGATTTGTTTTTATCGATGGTGGATGATGTGTTTCATCGCGTAGTTAATGGGCTATGGATAGGGGACAATCCGCTACCCAGCTCGCTACCAAGGTAGCGAGATTGTCCGCTACCCATCTCGCTACTTTTTTTGCCGCTTCCTTGATGGGAGGCGCTACCCAGCCCGCTACCGTTAGTAGCGGGGTCCCCAGGGCCACGTGGGTGCTGCCAGCCCGCTACCAACGTTTTCTTTAAAAAAAATAAAAAATTCTTTATTTTTAACATTTAATAAATGATTGAATAATAATATTATAAATGATTGAATAATAATATTATTTATTAGTATTTATAAATTACAATTAAAAACATAAATTAAATTAATTATAAATTAACTAAATGTATCAATTACAATAAAAAACATCCAAAATTAAATTCTTTTTACAAAAGTGTCCAAGGGAGGAAAAACGTAATCGTCACCCTAGTCCTCACGTGACGGCGACCGTTGCTCCGACTCGCCAAATGGACGTCTATTGAACCTGAAAGAGAATGACTCAAACATCATGTTGATCCTCCACGGCGTGCTCCGAACCCTTGGTGCACGAGGATGCAGTTGAAGTGGTGGACCACGGAGTGCGGCCCCTCCTCAATCACTGGTACCGGTACGCCCTATTGTACGACCGAAACCAGTGCGACCCCCAGAACGGCCCCGCCGGTGGAATCACGTCGTGACTCGTGGGCTCTATCTTGCAGAGGAAACGCCATATATCATTACATAATTTAAAAAACATAAATTTAATTAACTCTATAACTTTTACATAATTTTCATTCTTACCCAATACTTTTAAAAAACTTCAATTTCACCCACAGCCTTCAAAATCTTTTACATAGTAAAATAATTTCTAAATTAATTACTAAAACACCACTAAAATACTAAAACACCTCAAAAATAAATCCTAAACAGAAATTCTTAAAATAAATAAACAGAAATTACTAAATTAATTACTAAAATAATTGCTAAAACATAAAATACATACATAAATAATTAATTACTAAAACAATTATTAAAATGCATACACAAATTCCTAAAATAATTACTAAAACACTAAGTACATGCAAAAATAATTCATAAAATAATTACTAAAATAAAAGATACATACACAAAATACATTACCATAATAAACATACACAAAATTTTGGACCTAAAATAATTACTAAAACATAAAATACATACACAAATAATTCCTAAAATAATTCATAAAACAGAAAATACATACACATATAATTCTTAAAATAATTCCTAAGCATAAATTTCAAAATAAATAAACAAAAATTCCTAAAAATATACCTAAAATACTAACACCACAAAAATACTAAAACACCACAAAAAATACAGAAAACTGAAATTATTTGCATGTATATGAAAAACATACTTGTAGATGGCGGTGGAGACGTCCGGTGACGGAAAAACGGAAGTGGCCGGCGGTTTGGAAAGAGAGCTTCAAAAACAATGAAAATGGTAAAATAAATCAATTCTAACCGGTCAAAATTAAAAATAAAAAGAAGATTCGAGCTTATTCGTTTGCTGATGAAGATCCACGCAAACAGCTGTTGAAACGGAGTCGGAAATGTCGAAAATGAATCTGGTGCGGCCGCTGGTTCTTGGAGGGGAAGAAGGAGAAGTTGGGGAAGAAATGGGGAAGAGAAGGCGCGAGATCTGGTTTATGAAGGGTGGTAGCGTCCCCCGGCCACTCAGCCCGCTACCATATACTTTTCCCGGCAACCAAGGCGGTTTCAAAATTTGAAACGCCCGCCCACACAATGGTGGTAGTTGGCAAGGTAGCGGGCTAGGCGCTACCATTGTGGTAGCGGGCCTGCCTGCTTCCAAGCCCGCTACCAAATCGAAAAGGTGGCGCCATCAGTAGCGGCAACCCGCCCTAGCCTTCCAGAGATGTTTTGGGACCTCGGTAGCGGGCTGCCACCTACCAAGCTCGCTACCGAGGTCCCAACAGGTACGTAGTGTTTCCACAGTCATATACTCCCTCTGTCCCTAAATTTTTGAAACACTTTCCTTTTTGGGTTGTCCCTATATTTTTGAAACGTTTCCTTTTTTAGAAAATTTTTACATCTCCATTTACTTTACTACCCTTCACATATATATACTCCATTTTATTTTTTATTTCACATCCATTTCTCCACTATCTATTCTCCTGTCAGGTTCTCTCTCCTCTATCTCAGACTTTTCTCTCTCGCCTCTCTGTTCCTCATCTTTGCTCTCTGTTTCTCATCTCACATTCTCAGCAAGCGTCCCTTACCCCTTAGACACCTTCATGAAATCCCCATCAAACTTACTAGCTCCTCCATCGACAGCCATGATAAGCCTTCTGCGCAAATGGTGGTTCAACATGCGGCTTTAATAGGACGGGGATGAGCAATGAATGGGCAAAGCGGCAAATCGAACCACCGCTAAAGAAGAGACGATGGCCGAATCTTCTTTTATCGGGATTTAATGACGCCTCTTTTCTCCGGTGGGTCGAGTTGCTCAGACGATGATGAATCATCTTCACTCATTTATTTCAAAAAAAATGGAAAATATAGTTAATATGAATCTTTTTAGGTTCCTTTTAATTATTCATTCTCAAATGTATAACTGGTGTTGATTTTTTGTGGTTGTATTGCTCATGATTTGGGTGTTTGTGGCTGGAGAAGGGAGAGAAACTCTGCACTCTGTAAGTTCTTGGAGTAGAAAGACCGGTGAGTGAAGGGGCAATAGAGGAAAGATGAATGAGTCTTAATATGCGTGCCAAAAGGAAACGTTTCAAAAAAAGCGGGACAGAGGGAGTATATTTTTTCACATATGTGATAAATAAACAGAATCCATGTACAGTATATCGGAGTCCTCCAACAGCTTCGGCTCATGGCTCATGCTTTGGAAGAAGACCAATATCAAAAGGGTAATTATTAAAAAAACCCCGGTTTTACATAATCTCCATTTTCCACCGTATTTTGAGAATTATAGAAAAATACATCCTGAGGTTTGTGAAAATATACAAAATCCCTCATGAAGCTAACTTCCGTTAAAATTTTATGTTAGAGTTTAGGTTTAATTACAAAATTTGGATGCTAAAATTCTAACTCTAATTATTTTACCCCAATATTTTAAAACTTTTACATTTTTATCCCCAAATATCTCCTACCATCAATCTCCCCTTGCCATCCTCCTCCCCCTTCGCTGTTCTTCATCATCTCACATTACTCTCTCTCCGAACACAGATTTGCTCTCATTTTACACTCAATTTTACACTCTCTCTTTGAGAAATTTTCATTTAAGAAAAATGTAAAAAAATATTAGGGACAATCCAGAAAGGAAATGAGTCGAATGAATAGGGGACAGAGATAGTAGCTACTAAACAGCCATAGAAGGAAGAAAACCAGGTAAAGATTATCTCTTCTTCTTTTTTTTCTTGACAGGTTAATCTGCTCTCTTTATTTTTCTAGGCCGGTTCGCTACAAAAGAATTCAAAGGGGGAGAACCGCCAAAGAATCCCCCCCTCCCCCCGAGGGATGGCAGTGGGTCGGATGATATTCGTTAACCGCGGATAACCGAGGATTATAAGCGGTTATTATCCGCGGTTATTGACTAGTAGGTGGATTTTGATAACCGTGAGATAAATGGTTACGGTTACGGATATCAGCTATCCGAACCGCGGATATCCGTAACCGTTAACTATGTAACATTTATGCCAAAAGCCCATTATATTTCCAAGCTCATTCCCAAAATCCTATTTCATCCCCTCTCAATTCCAGGGCCAACCCAAAGTTGAGCCCGGTATGGCATTCCCATTTCATCCCCTTCCCCTCTCTCAATTCGGCCGCTTCTCACTCTCAGCCTCAGATGTTTGCTCGCCTTTTCTCACTTTAGTTCAGAAGCTAACAAGGGAGAAACAAAACTTTGTTGAACTTTATGTACTATCCGCGGATTAACCGTCACCCGCGGATATCCGCGGATATTCATTAATAGGTGTCTGAGTAGAACCGCATTGGTGGATATCCGTTAACCGCGGATAGTTATATATTCGCGGTCGTGGTTATGGTTTAGATATATCCGCGGTTACTCCGATCCGTTGCCATCCCTACCCCCGACGTTAGCTAATGGCCAGATAAAGACAAATTAGGATCCTTTATCACCTTTTTATGTGTCTCATTTGTATTTTTGGTACAATTAATTAATTAACACCATTAATTTTACGGCAATAATTTTACTCGTTGATCAGATATTAATGTAAAAGGTTTGACTGTGTTAATAAGTAGTGAGACCCTGGTTTTCGCCAATTTCAGTACCTTACCATCAATTTTGTTTTAATTTGGACATACAAATTCTCTCTTTTTATTCAAGTTGGAGTGAAATTATTAAACTATATATATACTATTTTTTAAAAAAATTGTAGTCATCATGAGTCAAACTTTATAAATTGAGCATGATAGAGTAGTACAATTGCAAGCTATTACCTTTGTGATTTGTTTGATGATTGGTCATTTCTGTGGTATGAAATGATAATGTAAAAAATATGGGCTACAATAGCGGCGCACCCAAATATATATATATGCTGTCTGAATCAGACATCATTTTCTTGTCTTTCAATTGCCTTTCTTTAGCTAGATTTCCTTGCCTTTTCTCTAAAATTACCTCTTTTCTCTTTTACCTCATGGGTAACTTTCTTAGGGTTGAAAGGTTAGTGGTGCAATTTGGATATGAATCCTAAAATCAGCTACGGGGGTTTTGTAGCTCTCATCCTATCTCGGAGGGTTTCTGCAGGTTTCCGGAATATGGAAAAAAAAAAACAAAATTAATAAAGTAAAGCTATTATATAAGATAAAAATCACTTTTGATAGGAGTATAGGAAAAAACTATTTCATTCGTTGTGCGTTTGACTGTACTCGAAGATTAAGGAGTATTGAAGCTTGTAGGGTAATAAAGTAAAATTATCATATAAGATAAAAATCAATTTTTCGATAGGAATATAGGAAAAAACTATTTCATTCGTCCCAAATTGTTTTGAGCATTTCACTATGCACAAAGATTAAAGAGTATTGAAACTGTAGGGTAATAAAGTAAAACTATCATATAAGATAAAAATCACTTTTTCAATGAAGATGAGAAGTTGAGGGTTAAAAGGTAAACATGGTGTGAAACAGTTTCTTTAAAAGGAAACGATAAAATCTTTTTGGGACAATCCAAAAAAGAATCTATTGAATCTTTTAATTTCACATAATCTCATAAGGGTCAATGTGTGTTTTCCTATTTAATCATTACATTTGACTTTCGAATTTTTGTTTTGACTTAAATTTTCAATACAAAGAATTTGCTAAAAAATTGAGAAAAATAATATTTATAGAAACTTGACATATTGATTTATCTTATGTATACATGTTATTTGACTTTATATACCAAAAAGTTAAAGAAAAAGTGTATAAATTAGATGCTTAAAAATAAATGAAACTATTAGGGGGTTTCAAACTTAAAATATAATTGATACATATAATTCACCAAAAATGATCATAATTTACTAGTGAATTAGATTTATAATTCACCATGCAAAATTACTATGCAAGGTTTGACGCATTCGTGAAAATTGGTGAGAGTCGGTGGTGAATTATGCATAGCAGAGCTTTATCAGGAAAACACGAGTCTAATTCACCGTGAATTATCCTAATTCACACCTCCTCAAATTCACTACGAGTCCGAATTAGATGAGGTGAATTACGGACTAATTGACTACTGAAAAATACGAGGTGAACTTTAGAAAATTCTATGTTTAAAACTACATATTAAAAGAGGATGAATGAAGTATAATATAATATACTTGATTAAGTTGAATTTTAGCTATTGGTTTAAGAAATCCAACTAAATGGGGCCCAAACGGGGTAATCCATACTCCCAACCATGCTGGCGCTTGTTCAATTTCAAGATCCCTTTAATTATTTTTGTACAACCACATCTTGCAACTTAGAGTTTCCACCACCAACAATAAATATACTTGTACGTATATTTTTTATTTTTTGAAAAAACGATCAATTATATTAATTATCAACAAATACAATCCATAGAAGCCAAAAACTGGCAGAAAACGAAAGGATAAAGCAACAAACTACCAGATCTAAATAAATTAATAACCGACCATAATCAAGATGAACAGCTGAAAAGTACAAGGCAGTTGCAGGTGATGGCAAGCAAGGCGTAACGAACAACCTCCAAAAATACCCACTCAGGGGTTGAAAAAGGCACATAAAACTGTGCGACTAAGTAATATAGATCGGCGATCTCGCCCAAGGTGCTCTCAAACAGCTCCCATAGAGCTAGATGCCTTCTCGCCGCACAAGTGTAATTGAAGGAGCCAAAGTGCCACAAGCAAACAACCATCGACAGACGACCAGAAGCAAGCTAGCCACCACCAAAACAAATAAGAACCAAAAATTAATTGACATCACAACAAACTAAAACCTGATCACAAAAGCAAAGAGAAAACCGAGAAAGGATCTGAAAACACAACGATGAATGTCAGGTCAGCCCCGCACCCAGCAAATCTTGAGATCACCAAATCATGGTGTTGTGTGGGGTAAGGAAAACCCCAACCCCACCAGACCACCGAGTTTACTACCCATTCATCTGGTGGTACACCACAGATTTGTTCCACCGCCGGCCAACCCACTCACCGACAAGGCCAACCGGCGAGAGGCCAAGCACTGGCAAAACACATAGGTGAAGCCCTCCAAAGTCCCCAACCGGCTCCAACAGTTGTTGCCACCATCACGATCATCGATCAAGCAACCCTAACTACGGAGCCTAGGTGAAGAAGAACAGCCAGCTGAAGACGAGCGACCACACCGTTGGAACTGGTCGAGCAAAGCACACCAGCGCCAGAGAAGACCCACGCCGATCGGAGGTGGCCGCCCACCGGCGGAGCCTCGCATATCCAGGAGGTAGTTGTTCGACACAACGGAAAAACTTCCGGAGGCGGACTTCCAGTAGCGATGGCGACTCACAAATTAAAAGATAAAAAACAAGCCTTGAAGGCCGAGCGCGACGCCAGCGACAACGCACGGCGGCCTATTCCAACGAAGAAGAGGGACACCGGGGAGGTTGCTGCGCTGAAGCATCCGAGGATTTTTTTTGCACTCACCGAATTGTTATAAGTCATTCAACTTAAATTTTACTCTTCCTGTACAGATGCTTTTAATTACAAAGAAGATGAAGAAATTAAAAATATTTTGTTCTATCATTTATTCATCATTAAATAAAATTATCTCATCCTATAAAAGAAACAGACGTATATTTGATTAAAAAAATTTACATTAACTCATCCTTACTCCTTAAAATTACTCTTCAATGCCTCACCACATAAACATTATATGAAAAATAAAATTTTCAAACTCTCTAATTTTGTAAACTTCAATACAATCTCTTCAACTTATTTTACAATTTTACTTTTGAACTAGAATTCACCTAAGCTCTTTTAACGGGTTTGTAAACATCATTGTAAATCTCCAAAACCAAATCTTTACAATCCTCAAAAAATAATCTCAATAAATTTTTTTTTTTGAACTGCATTAATCTTAATAATTTACCAACTTTCTCTACTAGCGTTTCTCCCTGTTTAGCTTTGTTGTAGTAGGCGGATCAAAACAGAATCATTTCCATGAATCCGATTGCTTCCCTAACTCCATTAGCATGCAATATTAATTGATACTCCCTCTGTCCCAAAATTATTGAAACACTTTCCTTACTGGGTTGTCCCTAAATTATTGAAACACTTTCCTTTTTTAGTAAACTTTTGTACATACATTTACTCAATTATCCCTCATCACTCTCTTCCATCTACCAAGTCAACTCAAAATCAGCTCCACCTAAAACAGCGTGCCTAGTCAAAACGTTTCAAAAATAACGGGATTGAGGGAGTATATGAAATTGAGATGGAATGCACATCTTTAAGTCAGCTACCTTTACCACGTTGTCTGTTTTCCACAATTTGCTATCTTCATTTTCTCATTAAGGGGTCAGTTCAACTTCCCAATTTCTCAAAAAATAATTTCCAACTTTCTCAATCTTAATGCATTTAACAACCTTAATTCCATCATTTCTTTATAAAATGATATTTTTCTCAAATTTCCCCACTCACATATATTTTGTCCATCAATCAAAACACACTTTCCTAAATTTCTCAAAATTATTTTCTCTCTACGCTGAACTTTGCCTAATGCATTCCTCTCAAATCAACAATCATGAAACTAAAAAGAAAGAAAAGGATTCAAGGAAGCTCTGCTACTGCAGCCACTAAAAAGCTAAAGGGTTAATGGGAAATGTTCACTATTAATGACCACATTACGTTGACAATCCAAGTTACTTTTTATTTTGTATTTTCCCCTAGTTTCGCGAGAAAAACGTTTTTAACTTCTAACTTAAGTTGTACTTAGGAGTGTAAATGGGTCGGCCGAGTCCGAACCTTTTAAGCTCGAGTACTTCAGCCTGTTAGTTATCCGAGCTCAAGCTTGAATTGCTCGAGCCTAATATGTTAGGCTCGAGCTCGACACGAAGTAAGCTCGTGCTAAGTTCGAATAGCTCGATAAGCACGTTTTAAAACTTTCTAAACTACATTATAATTAACAAATAATAATAATATAAAATACCATCAAAATTTATACAACTTAAACACCTAAATTGATATTTTTTGCTAATCATGATTATTACTATTAATAAAATACTACTATACCTAACATAAATGATAATATAGTAAAAAAATTCAAGATGTTTGATAAGTATCGTTAAGTATCGATACTCGATAGGACTAGAACTAGACTGTTAACTTATCGAGTTTCATTTCAGGCTTGAACTCGGGCTCGAACTCGATAGGTATCGACTCGATAAGCCCCAACTCGAGCTCGACCTCAAGCTATCCTTTAAAGGCCAATTTACACCCCTGGTTGTACTACCGCATGGATCTTACAATAATTTCAACTTACCACTTACAATATCGTTTTTAGGGTTGTTGAAAATTGATCCAGCTCGAACAATCCGTCCAAATCTGATCTGATTAAAAAAAGTTAATGACCCGAACCCGATTGAGATCAAATAACCCAAAATAACTCGAATCCGAAATGACATAAAACCCAAAATGATTCAAACCCAAATGATCTAAACATAAAAATAATCGAGGGGATGTGATTCGAATATCAATAAGTTGACATTATTTAAATTCAACTCACTTTAACGAAAATAGAAGATGCTGATGAATGAGAATGACTACGTAACTGAGACTTACAGACCGTCACCTAGCTATCAACGTCGAGTTGTAGCTTGCAGTTAAGGGGAAGAGGAGCTAGCGCGGTTGGATGTGGGCTTTGGGCTGATCGTTGGTTCAAGAATGATTGATGGCTGATCTCTAGAAGTGCTGGTTGAGTGATTCCACTTTTGGTCAACGGTGCTCGTATAGTCGTGCGATGACTCTCCATACTCGGTTTCATCTGAAGTGACCCAAAAATGAAGTTTACATCAACCCAATTCTAACCCAAAACCCAATCCGAACCTGAATGAACCTAATCTGAACTCGAATGGAAATACGTCACATGCCAGTATGCCATATGAGAACACATGGACATGCAAGTTGTGGGAATAGTGTATAGGATTAATATTTGATACATCGGCGGTAGAATTATTTTTTTCTACCATCATTTTCATTTTTTTATGGAAACAATTTTGTGGACCTCTCACATTAAATAGTGATTTTATAATAAATTTGTGGAATCTTTTATCCATAAAAAAGTGATGGTGAAAAAAATCTTTTCCCCTACTAGTGCATCAAATTAATATTAATCATAGTGCATATATATACATAGAACCTTTCCCTCCCTCAGTTCTTTCATCCATCATAAGTACTTATCATATCTAAAACAAGGTTTTGCTTTTCCGCACTTCGTAGTGGGGTATATTGCAACATTAATATTTTCTCGTAATTGGATAAAGATATAAATGGACATAAATATTGGTATAATTTCATAAAATAAATAAGAAATTAAAAAGTTATTAAAGAAAGGCCTAAAACTTTTTACATTTTACCATATTAGTCCTCAAACTTTAGGGACCTATGTACAAAATATTAGAAATAAAGTCAAATAATTAAGAGAGTTAATCTCTACACCAATTTGAGAAAAATATAAATTAATAAAATATTAAATTTCATCATATTATGATGAATGATTCAATCTCGTATGGAGGATAATGTTATTTTTTCATAAAAAATTTCGTAATTGTATGAAGTCATAGTTAATCCACATATATAATTTCTTTACATTTAGACTATCACACTAAAAGAGAGATAATAGGACCATGATGAAAACTTTAAGGATCTATATGAAAAAAATGAAAAAATTAGGTGCAAATAAGTGAATTATACTATTGACTAAATTAAAGTAAAAAACTTAATAAAAAGAAAAAAATTGATGCGTCAAAACCTAATTGGTAGTGGTACTATTCATCAAGTACCACTACCATATTCATCAAGTACCACTACCATATTCATCAAGTACCACTACCATAAATATATAGAAGTAGAATAACAGGGCCATGGAAAATTGTCCAGTGCATATGCTCTTTAAACATTATTTTAAGTACCACTACACCACTTATCTATAATCCCACATCCATTTCTCCAGTCCAACAACATTTATCCTAACTTCATTTTTTTGGGAATGTAATCTGCTCACTTTATCCTAAGAATAATCTTGCCACTGTGATGGAAACCGTATACCATAAAGCTATTTGGTACCTTAGTATCAGGTGCTAGATTTTGTTAATCTCCCTCCTTAATTAAACTAATCCCGTCATTATTAGTTGGATTATAACCTAACTAAAGTAATCCAGATCCTATCGGTTTTAGTACGTATGTAATATATATTGCTCATATTTTTTAGTTTTTTTAAAGAGGGTGTACTATTTAATAATATTTACACAATAGGGTTGGTTTTTATTAGTATTTAATTAAAAGAGGTATTGAAAGCCATGTAATCATCCACATCAGATAATAATTAAAAAAACATCCACGTAGAATTCTTCTTTCATGTTTCTACGAATCGTTCCTTTCATCTCCTTCCCACAGCAGCAGCAATGGAAATCTTTGTGAAATCCCTCACCGGGAAAAAAATCACCCTCGAGCTCAAATCCACGGACATCATCAAAAATAGAAGCCAAGATCCATGTAAAGGAAGAGAGACCAGCGCCGGCGTCTAATCTTCGCCGGAAAAGGCCTGGCATGCTTCGCCTCTATTATTGAGCCTCTCAGTCCCCCTCTTCCGCTTAGGCGGCTTTCACCGAGCCAATGAAGATTAGTACTGCAAGGGAGAACCGCAGAAAGGAGTTTGCAAGCCGGCGAGTTCGACGATGCAAACTGGTGAAGACGAAGAAAGTTATTTTTCGGGCTCAACCCATCAAAGGATACCCATCTCTTTCCATCTTGCCATTTTAGTCCCTATATTTTATTAGCATCATTCTTTAGTGTTTTAAGCATGTTTAGTAGCTAGCTAATTTTCAAATTTAATATCATGTTGGTAAATACAGGACACGAAGTTTCTCTAATTTGAGTATTTTGAAAATAAGCATTGGGCTAGAAGCTTTTTAACCTGTTTAGCGACTTAAATGGAACAGTTTAACTGTTAGCGACTCAAATGAAACAAGAAATAAAAATCAAGTACTAAACTATACTTTTACCTAATTGGTGGACTTGATTTCTCTGCGTAATCAACTTGCGTCTTCAGTGGTTCAACGTCTCTTCGGTGGTGCCGGAGGAGCAATTAGCGGATGAAAAAGACTAGACGATGGTCACAGACGTAAAATGGTGGAGCTTAGGTGGGAGGAAGACAGAGGAGAGCTATGGGAGCACAGCTGCGGCTGGGCTGAGACCGCCGTCAATGGTGGAACGTCGCCGGAACTGGTTGGCCAAAGGGGAAGATCAACTCACGGCCAAAGAAGCAAGTAGAGAAGATTACGACAAAGAAACAATTGGGCAAAAAAAAAAATTGTTCCGCAGCCGCAGGTTCGAAGAAACCTGCAATCCGTATGCGTGAAGAAATCCTAGAGTTACTCAAAATCCTACGTGTACACAAAATTCATTCAAAATAAAAAAAATACTTCTTTTAAGTAAATATAATAAAACTACCCCTATTCTGTAAATATTATTAAAAAGTATACCCATTTTTTTTAAAAAAAACTCCATATTTTTAGCATTTACGTAGTGTGAAGAAGAGCTGGTTCCGTGGTCAATAAGTTATTAACTCGGTTCTGGTTTAAATGCATCAAATTAATGGCTTACTTGGTTGGTGATAATCTATCGATTATTATGAGTTATTGTTGTATGTGGTTGGGTGTATAGTGTATTTTTCATTTTTGTTGAAGGGAAAACTGTTTTATTTAGCTTTTATTATTTAAGCATTAGCACAACAATACCTATCTTCAACTCTTATAATTTGGTTATGTTTTCTTCCTTGAATGTTAATGATTTAAAAAATGATATGTGAGGATTGTAGATTTGATAATGAGTAATTCTAACAATTGATCTACATTTTTTCCCCTTTTTAGTAAGGGTGTTAAAAAAATCGTAAAAACGAGCCGAATCGCATTAACTAAACAAAAAACCCGTAAATTGAAAAAACCGTTCACATGCGGGTTGGATTCGGTTTTATTTTTATAAATTCACAGATATCCGAACTGACCCGCATATACATATTAACAAACAAATTTTATATATTCATCTCCACTCTTTCTCAACTCTCTCTTGTATTCTATTTGGAAACACATTTGTTTCAATAAAAGTGACATTATTTGGAATAAGTTTAATCCAATATAAGATTTTTCAAATTTATAAAATCCGCCGAGAGATTTTCGAAATTAAGTTTATTTTTTATGAGCAAATTGGTCTTTTTTTAGATGCCCTAAATCTACACATAGGCCCTATAAAATATTGGAAGGTCTCTCGTTATATTGAATAACGTTGTAGGATAAGTACATTTGAAAAATATATACGAATACCCGCGCTCTAGATCGCATAAAATCCGTAAACCGAATAAACCGCATTTAAGATACTCTCAATCGGCGCGTCAGATACTAATTTCTCACTATTCGTTTCGAGCCACACCGTGAACAACTCTACTTTTTACACCGCTAACTTGAGTTGCTTCGCTCTCTTTCCCATGATTCACACAATTTTTTATCTTCTCTTCTATTGACCGATCTCCCGTCCGAGCCCTTCCTTTCCTTCCTATACTTTATGCTATAGCCCCCACCTAAACGAAATTTCTACTCTAGTGATCTAGGAAAGCAAACAATATTGAGAGGGGTTGTTAATGGGAAGAAAGTGTCTAGGGACCGTGGATGGTTTAATATTCTCGGTTTTGCGGGTTTTTTGAACACGCGCGACCTGTTATCCTTTCCGTTTTAATCGTCCGTCTACCCCTTAAACTATGTATATGTTGTCAAAATGGCCCCTAAACTTCATTTTAATCAAATAATACTACTGTTACGGATATTTTTAAAAAATTTACATGCCCCTATGTGGGTCCGCCAGTCAACATGAAAGTTATGTGGACAATCAAATGGAGTCTCAACTATTACATGTTTCAGTAATTTGTGAATGACAATTATGACAGATGCAAATATTTGGCACCGTGGCGAAGCGCGGGTATACCGCACTTGTTCATATATATGAAGAATTGTTGGCAACTTCCATAAAATGGGAAATAACAAGTTTAATTGTTGGCAACTTCCATAAAATGGGAAATAACAAGTTTACACAATTCATGAATGAATTTCAAATTTTTAGCCAAATAACCCGCTTAATCCAATAGATTAATCTATGGATTAAGTAAGATTGAGCGTAACCAAATAGGTTGTGATTATATGATCAAGTCTCTAGTTCAAAGCGATCTTGAACTCTGGAAACTTTTAAAGGAGCTTGTTACGACTTACGAATATAGCAGATGGAGATCGAAGTTTCATGTAATCGACCCCAATTGGTTGGGATTAAGGTTAAGTTTTTTTTGATAAATATTTATACTTTATTCTTAATCATAAGATATACCGTGTAAGGAAAAAAATGTGAACAATGATTAGTGAGTCCAAATACAAGTACAAACATGAACGCACTGAATTAATAGTCTCCATTAAGTTAACTACCAGCCTAGTGGGATTTTGAGAAATAATTGAAAGCCTTTTTTGGTTATCCACATTTAGTGGGAGTCAGGCTGGTCTAATTAGAACTCCCCATAGTGTTTCCCACTTAAACAGACCAATTAGATTAACCCTCACAAGAACACAGCATTTAGGAAGTTAATCAGAGACAGAACCTCTCTGCAGACCTGTAACTGCAGAAAACTTGAACCTGCTTGCAAGTTCCATCCTCTTTAAATCCACATTTCTTGTCAAGGATCTTGGTGGGGGAATATATGTTGGCCAAGAGGTGATCACATCTGGCAGCAAAAAGTCTGATCAACTTTCAGGCCAACCTTTGGCATCAAAAAAAAAAACCAATTTTATGGTTTTTTCTTCAAGTGGTGAGAGGAGGAGAAGGAGGAGGCATAGGATAGGCATAAGTGCAAAGGATATTTTAGAATGTGCTGTCATGAAAGCACATCAATCAGATGCTTTTCTTTCTCCATAAATAATGTCTCAAACAGCTTCTGATGAACACTCACAAGGCTACTCACTCACACCATCACACCTGTGTAGTAGTAGTAGTGTGTCACAAACCTCTTTCCTTCCACCGCAAGCAACCTCGCTAGGGCAAGTGAAGATGGTGAAGTTCTCCAAGCAGTTTGAAGGACAGCTTGTTCCTGAGTGGAAAGAGGCCTTTGTTGATTATTGGAAGCTCAAGAAAGACCTCAAGAAAATCCACATCCTTAATAATCACAACAACCCTCCTCACAAGAACAGAACTTTACCAACAAACTTGCTCTCCTCACTTGGAAAGTTCTCTCTTTTTGGCCATCACAGTAGAGAGCATGTTGCCATCCAAGTAAAGATCTTACCTTTCTCTCATTTCCACTCTCAGCTATTGGTATGATTGAAGTAATCAACATGTGTTGATGCTTACCGCTGCAGGTTCACAAGAAGCTCGCGTCTTCAGCAAGCAAAGGGGACTTGTATGAGACAGAGCTTTTGGAGCAGTTTGCTGATACTGATGCTGCTAAAGAATTCTTCACGTGTTTGGATGCGCAGCTTAACAAAGTGAACCAGTTCTACAAGGCAAAGGAGAAAGAGTTTCTGGAGAGAGGGGAGTCCTTAAGGAAGCAGATGGAGATTCTGAGTGAACTCAGGGCTGCTCTTAAGCGAAGAAAAGGAGCTGCTCTGGACTCGAAGGAAGATGCCTCGATTTCCTGCACAATCTCATGCGGTACTAAATACACATGCTGCATTTTAACAATGATGAAGATTCCATATCAAAACTGCATAGTTTGTTTCTGTTTCAAGTTTCTGCTCTGTTTCAGAAGCAGGGGAGAGGAATAGGCAAGTCTTTGTTTTTTCTCAGGAAAAAAAGAATGGAAAATGAGATATCATGAATTATGAAGCCTAATACAATTAATTTAATTTGGGATTCCTTAAAATACGGTTTTTTAATAATACTGGATTACTATATGATTTTATTAAACGTGACTGAAAACAGAGGAAGACTCTGTTCGGGACAAAACAGAGCAGGAACAGCTGCAACACAGCAATTCAGAAAACCTGGAGATGAGTGATGTGCCATTTCAGGATCCTGAAAGATCTGAGGAGATTGGGAAATCAATGAAACTGAAAAGAGAAGACAGTAAACTGAGGAGCCTCTCAAGCCGTGTGATCAATTGCCAGGGGAAGAACTTAAGAATGAACATTCCGCTCACAACACCATCTAGGACCTTCTCTGCTATCAGCAAATTGCTCTGGGAAGATTTATCAAACCAGTCCTCCAAGAAATGCAGCAATGAAGGAAACAAGCTTCAAATCAACAAGGCCAAGTTGCATCACGCAGAGAAGATGATAAGAGGAGCATTTGTTGAGCTTTACAAAGCATTGGGATATCTCAAAACCTACAGGTCACTTATCCAAAAAGCTACAAACTTGGGACTTAAAACTGTTATTTTATCCGCATTTGGTTTATGAGCAAAGGTCTTACCTTTTGTTGCAAACATGAATTTGCAGGCACTTGAACCTGCTTGCGTTTATGAAAATCCTGAAGAAGTTTGACAAAGTAGGTGCAAAAGTCTCAATTTTGACAGTACCCTTGTTACCTTTGTTTAGGGTTTTCTTTCTCATCAAGGATAAAAATTCAAACTTTATTTTTGTTATTCAGGTAACCGGGAAACAAGTGCTCCCCATTTATCTTAAAGTGGTGGAGAGCTCATATTTCAACAGCTCAGATAAGGTAAAATCACTGATCATCCTTAAAAGTATCAAACTGAAAACATGTATCTTTGAGCTAGTGCTCTGAAAATTTCCATGGTTTTCCACCAGTTATCCATCAATTTGGTATCTTTCGCCGACAATGTGAAGTGGCCATTTGTCCATCAGCTTTCTAGATTCTCTTGCGAAAAATCCGAATATGGATCGATATGCTTGTCTCACACTTAAGCTGCAATAGTACAATCAATCTCAGCCAGTTTATGCTTGCTTATTGGTCTCTAAAATCACAGGTGATGAAACTAGCGGATGAAGTTGAAGATCTGTTTGTCAAACACTTTGCAGAGGAAGATCGGAGAAAGGCCATGAAATATCTCCGGCCTCACCAGCGAAAAGAGTCGCATAGTGTAACCTTCTTCATTGGTAAGCAATTTCTCTGCAAAAAGAAAGATTGAGAGACAAAATGCACTATAATTGGTGTCTCCCTGATCAATCATTCTTGTACCAATCATGGCAACTGGTGAACACTTGGTGGAAATTTTGGTTTGAATGAAGCAAAAAGCATGGGGACCCATTATGGCACTAGGCTTTAAGAAAATAAAAGCAGAATCAAGTTCACTTTTTTTTTTTGGGTGGACAAGAAAGCTGTTGTCCCTTGCTAGTAGACACCAGTCTTGCTTGCTACAGACAAACTTTGCAGTACAGACATTTGCCCATGTTGTTTCTTATAAGTGAATTTCTTCAAAAACTCAACAAATAAAAAAGGTTTAAATGATGATAACCACAAAATATTTGTCATCTTTATTCATGCACAAGTAGTCACCATCCACTAAGAAACTTTTGTACAAAAAGATTAGATCACAACTCATATAGATCTTTACATCATCTATTTCAAGAACATTGAACTCAAACAGCTGTGGCTGTACAAGTTGACAAGACACTAGATTTAAGTAATTTTATGGATTTATAGCTTTGCCAATCGCAGTTTTACTAATGCAAAAACAGTCATTAGAGATATGACATAAGGAGCATGTAAAGATTTAGCCATGGATTTCTGCTAAACTTGATATTTTAACTTTAATCAGGACTATTCACCGGATGCTTTGTCGCACTTTTGGCTGGATACATCATTATGGCTCACCTCACCGGGATGTACAGAAGCCAACCGACTAATCCTGTGTACATGGAAACTGCTTATCCTGTATTAAGGCAAGAAATTAGAACTTATTTCTTAGAAAATCACTCTAAGTCTTACTTGTACATATCTCTATTAAAACCATGGTCATGAAACTGGTTAATCATTTTCTGCAGCATGTTCAGCCTTATGTTTCTGCATTTCTTCCTCTATGGTTGCAACATTTTCATGTGGAGGAAGACTCGAATAAATTACAGCTTCATATTCGAGTTGAACCAGACCAAGGAACTTAAGTACAGAGATGTGTTCTTAATATGTACCACAGCAATGACAGCTGTTGTTGGGATCATGTTTGTTCATTTGTCACTGCTTACAAAAGGATATTCTTATGCCCAAGTACAAGCAATACCAGGACTTCTTTTACTTGTAAGTAACATCTTTGATTGATCCTGCATTCCTGCTGTCATGTTTTATCTCAAACTTACACTTTTCTTCCTATGCAGGCTTTCTTGGTTCTGCTTGTTTGCCCTTTTAATATCTTCTACCGATCAACCCGGTACAGGTTGCTTTGTGTGTTAAGGAACATCATCCTATCACCACTTTACAAGGTAAAAATTCAGTACTATCAAAGATGAACAATTGACTATAACATTTATTCTATTTTTTTAAGTAAAATTAAAGAAGTTCGCCCTTCGCAGGTTGTTATGCTAGACTTCTTCATGGCTGATCAACTCTGCAGTCAGGTAAATTCAATCACTGATTTTAATTTACTTTCAATGTTTCTTACTTTCATCAGTACAAGTTTTGAATACTAACCTATGCAACTGGTTCCTTTAACAGGTCCCAATGCTCCGGAACCTTGAATACGTTGCTTGTTATTACATAACCGGGAGCTACAAGACTCAGGACTATGGATATTGCTCGAGAGCTGGACATTACAGAGATCTTGCTTATGCAGTTTCCTTCCTGCCATACTACTGGAGAGCTATGCAGGTAAAATGAAACTTTATTTCATCAAAACTCATCCTACCAATCTGAAAAATGGACTGATTGGATGTTGTTGGCTCGCAGTGTGCTAGGCGTTGGTTCGATGAAGGGCAAACGAGCCATCTAGTGAACCTAGGCAAATATGTGTCCGCCATGATAGCGGCTGGAGCCAAAGTGGCCTATGAGAAAGAACCAAGTATTGGCTGGCTATGCCTTGTTGTGGTCATGTCAAGTGCTGCAACAATTTACCAATTGTATTGGGACTTTGTAAAGGATTGGGGTTTGCTGCAACTCAATTCCAAGAACCCATGGCTAAGAAATGAATTGATGCTTCGTAAAAAGATCATTTACTACTTCTCCATGGTACATAACCTTCCAAGAGAAATTTTAACATTCAGAACATTTCCAAGATACCCATCTGTGTTTCTTGTAAAGCAAGGAACCTATTGATAGTGTTAGGATTGGGAGGGATATGAACATATTCCTTTGGAATGGAAAATGGCTGGGATTCCAAGTCAACATCCAAGTGCTAAACATTTTTCTATAACTTGCAGGGATTGAATCTTATCCTGAGGCTTGCTTGGCTACAAACGGTAGTGCATTCGAATTTCGAACATGTTGATCACCGAGTAACTGGATTTTTTCTAGCTGCCCTTGAAGTCATCAGGAGAGGACTCTGGAATTTCTACAGGTAATTGAGCATCACTATTGATTCTTGCTCCGCAAGTAATAATAAATTGGTACCATATCCTATACCATTTCAAGTAATGGGGGAATTGTTTTGACTGGTGCAGATTGGAGAATGAGCATCTAAATAATGCAGGGAAGTTCAGGGCTGTTAAGACAGTTCCACTACCCTTTCATGAGGTGGATGACGAAGATTAGGGGGGCTACTTGGGGCAAGATCAGATTTTTGGGATTGGATTATGATTCCCGGAAAAAAATCAAGGACTTTTAAGACAATTTTCTCATCAGGAGAGGAGTTAATGGAACAGATCAAGCACAAGTTGGTTGATCAAATTCAAGACTGATATCAACTTGTGTCTTGTTTTTCCAATTTTCCGAGGAGGTTGGAGAATCATAGATTATACACTTTGTACACAAAACCTTCAGCAATGAAAGAAGTAAAAAAGAAATTTTTAGTGTACAGTTTTATTTTATTTTATTTTGTTCATGATTTTTAGTGTACTGTTAACACTTACTAATTGGGTATCTTTTGGCTTCATTAATGTTCAGTTCTTGGAAGAATGGGTTCAAAATTCCATTTTGCCAAGTGAAATAGACAGCAGATCATGTAAATGAATTGGCTGCTAAAATGGTCAATGGTGTAAATTTAGGACCTTTTTCATTCGAAGAATATGAGACAGACTTGAAAGGATTACTACTACACTTGTATCTTTCTTTCTAAACATCTTATATATATATACACACACTTTTAACATTTTAATATACAATATTAAATGACTTATGTATAAATATTATATGATATATAAGTTTAGGACACGTATAAATTTATGGAATTTGACTTTTAAATTTTATTTTACTCAAAATTTTATGCGAAATAATTTATTAAAAAATTACTCCGTATTAACATATGCATTTAAAATTCGTACAAATTAATTTATTATTTTCATATAAATTATTTAATTTTTTTAATATAAAAATGTTGAAGTGAAATATTCATATCTTAATTGGAAGTCAGATAAAATATAATGAAATAACTTAGAACATCTCGTAAATTGGCTATGAAAGCCTCCCTTACCCTTAACTTGATCAATTGCAGCCAAAATCCATTCTGAACCACCGGCAGCGCTCACCCTTAAATCGACGCCGCCGTTCCAATGGCTGCGAACGCTATTCGCGGCTTCTCTTCCGGCGACACTTGTCTTTCTTGTTTCAAATTTACCGGGCGCAGGTGCCTGCTGCTATTCCCTGCTGCTTCCTTCAGACCACTTCCTGCTGCCAACTGTGCTAATCTTACATTGGCAAGGTCACTAGCCATAAACCCTAATCAATTTCTCTCTCTCCATCGAATTCCAAGACACTGTCTACTTCTCATGATTTCGTATTGAAGTCTCTTTCTATGAAATTGCATTCGTTTTGCAGATTGAGAATTGGATTTGGAGATGCCACCAAGGCATTGGTGGCCCCTAAACGTGCGTTTCGGGTGTTTGCGGTTTCTGCAGGCGGTTCTGGAGGATACCAGCAAGCTGAATCGAATGATTCCGACCCGGTACCTTGGCTTTTGTTTTCTTAAAGATTGTGTTTTTATTGAACTCGTGTGCAATTATGCAATGCAATTTGATAATTCTACGCGGTTAAGTTTAGTATGTTCCTAGTCTCTGGTATGAGATCCCCATTTACATTTTATTGTTACCCTTTCTTCAATATTGTTCCTGAATTTCATTTACAACGTTTGATACTGTCAGTTAAGGCCGTCTTTGCCCTTTACCCCCCTCGTTTGTCAAGTGCACTGGTCTTTCTGTGCATACTTGGAAATTTTCTGGTGTCTTTTGTGACCATGCCTCACCTTGATGTGAGATTTTATTGTCTACAATTTATTTCTTTGACATTTTGGGTTAATCTGGATGGAGGAGATATCGAAATTCATTAGTTTGTGCTGTGTACATGGAAAGCAAGGATTTTGTATAGTACCAAGTGTTTTTTCCTTTGCTACTCCAGGGATCTTATTTCCATGTTTTTTCCGAAGGATGAAGCTGAAACTATCAGCATAAAGCTCCCAAGAAGAAGTTTACAAGTCCAATTCACCTGCAATGACTGTGGAGAAAGAACGAAGAGGCTCATAAATAGACTTGCCTATGAAAAAGGAGTTGTTTTCTTACAGGTAGTTCTCCACCCTTTCTATCTCAAGCTTTTTATGTATCTGTTACTTCAAGTTTCCTAAAATAAATCACTAGTACTCATGCATGCATTTAACCACTTAACCCATAAATGTTCTTGTAGCAGGCATTTATTCACTTTCTTGCTTTGAAGAGTTCATATTCACTTTCTTAAAGAAAACACTTGAAAATCTGATATTTACTTTCTTTAAGAAAAGAATATGAACTCTTCAAAGCAAGAAACTGTATGTTGGCCATTGATTGCGTAACTAGATCCCTATGAAACCTGAACGACTTAGTTTTGTTCTAATGTGCTGTTATTAAAAGGGCATAAAGATGGCAATAGGGGGGGGGGGAGCAGATAAGAAAGGTTAACAACGAGTTTAAATGTGGCTTGACTTTTCACGTACATTTACCTATCATCAATATGAATAATGTTGCATTCATGGTCTTGGTTCTCAACTTTTGGATTATCATACCCTTTCCCTTTAGGATGCAAACACATTTGCAACATTGTTTGAGAAGTGGTCATCTTTTATTTATTTGTGGCTGTAGTGCTTATTGCTGTATGCTAGTCTAATACTCCGTATATTGTTTACCCATAATATACTTGTTTGTGATTGTATTCTTGAAACCGCAAATGGACTTTAGTTGTTTAAAATGGAGAAAAATAAAATCAAGGCCTAGACTGTGCAAGGTGTATGTTTCTGATCTTTGTTGAGGTTATGGTGATGTCTGTACGCCGCAGAAGGCAGAACTGTTTTGCATATGAAACAAACTTCTCCTGAGGCTTCTTTTATAATTTACCTATTAGTTGCATTGAACGTAAAAGACACTTATGCACATGTCTCGAAAGCTCTAGAATGGCATGATGCTGCTTGCTGATAACAAACATCAAGATCTTGGTTAAGCAACATCGAGAATTAGTGTGGACTGCGTCCATATCTAGGTGGGCCAGCAAGCATTGATCGTGTATTTGTGTTTTTTAATTGTTTTTTTGTTTGTTTGTTTTTTCTTTTTTCTATTTGTGATTTTGATATACTGTTTTTCTGATCAGTGTGCAGGTTGTCTTCAGTATCACAAATTTGTGGACAACCTTGGCCTGATTGTTGAGTATGACCTGCGGAATGAAATGCTAGCTGACCAGTGTGACGACTGAAGTTTGAGGGGAACTATGCCGTATGATTCTTTGATGCTACAAATATGTAAAGCTTTAGGTTCATAATCTGTCTTATTCATAACTATGTAGGATCTGAATGTAACTGATCATTTGGTCCACAAAATAAAATAGTCTCGGGGGAAAAAAAAGAATCTTTATGAAACAGAATGACCGATCCGTAGCTTAGAACCAATATTCCTAGAAAATGCAGTCTGCAAGAGCAAGCAAAATGGCGATGGCTAATCCAGTTGTCCCCCAAATTGTTGGCCTTCCACCAACCAGCAATTCTGCTCCATTCTGTAACACAAGGAAGTTCATTTAAATCTAACATTTTATAAATGTCACTTCAAAAACTGGCAGAAAAAATAGTTTCAAGGGCTGTTAGATGGGAAGATAAATTAGTGATTGAAGACATTACCAAATCAAGACTTGGTGAAGGTGCTGGGCTTATGTCATCTGTAGATGGTGGTGTTGGTGGTGATGGTGGGCTCGGAGGAATTGGTGCTGGAGCAGGTGCATGGTGCCTCCTATGCTTGTGCCTGTGTCTTTTGTGATGGCTTGGAGCCGGGGCTGGAGCCGGTGGGATGGAAAATGCAGGCACTGGTGCCGGAGTTGCTGGTGCAGGTACAGGTGCTGCTTTGGGCGGGGCCGGTGCAGGCACTGGTGGTGCTTTTACTGGTGCAGGAGGCAATGCAGGTGGCGGTGAGGATACTGGTGGAGTTGCTGGTGCTTGCACTGGAGCTACAGTTGGAGCAGCCTGTGGCGGTGGAGTTTGAGGGGGTGGAACTGCCGGGCTTGTGGCAGGCGCAACTTTTGGAGCTGCTGTGGGAGTAGGTACTACTACCGGTGGTGCAGGCACTGCAACAGGTGGATTAGGTACCGTGGCTGGTGCTGTCGTAGGTGGAGGAGTTACAGTTGTAGGCGGTGGCAGCACTACAACAGCCGTGCCAGAAGGCGCAGCTGCGGGTGCTTGGGCATTGGTAACGGCTAGGTGAAAGATGAAACAAGCTATGGTGGTGAGACTCCAAAAGGTGGAAGCCATTGTGGGTGGCAATTGCAGGAAAACAAAAAGATGGTTGTGTATATATAAACAAAAATGTGGTATTGAAGCATATGCTGAGAATGCAGACACGTTTTGGCACAAATTATATGCGAGGAGAAACGTAATTTTCACTTGAATGCCACATCTCGTCTGCTGATGATTTGGCGAGTGAGTTAAGAAAAGATTTGCCTCCAGACTTTGCAGCCTGGAGCAATGTGATATTGTACCAGATCTCTTCAATTTTGGAGAAAAATTAAGCTATTTTCTCTCCATTTATTTATTTATTTCCTCTTGTCATCATTTGTTTTGTGAAGTGATAGTATTACGTATCATTTCCTGTAGTAATTTATCATAATCAATTATCGGGAAAAATGCCTAATTAGTCCTACAACTTTTTAGGTTTTCGAGATGTAGTCCTAAAATTATTGTACTTCGAATCGTCGTCCTAAACGTCTAAGCCGTTACCGGGTTTTAGTCCTAAAACGTAAGGTGGCGGACGGAATGGTGACGTGGAGGACTGACGGTGTTCAATTTTAAAAAAACACTGACACCTCATCAAAACGACCTCATTTTGATGCTGATATCAGAAACGAAGACGAGGTCGTTTTCGTTCTTATATCAGAAACGAAGAAGTAAGGAGTATTTCAGAAGAAGAGGCGAGTATTTCAGAAGAAGAGGCGTAAGCGGAGGCGAGAAACTGAGGCGAGTCGGACGACAGCGGGCCGATCTCCACAACCACCTAAAAGACATTGACGTTTTCCTATTCTCCAGCAGCAGCAGTAAATTGGTTAAGGTATTTGGATGGGCAGCTTCGGGTCGTCGTCCGCGACGAGTAATCAAGTAAGTAGATCCGCCACTCTTTGTTTCTGCAAAATGCGAGCAGTGGTGAGGATGGCATGGACCGAGCATAATGCTGGGAGAAGGTTTCTTGGTTGCCCTCAGTTTGGGACCGATAGCTTTTGTGGCTTCCGGGAGTGGATAGATGAACCAATTCCGGAGCACGTAATGAAGATGTTGCTGGAATCAAAGAAAGGGAAGCGATGGGCTAGTGGGTCGGTTGAGGGAGAATTGTTGTGATGGAGCAGGAGATGAAGAGAATGAAGCAGATGATGGACGGTTCACAGAGGAGCGTAGAAAATTACGTGGATGAACGATTGAGGCCTCTACAGATGGAGAACAAGAGAATTCACATGAAGAACAATGTTCTAATTATTCTATGTTGCATCTTTTTGGTCATTCTTCTTTTGAAGTAAGCAAGTTGTTGTAGGTTGTTGATGTTTTCTGAGTAAGTGGATGTATTAGTAAGTAAGCATTCTAGTCCCATATGTATGTGTAAGTGACAAGGTAACAATTCTAGTCCTACATGTATTTGTAGGTTACAAGTTGTAGTCCTATAACTATTTGTAAGTGACAAGTATCCGTCCTATAACTATTTGTAAGTGACAAGTATTCGTCCTATAACTATTTTTAAGTGACAAGTATCCGTCCTATAACTATTTGTAAGTAACAAGTACCCGTCCTATAGTCCTATAACTTTTGGTATGCAACCAATACTAGTCCTATAGCTTTGCGGCACCCACTTCAAAAGCGTCCTCCCAAAATGATTAACTCCTTACATGTTTAAACCTGCAAATGTTGCATAGCAGAAGAACTCAGAAATAACCAACATGTTTAGAGATACCAATCCTTGACAAATAACCAACATGTTTAGAGATACCAATCCTAGTATCTCTTACTTACAAAATGATAATCAATATTTACACTTGTACTAAGCATTCTCAATCACACTTGTCGAATTTTCTCCTATTCTGATCTCTGATGTAATGCTTAAAAGATTCAGCCTTTCTCTTAGCAGCTCTTGCAAACGCTTCCTTTGCTGCTTCATTGTCAAAGTCCTTGGTGGTTGCTTTCTTCTTTCTGCTTGTCGTGCCTTCCTCCGAGCTTGGTTAGAGTTGTGGTTTTCACCGCAGGATTTGCCGATCTTCCAACTATCACTCACCACTTGCCTGAGGCTGCTACCCAACCAAAGATTTGAATGTTACTAATGTTGTGTTGACAAATAACCAACATGTTTAGAAATACTTACATTGAATGTTGTTGTGGTCTGCCCTTTCACGTAGCTTTTCTTGGTGGGGTTTTTTTTGTTGGTAGGGCTTGTATGAACCTTTTCCTTGTTCGCCTTGCGCTTTTCTTTCTCCTTTCCCTGTCTAGCAATTTCTGCTAATGTTTTCTGGACACAAAAAATGACAGCAACGCACATTGGTCGTTAAATTGAGTTAGAAGACTAACCTGAAATTGACGTAACCAAGTCCAAGACTTCGGTTAGAGGACTAACCTGTGGATAGCCACCCCTGTTGTGGCCCTTTTCCTTGCAAAGTGAGCAGGTTATTGTACCACCTTTCCTTGACATTTGGTTGCCTTTAACCATTTCCAAAGGATCCAATTTTCTCTTAATTGTTAACCTCCCTTTGGACTTTACAAATTTAGGTGGTTCCACACATTCATCACTTGTGCCCTTCACCCATCCTGCAAGTATTTTTAACTAACAAGTCAGTACCAATCAACAATAACATTAAACTCATAGATATATTAGTCCTATAACTTTATGTAATTACCATATACTAGTCCTATAACCTTTCAAATTTAACAAACAGTAGTCCTATAACCTTTCAAATTTAACAAACAGTAGTCCTAATACTTCTTAAATGATTAAACACCAAAATGTTGCTGAACACAATAACAATAAATAACCACCATGTTTAGTAGTCAACCATTCCCTTAATAATAAGTACCTAGACAGGTACTTAACTAACAAGTTAGTACCAATCAACAATAACATTAAACTCAAATATATATTAGTCCTATAACTTTCTGTAATGGCCATATACTAGTCCTATAACCTTTCATATTTAACAAGCAGTAGTCCTGATACTTCTCAAATGATTAAACAACAAAATGTTGCTGCACACAATAACAATAAATAACCACCATGTTTAGTAGTCAACCATTCCCTTAATAATAAGTACCTAGACAGGTACTATATGGACAAACAAAGCCGACAGTTGCTGATGCACCTCCCCCACCCTATTTGTCCGATTAATTAACTCAAAAGCTTAAAAAAATGCAACTCACTACCTTAACAATAATTTTATTGTCCCACTACCACAAAACTACAAGTTTATTGTACATTACGAAAGAGGGAAAAAGATTTGCTGAAATGGAAACGAAAAACCCTAACTGAAAACAGTTACCCTCCACTTTACTGTTGACGACAAAGAATGTCGACCCTACTTCAACGAACCGGTGCTCGCTTCAAGGTGGTCCTTCTCGACGGTCGACCCCAGCCCTGGCCTCTCCACGCTAGTCTATCGTCTTGGTGGACCGCCGTCGAGAGTGCGTTTGCGAGAGTGATACGATTCGAACAAAGTGACGTCGTCTTCGTTTCTGATATAAGAACGAAAACGACGTCATCTTCGTTTCTGATATCAGCATTAAAACGACGTCATTTTGATGAGGTGTCAGCATTTTTTTAAAATTTAACACCGTCAGTCCTCTACGTCACCATTCCGTCCGCCACCTTGCGTTTTAGGACTAAAACCCGGTAACGGCTTAGACGTTTAGGACGACGGTTCGAAGTACAATAGTTTTAGGACTATATCTCGAAAACCTAAAAAGTTGCAGGACTAATTAGGCATTTTCCTATCAATTATCACATTTAATCCTCTATTAATTTTTCAGTTTCGAAATTTATGTCAGCAAATTAGCAAATCACTTCTCTTTAACATTTTTCCTGATATGTGTACTTGACAAAAAACAGAAAGTTCTCACCTTTATCTTGCCTTCCAAAAGACACCAAAGTGAAAGGACAGGAAATTATGATCAACTAAGTGGAGAAAGGTTGTACAGGTAATTGAGTGCAATTAGAGGGAGTGAATAGGAATGGCAATTCTAACAGAACTTCACCAACTCATTGATGGACCAGAAACCTAATCATTGGTATCTAGTTCCATCACATTTTATGTCAAAACACCCATTTCTTTTCTTCCATCTTTCACATATCCAAATTGTTTATTGAGGAACCTTCCTACAAGAATATGGAGTAACATTTTGGTATATCCTCATTGTACCAAAGGCCTGGATCACAAGCTCCACAATATTACAAATGCCGGTCATCGACCCCCGATGGCAGGACAGATTCCCCCAGTTACAGCAGACAATATGGTACATACAATGATCTGTTCATCTCACCTTTCAGACCCTTTACAGATCCTCAGCCTCGCGATTCAGATTATATGGTTTTGATGCTTTTTATCCTTTGGACAAAGCGTTTTTGCATAGAGGCTCCAAAGATTTACTGAATGAACTCACATCCTGGTTTGGTGTCCCGCTGTGATTGCTTTTCGGTTTCAGAAGATCCCTCACAAGCAGAACATTACGTGGAAAATGCCATGCATCCTGTTGAGGAGTTTTGATGGATGGCTTGGAACAGGAAGACATGACGGTGGGGGAGATTTTTCAACCTCCTTTTTCTTCTTTCTCCTTAGCTGGAAGAACTGCTGCATTACATCTGAACAATCTGATGCTAAGACTCCACGTCGGATGTTCATTTTCGGGTGGAACGGATGGACAGGAGGCGCTTGCTTGACTGTCTGATCTGAGTTCTCTCCTCCTTCCTCATCAGGGAAAAGTCTGCACAGATTTGATTTAGCATATGAATGTAGGATAGTTTTGTCTTAACTACAAAAAACCATCAAAGTTTCAAACTTATATGCCTAAGACAGTAGATCATTTCATCATCTCCATGAGCGCATTAAGGGTCATTTGATTCTATTTTCTGCAAGAATGTAATTGTCCATCTGATTTACTTTCCCTTGCAAAGAAGATAGTGTACTTTGTTGGCAGAAAAATAAGATGATAAACTGGAAAAGAAAAAAAAATACTAGTAGATTGCTAAACTTGTGATGAACTCCCTCAAAGTAAGCATGTGATATTTTATCTGAAACTGGGAATACCAGTTGATGCTTTGGAGATTTAGAATACATATGATAACTCGTCTATTTGAGGTTTACTTAATAAGAACAAGAGATACTTGCAGTTTTAATTACTGTAATCACTCCTTTCGGCACAAGTTATCAGGCCTTGTACCTGATCCAGCTGCCATCAGCTCCAAGCAGCTTATTTGGAGCTCCCCACACAAGAGTGTCAATTCTTGCTTGAAGTATTGCTCCAGCACACATCGGACATGGTTCAAGTGTGACATAAAGTGTAGTACCCTGGGATAGAGAGAACACAGAGAAGAGTTGAAATGGGAGAAAACAACAATATATAAACCCATGACTGATTCCGAAGGTCATCCCTGAACAGAATGAAGATGCAAGGATTCATCCACAGGAAAGCTATAGACATCACACACACCAGGGAAAATTTGACAAATGAACGTTACATATATGGCTCCACTTCAGCGCATTGACCATTGAACTACAATGTTGGTTAAACAGACCCAAACCACGGTTCCCAGTTAACTTTTGAGAATTTTCTTGCAGTTAATATCAGTAAATGTCAACGTTCTCTTCAAAACTCTTGCAAATACCATATGTTCATTTAATTAGATTAGTACTGTTCCAATTCAACAAGTTGTTGCAGACCCACAAATAGCTCATCATGAAATTTGACAATGTAATTCATGAAAGCCGAACTGTAGTAATTTATAGCAAAAATGAAAGTGGTATTCTAATACTCCCTACGTCACCATTTGTCTTGCAAAACTTGTGTTATGCACAGATTCTATGCAGAAACTGTTTAGGAATTTCCATCATCTATACCCTAACAATTTACAAATACTCCATAATTCAAAACTTACAAGTGCTCGGAGATTGTGCATGTTGAACTAATGGAGACGAAATTGAAAGAAAGGCAATAAAGTAAATTGACACATAAAAGGTTACGAAAAAGGGAAAACTTTGCAAGAATTTAGGGGAAAATGTCTTAATAGGCCTAAAATTTTTATGTTTTTCGAGTTTTAGGCCTAAAACTTTTTGACTTCGAATCGTAGGCTTAAACGTTAGCTCCGTTACTGGATTATAGACCTAAAACGCCAAGTGGCCGATGGAATGCTGAATTGGATGAATAACGGCGTTAATTTTAAACATTCTCCTGCCACCTCACAAAAACGACGTCATTTCGTTTCCATATTCGAGTGAAAGTCAAACTTTGGGAATTCGAAAACTAGGCCTAAAACTATTTTATTTAACAACTTGTAGGCCTATAACTTTTCATATTCATCAACTAGTAGGCCTATAACTTTTGATATTTAACATTTAGTAAACCTATAACTCTCGGTCGGTCCAACGTTTTCCAGGGATGATGAGCGGCTGAATCGGCCCAGGATGGTGCGACAGTGGTGGGGAAAGCCTCTTGCAGTGCTGGGTCGGCCGATTGAGGCGAGACATGGATTGGAGATCCGGCGGAACGCTGGGACGGGTCGGCACAAATCGGCGGCGAACAGTGGTGATCTCGGCTAGAAGAGGATCGCCGGAGGGAGGGGAACAGTCCGGCGGCGTTAGGGAGGCCGATTGGCACTGTTGAAGGGCCTGTTCTCAGCGGGACAGTCCGCCAGTGATGGAGCAAGTTGCCACCAATGTTGGGAGGATATTATTTGGCTTCACTTGAAATAAAAAATACAAAGCAGCAAGGTCGCGAGTGTGCTGGTCGGCCAGCGCAGCTCCGGCTCGTCTGTGACTTGGCGACGGTAGGCGGCGAATTCGGCGGGGGAAGAAGCGTTAGACGCCGGAGAAGACGTCAATGGTGGCTGGGAGGCTCGAGTGCGGTCGGTTGAGTCGGACTTCGGCAAGTCGTATTTGTAGATCCGACGAGTTGGAGTGGTGGTTTGTCGCTATTCTGGTAACGATTCACGGAGGGAACAACCGGCCAAGGCGTTACGGTGGTTGTGGAGCAACGATGTGACCTTGGAGCAACCAACTATGACGGAGTAAGGGCTGGAGGATGGCAACTGGTCCGATGGCCTTGCTGCGATTCACGGCTGTGTGGGTTCGACGATGTGAGACGGCGGTGTTGGCTGGGACAGGTGTCGGGGTGGTGAAGTGGTTGTTGCTGGTTTTGATGCGACGGGGATGCCGGGATTGAGGTCGATGTTAACAAGAAGCAAGCGATAGAGGTCAGAAGGTGGAATTGTAGAGATGGAGGGCCGGGGAGACGTACTGCTCGGGTTAGAGAGATGAAAATTTGTTTTTGCTTTTTTTCTTTTATCATTTTCCCCCTTTTCAGTTTTAGTGAAGCTTTTTATCAAGAAGATTAGAAAAACAGATTGAGTTGAATTCTCAGTGATTCCCATGATAAAGTTCTTTTTGTGAAGAACTCTACAACCGGTTTTTCAAGCTTGTACATCAAGACCATAGTTACCAGATTCGTGGTACGGGTACAGATACGTGATTCGTCAGTTGGAGAAGAATCGGATTCGTTGGGGTAGTCTCAACCGATACATTGGACAATTTTGATTCGTTAGGTAGTCTCACTCAATAGGTTTGACATCCGACAGTTAGCTGTAGTGGCTTATTTGTATTGATTGAAAACTGTGAAAGACTATTTTGCTAGGTGAAAAAACTTAGAGGCCTAAATGGGTTGAAAAACGAGTTTAATGGCTGAAATTAAAAGAATAAACTTAGAGGACCTACTTGTATGAAAGATAAAATATTAATGGCTGATTAGTAAAAACCTTAGAAACCTAAATTAAAACCTTCGCATGTGGTCAGCCGCCTCCATCTTCTTCTTCGTTGAAACTCTGCGACTCCATCTTCTTCTTCGTTGAAGCTCCGCGATTGTCCATGGCGGCCCGAAAACTCCAGCAGCCAACCCATCGCCCAGAACTGCCTTCACCCTACCTACTTCTACCCCGTCTCTTTTTCTCCGACGGATTCGCGGCTAACGACGAATCAGTTCGCGTATCCTCGCGTATCAATACGCCCACGTACCGCGAATTGATACGCACGTACCGATTCGCGGTACGCAAGGCAAGGTCACGAATCTGGTAACTATGATCAAGACACATAGGTCAAACTCATTCTTTAGCCCCCTTAATAATTCATTATATTCAATTTGACCATACCTTCTCCTTTATTTTCAATCAAGTCCGAAATTTTCTTTGATTGTGCAAACAAGTCCTACACTTTTCCAAGAACGGTTAAAATGATTGTTAACAGTTACTAATTGTTAAATATCAAAAGTCACAGGCCTACTAGTTGATGAATATGAAAAGTTATAGACCTACAAGCTGTTAAATAGAAAAGTTTTAGGCCTACTTTTTGAATTCCCAAAGTTTGACTTCCACTAGAATTGGAAACGAAACGTCGTTTTTGTGAGGTGGCATGAAAGTTTAAAATTAACGTCGTTATTCGTCCACGTCAGCATTTCGTCAACGACCTGGCGTTTTAGGCCTACAACCCAGTAACGGAGCTAATGTTTAGGCCTACGATTCGAAGTCGAAAAGTTTTAGGTCTAAAACTCGAAAAACGTAAAAACTTTAGGCTTATTAAGACATTTTTCCCCAAGAATTTAGGGATAGAGAGAGCATATCACACGTGAACTAAAAAACACAGCATAATCATGTAGAAATTACCGCAAGCCTCCATGACTGAAGCTGATTGGAAGCTTCCCGAATGCAAATCATTTCTGCATGGGCAGTTGAATCTCGTAACTCTTCCACCCTGAAATATATCACAAAAATAACTTCAAGGTCACCAGTGATGATGAAAATGAATCACGCAAATATCTGCATGAAACTCACAGGTTGCATCCACGAGCAATAATCTTCCCATGCTGAACCAGTACAGCTCCAACAGGAACCTCCCAAATATCTGCAGCTTTTTTGGCTTCCAATAGTGCTTCCCTCATAAACATTTCATCCACTTTTTTCTGTTCAGTTTCAAGTTTATAAGCTTCTTCCCAATCATCAAATCTATCTCTGAGAACTTGCTTGGTCCTTTGGAGCTTCCTTGGTCGTAATTCTCCACCTTTTGCTTGAGAACTAGATGAAACTTCTCCCAGGCTTGCACGCTGAAGTTTCTCTTTTGACTCTATCGAACCACTTATAGTAGCACCTTTTTCATCTATTCTTGTAACTTCTCCTGCAATAGGAGCTGGTCTTACACATGATGATGCTAATGGTGCTGATGATTCAGCTACCACTTTGCCACCTGTGATGCCATCCGTCCCTTGATTCCCCTCCACATGAACTGAGGAATTATCTTTTAGAGACATCTCTGATACATGTGAAGTCAATGGAACATTCTTTTCCAGCTCCTTTCCGTTGGTTACCACCCTTGTTAATGCAGAAACATCAACCTGTAGCTTATCTGATGTTCTCCCATGTTCCAATTGTTGAGAAATTGAATCTTGAGGAACATTAGTTCTTTCTGATTTTCGATTCTCTTCACTAGTTTCATCAATTTCACGGCCAGAAAACCATGCTTCACTCTCAGCAGATGCATTTGGTGAAGTTCTTCCGCCAGACCTGGAGGAAGTAGGACGAGAACCCCATCGAAGACGAACTATGTCTACCATAATATTCCACAAGGATCTTCCACTTCTTTTAACAACAGTCTGCTCTCCTGTAGAGGACGTTTCTGGTACATCAGCTTCATGTGGTTCCTCTGCAGATGTTTTTGTTACATCCCATACCTCCTCAGAGGGTCCCCTTGCTCCAGATCCATCGGATAACTGCCTTGATTGATTTCTCTTCCTTTGATAGCTATCCTTCACATATTGATTTGCACTTTCATGTCCATGCATATCAACTTCATCCACAGAACCTTTCATCTCTTTTTGGATTTCAGAAGTTGAAACTTCATGTCTTACCCTTTCAATAAATTCTCCAACAAAATGAACGGATGATTCCTCTAAACGATGAGCTGAACCTAGAGAATCTTCAGGGCTAGGATCTCTGAAGGGTTCAACAACCCTCCCACCACTGCTTTCTCTTGATGATTCAGGGAAGTCAGATGAAATTCTACCTCCTGAAGTCAGGTAGTTGGTAGAAGAGCCATTTTCAGAAGTTGTACTAGAGGCCTCTTGGGCTGTAATTCTCATCATATTCTGATCCACTGATCCACTACCAATCAGTTGAGATGGAGGAGGCGTCAGAATTGCATGTGTGCTTATTTTTTCTGCTTCTAACTTTTCAGTCTCCTGTTCTGTTGATTGTAAAACCGTGCTCACATGGGTATTGGAGGAACCATCAGCCTTTTCCCGAGATTTTCTAACATCACCTGATTTTGAAGACTTGTTTCCTGATTTCATCTCCATAACACTTTCACTGGTTTCCTGGTAACCATGGCTTGTTTCTCCTACCAGTTCTGTGTCCCTTTTCAAATTGTTTTCCCGTTCAAACATTCTTTTTTCGGTTGATCTGTGAGAACTTACAGCATTATTAACATCCATAGAATGATTAATAGAAACATTAGCCATCTCTTGTGATCCCACACTGAAGTCCTTCGTCTGATGAGCCTTTGATTCCAGTAGCCGATGTTGTTCTATCTCTTCATGCCTCTTCAGCTGAGATTCGTAAGTCCTCTCTGAAGTAAATCTTTCAGTACCACCATCTACAATCATAGCAGTCTTGGAGACCCTATTAGAAATTTTTCTTGCATCTTTTATTTCATTTTCAACTCCAAAATTACTCTGAGACCATGAGTCTGACTTTTCTGAAACATGTTGCTCGTTCATTCGTGTTTCTGATTGTTTTGAAACCTTACTGATATCTTTCTGAGATTCAGACCGTTGAGAAACATGATTTCTGACGTGAACGCTCTCCTTTCTAGTACTTTGTGATGAATTTAAAGCATAATTTGAGTAGTCCTCATTACCAAATTGTTCAGAATAACCAGATTCCTTCACCCGTTCAGAATAACCAGATTTCTTTTTCGATTGCATTTCTTTATTACCGACCTCATCAAGTTTTTTCTCAGATTTCTTTCTCAAATCCCAATGACAACCGCTGCCTACCACATTGTATCTTTCTTCTCCACCTGCGTCTTCCACAGATGTCTGTTCAACTTTTCCTTCAATTCTACTCACCTCGTATCTTACCGAATCTCTCTCTTTCTCTGCAAAAGACTTTTCAAGGAACTGTTCCTCCTTTTCTAAAGTTTCGGTATCACTCTCAAAATCCCCATTAGAAGACAGAGAATAATAAGATGAACAGCTTGAGCTCTTTGTCCTCTGTTTATGATTATCAGCTTTTCTCGAAGAATCCCTTGCTTCAGCCCTACCTTGCTCTTGTTTCTCAAAATTAATTGTAACTGACCTTGCTTCGTGCTTGGAGACATTTTCCAGGCAATCTGATTCATCCTTTTTCACCTTTGCCTGATGAAGAACATTACATCCACTCCTATCTTCCACTTCCACAACTTTCTTCTTCCCACTATATCGCTCGTTGTTAAAATCACTTTGCTTCTTCACTTCAGCTCTCCTCCTCTGTCTGAAGCAATCAATAGCATAATCCCTTCTCCTCTCACCACCCACCCTCACTGATTTCCTTCTGCAACTATCTGTAGCACCTAACCATTCGTCATCTACTTGATCACTCAACAAACTGAGTACATCATCAACATCAGCTACACCACTGAACCAAAACCCAGATCTCCTTTCCTTATAAGAAGTACATCTGACCTTCCCTCCACTACTCCTTCTAGCCCTAAATGTGCTAGAAAGCTCATAATCGCTATTGCACCCATTTCCACCACCTGAAACAAACCTCCTACCTGGTGAACATTGGATGAGACTGGATTGCCTCAATCCATACAAAATGCTAGTGCTCGCTGCTACATTCCTAGTGTTCAAGGAGGAACAGCAGGAACATGAACAACAGCAAGTACATGAGCAACAGCTGGTTGCCTGTGATGGGTTTCTTCTGTCCAGCCTTGGATTGAGCAAGCTGGTGTACTCATTGAATGAAATTGAAACAGACCCTGTAGTCCTAAACGGCCACAGAGTCAAGCTAGTGTATGAGTTGTGCATATCTTTGATGTGAGAGGGAGAGGAAAGATTTCACCTTGCTCTCTCAGATGCGATTATGCAAGATGAAGTCTTGGAGATGGAAATGCGATCGAGGCTTTCAAACATGTTGGACTTGTCGGATTGTGGTCACAAGATGGAATTGTGGGAAAGGTGAGAATTGGTACTTGAATCGGATTACTGTCTCTGGTCTGGCCTGGCCTGGTGTTGGACTCAAATGGCGGATTGATGGATGCTGGAGTTGAAATCGTTGAGTTGACTCGCCCGATCCGTTCAGTACAACTTTCAGCTCACGGAAACCGTCTGCTTCCTGTTAAGTTTAACGAGAGCATGCCCGGCCCAGCAGGACGCCCGTATCAGAGAGATTATAAACCCAGGTTTTTCATGACTAATGGGTTCAGAGCCCACAAAACGGGCCGGCCACGGAATCAGTGGCTTCATACTCAAAATTTGTCAGATGAATAATTTATTTACTAAATCAATTTAACAAAGGTTTTTCTAATTTTCGGTACTCTGATTTGCAGGTGTTTTCCAGTATCAAGTGGGGCGAATAAAACGGCAGTCCTCGTTCTTTTTGTTATGTACGTTTTAAACCCACAAGTTTACAATTTGTCTGACCTTATATAAAATATTTAGTTTATTTTCATTTTTGCTGCAGATCAGATACTGTTACAGAATTAGACTGGTTCTAATACATATTTTCATGGTAAAAAATGATTAATTATATGATAATGTTGATTGAATTGGAGTTTCAAACAAATTGTTATTGTGGATGGAGAAGGGTGTAGCAGACGCTTTTGTTCGCCTAGAACGCGGCTTTCGTGGCGTTCGCTCCATTGATCAACGCTACAAGAAATATATGGCGTTCCGATATTACAAACAAGCGTTTCGAGTTTACAATGGCGTTTGGTGAAATTTATATTCAGCACTGTTACAATGCAGGGTGTGCCAAAGACACATTTTGAGAGTCTTCAGTACCACATTGGCTAATACAAGGGTCTCGTAGTTGCCAATGTAATACTTTTGATTCTGGGATCTCCCAATTGCATCTTGCCTCACTCTTTGTCACCCCACCGGCCCCGGAAACTGGCGGAAGCATCTTTGTTGCGGAAGTTGGAAATATCGGCGACGGGTGAATACGAAAGTTCTCTTAAAAGGGTTATGGACCCGAAACCCGTCCCTTAAACGTTTTCCTTCAAGTTTAAGGTTAATACATGTTTGCAGTTTTTAAGACGTCGTACTAGTCCTAAGCCTGCAACCGAAACACGTTAATGGTTTTACAGAATATCGCGTAAGCGGAAAGCAGATAATAAGTAATATAGACAGAAGGAGTTCCGCCCTCTTCGTAGGGTCGGAAACTCCCCACGAAAAATATACAGTCCAGTATATCATAATACTAAATGTATCTAATATGCATACTACGCCTACAGAGTCGAGCCAAAAAGCAGATTATACCTCGCTAACTACCACTGCTGCTGCTAAACATAAACATGAGAAATTAATGTCAGACTAATCACAGATTTCAAACGTCAGATCACTGAAAGGATCTAACGAGAATAACTGAATCAGAAAAATACCTCCTAGAACACGTAATGCGAGCGATCATCATGCGGAGGTCTACTCCGCAGTCGCTTGCCGTGATCCCTGAAAATGTTTAATATGTGGGGGTGAGTTCTCGAAAGAACCCGTAAGGGGGCAGGTACGATATTGGGAAAACTTTTTAAAAACATTTTCCCCGCATAAAAGGTTAGTATGCAATGAACTAGCAGATAATACAATCCTAAGTATAATCAGAATTATGATATGCAAATGTCATGATGCTCAGAAGTCCCGTCGGACTGGTGGTACTTTCCAATACAGGTGGTCCCAGACCTCAGACAGCACCCTACAGCGGCTTGTTAAGCTCACACCGATTATCGGATCAGAACGCATGGTACCAGCAATGGGTGATATGCCCCTAACTATCAGAATAGTTAGCGGCATAAAGCCGACACAGAACAGAAAATGGGTTCGTCGTCGACCCCCGATAAGCATATCTGATATAGCATAAGTCCATAAAATCTCAACAGAGAGTGGGTCCGTCATCGACTCCCGATAAACATGAAGTCCAGAAATAATAATAAAACTTGTAAACCGCTATGTACCATATGACTAGCCCCGGGAGTCACTGGGCCCTACCCTCGACCCGAGTACTAGCCCTTAACTAACCTAATACACATGAGTTGAACTGTAGTGCGTATTAAGAAAGCTAAACCCCCTACCTTAACGAAACGGATAATCTCATGGCCCTGTGACACTCCACAACAGTATCCACAGAAACGCAGATTTGATCTGCCAGAATCAGAAACACAACATAACTCTAGTTAATTAGCTAAAGTTCCTTACTAAGGGAATTTATCCAAAATTACCACTTAAATCCTCCAACTTTTCAGAAGTTTGCAATCTTGCCCAAAACTTCACAAAGTTGCAGAAATTGACAACTTATACTTAAAGTGTCCATAATTAATTCCATAAATTTAAGTGGCTAACTTTCCTTTAGCTTCTTCATAATTACACCACTAGTCCTTAAACTTTTTAAGAACTTTCAAGTTAGCCCTTAAGTTCCACAAAGTTACAAAATACCCAATTTTGTCAACTTTTCCACACAAGTATCTTTTCCAACCAAACTTTCGGCCAAGTCCATAATTTTCGGCCAAATTTCCATTTTGACCCTAAACTTTCTAAACTTACACTTTAGCCACTTAAACCATACTTTTTCCACCAAAACATCATTTAATCACTTTCTCCAACACTTTAACTTCACAAAATCATCATCAACATTTCGGCCCATTTCCAAAAATTTGCCGAATCATTTCCAACTTTTTCCAACAACTTCAAATCATCTTGAACCTACTTATAACATGCTTTCCAACAACTTTCTTCAACAAAAATCCACCTAAATAATTCATCAAAATTTCGGCTTCACCATGAAAATTCAACCAACATGCTTTTTCACATACTTCCAAGAACAACATATGTTCTACATGCTTCACACAACAACATACTTGAAGATCATACTTATTCTTTAACCAAATTCATAAATTTTCCAAGGAGGATCCTCACCTTGATAATACTTGTACTCAAAGCTTTGGATGAGTTGTTCTTGAGACAAATCCACCACCAAAAAGCCTTGAAGATTTCGGCCAAAGAAGAACAGAGAAGATGGATGAGTTTTCTTCATGTTTTAATTTCAAGAACATGAAGATTCAACCAAAATAAATCAATCATACCTTGAATATTACTGATTTAGGAGGCCTAGGAAGTGGTAGAACTTTGCTTGTTGAAGATCCAAGCTCAAAACTTCAAGAAATGGTTTTTGAAACCAAAAGTGCTGCTGGACCCGTCGGATTGCACAAGGGTTTTGGGGACCTTCCCTTCACTTTTGGCTCTTGCTTCCTTCTGAAAAGTTGTATCCAAGACCTTGATGAAGATTTTCTCTGAAGACCTAAAGAGCAGATTCGGACGTTTACTAGGGCAGAAAGGCTGTGAAAGAGGAAAGAAGTTTGCTGGCAGCAAAGGAAGAGAGGTGCTTCTATCTCTTGCTCAATAATGGAGATGAATGATGAATGGTCTAAAAAAGAGAGTGAATGGAAGGGGATGGGTATAAAAAAGAAGGGTATGGGCTAAAGGAAGAGTGTAAGAGACTTTTATGAAGAAAAGGAATTGTTTCCTTAAAGCCAAAACAAAATATCTCATCTCACTCACTAAAAAGTAAAAATAAATCTTCCCTCCACACATACAAAGTGCCAGCCAAAAAGGAAAATAATCCAACATGAGATTTTCCAATTTTTCTTCCTCGGTGACCATTTTGTCCCCCGAAACTGATTTTTGACAAAACGTCCCGGAACTCCATAAATGTTATCCAACATGTAAAACACTTATAAATAATTTCAAATTAACTCCCAAATACTGAATTTCATTAATTAATCACAAACCGTTTGTGATCTGATAATTACAGAATTTGAACTTGCGACCAAAATTCAACAGAAAAATTACAGAACGTCGGGGGTGGGTGTAACACTCTAGGTGCTTCTTCTTCGACTATAGCCCATAAGTGGGTCTCTTGGTAGCCAATGTTGCATTTGCATGGTTTTTCCCTGGCGTAGTAGATGGTTAGGGTGTGACGTAGCAGTCGCATTCTGTTACTTGAAAAGAACGCCGAAGTGAGTTGACCCGCGTTTCTCACTATGAACAGCGTTTTATATTCTCTACTTTTGTTTCCTAACTTGAGAGCTATGTTAGGTTTCAGTTGCATGGTTAAAGTTCAATTCATGCGTAAAACTGTAATATCCAAAGGTTTGAACGGTCTATATCTACAAATCGTCGCTTTAGGTATGGTTGGCATGGAATGAGCATAAGAGTAGGAAGCATAGGAAGTCTTATACTTGAGATTGAAAGTTGTGGAAATGCTAAGTTGTGATGATAGAAAAGTTCAATTTCTTTGTTGTTACCCTATTTAGTACTCTATTTTAGTAGTTTAACACCTACCATACAGTCAATTTTGTAGTATTTTATCGAAGTGTGTTGTATCATGGATAAATTGTCAAATGCGGTATCATTGAAACACGATTTCTTTCATCCCCAACGCATTAGACTAGTCGAGAGGTAGTTTTGACGAACCCGAACGTTGTTCTTGTCTACTCAGACGTGCTTAGTTGCGTTACAAAAGCTAGAATTGACATTTCATACTAAGAAGCGTTCGAAGGTTTAGGCATATAGGCTTGTGCATATTAGGCTCATTTTGGGTGCTTTGTTTGCGACCTTGGCCCATAAATCGCCATTGTCGTAGTTGCTTATAACACATTCCATTACAAAACATGATGTGGCTAAGACACATTTTAGCACCTAGGACTATGTCTAAGACAAAATGTATGGCTTGTTCTTGTTTTGGGGTGCCTCGTCTTCGACCATGGCCCACAAATGGGTCTCTGGTTCGCCAATGACGCATTTTCTTCCGACTAGCGTCATTTTTCAAAGTCAAATGGCCCATACTGGACCCCAAAAGTTTGTCCTGACGTAGTAGATTGTTGGGGGTGTGACATGGGAATCGCGTTCTGGTACTCGAAACGAACGCCAATGTGAGTTGACCCGCGTTTTATGATATGAACGACGTTTTATGTTCTCTACATTTGTTCACTAACTTGAGAGCTTAGTTATGTTCTAGTAGCATGGCTAAAGTTCAATTAATGCGTAAAACTGTAATATCCAAAGGTTTGAAAGGTTTATATGTGCAAATATAACTTGAATTCGTCGCTTTGGGTATGGTTGGCATAAATGAGCATAAGAAATAAGAAAGAGTAGGAAGCATAGGAAGTCTTGTTCTTGAGATTGAAAGTTGTGGCAATGTTAAGTTGTGATGATAGCAAAGTTCAATTTCTTTGTTGTTTTAGTACTTTATTTTAGTAGTTTAACGCCAACCATACCCACGATTTTGTAGTATTTGATCGGATCAAGTGTGTTGTTTGGTGTCATGGTTAAATTCCCAAAGTATCATTGGAACGCGGTTTTATTCATTCCCGATGTGATTGAGTAGTTGTAAAGTAGTTTTGACAAATTATAACGTTGTTCTTGCGTATCGAGACACGCTTAGCTCGCGTTAGGACAACCAGAAGTTACGTTACAGACTACAAAGCATTAGGTGGTTTCAGAAACCCGTTCTACATTGTAGGATTGTTCGTATTAGACGCATTTGGGGTTCATAATCTTCGACCATGGCCAATAAATGGGTCGCTTGGTTGCCAATGTTGCAGTTGCTTCTGACACATTCCAAACAAAACATGATTTGGCTAAGACACATTTTAGGCCTTAGCAATATCTCTAAGATAAAATGTAGGGCGTGTTCTTGTTTCGGGGTGCGTCGTCTTTAAGCATAGCCCACAAATGGGTCTCTTGGTCGCCAATGTCGCATTTGTGACTGATGACTCGCCTTTGACATCCCTAAAGTGGTTGATAACATTGCGATAATAACTATGGAATGATCCATCACTTGGTTCAAAATTGCATCAAGAGCATCACACCGCAAGCAAAATGAAAAGACTAAATCCCGAACTATAATACAAAACACATCTATGGCATAATAATCATCTGTACATACCACCCAACTTAAACGATTCACGTAAGTATTAATAGAATTCCCTCCGCCCAATGAATCCCAGACCTCAATAACTCTTTGTTGCACATCAACAACAATCAGGAAAAAAATGTTTTTCGATGGTGTCGTTCACTGGGAGGAAAAGCTGGACGAGGTCAAGAATAACTTGTCAATCAAGTAATCAATGAGCAAACGACTATTAACTCAATATATTTTGCTAACCTCTTTATGTTCATATCTTTAATGTGCTTCCCACTAGTAGTGTCAGACCAAAAATGTGCACGATGCTTGTCGACCACGTTAGCAAGACCATAATGGGCACATCTCTGCATAAAAACAAAGTGATCACTGTGCTATGACACAAATGTTGTCCTCTAAAATAACTAAATTCACATTACAAACTTTATTAACATACCTCAAAGAAATATCAAAATACCATGTATCACATAGGTCCTCCTTTCTCACACGCATCCTTGCCTGCAACATACGAGACCAATGATGTATGACACCATCACAAAACCACTGATTTGGAGATAAAGTCCTTTTAAGCTCTTCCCTTAGGAGGAAAGCACCACTGGTCCGAACAAGCACCTCCCTGTAATATGTTAGCATTAAACGGAGTTAGAAAACCAAAAAAAATTACTAAAATGTAGTACCAAAGCAAAGTTGTGCTTACTTTGAGTTCAAATTATCATCGAATGCATAGCACATAATTTTGTGCTCCAAAATTGACAAATGAGGCCCATTAGTGATGGTGAATGGACCTGACCACACTAACTTGCTTTGCTTCCCTCTCTTTCCCACTTGGACCCATGGAGACTTTTGGAATGGACCGCTCTTTGGAATTTTTTCAGATCTCCTCAAAGTAACAACTGGAGGTATAATACCTGATGTAACCTCTACAACATTGGTCAACTTATCTTTTTCCATATCCTCATTTGAGGGAACATGTAATGATATTGGTGCAAATTTCACCGCGGGGGACTCCTTCGCCAAAGGTGTCTGTTTAGCAAAGGGTGAGATTACCTCATCCCCATCAAGAACCTCATCTCCTTCAATCTTAACCTGCTTTGGTGTTCTCTCCAAGACACAAAACTCATCATCCTCCTCATCCTCATCCTTATTTTCCTCCTCCACCACGTCTTCTTGCACCCCCTCCTTACAGGGCACTGTAGAGTGCAGTGATAGAGCAATTAGTTTGAACTTATACTTATCTCTTGTTAATGAAGCAACAAAGAGATGATATTAATTCTCCAGAATCCTAATATAACCCAAACACCTCTCCATGGTAAAATGGAGTTCAGAAACTTCTTCTCTCAGCTTTGCTTCATTTTCACGACGAAGTACAACTTCTCCACGCAGCTCTGAAACCTCCGCCTAAGTTCACCAACCTCCTTCCTCGGTTTCACAACTTCTTCCTCATCATCATGTTGAGCTGAACCAACATCATGCTGCAAAAGTGGAATATCATGCCTTGACATCAGTTTCCTCTTCGAAAGATGCAATACAACCCCTCATATTTTCTTCTTCCCCCTCAAAAATTGGGACATCACCATCAAGTCCCTGCAGAATCAATACAATAACACCCGTTAAGGGATGGTATTCCACAAAATTAATAATATTTCTCAACTAAAATAATCATACCTCATAGTGAGACATATAATACATAGTCAGTTTATGACCGAAGAAAACAACCGGCTGCATATCCTTTAGAATAACAACACCTCTAGCAATCTCGCGCAAGTAAGATAACTATAAGAAATTTATAAACATAAATAGTTATAAGAAAATAAGGTACGATTTGACACATAAGGAATAATGATTTAGATAACTACACCTGAAGAAATAGTAAACATCCACCCAACTTCTTCTGCTGCTGTGAACCTGTCATACTCGCCTGAAACTTCTGAATACTTCCCACAAGTTCAGTAAATGCAAACTAGCCCACCCCAAACTAGCACCCCTCGCACTATCCAAGACACACTTTAAATATCCAGTTGTGAACCCTTTACTTGAAGGAGGACATACCACCATCATCATGACATATAGATTATATGCAATTCGGGTATGAAGGAGGTCACTATTATTATCGTTCAAGATTTCCTCCACCAACTTCTTACACACAAATGTTCTCTTGTTTTCAACCTTGCAAAATCTAGAGACCAGATCATCTGAAAGATGTTCAGCCCTACCAACTTCCACTTCTTCTTCACCATCATCTATACCCATTATCTCACTGAAGTCCTTCTCGGTCACCCTATAAACATGGTGATGGAATCTTAGACTTTTCTCTTTGGTCTTGAACCTCAAGGCTAAGTCCCTAATCAGAGAACTCTGCTGCACATCCCCCTTCAAACGCATCAAAATTCTAAATGGACTACTTTCAAGCATCTGACGTTTGACATTGTTTACTTAGGAAATCATATCATGCATAGACTTGATTTGACAGTTAATTTTAATACCCTTTACCTTTGTACTCTCTGCTTGCTTATCAGTCCAAGTCAACTTCTCCTCTACTGTCATTTTATCCCATAAACACTTAGCAGATCCAAGAACTCCAACATTACCCTTATCTGCCTCCAACTTCTCCTTTTGAGATTTTCTGAAAACAAGATGCATAGTAAGAAAGAGCGTGTCTTAATTCACATCCGAAGCCATATGTCAATTGCCATGATACTTATTGGAAATTGTTCTAAGCATTCCCACCTATCTTGTTGTTTCTAATACTTTTAACGGAGCAACGCTTAAACTCAAGACAAACAAAATAAAATATAAACACAATCTGATGACAGATTTCATAACATATCAAATTCAACGAAACACAACAAATGTTAGAATCAACAAAATGCTTTTCAATACATATAACACTATTTTCGTTTTACATAACGCTATTGTTAATGTCAAACGTACTTGATCTAGGGAAGCTATGTCACCGTGACTAATTCTAGGGGCAAGGACCCAAAACGATGCAAAAGATACCTAAACTGATACCTAAACTTCGTCAAAGACTAAACTTCTGAAACCCTAGACGGTGTCAATGACTAATTATAGGATCTACCAATTTAACAAAACGAACCACAGAACCTAGACTACGCCAATGGCGCCGTTTAACATGCTCGCACCAAAATCAAAACTTGCTTATTAAAAAAAACTTTAATCGACTCGCAAAAATTTCTACATTATCTTTTCGCTGCATCTTCACCAACTCCCTTCCCCTTCTCTGCCATTGAAGAAACCAGAAGAATTTGACGACAGAAACTCGACTGCGAAAAATTTGACGAGAAACAAAGGGTTGAACGGAATGCAAAGGGTAGAGGGCCTCCACTAGAAAAATTCGACGGGCTCACTCTCTCTCCTTCACACAAACAACACCAATTCCCTCTCACTTTCTCTCCTTCCCCACGCAATGCAAAGAACAGGGAAGAAACTGCTGCTACTGCTCCAACCAATTGCTTTAAAAAAATGGTCGAACAAACCAAAACGACGTCGTTTTGATAAGTCCCGCGAAACTACCGTAAAAGAGATTACTGGATATTAGAAGGGCTTATTTAACAAAGTGAACGAGGTAAAATAAAACAAGGACTAAATGATAAATAAACCTTAAAAAATTACTTCTCCGTCCTAAATGTGTTGTCATTTTTTTAGTTTTTTTGTGTAGATTAAAATTATTTTTGGTCATTAACTCATTTTACACAAACTTTCATCATGAACCTTTTAAATCCTCTCAACCCACTCCCTAGACTCTTTAAATGAGTGCATTGTAATAGTAAAAGTGGACTAAAATAAAATAAAAATTTAAAAAATGTTATTTTATTTAAAATAAAATTATTTCTTGGAATGGAGATGAGGGAGTATCAACTTTTCTCCTTGTTGGTGTTTTCTTTGGGCTTTGCCCTTTGGGTTGTTTACGTTGGAGTGCTATCATGGCTAGGGATGTCAAAAACTGACCCGACCCGACCCGAGCAACCTGCCCGAACCTGAATTGACCAAAAAGCCAACGGCCCGAACCCGACCTGACACGAAATACGCTCAACCCGATAGCAATCCGTACCCGAAATGGCCCGAACCCGAAGAACCCGAGACCCGAACCGATTAACCCGAATTCAAACCTGAATAAACCCGAAATACTCGTAATGACTCGAATATAAATATAATCAAAAGGATTGTCTAAACTCTAATTTTGTTGGAGCAAAGTTGAATTTCCAATTTTGTTGGAGAAATGTCCCATTTCAAAAGTCCAAACCCGAATCTTTTCTTTCTTGCTTTCATTTTTTTGAACAGTTCTTTCTGGTTTTCTAAGTGGCTCCTTTTTATTATAATCCACATTATAGATTCCAATTTTGTAAAGTATTAAATTCCAAGCGTACCAGCTTTGTTAGAGTAATATCCAATTTTTTAATTTTATAACAAAGTTTACTTTTCAATATTGTTAGATCAATATTCAATTTCCAACTTTGTTGGAGCAATGTTAAGTTTTGTTGGAACAAAATTCAATTTTCAATTTTTTAGCGGTGTGCAATCTCAAATTTGTTGGATCAATGTCTATATTCCAATTTAAAACTTTTGTTTTTTCTTACTCCCTCCGTCTCCAATTAATCTTACTCATTGCGTGGTGATGAGATTAAAGGTGAATGTAAGATTTTATGTAGTTGGAGCAATGTTCAATTTCCAATTTTATCGGAACAATGTCAAATTTCTCTTCAATTTTGTTCGAACGACTCTACAAAATAGATTTATTTTGACTCTAACGAAAAGGGGAGAGGAAAACGTGTGAATAAATTTTATGATTATATCATTGTTGTATCTATAAATATAAAATACATAGTATTATATTTATAATGAAAAAATCTACATGTATAAAAATTAAAGAAGAATATAGATACAAAGAATAGAAATTTAATTTGAAAATATCATATACTCGAATTTGCACTCGAGAAAACTTGAACTTGGACCCGAAGAAACCCGAACTTAGACCCGAAAAAACCCTTGAACTTGGACCCGAAGAAACCCGAACTTAGACCCGAAGAAAACCGACCCGAACTGGACCCGAAACCGAATCAACCTAAGACCTGAATGACCTGAACCCGAACCCGACCTGACCTGAAATAAGCTCGGTTTGAAGCAACTTGAAACCTGAATAGTCCGAAACTGACCTGACCCAAAATCAACTCAACCCAAAGATACCAAAAAGACCCGAACCCGAACTAACCCGAAATAACTCAACCGGAAGTAACCCAAAACCGGAATAACTCGGTCCGAACCTGACCCACCCGATTGACATACGTCAATTTTTTTTTTCCGAAAATTATCTTAAAAAAAAATCATGGCTCTTCTCGAGCGTGTATTGTTTGTGCTCTGTTTTTTCATTAATTTAATCAATTGCTTTCCAAAAGCCAAAAAAACAGAAACTTTTGTCCGAGTAAAGTTTTTGTATTTTCTCTCACCGGCGCTTGAATTGAACCTCCAGATTCCTGGACTTGAGGAGAGATTTGACCAAGATCCAAACACTGAGCAAGTAAAGGACAGGGTCGGTCCAAAAATCTCTCGTTCGAAGCATACTTCATTTTCCCGCGAAAATTTCACCCTTTTCCCAGCTCAGGACAAAACAGCGACGGACACGATCGATTTCATCCACCTCGCCTCGCGCGTTAATCGATGTCCGATCAACCCCCAGAAGCACAAAAATGAAAAAAAAAAAAATTGACCCGGAACGAGAAGTGAGAGGAATGCGCATCCATGATCGTCGTTTTCGTCTTTCGCCAGGTTATGGCAAAGTCTGTGTTCAAAGCTGCTTGATGTTGTTTTCGGAAGAAAACGGAACTCCGGCGAAAATTAATGAGAGGGGCTTCGGGGACTTAGTCGACAATTTCGGTTTTGGGCAGAGAAATTTCTCATTTATATCGCTCATGCTCTTTGTCTGAGCCCATCGAAGCTCTCGTAATTTATTTTTAAATTCAAATTCTGCCCTGTCCCATTTCTGGGTCCAATTTTCATGATTTTTTTTAATGTTCTTGGTGTCTGAGCTTCTCGTCTGAGACTTTATATGGTTCCGTGTTATTGCCAATTGGGATTATTTGAAATTCTTGAAACTTGAAAGTTGTGTGTCGAACCAAAATCTGGAATTTCATATTGAGGGTTTGAGTTGTTGAAGGAGCCATGGGTGGAGGCAAGAGAAGAAGAAGAAGAAAGAAGCTGCTTCTGAGCAAGCTCTTAGCTTTCGCCTGTGTCAAAGCGTCGTTCCAAGAAGACCATACGCAGATTGGGGGACCAGGATACTCGAGAGTTGTGTTCTGCAATGAGCCCCAATGTTTGGAGGCGACGACTCGAAGCTACTGCAACAACTACGTGAGCACGACCAAGTACAGTGTCGCTAATTTTGTCCCTAAATCGTTGTTCGAGCAGTTCCGGCGAGTCGCCAACTTCTATTTTCTGGTCACCGGCGTTTTGTCCTTCACTGCTCTCGCTCCTTATTCTGCTGTCAGCTCCATTCTCCCACTTATCTTTGTTATTGGTGTCACCATGGTCAGGGAAGGCGTTGAGGACTGGCGTCGAAATCTCCAGGTATTTTTTGCCTCTTGCCTTTCTTACATTTTATCTGTGTTTGTCTGTTTCTGGACCTATTATTAATAGAAACTAGATGAGTTTACCAAGGACTGCTGAAAGTTCACTCTTTCTCTTTTATATTGAACTAATCATAAATTTTATTTCCTTTCCTTCTTTTTTTTAGTACAATGTGATATGGATTGTTCCTCTTTTATATCTGTGCTTTTGATGATTATTTTACTGTTCCATCTTTATGTATACAAGCTGAAGCTGAACCTTTTCAGGATACTGAGGTGAATAATAGGAAGGTAAAGGTGCATGTAGGTGATGGTAACTTTGATTTTACTGAATGGAAGAATCTTAGAGTAGGAAACATTGTGAAGGTACAAAAGGATGAGTTTTTTCCGGCAGATCTCCTTTTGCTTTCTTCCAGCTATGATGATGCAGTTTGTTATGTGGAGACAATGAACCTTGATGGTGAGACAAATTTGAAGCTGAAGCAAGCACTGGATGTAACTTCATCATTGCAGGAAGAGCCTAACTTTGGGGACTTCACGGCTACCATAAAATGTGAAGACCCAAATGCGAAGTTGTACTCGTATGTTGGAACGATGGATTTCAAGGACAGTCCATACCCCCTGTCAGCCCAACAACTTCTTCTCAGGGACTCAAAACTTCGGAACACGGATTACATACACGGTGCAGTCATATTTACGGGTCATGACACAAAGGTTATTCAGAATTCTACTAACCCACCTTCAAAGAGAAGCAAGATAGAGAAAAAGATGGATTGGATTATATATCTGATGTTCGGTTTGGTATTTATGGTATCAGTTATCGGTTCCTTTTTTTTTGGCTTTTGGACGAAGGGCGATCTTAGAGATGGGATCATGGAAAGGTGGTATCTTGAACCCAACCATTCTAAAATTTTCTTTGATCCAGAAAGAGCTCACATTGCTGCCGTATATCACTTCCTTACAGCGTTACTTCTATACAGCTTTTTCATCCCCATCTCCTTATATGTGTCGATAGAAGTTGTTAAAGTTCTTCAAAGCATCTTTATCAACCAAGATATTCGTATGTACTATGAGGAGCTTAATAAACCTGCACATGCCCGCACATCTAATTTGAATGAAGAGCTAGGTCAGGTTGATACAATACTCTCTGATAAGACAGGAACACTGACCTGCAACTCGATGGAGTTCATCAAGTGTTCTGTGGCTGGGACCGCTTATGGTCATGGTATCACAGAGGTTGAGAGGGCCATGCATAGAAGGAAACATTCGTTATATGCTCTAGAAAAGGTGAATGATGAGACTCACACAAATGATACTCCTGCTATAATACCAACTGTTAAAGGCTTTAATTTTAAGGATGAGAGAATCACAAATGGGAAATGGCTCAATGAGCCACGTGCAGATGTCATCCAGAAGTTCCTCCGCTTGCTAGCCGTCTGCCACACTGCGATACCTGAAGTGGATGAAGATACAGGGAAGGTCTCATATGAAGCTGAATCGCCTGATGAAGCAGCATTTGTAATTGCTGCAAGAGAACTGGGTTTCGAGTTTTACAAAAGGACCCAAACAAATATATATACTCACGAACTGGATCTAGTAACTGGCCAGAGTGTCGAAAGGTGTGTTTCTCTCCCATTTCTTAGTCTAGTCGTTTCTTGCATATCCTGAAAATGATTATGTTGCAGTCATGTGCTGTGTGTCATTAGAGTATGTTGGTTCTTGTTCATACTTAAGTTGAAAGTTTGTTGAGGTTTCGTATATGTGAAATACTCTTATCTTGCAGGTCATATGAACTTTTGAATGTCCTTGAGTTCAATAGTACCAGAAAGCGCATGTCAGTGATAGTGAGAACAGAAGAGGGCAAACTTTTTATTCTTTCTAAAGGTGCTGACAGGTTGGTTAGGACTAACCTGAGGCATGGATGTCGCAGGAGTTCTATATTTTTGTTTTTGTTTATTGATTTCCATTGATATCTAAAGGACAAAAACCACAACAATCTATTCTTTGCAGTATGATGTTTGAAAGGCTTGCTCGAAATGGTAGTGAATTTGAAAATGAAACAAAGCATCATTTGAACGACTACGCAGATGCTGGTTTGAGGACACTAGTTCTCGCATATCGTGAACTTGATAAAATAGAATATGAAAGTTTTGATAAGGAATTCAGTGAGGCTAAAAGTTCGGTCAGGGTGGATCGCGACACATTGATTGATGAAGTTGCAAACAAGATTGAAAGGAATTTAGTTCTACTTGGTGCTACAGCTGTTGAGGACAAACTCCAGAATGGGGTGGGTTGGTATATTATTGAATTAAGTATGAATTGTAAGAGTTGATAATTCCACTAATTTTCTGATACTTTCCTTAGCTCCTACCTGCTAGGTTCCTGATTGCATTGATAAACTCGCCCAAGCAGGAATCAAGCTTTGGGTTTTGACTGGTGATAAGATGGAAACTGCCATCAACATCGGGTAGAATTTATGTATATGCTCTATTGCTTTTACTTAGTTTCTTCTTTGATTTTCTGTCAATGCTGCTGAATTGAATTAGAAACTTTGCAGATTTGCTTGTAGCTTGCTTAGAGATGGGATGAAGCAGATAGTAATTAATTTGGAGGATCCACAAATCCAGGAAGTTGAGAAGATGGGTGATAAAGCTACCATAGCCAAGGTAAATTGAATATGTCTCTCTCTAGTATTCGTTTGTGCACTTCCCAAAAAGGAAACGTAATAAATTAAATAGGGACATATGGGGTACAGAGTATGATTTGAGATTAGGTTTCATATTGATATCTGACAAAATCTTGTCTACACTACTTCAGGTATCAAAGGAAAGTGTCCGCCATCAGCTGACTCAAGGGAAAGCTCAGCTTGCTGCAACAACTGAGAGCTTTGAAGTATTTGCTCTAATAATTGATGGGAAATCACTTGCTTATGCTCTAGAAGATGATACAAAGCAGATGTTTTTAGAGCTTGGACTTAAATGTGCATCTGTCATTTGTTGCCGATCTTCACCAAAGCAGAAGGCACTGGTAGGATCACTCTTAAATTCCTCTGGCTTATTTGTATTTTGCTTTGAACAATCATGCCTCTCATGTAGATAAATTTCGGAACCTAGGTTACGAGGCTGGTTAAAACCGGGACAGGGAGAACCACATTAGGCATTGGGGATGGTGCAAATGATGTAGGCATGCTTCAAGAAGCAGATATTGGAATTGGAATCAGTGGTGTTGAAGGAATGCAGGTAGCCAAGACATGTGATTATCCATCATTCACAGTCATTTATGCTGAAATAACCCTTCATTCTCTTCAGGCTGTCATGTCAAGCGACATTGCTGTTGCTCAATTCCGATATTTAGAGCGTTTGCTGCTGGTGCATGGACATTGGTGTTATAGAAGGATCTCAACAATGGTAAGATATATCTTCCTCAGTTGCATGAAGTTAGAACAAATTAGCCATGCATCTGTAAATTGCTTTGAGTTCTACAGTTACTTTGCTCATGATATTCGACTAATCGCAGATCTGCTACTTTTTCTACAAAAATATCACATTTGGCTTCACCCTCTTCTTGTTCGAGATATTCACATCATTTTCGGGTCAACCTGCTTATAACGATTGGTATCTATCACTCTTCAACGTTTTCTTCTCATCACTTCCAGTGATTGCTCTGGGTGTTTTTGATCAGGATGTACCTGCAAGGTTATGCTTAAAGGTATACCGGTGACCCTAACTTGCTTGTTACACACGTTTCTTGCAGTATCTGATAACATGATTGCTTGATGTTTTCCTCCAGTTCCCACTACTCTATCAAGAAGGGGTGCAAAATGTCCTCTTCAGCTGGCGACGAATAGTTTGCTGGATGCTTAACGGGTTCTACAGCGGTATAATCATCTTCCTTTTCTGCTCGAAAGCATTGGAGCATCAGGCCTTCAACATCGACGGGAAGACTGTTGGTATCGAGATTCTTGGTGGAACGATGTATGCATGTGTAGTCTGGGTTGTGAATTTGCAGGTGGCTCTTGCAATCAATTACTTTACTGTAATCCAACACATTGTCATCTGGGGCTCCATTGCATTCTGGTACCTGTTTCAGACCATATATGGGTACATGCCTCCTTCATTTTCAGGCAGAGCATACATGGTCCTTGTTGAAGCTCTCTCCCCAGCACCTTCCTACTGGATAGTCACACTGCTCACTGTAACCTCTGCGCTGATCCCGTACTTCCTGCACACTGCGATCCAGATGAGATTCTTCCCGATGTACCATAACATGGTACAGTGGATGAGGCAAGAAGGGAGCTCGAATGACCCTGAATACTGTGATATTGTACGCCAGAACTCGATTCGGCCAACGACAGTAGGTTGGACAGCACGTCGAGTAGCTAGAAGAAGAACCGGCTCCGTAAAAGATGGCCTTCGGAGGAACTCATGAGATTTGCTCAAGCCTTCTTGGATGGTTGTCATGTTAGCTTAGGTTCTAACTTAGTGGAACAGCTTCTGACTTGACCTGCAAGTAAAGTAGCCGGATGAAGAGTTTGTACAGACTCCAAGTGTACATTTTGGTCTTAGGCTTTGTAGTTCACTTTTTCAGTGCACCCTTGTATGTATTTGCCCAAGTGTAATTAATATACAAGAGTGATAATTTTAGGATTAGTTTCACTGCTCTTTTTTCTCAGATTATACTCTTTCGATCCCAAAATCATTTTTATATTTACTCTTTAGGAAATTTTCACTTAACACTCAGTCTCTTGTAATTCATCAAACTTATTTCACACAATTTTACTTTCTACTTTTACTTTAACTTCAGAGTCTGAAAAATTGAACAATTAATCCATGGTACCTTGGATTTCCGCAGCAATGGTCTCTTGAAACTGTACGCATTCTAACCGTTCTGACCACGGAGCTTCATTGCTTTCTCATGAAGTATAAATGAACCGTGAACTGATCAGTTTGTTATTCTGCAATTTGGATTGCAAGAAGTTTCACTTAGAATTGTAGTTCCTTGTCTCTAAAAACTTGGAACAGTCGCATCTTCGAATTGATCATATACTAATTCTCCTTCTCTGAAAGATATATAAAAAGGTAGAGGATAGAATGCTCCCAGACTTAACGTGAGCCTTTGTGCGCACTGTTCATGTTATTTACAAAATTGTCATTTTGCTCAAAATCGCCACTTCACTTCCACCGACTACTCTTCACCACCATCTTCCTTCGACGTCGACAACCTCACCCACAAGTGCAACGCCTACAACAAGGGCAGCCACCACAAGCCTCCCTCTTCCACCGACGACGACCCTTCCATGTCTGCCACCGCCAATCTGATTCATGTGTGCTTCATCTTCCATGATTTTCCACCGGACAGGCTTTAGGAGGCCATAAGCGCTGCCACTACAAAATCCGACCGTGTCGGAGTAGCCAATCGTTTCCCCAACCGTCGTCCCTCAATCCCCAACCATTTTGTCAGCTAAACGATGCGATTCATATCTCACAATCCGGAGCTGCAACATGTTGCACATGACATAATTATGACGCGCCTACATACCTTAATGATGTGATTTCGACTCATTATGATGCACCCGTTTATAAAAATGATATAACCATGAACTGCATACAAATAATGCTCAAAGCTATCAAAATGAAGTTAATAATGCCAATTAATGTCAATTAGTGATGAATTGGAAGAATATTAGTTGAAGTTGATGGAAGAAGATAAATTTTCAGCGAAAAAAGAATCATATTACACCAAAAAAGTATCATTTCGCATAGAAGCATCATTTGATACATGGAGTGTATCATTTGATGCATGGAATGCATCATTTTGGAGGATGGAGTGCATCGTCAAAGTTCATCATTCGGGAGATAAAGTGCAACATGTGTGAGCTGGATTGCATAATTAATGGGAAAAAGTGCATCATGTTTATAAAGGAGAGCATCATAGTGGAAAGGGAGAGCGCCACTCTTTTCACCAAGTGCATCATTTCGAAATGTTAAAGAAAACGAGTGCAACATTGTCATGAGAACGAGTGATTCATACTTGTAAGAGAGAGCATCATAGCGTAACAGGAGTGCATCGTAGTGATGATCAAAGGCATCATTTTAAGAGGTTGAAGAAAATAAATGCTTCATTAAGTCATCAGAACGAGTGCATCATTTTTGTAAGGTAGCACATCATACTTGAAATCTAGAGCATCAGTCTGGTCACCAAGACGAGTGCATCATCTTGTTACGGGAGAACATCATTATGCATCGTGAATGCATCATTGTGGTAATCGAGCGCATCACTGTGGGTTATAGAACAAAATGCATCATTAAGTCATCAAAACGAATGCATCATGTTGTTACAGGAGTGCATCATAGTGCATCGAGAATGCATCATTGTGGTGTCAAAGCACATCATTTTGGGCAGTCGAACAAATACACCTGAGTTGGCAGTTGTTTTCACTGGAAGAACAGGACAGGTGGAATTTGTTGCTGATTTTGTTGATTTTACGATAAAGGAAGAGGAATCGGTTGAATTTCGGTCTAATATTGTTGCTCCGTGTGGAAGGAAGTACGGTTCTGTGGAGATTTGACGACTCCAGTTTCGTCACCGAGAAACACGACGACCAGGTGAGCTCCGTGTTCCTTCCTTCTTAGTTACTGTAAGGGCGCTTATCGTGTTCCTTAGGCTCAATGTATAGTTACTCATAGAAAAAAGGGGTTTGTGCGTCAAGATCCGCCATAAAAGGTCTAAACCATAATAGATGAGAAGCTAGACGACTTAACTCCAACATAATACTCTGATATAGCTCGCTCTTTTAGGCACTTGAATACTTCCCAATTGTTGTGGTCCATTTACGGTTATTGCTTTCATGAATATAGTAGCTAAAAAAGCCCAACGTATTACATAAGGTAAAAATTGTATAATTGTTCGATTTTTCGCAATTTTTTTCACCGCTCTGTGTAAATAACCTGATATTGGTTCACAGTCAATAACATTTTCACTGTCTTGGGTTACAATGAGATGAAGAACACGATGCATTGATGGATGGTGAGATCCCATATCGAAACCTGTTTCAGTTGCATATCATAAGGAATTCTAACAACTGCTTCAAATACAGTATCCGGAAGTACCGCTTGTGGAACCTCAATATCCACGGGCTTATTAGCTAAATGGCAATTAGCACATACAATACGCCCAGTTGCTTCTCGTGGATTTTCATAACGGTTAACCACCATCCGCGGTTTTGCGGATACCCACCATCCGCAAGTCAATCAGCTCATAAAATAAGTCAGGCCCATTAGCTCATAAGTAAGTATATGCCCATAAGTCAGGCCCATAGTTGTGGTGTGCTAAAATAAGTCAGACCCATATAAGTGGAAGCCCATTAATTGTTTACCTAGCCCAGCTGAGGTGTGCGTGATATCCATCAGTCAGCAGCAACATTCACATGAAATTTAGCAAATTAGTCTAGGGTTAGCAGCAGTCAGCTTAGCAGACAACATCAGTTCATCACACAATGAAGACGATCGAGTAGGCGACAAAGGCAGCAACAACAGCAGAAGATTCGATAGCCAGCCTCGTTGCTCTCTCTGTCCCTTGTTGCCGAACTCACATCCACGCTAGCAGAAGATTCGGCAGCAACGATTAGTATTTATGGTTCCAATGATGATGAAGTGATTGAGAAAATGAGAAAAGATTTTGAGGTGAGTCAGGAAAATGCATTAAGCTTGTGTACATAAAAGGTCTTGTTGGCGAGACAAGCTTATGACTTGGGACTTGGCAAGACAATATAATATAGTATGAGGATTTTGGTGTCCAAATTGGCGGAAAGTGTCATCATCTATAACACGTTGAAAACTTAGAGCTGTTGATTATTCATCTTTTAATTCAATTGACCTATGTGAAAAGCAGGGAATATTACCTCGTTAACCATCTGGTTAAGAGTCATAGAATATTTGTTATGTTTTCTATTTGAGAAAGTTTCAACTACTAAATTTACTTCATTCCCTCATTTTCCTTGCAAATATATTGTTTAACATTTTTCTAGAATTTATTTGCAAATAGTACTTTAAAGTTAAATGCAAATACATGTGACTATCCAATTTTGTCACTGATTGCTAGAGATGTTCTAGCAATTCCGGTTCTAGTGGCTTCAGAATCTGCTTTTAGTACTGGTGGAAGATTTGTGAGTCCGCATCGGAGTAAGCTCCATCCAAAAACATTGGAAACTCTCATGTGTACGCAAAATTGGTTGTGGCTGAAATTAAAGGTATTCCCTATTAATGAGTTTGTATGAACAAGATTCTTATCTTTCAAAATTTCTTTACTATTATTCTCACTAACTTATTTTCTACACCATTTTATATTGGCATTAGATACTTGTTTAGGTTCTGATGGAGTTGATTGCCGGCATTATGATGATATTGTTGAGGATGATGCAGATGTAAGAAACTTTCTCATCTAAATCCTAACTTATAAATCTTCTTTAATAAATCATGTATTTTTCATAACTATATAATTTTTCATTCTGTACGAGAAGTTATGCGTCTCGGTAAAATGATTTGTGATAAGGATGAAGATGAGAAATGTCATGAGGTCACTGTGTTTTGTGTAAGAGAAGTTATCTATGTGATTGTATGTAATTTTAGGGGAAGTTATTGTATGTTATTGTAGGAGAAGTTATCTTTAGATGTTATTGTATGTATTTTGATGAAATTATGAATGTTTAGGTATTAATAATGGGTTGTTGTAATAACCGTGGGTTAACCGCGAACCGCGGGTATCCACGGTTTGTGGATGCGGATTTAAAACTATAACCATAATGGGTATAATCACAATCCACGGATACAAAAAAACCGCGGATTGCGGTTTGCAAATATGAGGGAACTGCGGATAATTTGTACCATTGTCAAGCCTATAACTCTCCTATGCAAAAATGAGATATGGATTTGAAATGGGTGCGCCAGTTATTATATATATCATGACTGATAGGGAAATAAATCAAGATACTTTATCAAGAAAATGTATTTTCAAGAGGGAAAATGTTAAACTATGATGTGGTTGAAATTACTCCATGATGCTTACTTTTTTACCTTTGTAGTGTAAAAGTTAAAGAAGATAAAAATGTATACAACAGTGATAGGGTTCTTTGTAAATTGTCGGACAATAATGGATCATTGAGCATCTTTATGAATCAATACGCATTATGAGAATATAAATGTATAATTGACTATCAAGAAAATAATGTAGTTAACTTTTTTTTTAAGAAGGAATGACTAATCATTCAATTGCAATCAGCTGAAAGCTGGAGAAACAAACTAAGTGGGGATTGGATCCCATTAACTAAACTTGCTCTAAGCCTGAGATGAGCATCAACAAAGTCTCCAACAAGGGAGCCAAAACCTAAGAAACAAAACCAAACGAGAAGAAGTCCAGAGCTAGATAAGTAAAAACCATGCCACTATAGAAGTCGTATCTGTAGAAGCAATAATTGATTTGAAATTCCTCCAAATAGCCTCTTGGCTTCAAACGGGTAATCATCCGCAGCATTCTCAGGAGAGTTTGAGGCTACCGACCGCCTCCACCAAAAACCCACTAGATGGGCTAAGAGCCTATTCCCAGGACAGCGTCACCTACTGGTCCAAGCAGGGTGGGCTTTCGCCCATCCCTGCCGTTTCCTGCACTAGCTCTTGTTGGCCCTCTTCTAGAACCCGGGCACGCTTGCATCCATACCCATGTGTGTCCCAAGCCAGCAACCACTACAATCTTACCAACAAAAAAACCCAACCACCTAACAGGGCCGGTATCCAAATCAACATCTTCATAAAACTCAGGCCAGAACCCCAAAATAGATTCAACATCAGGGGCTGATGAACCGAAATTAAGTTGATCCCCGATAGAGCCCGGCCGGACCAATAGCAGATGGGCACAGGAGCACCAAATCTTTGAGTCTTTGAACGACGGTCAAACCATTGGAAGTGCCGACCAACGACGCCAGCACGGCGAACCCCGAAGAAGCGGCGCCTCCCCTTAGCAAAAGAAGCCCCTCCTGTGAAAGCCCTCCCTCGGACGCATAAACCAGATCTCCATGAAAGCTTACTCTGAACTTGATTGCGAAAGTCTCCAATAACCCCAGCAATTGGGAAAGCAGCAATAGCAGAAAGAGAAAGAATGGAACGAAACCAGCACTTACAAGCTTTTACCTGTGAGCGGCAATGGTGTCGGCACCTCAGGGCTACCGAAACCCTAAGATCCATAGTGACACGCTATATTTTTTGAATCTCAGTCATTATCAAAATATTTTTTATAATGCAGTTAACTTGTATCGTTTAAATCGGGTGTAAAACGAAACGAACAGTTGGCAAGTTGGTTGAGGCTGATGAGCTATGAACTTGAATTGAATTATATGTTCATCTTTCTAACGAGTTGAGCTTAAGCCTCTCACACTAGACTCGTAACGGTTCAAAAACCTTAATAAGTCAGTTCTTTCAAGCTACTCCCTCTGTTCGCAAAAAATACAGTCATTTGAATTTAGTGTTTCAAGTTCAATGTTTGACTCAAATTCTAACAAAGATAAACTGTCAAAACAAATGGCTGTATTAAATTCGTCCCTGGTTTATCAGATCTCAGATTATGTTCAATCCTCGTGTGTTTTCTGCTTGGGCCGCCGTCCCTACTAGGATGGCTGATCGGGTGCGGTCACCATGGGTTCGTTCGAGTAGTCGCCCCACTGGTGCGGCCGTTTTTTCACCGGCGATGTGGCTGGCGTCCCTCACCCATCTCGTTCAGATTTGCTCTGGTCCATGCGCGATGTGGGCTACGTTTTACTGGCCTTCAAAAATACAGCCATGAAGGAATGGTTTAGGAGTAGGTTAAGCAATGGTCTTGCTCTTTCTACTACAGTTATGCCTTTTTGTCTAGTTTTAAGCTTCGTTTATTTTCTGGTCATACTTTTATAGTTCGTTCTGATTATGACATTATGTGCTCTGTTCCGGCTAATTTGTTAGCCTTTCGTAGGTTGACACGTCATCTAGTGGCTTCTTTTCTGAGTGTAGCTATTAGATCTCCTTCTAGATTTTGTTGTTTTGTTACTTTTGTAGTGTCTAGTTTGCTTATGTTATCCTACTAGTGTTGTTTTGTTTAGGTTTTCCTTTTGCTTTTGACTATCTCAACATTGACTTGTATTATTTTTTATGATTTAATGACAAGCCGTTTTGCGTCAAAAAAAACTTAGTAGTATGCAAAAAAGGGTAAAAAACACTAAAGGCGAACCTTTCTAGAAATTGCATGAAACAGGATTTGTTATTCCTTAGATTCCTCCATGATGGTGATTCTAATTCTGATCCCCACTCCATGTTTGAGATTGATATACACATTTTTCAATTGGGTTTAATCCTTTTTCTATCATTTCATTTCTGTCTTCTTAATTGTAATGTAGAGTACATGCATAATTTCCTCTTCCCTCTTCTCCTCCCGATCGAATCCTTATACCCAGAAGAAAAAAGATAAAATAAACCCAATAAATTAAATCAAATAATCCACATGCATTCCGATCTCGACCCGACCCGATTTCTACGAGACGGTAAGGCCTAGAAAGTCCGACGCCGATCTGGCCATGATAGTGGCGAACTCGCTAAAACTGATAACTCCGTCGCCGTTCGTATCGGCCTCGTTCATCATCTCCGACAACTCCTTGTACGTCAACGGATGTCCCATCTTGGCCATAGACCCTGCGAGCTCCGCGGCGGTGATGTACCCGTTGCCGTCGCGATCGAATGAATGGAACACCTCCGTTAGCTGCTCCTGGTTGATCAAGATATCATCTCCGAAATCAGGCATGATGGCCGCGACAAGCTCGTCGAACTCGACGCTGCCGTTGCCGTTGGAGTCCATATTAGCAAGGAGGCTGTCTAGTTGGTCGCCGGAGGGCTTGACGCCGAGGGAGCGGAGGAGGGCGGCGAGCTCGAGGAGGGTGATGCTGCCGTCCTTGTCCATGTCGAAGCGGTCGAAGATGGCCTTGAGTTGATCCTGCTGATCATCATCGGCCTTGAATTTGCCCATGACCCGTGAGATTAACTTCCGGTGGATCTGAATTTGAAATTTAAATTGGATTCAATCCTTTTGGCTTATTTTTTTTTTCTCTCGTTTCTGGTTTCTGTTGAAGAAGAAGAAGAGGAAGAAGAAGAAGGGGAATCTTTGAAATGAATTGGACGCTGAAGCCGCGTCGAAGATGACAGTGATGGTGGAGGGATTATATATTTTTTTTTTATTTTTTGAAAAAAAAAACTGACTCGAGTCTTATTCATGGAATGTTCGTTATCGCTATTTTTGGATTGTTTCTACTCACCGTCATTCTATAATTTGATATTTTTTGGCCTTTTGACAATTTGGGTCCTTAAAGTTCGATAACTTGAATGTCTTAGTCCCTGTACTTGAAATCTATTTTAGTTAGTTAGCCGTAGTAGATAGGAAAAAAAAACTTACTCCGTATTTAACTGTATTATACTAGTAGATAATAGTGAGGTCTATGGCATGATTAAACAAGCAATAAATTATCTTGAGCACTTAACCTAGTGATCATGATCTTGAAGACATTTATAGAGATCTCGAGCTCGAGTTTTCGGTATCCCCAACCCTCTACCCATTTGTATAAAAAAAACAACCCATTTGTATAAAAAAAACAAGCATTAAATTAGATCAATACTATCGCTTAGGATATAATTAATCAATTCCCTAAAAATTCCCATCTACTCATTGGGGGCTTTTGCAGTTTGATATGTAACGTGCATCATGAGGTAACGTAACAGCTTAAAAGGCCCAATTCAACAAAAATCACATTGGTCTTAACAGAAGTTAAACGTTTAAGACCTTCCTAAAGCCTCCCTGCCCCAAAAGCTCCCAAAGGAAAACAAACCTTTTTCAGAAAACTCCTCCAACATCCTCTCAACTTCTTCCATACAACTCTCAAACCTTCCTCCTTCCATCTCCATACTAAAACACCTCCATTGCAACTTTAAATACTCGTCTGCAACGCCACACTTCGCCATCTCTAACATGCCACGTCTCCTCTGCCAGCCATGAAACCTCTTCTTCGCATATTCTCTGGTTCTCCGGACCACCTTCAGAGGTAATTCAACGAGGAAGAAGACTGTAAGTTGCAAAATCAGACACTGGCAGCAGCAGGATATTACGATGCAATCCGCTGCAAGCGCATTCATGTCTTCCATCTGCGCGCTGAAATGTCGAGGAAGATAAGGAGAGGAGGGGTTTGTAGACAGAAATCATGACTTGTGGACTTGTCAAGGCATCAATAACTTTATCCTCCCTCCAGGTTGGTAAGGAGTGCAAAGCAACGCTGATGAGTTGGGATTTTATGTTGGCAGAGGGGGAAGAAAACAGCTGTTGCTTGGAAAAGAAGTAATCAAGTCAGTGCAAGGCAAGGAAACTGTTTTGCTTGGAAACCATTAGCGGTTTTCTTGTGTTTTACTTCTGACAGAAAATGAAGTCTTATACTAGTATTTCTTTCTCAGAAGCTTCAGGCCTCACTGTACAGCTGTTGACAGCACAAAAAAAATGTTTACATGTACAAATGAGATTGATCAATTACAAGATGCAAACATTTTGCAAGGCAAAAATGCAGAATCTGTACACAGAAAATAAAAAAAAAGAGGCTCTGGGGCTTACCACAGCTAATTTCTTGAGCCCCATTCTTTCTTTCAACTTCCCAAGCCACTCTGGCTGAAAAAATCTGTACTATAATTTTGACTGCCAAACGCCATCCTCCTAAACCATCTGATTTCTTCAGATTGCTGTGCAAAGTTGAATACCTCACTTTCACCGACTTTCATGCCATTGGAGAGATCAGAGGTAGCTAGAGTAGCAAACGCTCTTACGACCTGAAATGCGTTGCTAGTATCAGAAATGGTATGCGTGAAACGAAACTTCATATATGAATTTCCATCCATGGAAGTTCCATTTACCTGTCCCATCCGTGGTCTCTTTACAGATGAATGCCGGACACAAACTGCAGCAACCTCTATCATCAGCAACATCTCACTTTCTATGTAGTTTTGACCAAGACTTGGATCTATCAGTCCTCCAAATTCTTGAGTCTCCAAAGCATGACTCAGCAAAGGTCGGGCCTATAATTTTTTGAATTTAAGTTTCAGCAATCTTTGACAGTTTCAAGTAAACGTCTCTATCATAGACTTCAATAAAAAAATTTATGTCATTTTGGAATAAAACATGGACCATGCGTGTGATTGTAACAATGACACTCGGGAGAGAAACAGCTGAAACAAGTTAGTTACCCATTCAACTAAACTTTCGTCTCCGACGGGTTGTGATGTATCCACAGGTTTCCTTCCAGTAATCAATTCCAACAGCACAACGCCATATGAAAATACGTCGGATTTCTCTGTTAATTTACCACTTGATGCATATTCCGGGGCCATGTATCTGAACGCAGAGGAAAAGCTATTCAAAATACGGTCTTCAAGCTGCAGAATGCTATACTTAAAACTAATTCATGACCACGCGAAAGGACATCAAAGAGTTATCTCTTTGCATCTAACTTGTGGAGTGATAGGTGGCTTACCCAAAAGTTCCCATAACCCGTGTAGTTACATGTGTATTTGCATCAAGAGCTAACTTGGCAAGCCCAAAATCTGAAACCTGGAAAGTATATCCAATGAAACCATAACTGAGACGCACCCAAAGAAACAATACAACAATTTTATTTAGCAAGAAAGACATGGTAACAGCACAAAACTTAGCATACTCGAGCTTCAAAGTTGTTGTCTAGGAGAATGTTTGATGACTTGATGTCTCTGTGGATAATGCGGGGAAAACCTGACATATGAGGGAATAAAATTCAAAATAGCAACTCATAAAAAATACTCATTTTTAATAGATGTGAGAGCTAATTTCAGCAGCTAAATCTGAAGAGGGCTTATTGAGTCCTTAATATAATCAAGTCAAAGTAAAGTGACGTCAAGAATTAGAACTGCATGATCAGATAACAACATAATCTCTTTTCAGCTTGGAGATATGAAGTTTGGATATCCATTAACCAGCAATCCTGATCTACTAAGCATTTATGCTCTATGCCTACAAGTCCTTGCATCATATCTACAGTTCACTTGTACTGAAGGGTGAACTTTTAAACTTGTTTTGTTTCTATCATGTAGCTTAGAAATTACTGTAAACAATAGAGGTCATCAATCAAAGGAGAAGAAACTTACAATCTTCATGGAGATATGCAATTCCACGAGCTGCACCAGCAGCAATTTTAATGCGTTTTGCCCATTCTAGAACTGGCCTTCCTTCACCTGTATTGTACAAAAAGATGTCAAGGTTAAAATACAAGAAAAAGAACTATTTTTCAAACCCAAGTCATGGCCTTACCATGAAGATGAAAATAGAGGTTATTGTTAGGGACAAAATCATAGACAAGAAGTCTTCGGCTTTCGGAGATGCAGTAACCCACGAGTGAAACCAAATGGCGATGGTGAATGCGACTAATGATTTCAACCTCAGCTTTAAACTCCCGTTCACCTTGTCCACTGCCTATTTTCAATTGCTTTACTGCCACCTCTCTTCCGTCTGGTAAAATTCCTTTGTACACAAAACCAAATCCACCTTCTCCCAGAAGATTCTGCTCCGAGAAACCATTTGTTGCCTTCGTCAATTCTTCATAGGTAAACCATGATCTAGAGTGACCCAAACCACCAGGTTCGGATGGAGTAGAATAAATAATATCACTGCTTGAACTACTTCCAAAATGAGGAGCTGAAGATTGAGTCTTTATGAACGATGAATCTGCAAAAACGTTATAGTCTACTGGTAAATTGACAGACCATGACCTCAGGTATAATTTTCAGAGATGCAGCTCTAAGTAGAGACTACCAATCCGTTGAGCAGCCAAACTAATGTTTAATCACTGTAAAGGAAAAAATGGTGGCTTTTAATTTTATTTTCTAACAGTTTCCTTGTTCATTGAATAGATAGCTGAAAGATCAGTAAAAGACGAGCATGAATTTGTTGAGGTCAGTTGAGCAATGGTCAAAAGAAGGATAAGGGGAAGAAAATCAAAAGCGGAGGTAGTGCAGCTTAAGCTTACCTGATCTGGGAGAAGAACCAAGTGAGGAAGGAATAACATAACCACCATTAACTACCGAATGTTTCTTCTTCTGTTTCCGCAAGCACCATCCAGCTAGACCAATGAGGCTAAGAACTATAATTCCTACCACAACACCAATAGCTACAATGCCTCCAACAGCAATCCCACTGTTACTTGGGGAGCCTGAGCTTTCTGGTGCAATGGGAGTAGATGTATTTACAGTTGGATTATCTGAAGGTTGTACTGGAACCAGAGAAGGAGGAGGAGGAGCAAGCCTTATTACAGATGGTGGAGGTAATAAGGGTGGAACAAGATTGGATGGTGATGGACTTGGTCGAGAACTAGGTGGTGAAAGCCTGGGAGGTGGAGGTGAGCTCTGAGGAGATTCTGATGCAGGAGGTGGAGGAGCATCTACAGGTGGAGAGGTTGAAGATGATGGTGGTGATGAACTCTCAGGAGGCTGTCTTCTAGGTGGTGGTGGAGGTGGACTACTCGGAGATAATGGTGGTGACTGTGGAGGTGGAGGTGAATTGGGCTGAGGCATTGGTGGTGGTGAAGGTGTAGGTTGCTCCGTCACAGGTAGAGGTGGCGGGGGTGGATTTCTTTGAGTTGCTGGTGGCAGTGGTGGAGGAGAGTTCCTTTGAGTTGGAGGTGCGGGTCGTGGAACCGATGGTGGTGATGCTGGTGGTGGGGAATTGGGATTGTATGGAGAAGAAACTGTAGGAGGAGGGGGTGACGTTGATGGTGGCAGTGGTGGTGGTGGTGGTGGAGATTGAGATGGCGCTGGAGGTCGGGCCATTGGTGGAGTCGATCCCGCAGGTTGCCGAGGCGGAGGAGGAGATAGAGATTGTGGTGATGGTGGAGGAGAAGTGGACACTGGTGGAGTTGCATTGGGCTGAGAAGATGGATCTGGAGGGGACCTCCGTGGTGGTGGAGCACTGGTACCGGTGGTCGGAGCTGGAGAACCGGTGGAGGGTGGGGAAGTATTTGGTGGTGATACGGTGGACATAACTTGCACTTACCAAATACAAATTGGCGTACAAAATCTACCCCTATAAATTCACATACCAGAACCTATCTCCGATGGAATTGTCACAGGCACGTAGCATAAACAAATCAACAATTCGAGCAACACTCACTGATCAATCTGAAATCCTAAGCAAATCCAAATTCACACAACTTTTTAGATAAACCCTAAACAATCACCACCAAACTCCACCAACCAGACATAACATCACGAAACCTCTCTTTCTTCAAGGCACAGTTAACTTCTCCCGGTCTCAGTTGAAAAGCACTATTATTGGGATCAAAAGCTGAAATCTTAAATCAGATCAGCTGTGCAATTTTGCTCATAAAACCCTCTTTTGAGCAAAACGCACAGAAGAATCCGCAGAGCGAAACCCAAAAGATGATCAAACAGGGATACAGATTCTAGAACAACACCCAGATCATCAAATTACCCAAAGCATCAGAAAACTTCAAAACTGACAACGAATATCAGCAACCACCAACACCTATTTGCATGCCAGAATCTTCCTCAGAGCAAATTTTAAAACTTTTTCATCAGACAGAGGTTCAAGTTGAAAAGCCAAATGCTTTAGCCTTACCTCACAAGTCTCAACTCACAAAAAAGCTGCTCTTCTTCTTCTTCTTCATTCACCAAAGCCATTCCACAAAATAGTTTGATCCTTGAGACTTGGTCCTCTGTTTCGAAGCTCGATGTAGCGACACGGATTGTGGGGTCACATAAGTTCAAAACCAAAATGGAAACTTGTCTGAAAGCGACCTTATTGTAAATTTTCAAGCATTTGAAATATGCAAAATCTGCGGACAAAAGGATTTAGATTCCAGCATAAAGATCAAAAAATTTCCACAGATTGCACTACGCATGTAGCTTCCTTTCTCGTGACGTTAGACCATATTATAGTAGTACATTTATTTAGCACATATGTTCTTGGAAAAACACTTTCCCTCCATCTCAAGTGTATTGTTACAACATCAAAATATTTTTGTTTCAAATGAAATGATATTTTTTCACTTGTATTTTATTTTAGTCAACTTCTACCTTTGCAAATGCACACATTTAAGGAGTCTAGAGAGTGGTTTGGGAGGGGGTGAGAATGGGTATAAGATGTGTGAAGATGGAAATTTATCTGAAATGAGTTAATAACCAAAAACAATCTTAATTTACATAAAAAAAAATTAAAAAAGACAGCACACTTGGAACGGAGTGAGTACCTAATCGTACTACAAATTAACTAACTCAACTAACTAACATAATAAATTAAAAGACTAAAACACCTTTCGTAGAGATTTATTAAAATGGTATACATGACATTTTCATGGTATGTATTTTTTCACATATATAGTAAATAGACACCCACAAATTATAGAGTAGTAGAATTGTTAATTGTAGTAGTTTTAATTAATATCTATACTCTAAGAAGATTTCCTCAACGTAAAGGGGACTCTATCGGTGTGTGTGACTGTCTGTGGCGCTGTGTGCATTTTTCTGGTCATTGTTAGAATTTTTCTTTTTTGGTCAATTACGAAACTTTCTCAAGATTTAGTGAAAATTTCAAATTATTTTCTTTATTTATAAATACCTTTAATTACCTCCTAAAGTACAGTGAAATATTCAATTACTCTCATTGATTATTTTTAGGCTAATTGACTATTAAATATTTTATGTATAATTACACTAATTATATTTCAAAACAGTCAAGGGGCAGCCTAGACTGATATACATCGCAACGGTATTTGCTCATCTGTATTATTCCTTGAGCTCGTTCGTGTTTTGGCGGTGACCAGGTAACAATGATGGCTAGTAAGGATGGCTGGTTGGGGAGAGAGAAATGAGAGATCCAAAATATTAAGGTTTGAGTGTTAGGGTTAGAAATATTCGTGGGATTAGAAATATTCATGACAATAGAAGTAGTTAAACCTAAAATACTTAAAGTACAATTAACAATACCAATAGTTAATAAGTAACTGAATATTTCACTAAACCTCATGAGAATAAACGAAAATTTTGAATAATAGAGGGATTAAATTAAAAATTCCATTGAACCTCGGGGGGGTAGTTTACCATTTTTCTGTCTTCTTTTTTGTAACTATTTGTTTTTGTCCCCTACAGGGATGGAGATATGTAGACTGGGGGGGCTGCTGTCACCCCTGATTTGTTGGAGGTATAATGTATATAGTATATATTTTTAGGATTAATGTAATAATTTACCCACTAGCCCCATCTACCCGATCCAATAAAATTTAAGGCCAATTAAAATTAAAACTCAACCCAATTCCATATATTATTACTAATCCCATAAATCCATAACCCACTCCTAATGGCCGCTAGGCCCAATCATCCAAACAGGCCTACCAAAAGGCCCAAATTAATAGCCCACCATAAGAGCCCCATTAAAAACTCAAGTGGTAACTAGAACCTAATTGACATTTCCGGACATAATAAACGTTTACCCGGACAAGGCATTGGACATTCCCGGAGAAACATACCCGGACATATAGAACACGTGTATAATAACGTTATATTGACATATTACGATTTTGCCACCATTAATAACAGCTATATAAAGACATTTATGGCATAAGTCAAAGGATCGATCTCTTTCAGTCACTTCATTGACAGGACAAAGAACAAACGCACTACCAACCCAACCCTCATTCCTCGAATTCCGAGAATCGCGCATCGCGCAAATCCCAATGGCATCAAGTAATGTCAACACGCATCAACTACGTAGACACGTGGCGGCTGCTGCCCAAACAGATCCGCCACCAAATGGCGCCGTCTGTGGGAACCGTGGAGGCCCGAATAGACCAGTCCTTTCAGTAGGACCGAAGGACCAGCCTGGTCGTACGCGTCCAGGAGATCTTCAAAGGTGGTGTCCGTGTCTTCCAGACGAACCGGAGAACGAACCTTGGGAGGGTCGGATTCAATGGCCTCCGGGACTTTGGCAGAGTCACTCTTTCTCTTCTTCGGCTCTGCAGCCGGAGGTTGGGAAGGGCCAGCCTTGGAAGACTCTTGGCAGGCTTGGGCTTCTGAATGCCCTTGAACAAGCTCGCAAGATCAATCTTCGGGGCCATTTCTGCAAAAAAGAGAAGGAATTAGTGGTAAATAAGAGTGCAAAAAGAATGAAAGGAAAGGATATGAACCTTCTACAAAGACCCTGTGCGGGATCTCGCCCCGCAAGCGCCGGACCAGAGCCAAGTCTTGAGGGGAGGGGGAACTTTCCCGGATCCCAAGTGCCTCGAGGTCACCCTGAATTATCCCCAAGTGGGATAAGACCCCTTGGGTGATAAGAACCCAGTTGATTGGGACAGGGAATGGTTCGGGAGGTTCACTCCCGAACCAGTCCACCAGATGCCCCAGCTTGCTATGAAAAGCTTCGTAGTTCTCCCGAGCGCCTTCCAATTCCAACAAAAGGGAGGGGTCCTTCACGTCCACTAGTTCCCCTACCTTCTGGACAGTCTGAAGGTCCCACGACGCTTCGGGCTTCAAAAAGAAAAACTCCTCGTGTCAGCCCTTTATGCTCGAAGGCAGGTCCCATATAAGGTTAAACTTAAACTTCTTTATGAGATTCCCGCTAGCCCCGAAGTAGTAAAAGCAGTTTCTTGGGTTCGGGACAATTTTATAAAATTGCAGAAAGGTGGAAGTTTTTTGTTCTATCCCGAACACTTCGCAAAGCACAAGGAATGCGTTTAGATGGCAAAAGGTGTTCGGGCTAAGTTGGTTGATAGCCGACCCATGGGATTCAGCCAACTCCTGAACAAAAGGGTGTGGGGGAAACCTAAGCCCACATTCTAGCTGACCTTTAAAAATGGCAAGGCTTCCAACCCCCGGTTCGTATACACGACACTCCGGTGTTGGCACCCTAATAGCTACGGTTCGGGGGAGGAAGAAGTCGCGTTGCCAACGCTTTACTAGTTCGGGAGTGGCTTTGCTACGGAAGTGGTCCACCTCGGACCACCATCCTTCGGGTACAGGCTCACTAGTTTCTAACAAACTTCCCGAAGGACGAACATAAGAAAGAAGTGGAAAGGAAGAGGCCATTTATAAGTACCTCGGGAAACAGGACGAAGAAAAGAGCGACGGTTTGACAACCCAAGGTGTACCGGCGAGACTCTCGCAGCTGCGTCGACAACGGAATGGTACCGGTGGTAGAATTTCTCTACGGCAGAAGCTCCCTCTTGGCTGCCTGAGGCAACTGACTCTTGGCTGAGAAAAGGTGCTAGGTATTCCTCTGGAGCTACTTTCTCAACACTTCTCCACTGTTGAAAACAACTGATCGCCTCTTTGAGCGATGGATTGTCCGTCGTAAAAAGAGAGAAGCTAGAGAGAGAGCGAAGAAGAGAGCAAGGAGGAAGCAAGAATGAAGTATGGAGAGCAAGAATGAAGTGTGGAGAGCTACTCTGGAACTACTCCTTATTTAAGGATATCCGGGAAGATGAACCATCACAACACGATCCACACCAACCGTCAATCAAAAAGTAGCCGTTACACCATTTAAGAGGATGATGCAAATCCTATTTCAAGTCTCGAACAATAGTTGTTCGGGAAATTCAAAGGAGGATGCAAATCCTATTTCAAGTCTCGAACAATAGTTGTTCGGGAAATTCAAAGGAGGATGCAAATCCTATTTCAAAGTCTCGAACAATAGTTGTTCGGGAAATTCAAAGGAGGATGCAAATCCTATTTCAAGTCTCGAACAATAGTTGTTCGAGAAATTCAAAGGAGGATGCAAATTCTATCTCGAACCATGATGGTTCGGGAATTCAATTGGGATGTAAAGTTTCAAATTTCCAGGACCATTCGCACCTTGAATCATCCGGGAAAACACTCAAATTATTCGGGCTCCTTACAGTCGGCCGCATGACAAAGGGGGGGACTTGATAGCCGCTAGGCCCAATCATCCAAACAGGCCTACCAAAAGGCCCAAATTAATAGCCCACCATAAGGGTCACATTAAAAACTCAAGTGGTAACTAGAACCTAATTGACATTTTCGGACATAATAAACGTTTACCCGGACAAGGCATTGGACATTCCCGGAGAAACATACCCGGACATATAGAACACGTGTACAATAACGTTATATTGACATATTATGATTTTGCCACCATTAATAATAGCTATAAAGACATTTATGGCATAAGTCAAAGGGTCGATCTCTTTCAGTCACTTCATTGACAGGACAAAGAACAAACGCACTACTAACCCAACCCCCATTCCTCGAATTCCGAGAATCGCGCAGCGCGCAAATCCCAATGGCATCAAGTAATGTCAACACGCGTCAATTGCGTAGACACGTGGCGGCTGCTGCCCAAACAGATCCGCCACCAACTCCAAATATAACCCTACCAATATACTATATATAGTCCATCTTCTTTTGTTTTACCCGGTCCATAAGTCCATTCACATTTCTTTTGTTTTACCCAGCCCATAAGTCCATTCAGATTTTTGGAAAGTGCTCCACCGTTAATTTTAAGGTTCAAGACTCGGTCATTAAATGTTCATTTGGGTGGACTTGGGTTGTGTGAAAGCACAACTCAGTCACAATTGATAGCCTCTTGTGCTAATAAATATGGGGAAAATTCAACATTATCTTAAACCCCATTAAATACATAGTGGTACCCTTATTGTATTGATTTTGTTTAAAGTTGTGTTCTTTCAAGCCATTTTTAACAACTTTCAGCCACTTTTCAAATTTTCCTCTTAAATCTCTTCAAATTTGCAGCATCCTCTAAATTTTGGAGATTTTCCAAAATTTTCTTTTTCAAAACAAATCCTCTTATCTCTCATTCGATTCGATTGTATAGTGAAGCCGACATGTGGCAGCGAATGTTGGTTTTTAGTTTTAACGGTAAGTTCTTTTTAATGACGCTCTGTGTTTTTAGTATGATGCACTCCCATACAAACATGATGCACTCGTTCTGATGACTTAATGATGCACTCATTTTCTTCAACCTCCCAAAATGATATCTTTGGTGACCATTATGATGCACTACTGTTGCACTATGATGCTCTACATTACAAATATGATGCACCCGTTCTCATGACAATGTTGCACTCATTTTCTTTAACATTTTAAAATGATCTGCTTGGTGACAAGAGTGATACTCTCCTTTTCCACTATGATGCCCTCCCTTATAAATATGATGCATTTTTCCCACTAATTATGCAATCCAGCTCACACAACAATAAGGTACGTATGCGCATCATAATGAGTCGAAGCCGCATCATTAATGTTGACCCTTACCCACTTAATTAACAATTTAGGAGTTAAATGTTTTTTTTAAAGCAATATTATTTGCAAATGTAATCAAGTGGAGATGTCGGATAAGCTGAGCATCCAGGACCTGTAATTTGTTTTTTATAAAACTATCTTAAATAGATGAATATAATAAAAACTATTATTGGGAAATAACTCAAGCTTTCATTGGAGAGGACATCAAAAATACACCTCCACATGCAAACCAGTACCTAAGCATATGTACAACATTTACAGTATCATCTCAAAGACTCTAAAACCATCCTTAATTACAAACCTTAAAGTCCTTGAGATTACAAAATTGGGTACTTGGCCTCTCCCGTTATTTAAGATACACTTGAAACCCAGTTCAAGAGTATAAACCCACTTCTGTAAAAAACACCGATACAGAAGTTAGTAGAGGTTATAATTCAAGGGCTTTTTATAAATAAATCTTCTTCAAATAACATACTTACAGATCAGTAGTTACTAGGTCCTATCTACACAGGCGTCTAACATCACACGCCGGCTTCCTCATTATCTGTAACAGTACAGTAAGAAAGGGGTAAGTTCACTTGAACTTAGTAAGGGATCATCAGTACAGTATTGATAAATTCAGTAGCAGTAAATTCAGTAGCAGTTCTTGCAATTAGCCGCAACCACGATCTCCAGTATTACCCGTTATTGCACAACAGGTAAAGATAGATAAACATTGCAGATTTTACATAACAGACCTATAAGTCTAAGCATCCACACAAACAACACATATAAACACTAGGTAGTAAGCAACCAAGTTACAAACAAATCAAATCAGTAAACAAACCAAATCAACAGTAGGATCAATTTAGCATCAGTACAGTATGAGCTCCAGGCATATCAGTAAAGCTATGGCCACAACTTGATGAGTAAATACTCCCAATGCCCTAGCTAAATGACCCATAAATCACAACATATACAGAACAAGTAACAATTAAATATGCCACTAATTTATCATACAAAGCAATCAACCGAATTCCATAAAGAAGACTCAGTTACTCCAACTCTAATTTGAGTAAACTAACTTAATTCTAGAATGGACAGCAGCCATTCAACGAAGGAGTAGGCAACTAAACTAAACCTATAAACAAAAGAAAGCACTAAGAACTTTAACATAACCAGTACTAACGTTAACTATCAAAATGCATCTATTCTCACAAGTTCCTAAAGAAACCCACGTTCTCACCACAACAGCTCTTCATATTTGCCTAATACAGTACTAGACAAAGATTTACATATGGTTTCTAAAATAAAATCAGTAATTTAATCAAAGATGCAAGAAACTAATTAAATCGATCATCAACATACTTCAGTAGTGGGTTTCATAATCCTGAACCCATACATGATGAGAAGAAATCAGAATCAGTTAAGTCAAAAGCTAATCTCTAAATTCCTATTCTAACCGAATGAACAAAGTTTCAATTCAGAACTTCAAATGAAATCAATATATCCTTCGTATGAAACCAGTAAAGCATAAGTCAATTGGAAGCAACCATGGCTGGATTTAAATTTAGAAAAATCAGAAATTAGTAACCTAAATCCCCAAATTTTCTTTTCCCCTTACCTGGAAATTAACACACGTCCTAAGCCTTGCTGGTTCCTCAATCTAGCTTACCCATCTTCTTTTTCGCACTTGCTCTAACTCGTTCACAAGGTCGGATTTTGCTCGCTCTTTTGCTCACTCTTGTTCTTTTCTTTTCTCGTGTCTGAGTTCTAAGTGTGTGTCTATTTTCTTTTCTTTTTGTTCTGCACTTATCACTTGTGTGCATATCTACCTGTTTCTTGTCTTCAGAGAATGAAGACACGTAAACAACAGATGGCCTTCTAAGGTAAGTGGCCTAAAACTCCAACTCTAGTCCTTCTCTTTTATTTACTAGTTTGATTAGGCCCCAACTACTCACGTCTCACATGTTTTCATATTTCATCTTTATTTTATTAATTAATTTAACTTAATCTAATTCTAGATTATTTACCCACTCCAATTCTAATCCCTTTAATATTTTATTACTAGAACTTATTAACAATAAATCTAGTAATTACTACTGTAATATTCTATTCATAACAATTAAGGTACGTAGGCACATCATAATTATGTCATTTGCAACAGGTTGCAGCTTCGGGTCATGAGATATGAATCGCGTCGTTCAGCTGACGAAATGGTTGGGAATGGATCGATGACGCCTCAGGAAGAGATTGGCTACTCCGACATGGTCAGATTTCGTAGTGGTGGCGGTTATGGCCTCCAAAAGCTTGTCCGCTGATAACATAGACGGGTCATTGTCGGTGGTTGACATGGAAGGGTTGTCGTCGGTGGCAGAGGGAGGCTTGTGGTGGCTGGTCTTGTTGCAAATGTTTATGAGTGAGGTTGTCGATATCGAAGGAAGGCTCCGGTGAAGAGTTCTAGAAGGAGATGCGTGTGAAGGATGTGTGTCATAATGACATTATTGTAAATAATAGGAACAAGGCGTACGAAGGCTCACGTTTAAGTGAGGCGCACCGTATCCTGTACCTAAAAGTTTTAGATTGAACAAAAAATATAAAATGTTTCTTTTACGTATTGTAAATATGAAGTTATTCATTTTATCTTTTGTGATATTTATTGAAAGTTTTCTTTTAAAAAAATATACATCCATCCTAAAAACATTTTAAGCATTTGATTATTTTTTTAAAGCAACTAAAGAAATTTTATTAAAGATCACTAAAAATATTACAACAAATATCCAAAATAGAAATTTGGGTACAAAACTCATATAGAAACCATCATAAGGTTCCTCCCAATCCCACAATAGAACAAGAACAACCACACATATAACACCAATAAAATACAATACCGCAATCGAAATTCTATTACTTTTTCATACCCCAATGAAGCCTCTTTAATTCTCTACTCAAGGAAAGTCCACCATTTGGATTAGGAGTGAGACAAAAAAATTCGAAGTTTCATCCAATGAAGGGCACCCATTATTAATATTTACTTCATTGCCATTACTAGCATTAGAACCACCATCAGCATTAATTTGATCAACTTTTGAAGCATTCTCACCACTTGGAGGCCTATTTGAACCATTTTCAAAATTTGGGGGAGTATCTTGTGATTTTCCTTAATAAACCCATAATTAATTATTCTATCACTGCAAGATTCTTCAAAATGATAAACTGTTGAAATTGAAGCAATTTTTTTTTGTATGGCTATTTGTGCCCCATTTTTTGAGAACCTTTTAGGATAGCTGTTGAAACTGTTCTACTAGCAATTTTCATTTTCTAATGATTAGTGATTGTATCTCGAAGATAACTTAGCAATTTATTGACAAAGTAATCGTTTATTGATCCATACTAATTCTCTAATGATCAATGAACTTTACACACCGGGCAACTTATTCTTATTGAAAACACAGTTTCTTGTAAAATAAATAAAGATCCTTTAATGATTTTCAATTTATCCAACAGAGAAAACTGCATTTCAGGCTTCAAGACTTTCAGTGCTCTTATACATGGTGCAAATAATGATATTGGTACGGAAAAAAAAACAAAATACTAATGCTGTAACGCAAGGCCCCTTAGTTAGTAAAGTGCATCAGAGATCCCTTAATCTTAATTATTGTCCTATTAGAATTCCATTTTAATTTTTTGTCATCTTCAAGTCTCATTTTTTAAACTTTTTACTCGTTCGTGGTCCTTCCGTTCATTTTTTTCTGTTAATTTTAACGAATTTGTAGGGTTTTTAAAATGTTATTTTTAACTACTGAAATTTTACATAAACTCTATTTATTCCCTAAAAGTTTTAAACTTAACAATTTTATCCTAATATTTTAAAACTTCACTATTAGGGCACAAATGAATGTTAGGGTAAAACCGTTAAGCTTAAAACTTTTAGTGCACAAATAGAGTTTTAAAAAAAATTCAGTGATTAAAACTAGTATTTTTCTTACAGATCCGTTAATGTTAATGGAGAAAATGGATGAATAAAGTTAAAATGAAACCCCAATAGGATAAAAAATAAAATTAAGTGACCTCCGATGCATTCATAGTTTTGTGCTTCCTTTTATACCGTTGACCTCTGTATATGAAGACTTGAATAGGATTCCTTTCGAGTAAAGAAAGAAAAATGAACTTGTAGCCGTAGAGCTTTCTCAATCACCATATAGACTTAATTTTTGTTGTACTCCCAAACAAGAAAAAACAGACAAACCTTCTATATCCAAAACCAACCATCCAATGGAATGTTGTCCAGCAACAGTTTAGCGCATAGCAACAGAAAGCCCCCACAGACAAGAAATAGAGCATTTTGTTTCTACACTGAGAAGAATCATGCTAGAGACTGGAAGCTTAAGTCAATTATCAAGTAAAATATCTTCAGCATTAATTTCTTAGGATTGGAAGCAGAGCATCATTCTCAGGATTACCCACCACAGTCAAGTTATTGAGGAAATTAAAGACCAATTCTAGGTACTTCTACTCTAGTGAACACCTTCCTTACTACACTCAGAAAAAGAGAAAAGGGCAAAAATGCCTACAGGAAGAAACTAGGTATCAATCTCGGACAGATTATCCGGGTTGTGCAAGTGAGATGGTGCTTGTTACTTTCTCATTGACGGATTACTGACCAGAGGATATTGAGGTAACGGCCTCGTTTGGCAACAACTTTTTAAAAGTAGCTTTTGCGTTTTCAAAAGCTATCTACGGGTAGAGTTTAGCGTTTAACTGTAGCTGTTTGATCTCGACCATTAAAAAATTATCTAAAATGTTACAGCTACTTGAAACAGCTATTGCCAAACGAGGATATGGGCCGATTATTGGTAACATAATTAGACTGGATGATGGATTAATGCCCAAGAAGGCATACAATAGAGAGAAATGAGTTTTGATGCAGAGATCAGTTAGTAGCATTTGCTAATCTTGCATTTCTCCTTGAAATGATCTCTGATGCCCAACTCTTTCCTATTTCTGTCTGAAATTTTCCTGAAATGCAAGTGTATAGTCAAAATCTTCACGGTAGAATATGATTTCTTTTATTTTGAAGCATGTAGAAACTTTATATACTCTACCTGCGGTTGACATGAAAAATTCATCAAGCACTTTCCCATGTTCTGCGAATATCAAATAATCAAAGACAGAACATGTGCCAGGTTTGGTTAAAGGAAATCAGTTTTGATTGGGGACCTACCCAGTTCATACTCTAGAGCTTGCAGAATCATTTCAACCTGAGTTATACAAAAAAATGGTAATGCTGCATGCAAGACTTGGAAAAAGGTAACTCTATAGCTCTAGCTTATGTAAAAATACAGTAACACACACCATATAATATACTAACAAACAAGCCACCAAAATATTGAACTGATCGATGACCATTATCAGGTAAAGATTCTCTGAAATAAGCTAGACATTCCCAAGTTTACTGGCACACATATTCTAGTGAAGCAGGTACGATCAAATCCTAAATCTAATCAAGTTCAACAGCAACAACTCAGAAGCACAAAACCTACAAACTCTACTTTAGATCACACCCAAGCACAACCCATTCAGCCCTTTTCAGCCCTTACCATCATATTTTACTTGAATATAAAACCAGAAGCATACATGAATATCAGAAATATACATACCTTGTCAAAATCCTTCACAAGACTAGCCTCCAACGAAGCATTGTTCTCATATTCTGCCCAAAGTTCTTTGATCTCTTCAGCTGTAGACATAAAAGTTACAGAACTAAGATGAGCGAGTAAATCAAATAAGAAAGAAACAAAAGGTGAGACAAAAAATTAACCTTTCCTATAATGAAAGGTGATGACAACGTGAATATTAAAGAAAAGGATGCATTGAGATACCCCTCATTCCTCCCCCCAGAACATTGCACATTTCATCCAAAGCTGCTTTCTCCATTCTGCTTTTTTCTTGTTTAGGCACACCATCAGATGGTGTTATATCTCCAACAATAGCTGTTGATTAGAAAAAACTCAATTGCCACGCACAAGGGTCATAGAGCCAAGCTTCAATTTAAAGATTAGGAAGGCATCAAATTTGTTCTCTGTATTACATGGAATGGGGAATGGGCAACAAACTAGCTAGAAGAAAAAAAAAACGTTTACAAGAATATTAAAAATGTATACACGTACTTAACTGAAGTCCCAATTTAATGAAATGTCAACTTAAATTTAGCAGTTCATAATACTCCTTCCACCCCATAAAAATTAATTGTTGAGATGTGCTCCTAAAGCTGCTTAACGTAACTGTTGAGGAGAGGAAGAAGAGTGACTTGTAGCGCAAGGCAGAGAGAGGAAGAGTTCTATTTTAAATTTCTTGTTTTGTGCGATTAAGTTTCTTTCTTGTTTTATTCATTTAGGCTACGATACTCCATGTATACAACAAGTTTCTAGGAGTTTTATTATTATTATTATTATTATTATTTTGTTTATTAGTTTATTTAGGAAGTTTAGTTAAACGTAAGTCTAGAATAAGAATTAGGATTTATGTTATTTTAGGATTCCTATATCAACTAGAATTTGGTTTGCTACAAGCCTATATAAGCTTAAGGTTGTATGCACAATAAATTAATAAAGTTAAAACCGGTTTCTTCTTCACCTTTGTCACCACCAAAAAACACCAACAAGTGGTATCAGAGCATATTGATCTCGAGGGACCAAGAACAACACAAACCCTAAACCAACACAAGCCACAAAGCCCACAACATATGAAGAATACTTTATTCAACATGTCTCCTCCAGCCTTTGATGGAACCAATTATCAGATGTGGTCCATCCGGATGCAAGCTTACCTAGAGCCTTCAGACCTTTGGGAAGTAGTGGAGGAAGAACCAGAGAACCTTACTCTTCCACAAATAATGAAGTAGAAGTAGAGGAAATCCAAAGCCAAAGCAACACTCTTTGCAAGCATGTCACAACAAGTCTTCAATTGGGTAATGTCTCTACAAGAACCTAATCATATATGGGATCACCTTAAGAAGGAATATGCAGGTAGTGAGAAGGTGAAGAATATGAAATCTCTTAATTTGATGAGAGTTTGAAACTGAGAAGATGAAGGATGATAAGACAATCCAAAAATATTTTAATAGGCTCTTGGAGTTAGCAAATAAAATCAGACTCTTGGGCACAAAGTTGAAGGATAAGAAGCTGGTAAAGAAGATCTTGGTCATTGTTCCCCAAAGGTTTGAAATTACACTTGCTTCACTTGAAAATTCCGGGGACCTTATGTCCATCACATTGTCTGATTTGTTGGAGTCTTTACAAGGGGGCGAACAGTAGAGACTCCAGTGGAATCCACGGGAGAGTTCCACAATATGTGCTCTTGTTGCTAGGACTATACCAGGAAAGAAGAGGACAACTTGGTCACATTGAGAAAATTTGCACGGGAAGGCTGCCACAAGCCAAGCCGGCGAAGGTGGCGGAATTTGAGGAGGATGAGCTCTTTTGAACAATAAGCAGCTTCGAAGCAAGGAGCAGTGTTGAGATGTGCTCCTAAAGCTGCTTAATGTAACTGTTGAGGAGAGGAAGAAGAGTGACTGGTAGCGCAAGGCAGAGAGAGGAAGAGTTCTATTATAACTTTCTTGTTTTATGCGATTAAGTTTCTTTCTTGTTTTACTCATTTAGGCTACGATACTAAATGTTGTCTACAACAAGTTTCTAGGAGTTTTATTATTATTATTATTATAATTATTATTATTATTATTATTATTTTATTTAGGAAGTTTAGTTAAACGTAAGTCTAGAATAAGAATTAGGATTTATGTTATTTTAGGATTCCTATATCAACTAGAATTTGGTTTGCTACAAGCCTATATAAGCTTAAGGTTGTATGCACAATAAATTAATAAAGTTTCTCCCGGTTTTATACGGTTTCTTCTTCTTTGTTCTCTCTTCTTCACCTTTGTCACCACCAAAAAACACCAACATTAATAACATTTTCATTTTGGGTTGTCCTAGAAAGATTAATAGGTTTGCTTTAAAGGAAAGTTTTTCTCTGCCTCATTTATCATATAATCCTTATTTTTCAATTCTATTTCCATCAAATCAGCATACCTCCTAATAAAGTTTACTTCCCCTTTCAATCAATTCAGCAAAATCTTCAATAACACTATTTTGAATTTTTTAAGGGAAAAGATAACAATTATAAGTCTCACACCACATTGATCTCTATGTCTAGTCAAACCTACACATACTTTACGAATGGACCAAAAACTTTGGCAAGAGAAAAAATGATTCAATATGCAGTGAATATTTGGCAGCTATTTACACTGTTTATGCAAGATATCAAAGGATCATTGACATGAGCATTACTTTAAGTGTACTACTTAGGAAATATAAAACATTGACCGCATTTTGGTCAGAAATTTTAGAACTAACTCTGATGTCAAAAAAGGTTAAAACAGTTTAGACATTTACCTTCTGCAATATCGTGAACAATAGCAATCTTAATACACCTGGATTATAGAGAGCTTGCGGAGAATTAGTTAGTTCAGGAAAGTCTAACTCATATAAGCAGACATTAGCAAGAAGCCATAAAAGTTATGCATTTGACAAAATACGATTAGGAATCAACATATTCTCATTAAATATCATATCAAACTTAATCTCAGTCTGCTGCTTGTGCCCACAAGACAGTAACAACTTTGTTAAATTTGGGGGTCTATAATAATGCTACAAACAAGCGCTTTAAGTCTTAATTTAGCAACGTCTCTAACAAGGTAAGAAGCTCCACCTTTCTCTGTTGACACCAGGTAGGTCACCAGCTACTAAAGCCATCACAGCCATGCGATACATATGGTCAGCAATTGATTCAGGACCCTTTATGCCATGGTTGATCCACCCTTTCCTTTTTGTTGTCTATCAGTGAATAATTTATGAGTAAGAAATACTATTAGAATATAGTGCGGTAAGATTACTTTCTTTTACCCAATAGCCACTTCTGTTCAGTTAGCTGTCACAATAAAATTTCTGAATATAAGCCAAAGTTTTAGATAATATATGCAACCAGGAATATCAAGTTCGTAATTCGTAGTCCGCAAGACAAATAGCATTTTTACAGTCTAGACATCGTCCAAATAAAAAAACCTACTGCACATTTAAAATTCTTTAACTAACACGGTTGTTTTTAAAACAATCTACTAGCAGTATTTAGCTTTGGCTTTAGGATTCCTTTTGTTTTCATTTTCATTTTTGTCTGGGCATCCTATACCATATGTATGTTCTATATAACTCGGTAAAACTGAATATAGAAATGTGATTCATCCATACAACTCCCAACTATATCAAGATGTTGAACTGATATGAAGTCCTGTCAAAACACTATGCTTAGAGCTTAGTACATGATCATACAGTAATTTCATTCCAATCATATTTTCATTTCAAATTATGCAATTTATCACTCATCAGTCTGATTCTGCAAGTAGAAGCATTATACTGTAAATTTTCCGTCCAAGTAAATTAAAATGATACACAGGCTACATCATTTCCTCAAATACCATTTGAAGCGTAAAACAAAAAGATTCCGACTGCAAGCTAAAACACCAAGGGTCCGTTTAGTTGTTGAAATTTTTTCAAGTTTCCATCTCCAAATTTCCTTTGTAAATATTTGATTATACAACTAGTTTTCAAGTGATGGAAAACCTTGTTTTCTAGACTTTGAAAAACTCTAGTATTACCATGGAAACCTTCCAAACAATGTTCCTTAATTTAATATACTAGAGTTTTCCAAAGTTTGGAAAACAAGGTTTTCCATCACTTAATAGTTAGTTATATGATCCAATATTAACAAATAAAATTTGGAGTTAAAAATTTGAAAAAAAATTCCACAACTAAACGGAGCCCAAACTTCGCATTTGGAACACAACACCCAAGTTCAGCAGGTAGGTGAATAATCTCACTACTAATTTCCTTCCAAGTTCAAAATAACGCTGCAATTCCGAGATCAACATAACTTTACTCTCCATAGAAAATTGGACAATAGAATCACGCATGCAAAAGAATAACTCGAACTTGTAATCAGAACATGTGACAGAAACGAAAGAAACAATTTCAGCTGATAGTATGGAGTACATACCTTGAGACTATGACATAGAGTGAGAAAATCAATAGCCGACGCCGCAGAGGAACCTGAATGAGCACCATCGCCCGCCGTACCAACTCCAACGGCGTCAGGAGCAGGTTTCTGGCATTGGATTGGTAAGATCCTCGGAGTCCTGGTCGCCACGAACAACCCTCGCCGGAACAATGTAACCTCGGAGATCGACGACAGTGAGTGTCGGAAAACGGAACGGAGAGTAGGGGAAGCATAGCACAGTGACGGATTAACCGCCATTTTGATCGGCGGAAATGAACGAACAACCAATTCCTCGTCGTTTGTTTCTCGTGTACACTCTTGCGTGCCTATGGAACGCGAAGGCATTTCGGGTTTAAAGCCTGCGGATGCCCGTGGGCCGAATCAGGTCCGTAAAACTTCCGGTAAAGTGCATTGCATGTCCTATAACTTTGTCCATTTGAACGATTCAGTCCTATAACTTTGTAAACTCATATTTCAGTTCTATTAAGTTTCAAAACGTAACATGTTTTGGTCTAAACTAACGAAACCATCACGGTTTTCTGACGTGGCCTCTAAAGTCATTAACAATGCAAAATTAGAGAACTAAAATGTGAAAATGAGACCAAAACTTTAAAAACTAATTGAAGTACATCTCAGTTTTAATTAATGCAAATTGAGGTTTCATGAAAGGATGATTGACAAAAGCATCGCAGTGGTATGGAACGAGTTTTAATGGTGAGGAAAAGGTGCAGATGCAGTCTTCACTACGTGGGGAAGACATTTCTTACTGCGGCCCGTACTGCGGTTTGGGCCGCAGTAAGCCCATTTACGCAGTAAATGGTATAGTTGTTGGCGCAGTAAGATTTACTGCGGCCAAGGCCGCAGTAATTTTTTTTTAGGGTTTAAACTCCCCTTTCTCTTCATCCGCCGCACAACTCCACCATTCTTCTTCATCTTCTTCGTTCTTCCTCTTCTTCTTCTTCTTCTTCTTCATCTTGTTCTTCCTCTGTTTCTTCTTCTTCTTCTTCTTCTTCTTTAGTTTCTTCTTCGAATTCCTTTCTTCTTCTTCTTCTTCTATTTCTTCTTCTTCTTCTTCTTCTTCTTCTTCTTCTTCGAATTCTTCTTCTTCTTCTTCTTCTTCTTCTTCTTCTTTCTTCTTCTTCTTCTTCTTCTTCTTCTTCTTCTTCTTCTTCTTCTTCTTCTTCTTCTTCTTCTTCTATTTCTTCTTCTTCTTCTTCTTCTTTAGTTTCTTCTTCTTCTTCTTCTTCTGTTTCTTCTTCTTCTTCTTCGAATTCTTCTTCTTCCACAACGTAGAGAAGACAGGCCTCACTGCGGCCCATTGCGCAGTTGGCCCGTGGTACCAACTGCGGCAGCGGCGCGATGAACGCCGCGATTAAAATGTCGCGATTTTGAACTCAACTGCGGCGTCGGCGCTTGATGCGTCTCTGCGGTCTCACTGCGGCCATGGCGCGATAACTGTTTGAATAATTAAAAAAGTGGGCGAATCCGGATGAATGTTCATCCGGATTCGCCCAATAAAACCTTAAAATGAAAAGAAGAAGGCGAAGAAGAAGAAGAAGAAGAAGAAGAAGAAGAAGAAGAAGAAGAAGAAGAAGAAGAAGAAGACGAAGAAGAAGAAGAAGAAGAAGAAGAAGAAGAAGAAGAAGAAGAAGAAGAAGAAGAAGAAGAAGAAGAAGAAGAAGAAGAAGAAGAAGAAGAAAAGGAAGAAGAAACAAAAGAAGAAGAAGAAGAAGAAGAAGAAGAAGAAGAAGAAGAAGAAGAAGAAGATGATGATGTTGAAGAAGAAAAGGAAGAAGAAACAGAAGAAGAATTCGAAGAAGAAGAAGAAGAAGAACTAGAAGAAAAGGAAGACGAAATAGAAGAAGAAGAATTCGAAGAAGAAGGATGAAGAAGAATTTAAGAAGATGATGATGAAGGGGAAGATGAAGAAGAAGAAGAAGAATGAAGATGGAAGAATTTAAGAAGAAGAAGAAGAAGAAGACGAAGATGAAGATGGAAGAATGAAGAAGATGAGAAAAATGTGAAGGAGGCGGATGAAAAGAGAGGGGAAACCCGAAAAAAAAATTTCTGCGCCTTATTGCGGCCAAGGCCGCGATAAACCTTACTGCGCTAGCAACTGGGCCATTTACTGCGTAAATGGGCTTACTGCGGCCCAAACCGCAGTAAGGGCCGCAGTAAACTTTGTCCTCCCCACGTAGTGTTCTTCGAATTCTTCTTCTTCTTCTTCTTCGAATTCTTCTTCTTCTGTTTCTTCTTCTTCTTCTTCATTTTCTGGGTTTCATTGGACGAATCCGGATGAACATTCATCCGGATTCGTCCACTTTTTTTTTAATTATTCAAACCGGTTACTGCGGCCATGGCCGCAGTGAGACCGCAGTACGTACCGCGGCCGACGCCGCAGTGAGTTCGAAACTGCGGACATTTCAACCGCGGCATTCACTGCGGCTGTCGCCGCAGTTGGTACCACGGGCCAACTGCGCCTGAGGCCGCAGTGAGGCCTCTCCTCCCCACGTAGTGCTTCATGAAGCAAGGGACTCTGTTTCAGGAGTAAAAAAAAGCAATGAACCATGAAATCAAGTTGAAGGATCGTTTTAGTAGGCTAGAAATAAGGTAGATTAATAGGAGAAGAGAAAAAAATGGAGAATTTGCCACTAATATTTAGTGAAAAAGGGAAATTTTATCATTCAATTATTTTTTTTGGTAGGTTTTACCATCTACGTTCAACTTAGGGAGAAATTTGAACGAAATTTTGTTCCAATCTAGGAGGAGGAAAATCATCCTTTCTGCATACGTGGCATATCAGTATTGACTCGTGCCATCACTATTAATTACGGGGCTACCACTATTTATTACGAGGGATGGCAATCCGTAATTAATAGTGGTGGCTTCAACCAATAGTAATATGCCACGTATGCAGGAAGGAGGAAATTTTTTCCACTAACTGTGAAATACTATAACAGAAAACATGAAAAATGTCATTTTCAACCCAAAACTTTTTTATTTTTGATAAAAATTTCCCAAAATTTTAAAATAGTAATTTTAATCATTCTTCAATTACGTTTACCTTCTCACACCGGTGGCTGTCATTCCTTTTGTTTCATTGATAACATCTTAATCTGCATTACACAATTGTCAATTACTTTCATCATCAGTGTTATATGCCAGATGGCTCCCAAATGTGAGATAATCGCTACTCAATTTGATTTGTCATTCGGTTTTGATTTTGCTTTGTGAACCAATGATGTATCTCACTCATGTCGTTTTTTAATTTGCTTTGTTTCTTATGAGCAACTAGATCGTATGTTGAGTGATATTCATCAATTGTACTGAAACTGTTTTTTTTCTATTTGAAATTTTGGTTGTCTCATTTGTGTTTTCTATGGTAGTTGTTTCTAATTATTTATGCTTATTATTCATAACTTTGTGGACTATAATAGAAGTTGAAGTTAAGGTTTTTCTATTATTTCTTCTTCAAATATTGTATTTAGATTCAAAATCAGGTTCCTATCTCAAAATTCAGAAGATCCGATTGTTCTTAGTTATTAAATGAGAATAAAGTTTTACGACAACTTTGAATCTCTTTTATGTTGATCGAGTTATAGAATTTCAGATTTATGTAATGATAGAAGAATATTGGCAACTAGAAATTATTTAATCAACACTCATTTTCTTGTTTTTGCTATGGTTTTGATGTCATGAATTGTTTAGTATAGTTTAATAATAATCAATAGACCACATATTTTTAAGGTAAATCTTTTTTCCGAATTAAATTTTAATCAATAGATTAGAACTGCTATTCTAAAATTATGGGAAAGTTTTTTTCAAAAATAAAAAGTTTTGAACTAAATTTGACATTTTTGTAATGTTTTTGGTTATAATTTAACAATTTACCTGTTTGATGCACGACGTTTTTTTGTCTATCACATTAGCAAAATCAAACCGTGTAATACGGGTTCAAAACTTCATTGGTGTATGCGATCACATAAAATTTTTTATCACTTATATAATGAATTGAAAAATTCAATTATTTATTGGACCGAATAGAAAGTTTGAATCGTCTTTGCACACACGAGCCTAGGTTGTTGAAAATTTGTATATCCTTGACTTTTCCGAGATTCATTGCACTAGTGAGCATAAGCAAGGGACATGTTTACTTTAATGCAAGACTACTATTCCCAAACAAGAAATGACTCATATCCAAAATATTTTTGCAATTTCCTAAAGGCCAAATTATTGATTACTATCCCGAACTTTGGTGACTCGTTCAATGAAGGATCTGAATTGTAACTCGCTCAGACTCAGTATCCGAACTATTAAAATGGTGCACTTAAGGGCCTAACGCTGACGGATGGTTAAACTTTTGACGGTGGAAGTAGGAATCGTTAACGGATGTTAGTGGCCTGTTATAAGAGCGACGATAATGAATTCGCATATCTGGTTGACGCAAACCTTTCCCAATTTCAAAGCTAAAATCCCTAACCCAATTTGCTGAAGAACCCTAATCTTGCATTTGAAGTGAAGTTGAAGATGGAGAAAGCTGATTCGGAGTCTGCAAGTTCGATTCGACCGGACGGGAAGACATTTCCACAGTACAAGTGTTGTGGAAGTCAGTTCGTGACCAGACGGTGGACGGAGAACTATGGACGAAAATTTTATCGATGCCCAGAGTTTAAGGTGACTTATTGTGCTGAGTTTTATGAATGTTTTTTATTTTTTTCAACTTCCCTTTTATTTTGGTACATACTGATTTACAAAGGAGGCCAGCTTGTCAATTTGAATGGGTTGATGATCCCTACCCTCAGGCTGCATGGGAGTTGATTGGGAAATTGAAATGCAAGCTTGAAGAGGTTGAGGGTGAATTGCTTCGACAGAAAGGTGATGGAAGGGAGAGGAATGTGGAAGAAAGGATGGTGATTCAAGGTGATGTTTCTGCTGGCAGCTCTGGTACTTATACAGAGGGGTTGAAGGGGTTGATGATGAAGGTGGATGAAATTAGGGGATACGTAGTTGTCACGTTGGCAATAGCAGCATGCAGTGTATACATTTTGTTGTATATTGGCAGTAGATTGAGGGAGTTTGGGATGTAATTTGGTGTCTTGTATGTAGTTGGTAACATGTTTCTTGAATGAAATCTATCTGTTTCTTGCAACAACCATCAAAATAACCATTCAATTAAATTAATCATCAAAGTAGCAATTCAAGTTACATCAACCTATTCTTGTAATCTATTTTTGCAGTACAAAATAACCACCTTACATCCATTCAACAATTCCATACCTAACTTCTAATAACCAATCTGATCCTAACATCAACCTATGATTGCTTTTCTCATGGTCTTTACAGAAACATCATCATCAAAATAACTAAACTGAGGGCATGTTCCTAAGATCCTAACATCATCAAAATAACTCCACTAGCAACATCATCGGATCCTAAGATTGCTTTTCCATGGTCTGCATTTTTTATTGGCTTGCTTGGTGATTTGAGAAGTTGCAACACCTTGATTTGAATCTCAGCTACTCTGCAAAGAAGAAAGAAAAAAGATTTCAAACTTAAATTTACGACATTCAACAAACAAATGAACATTAATGTCAGCAAGTACCTCCGTTAGAGGGCAGGTTTTAGCATTATGTGCTGCTGACCCACAAACAGAGCAATGCATAATTCTTCCATGCCTTGATAACTTTGTCTTGGACTTCTTTGGTTCATTCTTTTTCTTGATCCCGCTACTCTAGGCCTCCCTGACATTCTCCTCTCCTTTGGTGGCAACACTGTCCCATAACCAGTTTGTTCCCAAAACTCCTCACTCAGGATGGGCTGAATAGGATAAGAGTATGTTTTTAGAAACATCTCCTTGTTGTACCAATGATCCACATAGTCAAAAGGATCAATTTTACTATGCATGATAGCTGCAATTGAATGCCGACATGGTATTCCTGATAAAGCCCACCCATTACATGTGCAGCTTTTGGAACCAAGGTTCACAACATATTGGGTTGAACCATAATGGACTTGATAACCATCATTTCCATTCCACTTGAGTTTCCATCTGAAACTCTCTGCAGTATTCTCTGCAATGATCTCTCTAATCTTCTTCCCGCAATTGGACCTCCACTTCCTAACAAAATCAAGCCTCTGAACCTCCTTTCCATCACATACTCCCTTATACGTTCAAACATGGTTATTACCGGCATGCTCCTTGCACCTATCAACACAAAGTTGAATGCTTCAGTGCTATTGTTGTCAACAGAATCACACACCACAGAAGGCTTGAACCATTTCCTACACCATTTGCTCATTGGAGTTCTCTCTAGTGCTGCCTTCACCCCAGGACCCAACCTTTATATTTCCTCAAGTCTCTTATGCAAATGAGCCACATTTGATGATTTAGCCACTGCATAGAAGGCTATCTTCAGCTGCTCACCTCTGAAATCTGAGTACCAGTTGCTGTATATATGCCTTGCACAAAGGCGATGTTCAGCATTTGGGAAAACTGTATGAACGACATTGTCTAACCTTGTGTAACCAATGTACATCAAAATAAATCAACATTATTAAATCAACATACATACATAATTGAGTTGGGGGTGTATGTTTTTTTTACCTTTGATTGGTTAGACATAAAACACCATCCATCTCCATCAACAGTGTCAATATCCCTTGCCAATAGCTGACAGAACCATGTCCATGAATCAGTCGACTCAATCTCCACCATAGCCCATGCAAGTGGGTAGTACTGATTATTGGCATCCTTGCCAACAACTGTTAAAAGCTGACCCTTAACCACTCCTTCCAAAAAACAACCATCAACTCCCAAGAACTTCCTACATCCTTCCATAAACCCTTGTCTCACTCCAACAAAACAAACATACAACCTCTTAAAATAAGGAGGAATACCAGGAGCTATGTGCTCAACTTGTATATCCACAGTTGAACCTGGATTTGATGTCTCTATGGCTCTCACATAATCGTGGATCCATGAGTACTCATGATCAAGGTCTTGCGCCAGTTTCTCCATAACCATGCCTTTAGCTTTATTACACTGCTGTCTAGAGACCTCAATTTCAGATCAACTTTAATGTGATCAACAAGGTAAGTGGGCTTAACCCCTGGATGAGCAAATATATAGCTTTCATAATTTACAACAATCCATCTTGAAGTTATGTACTGGATCTTGAAAACAGGAGAGCAAGAATGTTTGGCACGTAAAGTCTTCACCATGAAATATTCTTTGCCAACATGTTTTTCAATTGCTGCATATACTAACCAATTACACTTCGTATCCATACACCTAACCCTCACCCTTCTTATTCCATTCTTAAGATACTTGAAATCCCTATTAGCATTAACAACATACTTATACAAAGCATTTTTAAACTGTAGGTGATCAATAAACACAAGTCCAATACTGAAAGTTACCTCTTTTGCCTTCTCATTGTACCTCTCAAATTATTTCGGTTTCCTTCTCAGCTCCACAGTACTGTCTTCTTCTACTTCTTCATCCAAGCTTCCAACATCTGAGTTATTCATGCCATTCTCATCACCATCATCATCGGTGCCACTGCTTTCAGCTTCTCCATGCTCATTTTGCACTACTTGAACACCATCACCATCAATCACTGTCTCTTGCTGATTTTTTTTTTGCGTTTCTTGCTGCATCCGAAATGATCCTTAACAAGCACAATTCCTTCAAGAAGCTCTTCATCAGCATTTGGGGGCAATGTGTCATCTATTCCCCCCAGCTCTAACTCACACTCATTTCCAAAATCTTCCCTTCATCTGAATCAGATTCCTCACCATCACTAGCATCATTAGACTCGGAAGTAGACTCTCCTTCTCTTTCCCTACCTACCTCATTTCTTGTATTCAACTCCCCACTTAATACTCCCTCCTCACCATAAATTTTAGCAGCCCCAAGTGACTCATTTCTTGCTGCGGACTCGACATCTTGGTAGGTGCTCTTAACTTTATTGTTCTTGACCAGCCCACTGCTCACTATGCTCAATATATATATATCAACTGACCCATGTTGATAAGCATAGGCCAACAACTCCATATAATCACCCTCCACCTTTAACTCCTTAAGTGTGTTGTTAAGTGACCCAAAACCACACTTAAAATGTATGGCAGCAACATCATCATCATCCAAACCAAGATCCATTATCACACTTGATATAGAGTACCTAATTGCATAACTCAATTCCATGCTACTGCATTGTCTCATAAAGTTTGTGTAATGCAAGAATGGTTTTCTAAGCAATACACCCCCATAATGCACATTAAATATGACAACTGGTCGTTTCCTCTGCATAGACAAAATAACCATAATACATTGTTGTTATTTTTAACATCTAGACAACACACAAACAAAGAAATAAAAAAATCACCCCCTCTGTCAACTTATACCCGATAACTCCACTCCACCAAAAAGTAATTTACATCATAAAGTGTTAACAACCCCACCACATTCGACTAAATAACCATTAAAGTGATGAGTGGTCATTTTTCCCATGCTAAAGCTCCAGATACCCCAAAAGGGTACCTTTCCCGACCCTACAAATGGTTGTCACCAGTTCACTAGAAGCAGGAAGAATCTCACGCCAATCTCATGCATTCACTGTCGCGACATCAACAGCAACAGATTTGCAGCCTTTCACTCTCAATTTCTCACTTTCCCACTCTCACTAAGGGAACCCTAATTGCCCGAATCACATGAACCCTCTGATGTTTTTTTCCGATTTGGGGATGGGAGTGGGTTTAACGGGTTTAACGTTTTAAAGTTTGCATCGTTAAAATCACCCACATGTTCTGTTAAAATCCACTCACGTCCGTTTGGCACGTGTCGAGTCAACCGATCTCAGGCCCTTAAGTGCACCATTTTGATAGTTCGGGTACTGAGTCTGAGCGAGTTACAATCCAAGCCCTTCATTGAACGAGTCATCAAAGTTCGGGGTAGTAAACAATAATTTGGCCTTTCCTAAAACACTTTATAAAGTGTCCATATACCATTTATAATAATCAACAAGGTTTTACTTTTCCGTACTTCGTAGCGGGGTATATTGCAACATTAAAATTTTCTCGTAATTGGATAAAGATATATATAGACATAAGTATTGGTATAATTTGAGAAAATAAATAAGAAATAAAAAAGTTATTAAAGAAAGGCCTAAAACTTTTTACATTTTACCATATTAGTTCTCAAACTTTAGGGATCTATGAGCAAAACGTTAGAAATAAAGTCAAATAAAAGAATTAATCTCTACACCAATTTGAGAAAAATATAAATTAATAAAATATTAAATTTCATCATATTATGTGAATGATTCAATCTCGTAGGGACGATAATATTATTTTTCCATAACAAATTTCGTAATTGTATGAAGTCATACTTAACCCACATATATAATTTCTTTACATTCAGACTACCACACTAAAAGAGAGAGAGATAATAAGACCATGATTGAAACTTTAAGGACCTATATGACAAAAATGAAAAAATTAGGTGCAAATAAGTGAATTATACCATTGGCTAAATTAAAGCAAAAAACTTTTAAAAAAAACTAATGTGCTAAAACCTAATTGGTAGGTGGGTGTCTATTTACCACATATGTGGAAAAACACACACCATGAAAATGTCAAATTTACCCTCTTAATAAATCTCTATGAAGGGTGTTTTAGTCTTTTAGTTTATTAGGTTAGTTAAGTTAGTTAATTAGTGGTACATTTAGGTAGGTGTTTTTACATATATGTGGTAAATAAACGGACTCAATTGGTAGTGGTACTATTCATCAATAGTAAGAAGAAGAATTTATATATCATACCACCATTTCCATGTTAATGCACATGTATTCAAATTTTATCAAGATTAATTTCGTGTTCTTTTTTCTTCCCTTTTCACAAACTTCGCACAATGAAATTTTCAGAATCCTCAAAAAGTTTTAAACGAACGCACAATTTCACATACTTACAAAATTTGAATATTGGAAATAAATGGAAATTATATATATATATATATGTATATATATATATATATCTCAATAATTAATTAGTATATCACAAAAATACAATAAAATATTTATTCTATATATATTTATTTCGATACTAAGACCACTCTTCACAATTTTGTTTACAGCTTTTGCGAATTATCTCTTAGAAAACCAAATCAGATTTTCATTTTTATAATCAATTTATCTGTGAAAAAATTGCTAGTATAACTTAAAAAAATTATAGTACCTATGAAGTTTCCCCCAATATTTATTTATTTATTTATTTTGAAAATACTACTAATAAGGGTTCTTACACCATTTTTGGTCCGCCCCCCCCCCCCACTGCTTTTTTTTAATATGTCATATTTGTCACTGTTGTTTACTAGCAAAAGACAGAAAGCCAAGGGACATTAGTGGAGTTTACCCAAAAATGTTTTTTAGGTTAAACAGAGCAACCAAGATTGAAAATTTGCTGAAAGGACTAAGACTCAAGAAGACAAAGGGCCAGAGCCTGACACCTGATCCGCCGGTGTATTTGACGCTTAACCGCAATGAAAGTTTGGAGGAAAAAAAGGAAAAAATTAAGGGTCCGTTTAGTTGTTGAAATTTGTTCAAGTTTTCATCTCCAAATTTCCTTTGTAAATATTTGATCATACAAATAGCTTTCAAGTGATGGAAAACCTTATTTTCCAAACTTTGAAAAACTCTAGTATTACCATGGAAACCTTTCAAACAATGTTCCTTAATTTAATATACTAGTTTTCTAAAGTTTGAAAAACAAGGTTTTCCACCACTTGAAAGCTAGTTATATGATCTAATATTAACAAAGGAAATTTAAAGTTGAAAAATTGAAAAAATTTACACAACTAAACGGAGCCTAAGGGAAGCCACTACTTTTTTTTTATGGGAAAAGGGATCTCTAGGAGAGAAGATCCCAAACAATGAACTGCTCAAAAGATTAAAGCCGAAGGCGGAAATAGAGAGCTACCTAGGCCTAGATTCGCTACTGTCCTAAGGAAGAACGGGGAAAATACCAAGTAGAAACCCCGAGGGCCCAGTGGGGGCAAAAGAGGGAGAGAGAGAGAACATAGAGAGATGAAGAAGTGAGAGAAATCATCAGAGTACAAATCCGTCAATTCATAAAATCTCATAAACTGGAGGGGTGCAACCAATCCATATGGCTAAGTGATTGATTTGCAGCGCATGTCTCGCCAAATGGTGAGCATCCTCATTACACTCCCTGTAGCAATGTAGAACTTGCCATGCCTCAAACCGAGAAAGTAGATTTCTTGTCTCTCTTATGTTACTCCAAGCTTCTGCCCGAAATCTCCTTCCAGCTATAGAATGGCGTCTACCACGCTATTGGCATCCATCTCTAACACGAGCCAAGGAGGGCTGTGTCTTCCAATTATCCTTAATGCTTCTTTGATCACCAGACTTTCAGCAGCAAAGGTGTCCATGTGCCCCTCAGCCTTCATTGCCATAGCTACTACCACTTGGCCCATCTCATTCCTCACCACTGCCCCCAAGCCTACCTTGCCATGTTCATCAACTGAGGCGTCGATGTTCATTTTAGCCCAGCCTTGTGGCGGAGGAGTCCAGCCTAGCTCAGTCCTCTCAAATCGGGGCATCTTCATTGCTTTTACATCATTCATTGAGCTCTCTATGTTCCATAAGATCAGCTGTATGTCAAAATTATGCCCTTCATGCACTACTTTATTTATGAAGAACCATATCGTCTAGGCTATGAAAAAGATCCTTTCCCATCCACCTGCAGGCACAAAATTATTCACATACGCAAACCACGAACACGAAAATGGATTTTGGTACTTGTCATCGGCTAAAGCTTCTACCTTGTGCGTCCGCCAAATGTCCTTCACTTTTGTACATTGGAATAAGATGTGCATTGTTGTTTCCGGAGCGGCTCCGCAAAGAGGACAATTCCGCCAAATGTCCTTCACTTTTGTACATTGGAATAAGATGTGCATTGTTGTTTCCGGAGCGGCTCCGCAAAGAGGACAATTGGGGTTGTCCATGATATGGCGGCGAGTTAGTTCCGTTTTGGTGGGAAGATAGCTTCTAAAGAGTCGCATGCAAAGAACTTGGTATTCTTCTGTACTTGCGACTCCCATATCGTCGTCCAAACCTTTCTCTGAAGAGGTTCGACTTTGTGGTTATCAAGGTTTTGAAGAAGCAAATACCCACTTTTGACGGAATACTCTCCCAGAGACTCGTAGTGCCATATCAGTTCGTCTTCCATGCCGGACACATTTCTCCTCACCAGTTTCAGCCGATCTACATCGGCCTCTGCTAAGATGTTTTTTGCAATATCAAGGTTCCAGCTCCCTGTGTTATCGTCCATGAGGTCTGCCACTATCAACAGGTATCCTATAGCTGGGCAAGGGCCTTGGGGCCGGAATGACTCATTACCGGGTAGCCAGGGGTCTTCAAAGATTTTAATTTTACTTCCATTCCCAATCTTCCATCGGAGGCCACGCTGAAGAAGCCTTCGGCCTGCAAGGATGCTTGTCCAGGTAAATGAAGGATTATGGCCAGCGCCTGCAGTTAGAAAATCTGATCTTCTGAAGTACTTGTGGCGTAGCACCTGAGCACATAGTGATTCTGGTTTAGTAACTAGTCTCCACGCTTGTTTGGCTAACATGGCTAGATTAAAGTTATGCATATTTTTTAAGTTGAGGCCTCCCTTTTCAGACTTATTGCAAAGCTCCTTCCAAGTCGACTAGTAGATCCCTGTTTGCTTGTTGTTGTGAGACCACCAGAATTTATTAAGCTTCTTTTCCAACTTGTCACACAAGCTCGGGAGAATCAAGAAAACCGACATCGTGTATATGGGGATAGCTTGTGCAACTGCCTTGATTAACACCTCATTTCCTCCTTTCGATAAAGTCTTCTTACTCCACCCATAGATGGTTTTTTCCACTCTATTAATCAAATAACCGAAAGCTTTCTTTTTGCTACGACCAACAATGGCAGGCAGCCCCAGATATCGCTTCATATTTTTTGCTTCACGTACCTCAAACAATGATAGAATACGCCGCTTGTTACTATTCAGAGTGTTGGGCGAGAAGAAAAGTCTCGTTTTGTCAAGATTAATACATTGCCCCGAAGCCTCTTCATACTGTCGGAGAATCTCAAGAATATATGATGCTTCTGTTTCCTTCGGATCACAAAAGAGAAGGGAATCGTCAGCAAAAAACAGGTGAGATAGGGTCGGTCCTCCATAGCTGGCTGCTATACCCGAGAGATTTCTTGCAATAATTGCTTGCTTCAGTGCGATGGATAATCCCTCCGCGCAGATAATGAAAATGTAGGGGGAAAGAGGGTCACCTTGTTGAAGTCCTCAGCATGGAGTAATAGCTACAGACGGTGAGCCGTTTATTAATGGAGCATATTTCATTGTCTAGATGAAGTTCATAATGCTATCAATGAATTTTTCCAGGAAGCCGAACCGCCTTAGCATTTTCTCTACGAAGCTCCATTCAATTCTATCATAGGCCTTAGACATGTTGAGCTTTATTGCACATTTACCGTCAGTACCTGTCCGCCTATTTTTTATTGCATGCAGCATCTCATACGCAATAATTGCATTATCAATAATAAGGTGTCCCCCAACAAAAGTGCTTTGTTCATCTGAAATAATACCCGGAAGAACATTCTTCAGTCGGTTTGCTATCGATTTTGCCACTATTTTGTAAAGGACATTGCATAGGCTAATAGGACTGAAATTCTTCATGTTATCCGGGCTTGCACCTTTTGGGATTAGTACAATGTACATAAAGTTCACCTCCTATACACTTAGACCATGATTTAAAACTTTCAGGCAAAAATCAAGAACGTCGGTGCTTACCTGAGGCCAAAATTTCTGGTAGAATTGGGCAGGTAGACCATCAGGGCCCGGAGCTTTTGTCGGATGCATCCCCCTCAGCGCTTGCCAAATTTCTTCTGTTGTGTAACTAGCTGATAATTCGGCTAGCATTCCTTCTGATACTCGTGGCTGAATATGAGGTGAGATGGAGTCTAGCACAGGTGGGTTAGAAGACGTGAAAAGTTGCTGGAAATAGTCGTGGACAATACGTGCGATTCCGTTTTCATCTTCCACCAATTCCCCATTATTGTCTCTTGAGTCGTAAAAGGCGGTTGTTTCGTCTCCGGGAGGAGGCAAACGCGTGGAAAAATTGTGTATTTTTATCACCCTCCTGTAACCACTCTTGTCTAGATCTTTGTCTCCACATAGTCTCTTTTCTTTGTTCCAGCTCTGCTATTTCTGATCTGATCTTGTTCATCTTCTCAAAAGATTATCTGTGATCAACCTGCATCCCACAAAAGCACTCTGCTCTTCTGAAATTAAATATGGGAGAACCCGATTGAGCTGATTTGCCACTGTCTTTACTACCAGTTTGTATAAAGCGTTGCACAAGCTAATGGGATGGTACTGCTTCATGTTCTCCGATTTTTCCACTTTTGGAATATGGACGATGTGGGTAAAGTTTGCATCCTACACAGACTGACCACCATTTAAAATATTTAAGCAATAAGAAATGACGTCCTTATTTACCTGATTCCAAAATTTCTGATAGAATTGGGCAGATAATCCATCTGGACCCGGGGCCTTCGTCGGATGCATATCTTTTAGAGCTACGTAGACTTCTTCTTGTATGTATCTCCGCGTTAACCATTGTCTTATCTCACCTGTGACTTCATTGCTTACTAGCTCAGAAATGTCATCACTTGGTGGAGGATTAGAAGTGGTGAACAAGGTAGAAAAATACTCTTGCACTACCCCTGAAATCTGTTCTTCGTTGTCCACCCAAGTGCCATTCTGTTCTTGTATTCGAACAATCTGATTTGTGTGGCGTTGAGTGGAAGCATAAGAGTGGGAAAACCTGGTATTATTATCACCTTCCCGTATCCAATCCACTCTGGAACGTTGCTTTCACATTAGTTCCTTCCTGATCTTGATTTCTTCAAAAGTTTCTTCGGAGGCCTTGCGTTTCGAAACATGCTGCAACCTTTTGTCTACTTTCTTTCGTATTTTTTCCAAATGTCTGAAAACCTCCTTATTCCAAGTCTTTAGCCCCTCTTGGAGGTTTGCCAATTTTTGGAACATCTGATTGTTCCCGGTTAGACCGTCAAAGGACCAAAGGCAAGTAATCTCATCCATTAAACCCGGATGTCACAACCACATTGGTTCGAAGTGAAAAGGTTTCTCTCCCCCTCCACCTGTCACTCTTGAGTCACATTTAAGGATTAGAGCACTATGATCACAGAGAGGTCCGTTTCTGACTTCCACACTCGCTCTTGGGAACATTTGTTGCCACTTATGATCCGCTACTGCTCGATCCAGATGGCATCGAACCTTGACACCCCCTGCTCTAGTACTTGCCCATGTAAACTCAGATCCTTGGTATCCCAAGTCTTCAAATTCACAAAAATCTAGCGCATCTCGAAACCCTTCCATCTTATGTTCATTTCTACTTGTGCCTTCCCAATTCTCACTCGCAAACATGATTTCATTAAAATCACCTGCACATATCCATGGTAACGTGGAGTGTGGTTTTAGCAACTTTAGTATCTCCCAGCTTCTTTGTCTTAGATTAACCATTGGGTCACCGTAAAAAGTTGTTATGCGAAAGTCTTGGTCCATGCCAAAGTGATAATCATGTTGATATGGTAATGTGAAAAGCTACCGAGCTTTGCTGTCACTTTGTCTGCCCATAAAAAGGCCAAGCCTCCAGATAGCCCTATCCCACCCGAACTTGGAACCACAAACATATGCTTGTAAACCATCACCTGCTTCAACCGCTCCATGCCTCAGACAGATAGGTGTATTTCACTAAAAAACACAACCTGCGGTTTGATCTGCCGAGTAAGGGACTTTAACTTTCAAATTGCTTGTGGTGCCCTTCAACCGCAGCAGTTCTGAAATAAACAAATCATTGGGCTCGGCGGCCCTGGTCCTCAGGTGCGGTCGCTGAATTAATGTCACTGAAAACTGCCCTAAACGCTTCAACCACCCACTTCCTCTTCTCCGTCATGTCGATATCCATATCCTCCATTCTTGTTCGTTTCTTGCTATTTCCTTTGAATTCCTTCTTCTCTGTATCATTTATCTTTCATACTCGCTCCTTTCTTCGCCAAGTGCGCTTGCTCTGTCCTGCAGACGAACATGTATTTTTCATGAACCACATCTTCTCTAGCTCCCCGCTATTGATCATCTCTTTTCCCTTGCTCTGTATCAGCCACATTGCCACTGTCACAAATTATATGAGGTACGTAGCTGTAAGTTTTTTCATTCCTCTCTTTCTCAGCTTGGTGCCAGCCTGATTCATTCTCTGAGATATCTTCTAGGGCAGGCATTGAATCTGATTTGTCTGATGAACCATGGTGCTCGCTAGCTGCATCTTCCAATTTATTAGATTGGGTATGGGATTTATTCTACCCACTCCCCTGTCCAAAATTGTGTGGACCAGTTGGTGTATTTTTAGTGTCTTTGTCTTCTTCTTTATGCATCCTTCTTTTTCATTCTTATGCATCTCAAAAACAATTTTCCTCATAACTCCTTTGCCATCCGATCTCCTGTTCACCTCAGCCATGCCCTTCAGATCCCCGTCCGAGTATTTCTCTTTCATGATCCATAATCGTGAGCGCCATGTCCAATCCTTTTCGCCTGAGAAACGTTTAGATGTTGGGGCCCTTGGCGAAGTAATCATAAATTTCCAGTACAAGACAGAACCACCCTCAGAAGCCGATTGACCACAATATCTATAAGTGTGTCCCAAGAGACCACATATGAAACAAAAGAAGGGTAACTGTTCATATTTGATTTGTATCGACATCGGGACATCCTTTATGCTTAAGACCAAGCCTCTCGTTAGTGGCTGTCGAACGTCAACATTCACTTGGAGTCTCACATACCTCCCCCTAGATCCTTTCCACCTTGCTGTCCAATCTGAATAACTTGGCCAACCTGCCGTCCCAATCGCATTACCACCCCCTCTCTTGAAGCACCAACCGACAGATCATACATTCGAACCCAGAGAACAGTGGTCTTTTGAATATATATAGCTCAAATGTTTGTTGAAACTATATATAGCTCACATATTAGTATGGAGTATAATTTTAAATTCTTCAGGTTTTTTTATCTTTATTATTCCAATATATCCATAATTCTTTCTTACTAACATACACTTTTTTTCTAAGACATCTTTAAATATTTAAAATGTCTTCTTTGTTAGGAATAACAATATATGATCATTTATCCTATACTACCTTACACATGACTCTTTTATAATTGTAGCACTCTTTAAACCATATATATATATATATATATATATATATAGTAACTATACAGTGAGCCTATGACACACGTTAAGTGTCATAGATATAAGAAGGAAGGACAGAAATGACGCTTTTTTTTAGTACCATTCTTCTTGCCGCCATTTCCGGTATTCCGTTTTTTCCCGGATCTACCTTCATTCCTTGCGAAACCAACCAAAATAGCAAGAAATCCCACCCAATCAGCTTTCATTCTCGCAAACTCAACAAAACTAGCAACAAATTTCACTTGTCCTGTTCTTCCGGCGAAAACAACAGCCGGCCCTAGCGCATTTGTTCGATGACCCAAAAATGATGTGCTCCGACACCACAATGATACATTCTCGATGCACTATGATGCGCTCTCGTATCGTAACAACATGATGCACTCGCTTTGGTGACCTAATGATGCATTTTATTCTACAACCCACAGTGATGCGCTTGATTACCACATTGATGCATTCACAATGCATAATCATGTTCTTCCGTAACAACATGATGCACTCGTCTTGGTGACTTAAAATGCTCTCGTTTTCTTCAACCTTTCTAAAGGGTGCGTTTGGTGACCAGAACGTTGCTCTATGTTTCAAGTGTGATGCGCTAATTTACAAACATGATGCACTCATTTTGATGACTCAATAATGCACTCATTTTCTTCAACCTCCCAAAATGATGCATTTGGTGACCATTACGATGCACTTCTGTTGCACTATAATGCTCCTCCGTACAAATATGATGCACTCATTCTAATCACTTAATGTTGCAGACTTGCAATCATTTTCTTTAACATTTCAAAATGATGCGCTTGGTGACAAGAGTGATGCTCTCCCTTTCCACTAATGGTGCAATCCAACTCACACATGATACACTTCATCTCCCGAATGTCGAACTCAAACGATGTATTCCATCCTCCAAAATGATGCCATATGTGCATCAAATGATGCTTCTATATATGCGAAATGATGCTTTTTGTAGTGCAATGTGATGCTTCTTTCACTGAAAATTTATCTTCTTCCATCTACTTCAGCTGATATTCCTCAAATTCATCATTAACTGGCATTAATTGTCATTATTAACTTCATTATAATAGATTTGAGTATTATTTGTATGTAATTAGTGGTTACATCATTTTTATAAAAAGGTGCATCATAATGAGTCGATGGTACGTCATAAAGGTATGTATGCGCGTCATAATTCTATCATGTAGTGCAACGGGTTGCAGCTGACGAAATGGTGCTGGGAATGGAGCGATGACAATTGGGGAAGTGATTGGCTGCTCCGGCGCGGTCGATTGCGGCCTCTGCCTCACCGGAGATCCTTCGTTCATCCATTTTGCTTGAAACGTTATGGGTTGTGTTTTGGGTAAATAATTTTTCCGCCAGGATTGAGGGGAGGCGTCGTCACCACCGTCACCAGAGTTTCGGTGTTATGTCTGCGACTGATGGTGTCCGATGAAGAGGGAAGGCGATAAGCAGTGCAAATGGAACCGCGTGGAGTTTGGGGAGGCGATTCTGATGAACGTAGCGATGCAGGTATGACGAGGCCGTCAGATGAGCAGATGAAGGTAGATGATTGAAAGAATGACAATTTTGTAAATATTTATAATGGGCACACTTTAGGCACACATTAATGGTGCTGTATCCTAAACCATATATATATATATATATATATATATATATATATATATATATATATATATATATATATATATATATATATATATAACCATAAATGAGATGAATAATATATAGGGTATTATTTACAGCCGCCTTACAAAATTTCCTTAGATTAATTTCTAGCGTCCATGTGCTCGTTAGCTGCCGGTTTCAGCACCTTTCAGCTGTGAGCCCATTCAATTTATGCAGGCATGTATAATTGAAAAATCGAAATAAGTTTTTTTTTTTATAGCAATTCTAACATGCAGTATAAGTTAAACTTGAGCTTTAGCTTCCTCAGAGTTGCACTTGGCTTTTTTAATAAACTGGAGTTTTAGCATAAAAACAAAAAACAAAAAACTCCGTACAAAATGGGAAGAAAGTAAGTAGTATGTATTGGAGTTTTTCTCTTGAATGAACGTTTTGCAAGTTGTGCTCGTACTTGTTTGAACAAAGGTGTTCAAATGTTAGAAACTGTAGCCGAAGACTCAAAGTCATGATGAATTGATGATCAAGACTCATGACACAATACGGATAAATATTGGATGGACTAGATTTCTTCTAAACGTCTCTTCATTTAGAAGAAATCTGAAAACATGAGTTTTGTGGAACAATGACATCATAATAAATGTTGATCCACATAGTCGATCAACATCCTCGTACAAGTGATCGGCAATTTTATCGTGTTTGGCCAACATCTTCAAATTTACCACTTTTAACACTTATTTAATCACCTAACTTTTAACACTTTTCAAATTTACCCTAAAACAATTAAAAAGTGTCATAATCATATACTTCTTATTTTCATATGTACCAGACATATAACTTGATAAAAAGAAATTGCAAAAAAAGCTTTGAAAATTCTTTTGGGAAAAAATTATTTAAGAGAAAAAAAAATCTGTACCCTATAATAGATAGTGTTTAAATAATTCTAGAACATAACTCTTAAATATATATATGAATGTAATTCTAGAACATATAACTTGATCTTTGTAATTGACATATACACACACACGCGGTAAAATATACTCATGGTCATGTAACTTAAATTATCATATCACTAGGGTCATGTATTAAAAGACTGTTTTCAAGTTTTTCTTCATCCATTTGCCTTTTTACGATTATTTTATCATTTTACCATTCCATAGGAATAATACAATAACGAACATAAACTAAATTTTTCTTATTATACCATTTACACCCTCAAATTTTAAAATTCTACAAACAAACCTCAAATCTACCTTAAACTTCCAGCATAGCCAACATCGTATCCAACACTTGAGCAATACAAGCAAGTTGTATAGCTTTCAAGTACCTCTCTCATTCTAACTTTTGTTACTCTCTTCTCAAGCAATCTCAAGCAAGACCTAGACACGATGGAGCGAGTTAGGCTGACTTAGCCACGGGGGTGCATGACTAAGTGCCGCACGGGTATAGTGAGAAAATAAGTCTGTGAAAATATGCGCAGTCTATAACTAATCTTTTAATACATGTGCTCTACCCTCACAAAAGTTTAGTCTGTTTCAAAAATTCAATTCTTTTTTTCAAAATTCCACCTAAAAAACGTACGGTTTATATTCAAACTTTACATAAATATATATATATATATATATATATATATATATATATGAAAACAATTTTATGGTAGTGAAACGAATAGTGGAGTTTCTTGTTTTTTTTTCCTTGAATGGGCACTTGTCACTCAGTTGAGCGGGACATCAACATATAGTGAAGCTAAAAGACCACAAAAAAAACATACTCTTTTTAATTGAGTCCTTTGTCTTTGATACTTTATTTGATTTAATTTTTAATTAATAAGAGTTTGTTAAAAAATTGAAAAAAAATATTTTTAGAAATTAGACTGTTTGATTTACCTTTTGTATATAAACTAGTGAACATACCCGCCTACGGTACGGGTTTTATTGTTTTTAATATAACTTAAAAACTGACAAATATTTTATACAAGATTAACAAATTTGATAAAAAAAACATGCAAATTGGTGCAAATGTTGGAATAAACTAATTACTACACCGATAACTAAAAATACAAAAAAAACATAAACATTTATTGTCATCCATTTATTTTTGAAGATCTGAGATTTGATGATTGTCAATTACGAAACTACATACAATGAAATTGGATAATCGATAATACAACAACTATTTCAACAAAATAAGACGTCTTATTTTCTATGTAACATTGCAATGTGATAATTTATAAATAAAACAAACTGTGAATAACAACACTGTGACATTAGATAAACCTATAACTGATGTTAGACATTGTCTGTGCATTTCTTAGCAGAACCTAAACAAATGTATCCAAGTAGAGTAAATCTACCAAAAAATCTGTTTCCACTTTATTAAACAATACAATGGTGCATCTGTTTAGCTTCTTTAATACATTCACACTCTCTTATTTATATAAAAAACTCTAAACACACAATTTTCAATATTTAATAAATATATCTATTTTCATTACGGCTTGAATTATAATTTCAAACTTTATGTACATATATGTTAATTCGATTTGTGTAGTTCATGAGCGAACCCTTTATAAACATTTCTACTAAAAAATATAAATAAATTATAAAAGCCAATCATTTTTAAAGAGGAATTGATTTTGTCTATCTATTTCATTTAATTTGTATAAATTTCAAACTACTCAAGCATTTAGATTTTCAGCTTATTTTCAAATTTGCAGCAATGCACGAGGAGAGTGAATATCAATATAATCATATCTATATGAGAAAATATGGTTTTTGCAATGAGAGAAATTCAATTTCTTACCAAACTATTGTCCTACACTAAAATCTGTACATCACAATTCTTTTTCATTTGTTTTATTTATCTCATTTCTAGGCCCTCCCGCAAAACCTGCAACAAAAGCCAAAATATTAATCATTACCTATGTACACAATAAATAGATTCACCATAACATTTAGAACTCAGTAAATATGATAAAATAAACCTTAGTCTTTGTTATAATTAGAAAATAGTAGCAAAGTAGACTTGTGAATGCAACTTTCCATTTGATGTCTTCAACGTACAACAATCTACCTGAAAAAGAAAACAAAAATTGCAACCACAAAATCATTCTGCATAACGTTGTATGACATTAAACATAAGATAAAAGCAATTGGAAATAAATATAGTACGAAATTGATTTCGACATTTATTAAATAATACCTCCTCCTCATTGTGTCTGAGCTCGAACTTGATGTACGAGAGCCATCCTTGCTCGTGAATACAGAACATGAAACATTCTAGTTTTATAGTAGCATATGAGATGTCATAGTCTATGGTGAATACAAGATACAATTTCAGAGAATTCAAGAAGAAAGCAATAAAGAAGCACCTAAGCATCTTCTCTTATTCTCGGATTTTGTCTACCTAGGTTCAACAAGTCATTGACATGATAAGTGGGCTAAATCAATTATAGTTCATGTCAAGTCACCAGAGCTATTGTTCATCGGGGAAAATGAGAGTTAATAATGAAAAATGTAGAAAAATAAACATAATGAAAGTGCGGGAAACCATAAATAAAATAGAAAGAGGGATCGGTGAGATTTTTCCTTCTTCACGATTGCTTCAATACAAGTACGTACAAAAATGCAAGGAAAGTAAAACTTATGATCAAACCTATAAAGAGAATTCACTCATATCCTTCTCTGATGATTGGAGCGGCGTCGCTTGTTTCGGGAGTGTCGGCGGTAATAGGAAAATACGCCACGGGCAAGCTGGGACTGGGGCAGTTGATCGTTTGGTCGGAGCGACTTGTTCTTTAATTCGAAGATGTAAGCATGCATGGTTTAATTAGTGACTGACAATCTGCAGTTCTCAATCACTTCCTTCAAGAAAGATAAGAGACAGAGGCCTGTGAAGGGCTGCAGAATGCAAAATAATGAGCCAAATCTAACTTTTAATACTTGAAAAATGAAGAGAATAGATAAACTTCAAACCATTTGCAGAACTCATAAGTCAATGAAGGATGAGTGGGCAGCGATGGGAAGATGTTGACATGAAGGAATGATAACAACTCGTAAAACTTGCAAATTTAGCAATGAGAATAAATGTTAGAAATGATAGGGAAAAAACGAAACAAAACGAAACACAAAATTGAGGAATAACATAGACACGGAAAAGAGAAGAAAAATTGACAATACACAAAATTGACTGCAAAAAACTGAATGACAATACAAAAAATTGTCTGCAATATAAAAAAGTTATTAATTAAATGAATGTTGTAATTGTGATTGATTGACGTCAAATCCGAGCTAGTGATCATAGGGAATCGACAGAATCATTATAATGATAAGTTGAGGTGGTAAAAATTTATCGTAACTGTTTTTAAAAAAACTGACATGGGTCTTAGATGGTGCTGAGGTGGAGCTCCAAAATTGCAGGTTTTGAATTTTTTTTACACTTTGGGCGGAAGTTTCATGTAATATATATTAATAATAGATAATAGATTTAATTGATAAATTTGCATACACAACTTAAAATAAGAAAGAAATGAAATAGGTGAGAGAGAAAATTGATTAGAATTAAATTTGTATTAATTACTTATTAAAACTTACCATATTGTGTTTTAAGAAAATGGTAACTACTATCTTAAGAAATGGTAGGCTAATTAAAATATGTATTTATCACACATTAAAGCTTACCATAATCTGTTTAGAAAAAAAAACTAATGTTGTCCTACATGGTGCTTAGGTGTCTTCATAATATTGTAGTATTCAATTTTTGTTTACCATGCTCTCAAACTTCTAATAATAGATAGATTAGTTGATATTTTATTATAAAATATTAAAGAAAAAATTTATAGATTAAATTTTGAAAAAAAAACATAACAATTTATAATTAAATTGAGATGGAAGGAGTACGTATATATGTGTAATAGAAATAGGATAATTAATGAATAATAAATGAACAAACTCCATAGCCTTGAGCTGCTGAGCGCGACCACCATCAAAGAAACTAGCATTCTTGACGAATCGTGAAGTTGAACATAATAAACTTTAAGTTTGATTTTGATTAAAATTGTAATCATGATTTACCACTTTATTAGTATAGCACTTAATTAATTTGCACAAGCAGGTAACAGGTTTTAATTAAGCACGCATGCAGCTGCTAATAAAAGTCAAAATAAAGCAACCAAAAAACGACAAAAGAATTTTTGATATCGTCATGAAGTTTCGTCGCCACCTTCCTTTGCTCGACCAACCGACGCATATGCATCTCTATATATAACAACACATATTCAATCTCATTTTATCCTGAATTACCCCAGTGATCACTGATCATGGAAGCTGCCTATTTGATCTCCATTATTTTCTCTCACTTCAAATGGACTCTTAACTTTCTCCTCACTTTCTCTCTCCTTCCCAGTTACCTTAGCTTCCATGAAGATGTTAGTGATTTCCGGCCGGCGCTGGAATCAGACGAGTGCGAAGATTGTGCCATTTGTTTGAGCAAGATCGACGACGATGATGAGATTAGCGACCTGAAATGCAACCATATGTTCCATAAGGTTTGTTTGGACCGTTGGATCGGGCACCGTCGTTTTACCTGCCCGCTTTGCCGGAGCTCGCTGTTGCAGCCGTCACGGAGTATATTGGCCGGAGAAGATGAAGTCTTGTTGTTTAAGTTCTGTGATTTCAGCTCCGGCGGCGGCGAGAGAGAGAAGTGGTGGATACGGTGACCTCCTAGTCACCGGTCAAAGATGGCTGGCGCGGGAAAATTGAACAAGCTGCTGAGTTAAAAAAAAAAAGGAAAAAAAAAGAGAGAACCCTAAACCAATAATTAAAGGAAAGGGGTAATTAAAGCGGTGACAGTTGCAGACATATATATGAACATATGCATGTAGTATAAATATCAGACGGCCATTGTTCTTTGATTAATGTTAGTTAATTTGTATATATAGTTTCATGTGAAGATTAATGCTATCTATTATCCACCATGAACAAATTAGTCATATTCAACTTCTCATTTCTTGAAATTTCTCATGCGCCGTCAACCTCCTGGAGCATGGGTCTCCTCTTCTTGCCGGATCGCGCCACGCCTCAATGTCGTCGGTACCGAGTTCGGCTCCACCGTTGTTTTTCTCTCTCGCGTAGCGTTGCTGCAGCTAGTGGTCTGCCTCTAGTCGTCGTGGCGTTGCGTCGAGCTTCTTCCACCTGGATCTACGAGGCTTCACCGGCAGGCATCTGCCTCCAATAACAGTGTGGGATGGCCGGATTTAGATCGGTTGGCGTTGGGGCTCGGGATAGGCCACAATTTTCGGCGTTTTTCTAATTTCTTGAAGTGGGGTGCTTCCGGTGGCGGGCGGCTAGTGGGGTATCTAATTTTCGGCGTTCTGCCTCTGCCCTTTGCACTGTCGGGCATGTTAGCTTGGCCGGATGGCGGGGTTGTTTGCATGGTATCTACTACCGTTGTCGGTAGCCTCTAGTTGGGCTGGTTTTGTCTCAAGTGGTGATTGGTTGGTCCGCGTGTCTTGGTTGGGCAAGAAGGCCATGGCTTCTAAGTGTGTTTTGATAGGTGTTTGAGCTGTCTCCGCAGGGTGGAGCAACGCCTCGTCCTGCCACCGGGATGAGTCACTTGGTTTTGGGTGGCGGGGTTCCGGATCTTCCCCATTCAACCGGGTTGTTGAATTGATCCCAACTAGCATGGTCTATTTGACGTTTCTTTGGTGGTAGCGCATCTGGGTTACATTGATCCCTGATTGAAGTTATCTTTGAGTGTTGTACATGGTACCCTCGCAAGGTTGAGACATTGTTTTGCTCCCCTTTTGGTTTAGATCTAGTTGTTTAAATGTATGCGCTTTTCTTGAAAATGTTATTTGTGGGTATCATCTGTTTAAAATCCTACGGTGGATTAGTACAGCTTGCTGGTACTTTCGTCTGTTGATGGTTGCTCCTTGGTGTGAGACACAACCTTTAGTTTCATTCCTGGATAGCTGGTTATTCGTTGCAGTGATCATTTCGACACTGCTTCTTTCTCTTTTATTTTTCTTTGGCATAGGTAAGCTTCTAGGGTTTTATCATTTAGTTTTTTTGTTTTCTGGTTCTTTGGACATTATGTCGATTTGGAATTTGGTTGTTAATGTTCCTGATCATTAATATAATTGATCGATTTCCTCAAGAAAAAATACTTGTAATTTCTTGAATGCAAAGGCTTATACATCTGTGGTAACTTTCCTAGTTTTGGAAACAAAATGATGATTTGACAGCTAGCCATTGTTTGCGCAAAGAAAATTTGCCATTGTAATTTCTTTGAGCATAATAATGACATCAACGTTAACTTTGGCATGAATTTACCACTGATCTTAAACTATTAAGGAAAACCGGAAAAAAAAAACTATGTACCTTTCATTTTTCAAAGTACAAAAAGAAACTCCTTTTTTTTTTGAACGGTAACAAAACGATTTACTTTATTAGAGAGGGGAAAAGGAAGACAAAACAAGACAAGGGCCCATGAGAAGGGAGCCAAAGTGAAATGAATGAATATTACGGAGTACTTTTTTTTTTGAACAGGTCAATTGGTTAGATTAGACACTTCTATCCTCGGAAAAATCCCACATCACGAGTTCGAATCCCTTCGGTTTAAACTCATCCGAGGGCAGAGCCGCAGGAGGGCTAAACTCAAATCGTAACGTGAGTAAAACTCTTGTGTCTTGGCAGCCCAGGGACTCGAAGCCAAGGCCTCGAGCCCGAACACCCACCTCTGTGGCACAGTAAGTGCCACTTGAGCCAAGGCTGCTAGACATATTACGGAGTACTTGAAGTCCTAATTTACATTCTAAAGATGCCAATGGACTAAGATAACTTCAGAATTTTTATCCTCTTGGAGATCCAAAGTAATGAGAACACTTGAACACCGGCAAAAAACCCTCTAAGTGCCTGCATGACGACTTTTGTTGTTACGGGCTTTCCATCAAGGCCAGCTCATAACAATGGCCTGCTAAGTTATCAATGTTACACAACGACGTCCACCTTCCAGATCTCAAGAGAAAGCCACCAATGAACCAACATATAATCAATAGACTCTGCATCTGCACAAAGAGAGGAGGGGATTGCCCCGCTGTGGCGCATGAGAGAAGACGACGGAAAGCTTTCCATACAAAGACGTTCACCTTCTGCGGCAACTAGCTTGCAAGCATCCACCATCTTTTACAAAACGTGAACAAAAAAGACACCATCTGCAGAAAGTTCACACCTATAGCTATCGTTGAGCTCCACCTTCGCAATAAGCTATGAAACAGGTGACAGAGAGATCCTGAAGTTCTCCTTCTATTTGACCTCTAATAGGCCTCTCCCTAACTCCACATCCAACTCCACTCACCATTTGACCACCTAACCTTATTATCTGTTACTTCCCCGTTCCATGTAGGTTGTTACTTTTATCTTTTTGTGTAGATTAAAATTGTCTTTAGTTATTAACTCATTTTACACACACTTCCATCACTAACCCTTTCCAACCTCATTCTAACCCCACTACCCCATTGAGACAAGATATATTGCGACAAGTATTGCGAATATGGCCGCAATAACACTGCTCCACAATAAATGGCGAAGTAACTCACAAAATAAAAGCTTATTGCGGCTTATATCGCAGTACGACCGCAATAAAGGCCCATGCCCATGTTCTATTGCGGCTGAGACCGAAATATGACCGCAATAACACTCATTAATCTTTCTTCTTCAGATTCATCTTCGAGCCTAACCCTCACACTCCAAAAATTTTGCCTTCACATTCTACAGATTCGCAGCTCCAGTCAAAACCTTCACCACCGCCACTGCTCCTCCAACACAACAACTTCCTCCACACGTCACCGGCAAAGGTAAGGTACCCTCCGCTATCTCTCTCTCTCCCTCTCTCTCTCTCATTTTGTTCAAATATACTACATTTTGGAGTTTTTGGGAATCCTCTTTAGTTTTTTTTTTAAAATGCAGATCCGTCCTTCTGCCACTACCACAGGACTTCTTCACTGCCACCGGACTTTGGAGACGAGGAAGATGGAGTTGTTTCCAGATCTGAGATTGTTTGAGAGTTGAGGAAAACTAGATCTAGATTTTTCTCTTTTTCTATTTTAGTTTTCAATTTCAAGTATTTACTGATATTTTCAGCTGTAGGTTCTAGTAATTGAAGAAATTGAAGAAAAATAAGTTTGTGTTGTTTATGAGTTTTGTTTTGTTAATGAGTTTCTGAGTTTGATGAACAATTCTGGATTTTGGGATGAATTTGGATGAACATTTATCCGAATTCATCCAGCTTTTTTTTTAAATTAAAAACATCGCATAATGCGGTTTATGTACAACAAGCCACAATATTTATTGTGGATAGGTGCGCAATAGCCCTACTAGTGCATGTGCTTAAATATTGCGACCTATATTGCGGCCAATACCACACTATTTAGTGCGGTTGTATTGCGACTTTGTGCTATTTTCATTCCCAATTACTCTCTGAATTGATTCAAGTAAGGTAGCTAATACCTAAACTGTTGTAATGCTTGAAGTTTCGGAACACCTGGTTGTTGGCTTCATTACGCAGCCCGCCGGTCCATTCGGAGTGGTCCTAGTGACTCCATGCATGGACATATGGCGTGGCCGTAATGCAGCTTTTGATTATATATGGTGGGTTAATTGTTCAGTCCCTCTCTGCAGTGTTCTGGTCACTGCTGTATGGGTGTTTTTCTTGTTTTTCTTTCTGTTCTCTGGTTAGCAGCAACCCTCTTCTGCTTCTTCATCTCGTTGAACATTAACTGCTACCGTCTTTCTGTACTCTTCTCCTCCTCTTCTAATTTTAAATCTTCTGTTTCCGTGCAAAAAACAAATGGAGGTAGAGTCTGGTGAATAAACTTGTTAATAACATCTAAATTAAATAAATTAATTAATTGTCTTAAGAAAACAAACAAACAAACACAGCTATATGTATAGTTACTGAACTAGTTCATTACTCCCTTCAATTCATCCTTCTACACACGCGTCATACTAGTAATTTAGTAATTTGGTCCACATCCCAGGTCATGCACTTGAGAACTACTCTACTCCCTACTTATTTGTCCACGTGGAACTCTATCTTATCACTATCACTACGTGGGGAGGAGAGGCCTCACTGCGGCCTCAGGCGCAGTTGGCCCGTGGTACCAACTGCGGCGACGGCCGCAGTGAATGCCGCGGTTGAAATGTCCGCAGTTTCGAACTCACTGCGGCGTCGGCCGCAGTACGTACTGCGGTCTCACTGCGGCCATGGCCGTAGTAACCGGTTTGAATAATTAAAAAAAAGTGGGCGGATCCGGATGAATGTTCATCCGGATTCGTCAATGAAACCAGAAAATGAAGAAAATGAAGAAGAAGAAGAAGAAGAAGAAGAAAAGGAAGAAGAAACAGAAGAAGAAGAAGAAGAAGAAGAAGAAGAAGAAGAAGAAGAAGAAGAAACTAAAGAAGAAGAAGAAGAAGAAGAAGAAGAAACAGAAGAAGAAGAAGAAGAAGAAGAAGAAGAAGAAGAAGAAGAAGAAACAGAAGAAGAAGAAGAAGAAGAAGAAACAGAAGAAGAAGAAGAAGAAGAAGAAGATACGAATTCGAAGAAGAAGATACGAGATTCGAAGAAGAAGAAGAAGAAACTAAAGAAGAAGAAGAAGAAGAAGAAACAGAGGAAGAACAAGATGAAGAAGAAGAAGAAGAGGAAGAACGAAGAAGATGAAGAAGAATGGTGGAGTTGTGCGGCGGATGAAGAGAAAGGGGAGTTTAAACCCTAAAAAAAAATTACTGCGGCCGTACTGCGGCCTTGGCCGCAGTAAATCTTACTGCGCAAATTTACTACGGCCTTACTGCGGCTTTGGCCACAGTAAATCTTCTTGCGCCCGACAATGGGCCATTCTTGGGCCATTTCTTTGCGTAAATGGGCTTCTGCCCAAACCGATGCAGCCGCGAAGAAATGTTTTCCCCACGTAGTGTTAACTATTAATTATGAGATTGTCACTACTAATTACGAATCAAGGTGAAAAATCCTTAATTAAAAGTTGTAACACCAATCACTACTAGTATAACACGTGTGTAGAAGGAAGAATTTTCTCCTCACCGAGTTGAGGAAAAAATAATGATCACGCATTTTTTTAATATTGACTGTGATAACGTGAAAATAACATATTATATGTGGATTTTTTTTGTTCAATCTCATTTTCTCTTATTTTTTTATTTATTGATTTCATCATATTACAAAATAAAAAGATATGAATTTTTTAGTGAATATTAGGCGAAAGAAAAAAAGAGCATAATCGGTTGAAAAGGGAAGGCCAATAGAGGAGATGGATGCAAAATGGGACTTTGAGTAGTTTTAAAGAAGTTTACGTACATTGCTGTGCCCTTTTTATACTACCCGTTTCAAAAAGATTTGAATATTTTATTTTTAGTATTTAATTTACATAATTTTGTTTTCAATATTTTGATGTAAAAAACTAAATATTATATGCAAATGATAATTCAACATTTCTAAATATATTTTTTACAAATTTTTTTAGTAAGTTCTATCTAACAGTAATTGAATCAAATACAACATCAAAACTTAAACGTATGATTTTTTTTGGGAGGGAGTAGCATTTTCTCAGTGCTCCACTTTACCATAAACACCACTGATATTCTAATTACAGTTCCCCAAAATTTGTACTTTAACACCGACACCACTTAAAACAACAAGCTTCTTCTTCGTGATATTTCCAAGTCCTACATCATTAGTTTGACAAAAACTTTATACATATTCATTTTTTAGATATCTTGCGTTTATTTTAAACAAAACTTTTGATCTTTAAATTTACCTTATTAACCATAACCATAATTTTTACTCATTTAAAATTTATTTTTTTCCTATATATTTATTTTACTTTATTACTCCCTAAAATTCTCTACATATATATCTTAATCCAAATGCTTTATCATACGTATTAGATACTGTAGGTTGATGGGAGTATTAATTAATGCTGTCCGCCTTTGTTAATTGAGATTTTTTTTTCTAAACAAAATCAAGTAGACAACATGATATAAAGTCCAATTAATTAAAAGCAAATCCGAAATATCCAATCCCATTATTATTATTTGTAAAAAAAGTGTCCAAATTGTAAATTTTATGGTTAACGTTTGCAATGTAGTAGTGTGTTTTTCTTCCCAATTATTTTTCTCTGTTGTAGTTGTAGTGAACCTGGATTAAGTAAATAAAATAAAATAAAATTACCCTCTGTACAACTTGGATTGTTGCTCTTGTCATGAACGAAGAAAAGTAAATTACCGGAAAATTCATGCTTAGAAATTTAGTGATAAAATTGAATTTTTGCTCCAATATTATATATCAGGACTTTCAAAAATACATTGAATCTAGCCGCACCCCGTCCTTCTCTCTCTCCCGCAACTTCTTCAATTTAATCCTAAATCTACCATCCTCTTCCCCTTCTTTACCTTTCTGTTGATATAATTTTTGCCAGAAGACTCTTGCCGCGGCCACTGTTTGTCCGTTTTTCATCGTTGAGAACTTCTTCCTTAACACAATCGAGTCCACCGGCGTTGCCGTCGATCTAGAACCTCTGCTAGCCAGAGGATTCCCCTTTTGATCTGCCGCCGTTCACCCCCGGTGTGTAGCTAATTTGGTACTTTGTTTGATTCGGTTCGTCCTCTAGAGGAAGATGGTCTCCCTTATCTTGCTCTGGTCGAAGCGTCGCCGCCTGGGTGGATTCGTTTCTGCAGGTGCGAAACGAGTCTTGCCAGCGACTCCTACACAGACGAGGTTGGTGCACGTCTAGCCTCGCTCAAGAACCATGAGGCTCTGGAAACCGGGACAACTGGGTAAAGAGTCGATCCAACTATCTTTGTATTGCTTACGACTCCTATTTAAGTATTGTTTTTCTATATTGGTTGGACTACCCGTTTGTTCTTTCCCCCTATGTTATTTTGTGTCGTATTATTGGAGTAGATGTTTAGGAATTGCTTCTAGTACCATACAGGCTTTCATTGGGTACTCCTTGCCAGCGCACTGTCGTGACGAGCCAATACCATTTTGCTCGTATATAGCATATCAGAGGTATCAGATGTCAGATTCAGACGTGTTGTCCGTCATAGCTATTATAGTGCTCTTAAACCTTTTTAGGCAGAATAATGACTACCAAAGGCTATGCTTTGATTTATGAGCAATTTTATGTTCAAACTATCTATTTTTGCGTTTTGTCCTTTAGGGGAGGATTGGGTAGATTTTTTTATTGATTCTATGTTTTTTGCTTATTTTGTTATATTTTCATATTAATAAAATAAGCAATATACATTGGATATTTTCCAAGTCCGTCTACCATCTACATATCCCTGTAAAGTTTTAGAGCACGTTGCATAAATATGACAATAATAGTCAAACTAAAGCAACCAAAAACCAACAAAAAATATTAATTGATGGAAAATTAATTCAGTACGAAGTTGCTTGGTTACCTTCTGATATGCAACCAAAAACCAAAAACCAACAAACAATATATATATACTTGCAGATCAAATACTAGTATATGACTATCAATCCTTAGCCGACAACCAACTCCTTATTTTGGTAAGTTGCACAAATCAAGACAACTTTCGTTTTGTCGTTACTCTAACAAGTTGCCATTTTGGTAAAAGTCTTCTTCTCCAATTGACCAAAAACATTTTTTTAATGAGATTGACCAAAACAAATTAATAAGTCCCTCGCTGCCCGAACCAAAATTAGGAAAAGAAATAAGGTTTAAATTTGCTTATCCTTATCCTGTAGAGGAAAAGAGCATAAAACTTTTACAATATTCCGTTAATAAGCCTACTTTTATTAATCTGCTTCAGGCAAAACAAAAACATTATAAATTTCTGGTTAATGAAGTCAAAAGCTTAAGGATAAAAGATGAGCTTAATCAATCTCCTGTAAAACGTGGTAAAACGTGGTCTTACGCTCTTTCTGCCACTCGTCGCCCTAGGATCATCAGGTCTATCAACGCCCGAAACAACTTCAAATCTTAAATTTCTTTAGAAAACTTTAGAACCTAACAAACTTAGATTCTTTCTTTAAAAGGAATAATTTAACTAAATCCTTTCAGTCTTAGAAAACAGTTTCAAAGACTGAATTTAAGCAACAGATAAAAGGATCTTTAAATCCTCAAATTTCTTACGAGACTCTTGAAACTTTGTTTTTCCTTTCTTGATTAAACCGTCAAGTTCATATCTTCTTTCATTAATATTAATTTTATATTCAAAGCTTAAAGCTTCGCTGTCATCTAAATCAAAAAACATTGCATTTAATCTTCTAAGTTCATTAATACGTGATTCTAACCAATTATGTTTTATTATTAAATCTTGTAAAACTTCTTCCATAGTATTACGATACCACAAAGGAAACACCATAATTAAATAGATGAAAAAGATTTAATCAGTATTCAAGAATGAAGCAAGTCGTCTTCTTTGGTCTTTTAGTTTTTCAATTTTATTAGTCCATTTATTAATACAGTATTTTTCAGCATTAATCATAACTTTTATAATATCGAATATTAGAATTAGAAATTCCAACAGTATTTAATTCTTGATTATAGGGTGCAATTTTCCTTTCAGATTCTTGGATTTTAACACGGAATGAATTAATTTCATTAATAAAGTCCCAATAAATTTCACACAAAATACGACGATAATGTTCATAAGGATACATGATTAAAACACAGAAAGGTAGACTGAAATACTTCTTGTATTAAAAACTTTAATTAAACAACTTACAGATATCTCTCAAAGAGATAGAATATTGAGGAATTACAAACTTCTTGGAGCAATTATTAACCGATAGTATATCTCCCTACCAGGCCGAAAAAATGGCTCTGATACCAACTGGGGCTTATATAGACAAACCATTTACGAAAACAAATTTTTGAAACAACGTTTAAGTAGGAATTTTTTTGATTATCATTATTGTTAGAACATTTTCCTTCATTAGCATCTTCATTAGCAAATTCCTTTTGCAGTTTTTCTGCTTCTTGTAGACCTTTCATCCAAAGGGTTCTCTGGATATTTTGATTTTCAATTTTTAACACTTTAATTAATATCCTTCTTAATATCATTAATTTCTAACTGTAAATCTTGAATGGTAGCAGGCTTCTGCTGCTTCCCATGATTTTTGAGGAATTCAGAAATTGATATATATATATATATATATATATATATATATATATATATATATATATATATATATATATCCATCAAAAGCACAATGAACAGATCACATACTTAAAATTGCTTCCCTTAATTTCCACTTGGTTAATTCTTCTTCTTATATATATATATATATATATATATATATATCAATCGAATTAAATTAATTAAAACCATGTCTGGTTTTTTATCTCCATTTCTTGTTTCTTAAAATGGGCTCTCAACTTCTTCCTGAGTTTTTCTCTGCTCCCCAATTACTATGAAAGCTTTCAACATGAAGATCATCATGTCCACATTTTGCAGCGATCAGGTACGGAAGAGTGCACCGAATTAATGTGCCATTTGTCTGAGCAAGATCAACGATGATGAGGAGATCGGTGACCTGAGATGCAACCATATGTTCCATAAGGTCTGTTTGGACAGTTGGATCGGCCACCGGCGTTTTACTTGCCCACTTTGCCGGAGCTCTCTGGTGCAGCCGCCGCGAAAGTTGGCCGCGGGTGAAGCTCATGAAGTTTTGCTGTTTAAGTTCAGTTCCGATATTGGGGAGAGAGATAAGTGGTGGTTGCGTTGATTGGAAATTAAAAGGAATTAGGAAAATTAGTTGCACATTAATTTGAGACCATAGGAAAAAGGGTGAAAGTGGTTACACGTACCTGCCTACTGTACACATGATATAGAAATTAATTTGACCATCATTTTGTTCTTTCGATCAATAATGTTCATTTCGATCAATAATGTACACATGATATAAAAACAAAAAAATGTGTCAATTTCTGTTAGGATAAGTTAATTAGGTTTTACTTACTTACTTACGCCACAAGCAGCTGGCTTGCTTTAGAAGCAATGTCCCTTAAGGACTCCTAAGTGTTTTCGGTTTCCATCAGACTTGATTATAGTCTAAGTCTACTTGTATTAGAATTCCAATTAGGATTAGGATTAGGAATCAACTATGCTATATATATGCATAGATTAATTTAATAAGATTCAGAGAAGTTGTTCCAGAGAAACATTGTTTTCTTAAACTTGCTCCCAACATTTGGTATCAGAGCGGCAGGACAACCATGGCGGATTCAGGGTTTGCTCAAGCTGCTATACCTAAGTTTGATGGAGACCATGAGCATTGGAGTATGCTCATGGAAAATCTTCTAAGATCGAAGGAATACTGGAGTGTGGTGAGAGATGGATTCACTGAACCTGCAGAAGATGCAGTGCTATCTGATGCACAAAGAAAAACAGTAGATGAGATGAGGCTGAAGGTCCTCTTCCAATCCATTGACAAGACAATTTTGAAGACCATAGCTTCTAAAACCACATCCAAGGAACTGTGGGATTTAATGAGAATCAAATACCAAGGAAACGCCAGAGTTAAGAAGGTGCAGTTGAATTTGAGGTGCTGGAGATGAAGCAAGGAGAAACCATAACAGACTACTTTGGTAAAGTAATGCTGATTGCAAACAGCATGAGGAATCTCGGAGAGGACATGCCAGATAAGAAGGTAGTGGAAAAAATATTGAGAACTTTACCTGAGAAATTCAACTATATAGTCTGCTCAATAGAAGAATCCAAGGACACTGATGCGTTAAGCATAGATGAACTTCAAAGTTCATTACTGGTACATGAACAGAAATTTAGAAAGAATGAGGGAGATGAGCAGGTGCTGAAAGTTACAACAGAAAGGTTTGGTGGGAGAAGTGGTGGTCGATGGAGAGGTGGAGGTTTTAGAGGTAGAGGCAGAAGTAGAGGACATAACTACAATTACAATTACAGGTCCAATGTGGAATGTTTCAGGTGCCACAAATTTGGACACTACCAGAGTGAATGTCCAGATCAACAGGAGGCTCATTACACAGAAGGCAATCGAGATGAAGAACTCCTGCTCATGGCACAAGGAGAAGAAGAGAAATTTGAAGGTAAACACAATGAATGGTACTTAGATTCTGGTTGTTCAAACCATATGTGTGGCTATGAAAGTATGTTTGAAACTCTAGATAAAGATTTTAAACATTCAGTAACTCTTGGCAACAACAGCAAACTTCAGGTAAGGGGTAAAGGCACTGTGAGAGTAAAATTTGATGGTCTGAGTACTACCTTGACTGATGTATATCTTGTACCAGACTTGAGAAATAACTTGCTCAGTTTGGGACAATTACAAGAAAAGGGGGTTACTATAGTATTCAGCAAGGGAACATGTAAGATCTATCATCCAGAGAAAGGCCTAATCATGAGAACCTACATGAGTAACAATCGTATGTTTATCTTGATTGCTGAAAAGGGTGATGTGGCAAAAGCTTCATGCCTACAAACCACTTCTCAAGACACAACTCATCTCTGGCACAAACGATTTGGGCATCTAAGCTACAAAGGACTTGAGACATTGAAAAAGGAGAATATGGTACAAGGGCTACCAGATATAGTTGTACCAACTAAAGTATGTGAGCAATGCATGAAGGGTAAGCAACATAGACTGGCTATACCCAATAAGAGTACCTGGAGAGCAACACAGAAGCTGGAGCTTGTACACACTGATTTGTGTGGACCAATATCACCAGAATCAAATGGGAGAAAAAGGTATGTGTTGTGTTTCATTGATGACTATAGCAGAAAAGCCTGGGGTTATTTACTTTATGAGAAATCTGAAACACTTGATCATTTCAAGAAGTTCAAAGTGGCTGTTGAGAAGGAGTCAAACTGTTTAATGAAGTGTCTGAGATCAGACAGAGGAGGTGAGTATACCTCTAAAGCATTTAATTTCTTCTGTGAACAGACAGGGATAAAACATCAGTTGACCACACCCTACACACCACAACACAATGGTGTGGCTGAGAGAAAGAACCGAACAGTAATGAATATGGTGCGCTCAATGTTAACAGAAAAGAATATGCCTAAAAGCTTTTGGGCAGAAGCAGTTAAATGGGCATACTATGTTCTAAATAGGTCACCAACTTCAGCAATCAAAGGTAAAACACCACAAGAAGTGTGGAGTGGTCTCAAACCCTCAGTGCAACATTTTAGAGTTTTTGGAAGCCTTGCTTACACTCATATCCCTGATGTCAGACGTGCAAAACTTGATGACAAAAGTACTGTATGTGTTCTACTTGGTGTAAGTGAGGAGTCTAAAGGGTATAGGCTTTATGATCCAAAGAACAAGAAAGTCATTATAAGCAGAGACACAATCTTTGAAGAAGAAGAGCAGTGGGATTGGGACAACTCTTATGCCAAACAAATCAGTACCAGCTTGGTGTGGGAAGATGGAAATAGTGATGATGAAGATATTACAGGAGAAAAGGGACCCGAGATGCCAGCCAATAATGAAGCAGAAGAAAACTCCAATATGAGAGCAAGGGAAGGGAGAAATAGGGCAGCACCAACTTGGATGAGAGATTATGTATCTGATTACTCTTCATCAGAAGAAGAAGTAAACATGGCTCTCACATTGCTGACAGATGAAGTGATACAAACAGAAACATTAGATATGGCTCTTGCATCCATCTCAGGAGATCCAGTGAGTTTCGAAGAAGCAGTAAACAGCAAGGAATGGAAAGAAGCAATGCAGAAAGAGATTGATTCAATACAAAAAAATCAGACTTGGACCTTGTGCAACCTACCTCAAGGAGCTAAGAAAATAGGAGTTAAGTGGATCTACAAGACAAAATTTAATGAAGAAGGGAAGGTGGACAAACTGAAGGCTAGATTGGTAGCCAAGGGCTACACTCAAAAGCATGGTATTGACTATACAGAAGTTTTTGCTCCTGTAGCTCGCCTAGATACAGTCAGAATGATCATGGCTGTAGCAACAAAGAATGGATGGAATATACAACAATTGGATGTTAAATCTGCCTTCTTACATGGTGAGATTGATGAAGATGTCTTTGTAGAACAACCGAAGGGGTTTGAGGTTCAAGGGAAGGAATATATGGTGTATAAGCTACACAAAGCCCTTTATGGATTAAAACAAGCTCCTCGAGCCTGGTTTAGCAAGATTGAGCACCATTTTGAGAAAGAGGGCTTCAGAAAGTGTGACAGTGAGCAGACACTCTTCACTAAACGAAGCAAAGACAACAGGATACTCATTGTTAGTGTGTATGTTGATGATTTAATTTATACAGGCAATGATGATGCTATGATGAAGGATTTCAGAAAGAGTATGGAGAAGGAGTTTGACATGAGCAATCTTGGACAGATGAGATACTTCTTGGGAATAGAAGTAACACAACACCCTAAAGGCATCTCAATTTGTCAAAAGAAGTATACACTAGACATTCTGAAACGATTTGGAATGATAGATAGCAGACCTGTGAAGACTCCTATTGTTCCAGGAACTAGGATTGACAAAGATGAAGGAGGTGTGGCAGTGGATGAAACAACTTTCAAGCAAATTGTTGGCAGCCTCATGTACCTAACTGCTACAAGACCTGACATCATGTATGCTGTCTGTGTTGTAAGCAGATACATGTCAAGACCTACACAGCTGCATCTCCAACTTGCCAAGAGAATTCTAAGGTACTTATGTGGAACAACTGACTTCGGCTTACACTATGGGAGAGGTGAAGAAGGTGTGTTACAAGTCTTCTCGGACAGTGACTATGCAGGAGACTTGAATGACAGAAAAAGCACAAGTGGCTATATTTTCTTGTTAAGTGGTGCAGCAATCTCCTGGAGCTCGAGGAAACAACCTATTGTGACCCTTTCAACCACTGAGGCCGAGTTCATTGCAGCTGCAATGAGTGCTTGTCAAGTGATCTGGATCAAGAGGATACTTCAGGAGCTTGGACATCAAATAACAGGAGTTGTTCACATTAATTGTGACAACAGCTCAACTTTGAAGCTGTCAAAGAACCCGGTAATGCATGGAAGAAGCAAACATATAGATGTGAGGTATCATTTTCTAAGAAACTTAACAAAGGAGGGTGTGATTGAATTGGTATTTTGTAGAAGTGAAGATCAACTGGCGGATGGATTGACAAAACCCCTCAAATTGGAAGCCTTTCTCAAACTTCGAATGCTGATAGGAATTGGACCTGTTGGTAGAGTAAACTAGCAGTAAATTACTACTAGTTTAAGGGAAGGAATGTTAGGATAAGTTAATTAGGTTTTACTTACTTACTTACGCCACAAGCAGCTGGCTTGCTTTAGAAGCAATGTCCCTTAAGGACTCCTAAGTGTTTTCGGTTTCCATCAGACTTGATTATAGTCTAAGTCCCAACAATTTCAGCCACAACAGCCTGAAGTACTTCAAAGTGATATGTACATTAGTAAAGTGACAGACATATGCTGTCCACTGAATTGCGTTCTTTATATTCAAAAAAGTCAAATTAAATATATTTTCTTTCTATTTTACTTTTCATAAAATTATATATATTCAATCCAAAATATCTTCAGGAGGTATATGCTCGTGGAAAGATGCACAAATTCTATTCACTGCAACCTCTCTCACAGTGGATACTAATATTTCTTTGATAAATACTACATTCATCTAACCAAATATGATACATTTAGTTGAGCATAAAAATTAAGAAATATTGCTGATTTATGGGTAATAAAGTGAAAATTCAAATGAGTTGTGAATGTTAAGCTAAAGTTGATATTTTCTAAAAGAAAAGTATAAGTTTTGTTGGGACATCCTAAAAAATGAACCAATTCAAATTCGAGGGAGTAGTAATTAACAAATCTCTTTCTCATACATAAAGATTATATATTGTTTTTTTATTACCCACAAAATATAAGAAAATCAGTAGTTGAAAAAAAAAGTGACGATTTTATCTCACTTCAAAAGAAAGTATTGTAGGGACTCCAACTCTATATAAAATAACTGGGGGAAAGAAATGTAAAGTTCAATAAATCAAAACTTTAAGATAAAATGATAATGTGGTAAAAGATAGTAGAAACCAGAAACTGTACTATAAAGAAAATTTATGATAAAATTTATAGCCCAAAATCGACAAAAACCATATTTCTAATGGTAAGAAGAGAGTTTTGTTTTGTTTTTTAAATAACAAGATATCGCTGGACTTTTTTTGGTGGCCATAAAGAGTATAACATCAATTAAAATTAAATTAGTTATTAATTTTTTTTGAACAAAATAGACTTATTTTATTAATGATAAATCATTACAAAATAAATTAGATATTAATAATACTATTCAAACACATTAAAAATTCAATCAAAATAAATTAGATACTAATAACACTATAATTTTTTGGTGTACATTTTTTTAGTTGTTTATTGTCTCCGAAATTTTGTACCGGTGATTTTCGCATTCTTTTTTTTTTTTTGTAGATTTACGGTCAATAAAGATTGTCAGAGACTCGTGGCCCAGCATGGGTACAACAATACCTTATTTAGTACAATTTACTTTCAGAAATTCTACAAACCATAGATGCACTGTTATATTCACTAGGAGCTTTTTTTTATTGGTTACTAACTAAAACATATTAATAATTTAGATAAATAAAGTTATTTTTCTTAAAAGATTAGAATTTAAATTATCACCAACGTTTCAAGATGGAAAATTAATGTAAAAAATGAAAGCCACGAATGAAAATTTTTAAAACTAAGAGATAACATTTTTTACTAAATTCATGAAAATGTACTTTTAATGGTTTTTAATCTCGTAATTGATAAGAAATATAATATCATATATAAGAGATAATATATTACATATTTTGACTTCAACCTGATCCATTTTAATGAGTAGTAATTTTTTTTTGAACAGCAAAGAAAAACTTCATTAAAAACGAACGAATACAACGAAAGCTACCTACCCTTGAGATAAGGGCACCAGAAGCAACAACAACAACCCACCCCTTAAAAAATTGGTCAGCATCTCCCCTAAAAATAAGCCAAACCACCACCCCTGCAAGCTAGAGAAAAAGAACAGCAGAAGAAGAGTCCACAACACAGCAGCACAACAGACCACAACAGGGCACAAAAAACAACTTAGCGAAGCACTTCTGCTGCCCTTAAGAGCGGGGCCATCACCCAATCCATCCAAGGGAGTCGGAGCTCCGGAATCCTGCTGCAAATCCAGAGGTATGACAAGACCTGGATATCACCATAAACGCCCGAGGCACGCCAGACGCCGCTTTGCATGACAATCTTATTCCGTGCTTTCCAAATCGACCAAGCTGTGATATAAGAGATTGCCTGTCAAATGTGTTTGACTTTAAATGGAGCTTGGTTGATAAAGTCACCTCCCAAGACATCCACTAAGTCAAGTAATCCTGCCGCAGTCGTCCCGCACCACGAAGCCACTGCCCGCCAAACCTCAGTCGCAGCTGGGCAACGTACGAGCACATGATCTACCGTCTCGGTACTGTCCAGGCACAACGGACAGGTAGTGCTCTCTATCTGAACCCCTCGGAGAATTAGCTGGGCCCGAACCGGGATGTACCGATGACTCGCTCTCCAAATAAAGACATTCACCTTCTTAGGGACCTTGGAACACCAGGCTGTCGGTATGTCGTGAGGCACCGATAAAATCTGAGATATCATCCGTGAAAGATGACCGACTGTGAACTCGCCATCTATCTTTGCCTTCCAGGACCACACGTCTGGGCGATTCTGGCGGGGAGCGAAATCCTGTAATAAAGTCAGCAAACGTTGAAAATCGCCATTAGCTCTTCCTCTCAACTCTCTCCTCCAACTCCACTTCCACCTCCACTCTCCCTCTACCCAAACAATCTTCTCCGACACCAAACTATCTTTATGTATCTCCACATCATACAGTCTACTAAAGGTGCTCCTCAGCGGGCCTCCCCCAACCCACTCCTCATCCCAGAACTTAGTAGAGGACCCGTCGCCTACTACCTTAGTAAAGAGATTCACAAACCCCGATCCCAGCCCCTCAGTCTCCTTATCCGCCTTAACAATGTCATTCCAGGCACTCCACCCTTCTAACTTCCTCCCTACATTAAGAGTGCCTGGTATACCCCCGTAAATGCTCGCTACCACCTTAGCCCATAACCTCTCCCCCTCCTTTAACCACCTCCACTTCCACTTACCTAACAAAGCTAAATTTTTCCCCCGCAAGCTACCCACACACAAGCCCCCATCTTCTCTATCTCCATACATCCTCTCAATCCTAGCCCAAATCAATTTCCTACCCTCCCCTGAAGCTCCCCAAAAGAATTTGTTCCTTAAGGTTTCAATACGTCTTACCACTCCAGCCGGGGCGCGAAACACTGACATGAAGAACAGGGGAATACTTCCAAGAACCGAGTTCATCAAAGTTAATCGACCGCCAATGGATAGAGACTTGGCATTCCACTTCGAAAACCGTTTCTCCAGTTTCTCTACCACCACTTCCCAGCTTTTCTTTCGATTCATATTTAGGCCCACCGGAAGCCCTAGATATGTAAACGGAAGATCCGCTGCGAAACACCCCAAAATCCGAGCAACCCTATTCGTCTCCTCCCTGCTGACTCCAACACCAAACAACCTGCTCTTCTCTAAGTTGATTTTTAGGCCTGAAGCCATCTCAAAGCACTGAAGGAGGCTCAGAAGGGCACTAGCGTTCTCTGTCGACCACTCTCCAAAAAACACTGCGTCATCTGCAAACTGAAGATGAGATAAACTGACCAAATCGGCTCCTATCGTCATTGGCCTGAACAAACCTTGGGCAATTGCTTCCTCCATCATTCGGTTTAGAGCTTCTACTGCCAAAATGAACAAAAAAGGTGAAAGAGGGTCTCCCTGACGGAGGCCCCGCTCCATTTCACATTCTGCCGTCGGGCTGCCATTTATCAGGACGAAGACTCTAGCCGAACTCAAACATTCAAAAATCCAATTCCGCCATCTGAGACCGAACTCCATCTGAGCGAGAATGGAGTCCATGAACTTCCAGTTGATTGTGTCATAGGCTTTTTCAAAGTCGACTTTCAGCAACATCATCTGCCGTTTCTCCCTTTTCGCCCAAGAGACTGCTTCATTTACTATTAGAATCTCATCTGTAATTTGCCTTCCTTCAATAAACGCCGATTGGGTTTCTCCCACCAGCCCCTTTAGGATCCCCTTAAGTCTCTCAGCTAGGGTTTTCGCCACAATTTTATAAAACCCTCCAATAAGGCTGATAGGTCGAAAATCCTTTATAAGTAAAGGATCTTTGACCTTCGGGATTAAGGCAATGAATGATGCATTACATCCCTTGCTAAGCCTTCCAGATGCCTCAAACTTCCTCATCGCCGCCATTACCTCCGTCTTGATGGTCTCCCAGTTTGCCTTGAAGAAATTGAAATTAAATCCATCTGGTCCTGGAGCTTTACTTCCCCCGCACAACCACACAGCTCTCTTAATTTCCTCCTCCGAGAAAGGGGTTTCCAGGGCATTCGCCTGCTGAATATTTAGCTTCCCAAACCTCCCGCTTCTGAACTCAGGCCTCTCCATCTCTGGCTCCTGGAAGTGTCTCTCAAAGTAACCCTGCACCGCCTCCTTTAACGTTCCCGGATCCTCTGTCCAACAGCCATCAATTAAAAGACCCTTAATAGAGTTCCCACTCCTCCCATTAATCGTAGCATGGAAGAATTTGCTATTTTCATCCCCTTCAACTGCCCATTTAACTCTCGCTTTTTGGGACAAATCTTTGGAAATTTGTCTTTGATCTTTGTAGAAACGTAATTTGAGATCCCGCCACCGACTCCAGTCTTTCGTACTTAGGTCTTGAATCTCCGCCCTTTTTTCCAGATTTAAGAAATCTTGTTTTATCTTTTCTGACTCCCTTTCCAGCGTAGGTGCCGAGCTCCTGACCCAGTCCTTTATCTTGAATTTAAGATTCTTCAACTTTTGCTAAAGGATAGCATCTGCCGCACCCTGAAATTTTAATGAGTAGTAATTGAAATTTTCAGATTTCGCTAAATTGTGTTCATTTAGGGTGATTGAGGTAGAAAAAATAAAATTGAATTCACACTGAATTATTGGGGTTTATAAGTAATTTTTTTATAATTAGAAGGACTCTTGATGTCACTACGCCATGCAAACAAGGCTTACCGCGACCTCCTCCGTGGTATCGCCGCGGTAACAACCGTGAGGAGGGCCGCGGTACTTCACGCAGTAAATAAGCTCACGATAGGGAAGTTTTTTTGCACAGCAACATGAAGGACAAAGATTAGGAGTAGGACTGATACAAATAGAGTAGCCTCAACAGGTTGGCCACAAAATGCGATCGACCAACAGGAAACTGCTTCTACAGAAACACAAAACCAGCAAACTAAACCACGCCTAAACAACACCAAAACTTGAAAAGAACACGACCAACTAGTGGCTTCCAGGCGAAAAGCGAAGAGACAGAAAAACAAGAGTCTAAAACTAAGACCCATCTCATAAAATAACACTACACAGTTACCCAACCCCTTCGGACGCCTTGCACAAGTAACCAGTCAGACCAAGAGACATGGAACTTCGGAATCGACTACTTATCCAGAGAAAAGAGAGAACCTGAATGTCGCCAAAGATACGTGAAGCTCGCCAGACAGTACTTTGCATCACCAAGTTGTTCCTTCCTTTCCAAATTGACCACGCCGTGATATAAATGATCGTTTGCCAGACTTGGGCGATTCTGGAAGGTACCTCTGAGATAAAGTCCCCTCCCAGAACGTCAACAATGTCGAGGAGCCCTGTCAAATCTATATTGCACCATGAGGCCACCGCTCACCATATCTCTAGTGCATAAGGGCTCCATACAAGAACATGGTCTGGTGTTTCAATGGCTCTGAGCATAACGGACAAATCGTGGATTCCATCTGCAATCCTCGCTGACGCAACTGATCACGAATCGATATGTAGCGGTGGGTTGCTTGCCAAATAAACACATTGAATTTTCTCGGAATTTTGTTACACCAACTTGTTGGAATGTCGAGCCCCGCCGAGAGCTTCTCTGTAATCCTGAGCGAGAGCTCGCGGACTTTGAAAATGCCATTTGTTGCAGCAATCCATCTCCACGAATCCAGGCTGCTTTGGTTTGGGGAGAATCCCTACAGAATTGTTAGCAATTGTTGAAAGTCACCTTCTACCCTCCCTCTCAACGGCCTTCTCCAACTCCAAACCTAGCTCCACTCTCTCTCTCTCCCCCCCAAATAATCCTCTCAGAAATTGAGTTACCTTTGTTTAAATCAAACCCATACAACCTCTTAAATCTAATCTTCAACAAACTCTCACCCACCCACTCATCTCCCAGAATTTAGTAGAGTTCCCATCCCCCACTACTCTCTGGAAAAGATTTTTTAGGTCATTTCCAAGCCCCTCAGTCTCACCAGCCGCCTTTTTGATCTCCTTCCACACGCTCCACCCACAGTATCCCTACCCAACTGTAAAGAACCCGGAACTCCCCCGTGGACACTTGCCACTATTCTCACCCATAAACGGTCGCCTTCTCTTAACCACCTCCACTTCCACTTTCCTAGTAACTCTAAATTCTTTCACCGCAAACTACCCACACTCAACCCCCCTACTTCACTATCTCCAAACAATCTTTTGATCCTAGCCCATATCAACTTCCTACCCTCCCCAGAAGCCCCCCAAAAAAATTTATTTCTCAAGACCTCGATTCTCTTAACCACTCTAGCCGGGGCACAGAACTTTGACATGTAATATAAGGGAACACTTCCAAGAACCGAATTCATCAGAGTGAGACGACCGCCAATAGATAAGGACTTGGCCTTCCAACTCGAAAGCCGCTTCTCCAATTTCTCAACCACTACTTCCCAACTCTTCTTTCGACTCATATTTAAATCATCTGGGAGACCCAGATAAGTAAATGAGAGGACTGCCACTGAACAAACCATCAATCGAGCCACTCTATTTGTCTCCTCTAAACCAACCCCTGCTCCAGACAACCTGCTCTTCTCTAAGTTGATTTTAAGACCTGAAGCCAGCTTAAAGCAGTGAAGAAGACTCATCAGAGATCTTGCATTCTCGCCAGACCACTCACCGCAAAACACCGCATCATCTACAAATTGAAGGTGAGAGAGGTTTACCCCTTCAGCCCCCACCTTCAAACGCCAAAAGACACCTTGAGAGACAACTTCCTCCATCATGACATTTTATCGCTTCAGCTGCTAGAATAAAGAGGAACGGGGATAGAGGATCCCCTTGGCACACCGCTCCATTACATTCTGTAGTCGGGCTTCCGTTTACAAGAATAAAGATCTTTGCTGAACTTAGGCAACCATTTATCCAGCTCCGCCACTTGGGCCCGAATTACATCTGAGAGAGCACAAAATCCAAGAAGTTCCAGCTAATGCAATCGTAAGCTTTGGCAAAATCTACATTGAAGAGTAACATCTGCCTTTTTTCTCTCTTCACCTAGGAAACTACTTCATTGATTATCAGGATTCCATTTGTTATTTGTCTACCTTGTTTGGGTTTGTCCGACCAACCCCTTCACGACACGCTTCAATCTCTCTGTTAAAAGCTTCGTCACAATTTTGTAAAAGCACCCGATGAGACTGATCGGCCGAAAGTCGGATATTAGGAGAGGATCTTTCACCTTCGGGATTAGAAATATGAAAGACGAGTTGCACCCTAGTCCGAACGTTTCCGTCTCCTCATATTTACGGACAGCCGCTATCACCTCTAGTTTGATAATTTCCCAATTTGTTTTAATGAAGTTGAAGTTGAAGCCATCAGGGCCCGGCGCTTTATTGCCCCCACAAAGCCACACAGCCTTCCTGATTTCATCTTCTAACAAGGGAGATTCTAAAGCTTTCGCCTGATCTTCTGTTAACTTTACGAATCTATTGCTTATGAACTCAGGCCTTTCTTCGCGGGGCTCCTTGAAGTGATTAGTAAAATACTCCATAACTACATCTTTAATTACTCTTGGATGCTGAGTCTACACTCCATTAATTATGAGATTCTTCACTGAATTTGAGTTTCTTCTCCCATTAATCGTTGCATGGAAGAACTTGCTATTCTCATCCCCTTCAGCCGCCTACTTGACCCTTGCTTTCTGTTTTAGATCTTTTAATATTTGTCTCTATTCCTTGAAGTACCGGAATTTAGAGTCCTGCCAAACACTCCAATCTTTCGGGCTTAAATCCTCATCTTCCGCCCTTTTTTCCAACCTTAGGAAATCCTCCTTCAAATTGTTCGCCATCCTTTCAGCGTCTAACACCTCATTCACTACGTAGAGAAGCCAAGGATTTACTGCAGCGGAGGCCGCAGTAAACCGATTTACTACGGCTTACTGCGGCCTCTGCCGCAGTAAATATCGCAGTAAATGAAATTTACTGCGGCAATTACTGCGGCGGAGGCCGCAGTAAGGCGGTTTCTCTACGTAGTGATTCTTTTATATTTGTCTTGAGTCTCTTCAATTTTTCCTTGAGAACAATATCTCCATCACCCCACAAGCTCATCTTATTCCATTCGTTCTTCACTAGGTCCCTGAACCCTTCAATTGTCAACCAATTATCAAAGCACCTTTAAGGGGATGGCCCAAAGTCCATTGATCCTGCCTTGAGACGAAGCGGGCAATGATCTGCAAAAACTCAATCTTTCACTACCGCTTCTAGTTTCGGCCAGTCTTCCTAGAAAGCCCTGTTAATAAAAAACCGATCCAACTTGGACATTTTCAGCCCGTCACCAATTATCCAGGTATACCGTCGCCCCCTGTTTAACCTCCTGTAACCCATTCTCCCTGATAAAAGCGTTGAAATCTACCGCCCTGATTGGTTTAAATATGCTCCCCTTCCTCTCCTCCGCTCTTCTAACAACATTAAAGTCACCCATTACACAAACCACTTCACTGAGATCGTGAATCATTGCTCCAAGTTTAATCCAAAGAGCTCGTTTATGGCTTGTATGTTACGGCCCGTAAACGTTGAGAAGCAAGTAACTCCTTTGTTTATCTTTCCACTTCCATACCAGCCCTAAGAAACCATGTCCCAAAATAATTTGATCCGTCCGCCTAACCTCTTTATTCCAAAAGAGCAGAAGGCCTCCGGACCTTCCTTCCGCTAACTGTTGAGCAAAGCCTAGCTCACAGTGGTGCGACACCTGTTTGAATTTAGGCCCTCTATTGAATTCAAGCCCAAGTCCTCCCCCAGCCCGTCAAGCCTATTATCCCTTTCTATGTCTCAGGAACAAAATCATATAACGATTCCTCCTCTGACACACCTTTCCCATATTTCACGTTTTCTTCTTGCCTTTCGTGCTATGACCACCTTTTCGCCGCCTGATTCATCTGTAAAGTTAGCATCACACCTTTTTTACAGGTCCTTTGCGCCTGACCCCTAGGTCAAAGTTCGAACGTGACTAGGTTGCTGCGACTCAGTGACTGTGTCCGCACCTGATTCACCATCTTCTTCTCTCTCATCCTCCGATGGCCAATCTTCTTCTTTCTCCTCCTCCATCTCGGCGTCGGAGGCGTTCACCGGTGTTACATACCTTTCTCCGAAATCCACAACGTCAGTGAGATCTTCTACCACCCTAACGTGAAAGTGGCTCTTTCCTACTGTAAGATCTCCCCTTCCAGATACAGACTCGACCGATGTGGAGGTGCACTTTGTTACTTGTGAGCTGGTCGCAACACCGCAAGTGTACGGTGGTCAGACAAGTAGTAATCCGGTGAGTACCGGGTCGAATCCACAGGGACTTGTGATTCCAGTAATTTGTGTAAGAATTAAGAAAATAAAATAGGTGAATGATTGATTTATGGAAGAGAGAATTAATTAACTAAATATAATTGCAAAGTGATTAAGAAATTAAATACTAAAACTACCTCCTAGGATTATTGATCCACTTAAACTTCAGGTTTGACAATTTAGAATTACCCACAATTATTATTCTCAATTTGTAAGTCGATGTATCAATTCTAGATGTCCTCTATCGAGCGTTCCACCTAGGTGATTAAAGCACAGCCATCGCTCCACTCTAATTGTTCAAGTGATCTATCTCCTTCCTAGACCTGTGGCAAGCCATCGCTCTATGACGAAATCTAGCATAATTACCCTGTGGTCTAATAGTACTTTTCTCTATCGAGCAAAAGCATACCACAAATATTCTCTGGCCAAAAGAATAATGCATGAACTATCCGAGTAATTAAACAAGTATCACGGAATAATAATTTATAGAACTAAAATATCAAACCCTAGGTCCAAGTTTCACAATAATTCCTAGAAGATAAATTAACTAGTTACTAAACATAATTAAAAGAAAAGAAAAGAAGAAACTCGGTTGACGGCAGTGTGATGCGTGCTTGTTGCTGCCTTCCTTTGTGTGCGGCTGCCCCCCAATGCGTACATAGATCCCTGGCATGCGTAACTCACATTGGCTTTTATAGCCAACTAAGTAAACAAGTCCACATTGACTTAGGAGTTAGCGTATAGGTTAGCAGCATTGGTCTTTTGACTCTTTGATCCCAACTTTTCATACTCCATCCCTTTTCATCCACATCTTTTAGTTTTGTGCCAATTGGATCCCTATATCTTCTTCATTGCTCCAATTTTCATTCCTTGCCAATTTTAGCTCCAAATTCATCATTGTTGCTCCAATACCTCCTAGAGTAAATCCTACAAAATCCTTGCGCAAAATACTAACAATGTAGCAATTAATTGAGTTTATATGCAAACTTGAGGATAAAATATATATCATAATTTGCACTTATCATGAGCTCCTCTACCTTAACCACCTTTCCTCAGAGTTAAGCGATTCTCTCAAAGGTAGCAGCATTCCACACATGCAGCGGTACTCCTGAAATGAATAGACCCCGTCTGTAAGCTCCATGGATATATAGCAAGGAACCATTCCAACAACTTCACTTCCCCACTATGAAGAGTCTTGTTCCGTCGTTCCTCCGAACCACAGTCTATCGAAACCCTCATCCCACCTAAATACTTCACACAAAAATCCTCAAACCCTTCTTTCTCCAAAAGGACACTTAACCTCCCAAGCAAAGAAACGTGTTTCACCTCACCTAGTAAACAATTTTTCAGCCATCCACTTTCCTCTTCACTGAACAGAGCCTCAATACACCTGAATCCGCTCCTTCCGTAAGGCCTTTCATGGCCAGAGGTTGTCCTTTCGTAGCTGAGACGTATGATCTTTGACCACCATCATGGACGTTCTGTAGCCCCCTTGCATGCCTAGATGTTTCTCCCTCAAGAACTAGTTGAGTTCCCAGATTTCCCACCCCCAACTCTCCCACGATGAAACTTGGCTACGTTCGTTTACAGTTAACAACGAATCTCCTACTGCCACTGCTTTAATCTTTTGCACCAAAAGTCCAATGTCTCTAACATCCTTGTACCATACAAAACCAAATTTCCTTCCCTCTCTTGATTTCTTGAATGGTATGAAAATGTCAATAACATGAACGAATAACAGGAAGTGTTTCCACATACTCGCTCTTGTCCACTCCTCCGGGAAGTTCGTGAAGAACAAGCTTGTCCCTGCAGTATCCAACACCTTGATAAACTCTCTGTTTGGAAGAATGCCCATGTTTCCTTGTCCTTGCCCATGCACCCGGCCAAAGCTCTCTCTCTCTCTCTCTCATATCTCTCACCTGGCCAAAGCTTACATTCAGGAGTGATCTCACATTCATTAGCGGTAGGGAGGTTTACCGCGCACGTTGCCGCGGTAAACATTTTTTTAATTAAAAAATAAGTCGATGAATCTGGATGAAACTTATTCGGATTCATCCACAATCCCAGAAATCTTCATCTACCACCAGAAACCATCATCCAAACATTCATCCAAATCCTACAACAAAAACCCAAAAAGTACTCATCAACAAAAATAATATCTAATAACATCAAAATACACAAAATATGCAAATCTAACCTAAACAGAAAAATAATTTATAATATATAGCATTAAAATACACAAAAAGACAATAAAAAAATAGAGAAGAAAGAAAGAAGAAAGAAGAACAGAGAAGAAAGAAAGAAGAACAGAGAAGAAGAAGAAGAAGAATAAACAGAGAAAGAAGAGGAGAAGGATGAGAAGAAAACAAAAGAAGAAGACGAAGAAGAAGAAGAAGAAGAAGAAATGAGAAAGGAAGATGAGGAAGAAAACAAAAGAAGAAAGAAAGAAAGAAAGATGAGGAAGAAAACAGAAGAAGAGAAGAACGAATTATAGGAAGAAGAAGAAGAAAGAAGAAATGATGAAGAGAAAGAAAGGAGAACAAGAAAGAGGGATGAAGAAGCATGCAAGAGAGAGGAGAAAGACGGGTTTAAACCCTAAAAAGCATATTTATCGCCGTCTTATCGCGTCCAAAACCGTAGTAAATCCTTACCACGTCTTTAATTGCGCCATTTATCACGTCTTTGAGTTTACCGCGACCCAGGTCGCAGTAAGGGCCATTGTATGTATTCCTAGGTAGCGTGTAATTAAGAGGATTTGAGATGCATAATATTTTTAAAAATTTTAAAAATGTTATGGACTTAGGTATAACATGTTACAATTATAGGGCCAAAATATATTCAAAAAGAAATGAGGGAAAAGGTCCAAAACGTTAAAAAAAACAAAGGAACATAACCAAAATTTTTATTTAGTAACAAAATGGGGAAGAAAGGACAAGAGAGATCCTGTTCATTTAGCAAATCCTTGACGAATGTTACTACTACTACTTCTCTCTCTCTCTCTCTATATATATCTATATATCTATATATATATATCTTGGACCTTAAAGTTGAACTCTCTCTAATCTATCTAACAACCCAATGTCTTCAACTCGGGACACGCGCGCCGAGTCGTGACTCGGACACTTTCCGAATGACCCACCATTTCAAGTTCAACAACCTTTCCTTTCTCATCTTTCCTTTCTTTTTGATGCTTTGCCATATCTGGGCAAAACGACAACAGAGCTCCTGACATTTTATCAACTTTAATGGTTCAGTCCTGAACGTCATTTATATATATATATATAATAGAGAATCCTTGACCTTCTCTTTAATTTTCGAAATATTGTTTAATTTTCAGCATATATTATTTTATTTTCTAATACTTAAAAATATAAATTCAACATTTTTGGTATATCTAATATATGGTAATTTAATATATCTACTTTATAAATATATTTTTATACTAAAAAATAATATAAAAAATTGAAGTCAACAGATAAACCTACACTCTTCAACGTGCACCCAACCACATCTTGCAAAAACTCAAATAATTATTTATCTATTTATCTAAAATTTGTAGATGTATATGTTTAATTTAATTTAATCTATTAGATTCTCCACACAGAATGGGCAGGCAAATTTTATTTACCAATTAGTTAGTAAAACTATTAGTTATGTAAAGAGTCTAAAGAACTATTTAAGAAATGTATATTGGTCTTTAAAAAATTATTAGTTAGTAGTTAAATTAGTTAGACAGTGTTAGAATCAACTAGTAATTTTACCCAATTGTTGGTAATTAAGAGAGCCGGAATGGGCATGCATCAAATCTATTACTCTATTTGTCTTGAGTAAAAAAAACAATAAAACCACTAGCTGTGTACCCACCGTCACTGCTCCTCGCCGGCACCGTTCTCGGATTTCTTGGAGATATGTTTGTTGGGTCTACGTTGCTGCTCATCAATCCTCCTGCTTTCCTTGGTGCCCAGACCGAATTCATCGGGCTACGCATCCCTCCCCTGTTGGTCAAGGTGTTCTGGTCGCCAGCCTCCTCCTTGCGTGGCTGCGGCAATCGGCCGACCACCTCTCTAGGGTCGATCAACACTCCTGGTGGCCTCACGTCACTGTTCACTTTGGTGGAGAGGAACAAACCATCACCGTACCTTGCCAAGGGCACCTCCTTGGCCTTGTCGCGCCGGCTGTGACAAGGCCACCGATGTTCATCTCCGATTTTCTCGCCGATTCTGCTGCTCCTCTCCAAACAGTCTTGACTTAATCCAGCTGACGTTTTGGGCTCTCCCCGCCACCACCGTCCTGGTTTGTGAAGTCCTTGATGCCTCCACTACCCTGGATTGCACAGGCAACCACTCTGTCATGGATGCTGGCTGCCAGTGCTCCGGGCTTGGTGGGGGTTTGGACCGTGTCTTAGCCAGCTGGTTTTCGACCAGATTGAGATGGCCAGTTTGTTCCCAACCTACTGCTCTTCCGAAATCAAACCTCACCTCATTCATACGGGCTGGAAGATTGGTGTATTGTTGGTTTTTTGGTCTGTTATGTCTAATTTGGGGCGGACAAGAGATTTTCCAATTGTTGGTAGTTGGGTATTTTATGTGCTGTAGGAAGAGTCGCAAAAAACTGGCACGGAGCAACAGTACCGGCCCCTTCCTGGCTCCATGAGGATGATGGGTTCAGATGGTTAGGATACAAAGTCCGGCCTAACCATCTGTAGTCTGTTCGGGACTTGGGATATTTAGTGGATAGTGCCATTTTGTTAGTTTTTGATATGGTTCATGCAAGTGTGGTTTGATGTTTTCCGGTGCTCTCCAGGAAACCTTGCAGGGAACAGGCTAACATGCTCTTTCGGGCGCGTTTTGCGTTGCTTCAGTGGAGGGGGACGGTAGCCTCGATCTCTATTACAGATGCTGCGGACGGATCCTTGAATCAATCTGAAGGGTATTTGAGAGCGCTTGCGAAGATCAGCTTCACCAAGGGATCTTTATCCTTTGTCGACTTCATGTTGTCATCATCATGATTGTCCCGTTATCTTTTCGTTTTATTTATCTAGTCTTGGTCATTTTCGAGTTCGGTTAATCCTCTTTAGTTTTGGCTTCCTTGTTGGAGACTCCGTAGATGTTCGTCTCAGGCTAACTATTTGCAATTGAATGATTAATTATTCCTTTTGAGAAAAAAAAACAATGAAAGCGCACTCAAAGAAAATGTGTCACGTGTCGGAAATAAATAATACTATAACATAGTATATAATATTTTTGCTGTCTTATCTCATTTTTATTTTTAATTCCTTCATGCATGCACGCTGCTAACTACCAGTCAACTAAAGCAGCCTAAAATATTCCAATGGATAAGAAAATAAAAATATTCCTAATAATTAAAATAAAAAAAGGACAAAAAACCGCCATGAAATTACATCGCCACCTTCCTTCCTCGTTCCAAATGCTCACCTATAAAACTCTCTGCATCTTCACTGATTCAATCATAACACAGACAGTAATTTACTTCTGATTATTTATCCACATTTCGAAATCATGTGCATGTATAATTTGTTCTCCTTTTTCTGTCACTTAAAATGGGCTCTCAACTTGTTCCTCAGTTTCTCTCTTCTCCCCAACTATGAGAGCTTCCGTGAAGATCATGATCATGGCCACAGTTCCAACGACGACGGCGACTGTACAGATTGCGCTATTTGTTTGAGCAAGATTGATGATGATGAGGAGATCAGTGATCTGAGATGCAACCATTTGTTCCATAAGGTCTGTTTGGACCGTTGGATAGGCCACCGGCGTTTAACTTGCCCGCTTTGCCGGAGCTCACTGGTGCAGTCGTCGCCAAAGGTGGCCGGAGAAGCTCAAGTATTGAGGTTTAAGTACAGTGATTTCAGCTCCGGCGTGGAGAGAGACAAGTGGTGGCTGCGTTGACTACCGGTAAAAGATGGATGGCGCCGGAAACAAATAACGTCCACTATTAATCTATAAATAGTACGTCAAGACAAATTTAAAGAGAACGACCCTTCCCCTAATGGAAAGGGTGAAAGTGGTTGCACTTACAGATTACTAATATTTAGATGTTGTAATCTGACCATCATTTATTTAATTCATTGATTAAGGTTCATATCTTGTTCTGAGAATTATATATTTATCCCAATCCCTTCTTTTTTTGAGCCAGCCAATTCTTTCATTATATATACAAGTAAATTACTTCATCCGTACTTGAAAGGATAGTGCATTTTTTTGAGTATGAGAAAATAGTGAAAAAGTAAGGCTCCGTTTAGTTGTGTAAAATTTTTTGTTAATATTAAAACATATAACTAGCTTTTAAGTAATGGAAAACCTTGTTTTCCAAACTTTGGAAAACTAGTATATTAAATTAAGGAACATTGTTTGAAAGGTTTCCATGGTAATACTAGAGTTTTTCAAAGTTTGGAATTTCCATCACTTGAAAGCTACTTGTATGATCAAATATTTACAAAGGAAATTTGGAGATGAAAACTTGAAAAAATTTCAACAACTAAACGGACCCTAAGCATTTGGTCAAAACACTTTGATTAGATGGTGAAAATTATGAAGGAAAATTAGAGGTAGCTATTGCTCACCCAAAATTTCTGACAAAGAAAATGCACACTTTTTTTCAGGGATATCTTTAAAAGCAATATGTATCATTCTTTTAGATATGAATGAAGTATAAGGAATAACAAAGTCATGAAGTAATTACCCATCCAAGACAGTACAAGTAGTGATTACCCAAGATGAATCACAATGAAAAACTCATCTCCTTAATTACAGGCAATTAGCAACCTAAGGGTTAACTAGAATCCATTTCAACCAAGAAAGATTAAAACCAAATAACCTATTGGAAAACTAAAATTGCAGACATTAGTTAAATTTCAGATACCGCCCACAGATTGTCATGTCCTTAGTTGTAAAGCCAAAAATTATTACGCCAAAATTCTGTCTGTGACCTAAAATAGAACTGTTCATGTGAAGCGCAGTTGTCAAGCAAACGTTTGACATTCAACAAAGACGATCAGCAAAGGCATGACACCACCAATGAGTGTCAAATAGACCAAGCTGCAAGATATATATCCATATTTCTTTATGGGTGCGTTTGGTTGGTGGGATAAGGAGGGATGAGATGATTTTTATTCTGTCCTCCTCCTTCATCTCTCGTTTGGTACGTCCAGGGATGGGATGAGTATTATCCCTTTTAATATTTTTATCCCATAAAAGTGGGATTAAATAATACCTCACCCACCAATGGATAAGGAGGAATGGGATAAAAAAAGAAAAGAAATAAATTTGAGACTATGACAAATTTATTTGATATAATCTCATCCAATCCTATCATAAATAATCTCATCCAATCTTATCCTAGATAATCCCACCCTATCCCATCTTAATCATCTCATCCCACTATTTTTTTATCCCTGCAACCAAACGAGCCCTAGTATAAGTATGTCTTAGGCCAAGCTCTCCTACCCAACTAGTATTGTACAATACCGGTACCAATTATTTAAAAAATAAATTTATAAATACTTTCTTTTACAAAAAAAGGGTTCTGTGATTAATTTATAATATTTAGAGTTATTAATTATAACCATTTTCAATGAATATATTTTGTGAAAAAAATGAAATAATTAAGTTGTTTTAGAATATCGGCAAAATCGACGTTTTTATAAATATCAATCGCTGCAGGTTCACCAATCGTCAATTTTACCGATCTATAAAAAAACTTAATTACATAATTTTTAATGCGGGTTTTTAATTAGAAAAAACTTATAATAACTCAAGAAATAACAAACTAGTCATAAAATTCATTTTTATTACACTTCAAAGCATGCTGCCTACTGACAGTCAAATTGAAGCAACGAAAAACCACCAAAAGAATGCAAAATAAAAAGAATTCCATAACGAACGTTCCTTGCTCTTTCAAAATGCCCACCACTATAAAAACCCTTTTCTGGATCATCCATTAATAACACAAACGAAACATATGTCCTTAACAGCTTCTTAGCCTCTCTTCCACTTAATTTCTTCCAATTAACCTAATCATACATATAATGATCATGTCTGGTTACTTCATCTCCATCTTTTGTTTCCTAAAATGGGCACTGAACTTGTTCCTCACTTTCTCTCTAATCCCCCACCATGACAGCTTACTTGAAAATCATGTCCATATTTCCCGGCGATCCGACAATGATGAGTGCACCGATTGTACCATTTGTTTGAGCAGGATCGACGATGATGAGGAGATCGGTGACTTGAGATGTAGCCATATGTTCCATAAGGTCTGTTTGGACCGTTGGATCGGTCACCGGCGGTTTACTTGTCCGCTTTGCCGGAGCTCAGTGGTGCAGCCAGCACGAAAGATGATAGGAGAAGCTCATGAAGTTTTGATGTTTAAGTATTGTGATTTCAGCTCTAATGGCCAGAGAGATAGATGGTGGTTACGTTGATTATCAGACAATCGGTAAAAGATATATAGATAAATTAATTATATATGATCATTTTGTCCATTTGGAATTGTTCCAAAATATTTTATGGATTTTCATTTTTGGAAAAAACAATTTCCATCCAGTTATCATACAATCTTTTAGTTTGCTTGGGACGCCGTGCATAAGAAAACAAAGAAGATCATAATAGTATTTTGAAAAGTGGAATTTCATAAACTACGTGAATTAAACAATATCTCCATATAGTTCCTTATAGTGGTTCAAAATCTTCAACCTTGATTTATAAATCGATGCGATTGAGTCCCTCAACTATGATGCATTAAGTGATTGCTTTTTGACCATTTTACCATTAGTTGACATTTAGAAAAAAAAAATACTAACTCTTAATGGTCCCTAAAATTTTGTAATCATTGCACAACTACCCAAAATTTACCGATCAACTCCAATATCGGTCCTGAGGGTAAGATGATAAACCTCTTGTTTTGGGCCTCTAATTTTAAGAGGCAAATACTATATATATATGTATGTATGTATGTATAGAACAAACTGATAATAGGACATATAAATGAAATAACACAACACACAGATTTATTTAAATAATACCAACACTAAAATAGAATCCGTGAAACAGATGTAAACATGTTGGAAAGAAAGAAAGAAACATATCAAAATCATTTCATAATCAAACCATTTTCCTCTGACTTCATGTCAAACCTTGAGAATACTATGATTACACAACATATATTTATTTTCCATAAACAGTTTTTGCCACATGTAAACATGTTGTTACTATTTAAATAAATCTATCTATGTATCTGGAAGGGGTCTGGTAACGCCAAATGCGTTACCAGCCCATTACGAACGGTAACGCACGATGGCGTTACTACGGCGGTACGATTTGAGCCGTTACTTTACGACCGTGCATTACTTGGCGTTACTTGGTGTCACTGTAATTAAAAAATAATCACTGAAATATTTTAATTAATCACTGAAATTATAAAAATTTCATACATACTTCATTCCATAAAATAATCACTGAAATTATAAAATAATCACTGAAATTATCTAATAATCACTGAAATTATCTAATAATCGCTTAATTCATTACCTTCAACAAGAGGCTCCGTGAAATGGAGGGTGTACGGCGGCCGGCGCGGTGGTGAGCGACTCCGGAAAGGAAAACCGAAGAACCCGTCATTTCTCTTGAAATGGAAACTGAAAACCGAAATGGAAACCGAAGGAGCTTACCTCGAGCTGGCATTGATTTCGGCGTCGAAATGGAGGGAGGAAGGCGCCGGCGTGACGGATGCGGACGGCGGTGCGAGGCTGAGAGAGAGGAGGTTGAGAGAGAGGGGCTCGAGTTCGCGTTTTGAAAGAGAACGCGCGTTTTTAATTTTAGGTAGCTGGTAACGCCCTAGCGCGTTACTTAGGCATTACTTTAGTCAACTTTAATTTGAACCAGATTAATGCCCGGGAATCAAAAAGGTGACGGTAGCGCCCCACAGTAACGCCTTGGGCGTTACTACGATTTTCGGCCTCACAGTAACGCACAAAGGCATTACCGGGGCGCTACTAGCTCTGACAGGCTCTGACCGGTAGCGCCCTTAGTAATGCCTCGCTCTACGACGCTTTTCGGCGCCACAGTAACGTCTGGGGCGCTACTCCCACTACGTAGTTGGTTGGACTTCGGTAGCGGGCCTGGTAGGTGGCGGCCCGCTACCACCTCGCCAAGGCAGCCGAGCGGGCAGCCCGCTACCGTGGGCGCTACCGTAATAAAGTTGGTGGCGCCCACAGTAGCGGGTAGCCCGCTACCAATTTAGTAGCGCAAAGACCGCTTCCATACCCGCTACCAACGAAATTAATTGCGCGGGCCGTTCGAATTTTGAAATTGTCTTGGAACTGCAAAAAGCAGTTGGTAAGTTGGTAGCGGGCTGGGTAGGGGGGAGCCCGCTACCGGCTCACTTAAATCCTTCAGCAGCCCCTTTCCTCCTTTCATCTTCATCTTCAACCTCTTGCCCCTCTCCCTCGCATCTCCGGCGGCCAACTCCAACACCACCGTCTCCGGCCGCCTCTCCACTCTTTTACCGTGGATCTGCTCCATTTCACTAAGGTAAGGTCGAATCTCTTCTTTTTTCGCCTTAAATTCGGTTATAGATTGAAGTTTCTAACCGTTTTTGGTTTTGGTGCAAAAGCTCCGACCTCCTCCAATTTTCGTCTCCTCCTCCGGCATTCTCCAACACCACAATCACAGGTATGTTTTATAGATTAATGCAAATATTTTTTGTTATTTTTTGTATTTTTTGTTAATTTGTATATTTGTGGTATTTTGTATACATAAAAGTCTTTTTCAATTTTGTGATATTTTAGGTATTTTAGGAATTATTTTAGGTAATTTAGGAATTATTTATGAATTTGTTAGTATTTTGTGGAATTTTAGTATATACTTTACATATTTTAGGAAAATAAGAATATGTTGTTTATTTTAGTATATTAGGAATAATTTTAGTATTTTCAGAATTAGTTTAGGTATTTTAGGAATTATTTATGAATTTGTTAGTATTTTGTGGAATTTTAGTATATACTTTACATATTTTAGGAAAATAAGAATATGTTGTTTATTTTAGTATATTAGGAATAATTTTAGTATTTTTGGAATTAGTTTAGGTATTTTAGGAATTATTTATGAATTTGTTAGTATTTTGTGGAATTTTAGTATATACTTTACATATTTTAGGAAAATAAGAATATGTTGTTTATTTTAGTATATTAGGAATAATTTTAGTATTTTCGGAATTATTTTAGGTATTTTAGGTATTATTTATGAATTTGTTAGTATTTTAGGTATATACTTTACATATTTTAGGAAAATAAGAATACTTTATGAATTTTAGTATTTTAGGAATTATTTTAGTATTTTAGGAATTACTATAGTATTTTAGGTATTACTTATGAATATTGTGGTATTTTGGGTGAATTTGTAAGATTTCTTAAAGTTTTGGGTTAATTTGAACATTTTGAGTTTTTTGGTGGTACTAATTATTAAGTCTTCTAAGGATATGACGTCTCCGACGCGTGATAGTGGCCATAGGTCAGGTCGTGATTCCACGACGGGGGCCGCTCGGGAAGTCGCACCGGCTCGGTCGTCTGGTAGTCGTCGCACTCGCGGTCGCGGCAAAGACTTCGCTTCATCCTCGCTACCGACGGGTCACGCAGACCGTGGAGGAGCGGCATGACACCCGATGGATGATGCGCTCGCGCGATTGTTCCCACCTCCAGAGGTTCGGCGATCCGAGCACCGTTCCCCTCCGCGCCCGAATCGGGATGCCGATTACGATTTTCTCCCCGTAGGACACTTTTGTAAAAACTATTTCGTTTTGGATGTTTTTTTTATTGTAATTGGTACATTTGGTTACTTTATAATTAAATTTATTTCTGTTTTTAATTGTAATCTATAAAACGTAATAAATAATATTATTATTGAATGATTTATTAAATGATGAAAATGAAAATGAAGATATTAAGGTGATTATTTCTGTTTTTAATTGTAACCTAAATGAAAACGTATTAAATAATATTATTATTGAATGATTTATTAAATGATGAAAATAAAGAAATTATTTTTAAAAAATAAAATGATGGTAGCGGGATTGGTAGGGGGTATGGCGCTACCAGTTGTCGATTGGCGCCACCGTGTCCCAGTGGCGCCCTTCCCGCTACCATGCCCCTACTAACGGTAGCGGGCTGGGTAGCGGCCGAAGTCGAAGGAGCGGGCCAAATGGAAGCGGCCTCGGTAGCGGGCTAGCCCGCCACCATGGTAGCGGAATTGGTGGCGGATTGCCCCCTACCAGGCACCCATTTTATACGTAGTGATCCGTGCATTAATACGACATAAAATTCAACTACGTATCTGTGTGTTGTGTATATACATATATACACATACATATTTTTAAAGTAAAATATTATGTAAATACTTCATCTGTCCGAGAAAATTAGTCACGTTTGTTTTTCAGCATTTAATGTATGATTGTTTTCTTGAAACATATTACTTATAAATTGTGGAGTATATGTTTATATGCAAATGAAAAATAAAATTTGTCTAGTTTCTAATATATTTTTCAAGAATTTTTTTGAAAAAATTATTCTTAATGAACATTTGAGTCAAACACAAGTACAAAAGTCAAACATGGTTAATTTTGTAAGACGGAGGAAGTATAATTTGATAGGGGCCCCCAATTTTTTCTTTCACTTTGAGCCTTAGAAATCTCAGGTCGGCTCTGATCAACCCTAAAATTCTCTTATGCCATCCCAACCCAATCAACCCAATCAACCCCGACCCTGACGCTGCCTTTCCATTTCCGCCCCATTGGCAAACCCTGACCACTGCCCCTCTGTTCCAACTAGTAGCGTCGAGAGCAGCAGCCAACACCCCTGCCCTTCCACTCCCTCTGGCACCCATATCTCCACCCATCATGTGCACCCCACCGACACCCGTATTTTTTACTTATGTTCCTGCCCCGCTCATGACACCAAATGTATCGCCTCCTTTCCCAATCGTTCCAATCATCCTAACCGATGGCTGGCTAAGGTTCACCCCTCAATTTCTACTAAACCTTTGCATCTCAATTTTTTCAATTTAACCTAATTTCTAAAAAACTTTTATCAACTCATGCCTTTAAAACCTTAAATTTACACAAATAAGGCTCTGGACCGTTAGATAATTGATACCGCTAATCTTACATGAGTCAAGTTACCGAGTCGGTTGACTAAAAAGTTGTCTAATTTGGGGACCGAATCACATTGAATTACTATAACCAATGGACCAAAATGTGCAAGTCGCTATATATAGCTCACAAGAATAAGAGGAATCATGGCCAAAACACAAATATAATGGAGGGTGTATAAGTTTTTGTTGAGAAAACGACAAATTAAGAGAGAAACCCTAGCTAGCCCTTTTTTAATTACGAAACCCTAGTCCTTTAATTTATCAAACTAAGACAACCGATCCGCTCTCACTTATATATATATATATATACTTAATTACGCTGTCGTCTCATGACTTCTGGAACGGAATGGTACATGAATGTCAATCGGAAATATTGGACACGTGATCTTGATCAGTTTGGCAGTACAAATTGGGCGATCGGTGCAGATACGATTTAAATCGAGCAAAGAACCCATGGTAGTTTTTTTATTTAAATTTATTCTTGACCTGCTTGGCACTACTCAAGTCATGGAGTGTTATCGTAGCGATGATCATTAATTATACTATAAAGTATAGGCGTCACGATTTAAATAATTAATTAAAATGGATAAAAGAATTTTGAGAAATCAAGTATGTGTAGCCTAATAAGTTGACACCGTTTTCCATGCCGTGGACTGATTTGTGGTGAGGGCAGGTGTACGTGGATCGATGGTCTTTCATTTTATAATCAATATATAGGAATCTGGATTAGCCAATCAAGCAGCTTATTTTAGAGATGGATAGAAGAATAATCAAATCGTCCTCAAAATTGTCATCAACCACCCGCCAACGTTTACCGTTGTCACAATCACATGCATTTGCTTTTGGGAGAAGATACAAATTATAAAACTTAATTATTATCCAACAAAACTAAACAAATGTTTTATGATATGGTGATAGCTTATTACTATAAGATATTCATTTATTACTGATCGTAATTTCTGTCACATTAATGATTGAGTTTTAAAGTCATAACTTATTTAAAAGTTGAAACTTTAATAATTTTTAATAATTTGAACTAAATAACAAAATATTTTAGCTTTTTATTCGTTCAAAACACTATAATAGGGTAATCCGATTTTATAAAATACCAATACTATTATTTTTTAAGGGAAAAGTATTTATTTTATTTAATAATGTTCAGCTTACATAATAAATGTCTAAGATTGATTCTTAGCATTTTATCTAAATTTTAAGAGGCAAAATAACTAGTTTTATTCGTTGAATAGAGAGTATGCATAGTAACAGGATGTTAACGGTATTTACCCATCTCTACCCAGGCAGGCAGCGCGCGACCTCCTCCGCATTCTCTCTTTTTATGCTTTATATGATAGATAGCCCTTAGACTATGAGTTTTTGTTCAGACTGGTCCCTATACTTATTTTGTATCTGAAAATACTACTACCAAGCTCATATTTTGTAAAATTTTAATGGGGCACGTGCTCCCATGGTGGGTCCGCCCCTGTGTACTCAGATGCTCTGCCACCGTGTGAGCAAGCCGACCTATGGTTTGATAGTTAGGGTTTTGGCTCCATTTGTGAAATACTAGCTAGTTGTTTTAATTATTTGTATTTCGGATAATTTTTTAATGATTGAGATCAAACATGTAGATTTAAAAAATTATCGTTGATAGTTTTTTCAAAATGCAATATCTACTTTTGAAAAAAGTTGTTGCAAAACACGGTGTTTCTTTATAAGGTTAGGCGACTACGTACAAGTGTTTGACACCAAGGGGTTTATTGGGCAGGGAAGTGATTTAGACCCGGCAAGATGCAATTCCGTAAAATATTCGCTTTTTACCCACTTATTATTTAGTTGCAGTTAAAAATGCGTAATTACCTCTTAAATATCTCACTTGACTACAAATCAACGTTAGTTTTTTTATTTTTTGAACAAGTCAACGTTAGTTTTGAGCCTCTGTATAGATTAGTCCAATTAAGCCTTACTACTGGGGAAGGGGTCAATTTCAGTTATGATCCTTGGCAGCTTCTTTGTCCATGTTGACGTGTTTGTTACCATGCCTTAGTCCAAGCACATGTTTACTTCATACATCTGTGTTTCCAAATTTGTGCATTTATTTATGTGATCATTAATATATATATATATACACACACTATATACCTCCGTCACTAAAAAAACAGTGTTCTTTTTCAATATTTAATGTATGTTTTTATTTCTTTAACATTTTGATATAAAAACTCAAATAATTTAGGTGCAAATTATAGATTAGAATTTAGGGGCGAAAGTGATATAGTATTTTTTTAAAATTTAGAAGTGTAAAAAAAGATCTAGAATTTTTTTTTTTTAAAAAAAAACTTGCGAGTTTAAATTTGAAAAGCTAAGCAAAATAGTAACATGAGTTTTCTTCCTTTTTCTTTGGAAAAATGATTAATATGAAGGGAATTTTTTTTTAAAAAAAGAGAGAATATAATTAAAAATATATTTTAAAAGGTCTAATTTAAAAAATACTAGTACAAAAATGTAGGAAAAAATATCAATGTGTCAAGACCATAAAATCAACGGTTTAAATTCAAGCAAAAAGAAAGATGGGAGGCATAAGATATAATTTCAAAATTTGTAAATAGACAAATTAAATGACCTTTAAAATGTATGTTTAATTAATTGAATCACTATAGACTATTAATGCTTATTTTTGGTCATATTGGAGACGAAAGAAGAAGCTTAGATGCAACTATGATGAAGACAAACTTGCGGACCGTGACGTCATGTAAATATTGTTTGGAAACTAAAATGGTTTATTCTAGTGTTTTTTTACTATCCAAGACATTGAGGTTTGTTTGCAATTTTTAAAAAATTGAGAGAACTTTTACCGATTTTGACCATTAAAATACATGACACATCCTCTAATCATGCACAAAACGGTGTAGTTTAGCATACAAATTCACCAAATTGACACTATTCACAACCATTCCATCAAACTTCCATCTTTAGTGTGTAGGTAAATTGGTACCTACAAGCTTAATTATTTTTTAATTAAAATAGTTTTTTTTGCGTAAAAAAAAGTTTTGTAACTAGTTTTTTATTTCTTGAAATATTATAAGCTCTAGTTAAAATTTTGGATTAAAATGATGTAAAATTAAGATTTTTAACACATTTAGAAGTGGTAATTGGTATCTATAAAGCGCCGATTTCACCAATAAGCTAAAATAATCTAATTGCTTCATTTTTGTACAAGATAGGTAATCGAAAGTGGTTATAATAACTCCAAGTATAATAAACCAGGAAACACTTTCAAGCAAAAAAATATATTAATAAGCTATTTTTAAAGGACAAGGTTAGGATGCGCTAATGCAAATGTCATTAAGTGCAATACTTTTCAATTTATTTACATCTATACCATCCTTTCTCTCATTCTTAAAAAAATGCATATCATTTTATTCCATAATAAAAAAATTACAAACAATCAATCCAATGGAAAGAATTAAGACAGAAAAAAAGACCATATGTCATGTGCTTTTATGTTTTTTTGCAGTCTATTTAGACATTGACATATTTTTTATTGTTCAACCAAATAATTATGAAATGCATACTGGGGATTGTGATAATTCATTACGGAAATCACTACTCTTTCGTCTTCTCTTGTGGGATACTCTCTGCGGGAACATGACTCTCCGCAACTGGATCACAACTTTCTTACTATCTGATCACAACTCTTTTACATTGTTGAGAAGTTGAGAGGGAGCAAGCAGCTGTGGTTGTCTATTAGGCGGAGCAGATGACTCGTTTGAAGAAGCTAGATTCTGTGGAACAAGTTGATGGAACAAATATGAGTATTTGATATCTTAATCACATAAATGTGCTAAAGGCACTGTAAAGCAACTCATTAATTCTTCTTCTATATATTTATGGTAATAATGTTGATGTATAGTACCATTACTAAGTAGACTATGACACATCAGCTGTTTTTTTTTTGTTTTTGTTTTAATTTATACACTAGCAGAGTACCATTACAAAGTAGACTAATTTATGGTTTTTTCATTTTTTTCATATAGGTCTCTAAAATTTCAATCATGATTTTATCTTATATTCTTTTTTTAGTGTGGTGGTCTACATGTAGAGAAATGTGGGTTAATTATGACTTTGCGCAATTACAAAATTTGTTATGGAAGAATACTTTTATCCTCCCAACGAGTTTGAGTCATCTCATCTTAATATGATGAATTTTATTTGTTTGTTTATTTATTTATATTTTTCACAAATTGGTGTAGAGACTAACTCTCTGATTTGACTTTTATTTCTAACCCTTTTGCGCATTAACCCCAAAAGTCTTAGAGCTAATATGCTAAAAGGTGAAAAATTTAGCCTAAATTTGTTTTTTATTTTTTATGAAATTGTACAATTATTTATGACCATTTGTATCTTTATTCAATTACTAAAAAAAATATACACCGGTTACAAAGAGTGGGAAAGCATAACCTTGTTTTTAAAATGGGCCGTACACTATAAACGAGCCGAGTCGAGTTCGAACTGTACTGAGCTCGAGTTCGGCTCGATAGCTTTTAATTTTATTGAGCTCAAGTTCGGCTCGATAGCTCGACGAGTCTTCATTATGAAGGCTCGAACTCGGCTCGATTAATTGTTCGAGTTTGGCTCGATAGCTCACGAGCTGCTTAAAAACTTGTAAATAACCATTTGAACTACGCTCGAGTTCGGCTCGAAAACGGCTCAAAATCTGTTTCAATTAGCAAAATAAATCCTATTCCTCATGTTTTATGATTTTAGTCAAATAAGTCCTTCAAAATAACCCTTGTACTTTAGAAACTTAGTAAATTATGTCCAATTACTTTAATTATTTACATGTGAACCATCATAACTCTTTTTAATATGTTTTACTCGATAGCTCGATAAGTTATCGAGCTGAACTCAGGATGGCTCTCGAACTCGGCTTGATTAAATTATTGAGCCCTAAGTTCTGCTCGAGTTCGAGTTCGAAGCTCAATAACACAGTACTCAATAACACATGAGCTGAGTTCGAGTTCGAGTAAGTTCGATAAGAGCTCGAATCATTTACAGTCCTAGTCGTACCGATCGATACTCACAACCAGAAGAAAAGGAAAAACCTTATGCTAGCCGCCAGGTTCACTAATTAACCATTCCTCTGTGACAACCAGACGTCTCTTTGTTCCAAATTTCACTCCTAAAATATAAGCACTCGAAAAATTAGGACATGTCTGGCTTCTCGCAATTAAAATCAACAAGGATTTAATTTCCCACGTTCCGCGGTGGATGTAAATCACAAAATTTATAAGAATTTGATAAGGTTGTAACATCAAAAAAATGGGTTATAGATATTGGTTTATCTTCATAAAATAAAATAAGAAAGTAAACAATCATTCTAGATAAAAATTATTAATGTCAAAATTAACTCCAGACTCCAGGACTCAATGCGTAAAAGGTAAAAAATAAAAGTCAAGTGGAAGAGAGTTTTTTTTAACAACTGTAACAAAAAAATGTAAAAAACAATAAATTTTGATAAATATGACTAAAAGGTGAAATAAAATATACACTTTAAATTTCATGTTTCAAGGTTTAGTGTTTGACTCAATTTTGTATAAAGATAAATAGTGAAAAAATAGAAAAAAAATTAGATTTCAAATTATGCATATGATTTTTTTTAATTTTAAATGTCTAACAATTCATGAAAAAAAGCATAGATTAATTACCATAAAACAGTAAAAAAAATGGGAAATTTCTTTTGGGGACGGAGGGGGTATGAGACCAAATTGTATACCACACATTAATTTCTTTACATTCACGCTATCCATGTAAAAAGATGAAGAAAATGTAAAATCATACTCCCTCCGTCCCATAAAGATTGCAGCTTTTTTTGGTCATTTTCACAGTATTTAATCTACGATTTATTTTAATGAGTTCATAGACATGTAAAGTTGAATGACTAATATGAATCTCATAATTTTCAATATAAATTTTCTAAATATATTTTTTTATGAATTTTTTTCACTCTTTATCTTAGTAAAATTTTGAGTCAAACACTACTACTTGAAATATCAAAGTCAAACACCGCAATCTTTTTGGGACGGAGGGAGTATGAGTGATAAATTTGTTGACAATTATAAGAAAAAAATAAAAGGCAACAAATTTAGATAAATACGATAAAAAAACGAAATGTAGTATATGAGACGAAATTGTAATCCATACATATACTTTATTTCCATCCACGTCATCCATGTGAAAATATGAAGAAAATGCAAAATCATATGAGTGAGAAATATTGTTGGTGTAGACTATAAAATAAAAATGAAATTAAATAAGCAAGCAAGTTAGAATTTTAAATAAGTTTAAAAAGTTGAAGAAAAGATGAACTAATAGCAAGTAGGAAAGAGAATATAAAAAGGAAAAAATTAGACAATGCATTATAGATAAAAGAACAACTTTAGGCCTAAATTTTTCTACATTGACTAAAGACCAATGTGTAAAAGCGTAAAATTTAAAAGTTGAAAGAGCGAAATATTTATTTAAACAATTTAAATAAAAAAATCATAACGAATTTTAAAGAAATGACAAAATCTCATTAGGTAAATACTGTTCATACACAATAGTTTTTTGGAAATTATATAAAATTATAATAAGACACGCATATTATTGTTCAAATTTCTGACCACTCACATTAAAAGAGGAATATATGAAAAACTTATATAGGTGAGAAACTTCGAGATCTATCTGAAGAATCTTAAAATTTGGCGGTAAACAAAATAGTTAAACCTATAACTAAAGCAAAAAAAAGACAAAAATCATATAATGTTATAATTAGTTCATCACAACTTTTAAACCACCCACATTAAAATATGAAGATATAATAAATTATATGAGTTAGAAAATTTAGGCGTGCATTCGAAAAAAATTAAAAAATGGTAGTAGAAAAAAGGCTAAAAGTGGGAAATATGATAAATAAAGTAATTAAACCTTAAACTAAAAACAATTGGGAAAATTACGAAAATAGCACTGTTCATCACACAGTAATACTTTCACATGTTCTAATTTTAAGGTTTAAAACAAAACTAAAAAGGGACAGAATGATACTGGACTAGATCCAAATAATTTGCGTCTAAAGTCGATCTTGACAATTGATCAATCGGAGCTGCAATTAATTACAGGGTTGGTGGCAATTTAACTTTTCCTACAGAAAAAAAAATCTTCAAATATTCCAAATCGTAATTACATAATTCAAGGTTATTTTTCATTTTATCTATGTCAACTAATTCGGCATGTCTATATTTTTAAAATCTGCTTTCTCTCAAATATGACAGTAACTCTGGATTTAACGCGCTTTGACTACAAGGGCCGTCTACATTAAAAAACAGCAAAATAAACTTTTGTGTTAATCTTTTTGTCCATATAGATTACTTTTTTTCCCTAATTTATTCTTATGAATTTATAGACATTTAAAATTAAATGATCTATGTGTTTTTCATAACTGATAATCTAAACTTTTTAGAGATAATTTTTTTAAATTTTTTAAATATCTATCTTAATAAAATTATGAGTAAAAAATTACAACTTGAAATATCTAAGTCAAATGTGGGACCGATGGATGGAGTACTATCGAGAGACGTTCTGAGTGTCTTCTTATATACTACCGACAAAACCATTATTCTTTTGTACTTGTACATTTGTGCGTACTCATGTCTTTTTAGTTTTTGCCTTGTAATTTTGCCCTCAAACGCAGCTGCTAAATTTGAAGAAACTAATTTTACATTTATAAAATTATAATGCATTGAACGTTGTAAGGAGGAGCGGATACGGTGTACATACAATTAAAAAATTGTAAACCCTACCTATATCACATGTGTAGTTTTTTTATAGACATCATAAAAAATAATAATATGAATTATACCACTATTATTATAGGATTTCATAGGTCGACCAATTAATTAAATATTTACTAATTATCATCATTTATTTCACCAAAACTAATCTTAAAAAAGAAAACAAGTCATACATGAATTCATTAACTTCAATATTTTTGGGGCAAAGTTTATTATTTGCGCAAGTTTAGCGCTTTTCTACTTTTTTAAGACAACAAAAGACATTGTCTTACCAAGCAACATCCATGCATGGTCTGTAACCGGGAAATAATGCTTTAGAAAAAGAAAAAAAACAGGTGAAACTAAACTAATGTCGTTTCTAACTTGCCCAACCCCATGCATGCATTGGATATATATATATATATATATATATATATATATATATATATATATATATATATATATATATATATATTGAACTGCTAACAAATTTATTAAAAAAAAGAAGAGAAAAACAACAGAGAGAGGGACTACAGATACAGAGACTATATGTGACTATACACCCACGAGATGGTGGATCAACCAAAAGTTAGAAAACAACAAATAACAACAAAGCAAAACTCGATAATAAAATAACGATATTTATCCTAGCCTATTTACAAAACTGTTTTCAAGTTCTTTTTCAGATTGTTGAAGTTTCATAGTATGTAATTTGTACAATTAATTGTACTATAACGTGATCAAATTTTATTATAAAATGGCCGTTAAAAATTGACAAAGTAACACCGAAGGTGGCGTATTTTGAACGACCATGGTCTTCATGATTAATTTTGATAACTTGTGGATTAAAATAATTACAATGAAATTCAACCTAAGTCAATATATCTCTGTGATATCTTGCATATATACATGTCCATGAATGATCAGCTTGCATATATATACATGATCTGGTTTTCTACTTCTTCTATCAATTACTCCTAATTATAATTAAGTTTCTGTCAATCATGTTAAGAAATTTTCTCTCCATTTCTTATTATCTGAATTGGTCCATAAACTTCTTGATCCATTTTCTGTTGCTTCCGAACTACTGCAAGCTCGGTTGCTTTGCTGAAGAAGATCATACCGGTTTCCAGCAACCGGAATCTGGTGAACACAACGTTGAATGTGCTGTTTGTTTGAGCGAGATCGACGAGGATGATGATATCAACGACCTGAGATGTAACCATATGTTCCATAAGGCTTGTTTGGACCGTTGGACCAGTCACCGGCAGTTCACCTGCCCGCTCTGTCGGAGTTCGCTCCGAGCGCCTCGAAAATTGATCTGTGAAGTGGAGGTTTTCATCTCTCTAGGGCATGAACTCTATTGAAGTTTTTAATTTTTCAAAGGTCAAGAGGGACAAAATCAGGATTGGCTTTCTAAACATGTTAAAAGGTATACAATTAATTGTTTTTGGTTTACGAAAGATGCCAACAAAAAAAAAACAAGTATGTGTTCATATAGTATTTGAAATAATTAACTACGTACAAGTAATGTAATAACGTTCTCGTGATATAGGAAAACTACATATATAATGGGATGATGGTAGCGGGCAATCCGTTACTTTTTAGGCCAAGTCTTTACTTCTCACCATCACCAAGCCCGCTACCATTAGTAACAGGCATGGTAGTGGGCCGCCTCCTACTCCTAAGCCACGTAGCGCAGACATATGTAACGCCGCCCCAGCTATCATTTGTTTTTTTTTTAAATAAAAATTCTTATTTTGCTACATTTAATATAGGGAATAAATAATATAATTAATAATATTTATAAATTAGAAATAAAAGCAAAAATAATAATTATTATAAATTAACCATATGCAACGTTTACAACAAAAAACGTGATAAATAAAATTATTTTTACAAAAGTCTCCTACGGGGTCTGTAAATGGAAATCATCGCCATGCTCCTCCCGTGGCGGCGACCGCTGGTCTGGCTGGTGCGACTGGTTGAACCCTGAAGCGAATGAGTCAAACGTCTCATTACTCCGCATGAAGTCGTTCGAGTTGCACACATAGGTGGGAGGCGGCTGCTGAGGCTGTTGTAGCCGTGGCGGGGTATAGTAATTGGCATCGCGAAAGTTGGGTGTCAGCCACCCCGAAGGTGCGCGCCAGATCCACTGGGGTTGTTGCGGTGTTGGGATCATGTATGGGATGAAACTTGGTGGCACGGACTAGTCCTGTGGTCGTTGCGAGGATCCCCCCGCAACCATATCCTGGGGCACCTGGTTTTGCTATAAGATGCCCCGGTCTAGAAGCGCCGGTCAGATGACGCTGAAGGATGCGTCGTATTGCCGCCGCCGCTCCTCGGTCTGACGCCGCTCCTGCTGAAGAGTATGGTTCATATGAAGCTCGTACTTAGTCTGACGCTCCCTCAGCATACGTAGCTCAGAGTCGATCCTGACGTGATCCTCCTCCGCCTTTCGCCGCACCTCGTCAGCGACAAGATCGCGCTGAAAGTATATAAATATAAATATACATTAGAATAAGTTACATATAAGGGTTTTCAAGTTTACAATTAAGTCCAACATTTTCAAACACTTTACAATTTGGTCCTTAAATTTTTAAACTTGTCATAATGTTTAAGAAATCGTAAAATTCAACCCTTAAGCTTTTAAAAAGTTTCAAATTAGTTACCTGAGATGGCCGAGGTGGCCGAAACTGCTCTGGATGGACAAGCTGTGGGGGGCATCAACCCAACGCCCTTTCTGGGGCCCGCCTGTAACCGCTCTGAAGATCGCCTCATCAAATGGAGGAGTGTTTTTATCAGGGTACTTCTCCAGCACCAACCTCGTGTTATCCTCCTAGTTAATAAATAATGTATCAATTAGGATAAATAACTTTAAATCTTAATATGATAAGGACAACAACTTTGAACTCGTTACCTCGAACTCAGTGTGGTCAACACCGTCCCAATGACGCTGGAAGTCGGTGATGGTGATGAGCCGATGCCGCTAAAAAGCCATTCTTCATATACCGCAGCTCCGAGAATAGAAGTGGTTCGTTTTGTTTCTATACGCAATTAAAGATTGAGTTTGTGTTCATGTTGGCGATTTCTAATGTGAATTCGGCGGGTCGTCCCCCCTTCTTACGGGTTCCCCAAAAAATTCACAATATTACCAAAATTCACAAAACAAATGCTTAAACATTACAAAAATTCACAAAACAAATCAAAAAATTCACAAAATTCACAAAACAATGCTTAAACATTAACAAAATTCACAAAAAATGCTTAAACATTACCAAAATTCACAAAATTCACAATATTACCAAAATTCATAAAAAATGCTTAAACATTACCAAAATTCTATGATTGTTCACAAAATTCACAATATTACCAATATTTAAAAAAAATCCACAATATTCACCGAAATTCACCAAGTAATTATAAAGCATAATATTGAAGAATTAGCAACTAAATTTTTAATTTCTAAAATTATAAACATACAAATCTAAAATGTTCATATACATGAAATTTTTAATTATGAATTCCTAAAATTATAAACATACATGAAAATCATCGAAATGTTCGTGAATCATGAGAGGCGTTTGGGGTTGAATGCTATTACCATGGGTGGTGGAGGGCAGATCACCGGCGGCAGTGGTGGGAAAATCCAGCGGTGGTGGAGGATAGGTGAGGCTTAAAAAGGCTTATTTATTGTTTAGTCCCCCGAACTATTATCACTCGTTCAGTTTAGTCCCTGCATTATAACTCGGAATTACTCAGTCCCTCAATTATGTGTTGGAATTCTTAGCGCACCAAGTACTTTTGAGGTGTGTTTGAACTCATCTCAAATGGAGAAGTGAGTTTCAGCTCAAAGTGAGCTGAAATGAGTTCTATGGAATTTAACTATGTGAATTATGGCTATATGGAACATTTGTGATGTTTCATGAGTAGTAACTACTTAGCATCCTTTTATACAAAATAAATGTATTTTGGTAAAAGGACATGGCTTTGGCAATCGAGGTGCATGGTGTATGCACCCTAGTGCATGTGTGCACATCTCTTGGAAGCTACCAAGAGATTTCGGCCATGAGAGCCTAAATTGGCGAAGAGGCACCTCAACCCTTCGCCTAAATGAGGAGTTACTTAGCATTTGGACAAGGGAGTGTTCAAGGGGGGGTAACCACTCCTTAGGCCGAAAGTATGTGTACTTTCGGACATAAGGAGTTGTGACTCTTCCTAGTAACTCCCTATATCATCTATAAATAGATGATTTGGCCACAACACAAGATATCACTTAAGAATCTGAAACTTCTCTCTTCTCTTTGTTCTTGGCCGAAATATCAAGACTTCCTAAAGCATTTCGGGTGGAACGTTTTTGTGTCTTTCTAACACAAAACAACCTCATTGCATCACATGCAATCTGCCCTCATCAAGGAATTCGAAGGCTTGAAGATTCAACCGGAAGACTTGGAGCAAACGTTTGGAGCAAGGACAAAGATCCTTACGCTGTTTCCTCAAGGGTGTAAGGCATGCTTCCTATCCCTACTCCTTCCTCCTCATTCTCCTCTTTCTTCCTTGTGAAAGTGAAGAGGCATGATTATGGAAAACATATCATGCTATAAATCTCTAAATCTACATTATGCTCCATCAAGCACTTTACCCCTTTGACCGTAGCAAAGTTAGTTGACCTCGGGGTGAAATGCTTGTTTTGGTTCGAAAATTTAAAAGTTATTTTCCAATTACCCCATGTTTTAAACTTAACCATTTAGACACCCCAACATAGGGGTGAGTTCAAGCCGAGCCGAGCCGAGCCCAAGCCTAGCAGGTTCGAGCTCGGGCTCGTGAAATTCGGGCTCGGCTCGAACTCGATCGAGCCCGATAATTCGAGCTCGAGCTCGGCTCGATGGTTTGTGAAGAGCTCGGTTAGGATCGATTCGGCCCCAACACTGAGTAAACGAGCTTGAGCTCGTTAAGGCTCGAGCTCGAGCTCGGCTTGATGGTTCGTGAACGGTAGTATCGTAATTTTAGACGAGCTCGTTAAGGCTCGCGAACCCTTACGAGCCGAACGTTTCGAGCTAGAGCTCGGCTCGTTTATTATTCGAGCCTCAAAACCGGCTCGAGCTCTAGCTCGAGGCTTGTGAGGCTCGTGAGGCTCGTGAGGCTCGGCTTGTTGGGTCGCTGCCACCGCAGCCCGACAACCACCGCCGACAACCGCCACCACCGCCGGAAAATGCCGGAAACACAGAAAATAACCATGAATGTAGATTGCGGCCCAAGGCTGCCGGATCGATGCCCCAGGCCACGAATCGGTGACCCAGGGCCGCGATTCGCCGGCCCGGGGTTGCGATTCGGTGACTAAGGGCCGCGATTCGTCAGCCCGGGGTTGCGATTCGGCGACCTAGGGCCGCGATTCGCCGGCCCGGGGCTGCGATCCGGAGGCTTGGGGAGGAGAAGGAGAAATAGCATGTAAGTCCTTAAGTTTATTTTCCTTTTCTAATTCGACCCCCCACAAAATAACTTTTATCAACTGCAACCTTAAAACTTTATAACTATACAAATCAGACACTAAACCGTTAAAAAGTTAACACCATTAATCTAACGTTAACCGAGTTTCCGATTCCAAGGACTAAAGTGCCGAAAACTACATAGTTCAGGGACTGAGTAATTCTGAGTTATAATCTGGGGACTAAACTGAACGAGTCATGATAGTTCGGGGAACTGAATGATAAATAAGCCCTTAAAAACAAAATGAGGGAAAAAGACTTAACCATGCATACCTGTTAAAGAGCACTAGTGGATGACTGAGGCAGATCAGGAAGCAGATCAAGGACATAGTAGTCGGAGAAGAAGGAAGGAGATGGAGAGGTTCGGCCGGGTGAAAGAGGAAAAAAGGAAGGAGAAGGAAGATGAAATGGTCGGGTGGTTTAAAGTAGATTAATGAGGCTGGTGGGCGGGCAACCCGTCACTAAGCCCGTCACCAACCTCAAAGTTAGTGGGCGGGGCGTTACTAAGCCCGTCACATATTTTCACCAGTTTCGAGACGTGGTTTAATTTCCCGACCATCCCGCCCAATTAAATACATATATTAATGTATAAATATTTATGTATGTTGATGTTTTCATTTCATATATATTTATGTAAGTTTATATATATATATGATTACATATATTTATGTAAGTCAATTTATATATATGTCATTATAATGAAATATTTTTATGAATTATATATATCTATTTTTATGAATTTTATGTGTGTGTGTTAATTTCTATATTTATGTATTTATTATATATTTATGTATTTATATATTTAATCTGATTTCAAAAATTCAAAATTCGGATGATAGCGGGCCGGGCTTTACCAAGCCCGCTACTATCCGAATTTTGAATTTTGAAATCAGATTAAATATATAAATACATAAATATATAATAAATACATAAATATATAAATTAACACACATAAAATTCATAAAAACAGATATATATAATTCATAAAAATAATTCATTATAATCACATATATAAAAATTGACTTACATAAATATATGTAATCATATATATATATATATATAAAAACTTACATAAATATATATGAAATGAAAACATCAACATACATAAATATTTATACATTAATATTTGTATTTAAATACGTATATTTTAGAATGAACGGATATATATATATATATAATCAAAATATATAAACATAATTACTTATACATTAATATCTGTGAACATTTAATTATCGCGAACTTCTAATTCCCCTTATTTAGTACATCGTTGTGAAATTCGAGCCTTTCCGGCTCGACGTGACTATCAACTAGTGAAATACTCACGTCATTATCTCCACAACTATGGTTTCTCGAATTCGTGGCTCTTGTAGAGGATCGTCATCTTTCCTCGGCTCGTTGTTATCGCTCGATAAACTTGATGCGGCATGTTGACGACCTACACCTTTGAAATGTCGAGGCTTCATCTTGAAGACATTTCATCTCTTTTTCAGATCCCGATGTTTTGAGGGGTACTCGATATAAACAACTTGTTCGCCTGACTTGCAAGTATGAAAGGGTCGTACACCTTCAATTGAGATGTGTGTTCAACATCGGTGATCCCGGAGTGTTTATCCGTACTTACACCGTTATACGAGTCAAACCACATCTCCTTGAATACCGTCAGCTTAGATTCGATCTAGCGAAGCACCACAATTTCATCAATTCGGCCATAAAAATCTACGCAATCTTCATCATTTGTATCCCCAAAGTTACAAATGCCCTAGTTAGCGGTTGTCTTTTTCCGCCCATTTTCCTTTGTATGAAACCTAAATTCGTTTACCAATGAGCCGCCCCATGATTTCACCATCGTTCGTGGCCCACATGCCAAGTCATATAATAACGGGGGAAACGACCACTGATTTCTCTCAGCGAAGTTCTTGAACCATGCACCAAAATGTGAAAATCTGTACTTATCCAAACCATCAGCGACTAATGCAAGGTAACGAGAGCATGCAACCTCGTTGAATTGTCTGCACAAATGAATCACATTAATTTGACATGCAAGTAATTAATGGTATAAAAATTACACGATCATGCCAGTACCTTATGATGTGGTTGTCAGAATGCTCTGATACCAATTGATGTGATTCCGGGAGGGTATCCTGGAACACGAGGAGCAGATCTAGCCAACAAAGGAGCAACACGGGATAGGTATGATTGATGAGGCGGAAATGTCAACAGGTTGACAGATCCGAAATGCACAAAGCAAAACGATGCGGAAGCTTGTGAAACGAACGGATATGGCCGCCAACTCCTCCTGGATCCTTGCCCAGGCAAAGATGGTGTTATGCCTTTGGCGACTCCTCCTTCTTGATACCGAAAAGGTCCAAGACAAAGAAAGCCTTCGTTGCCAAAATTGAGGGGGGGAATGTAGATGGGGCCAACACCTCCTTCTTCCAATGAGAAGGCAATATTGGTCTTAGTAGACTTGTAAAGAAAACTTAACAAGAATTGAGTGGAAAAGGGTAGATAGGTTGAAAAGAGAATCACTCTCAATTTCAAGGAAAAAGGTGAAATATATTTGATGATTGAATTGTGTCTTGCAAACTAACCTAGACCTCCTTTTATAGGACAAGGAAGTTGAAATTCTAAACCTATTGACAAGTCCCTTCATCTCCATTCTTAATGATGGAAATTAAAGGAGATGTAAATATGGGAATTTAAAATAATTATTTCTAAAAATTATTCTAGGCTAGCTAATGGGTAGACCTAGCCAAAACAACTCGAAAACTGAAATAAAATGATAAAAATTCGAGTTGGAAGATGAGGGATGAGTTTTGGCCAATAAATGTGGAGTAAATGATCCTCATTTAAGTGCTCTTGATGGAGGGGTTCAAGGCTTGTAACTCCTTCTTCACCAATGGTTCCTGGATGATTTTGGATGACTCTTGAGTCCTCAAGGCTGCTGAAGTTCGTCCTTGAAGAGAAGTGAACGGTTGGAAGCTTTGGGAAAGCATTGAATGCGCCAGCTGGAATCTCAACAGGTTGAGACATTCGTATTTGATACACTTGGGCCAAATTGTCATTTGGTTGAGCCCAAACCGAAATGTTGAAAATTGTTTGCACAATTTGAGAATTGGGTTGACCCAAATTGAGGAGTGCTAGCACTTTTCCTTCATCTTTGTGGATATCTTCACTTTGCTCCTCACACTTTGCAAACGTGCATCAACAGGTTGAGAGCTTCCTTAGCCTTCTTGGTTTGACTCATTGTCATAGGTCCATTAAAGGTGGAAGTGTTATAAAAGCCAATGACCTCTTCTTTTGGCATGTGAGCTCTTGGATCCTCAAGGTTGCACATGGATGTATCTAGATCACTTGTCGGTTTCGCGTCACCTTATATATGGTTCAACATCTGGACAGTTCATGAGAATATATGTTTGCACAAGTCGTAATTTTTTGTCCGTCAATTCTCTATTTCATAGTTCCTCAAAGTGTGATATAGGATGGTTAAAATGTGATAGACCATTTTCTTCAAACGTTGCGTTGTACACTTCGTTGCGTATCTGAGGGTTGACATGCGTACCCAGTTTGTCATCCATGTAATGCTCGCGGAAATGTGCTACCTCTTGTATTAAATACTTCTCAATAATCGATTCTTCCTTAAATTGTTTATTGGTACATTTTTGTTTAAGCGTCTTCATGCACCTCTCGAACCCATACATCCACCAAAATTGGACAGGACCACAAATTTTAAGCTTCCACGGTTGTAACGACGTGGTTTTTGACATGGAGTCACCATAAATCTTTTTCCTAGGTCGATTGGAAACATGAAAATCGTCTACGAGAGATCTGGAATCGTTTGCCAGTTACGTACAAAAATGATTAATTTTTGTACGCCCAAAATTGGTACCACGGGTGTTTTCATAAATTTGCTTGATTTTAAGACATAAAGAAAAATGACAAATAACCACACTAAAAAAATAAAAGAAAAGTATTTTTAGTAATTTACATAACTAATAAAACTCAAAACATCTTAAAAATAATATTAAAACAATTGAGATTGACATAATAGCAACAATAAAACACAAAAGGGGCCCAGTGCCCAAAGTTGGTTTTTTGACTTGAAACAGTGACTTAGGAGAAACTATTGATAAATAAAGGGGTTTAAGTAAAAACTGGAGAAAGTAAAGGGACAGGGACTGGGGTTGTAATTTTCCCAAAAAAAAACTGAAGTCAGACTCCTTCAAACTTCGCACGAACCAGCGGTGGAGTGGGTGGCGGCCGGCGGTGGAGCTTGACTTCCGGCGGCGGACCTGGGTCAGGGAGATGCGTCGGCGACCGGAGGGTGGTTTCTGGCGGCTAGGATGGCCGGAGCGTCGAGTCGAGGCTGTTAAACGTGAAACTAGGACGGTTTTTCGCCGATTGCTCCCTCGTCAGAGCATTTCCGGCAACGTGGGATGGTGTTCTGGCTTTCTCGTCGTGACGAAGCTAATGGTGGTGGTTGTTGAAAGCAAAGTGGGTGGAGAGGAAGTGGGAGGTGGAGGTCGACGAGTTGGCGGCGTTTTCTCCGCTTTCCGGCGGTTTCGGATAAGGAGGAGGGTACCTTTGAGTTCGTGGGAGCCTGGCGGTGATGATGGGGGTGGTGTTCGGCGACGAGGGTGGCCGGAACGCGAGGTGGAGGTGGATGGCGTTTTTGTCGCCGGTTAACAAAAACCGAGCTCCTCCCCCCCTCTTGTCTTTTTTCTTCAATTTTTGGCTCTATTTATAGCCCAAAGATGGATTGACAGGAGCTAGGAACAATAATGATGGAGTCTGAGTTGAAGCTTGATGGATGGGTGAGTGGCAGAGGTTGCAGGTTGTTGGCGAAGGAGGAGGAGGAAGACCAAGCTCGTGCTGTAAGTTTCTTATTTTTTTTCTTCTCTTGTTTTTTTAGTTTTTTTTAGTTTTTAAAATTAATTAATAAAATAAAATAAACACATTTTAATTCTAAATTAAACCGAATAAAAATGATAAAGCACGTAAAAATCATGAAAATGACAAAAAGACAAGAAATAATAAAAGACACATGAAATAAAAAAAAACATACATGGAAATGACAAAAACTACGTAAAGTACATTGAATAATGAAAATGACAAAAACGCATGAAAAAAGGAAATGAAACAAATCACATAAAATAACATAAGTGGACAAAAAGTAGATAAAATAATGATAATGACGAAGATCACCGAAAATACACAAGAATGACAAAGAGGTAGATGTACAGTAAGGTGTTCCATGGAGTCGAACAATGATGGAGGGAAGATCTTCTCGAGCTTGCACAACGTGACGACAATAAATTCATCCAATTCCTCTACCTCCAACCTGAATTCCTTAACGCGGACTATTCTAAAGAATTTGCTAAATTTCGCTATTGGAACCCAAATATCATTAGGAACATTGCCACGTAACACAATTGGCAGCAATTTTTGCATAAAAACGTTACAATCGTGAGTCTTCATGCTGTAAAATGAATTATTGGATGTGTTTACACAACTTCCGATATTAGACGCATATCCATCGAGAAGTTTTAGAGTGTTTTTCAACCAATCTGTTCTTGATTCAAAGTGTAAATTGCCTTAGGTTTACATGGTCTTCTGTCACGTCTAGGAAACAAATGCAACTCACTTCAGATTTTCATCGCCTCCAGATCACGTCTTGAATTTTCGTTGTCTTTACTCTTCCCTTTTTGATTCATGACTATGTAGAATACATTTTCGAAACAATTCTTCTCTATATGCATCACATTGAGGTTATGTACTCATCAACAAATGAGGCAAGTACGACAACTCCGAAAAAGATCGATTTCTTGATCCAATTGTGAGACACGCCAAATCCATCCGGTCTTTGTCTGTCCAAATGTGAACCAAAAGGTGGGAACACAATTTCGTTAAGCTCTGCTAGAATTTCCAACCCAGATTTATATATACCTGATTTCATCACGCCGCTCTCTGGAACCCTATGTGACACTACCATTACTATATCTATGCCGACGAGGTAAAAATCTTCGACCCCACCAACAAGCTTTACACCCACGAGTTAGCTGGATTGAACCTCGAAACAGTACTAAAGTCAAAGAATAACATCCGCAAACAGTCCCTGTTTTTAAGTTGCGACCTAATCCGGTCTCAAATTAAGTTTTTGTTACAATCCGATCTTACTTTTAAATTACAGATACTATTTTTGTCATTTGCATTCTTTCTCCGTTTAAATGAATGACGGACATGAATTGTCGATTTTTCCCTTAAACAAGTGGCCTATCTAAAAACATAGAAAACTTAGTGCTTAAAACGAAAAAAAATAAAATAAGACAGGGGCTCTCTTCCGTGAAACCAGATCAGAAACGATGGAGTCATCGGAGGCTCTTGAGGCCGAATATCTGTGGGAGTGCAAAAAACCCTAGCACACCCTTAAGGCGGTAGAAAACACAATGAAGATTATATTAGTTTTAAGACAAGGTGATTAGTTGGTGAGCAAGCAATCTATTTAGTGCACAACTTTTAAAACCTAAAATTTTGTGTCGCAACTTTAACAGTTGTTGATTGACATTTTAAATTGTTATTGTTAATTCTTTCTTTTTTGAAAGTAGGAGTTGTGTACCCAAGGACCGATTTGAAACATATGTTAAGATGGAGGAATGATCGTGCTATTAAATATAAGGTCCTGGATCGATGTACTGTACTATGCAAAGTGGCCCGTTTTGTCGACGAATGTTCCACCACTGCTTTGTTTGTGGATGCAGTTGATTCGGTATCTGAGGTTAAAAAATCAAATCAGATTCCTCTCTTGTTTTTTTCCTTGTTATCAACATGAAACACGTGTTTCATCTTACTGATCATGGATACCCATTCCGTCTATCAATCATGCACGAACCATGCATCAATGACTAACAAACAAGGAAACATTTCAAACAAAACTTCATTATTAATTGACTGCTTCCACCCTCATCAAGCAAGATATCAGAAGTTGAAAGCTTAGGGAAATCGATCGATTGATACAAATCTACAGTGTCGTCTTTCTCGATTAGGGAACCCTTTTGATACATGAATCCGATAAGGTACATGAATCTTATCGAGACTAGCCCGGTGAGAAAAGCTCCTCTGAAATTTATCGGATACATAGAGCGGACCCGAGAATATGCCCCAGCTGTTGTCAATCAACACCAACCGAGCGGTTCCGAGAATATGCCCGGAGTTGGGCGACAGGCGTCATGGGTGGCTGGGCTGGCGGGATTGTGTGTTGCTCGGGTTCGGTAGGGTGCCGGAGTTTGGGTTGAGGCGGCGCTAAATGCAGGTGATGTTGGTTGCTCTAGGAAAGAGGAGAGTGTGCGAGTTTGTAAATTTATGAAGCTTTAGGGTGTAAATAGAGTGGTAAAAAAAATTCGATCCATAAACATTATTGTACTATTTATTCAAAATGGTTAAATTGTTAAATATTTGCAAAAATGACCATGAACAATCATAACTTTTAAAATGTGACTTTAATAGTACAAAAACTTAAAATAGAACTCAAAAATGACAATAATTAAAGTTAGAAGACCACCGATACCGATGCACTTTACTCCAAATGTTTGTAAAAACTTACTAGCACCAAATCAAATTTGAGAGGACAAATTGTGAGAGTAAAAGTCACTACGTATAAAATGGGTGCCTGGTAGGGGGCAATCCGCCACCAATTCCGCTACCATGGTGGCGGGCTAGCCCGCTACCGAGGCCGCTTCCATTTGGCCCGCTCCTTCGACTTCGGCCGCTACTACCCACCGTTAGTAGGGGCATGGTAGCGGAAGCGCTACCCTGGGACACGGTGGCGCAGCCAATGACACAATTTGGTAGCGCCATACCCCTACCAATCCCGCTACCATCATTTTATTTTTTAAAAATAATTTCTTTATTTTCATCATTTAATAAATCATTCAATAATAATATTATTTAATACGTTTTCATTTAGGTTACAATTAAAAACAGAAATAATCACCTTAATACTTCATTTTCATTTTCATTTTCATTTTCATCATTTAATAAATCATTCAATAATAATATTATTTATTACGTTTTATAGATTACAATTAAAAACAGAAATAAATTTAATTATAAAGTAACCAAATGTACCAATTACAATAAAAAAACATCCAAAACGAAATAGTTTTTACAAAAGTGTCCTACGGGGGAGGGAAATCGTAATCGGCATCCTGATTCGGGCGCGGCGGGGAACGGTGCTCCGGATCGTCGAACCTCTGGAGGTGGGAGCAACTGCGCGAGCGCGTCATCCATCGGGGTGTCATGCTGCTCCTCCACGGTCTGCTGTGACCCGTCAGCGCGCGAGGATGAAGCGAATCTTTGGACGCGAGTGCGACGATCGACTACCTGTCTGGCCGGGCCGGTCGACCCGAACGGCCCCCGGTCGTGGAATCACGACCTGACCTATGGCCACTATCACGCGTCGGAGACGTCATATCCTTAGAAGACTTAATAATTAGTACCACCAAAAAACTCAAAATGTTCAAATTAACCCAAAACTTTAAGAAATCTTACAAATTCACCCAAAATACCACAATATTCATAAGTAATACCTAAAATACTATAGTAATTCCTAAAATACTAAAATAATTCCTAAAATACTAAAATTCATAAAGTATTCTTATTTTCCTAAAATATGTAAAGTATATACCTAAAATACTGAAAAATTCATAAATAATACCTAAAATACCTAAAATAATTCCGAAAATACTAAAATTATTCCTAATATACTAAAACAAACAACATATTCTTATTTTCCTAAAATATGTAAAGTATATACTAAAATTCCACAAAATACTTACAAATTCATAAATAATTCCTAAAATACCTAAACTAATTCCGAAAATACTAAAATTATTCCTAATATACTAAAATAAACAACATATTCTTATTTTCCTAAAATATGTAAAGTATATACTAAAATTCCACAAAATACTAACAAATTCATAAATAATTCCTAAAATACCTAAACTAATTCCTAAAATACTAAAATTATTCCTAATATACTAAAATAAACAACATATTCTTATTTTCCTAAAATATGTAAAGTATATACTAAAATTCCGCAAAATACTAACAAATTCATAAATAATTCCTAAAATACCTAAAATATCACAAAATTGAAAAAGACTTGTCTGTATACAAAATACCACAAATATACAAATTACACATAAATAAATAAATAACACTAAAAATACAAAAATTAACAAAACATATTTGCATTAATCTATAAAACATACCTGTGATTGTGGTGTTGGAGAATGCCGGAGGAGGAGACGAAAATTGGAGGAGGTCGGAGCTTTTGCACCAAAAACCAAAAACGGTTAGAATCTTCAATCTATAACCGAATTTAAGGCGAAAAAAGAAGAGATTCGACCTTACCTTAGTGAAATGGAGCAGATCCACGGTAAAAAGAGTGGAGAGGCGGCCGGAGACGGTGGTGTTGGAGTGGGCTGCCGGAGATGCGAGGGAGAGGCGGAGGTTGAAGATGAAGATAAAAGGAGGAATGAAGGATTTAAGTGAGCCGGTGGCGGGCTCCCCCTACCCAGCCTCGCTACCAACTGCTTTTTGCAGTTCCAAGACAATTTCAAAATTCGGACGGCCCTCGCAATTAATTTCTTTGGTAGCGGGTATGGAAGCGGGCTTTGCGCTACCAAATTGGTAGCGGGCTACCCGCTACCAGGGGCGCCACCAACTTTATTACGGTAGCGCCCACGGTAGCGGGCTGCCCGCTCGGGCTGCCTTGGCGAGGGTGGTAGCGGGCCGCCACCTACCAGGCCCGCTACCGAAGTCCAACCAACTAGTTACGTAGTGAGTTTTGGGATTGATGAAAATTCAAATTGTTGTTGATTTGTTACTAATTTTTTTTATGTAAAAGAACATAACCATGATTTCTCACTTTCATGCAGTGGTGGTACCAGAAAAGAATTGTTATGGGGGAAAACTTGAAGCTAAAATTGTACAAAAATCTTGTATATATTCGCCGACTTTGGAAAGTTAATACAGTTTGATTTTCAAATTTATATATAGTTGATTTAATTTTTTACAAGAAAAAATTATTAAAATACAACTTTAGAAACTAGACATATGTTTATGTTTCATATACATATGGATTATTTTTTGACTTTATATGTTAATATACTGAAGGAAAAAAATTATAGATTAAATATTGAAAATAATTGTATTAACTTTTATGAAATTAAGGATGTTTGAGATATACATACAAAAGTCTTATTTTAAAAGCAATGCCACAAATCACCAATTAAATTATTTTCATAAAATTGTGAAATCTCTATTTAATTATCTCAATAAAAGTGCATATAAAATTATTTGTGTTGTTAGTCTATGTGTATATATTAGCTACTAGGACAAAGGAAACATCACGCACCATCAACAAAAATATCATAAGCAAACAAACTCCAAAAACAGAGCAAAACTTGGTCCAGGATCAAGTATAATTGGCTTCGGTAAAATTGAAAACAAATAGTGGTGCATGTGGGTTGAAATATTTAGTTTGTAAGATAGAGATTTAATTAATAGTTTCAGCTATATATATAATTTAGGATACATGTGTAATATATTTTCAAAACTAATTATATGAGGGATAATTACATATATAGGGTTCAAATTTTTCTAAATATACATAGATATCCTATAGTTTGAGAAAAGTTAATGGGAGCCGTTGCTCCCAGTGCCCCCATAATGGTACCGCCACTGCTTTCATGAAAGGAAATACTTTGAGAGAGTTTGTGTGTTCAAGTTTTGGAAGAAAATTACTCCTTCCTGCTCTAAAAGGATAGTGCATATTCATTTTAAAGATATCTCTGAAAGAATGTTACATTTCATTTCTTGAAAATTTTGGGTGTGCAATCTTTATTTAAGTTCCCCTAACTTTCATTCATAAATTTCACCTCTCAACCAAAGTCAGCATAATTTTGACTAAATGCTTCATTTTTCACTATTTTTTTAATCTCCGTGCTCAAAGAAATACAGTCCTTTCAGGACGAAGGGAGTAAAAAAAAACTAAAATTGTTGTAATTATTCGTAAGAGAAAAAATTGTGGAAATATTTTATTAGACAGATGATTGTTGCTGGTAAAGTTAAGTCTGTATCATGATTAAGGTAATTAAGAGCATAATTTTAGCTCTTTCATTTGGATTTTTTTTTTCAGAAATACCAAATCTAGCCAAGCAACCACCTTTTTTATTGCATCCCATTCGAGTCAGAAGTGGAAAATGAGCTGCCTAGATCGCACCATCTGTAAACTGAACTCCACCACTTGATAGAAACAGGGCGGCATGCGTTGCAATGATCAAGTGTTTCCACCGTGTGCAGCCAACGTTGTCCAGTGGAAAAAACTGATTGATCTATCTTTTAAATTTGTTAAGATGGAACGTCCATTGAGTGTAATATTCAGTGATTTGTTTTTCAATTGTTATAGGGTCTATATTGGAAATATATTGAGATTTGTTTTATTGGTAGATGAGATATATTCTCTCGTCTCATAAGTTTTGCAACATTTTTCTATTTGGAACGTCCCAAAAGAAATGCAATGTTTCCTTCTTAGTAAATGTTTTCATATGATTTTACCAAAATAACCCCTTAGACAATATTTTATTCTTTTTTCTATATACCTTTCTCTATCCCACATGAAAGTCTCTCTCACATCCACTTTCCCAACTTTGGTACAAAGCTCAAAGACCCATTAATGATACCGATCAGATCCATCGGTCATACAGCGAGGATTGGAGAAGAGGAGATGGTGAGGTTGATGTGCGTTCAGAACCGGTTGGTCGCGATGCGTTGAGGAGATGGATCGCTGGACTCGACGATGTCAGAATTGATGGAAAAGGAGAGTTCGAAGAGCCGGAGCCAATCTGAAGGATCGAGGATGATGGGAGTGAGACTAAAATCAGACAAAATCGCCGATCTGACAAAACGAGCACTACGTATTAAAAAGTGTTGTTGAAGCGTAAGATGCGCTTCACTTGCGTTTGTATAGAAGCGCTAAATGGCGCTGCTATCGCCGCAACGTTTAGAGGCGCTTTTTTGTAACTTGCACTTCATGGCGCTACAACAATTAATATTAATTAAAAAAAATATTGGATGAACATCAACCCAAGAACAAACCATAAACAAATTGCAACCCAAAAACGAACCCATGAATTTCTCAAAGGCAGAGCATAAAGAACCCATAAATGACCAATAAATGATACTCCATATATGAAAAATCCAGAAACATTCTTATCTGGATACAAAGAAATTCATAGATTTACAGTGAAAGAAATCAAAATCCACCATTTTTTGAAAGACAACATGCTCTTCATCTGACTCGTAATGCATGCAGATCATCATCATACACAATATCTTCCGGTCTGAGATTTTTATCATAGTTCCCTTCCTTATCCACGGGACATCTATGCAAGTTGAGATATATCACACTATTCATTCCAAGAAAAAAATCTTCAAACTTACTAAAACTCAAGAATAAAACGTAAAAATGAAGGAAAAAATCTTGCCTTCCACTCTTCCCTGGAAAGGTAATAAAATATATACGACAATAACATATACATACTCGTTTCCAACACAAATTGATCTACACAATCTCTTCAAAAAGCATCACTATATTCTCCAAAATCACCATAACCAGACCCAAATTCGGAGATGGTTGATGTTCTTCGAGCCCGCCGCACTGTCGATCCGCTCACACTAACACTGATACATATATATGAAGGGAGGTGAGGCGAGATTTGAAGGTGAGAGAGGGTTGGAGGCTGCTAGATCCGGAGGCTTTTCAATGAGAAGAAAAAAATTCTTCAAAGAGAGAGGCGAGAGAAGCGTTTCATGTAATTGTTGGGAGATAAAATAGGATTAAAAGAGTTAGTGGGGAGGAGTAAACAATGTAGAAGCGTGCCGATAAAACCACTTATTAAGCGGAATTGTAGATTGGGCTGTTATAGCCCATCACTCTTAATTAGCGCCTGTGGCGCTTCATATGGCGTTAAAAATATCTCTGTTTGCACGTAGTGGAGTAGTGTTGATCTGACGGAATTGTTGCCGGGAGGGAACAATTGGAGTACTACTTAATATGGCTAAAGTGAGTATCATTATTTCCCATATTTGATTTCCTATTCAAATCTAAATTTTTGGATTTTTTTTCCTATTATGAATCATCTTCAATAGATATTTTTGTTTTTGGTTTTTGAGGACTGTTTTGTGGAGGGAAGCCATGGCCCATGGAGGTGACGATGGAGAGAAACAAAGGGTAAAATTGTAAAGAAAAGCTCAAAGTTTATTTGCCTAAAACTCCGTGTCCGTCCCATTTGTTGCAAAACTTATGAGACAAAGGGAGTATATAGTATGAAAATTTGAGAAAAGCGTGATTTGATGGAGAATTGATAGATTAAAGAATGTTTTGTATGTTAGAATTTGGAAAATAAAACTTGGTTAAGAAAATTTTTTAAGATGTAACCATTAACGTTAATGGATTTATTTAATTTGGTTAAGAAAATTGTTAGTGATCAATCAATAATTAAGAAAAACGAATAGTTTTATATGTTTGTTTTTTTTCCTTTCGCCTTCATCATAAAAGGGAAAACTTCCGGGGCTACGGTTAATTACCACCTAGGTGTTAAAACACCTACCAGTTAAAAGACCAAATTTCCCTCTAATGCATTTAATCTAACTTCACCCAACCTTTAAGCCATAATCATTCTCACCAGCATATCATCTCTCTCTCTCTCTCTCATCCGGATTTCACTAGATCTAAAACTTGAGCATCGATCGTAGCTCGCCTCAACATCATCGCATCGCTTCCAGATCTAGACAAGATCACGGTCTCCGGTGACTAGATCGCGATCTCCGATGACGAGATCATGATGTTTTCCGGCGGAGAGAAGATTTCATCGACTACCGCGATCTCTGCCTATGATTTTCTGAGCTGTTTGCAATCTCCGATGATGAGATCGCGATGTCGTTTTCCAACGGAGAGAAGATCTTCATTGGCCACTAGGGGTGTAAGTCGGGTCAACCCGACAAATTTCGGGTCGGGTTGGCCCGAATCCAAAAATTTGAACTACCTATATACAAATCCGAACCCAACCCATATAGATTTTCGGTTCGGGTCGGGTTGACCCATGTAACCCGAATTCATGCTTTCCAAAATAAAAAAAAACAGAGAGAATAAATTTATTCAAGTCAACCCGTACCTAAAATTCTTATACCCTTGCATGCTGGACCAAAATCGACCCGAACTTTTTTTTCGGATTAGATCAGGTTTAAGGTGGTAATCCGACCTTCTTGGTTCCAGTTTTTTTTCTTCGGAGAAAATGACTTAGATTCATGGTTTTAAATTTTTGAATGTAATTCCTATCATTATAGAGAGGAAACTTGAGTTAAGGCTTAGTAAATGACCAATGTGGGACAAATAGTTAAAGCCTTAAGAATACCTCTTGGATAGAGAACTTTATTCAAATAAGTGTGGAGCCTCTTTATCTAGCATCAAACATCAATGTGGGACATTGTGTGGTTCACTCTTTCTTATCTTGCTATCAGTTTTCATCCCACATTATTGGTGGAAAGATAGACCTAAGGCTTGTCTTTATATATTTCTAAGGTTTCAGGCTTCCACATCATTTGTCTTTCTTTCTAGGCCATGCCTTATATGCTCTCACCCTACATTGTTAGTTGATGAGAGAAATGCAAAGGTTGAGTCTTTTAATGGGTTAATACTCCCATGGTCCATACAAACTTCAAAGCTTGAAGTATGTAAAAAGTATGCCTTGTAATTTTAATATTTATCCCACATTGATGGTAGATAAAAGAGGAGCAAGAGTTGAGTCTTTAATTTGCTCCTTTCATCCCACATTGGATGTCTACAAATGCTTGATGCCCCCCAAGTATGTATAAAAACATGCATTATGAGTCTCTACCTTAGTTAGCTAAAGAAATTATAGCAAGTGAAGAGTTAAAATGTATTTATTTACGAAGTATAAATAATTATTTAGTGGAAGTTCGGGCTTCGGGTCGGGCTCGGGAATTTCGAGTTGAACCCGACCCAAACCCGAAATTTGGGCTAAAAGTCGGGTTCGGGCCAACCAAGGGTGTTTTCACCCTTCACCCGACCCTAACCCGATAATTTCGGGTCGGGCTTCAGGTCGCGGGTTGAACTTACACCCCTATCGGCCACCATGATGTCCGCATGTGATGTTCAGATGTGTTTTGCGATCTCCAAGATCGCGATGTCGTTTTTCCGACGATCTCCAAGATCGCGATGTCGTGTCGTTTTTCCGGCGATCTCCGCGATCTGTTCGTGATTTGTTCTGAAGAAGGCTGGCTCGTGATTTGGGAAGATGAAGATGTTTGAAGGCAAGAGTGCTAGTACCAAATCTGCAAGGTGTGCAAACAGTATTCCACTCTGCTTTGGACGGTTTATTATATTCATTTAGACACTATAGATAATTAAGTAGTCAGTTTCATTATTTATTGAAATGTGTAAAATTAATCAATATTGTTTTTTAGATAATTAAATGGACAACTTTTAAAATCATTCAGACAGTTTTCAATATGTATTTAGACATTATAATACTTTCTAATAGACACCACATTATTGTAACACATACTCATAATATTCGGTTAGCCTAACAGATTTCAATATTAATGTAGACATTATAACACTTTCTAATAGACATTATAGTCAATTGTAACATATACTATCATATTTGGTTAGCTAGACAGTTTTCACTATTATTTCAGACATTATATCATTTCATAATAGACACTATAGGAATGTATAAAATAACTAATTAAACAGTACAATTTCTTGTAATAGGCAATGGTGGTGGTGACGTTGGTGTTGACAGTAGCAGAGGTGGTGCCGGAAGTGGTGGCGGTGGTGGCTGCAGTGGTGGCGGTTCCGACGGCAGCAGTGGTGGTTCCGATAGCGACAACATCGGCGGTGGTGTCGGTGGCTGCAGTTTCGATGTTGGTGTTCCAGAAGTGGCGGTGGTGCCGGAGGCAGTGGTGGTTCCGGCGACGACGATGGTGCCGAAGGCGACTACAGCGGAGGTGATGGTGGAGTGGTGGTGATTAGCTAGTTAACAAGTATTTATTAATAAGGGTATTTTTGTCTTTTAATTTTATGTGTTAATTAGTTTAGTTAGTTGAGTAAGAGTACATTAGGTAGGTGGTTTACCACCTATTTGGTAGATAACCGAACCCAACTTCCTATGTGTTGTTTTATGAGAAATTACTCCATTTGAAATCTATTCGATGCATTACTCTTTTTGTCTCGTTCATGTGTTATCTCTTTCATGTTGTCCATTTTTTTTAACAAATTGTAAATTGAAGAAGACACGGCAATGTAATTGAGAAAGTGAAGTTTTTGGTGGGAAATGAACACGGTGTTCACATTAAACTCGACATTTAAAAGCTAGTATTTGGTTGGTGCGACTTCGCACCTATATCAAAATTTTAGTCTAATCTACTATTATATGTTGACACCCGATTTTGTCCGGAGTAGTGATTTAGGTTTTTGTTTTTGGTTTTTCGGTATTATATGTTGACACCCGATTTTTTATTTCATGTGATTTTTGTCGAGATTTTATGTATTTTTCGTCATTTTCGTTATTTTATGTAACTTTTGCCATTTTCGATATTTTACGTAGTTTTTATCGTTTTTCACGTGTTATTGTCATTTTCATTATTTTATGAACTTTTGTCGTGTGTTTTTGTTATTTTGTGAAACTTTTGTTGTTTTTGTCGTTTTTTTTCAAATGATTTGGTTATTTTTCTTATTTTTGTACTTTTCGTTATTTCCATCATTTTATGTATTTTTTTTCATTTTAATGTACGTTTTTTTATTTCGTATGTCTTTTTATTACTTCGTGTCTTTTGTTATTTTCATGATTTTTATGTGTTTTATCATTTTATTTGATTTAATCTAGAATTTAAATGTGTTTATTTTATTTTATTAATTAAATAAAAAAAACCAAAAAAGGGAAAAAAAGAAAAGAAGAAGAGGACTTGCTGCAGCAGCACGAGGCTCCTCCTCCTCCGCATCCGCCGGCGCCTCCTGCAGCTCTGCCCATCACCCATCCATCAAAGCCAACTTCAGACTCCATTATCATTGAACAAAGCACCTGTCAATCAAGAATTTGGCTATAAATAGAGCCAATTTGGAAGCAAAACGGGGGGAGGAACCGAAAGTTTCGGACAAAACAAAACGAATTCGTCCTTCACCCTCCATTTTGCATTCTGGTTACCGTCGGCGCCAACAACCACTCCCATTAGGTCCGTCTCATCTCCAGGATCCCGAATCTACCTTTCTTTTCATCCAAATATCGCCGGAAACGGGCAAATCCGGTGAAAACCGCCGCGCGTTTTTGACGTTTAACCGCTTCGATCCGTCTTTCCGTCAATATTCGGCCGCTCCCACCACCACCATTGGAACCAGCGTCCGACGTTCCACCATCTGGGCCAAGGTCCGCCGCGTAAAGTCATCGAAAAGTTTTGGCCGCCGCCGGCCGCCGGCCGCCGCCGCCAAGCCCAGAATCCGGCGAACTGCAGGGAAGAAGAAGCTGAGTTTTTGTTCTTTTGGGAAAATTACAATGTTGGTCCCTGTCCCTTTACTCCTCCCCTGATTTCACTTAAACCCCCTTATTTATCCTTGGTTTCATTTACATCACTCTTTCAACTTTAAAACTCGACACTTTGGGCACTAGGCCTAAACCCTTTTGTGTGTTAGCTAATATTTTTGTCATTATGTAATTGTTTTAATTTTGTTTTTTTCAAGATATTTTGAATTTTTATTAGCTATGTAAATTACTAAAAAATCTTTTATTTTATCATCTTTTTAGTGTGGTTATTTGTCTTTTCTCTTTTTTTCTTAAAATCAAGCAAAAATCTAAAAAGAACCCGTGGTACCAATTTTAGGGTGTACGAAAATTAACCATTTTTGTACGTAACTGACAAACGATTCCAGATCTCTCGTAGACCATTTTCAGGTTTCCAATCGACCTAGGAAAAAGATTGGTGGCGACTCCTGACGAAAACTACGTCGCTACAACTATTATATACTATTACAGTAGCCTTGTCGAGATAACCAAAAAAAATGAATGAAATTATTTCGTGAGGATATCTAGGATCCACATTAGTACCAACTAGACTATGAGTTCTTTTTTTTGCGCCATATAGGCATCAATCAGCCAGCCTACCATTTTTTAAGGAATTAGTTTACAATTTCAGTCCTCAAATAAATTAGATTAATTCTCTCCATATTGGATTCGTTAATTATTAATTAGATTAATTCTATAAAAAAATTTCAATTAATTAATTGGTAGTATTAATTTTCTCTCAATTTTTTATCTATTTTCGTTACCCTCTCATTAATTAAGTGTCACGCTCACTTCTACCCATTCTTTCTCACAAAGTTTTCATCTTTCTCACCAAGTTCACATCTTTTCCAATGGTCTTCTTCAATCACAATAAACTCATTCCTCAATCCTTCATTCTTGGGTTGCCGGCGGCAAAAAATAATGAAACATTTATTTTTTAGCATTTAATTTTTATTTTATTTATTCAATCATTTTGAAATAGAAATTGAAGAATTTTGTATACTAAAAATTTCATGCGCCCATTTTCAAATATACTTTATTTATATATTTTGTACTATAATATTGCAAATAAATTGAAATCAAATGAACATCAAAAGTCAAACTTTTCATTATTTTTGGGATGGAGGGAGTAGTTTTAATTAATTTAATATTAATTTGTTGCACAAATTTTATGCATGCTCATTGTTCACAAGTTATAATTAACACCGAACTCCTTTAACGTGTATGTATCTTTCCTTATGTAGGGTTTGTAGTTTTTTTCTTGATCACTATTTCACAAATACAACAACTTTGCTTGTTGGTTTAGTTTTAACTATTCACTCACTGTCCACTCTTGTTCTTACATGATTTCTATCATTGGAACTTATATTCATTTTGTCATTTTTAATTAGTAACATGCAAAATACATTTTAGATCAGTATTCTTATTAGTGAATCAGAAACCAAAAAATGGAGTTGATATTTTTAATTTTATGCATATGAAACTTTTGTTAATGCGTAAGGTAAAAAATAAAGTTAGACTCATGGGTGACATCTATAAACGTGGAAAGTTTATATGTAAGGTAAAAGAAAAGTATACCTTGATCAATATAAATAGTTTCATCCAAACAAAATCAAATCGGATATAAAAGCATTGAAAATGAAAAGGCACAAAAGTGTTTCTTGACAATATCAAATAGAAACACCAACACATACATAAGAAAAAAAATAAGGGAGATATCACCTAACCAAATAAACAAATAGAAACAAAAGGAGAGAGAAAGTTAATAAAAAAAGAGGAAGAAAAAAACAATTGTTTATTTATTGTTCATTTGTCGCTAAAATAATGTGTAAATTAATAACATACACATTATAAATAACCGGTCACTAAGTTTGTGCTATATTTAAAAAAATTATTTTCCACATCTATATTTTCTATTGTAAGAACTACTGTTATTTTGTTTAGTCTCTATTATTTTAACATGCTTTTAATTATCTTATTTTCCATTTTCATGCTTACAATTTGAGGTCAAATATTTTATTTTGACCAATCTGTTAGGAGAGTGTTCATGGGTGGGGTGGGATAGATAGAAGAGAAAATGTTATCCATATGCAGTGGGATTGATACCCACTTTTACTATCCGTAACCGACCCGCACAACAATGAGTTTTTGCGGATCTGGTAGCCGCACGATAATAAATATTAATATCATAAATAAATGTGTTTTTAAAAGAAAAAAACTTGACTATATCAATTCTTATCATTATAAATAAGTTGTCAAGTACATACCGAAAGCATCACATCTACAAACATAATACAGATGAGCCACCCAAGAAAGACGCAAATGAAGTGACACCAAATGACGATCATGTCAATATCAAGTAGTTATCAAATATTAGATCTTTATGTAAATGTGGTCTTCACAAAATTTCTCAGATATGGCAGGAGAATGGTTCAGATCACCCGATTTTAGATCTTACAGATGGTGTTTAATAAATTTAAGTATAATTTGTTGATTATTTAAAGAATGTGATGTTTTACTATTACATGTGTTGTCCCAAGTAGGCAGCCAAGAGGGGGGTGAATTGGTTGGCCACAAAAACTTTTCGAATTAATAAAAACGTAAGTACTGACTCGATGTCAACCAGTTTAGAAATACGACTTCCAGCAAAAACAAGAATGACACCAGAATTTATAGAGGTTCGGTCTGAGACCTACGTCCTCTCCTCAAGTCCACAACTTGAGAGTTCCTCCACTATACTTTAAAAAAGGTTACACCAATATAAAGTACAAATAGTTTTTCCCAAGGCTCAACTACAACCTAACTATGGCTTTCCCAAAGGCTCACAAAAAAACCTAATAGTTTTCCCAAGGCTAACTAAAAACCTAACAAATGGTTTTCCCAAAGGCTCACCAAAAAACCTATTTTAGTTTTCCCAAGGCTCACTAAAAACCTAACTTTGGTTTTCCCAAAGGTTCACCAAAAAACCTAACACTCACCAAAATAGTTTTCCCAAAGGCTCACTATTAACCTAACAAAATCCCTGTTTGGTTTTCCCAAGGCTCACCAAAACAAAACCTGAAACACTTTGATTTTTACGAAAATCTAAACCTGTTGAGGTTTTAACGAAAACACACAAAACGAATTTTGAACTCTCTCTCGAAAAATAACCAAGAAAAGCTATGATGAAGATGAAGCTTGTTCTTCAGAAGATCAGCACGGAAAGCTTTGAAACAACTTGCTTGCTGATGACATAAGTCAGATTGCTTGTAGAGAACTGAATTTTCTTCCTGCAAATGAGTCTCTATTTAAAGCAGAAAGGGAGGAGCGTCTGGAGCGTCTTCTCCAATGTCTCTACTGTTTGTAAATCTTGATTTTTCGTCAAGGTAGTTTCTGAACGAGCTGCTGGAACGTTAGAAGCAAAATAGAAGTAGAAGAGTCCTAACCAAACTCAACTTCTTAACAGACAGTTGTAAACAGGTTTAAACGAGATGGACTTATTTGAATTTTTAAAACCGTGGCCCATCTAGAGTAATAAAACAGAGTCCAACGGTCCAATTTAAGTAATAGGTAAAATACACTAAGTACATACCACACTTTTCAAAACTTTACACAAAAGATCCAAAGTTTTGTTATCATCAAAATCTAAGTTATATGGGAATAAACCCAACAACATGTACATTCTTCAGTTTATGTATGACAAAATTATCATTTTTTATAATAAATAAAGTAAAAGTAAATTTATTGTCTTGAGTTTATATTCTGAATGTATTATATGCATATTAATATTTCAATTGTAAATTTAACACAGAACTTTGTAAAATGCACTAATTTACCATAAATTTACTCCAATTAATACATTGTTAATATTAACACCCTATATATTTGGTTAAATATTAATTTTTGGAATCTGTGTCGTAGGCGGATATTAGAACTAGTTTATCCACTAAATTAATACTATTCCCATCCCTTTTTAATTGAGACGTTTGATTTATCTTTCATATATAAATTATTTTTAGAAATTATACTTATTGGTTTACCTTTTGTATATAAATTATTTAACATTGTATAATAAAATATTAAAGAAAAAATTCATAGATTAGATGCTGAAAAAGAAACGTAACAATTAAATTGGAACGGATGGAATTGATTAATCAAAAATTGTAATTCAACCTCAAATTGACTAAATTTATTATTTTAAAGTATATATTTATCAAATATTTGGATAAATTAGAAATCAATGTCTTAAACATTGACTTCCCAACAACCAAATCCATCTTTATGCATGTATCTTATATGTGGGAGTAAAATACGTGTCGGGTCCCTCTTTTTATGTTTGTGACCTATTATGGTCTCAATTTAAGTTTTTACTTCAAAATAGTCCTATTTTTATGTTACGTGTCTCATTCTTGTCATTTCCATCAAATTGGGTCGTTAAAATAGACGGTGGACTTCAAATGACTGTTTCACCCTTACTCATGGTTAGTAGGCAGACGTTGAGCCTCTGTCACTGAAACTCTTGGACGCCACAATCGACGGGCTCTCGAGGGTCACTAAGGTCGCCCTTGACTCTGGGCTACGTCGGCGATATCTCTAATGTCTCGTGGAGTTTGCCATTTCTGTAGATTCTTGACGTTTCGAACAATTTTTTCACCGGCGAGATTCCTGGCACGATCTGCGGGTTGACTCGGCTCACTCAGTTGTCTGTCCGGTAATGCGTTCTTCGGCGAGATTCCAACGGCGATTGGGTCGGTTTCTAGTCTCGAGGAGCTGTATCTGGATAATAACAACCTCTAAGGCTCGATTCCGGCAAGTTTGAACTTTCTGGTTAGCCTGAAGAGGCTCAAAATTCAGTCCACCCATCTCTCCAGCGAGTTCCCAGAGTTCGGCTCGCTAATGGGTCTCTACTTTCTCAACGCCAGCAACAACGCCATCCCCGGCCACTCTTCTGCCGTCTCTGGTTCAAATACTCAATCGAAACAACACTCTCCAAGGCCCAATTCCACAAACCATCTCTCGAGAAGCTCGCCCTCGCCTCCAACTCCTTCATCGCCGTCCAACCCCCTGCAAACCTCGGGCTCCGAAGCGAGTTGATTGCCGTCGATTTGAGCAACAACCAGCTTGGAGGAGCCCCCGTCACTGAAAATAGATGAGTGTTAAGGAGAAGAGTGAGAAGATGGTGAAAGTAAAGATTTGTGGAGTTTGAGAGCTAATCTGTAAGTTTTGGAAACATTGTGGTAGAATTGATTAAATTTAAAAACACTGCGTGTATTGAAGCAATTAACTAAGGATAAAAATGTCATTTCGCCATCAACCGTCTATTTTAACGGAAAGGACCAGAATGAGACACGTAATATAAAAATAGGACGATTTTGAAGTAAAAATTTAAACCGAAACCAGAATAGGTCATAAACATAAAAAGGGGATCTAACACAAATTTTACGCTTATATGTAGCCACAAATATCACGTGGATACCAGTGGCCACAAGCCCACAAACAGTCATGGTTGAGAAAACCGGACCGGCCGGTCGAACTGCGAACCGGTGGCATGTCCGGTCCGATTTTCGGTTTTGAGGCCTCTGCTTAGAAACCGGTGAAAACCGGCGGAACCGGACAAAACCGGCGAACCGGAAACCGGCCGGTTTTCAAGAAATTTTTTTTTTAAAAAAAAATAAACTTTTTTATTTTACATTTTTAATGCTCATTGTAATTTTAAAGCATATATGTGCTAACTATTTTGAGTTTTGATGGATATATGTTCTTGAGTTTATTATAAATGTTAGATATCTCACGTATCTAACTAATATCGGTTGAACCGGTGACTCAATCGACCAAACCGGTCAGACTGTGAACCGGTAACTTGAACGGTTTTGTGTCCGGTTCGGTTTTATAAACCATGCAAACAGTCTATACAAGGTTGTTCACTTGGTCTGGTCTCTTTCACGTACGTAAAAAATGGCTGTACAAATAGTCTGTACAAATATATTAACCTTGTCACGTAAAAATAAAATGGCTACTATTTCCATTTTGGATGGTATTACTAGTAAAAAAATGTAAGCAAATAAATGCCAAATCCCCCCTTTATCAATACCTAATAATTATGTACTAGTTCAAGCATTGTTCAACGGGCACCTAAGCAGAGATGTTGACCTAGCTTGTTCTGTTCTCTTTCACGTACGTAGAACTGAAATTAACCAGAGAAATTACATACCAAACAAATTAATGTTTGTTAAACCTTCATGATCAGCTATACATGCATAAATTATAACAACCTTCTTATTTACGTACAGATCCTAACTAGCTAGCTCCGCCCTGCATGCTGAAACACGTGTTTACCCATTATCACGATTTAAAGAGCATGTATTTTGTGAAGCATACGTGCATCCAGAAGGGATTAAATAATTAACAACTCTTTTTGTCTTTATTTACCAGTAATTACTTTTTTTGCAACTTAGTATTTATATTTGATTGAATACAAAACATTAATGAAAAAAAAATTGTAATTCCTCTTTTCAATTTTTCTTGAAAACGTATATTTAAGGATTTTCAAGAGTTGAGAATGGAATCGAGAGTGATGATAATTGTAATTCCTCTTTTCAATTTATATTTAATGGAAAAATCTGATATCCGTAAAAATCGAAAAAACCGAATAATATCAGGTCGATTTCAGGTGCACATCCCCAGTAAAAAGTATAGATCAACCCTATAAATACCCTCCATTAACTGGCGTCCGTGTCTCTCATATGCTTCTTACGAATTTATTTAAGTCTTAAAGCTCATAACATAATTAACTTCAGATTTGTTTCGGATCATTTTTTCATGATCCTGATGATGTTTAAACATGTCCTGCTCTCCATCTATTACTGCACAAAATGGGCCTCCTCCTACCTTCTCCAGTTCGCGCTCCTGCCCAACTACAACAGCTTTGGTCTCCGGCAATTCGACACCGGTGAGGGATTCGGTGGCGACGGCGACGACTGTGCTGTTTGTCTGAGCAAGATCGACGACGACCACGACGAAATCAGCGAGCTAGCCTGCAACCACGCGTTTCACAAGGTCTGCTTGGACCGCTGGATCAGTAGTACTCGCCGGCGTTCAACTTGTCCGATGTGCCGGGGCTCAGTCGTGCCGCCGTGGGCAATCGCCGCCGGAGAAGTCGAGCTTTTGGTGTTTAAGTTTAGTGACTTCAGCTCTGGGAACGAGGGACTAAAGTGGTGGCTGCGATGAACTCTACGTCTGCCAACCACATGCACAGTACAACGGGCGGAACTGTCCTTTTATCATAATTAATTGCTCTATAAATATAGATATAAGACCCTATCTATTTGAGTCTTGATATGATACACATATATGTAGGTATACATAGTAGATTAGATGCCTAATTTACAAAACAGTTTTAGCCAAAATCCACTAAAAAATACTAAATGTCTAAATTATCCCTACATACTTTCTCTATATATTGCTATGTGTACCTACACATATGTGCACCATATAATTGGTATATCTATTTGGTTGGATCTAAGCCAATTAGGTTTAATTAAGGATAAATTGTACCATTTTTCCATAAACGTTAAGGTAAATGATCAATTTTACCATTTTTTTGGTTTGCAGGTTCCGTTTGCCAATGTTTTATGTCTTCTGATTACATTTTACCAGCTCTTCCATTTATTTGTAGCGTCTTACCATTTGACCGAGTGACGGCTAGAATTTGGTGGAATATTCCTTGATGGGAGGTAGCTTAGGTGGATTTTATGAAACTAGGGGCTTAAATAAGATAAAATTGAAAAGATGAGGGAAAAGGATTAAGAGAGTAATTTTACCAAAATGCACCCTTTGTTCCTCGGAACCAGCTCCACACAACTCCACCTCTCACCCAGTGGCGGATCCAACAGCTTAGGAGTAGTATTCATGGACGCCATTTTAAAATTATAAAATCCTATCTAGCTGTGGATCATTTTTTTATAGACACCACTAATATTATTGAGTTACATTGAATCAATTAATTAATTAAATATTTACAAATTATCATCATTTATTTCATCCAAATTCAATCTAAAACATAAAACACCATATAATTCATAATTTCATACTCCTGTACATGTACAATAAACAATTATACACCATATAATTCATACCCTTAAACATGTACAATAAACCATTATTTTCTCATCTGCCGTAACCTGACTCTTAGTATTATAGTACTATATAGAGATCTTTTGTATCAAGAAAACATCATTGGGAGAGTTGGCCCTCGAAGAGGTCTACTGATGTTCAATCCAAGTAAAATTGGAGAAAAAAATCTTTCAAAAAAAAATTGTGCAACTAACCGTGCAAGGGTGTGTGGGTTAGTATTTTTCATTTTACAATAGTATTAATTTTTTTGATGCAATTAACATAATTACTTTATTGTACCAATTGCAAACATACAGAAGACACAAAAAATGAAGAGAAAGATATCTACAAAAGTATACATCTATATATTTAGGGTAAAATACTGTAGATGAATAGTAAGTTTTTTTCTCGTCTTTTTTGTTGTTTTTGTTTTCTATAGTTTGGGTTACATTTGCAATTAGTCTTAATATTTCATTCTATTAACATTTTGGTCCCCTTATTCTTTGCATGTTTAGTTTTACAATTTTCTCTCTCTCTATATATATATATATGAGAATGAAAATGGATTTATTATTTCATACTATTAACATTTTGGTCAGCTTATTCTTTACATGTTTTGTTTTACCCTCTTTAAGTAACAGACCATGTACAGTGTCAAGATGCTGTCCGCTTTGGACTTCTATAGTCCGCACGAATTTGCTTCTACCTGAAGCCACAGATAAAACGTGTTGTGGGATTAAGGAGCAACCACCCTTATAAGTTATGCATTACTCTCTTAGCTCCTTCATGTGGGATGAACATGTCATACTCTCAGTATCCCTCTTCACGGGGAGCCTAGTAGTTTTGGAGTAATTTATTAATTTAATTCAAGAAAGGAATTCTGAGAAATTATGAATAAATTAAAAAACATAGAATTTATTTGTCAGAGAATTTATTGAAGTTTATAGTTATGACGTGTTCGATTGAAAGCATTGAAGACTAAATTGCAAGGGATTAAAATTTAAAAGATTGAACTAGAATTAACTAAGAAGTAAGAAGTCTTGTGAGAAGTGACTGAAATGAAACTTGTACCTAGAATAGTTTTAGGTGGTTGTTTTATGGTGATAATTATTAAATGTTATAATTATCATGTTTATATTTTTATTTTTATTTTTTTGAACTGCAAAGATAATCATCATTAAAAAAGAGGGAGACGTCATCCCCATGAGATAGGGGGACATGGTACAACACCAGAATTACATCAATTAACACTCCTACAAGAAGCACAGGTACAAATTAATCAAGAAACAAACATGCATAAACCCACTCCGTCCAATTTGGCACCTTCACCTTCGAACTCTTACAGGACAGTCACATATGAGAGAATATCTGAACATCCGAAATAATCTTCAATAAACACCAATTACCCCCTTCCATAACCACCTTATTTCTAGCCTTCCACACCACCCACGCAGCAGTACAAACAATAGTCTCCCAACAACCCCTAAAGGTAGCAGGGACAAGGTGTAAAATATGATCAGATGATAAATCAGTTACCTCAAATAATCTGTGAAGATCCACACCGCACCATCTAGCGATCGCTCTCCAGACATTCCAAACTACCGGGCAAGTGATAATTACATGATCCGGATCTTCAGCTGCGAGATTACATAGGGGACACGAGATGGACGGAACTGGAACCCATTTCATTGCCAATTGAAGCAGGCAAGGAACGAATTGTCTTCGAGCTCTCTATAAAAACAAATTTCACCTTCTTAGGCAGCAGGTTGTTCCAGACAGTGTGAAAACTGCTTTGATCAGCCCAAAGGCCATCCAAAGTAGCATATACAATTCGAGTAGAAAAGACTCCATCATTCACCCACCACCAAGACCAAGTATCCAACTTTAAAAGAGGGGGACAACGGTTGTAAAAGCGAGTTCAAGATTTCAATCTCGCCCGCTTGCCGACCCCGAGGATCATGCCGCCACGACCACTGCCATGAAATCGAGGGCCCATCCCATGAAAGATGATCCGAAATGTCGCGTAAGGAGATAAATCAAGAGCTAATAATCTTTTAAACTTATCACGCAAAGGGGTATCACCGACCCAAATATCATGCCAAAACTTGATGGAGTTTCCGCAGCCCATAACATGATGGAACGAAGTAGCAAAACCAGGGGCAAATTTTTCTACATCCAAGCCTGCCTTGATGGCCTCCACCACCGGGCACCTGCTGCGCATTAATACACCCATTTACCCCGTAGATAGCTTTGATGATCCGGATCCAAAGAGTGTTCCCCTCAGTTCTAAATCTCCATAGCCATTTACATAACAGAGCTAGATTCCGACTTCTGAGGCTTTCAAAATTTAGTCCACCTTCTTCGAAAGGGCCAATCAGCCTAGTGCATTTCGCCCACACAATCTTTCGGGAAGAGCCATTAGCACCCCAGAAAAAATTTACCCGAATCTTTTCCAGCTCTTTCAAGGTTGTTGCCGACGCTCTGAATAAGGAAAAGTAGTACAACGGGATACTATTCAGCACTGACTTCAACAGAGTAAGTCTTCCACCGATTGATAAAGATTTTTCTTTCCACTTATTCAGCCTCTTAGCCATCTTCTGCTCAACCTCCTTCCACATAGAAAGTCTTTTCATATTGGCGCCTATAGAAAGCGCAAGATAAATGAAAGGAACGATACCTGCAGAATAATGTAACGTTTGAGCAAGGCGAGACACTTCACCTGACGAGACACCCACACCGAACAACTGGCTTTTCTGAATATTAATTTGCAGCCCCGACGCCTGCTCGAAACTGTTGACATCTTATTTTGTCCAGACTAATATTATCTAGTTTGTAATTGCGATTTTCGGTATTTTTATTTCACGTGATTTTTGTCATTTATTTTATGTGATTTTTGTCACTTTCATAAATTTACGTGATTTTCATCATTTTTCATGTTTTCGTAGTTTTGTATCATTTTCATATGTTTTTGTCACTTTCGTTATTTTCATGAACTTTTTTTTATTATTTCGTTTGCTTTTGTTAATTTCATTAACTTTTGTCATTTTTATTATTTCGTGTGTTTTTGTTAATTTCTAACCTTTTGTCATTTTTGTTATTCCGTGAGCTTTTGTTAATTTCGTTTTGTCATTATTTCATGTACATTTTGTCCTTTTTATTTTAGATATATTTGTAATTTTTAATGTTTAAAATAATATACTATTAATAATAATAATTCAAAAAAAGAATGATAATGAAAATAATAAAAAAAGAAATGAAACTTACCTGGGAAAGCCTCAGCACGCCAACATGTTTTGGTGCTGCAGGAGTTGCTCTGAGCCTTGTTTCACCTGCCATGAGCTATCAGAAATGTTGGAGATTAATTTGCTTTGTCCAATGAACAAGAGCTTAATCTCCTGGATAAAACCCAGGAATGTGGCTATAAATTAAGCCAATTTTGCGATCAATGGGGACGGGGGGAAGCGAGAAAAACCAGAACAAAAAACGGGCTATCCCCATGTTCGTCAACATCTCGCGTTCATCAACCCACCACCCAACTCTTTGATTCCTTCCTCCAATCGCCTCCGACTCCTACCCCCCAGGTCAGCCGCACCTTCGGCAACCCACTGGTGCCTTCAACTCCGGCAGAAATTGCCGGAGGCCGGAGAAAACTCCTTTGACCCGCCGACCCGGTTCCTACATGCCCCACTCGAAATCTGCTCTTAAAGGACCCTATTCGTCACACCACCACTGCCGGAGAACTCCCCTGCCTCCGCCACACCATTTCCGACCAGGCCCACCGTCAAAAAGCGTCGGTCTCGCCCAAGATATATTCGGATATCCGCCGGTGACCCGGTCGAATCTGACAACACAGGCCACCGTGCTCGCTCCCATCGCCGCCAAACTACTTTCTGGTCGCCGCCGAGCCGATCCGCCGCTGCAAACGCAACTCCGCCGCCGACCGCCGTCGGCTCCGCCACCTGGTCACGCAATCGACGAAGGAGAAGAGGAAGAAGCTGTTTCAATAGCTTTTGGGTAAAATTACAACCTCAAACCCTGTCCCTTTACTTTCGCCCTTTTGTCATTTAAACCCTTTGAGTTGTTCACAGCTGCATTCGAGTCAATCTGTCAAGTTAAAAACCTCACTTTTGGGCACTATCACTTTTGGGCACTATGCTTAAACCTTTTAGTGTTTTAGTTAATATTTTTGTTATTATGTTAATCTAAATTATTTTAATTTTATTTTCAAGATATTTTGAGTTTTCTTATCTATGTAAATTACCAAGAACCCTTTTTCTTTTATTTTTAGTGTTATTATTGGTCTTTCTCTTTATTTCTTAAAATCAAGCAAAAATATAAAAAAGAACCCGTGGTACCAATTTTGGGCGTATGAAAATTAACTTTTTTTGTACGTAACTGACAAACGATTCCAGATCTCTCGTAGACAATTTTCAGGTTTCCAATTAACCTAGGTAAAAAGATTGGTGGCGACTCCATGTCAAAAACCACGTCGCTACTGATGGCGACTCCGCTGGGGACTTGTCCGACCACAAAAGGGGTTTGTTTTTATTTATTTCCTTGATTTTACCTTTTTGTTTTTATTG